>JAWUZG010000012.1:12420000-14820000 GCA_036785705.1 Acanthornis magna
GTTTGTACATTCTTTGGTGTATAAATGATTCATTTTGAAAACTCCCTTTATCGAGTGCATGGTATTTTTACATTCCTGAGAGTTTTCCTCCGTCATGATGTAAGAACACTTTTGTAATGATAAACATGAGACTACAGCATAAATAAATGAAAAATCCCCCTTGAAGGTATGAATGTGCTTTTTAGCACCCAAGTAACTAATATTCAATTTCTGGTACAACCAGTGCCAGGTGTTAAATTTCTCTAGTTACTGTCACTAATGCAAATTAGATTCTTTTTGTGCTCGTAAAAAATCAAATCCACATTAGAAATTAGCTATAAAATGTAATGACTTAAATGCTATAGTGTTTTACAAATCTCCCTGCATTTCTACAGCAGATAATGCCATAAAACTTGGAAAGGATAATAAAATATGGTAGAAAGTTGGGTTATTTAAAGGTCTATTGTGACTGCTTAGTCAGGGATTTGATGTATTATTTTGCTTTCTTTCCTTGTTGGTTGAAATAAGCATGCTTATGATTTCATTTCTTTACCAGATTAGATGTAATCAAAACTCTCCTCTGAATTTTGTGTTACCCTAGCTGCAAAGGCTGTTTGTATTATTGGAAAATATCATGTGGTGAAGTTTATAATATATTTGCAACTTTTAATCATTGGAATTGTAAATGTGTCTGACAGCTGTTAGGAAAGTTGCAGTGATCTTATTAGCAGCTGTAATACTGAGATATATGGAGCTTTGTGATAATTTTCTAAACAGATTTTTTTTTTGCCCCCAGCCCCCCTAGCTCTTTCAAAACTCTGGTGAAAATAACTGATACAATGTTCATTCTTTTATATATTGTGGTAAAATCTTTAAAAATGACAAATAGCAAAAACTGTTTGTCAGCCTTCAAATCCTAGGAAATACTGTATATCATGCAAAATGCCCATTTTGTCATCTCTCGCCAAGTATGTAATTTAAGGTATTAAAGTAAAATTGCAGTAAAACTCTTCAGTCCTAGGTGTATAGCGTATTTCCTGCATACTAAAGGAAGTTTTGATTAAAATTAACATTTCTGAATTGTTGCATTGGAATAGAGCGAATTCAAGCTCAGCAGTTCACATTCTGCCTCTTTTCCATCGGAAGCATAAAAGAAATGTCACACAGTCCCCCTGCAGCTATTGCCATGGGATGTGACCAAGGCATGGCACTTTCTCTGCAGAGCTTGGGCCCCCTCTCCTTTAGAAAACATTTTCCCGATTTCTTTGTTCCCAAAAAAAAGTCACTGGAGAGGTGAAGTATCTTTGTTCCACATACAACCTGTTATGCATCCCAGTTCTCATTACATAATCATGGATTGGATCGTCCCAATTCAGGTCCCATCTGGATCGGAGCATAAATGTATGGACTAGCACATACCCATTTGGGAAGACTAGTAGAAATTCCTTTTAGGAGCAAAGGCAATGTGACTGCAATTCTCAGCCTTGAGTGGCTGTGGTAAAACAATTAGCTTTTTTACCTGCTATTGGACAAGAGGTGAGAGAGGAGAAATATGGCTTTGACAGCTGCAAGATTGTTTTTTAGAGAATTAACCTGTTCAAGACCGAGACTATGGGAAAGCTGCTGGATGGATGTCATTACTATCGCACTGTTTCACAGCTAACAGTCTCTTGTGGCATCCAAAATCTCTGTCACACTGTTCTTCTTGAATTCTAGGTTTTCAGAAGTGACTAGGAAGAAGCAAAAGTGAGAGACTTGTTTGGGAGTCCCAGATACAGCCTTTTTAGAAAGTACTATGAGCCTTCTCTCCAAAACCCATCTGAAGTGCTTCAGGTAGAACAAGTAAAAATATGTGGTCTCTTGAAAGTCTTGGCACAAAGATTCAGCAGAACAGGTCAGTCAAAAGAGGGAACATGCAGTCCTTGGGTACCTGGCTGGTGAATCTGTCACGTACTTCCTCCCCAGTACCACAGGCATGGAATATTAATATAAAAAACATCTTTAAAATATTCAATAACTTAGAACAAAAGAAAGAGGTACTGAAACATGAGGGGCAGTACCTGCTATGGAGATCTCTTGGCTCCACCATCAAGAGTGGGTTTAAGGGCTGAGGAGGGGCAGAGCACTGCTCTGTGCCACCTTTTCCTACTGATCCATCCAGCCCCAGCAGTAAGTGATCTTGGTGAATTGTATGAAAATGCAAAATACAACAGTGCTTTGGTTTTGTTGGTTTTTTGGTTGGTTGGTTGGTTGGGTTTTTTGGTTGATTTTGTTTGTTTGTTTTTTTGTAAATTAAATCTTTTCAGAAATTTCCGGTAAAAGCACAGCCTCTGCATTTCTACATGAGGACACCATCAGTCAATGTCTCACTCCTACCTGCTGAGTTCCAGGAGAGCTTGCAAGACATACACTCCTCTCAGACAGTTTGTGTGTATGGCCCCAAATTAAGCAATCAGTAATTGTACCATGCAGTGTGATCAAAAGCCATTGGGAAGTTCAGAGCTGAAATCTAATGCACTGCAAAACCTGTCACCACACAGAACTGGTGTTAAACAACCTTGGGGTGTTCTGTATTCCCAGCATCACACAATCCTGTTTAGGCAGCTGAAAAGGCAAATATCAGAAATTATTCTGTTCCTGACTGCTCAGCTCAAAAGGACTGCATGAGAAAGAGTCTGTATTTCTAGCAGACCTAAGTACTTGAATTCTTTTGTCATTTCTCTGACAGTTTTTATTTATACATTCAGCCCCCATGTATGTCTTTAAGGCATTGAGATGCTGCAAAATAAAAACTGAAATCAGCACAAGTGATTATTTAGATTAGATCATTTTATTCTAGCCAAACTTTTCTAATACTTATTACAGATTTCAAATATATATTGTCAGGGCAGGTCCTTAGCTGACACCTTGCTGCATGTCATCAGTGGGCCTGTGCTACCAAATATTGGTCCTGCCTTGTGAGAAGGTTTTGAAAAATTTTGCAGCAGTCAGGATTTAGCTCACACTGCAAGAAGTAGTAACTTAATTTTTCTGCATGCACTTGAGTCTGAGCCTCTAGAAGCTTGAGCAATGGGACTACAGAAAACGTCTCAGTTTCACTCAATATTTAGTATGTAGTCTTTCCATTTGCAGTGTCATAAACAGGCAATGCGGTAGACAATATTTTCCTGAGATTGTCTGTGGTTAGTTCCCCCACTACAAATGTTGAAATTTTATTTCTTAATGTTTACAGATATTGCAGAGATTGACAAATAGATGCTTCTGCTGTTACTGAAAGGTAAGGAAATTTTCAGCTGTAAAAAGAAAAATTTTTAAAATTTAAATAACAATGGCAGACCCCTAATTGTAAAAATAATGCCATCATTGTAAGAAATGTAAATAATACTGTGTCATCTTCCGCCCAAATAAAATGAATGGATAACCCTTGTATTTTTAACAGCAAATATTCTATTTTCTATTTGTTGTTTTTTATTTAACAATTATGTTTTAGCAAATAACTTTGTATAACACACATACCTGCGAAAACCATAAACTCTTTGGAGAGCCTGATAAACAAGGAAAAGGCACCTTTCTCTAACTATTTAACTGGAGTTTGACTGTTAATTTCTAAGTTAAAAAGAAAGTTATTGTTTTTATCTGAAGTGATATCCAAATGTTTTGGTCAATAATTCATCACCTTCTAATAAATACATTATCTACTCTGAGGTAAGAAAGAGGAACTGTAAGCAAGATGAACAAACACATGATCAGAGGTGTGATCTTTCTTTCTGTATTCTCTCTGTTGATCTCACTAAGGCAGTATTAGTCAGATGCATTTGGGTCACCTAATCCTAATTTGGTGTCTGGACTGAATCACCTATTCATCACCACAGAAGCCACTGGGGTGGCATCAGCTACAAGGTTTGGTTCTGGTAAGTAAATTCTTCCCCCACCAAAGCCAATGGGAATGTCCTCACTGATTTTGTGGGAGCAACCTTGCCATGGTGAATCTTGGGCAATTTCTGAATTGTTTGAAGCTCGGGGGGAAAAGGGTGACACATGCTTATCTAGTTAGGACCTATGCTGAACCATGAGGAGAGACACAGCCCTAAGAGGCAGAGATTTGCTATTATTTTTTACATGACTTGTCATTAAGACTTCGTCTTCACTAAAATGAGATTTTTGTACTCTATCTTCTTTCACCCTTTTACTTAATGTATTTGTACTTTGCGGAAACTGCTTTTTCCAAAGTGCACTAACGATAGCATGGGAAAAGGAGATCTTTGCTTTCGTGCTTCCTTATAAGCATTTTTACGAGATAACAATATACTTGTTTAGCATTGCTACCCATGACAGTCTTTGTTATCTACTAAGCAGAACGTTCCTTTTCCAGCAACATATAAAGCAGGCAAATGGCTGCTCATCATCTTTTCAAGAATGTTGTACATGCAATTCTCTCCTGGCTAATAGCTCCTTCTATTGTCCATGACTTATCATTGTCAGGACTCCTTGCATTTCCTCCTTGTCTATTTTGCTGGAAATCTGACCACTTTCAAAGGACAGGCTGAATATAAATAGCCATGCAATATAGTCTCATGTAGACTAAAGCATATACTGTTCTGGAACATATAAGAGTATAACTTTCACTGGCATGTTTTTGCTCTGATTCTTTCCTGTTCTCTTTCTCTGTCTCACTACTTTTTTTTTTAAACTCTTCTAAAGCACTATAAAGTAAGTATCAAAGGTATCCTGGGTAATTAGCCATTACAGTACTGTCACAGAGGCTTCTGCAGTCAATACAGAGATAATTTGGGCAATGGCGAATGACAGCATTGTCCAGACTTTTGGGATAATCAAGGACACATCCAGCTGTACCAGATATCTGTCAGACCCATGAATCATTTCAAGTAGCTTTGCAATATCCAGGCAACTCGAGCAAAGATAAACACTTCAGCAGCACGCAGCCACGGAAAAATACTGCTGCCACAAGAAAGCATTTGGCTGCTCAATGCTGCAGGCCTGCCTCTCAAAGCAGAAGAGGTACTGCACACATCTTTGTGATTTTGAAAGGGCACACATTTGTAACATTTCCTCCTCTAGTAAGACTGAAATAGCATCCCCTCCACGTGCACATTAGAATTACTGAGGCAAAAAGAGAGCAACTCATACAACAACCTCAAAGGCTGAACTAATCTTGATAAATGCAACATTCTCCCTTGCAAATAATAGTATTTGTACTATTTATATTGGCCTGAAATTGCTAGTCGTATATGTTCTAGATTTTGCATACCTATGGTGGAACTGTTACTCTAAATGTGCATCAGGATCAACAAGGAGCTGGAAAACTCTCTTGGAGTCTCCTGTTGCTGTCACCTTAGTCACATACTTGTGTTGGAGAGCTGAAAGAAAACAAAGGCAGTGCTGTGCTTTGATGTCCTGGGTAAATCATGAGGCAAAGTCTGGGTTTGTGGGGTTCGGACTTTGCTGTGCCGCAGTCGACTACGTGGCTGTTGGCAAATATTCTCCAGTCTCTGTGATTTGGATCCTCCCTCTAATCACCAAGCCCTTCTTTGCAAAGCCCACTGACACCCCTCCATTGGATTAAGTTATTCTCACTGCTTTGCAGGTGGGTGAGGATGGCTGCTCTGTCCCAGCACTCTGGCTCTCAAGGATGAGCTCAGATGAAGGGAAAACAACTGGCAGAATGAGATGAGGTGAGCCAGTTTCCCTTTCCTGTTTGAGGTGACCACAGACTATGGAAGTGAGCAAGGACTAGCCCAACTCGGATTCAGACAGTGTGGTTTTTGCTGCACTCTGCAGGCAGAAAAACTGTATGGGATTGCTCCTAATAATTCTATAAAAATTACACCAGAGAGTAAAGGAGATTTCTGAACAACTATGAGGTATCTGTCATACAAATATCAGCCACAGACTTCTTTGAAATGTCACACTTCACACTGGAGTTGAAATTGGTTGTGCTTTTCCCCCGTTCTGTTTATAAGGCACTGATGGGAAAGAGTGTTATTAAGATTTCAGGGTAGCAACTGAAGAGCTCTGTTCGACTCCATCCAAGAGCCCATGTCCAAGAGCAAAGCAGCACTGGCACAGAGGGCTCCTGGAGGCTGTTGCCAGAGAGTGGAAGGGCAGCATGGAAGGAGCCAGGCTGGGAGGTGCTGGAAGCAGTTGGTGATCTGGCAGGACGCAGAGATTGATTTGCTGCGAGTGCTGTGAATGCAGCAATTGCTTTTGGAAAGCAAGAGAAAGAATTACTGGTGAGACATCAGGGGCTGTGACTGACAGATTGGTAGCTTTCCAGTGACAAAATGAGGGGCACTGAAGTATTTGGGGAGAAAGAGTGAGCCCACCACAGAGAAAATGCAATGCATTGATGTTGCTTCTGATTATGAAGATGTAGAATTGCATCCTGAAGACTTGACAGAGGTGCTGACAAACTGTTGCTGCATCCTCTAAGCTTACACTTGTCTTTGTTCCCTGCTTTGGCCTTTTCCTCTGCCACTATTACCAGCTACCACTCTTCACCAGTTCCTCTACTAGCATTACCAGCTACAAGCAGTTCAGTGTCATTGTCACTTAGCTCTGAAGTCTGGGTAATTTAGGAACCTGGGTTTTGTTCTCAGCAACTAAGGTCTTCCTCTCATTTCCATACGCAGGCATATTCTTCTGTTGTGACAGAACTGTGGTAGATTGCCAGTTTCTAGCAATCCTTGTTTGTAGAGGATACTGGCTCAGGGCAGTCAGGTACACTTCAATAAAACAGCATATTTGAGCTCAGGCGCTCCCACCTGATTTCTGAGTTCTGACGCCAACTGCTGGTAGTTCTGTACTGACCTACAGTCTCTGTAACTCCAGTTCCTAACCCATAATGCATTGCCCATGCTGCTTTGATATGATGTTGGCTATACATAAGTTTTTGCCTCAGTGGTTATTCAAACACACACACACACACACACCCCAGATCAAATTTCCTTTGTGGCATGGCACGTTCTCGGGTTTGCAAGTGGGTGTGCCAGTGGAAAATGATGTAGTTGTTAGGGATTGCAACATCTCTCCAGTTGTGTTGGCTCCTTAATGTCACCATTTGCATTGCCAAATAATTTGATAATTGATAAGAAAGAGTAGTTATTGATTGGAATAGACAGTAATAACACCACCCTCACTATACCTATTGAATTTGTAGATTATTTCTGCTATTTCAGTTTCCCAAGTCTATGTGTTGGAAGACACTGTTGAGTTCCTATATCCAGCTGAAGATTTGATTTATTGTGAAATCATTTTTAGCATCTCCTATTAGCAATCTCTTCAGGTTGCCACCTGCCCTGTCCTCCTCAAGCTTTCTTTCAGTATCTTTATGGAACTGTTCAGACCTTCTTTTGCTTTAAAAGTGTGTCGAGTTAATTGCAATTAATTTTCCCCTGTTTTTCGAGCTTTTGCAGTTTGTGCAGATCTCCAGAACCAGAATTCTCCCTGCAGCCAAAAGCCTTCAGCATGTTCATTATTTCTGTGCTGAAAGTTCTTCACTAATTTTGATGTGCTGCAGTGGGAACCTTTAACTTTATTTGCTTTTATACCTGGCTTTGCACAGTTGTGTTCATTCATAAATGTGGAAACTCACTTCTCTTACTTCCTAAAGTGTACATAAAATTCTTCTACTGGAAACCATGCAAAATGTCTGGTTCTTTTTACCTCTTTATGGAAATTACCTCTCTTAAACACACTGCTCTCATATGATAGATTCTGTAGTACTGCTACTGCTCTTTATTCTTGTGCTTGGCTTTCAAGAAAGATTGCTTCAAGTCAATGGGTCAGACTCTTTGGATTGGCAGAGCCCCGTCAAGTACAAATAGCAATGGTTCTGAGGAACTCCTTGCCACAGGATATCCTGAAGACCGAAATTATTAATGAGTTTTAAAAGTGATTAGGTAAATTCATAGATATTTGAGCTATTTGGTAATAATTAAATTAAGTGATCCTGAGAAAACATTCAATACAGCCAGTCCATAAACAGCTGGTTACTGGAAATTAGGTTAATATAGCTGAGGAGAAATTACTCTGCACACATCTTGGATTTTTCACTCTCTTCCTAAAGAACCAGAGCTGTTGGAGAGCAAGTACAGACACAGGAGGATTTCTGTCCTAACCCAGTTTATACTTTCATGCAATATTTGTGGCCTTTGTATTCTTCTAAGGTCGTTTTTAGGAACAGGCTAATCAAAGACGCATTAAAACTGACCCGAAGTATCCTAAAAAAAAATTACAGGAGTTGCTACAGCAATATGTCTTGTCTGAGCATGGGCAGTTGAGTTACTGCGCCTGCAGCAACAGCAGAGTCTCAATAATAGAACTGGCCCCCCAGTCATTACATGATCTCCCATCAGGAGTGGGTTCAAAGGTCCCCAGGAAATGAGAGACTTGGCCTCCTTAGAGTTACAGTAATCTCTAACCTATCAGCATATGGGAAGGATCTGTCCCTGCTCCTTCAGCTCGCTTTAATCACACAAAGACCCAACTATCTGTTATTGCTTTTTCATAATCTGCTTTAATTGTCATTGATTTCTATGTTCAGAATGTACCCTGAGCTAACCGAAGCATTTTGTCTGCGTTTGTGGCTGACCGCCTGTGTTCGGCAGTCCACAAGCTGCTCTCCTAGAGGTGCCTGATGAAATCTTTTCCTGGGCAGCACCTCTGTGGTTTCCAGACAGGCTCTTGCTTGCAATGCAAGGATTATCTGAGGCAGGTTCCTTCTGTACACATGTTTGACTGTCATGTTGTTACCCTTTTCCTGGTTCCATTCTTCGCAGCCATCCACGCTTGTAACAATGAACATATTTTAACAAGATAAACTGGCAAACAGATATTTAACCAATTACACGGAAAAAGTTTATCACTGAGAACAATCTGGGTAACCACAACCCACAAAAATCACATTTAACCAAAAGGACATACAACTTATGGTTGCGATGAAAGAAATAGTGTTTAATTACTTGAACTCTGTGAGGTGACTACTCCAGTGGAGATTGTAATGTGATCAAGAAACCGTTTAATACATGTAGGTATCTTTTGTCTTGAAACTTATCATTTTAATTTACAGTTAATCTTCTGAGCGTTTGAATAATACACAGTCTGATTTTTAGGAATAAAGTTGATGTGTTTTAAACATTATTTGGTACTTTGCTGATTTAATATACACGAGGTAAGTTTACTGGACAAAATTTCCATGCAAATAAAGGATGGGTTAAAAGGACAGAAAGGGTGGTTTCTTCTAAACGTCACATGTCATGGTGACCAGGCACATATTGGGCTCATTGATCACACTTCTACCACCTGGAAAGAAGTGTCATTGTTCTGCTAGATCTTTAGTAAGGACAAAGCCTTGCACAACACAGGCAGAGTGCAGCCAAAATCTAAACCAGACAAGAAGATGGGTAGTTTAGTTGTGTGAACTATTAGGATTCAGTTTGAGTAAGCTGAGGCACTACTGGGAATTTTGATGAGATTGGCTCGTTTTGATCGCTTCCAGTGCCACCCCTGTGGAGACAGAGAGACAATTCTCTGCTTGGGGCAGCTGTGAAGGGAAGGGCTGGTTTGTGGCTCCATGTGCAGAGCCTGGCTTCAAACAGGAGTCAGAGGTTCAAGAGAGGGAGTGATTATTTCAGTAAGTGGCACCAAGGGTAACCTGCATCTCAAGAGGGACCCGGACTGCCATAGGCACTTCCTACTGAGAAACAGAGCTGCGACAGCTTTGGGGGCTGGAACATCATCTTCTGTGGTAGCAGAAAATCTTAGTAAATATTTCAGATTACTTACTTAAGTCTGCAGCAAATATTAAATAATGCAGCTTGATCTTGTTTCTGCTAGTAATGGCAACAAAACAAAATAAAGGGAACACTAAGAAAAGGGAAAAATTAATTTGATTTTTTGAGTACCTATCTCTTAAAACAATTATAGTTACTCTCAATAATGAAGAAATAAAAAATACAGATTATACAATGCCTGCTTAGATTAGTAGAAAAATATCTTGTATTTCACTTGTGCAGGGAAAATTTAAATATTGGGGGGAAGATTTACAACACCAGGCACAGAAAAACAGTAGAATTGACTATGTAGATGTTTTTCTCAGGAGAATATTTATTAAAAAAGAGAATAATCTCTTGGGGATGAACGAGATCAGTAGCTTCCAATATTTTGCAATTTTTAAAAGCCTTTATCACCTGATAGAATTGTGGGCCCTCATGATAGGAATATAGCCTGCTGATAGAACAGCTTGTTTGTCTTTGCTGCCTCTCACAGGTCTTTACACAGTCCCTGGATTCTCAGGGGTTACCAGAAGCTCTTCAGCCACTGTTGCAGCTAAATGTAGCCTGGCCTCAGTGGAGGCCTCAGCCTCCTCAGGGGAGGAGGATTCCTGGAATGCTTTAAGCCTCTCCCATGTATGTGATTTTATAACTGAACTTTGTTGTATCTTAGTAAAACAAAATATTGGTAGGAGCAGCAGCAACAAAGTCCTAGCAAATTTGGGTGGTCCAAATCCTTGTTGCTACAAAAAATCCTGCAGGAAAGTTTGAGAGGAAAACTCCACACTGGATTTGGAGACTTCTCACAGCCGCTTGTGTTGTAAACTGGGAGGAGACTTGGCAGATGGAAAGTTCTCTTTTTCCAGTACCTTTCTGGAGGAGGCTTGTGGGAGGTCTCCAACAGGGAAAAAGAAGATGACAGAGGCTGCTGAAACTGCTTCTATTTTCCAATGAAATACTATAGGCACAGGGTTTGCTATGTAATGACTTCATGGCTCTGACACTTACCTACACCTTTGCATTCCACTTTGAAACACAATGGTGGTGCACAAAGGCAAATCCATAAACTTGGCAGATAGAGCTGCCTGAGAACTGGAAAAATGTTGCTTAAAAACATCCCTTTTAATCCAATGATGCAATCAGTATTTCTTTAACATTTCTAATAGTGACTTAGTAGAACTCAAAAGCACTACTCTGATGAACCTAAGGGGAAAAAACTACTACTTTGCAGAGCATTTTCTCTGATTATTTATTCAAAGTACTGCTATGGCTGTGGTGTAAGTACAAAGAATTTGACAATTCAGAACTTTTGTTCAGATATACTGACATTGCCATCCTTGGATAGCCTGCCAGGAGCAGTAATTCAGACTTCCATAGGAGGAACTAAGTAGTCACAGGTAATCCTCAGTGTATAAAACATTTGAAAAAACTGTCTATATCTGTATTTTGTTCTGTTTTTTTTTTTTTAAACTTCGGTAATTTTATTTTGGTCCTAGAGTCATTTCTACAAGCCAGACTAGATACATGACTCAAAGTTGCCTGGCTTTACCTAGGCTGTACTTTCTTGTACCAGGCTAAGATGGGTTCTAATTCTCTATGTTCCAGGGGAAGTTAGTACTATGAAAAAGATGCAGACGCCCAAAATTTCTTAAATTTCTAGATACTAAGGTTCTTCAGGTGCAGTGTCAAATCATGCCAGTATCACTTGATCCATCTCCACTGAGATAATTTGAAAGTTATTGTTTCTGTATTGCTTCAAATCTGTGGGATGGTGGGGGCAGGGGACCCAAACAAAAGCAAAACCCAAAACACCACCACCTCAAAATATCTTGGTATCTCAGCTTTTGAATTTAGCTGCCCTTAAGTCCTGGACCACTATTTGTGCATGAAGAAGAGGGTTTCCCTTGTAGCCAGGAAAGTAAGAGTCATTTCAAAGGATCTCTTTGATGAAATTTCAAATCAGTTACAGAAAATAAATGGTGTTCATTAAACTGTAGCATAACAGGAGCTTTCTGTGTGTATCCAAAGGCAGAATTTGTATCCTAATCAGTATTTGTCCATCAGTATGGCATGGACAATACAGAGCACCAATTTACTTTGAAGGAGAACTTACTAAATTTATTTGCTACTTTGGCATGCAGTTTTCTGAGCTGTTATTCCCAGTGTACCCCTCCCATGAGGGATACTGATAACATCCAAAAAGAAATTGCATTTCTTTGAAATGTAATTGAGTTTTTTGAGTTCCTAAACATTTATAGCATGCAGAACTCTCAGTATGTTGTCTGTAGGTGACCATCATCTCGGAAGCTCAGTAACCTTTTTCTGTCCAGAAAAGCTTGTTGGCCTTTGCAGCATGCCATCAACAGGAAAATGCAGTATCTGCAACAAATTATTTTGTAAACAAGCAACTAATCAGGAATTATTTCCTTGCGTTATAGTACAATAAGTTCAAATAATGAATGTATTCAAGAAGGTGGTGTCTGTTTACAGATAATTCATGAACTGAGTGTTAAATCATATTTTTATGAAATATTAATACACTACAGCATCTGGCTTTGCTATGTCATTGCAATATTTTGAATATAATTTAGAGTTATGTGAGAAATAATATAAACAATATATTAATTCCAAATTCTATGAGTCTATTCTGTATCAGAAAAAGCGTGTTAATGGTTCCCTGCCATATGGATGAAAATAGAGCTCTCCCCTCCCTCTTCTTTTTATTGAAAGTTAAAGGCCAAGCTAAGAAAAGATGTTCGAAGACCCCACAGGAAAGATCTCTCACATCATCAGATTACAGGTTCTAAGTGGGACATCTGACATTTTCAAGAGGTTCCTCTCCTCTCTTTTCTTGGGACTGTTTAGAGGCTGGCCTTCCACATCCCTTGAGTACAGAAAGCTTGAGCCTTTCTTTCATGCAAAAAATCATGCATGGGTCTGCTTTTTACAGAGGCATCTGTCCTGAAATTCATGCATGTAAGTTTTTGATTTACAAGTGAAAAATATATTCACTTATAAGCATGTAATTGTACATTTGTATTTGTAAGAATCTGCCTCTATAGGTTTCACTTAGCATGGTGACCATTCTAAGCTGTGTGTAATTAATCTGCCATGGAAATTAATTGTTTATTTATTACATAAGTATGCCTTTTATTAAAACTACTTTGTGAAAACCTAATTGCTACTATAGTAATACAGCATAACAGTTCCTCACATAAATACATGATTATTATGTACAGTCACTTATCTGTGAACGAGCTCTGCTACTACTTTCCTTAATTAACGATACAAAGGGCTCCTTCATCTTTGCATATTCCCTAGCTAGGACATTGATACTCATTATTTCCTAAGTCCAAACACTGAAACTGTGTCAAGAATGCATCTATCACCAGATGGGTACTTATAGTCAGCGGAATTTTCCACGGCGTCAGCAAATTCAGCAATTTGCAATTTCTGTATGTCTGACGTGTTTTCATTGGTGAAGATCACTTTCAAATACCAAGATCATGAGACTGATTCCTCGGTTAGTCTCTTCAGCAGTCGAATGTAATGACAGTAATTAACAGCCTGTGATTAGCAGCCACTCCAGAAACTCTTTGAATGTTAATTTGCTTCAACTAATATGCAGCACTTCTGTGTAATGAGAACCATGCTATAGGTTCATGGTGAAATCAAATTATTTTCCAGCATTTAATCATACAAATGATTCTCAGTTAATCACTTGAACACTAAACCTCAATGTTCTAATAAGTGACATTTGTCATTTGATTTATTACAAATATAGGTGATGCTATGGTGAATCGAGGACCATTTCTTCAACAAAGGTCAAAAGCACACTACATGGATCACATAGTAACCAAGGTGATCTTATTTTATCTTTTCCTTTATCCTCCACTTTTTGGTTCTTTATCCTCTCACTTTCTTTGGGATTTCCACACAGCCTTTCCGTTCGGCAGCTGAAGTGTACCCCTGAACTGCGCTTCCTCTTTTTCAGACTCTAGATTCCAAGGAAAACTGAACCAGTTGCACTTCAGTGCACTTGGAGAGAGTTGAAAGGAAGCAAGGCAGGAGGAGCTCACCTTGCCAGTGGACTGGAGAGACCAGGAGAAAACCACAGTGGAATTAGGAACTACCCATGTGAGTTGCTGCATTCCTTTTGGTGTTTTACATCTGCAAAGGCAAACCATACTGTTAAGAATAACCAAATCGTCCCTTAGGTGGAGGATGAAACACATTTGAAAAAAGATATGCATATCACCTAAGTGTAAACTTGAGAGAAAAAGCTTTCTCTTGTCTCCCAGCTGTTTGGGCACTGTGAGCAGTGACACTACAGATCTGGGGCTCAGATGCGCTGCTTGCTTTCTCCTTCTAGAAATCTATACTGACCAGAGCCCTCTGCATCAGCATTGTCCTACCATGGACCATAAGGCAATACCCTCCTCACTGCAATTCTGTTGTCTAGTTTAATTCAAAACTGGGAGAAAGGAGTAAAACAAGATAATTGGAGAGAGATATTTTGAGGCTATTTTTAATTTACTTTTTAAAATTCAAGTTTTTAATATGGAAGCAGTTGCCCGTTTGTCTTCTGGATACTTTTTCTACTAGCAACCTTGCTCTTAGCCATCTTCTTATTCAGATCTTTCTCATGACAGTAACACAGTTCTTCACCTTGAAGAAAGGCAGCAAAATTCAATCCTGGAGCAAGTATAATAAACAATACCTTTAGCTGTGGTTGAGGCGTGTATTGGCCCTAAATGACCTAAGAAATCTTCCAAACTTACTGTAATTTGACTGTTGGACTAAATTTTCCCTCTTGGAACTTAGAGCAAAAAGCAAAGCCTATGGCAACCACGCAGTCTCTTTTATTACTCCCAACACCCTTGTGTTGCACAGGAAACACCACCTGACACTTCTTGCAGTGTCTGATGCCCTGTTCAGGATAGAGCGAGTGGAGATCACAGATCTGATTCTGCAAGCTGGCACCTGCCGGTAAGGACAGGTTTGCAGCTTTTTTTAGCATTGTTCACCCAACACAATAAAGAGGGGATTTTGAAAGTCAGCGTTACTGAGGATAGGTAGAATGAAGGGGAATGGTTCTAATCTAATTGTAAATGCCCTGTTTTTAAAACACTTCTTGTCAATAAATCTTTCCATTAACAGACATGCTGGCAGCCCGCAGCACAGTCAAATCAGGAGTCCAGCCCCGGTTACGATATTATATTTCCATTATTCAATGCACAAAAAATTTGTGGGAAGTTACATTGAATTGGCTGATTTAAAAATATGTTCAGTCTTCAGAAGCTTGTTTTGGTAGAAATACTGAGAATTTCCCGGACTTTGGCATATTTTCACCATTCTGCCTTTTGTATTGAACTTAACACCTAAAAAAGGATCTGTTCAGAAACTTATCTATAGATTGGGCACAGCATTGAGAGTGGGAGATCTTAAGCTACAATTACATTTTTGCAGCCAAGTTGCTAAGTGGGTGTAAGCAGCTCATTTCCCAAACATATAGTGAAGGAAATAATGCGTCTCCATTCCAACGATGAATAACGTTGGTTTATAACTAGTTAATATTTTTTAACATTTGGAATTGCCTGCAAAGATGTTAGTAGAAGCCTTTTTCCCACTATATTGCTTCTATCACTGTGAAGTCAGCCACGGAAGTCAAGCTGAATTCTCTTTATAACAACCTTTATGTTGAATTTTTGCTTGCTGTCCAGTTTTCTTCAAACTGCTGTCAGTCTTAGGCACGTAGGGCGTACTCTTAGCTTTCTGTTTCTTGGCTGCTCCCACTCTGCCCAGCCCTGAATCTGCCTCTGTTTCTCTAAAGTTGCCCCTATGCAGAGTATCGTGACCCCTCTGGATACTGAGAACTGGTACTATGTATAGTTTATTAAGCCAAGGTCTAACTGCCCGGGCCACATTCAGGTTACTCAGGGTTAAGTATAACTCTGAAAAAAACCCCAAAAAAAGTTTGTGAGGTAGTTCATCTCATGCACGTTTCACTTCTTTCTGATTTTAATTTATTTCTTCTGTTCAAAATCTTTTTATTAGAAGCAGGCAGCTCCATCTACTTGTGGCAGCATTCCTCCAATGCTATCATGAGATTCACTAGTGATGTTCTATAAATGCCAGCCAAAATCTATCTGCAAGAACATCTGCTCTACAGTGCAAACCTGATGTAATTACCAACCATCATCTTTTATCCTCCTGCTGGGGCAACTGCTCCAAAGATGACTTTTTGCCCTGAACTAACAAGAAACTTGCTGTTATGTACAAAACCTGCCACAAAAAACTAACATGGCTTATACACAAATTCTAATATAATCTTTCAGCTACAAAAGGTAACAAATTCCCAAGTAGCATGAGTCTTGTGGAAATACTTGAAATTTTTATGTTCTTATTGGCTGCATCTGCTTCATACGATGTTGTTCCATGGGATCATTTTTAAGGGTTGGCAATAATCGTACAAAAGAATTCTTTTCAAGAAATGTATAATGCTGAAAAAGATGTTGCAGATGCTCAAACTTGACTGTAATTAAGTTATAAAAGGATGTCATTTATGTGTGTGTGTAAACAGGTGACAGATACCAGGAGATGGATTTTCTGTATATAAAAATAAACACAATAAGTGTATACTGTATTTGCTTGTAGGAAAAACACGAATTCGCGCACTATATGGTACTAATGGCAGATAAATGTTGCGGAAATCTTTGATATGCAGCCTATACCTGTCAGCAGCCTTTTTGTGACTATGTACTGATACCTTCCTCTCTGGGAATTGTTTTCAACATTGCAAACCTCCAAGGGCTTTCAATTAAGTACAATCTTCTCTCTCAAGCAACCTGATAGATAAATGCTTCCATTTTCCTTGCACTGTAGGAATGACTTCCAGAAGAGCCACCTCCCTTGGTGGCCAGTTTCACATCCAGAGTGTCTGGCTGACTTTTCAGTCACTGAAAGTGTGATGTGCATCCTAAGTGCAAAACTCTGATCACCCCAGCACAGGAAATGTTATAATGACAGGGTCATACATTTCTCAAATAACATTGGTTTCACTTCATTCCTTGGAAAGAAATCCAATTTTGATTGCACCTGCATAACCTTGTACCTCAGGTATTAAGGGAAAATCACCTCACCCCCAGTTTGCCAGTTATGCTGTTCAAAAAGGCAGGGATACCTGGACTGCTGGAAAACAATCAGAAAGAGCCACCAAACCAACGTTATTTGATGTGCAAATGCAACATGTACAGAATGAGGTTCCCACTGCATTTCTAAATGAATACATTTACAAACCACAGCTAAACGTCTGGCAGAGCATCATGTCAGCATTGCCTGCCTGCCTAAAAATCCGTGCCTGTGGGACTCAAGGAAAGAGCTCTTTGTTCAGCAGCCTCTGCTTCTGATTCTTTACGACTCCCAGGGTTGTATTCTGGTTCCTGGAGATTCTGATCATCCTTTAGACCTTGGTGGGGTGATTTCTGCATAGGGTAGGGCTGTTTCTGCAGACAGGGCTGTGCTAAAATGGGTTGTTTTCATAGATTTAGCAGTGTCCCAGACACACAAGTGGGGATTCCTTCCTGGAGGTAGCACAGGCAGGTAAATATTGGCACTAAGGGGCATTGCTTGTGATATAAATGTATTTCCATGCAGAATGGTGGGCTTTGCACATTCTCTGCTGTATTATGGTCTTCAGTTACTCTTAATCAACCCATTCTCAGTATTGAGGTCTACAGGGCTGCATTGCTGCACCAGCAAAGAAATTCTGTCAGCAATGGTGTCTTAATTAAATACTTCAAAGACATCTGCAGTGACACTTACTTACTTCTTCAAGCAGTTGTCCCAGAGTTTTTGTTAAACCTGTTGATATTTTTATTTCTCTGGATAGCCTTCCTATTGCTGCATGTCTGTAGTTTATCATCTGAGGAAAGAAGCAATTGCAATGACAGAACTAGACCTTGTTATGCTATGAGTAATATTACACACAGTCCAGCACTTCTGGAGGGAATCTTGAATGCTGGTGCTTTATATACATGATAAACAAGGGGAATTTGGTTTGTATTTGAGGTAATTTATGGTATAGGCTGCTTCACGTGTAGCTGCTGCTGTGCTGTTCTTTCATGCCAAGATTCATTACCCTTAATGGGTTGGCTAACATCTCTGGGACTTCTCAGAAGGTCTGTTAAAGAGCCCTAAAAGAAAAGTATACAGATTATAGCTCCACATGTTTTTCGTAAATGTTTTAGACATTTGGAACATGTCATTAAAATTTTTCAGAAGGAACAGAAGGAAAGCATAGTACTAAGTATTTTCTTCTTCCTACTCATTTTTGGCGTAATGAATTTTCTGCTTATTGAAGCATATTTTGCCTGTTGTTGTTTGCCTGTTGATTAACAAAGAACTAGAACAGTTATCATATTGCTCAGTAGAAGCAGTGTTGAGTAGCACTTAATATGTATTCCATATAAACTTGCCTCCCTAAAATTGTGGCTTGTGCTTGTGGAGCAAGAATATAAACTGGAGATAAAAGCCTATTGGATTAGAATGGCATCTTCTAGATCCACTTATCAATTCTTTTGCAGAGATATAAATGACAGGGGAAGGGTAAACTGGGAGATTCAGGCTGTAGGTACCAGTACGCTAGAAAATATTTAGTCCAGTTACAAAAAACGAGCTAAGTTCTGAACTACTATGCAGTTGAGGTCTAATATACATTACCAGTGAGACCTGCCTAGAAAGCAATTCTAAATATTTCTATGCATAGCACATTTCAAGGCTCACTTGTGTCAAATGTTGACCTCATACTGAGAAGCGTGTGTGGCAGCCAGCACCAGGTCTTGCCTCTTCCCTGCAGGGAACTGGCTGCACCATCCTGAAGGGATCTGACACGGAGCTCTGTGAAGGTGATGGAACAGCAGAGAACTGGAGAAGAAGCTACAGGCTGCCATGGTCTCTTCTGTCTGCATGGGGCCCCAGTGTGAGTAAGGAGAATCTTCTGAGGTTGGACACAGGGTCATGGGTGGGTGGTGGCACAGGGACAATTAGGGCCACATAAGGATAGCAGGGAGCTGGCAGAGGGATGGGAAGTCTGCATGTTGTCTGCTTCATTCAGCAGCGAGAACACCACTGAGTCCAGTTCACTCCCCTGCTCTGCTGGCCCCCATGCGCAGCCATATGCAGTTCCTTGACCCCATTTGTGTTTGGGTGAATCTTTCATCTTTGATCGCCCAAACTCATTGTGGATGACACACCTTTGCTAATAATCACTCCATAATAATAATAATAATAATAATAATAATAATAATAATAATAATAATAATTCCCAGCTCCCTGGATTTTATTTGGGTTTAGAGTTAATGGTCCTTAATGTTTAGAGTGAACTTTTGAGCTTCCACTACACCACTTCTAATATGGGATTCAGTATTTATATTTTGTTTAAAACACAGGGCTTGTTATCACAGTGCTTTTAGCATTCTAGTATACATGTAAAATTTTTATGGTGCATTCTCTTCCTGAGAGAAGTCTCAGGTGTATAAGAATTTTTCTGGAGGGGAAAAAAAAGAATGTAACAGCCCTGCTTTCCTAATTTTGGGTCCACAAAAGTCTCTTGCTATGCGTGATGGGTATCAGTGGAAACAAAATAAACCTCCACAACTCCAAGAACAAAGCATCAGAGCATTTTATAAAGCAGCTTATTTCCGTGCTGGCCGCAGCACACTGCTGGTTTGATGCCTGGGAGCCACAAGCTGCTGATGGCTGGAGCTGGAGCCATGCTGGCCACCTCCCCACAATGTTGCCCAGGTACATTTCTGGAGGAAAGCTGCTGCCTTACTCATCTCAGGTGAGTTTAATGCTCTCTCCACTCATCATTTTTCCCTCTGCTTTGGTTTGCCCCCCAAGAGGGGAAGGTGAGGCCCTCACAGCCCAGCTGTGGTGCAGTTTTGGCCCCAGCAGCAGGAGGCACAGAAACATTGTGCTGCTCCACTGCAGGAGCACCAGGGAATGGAGAGCCCCTTGGCTGGGACCCTGCAAAGGCCGGGGGGGCAGATGCCCAGGCTGCCCTTACAGCACTGCTGGCCTTCCTGCTCATGGTACTTGTAGACAGCAGGAACAGTGATGATACAAGATGTATAGGAAGGGGATGTTTCCTTCTGTTGTCCCTTCTGAAACAGTGGCTCTGCTGGCACAAAGCCCTTTCCTGAGGCTGTTGTCAATGCAGTGTGACTGAAGCTATCGCAAACTCCAGCTGGATGTCACCTTCAGGATCTGTACCTGTAGCTCTCTTTGCATCTGGGACAAACAAAATGCTCCACCCCTAAGAAGCACTTTGCATTCTCTAGTCATTTTTCTTCCACACAGAAATTCCTGGTTTCCCAGGAAAATGGTGGTGTTGAAACATTGAAAGCCTGAATGTGCACCTACCGGGTCTTCATCATGGGTTTATCTGTGGTCAGTTACAACAAGCTGAACCTTTCTTGAAAATTAACCAAACCAAACCAGGTCCTCCCTTAACAGCTAATCAAACTCTTTGGAACATTGATACAGGTTTCAGACAACTCTTCAGTGCTTACTTAATCATCCTTTTCATCCACTTTGGCAGTGTACTATAGGAAAAATACTAATTATTATTCTTACTATTTCATCTGAAAGAGTAAATGGCATTGGAAAGGTGCATATAGCATATTTCCCCAACACTGGGGTCAGGAATTA
Organism: Acanthornis magna; assembly: GCA_036785705.1. Taxonomy (NCBI): domain Eukaryota; kingdom Metazoa; phylum Chordata; class Aves; order Passeriformes; family Acanthizidae; genus Acanthornis; species Acanthornis magna. The sequence goes on from JAWUZG010000012.1 coordinate 12,440,484, forward strand.
CTGGAAATTGAACATCAAGTTCTACTCCTACAAGATTTTCCAGACCAAAGTTATTTAGATACACTAAGTTGCAATTTACAGGTTTTTATATTAAAAAACTAGGTCAGCTTCAATGTATGAGATTTGGATTTTACTAAAAGAGAAAAAAGGGTACATTTCAAAATTAATTATGCATGTTTGTAAGTATGTGAAAGTGAACACCCTTAAAATCTATACACAGATTAGATTTATAGAGTAAAATTCAATAGTATTTTACAAAGCAATAAAAGTACTTGTAGATTCTCATGAAAAACATCAATATATTTTAGTTTTAATAATGACAATGTTTAAAAAATAAGATCCAGTTATCAGCTTCATGGATAACACAACATAAAATCTTTTCTCACGTATCTGTGCATTTCATCTTTATTTTTACCAGTCTTCTCAATTTGCTTTTACTGTTTCTCCAGTTTATTTGTTGGTCTGGTTTTTTTTAACAATAGACCTTGGCAAATTGTTTTACTCCTTTTGCTTTGAATTTCAGGATGAGTTGTTTGATGCAGAAAGATTATTTATTTTCATGAGCAAGTTTGGCAGGGAAATGGGTTAGCTTGTTTCAGCGATTTTTGCATAGAGTATGTTATTATTATATTGTTATTATATTATTATATTATTATTATTATTGTTATTTTAATAACTTTTGGCTGAAGAGCATCTTGCAATCTACTGTCCTTGAGAGCTGTAATCTTGGTATTTTCCTGTATTTATTCTGGAAAGGCAATCAATGCAAACAGATATAAAATAATCCAGTTTATTTCACTGGATCCTCTCTTGGTTATACTAGACCAATAGCTTTTATAATAGCTAAGACCTACTACTTAACATCAAATGGTGACACAGCACTTAAAGGGAGAATTTATTTTTCGGAGATGAGGTTGTCTTTTCCTGCAGGCTTCATGGGGTACAACTGCCCTAGGAGTGGGTATCACTGATTCTATCTACCTTAGATGTGTTCTTCAGATTAGCACAGGAAGTTATTCCCCTGGTGATTTGAATCTTTGAAGAAACTCCCCATTTCCATTCCTTCTCCTCTGAACTGTGAAGAGGAGCTCATAGTTCCACAGTGGCCAGACATCTGCACATGGTTATGTAAGTGCAAAGTATTTGGAGTGAATGCTGCAGTGTGTGCTTGGTGGTGGGTTTCAAAATGTACCCAGGTGCTGGAGCTGAAGGAGGAGGTGTTTGTTACTGCCCGTTTAGCGAAGCACTGGCAGGACCCCTGTCGACCTTCTGTGTGTGACAGTGGGAGCAGCCCTTGCTGTGAATGAGGATCAGCCTCTTCAATTGTTCTTTTCCTTCTTGCCTTGATGCTGTATTTGGGAGAATGCATTAAGTTAAATCTTGTATTGGCTCACTCAGCTGGTGCCACTCTGCCTTCCCAGAGCCAGAAGGACAAGCAGACAAGTAGTTTTCTGCTTTATTAAGAGATTTGAAGGTCAGAGCATCAAAATGGTAATTTCAATCAGAGCCAGTCTAGTTGCTCAGCAGACTAGCAGCGCTACTGTAGGTTGCAGATCTTAATGCATGCAGAGACTGTGATCTAATTCTGAGCACTGCTTCTTGGGTCAGATCTGGTTGAGTCAAATTGCAATGCACCAGCCCATCGGGTCGTTCTGAGACGCTGCCTCCCACCTAGGTGGCAGCAAATAAAATACAGAGAAGAAAGGAAATGGAGACCTTGCTTTGCTGAACAAGCACAAATTTCTGCATTAAGGATTAGCACTTAGAAAATAATCCACTGTTGCCTTTAGTGTAATCTCAGCCACCCTGCTAAATTCAGTGTCAAAGCCTCTGCAGGTACTGTCAAGTACCAGACATAGGCACTCCTTACAAATGGATGGGAGTAGAAAGCAGGGACTGGAAGAAAGAGAATAGCTTAATTTCTTATTGTCTCTCAATTAATCCTTGTAGTGCCAAATAGCATATTGTTGACTACAACAAGAGACATTGTTAGGTAGTCACAGTTTTATCCAAAAAAGAGAGAGGGATTGCAATGGCTTGTTTACAGATGTAAATATAACACTTTGTCCTGACAGTATCATAACTAATGAGGATTTGTAGGCACTTGAAGGAATAGCACTATTTTTTAAGCAAATATACATGAGTTTTTAGACCCTCACTACAGCCCTCCCCTGATGCACAGGTCTGTGCCCAGCCCCAGCACACTAACAATAGCAGAAACAGCAATTACATAGCAACTGTGAGTGAGTAACATTTTTCAAACACTGTGGGTACTGTGTTAGGAGAAAAAAAAACCCAAGCAAACAAATTAGCAAAATGAAAGTATAGCACAGCACTTAATCACATAGTTGTTTCATTTAAATCAGTGGGTGGACTCATTTTTGTATAATTATGCATGTTTTTAAGACATGCTTGGTGTCATGAGACTGTGTAATCTTATAATTGCAGCTATTCATTTCCCTTACATTTGCCCTACCTTTGGAGGAAGGAATGCTCTTTTGTTACTGGTCATGGGTAGCTGGGATAGGAGCTGTGGGCTTGTTAGCAGGAGCTGGTAAGCACTGCAATAGGATGCACAGCCACAGAGTCTTAGTTAGAAAATAACTACTCTTTGCTGAAGAGATGGTAAATTACAGAAGTTGCTTAACCCCAGTGATACTACAGCAACCCTGCGGTAGACAGTGGAAGTGGCAGGGCAAATGGCTTCTGCCACCTTCCCAGCACACTGCAAAAGCTGAAACCAGTGGAAGCCAGAGCAGGTAGGCATAATTAAAAATGGGGAGCTCTGGCGAAGGTGGAGTGCAGGTGGTGGGAGAATAGTAAAATGATGTGTTTTATGTTACTGGTGTCCCGTCTTTTATTTACTTCAGTCTGCTGGCAGGATGTTTGTCTGTAAACATTACCACAAAACACTTAAACAGGAATAAAAGTAACTTTTATTGAAGGAATTTAAAAGTAGGCTCTGGAAAACATGCAAGAAACACCATGTGGACTCCACATCTTCTTCAAAGTAGAGTGAACACAGCAGGGATCTCCTACTGTCACCAAAACCAAATCAAAACTGCACCATTTAATATTTATATAATTGAAAGTACAAATCCAGCTTGCTACCTGAAAGTACTAACCTCTCATGACAGCAAAAGAGTCAAACTCATCCTTTCAAAGTTTTAATAACATCAAATTAATCCTGTAGTTTTGGCATAAACCAACAACATCAGGAAAAGAGGGCTTACCACATATTGCAAAATACAACTTTCCATTCTTTAAACTAATTAGAGAGGCAGCCAGTAGCACCACTATGGTTCTGTCAGCATTTCCACAATAAAACCCCCTTTTCAGGGCTTTATAACTTGGCTGTAAAAAATTAGCTTCAGGCTGAAGCTTGGCATACCATGGTTCACCCCAGCAGCAAATCAAGCTGTGCATGTGGTTATGTGTGTGGTTTGTTGATTGTTTCCCAAATACAAATTTTAATTAAAATTAATTTTGCCACTTCTTGGAAGACAATGATAAAATAAACAAATTTTTAAATGAACGAAATTATATTATTTGGCAGGCTCTAGCAGCAAGTTGTTAAAAGCATGGAAGTTTGAGGTGCAAAGAGTACAGCCTTGTGATGTTTTGTTTGAAATTAAATCATCTCAAAGGAAGTTTGAAAGCAGATTATTGCACTTGCATGATGAACTTAATTCACAGGGTGTGACTGACTGCATGAATGCCACCAAGGAGCTTAGACAGAAAAATGCTCCACAAAAGCAACTCACATGAGGGCACATAGTCCCTGAAGCCCTTGGAACAGCTGTGCCAAAGGGAGGATCAGTGTCCCCTGAGTTGCAGGAGTTTCCAGGCCACTAAATGCTCAGGTGGAGCAGCCATCAGTGCCCTTCTCCACTCTGCATGGAGCAGTGACCGTGTCAGCCTCTCCCAGAGTTCAGACTGACTCATCTCTTCCAGTTGTGGGTGGCAAAGTGCTGTTTGTTGGATTTCCATATTGTGGATGATCTCAGTGCATTATGAGTTCATAAGTGTTCACATAACCCGTTATATTCACACATTTTGCAGTGAGCTGACTAGCATAAATAATCTTGACTGTAAATGCTTCTGTTTGAGCTTCACTGTGGTCTGTAAGAATGCCCACAAAGTCAGGACACTACCATGCACCTGGAAACACTGCAGCATGGACAGAGAAGTGGAAGTGTTTGAAAGCAAATCAGAAAGACTGGTAAGAGGGACAAAGCTGGCTAATTTTTTTTCAGGGGAGTTTTCTTCATTTTCATACAGTTGCATGTTTTGTTATTTTTCTTCAGCATTTTTGAAGGTTAATAATAGTTGATTATTAAATAAACATGGGTAAAATATGCAGGCCTTGGAAGCTAACAAGGAAGCAAACAAGAGAAAGACTCTAAAAACATGTTAAGAGATGGAGAATGTCATCAATATGCAGTAACATGCTCTCCAAATCATTCTTCAATATAAGTGTCACAAAGAAAACTAACAATCCACATCCAGTATTCCTCGATCAATGAACAGTTGAAGATGAAAATTAATATTATAGAGTAGAATAACCAATTATAAGCCAATTCAAAAGTCTATTCATCATGGACTCATTTTTGCAATGGGTGGATGAGACTTGAAAGGGAGAGAAAGTGAGTGAGTAAGCAGCACTGAGCCAACTCACCAGCTTCCTAAGCACAGAGCTTTGTCACTTCCCAAAACCAGTTTATGGCTAATGAACAGTGAAATATTTGGGTTCAGCCCATCTCCCCAGCTACAAGGAGTCAGCTAAGAGCCACCTCTTATGCAGAGGTAGGCTCCGGTTCTCCATTAGATCAAGAAAATTTTGTTCCAGCTTTCATTTTCTCCCAAAGTAGCTGCCAGGATATCCTTGAACACATAAACCCAATTAAGCCAAGCTAAACTGATCATTAGGCTTTCAAGTATGTGTCTGCTGAAATTTTATAAGGCTGTAGTCTGCTTAAAGTTTCACCTCCTGCAGCCACTCGCAGTTGACCCTGGGAGTCCACTGAAACAACAGAGGCTCCTAAATTTCTGGGAGAGTCTTTGAGTGTCTCAGAATTAGAGAGGCTGCCCAGATCACTGTGACTTGCAGGAGAATTGCTCCAAATTTCTTTTTTACTCCTTCCAGCTGCTGAGGTAGCTCAGAATAGCTGGTGTGACTTTGACCTGACCTACACCTGTGGGCAACCAAGAGTGTGCAAGTGGAAAAGTGCATGAAGCAGATGTAGGAGACACATAAATGCTTCTTCAGGCACCATTTGTCACCTTGAGGACTGGTTTATTAATTTTCTGATTTATTCTCCCTCTGCAAAAATGATCATGATCAGGCTGTGACTGTGGTGTTTTCATTCAGCAAGTGGTAGTACCCAGTGGAAAGTAAACAAAACCTTGTGCTTAGTGTCACCCTTCACCTCCCCACCCCAGTTCCAGCTTATATAGGAAACTCGCCTTTATACAAACACCTCTAGCTCTCCAGAATGACACGCTGGCCAAGTAACCAATCACACCAAATAAACTCAATTTTTTGAATGCGTAGCTCCCTAATTCTGCTGCTTTCCACTTACTTTACACAGTCAGCTTTGTGACCATGCTCTTAGAAGCCAGTTTCACTGACCCAAGCTAAGAAATCAACATCAGTTGTGCTCATCTGAGCTTTGCTTTCTTGCAAGGTTAGTTAATATTAAATAGAATGCAGGGCTAGGTGAGCAGACATATCAGAGAACACCTAGAGAGATTTCATAGACAGTCATGGGCCAACCCCAAGGCCACAGCCAGTCTCTGTCCATCCTCATATTCACTTTTGTCTGCCTTATTAGATATTGTGAGCATGAAGACATCCTCCCTCTTTCAATGCTGTATGTGTTTCTTCATCCTTTAGTAGATGTTCTGTGATAGTAAATATCTTACATACAGTTTTGCTTAAGAGGTGTTTGCTCCTTTTGATTCCCGCCTCGGAGTACTCAACAGCCATCAGGTCTGAGTCCTGTTCTCTTAAATTTGGGGATGTGCTGACTAAACTACACGAAAAACCAAATGCAGACAAAACATGTAAGAACTTTATTTAGCACATTCCACTAGGAAAAAAAAAAAAAGATTTTTACATGCAAAAAATAATGTATTATATTAGAGGAACATAATAACATAATCTTTTGTGGATCAGTAGGACTTTCAGGCCATCGATATCCCTGCTGTTGTGCTGTCATTGCCTAAGACTGTACGGCCTCTATAGGTTCACATGCTGAATAAGCAATTCCCAATACTTAAAGATATCCTTTGCCTATTTGAAATCCCTTCACTTGTTCTATTTTTTTTCTGAAAGGCACTGTCTGGATCCTTTTCCCTAGCAGTTTGGATTTCTGTATTTCTACAAGAATCTACTCTATGTTTTCTGCAATATTGTATACAACCCGACTGAATGGGAACCCAAGGTCTGCTGCCAGTGACTGCTGAGAACACAGGAGGCTGAAGGAAGACAAAAGTCAAGCTAGATCTTGCATAATTCTGGCTGCTGAAAGAAATACACACAGAGGGCTGAAATCAGAGGTGGCATAAGAGGTAAGTCAGGGCAAGTACCTGTATCATAAACTAGTCTGAATTAAACAGTCAAAACTACAGATGGAGCCAGCTATAATAAAAAGGGAAATACAGGAAATGATAGTACAAAATATATTCCTGTTGCTTTTTGACTTTCAGTTATCAGAAAATGTGCACCTCAGGCTGAACCTGACCAACTTGATATATATTGTATAGTAATATAATGACTTCTGTCACTGTCTGTGACTGGTCTCGCACCAGGGCAGGGGTTAAAAAAACAAGAAGGGAGAGTGGTAGTTTTTCAAATGTGTATGTTTGTATTTTTTAAAAAATCATATTCTTCATCAAAATCGAAAATTTAAAAATAACTTAAAATAATTATATGGAGGTTATATGTATATATTTGTAAGCAATATGGCTGTAGTTAATATTAAAGCCTACAGTACTACATTTAGCTATTACTTCCTTGGCTTCCTTCCTTAAACTGAAGCCAACTTGGTGGTTTGTACCATTCTGGCAGCCAATAGGAAAGAGCAGAGAACATCCCATCACAGTATTGGCTCTTTCTGCCTTTGCTGAAAACCTGCATGATTGCACTGTACTGGTTGCATTGTCCAGAGGGCCATCATAAGTTTCCCTTCTCAGTCTGCATTCTCCAAACACTCCCAGGTCATGCTGGCAGGGAACAGTGACTTGCTGGGAAATCAGAATGTTGAGGTAGTGATGAATTTTGTCCTCTGTAAAATAGACTGATACCCCTCTTTTCCCTCTCTCTATCTCTCTCCAGCAGGAAATCGTTCTTTCCAATTTGATGACTCATAAAAGTCTCTTCATCTTTTTGTCTCAACCTCTCAGTCTCACAAAGAACAAAAGCTGAATCCTACAAAACAACATAAGGGAGATGCCAGTTATGATTAGGCTAAATTTAACACAGTCTCCCATGTATGTTAATGTTTTATGTACATAATGCATGCAGCTAAAGGGGTAGACAGAGGAATGGGCTGGGAAATGGAAGAAAATTAAGTTCATAACAAAGGCTGTGTTTCCCCAAAAAGAAAGACTGAGAATTGCTTCTTTCTTTTACTCTAAGAGTTTCCCTCCCTACTTTATCTGACAACTTTCTGCTCTTACTCTGCTTTTAGTTATCAACTTGCTTTTGTTATCCTGTTCATAGGGAAAGAAAGCAAGCAGACAGGACTGGAAAGCCGCTAGATGAGTATCTGGCAGTGTTTCATGAGAAACATATCCTAGAGAGCAACAACAATCTAGATAAGGTTCAACTTTCCTTTGTGTTTGTTTTAATGACAGTTTGTCAGTTCCATACTTCCCGTGTATGCTTTGCAGTTTATGCATAAATATAAACTTCCTCCCCGGGTATCATCCCACAAAGAAAAAAACAATAATGAAAAAAGTTTGAGGGAGATATTTGTAAATTATAAAAATCATATGCATCTGTAGTGACACGTTTTCTATAAAGATTTTTGGAGCAGCCTTTTTACTCTCATGTGTAAGAAATGCAAAATGCTTTTTTTTCCCTAACCGGTAACTATACAGATAGTTATGCTGGAATGGGGAGGGACAAACAAACCTAAAGATGACAGATCTGTACAGAAAGCTGTTAGTATGCCAGATCTTATTACAGAGCAGTGGGAGGCCTTGTACGCTACGTACCAGCTCTATAGGGACCTCCATATTTAAAATGATGAAAAAAATGTGATTTGAAAAACCCCTCATGGGCAGCCTTCAAAGGCACAGACAGGTTCTGACTGGATTAACATTTATTGACTGTTTAAGCCTGCTTTTTTGCTTCAGGACAGAGATACACGAGTTTAATTGCAGAGGCTGTTCTGCCAACTGATCACTAGAGTGGCAACCAAAGCTTTACTAATCGGTCCTTCATTAAAGAAAAGTCTCTATTACAAAACAAATTAAGCATGCTCTGATCCCAACCCGCAGGTCCAATGGCATTACAGCAAAGTTTAGGCTGCTAGAGCACTGAAAAACTTATTAAGGTTTAGCGCTGAGATAGCACTTTTGTATTGATTTTACAATACACAGGTATTATGATTTATGGAGTGCTAGTGTCACTCTAACAAGCTGAAGGACACACAATATCATCTCCAACATCATTAAAATTCAGAAGCCTCTAGAACTAACTCATCAACCACTGTGCATTGTCACAGGCTATAGAGCTGTATTCCAGTTGGAAAATGCCCTGAGTTTCCCGGACAGTTGTCTTCCGGAATAATTTAATTTATTAAAAAAAAAAAAAGGGGGGGGGGGGGGGGAGAAGAGAAAAGAGAGAATTCAAACCCTGCGTATGTTTAAAAAACCCGTCTGTGACTGTGCAGTTCCTGTAGTAGCAGGCACTGTTCTTAACTATCGCCTGTTCCAACCGGGCTGTGGCGGCTTCTGGCGCCCGCACTAAGGCGCCGCACAGCGCCGGGGCTGCTTGGGCCATGCAAACCCAACGGGGAGCGCTCGGTGACAGCCGGCTGCTGTTCTGCCTCGGTCTGCATCCCGAATGCTTCATTTTGCCGAAGTTAGGGTCCGAACTGTATCCCAGCCCGCTCCCAGCCTTTCCGCCCAGGCGGCCGCTCTCGCCCTTTTCACGAGAAAAGCCAAAACCCGGCGGTTCCTCATCGCGCTCCTTTCCGCCCGATGTGAACAGAACGCGGCGCAGGTGCTCACCACCCCCAGCCTGTCACCGCCGCCCCGGCCACGGCTGCAGCGGGAGCGGGCGGCCCCTCATCCCCGCGGCCCCTCATCCCCGGCCCCTCATCCCCGGCCCCTCATCCCCGGCCGCCCCTCATCCCCGCCGCCCCTCATCCCCAGCCGCCCCTCATCCCCGCCGCCCCTCATCCCCGGCCGCCCCTCATCCCCGGCCCCTCATCCCCGGCCGCCCCTCATCCCCGCCGCCCCTCATCCCCGGCCGCCCCTCATCCCCGGCCCCTCATCCCCACCGCCCCTCATCCCCGGCCGCCCCTCATCCCCGGCCCCTCATCCCCGCCGCCCCTCATCCCCGCCGCCCCTCATCCCCGGCCGCCCCTCATCCCCGGCCCCTCATCCCCGGCCCCTCATCCCCGGCCGCCCCTCAGCGGCGGGCGTTCCGCGGTGCGCGGGCGCCCCCTGTCGGCGGCAGGGCGCAAGGCCGGGCCGTGCGGCGGGCGGGAGCGTCCCGGGCGCGATTCCCGCCGGGCGCAGCTCCCGCGGGCCGGGGGCGGTCGGGTCCCCCCGCACACGGGCTCCGCTCAGCCCGGTGCGCACCCGCCGGCCCCTGTGCTCCGCTCCTGAGCTCCTAACGCCAGCTTCGTGCGTGGCAGCTGCTGGGGCAACAGAGAAAAGGCACAATTCTGCCTTTCTTCTGGCGGTCTCCAAGCGCAGGAGATTCTCCGCCTGGAATTTTATAACTGGGATGGCAATAGTCCGTATAGCATTGGAGAGTGTCTGGGCTAGCTGAAGGAATTTGTCTTGGCAAGATCCTGTTTACCTATGCCACGCTGCACTGAGTAGTCACAGTTTGTAATCATGTCAATAGGAATCCTCAAGCCCGGTTCTCTTCCCTGCTACTCTTCATACGCCAATGGCATTTACATCAGCACTACCAAATCACTTAAAAAGGGGATGCAGGAACGACAGTACGAACCACCTGAGTACAAAACCCATTTGTTTTTAATGAGGCACTGTACTATGCCGGGTATCATATTATGAGCATCTTTTACTCGGTGATCACTTGGTAGCTGTTATTTCCTACCTCAATTCATGAAAAGTGCTATATTGCTATTAGATTTGCTATGTGACTATAATCAAGTATAGAACCATACATTCTACCACTACTTTTGTGTGCAGCTCCCCTTACCAGCTGTGTGAGTATTTCATGTGAAACCACTTCTAAGTCAGGCAATTGGGTAGCTAAACTTATTAAAAAGCAGCCTTATCTGAGCAGTTCCAAAGTGTCCTAAATTGGCAGAGCCTCGAGACATGCCCCATGTTTCTGTTTGGCATATACTTACCTTTTTTTTCTCCCAAATTTTGAAATATCTAAATATTTTCACCTTCGAGTATGCTTGAAAATGTAATTTAAAGTTCTAAAGTACTTTCTAAATTATTTTCTGACTAACATTAAACTGGAGCTTATTGATAATTTTAATCTTAAATTATCCTTGAAGCTCTTCAGACTTGTATCTTACACCGATGTAAGTATTAGTTCAATCGGGAGAGTATCTCAATCTCAAATTTCAGAATTATCATCAGCATAAACAAGATCAGGATCAGTCCATAATATGTGAATAATAAATGTAAATGACTGAGTGAAACCCCCCCCCAAAAATATAAATTAACATTTCTGACTGCTGATAATTCAGTACCCTGCTTTTTTGGATCCCTTACAAATCTACTGAGGCTCAAGCAGTTCTGCAAAATGATACTCCAGCATGTACAGCTGAGTAACAGCTAAAAGAATAAATTATTTTAAATCTTTTAAAAATTGTTATAATGTGTATATCAAAGATTAGATGCTTTCCAAACCTGTATAAGTATGTATTAGACAAAGACTTATCAGAGTGGTAGAAGTTGTTTATATTTTTGTTGCTTATGTTTTTAATAGCAAATTATTTCTAAGGAAGGAAGAAAAGGCTTTTCTTTCCAGTATAGCCAAAGATGCCTGATTGCAAAATTCAATCAGTCCTAAAATTAAAATTAGGAGGCTGGATCAGCATGAAAGCAATTGTGTTATAAGTCAGTGTTAAGATGTTATTGATAGAAAAGCTAATGCAATACATTTTCTTCTGTCACGCGTTTCTGGCCCAAAGCAATTTGCCAACCAGCAAACCACCTCAGCATAAACACTGGGGAGCCCCCGCTGGGTCCTGGAAATCCCGCTTGTCTGCAAGTGCACAATATACAAGGCAAATCTCCATAAAGCTCAGGGCCACAGTTGAATACAAACACTCCTCAGGTCCTGCTGTGACTTGGCATACCCTGCTGGACAGCTGGAAACTGCGAGGAAAGGAGCTGCTGCCAATAACGGGTTACAGGGGATTGTCAGTGCAAAGTTTCCTGGAAACAGGCAGCGAATGACATTATTATTTTGTTGGAGGATACTGATGTGATATATAAGATATATACAGTGATGCACAGTTGCATTTGATATATAGTTGATAGGATATTCAGTAAAACAGCCCCTTTTTGATATGATCCATGTGCTTTGGCTAGGAATTAAACTCTGAGTAAAACAAACAGAACTTGTCACAACCTTATGTTTTACCCAACAAAATTCTGGATATCAGATACTGGCCTAAATGTCATTTTATTATATGTATCAAAAAGATTTAGTATGCTAAGGGTCATGAATGTGTATGTAACACCTTTGCAGCTGCAGTTTACTGTAGATAGATTGCATACAGTCACTCTTTCATTTTTTTTCTTGGAACCACTTGCAATGAATTGCTACTGGCGATCATTAAAAAAAGATTGCTCTTTTTATGTAGCTTGAATATATGAAATGCTACTTATCTGCATTTCGGTGTGAAGAATCCTTCATAGACAATTCAATTCAAAGATATAAATGAAACAGTTCAACTAGAGATAGACATACACGATCATCATTAGTCTAATGTAATATAATCTTTAATGTAAAGAAGCTACATTTTCTAACCCTGAATAAAAGCCCAGCATTCTCTATGTGTTATAATAAATTAATGCAATAAAAACAGGTACGCTTATCCTTTAAAGAAGCTTATTAAGCAGACTGCTAGTGCTGCAAAATTCAGCATACAGTAAACAATACTTTTTTTGTTAGAATAATGACTTACAGTTTATTCTTTTATACTGTGTAGCACTTGGGGACCACATCCATTTACCAAAATAATACCAAATTAGTACTGCAAATATTGAAATCAGACCTTTCAGACTAACCAGTGGCCTAATTTTCTCTTCAATCTGCTCTTAATCTCAATTCATCAATAACACTGCCTTATTATAGGACTTTGACAGTGAGCTAGAGCTTTTGATAAATTATACATCTCAAGCCAGATTTAAAATTTGAAGCTCAAGTGCTAATTATCTGTACAGGCCTAGTTAATAACGAGATTTCTTGTTAAGTATCTGATCACAGCATGGGCATCATTTGTCAAGAACCTCAAGTCTACCTTGGAGACTAGCTCTTCAAATTCTCCCTTGCCTACCATATGTAAAATTGGGATCTTTGTTTCTATAATAACCTTTTATTAGGAAGCTGACATAATGATTAAGTTCGCTGTAGACACATACAATGAGTTAGACAATTACCCTTGCTGCTTTAAACTACTCAGGCTCCTAGCAAGACAAAATAATTAATATTGAATTTTAATTTGATGTGTTCCACATTTAAACCCCAATTTGCAAAGTACACCTGGAAGGCTGCCGCTGTTTCCTTGCAGTTTGTGCTGATGAAATAAAAGCTCCTGCAGTTTGAATGTAAAAGCACAGAAGGCATGATGCACCACAATCACTTCTCAGTGGAGCAAAGAATTTTCAAGCATTAATGGGAAAGGTAATTACCTAGGTCTAACTTTATAGCCTTTTCTCTAATGAAACTATAATCTCCCAGGCCTACATGGTTTAAGTATTTACATGATTTTAACGATTTCACTGCCATAACAGTTGTCACACATGGTAATTTAAAAACTCAGTGCCTCGAAACAAAGATGCTAATTATATTTCTATATTTTTATTATTGAAGTAAAGCTGGGCTGTGTGAAGTGACAGAACCATAATAAAAACAGCCATGCACTGAGTTGCCTTAGTGGAAAGGGGTGCAGGGACATATTTGTTTGCAACAAAAAGGTGCCTAAGAGCCTTCCCAACTGTACCTGTTAACTGTGCTGGGCAGCGTAGTTCCTCTGAGCTTTGGCTGTGGGGCAGAGCACACCCTGTGCTCTGAGGACCTTCAGTCTCTCCAACTTCAGGCAAAACTCCCGCTGTGCCAACTTGTGTAGTCCTTCCCTTATTAAAATGCAAATGGTTCTCAACCATAATCACCTAAAGCAATATCCCATCCAGACAGTACTGGCCTTGTAAGGAGTCCTGGAGCCCTTCCCCTACACCAGCCCAGTGCTCCCATGCTAGCATTACACAGTCCTGATGGCAAGCACTTCCACATATAGATGAATGGAGCCTGCAACATGTGGGGAAATGGGCTTTTTGCCTGAAGGACTGGACAGTGCCGCTACTTGCAGGGTGTATCCCGGAATGTGGTTCCAGTTTTTCAGAGCGGTGCCTGGAGTGTCTGCTGGGGTGGGGTGGGGCTCCCACCCAGCTCACATCATCGGCTGTTCACAGCATTTGCAGTCCCCTCTACATCTCTCTCTAGCCTCTGCTCTTACTGTGCTGGGCGGCTTGGCTGTCACCTCACCTCTGTGTCAGGCGTGTAGGCTGGCGGGCGAGTCACAGCATTAGTAAAGTCGGCTTTCCCAATGATCTCAGCTCCGGGTCGGGGCCCCTGCCTTTACTCAGCCCTGGCAAGGCTGGATGACTTCCTCCAGCCTTAGCTTTTGTCTGTGCTTGCGAACCCCACACCTTTAAACAAGCTGAAGTCATCGCTGCTACAATTTCCAGGACAATCTAATTTGATGCTCATCATCATGGCACTGCTTATTTTCCAGAACCTGTTCACATCTCCTAGCTGTGGGCCTCAGGTGCAAAGTTTGGATCCATATCAAAATATGAAATTCCTGAAAAGACAGGTGTCGTGATAATACAGATACCCTCTGATTATTATTATTATTAGCATGTAAGTGACACAAAATGATGCAGAGTGACACACTTAAACAGAAAAATCAAAAGCTGCTTTGCTGATAGGAAGGTGAGTCTCAACACTCATTTAGAGTGTCAGTGGGGAGCCAGAGTTCCCATTTTGTAGAAAATTCAGATATTTCACTGTTCTTTTCAGTTCTTTACTGGAATGAGAAGACAAGAAAACAAAAAAAACCACTTATCAACGTTATTTTTCTGGATGATTGGAAGCTACTGGTCTTCAAAACAAAGTCAAGACTGCAAGTAGTGTCTGTTGGCTGTAAGAAGACATCTGGTAGAACAATCTCAGAGAGGTAAGCTCTGCAATCCCCTGGGGAGTATCAGGCCTGAACGATGAAACCATGGACAAAGAAACATGAACAATTTAATATGGTGACCAAACACTGATTTCTGCTTTGGCCCCTGTAACAACTGTGTTGTTGTAAGAAAGGTCAGACAAGACCTTTGGATGGAACTGTGTGGATCCTCTTAGCCTGGGGGAACAGGTGTCATTAGTTAACCTGGCATCAAAGCAAGAAGCGAAGGAGCTGCCAGGCTGGGGATGGGCAAGTGCTGGACTGTGGTTTTCTTCTGTTTTTCTTGAGGAAAATTAAGTATTATAATCATCATCACTGCCTTAGCTCAAGAGGGACACTGCCGACCTGGATGAAGATCATATGGCATAACAATGTGTGATGTCAGCAGGTAAAATCTTTTGACATGTTTCCAGCTCACAAACTAGGCTGTATCATTCGGGGGAAAGACCTTTTAGTCTTCTCATCTCTTAACACATAGAAGGAATGTACCAGGTGCTGGACACTGAGGGAGAAGCCTTGTAGCCCAGTTTTAAGGAGATCAGCACTGGGAATATCAAATACTTTATTGGTTTCAACACTAGATGAGATTTTATGTTGTAGGATTTCTTTTTCTTTTGAAAGCATAGATTTACAGTAACAGGCAGATGTTAGAAAAGATTAAATGAGAAGGTGCATTATTAAGATGGTAAAAAATGACTGACATCTTTTTTAGCTACTCCATTCACTAGCAATATTGCCTAATTAGCCTCCACCTCTTACCCCAGGGAGGAGAAGCTCTGAGAGCTCTGCTTTCCTACTCTTCCTCTTCAATGTGACAAACAAAAGCAGCCAAAGCAGCTGCTCTGAGCCACTGACTCCTTCAAAGGTGAGAACGGAGTGAATGCCTTCTACTGCTTGCTTACTCCTGGCTTGCATATAATATATTTTATATTTTATATGTAATTTTCTCCCTCATTTCTGAAACATCTGGATTACCATTGCTACTGAGTACTTTAAGGCGATCCATGATCTTTTGGAGAGGCTCTGGAAACATTATGTTTCATAGTATGAGAAATATGATAACTTCTTAGTAGATTCATGACTGTTTGTTTCCAGATGTTTTATAGAGAGAAGAAAATTATTACTCTACTAGTAATGAATTTCAGAATGGATTATTCAGATTAGGAAATTTCTAACAAAAATTTCTCAGTTTTAGAAGGAGGTCCTTTTGGGGTTCCCATCACAATTAAGAATTACTTCACAGGACAGATCTTTCTGAACTGAAGGTCAAACTATTAATTTTTAGGTATGTAAAAATGCCGTGATACTCAAGATGTTAGCTGGGCAACAACACTAGGATAAAGTTTGTTTTAACGATATGAAAAAACATTAGACTTTCAACACTTAGCAGCAATATAGAAAATTCACAAATATTTACAAATGCACACAGGTAACACAAATCAGAAATCCCCTTTTTAATTTAGATATGCATTGGGTTTTTTAGACATCATACTACTGTGCACTAAAGCAGTCCAAATGGCTTATCAAAAACACTGCCAATGAAAAAAACAGGTTTGTCACTTTGCTGGTGGTCTTAGCAGATAAAGCAAAATTGCCACTATACATCATCCTTAAAAGAAAGACAATACCAAAGGGGAAGCTGCCAGAAGGTGCCATTTTCAG
This sequence comes from Acanthornis magna, assembly GCA_036785705.1. Lineage (NCBI taxonomy): Eukaryota > Metazoa > Chordata > Aves > Passeriformes > Acanthizidae > Acanthornis > Acanthornis magna. The sequence continues at coordinate 12,456,788 of JAWUZG010000012.1, forward strand.
ATGTCAAGATAAGGGATGGACGTCTGAATTAATGCAAGACTTGTTGCATGTTTTCTGTAACAGACAACCTGGTGCCCTGCTAAAGCAAACAGTGATGCTTGTGCTTGGATGCATTTCTAGGGTATATAACTGAAGGAACTCAAAAGAAACTTAAGAAAACAAATATTAGTCATAGTATTCCTGGAGGCAGCTTCTTTGGGTTCTAAATGGTGCCATAAGCAGTCCTTTAAAAGCCATATGGAGAAAAAATGCAGAGATTGAATCCTGGGGGTAACAACCCATTGGAAAAATCCATTAACCCTAAGGGTATAAATCGAGAAGCCACCTTTGGCCCTCCTGGGACAAGGCCTTCTAGGAAAGAATAACTTGTGTCTGTGTTGTGAAAAGACTGTGTAAGTACTGCACGTCAGATACCGAGGGTGGGAATGGTGCTGCCATTATGCAGAACAACAAGGTTAGAGGGCACTGCAAGGACCAATTACAATATTGACAGCCATGTAAGAACTACAGTGATCCTAGGGATGGGTGTTTCCTTGGCAAAACCACTGCCCACTAGGGCTGGGGCAGATTTCTGCGTATCAGGAAGCACAGGTTTGGAAGGTTATTTTTTGTATGAAGCATAATTGTGACAAGTGTCAAAATTACAAGGAGCAAATGTCTACAAAGCTACCTGTGCTCTTGGAAGCAAGGAAAGGACCTTTGTGGAAGCTGTGATGCAGACTTAGGTTTACCTGGGCTTGCATGTAATATCTGTCTGAACCTTTCTGTATGTGGCTAGTGCTTGAGTTTGCTGGGCTTAAATACATTAACCAAGACAATCTAAAACCTCAGCTGTGTTTAAGGGTACAGTTGTAGCTAGTATGGAGTTCTGAAAAAGTGGGTGGAAATTAACCAATTTAATTTTGACAAGAAAATCTATTTCTCTGAGTGCCTCATCTTATTTAGAGAGATGAAGGGTCCAGAGCAGCGGTATCTATGAACAGGACACTTGGTACTCTGGAGCTCAGAGCTGCTTCAGCACAGCACTGCAGAGCCGGCAGGAACAGGACAGTCATGTGCTGTAACTGTAAAATCAGCTCCTGCCAACGTTAAGGCTGTCATTTCTACCAAGCCTTGATACATTTTTTAAAAATTAAAATTGAAAGAATTACCATCTCTTCACTAACACAAGTATAAATCCTGAAAACTCCTCTGATACTGGGAGTTGTGGCTGAGTTTGTCTGTACTGAGATAACTTAAAGCAAAATTTAAATGTTAGTCATATTCCTTCACCTATAACCATGCTTGAGTTGGCCCTAGAGTTGGCTTCAAGAAAAGAGTGTTGTAGTGTTAAATATATTTAACTGCTAAATCTTTGAATTTTCACCGGTCATGTACAAAGCCAGAGTAATACCTGAATTACATTTCTACTGACTTACACTCTTCACAAATGAAAGCTGGTGAGATGGCTTGCTAACTTGTGCAGTAATTAATCTTCAAGAGGGTAGAAGTACAGCATTAAATTGGAGCTCAGGTTACAGAGATGAACTCAAATGAACAAGTTCGGTGTCTCTAACATCTTACCACTTATTCCACAAGCTGTCTAAGTACATCAAGAGATTTAATTAATTCTGAGATTCCCTGATCAGTTGCAGGAAAAAAAAGACAAAACACAGAATATGGCAAAAGAGTTCTAATCAGACTGACCTGCTACGTGGCACCAGAATTATCAGTGTACCCTGCACGCATTCGGCAGATGATACAATGTCTCTGCATCAAACCCTGATGAGATTCAGACCCTCATCACAAGTTCCAGAAGGGCGTTTGCAAGAACTTGAGAAGACCTTAACTGATCAATTTGTCAAGTAAAAAATGTTCACTGTGAAACTTTAAATATAAACCAAGTTTCTCACAAAATGCAAGACACTCCCAGCCAGTACAAGCTCTTTTTATGGATTAACTAAGATTTTTGTGCCAGCCATCCTCTTCCCCAGTAAAAAACCCTGCAAAAGCCAAGCCCTGCAGACAGCTCAGGCCTCTGTGCAGGAATGAGTGAAGCTTGAAACTGCTCCATGTGGGAAGGGAGGACCTCCTCCCCACCATGGTATCTGACTAGACAGAAGGGTTTGCCTGGGCTCTGGCCAAGAGCTCAGCAGAGAGCAGTGCCACGCAGGGTCTGCCCCAGTGGAGGCTGCCTGAGCACCATGGGAGCAGAAGGTCAGGCCTGGCTTGGGGAAGCACCTTCGGGTTTTGGTTTAATTACCTGCTCTTTTGACTTCTGCAAAACAATGGAAGCATTTTTTGAGATATGGCAGGTTCAGAGAAAAATCATAGTATGCTGGGGAGTTTAAGTGGTACATGGTTTATTTAATTCTCTTTTCTCCATATAGCAACTAGGCTTTGTATTCCAACTAATTTAGCTAGGAACCTTGTTTTTATTTCATTAACTTGCAGCATGAATGTCACCAACCATAGCTGATAGCGGTGACCACTGCCAGAAAGTCACCAGCACTTTTACGTTTGTAGATTCACAGTACTCCTTATTATGCCTGCAAAACGCATAGCAGTGGATCTACACTATTTATTCTAGAACAGGAACTACTTAATGCTCAGCTATGTTAAAATGCCAAAGTGGAAATACCTGATCTTGCCTCAATCTCTCCGACAGCTGCCGTCACTGGGGGTGGACCAACTTCAGAGCCTGTGACAGTGTTTTCTGATGAGCTATTGGCACATTAGAGACCTACACGTTCACCTGGGTAGAAGCACACCTGTTCAGTCAAGCCATGTGCATGATAACGTATGATAATCGTGCATCAGTGCTTCTGGGGACCCTGTCATTGCACCCACACTGCTGAGAGATCGTCCCATCTGTGATGCCAAAGCGAGGTCCTAGAAACAGAATAATGTTGGAGCTTGTTTGTTACTCTTTTCATGTACTCGTTTTGGTAAGGAAAGTTGACAAGGTCATAATCTAAATTCTCAATGGTCTTTTGATTTCAGAAGAGCTTTAGCAGTCTAAAGGAGCTGAGAATTTGACCAGCTTTCTACACCATATTGGTTGTTTAAGGACTATGCAGAATAATGTTTTTTCTTTAGAGGCTGATAAGTTCAGTCTTCTGAAGAAGCTGTTGACTACCATTAGTAGTGGGTTCATTTGTTCTCTGCTGGACACTGTCAGCCAGCAGGGGTTTAGGCTGTTGTGCAGCTCCCAGCTCAATTATTTCTCAGGGCTCTTTGTTTAATATAATGGGGTCAAATTCAGACTGTAGGTGGCTGATGATTTCTGGTCCAATTTACAATAGCCTGTCTGCAAGCCCACCTTGAATCTAGTTAATCTCTTTCATAAAATGAAGTGAAAACTCTGCGAAGTGTTCAGTGTTTTGGTCTGTTATTTAGTTTTTATAATGTGAACTGCTTAGCAATTTTTCCTGTTCAGAGTGGTTCCGACATGTTTATACAGCTGTGTTGTTAGAGGGATTATATTTATTTCCTATATTTTAATGCACTGCAATGGGAAGTTTTTCTTGCTGAAGGATGAAGAAATGGGAACAGGTTGAATACTACCAATGTCTACCATTAACTGTTTTGTAAACCTCAAATTCACACTTAATCAAATGCTCCTGATCACTGTTAAGAGTGTAATTTGATCTTTAGGAGGCCACAGTGCTCTGGTTTGTCAGGATATAGGCATTGTACCTGAGCACTTGGCTTTTTAGAAAAGGTATTAAGTTGCCACCTTGGCTGCCTCACAAACACTGAAAAGGACTGTGAGCCTTAACTGCTCCAGCTCAGCCCAAATCTTTGAGGCTGGAACATTACAGCAGGGAGTAGGTGGGATACTTACCCCAGGGATGATGCAGAAAGCTCTGGGAATTCAAGGCTCTTTGCTGAATAAACTGCTCCATTTATTTCTGTGTTTTATGGAAGGGCTGAAACAAAAGGTCTCAATCTCACACTGTCTAAACAGAGCAGCAATGAGACTACTTATCATCTTCTGGATTCAGGCTCTAATCCAGACTGTAACTCAGTGCACAGAGACGCAGAGACCACTTGACATTTCATGATTTTTGCAATGAGGCAAATAGATGGGACCTTCGGAAAGCTTTAGCAATGGTGATCGAGACTGCAGGCTGCACTCCTGTATCAGGCTATTTCTGCTAGGAGGTATAGGGTTTAAGTTGGACCTGATGTAGTGTGTTACAAATCTTCCTTTTGCTGAAACAACAACACCTAACTGCAGAGGCAATTTATGGCAGATTTTGTGTATAGACCTAGTGATTGACATAACCACCTGCTTGCAGAGGTGGGGTAGGAAGGCTTTGCAGTTTTCTGGCATGTGGCTTTTCCTCTTAAACAAGAGTTCTTTCTGTAGCAGTCAAAGTAGTAGAAACAACGCTGTACCACAGTAGCATTCTTGTTTAATCTGAACTAGGTGTCCTATTACCCCCTCTATTGCATTTGCTTCAATCCATGCATGTTTATTTCTTTGATACATACACAGATCTGAGCATTTTCTGTTGCTTGTAGGGTAGGAGAAAGAGGCTGATATTTTGCTTATATTGCAGTTACCTGGGTTTACTTGTTTACAAATAGAATGGCTTAATTTTTACAGTTGTATCAAGAATTTTGCAGCTCAGAGATGCTAACATAACAGCTACCAGAGTAAGGAACTTAAAATGTAAACTAAGATAAGTAGAATTCTAACTATATTTGACTTTTTGATAAAACAAAGTAAGGACTATTTACTGATTCCACAGTTGGTGGAAAAAGATAGAAAACTAATTCCCATTTATTTCCCTTTGCAGGTGAAGGCACGAATGTTGATTCTTTGCCCATGAGATAAAGCTTCTTTGTGGCAGTAATGGATGCAGCTTGTAAACAGGAAAAGAGGTAAGTAGGAAAAAACCCACAGAGCTTACTTATTCAGAAGGAAAACTAAAACAGGTATTTTATCTTTGAAAGTTATCTCACTATTGAGTAAATAAGATGTCAAAACTAACTGTAGTCCTGGTTCAGCTTCTGTTCAGTTCTTTCTTAGGAACATTGAATAAAAAGTTTGAAACTCATTAAGTCCATAAGAACATGAACAAAGGGCAGCAATCTTGGAAAGGCCCTGGAGAAGTTTCTAGATTACTCTAGATTTAATATTTCTATTTTACATATCTCCATTTCATATCTTAATTATTAGTCCTTATTTCTACATTCTACTTAGAGCATTTGTATTGGAGTTAAGTTCTAAAAACTTTCAGAATTTTGAAGAAAGAATAAATATTTCCTGTGGTTTTTTTTCTTTTTCCTAGATGAGCATACTTGTGTTGCCCTTTCAATGTCCTTGAGTTCTAGTTGTTAATGCATAAGAAATAGAATAAAGACTTATGAAAAGTTGAGAACCCTGCAGGTAAAGAGCTTGAAAAGTAGAATGTGGCACAGTGAGTAAAAGATGTTGAAGCAGCAGTTCAGCTAAGGTTTTGGTAAAATGTCTCAGAGATGTCGCTAAAGCATTGGCAAAAGAATAAGATGAGCAAGAAACTGGCTAAACAGTAGATATTTAGCTGAGATGAAAGGAAAAATTCTTGGAAAGAGGGGAATGGCTCAAAGGCTCATCAAATCTAAAGGGCTGAAAAAATGCTTTTATGACTACCTTGACACAAAACAGATGTGTTAATTTGCATCACTGCAGATGATACAAATTTTGAAGGCACTGATGGTTTGGAACATGTCTGGAATGTGATACAGTCAGAACTTCAGGAAATAAATGTGTGAAATAAAACTAAATGCAACATTAAAGAGAACTCTAACTGTAATCTGGAATTTCATCAGAAACATCAGATGAAGTGAAAGTACTCTTTAATCAGTCAGCATGTACAAATTCAAACCACCAATTCAACAGATGTAATGAAAATGTCAATGTTTAGGGCTCCCTCTATGTTTCTGCACATTATTGTATTTCAGAACATGGGTGTGCTCCAGGTGTACAAGGTTTGTCCTGCCTACTAATAGTAAAGCTAACAAGGATATATGATTCTGGCTTTGCATATTGAAAAAAAAAATAAAAATAAAAATAAAAATAAAAATAAAAAAAATTTAAAAAAGAAAGAAAAAAAACAAAACAGAGAGAAAGAAGATTCCATTAAAAAATTTATGCCAAGCAGAAAAATACTAATTTCAAGCAAATTTAAAATTTAAATTGAAAATTAGAGGAAGGTCCATCTAACTCAACAAAAACCTGGGATTTAAAGAAAGCAGAATGTGTGGAATGTGATTGTTAAGGTGTATCACTTGCAATGGCATTATTTATGGCTCCAAAGTCCTCTGAGCAATGTTTTCTTCACTTGACAGTTTGGCTAAATTGCAGTAACACCTTTTCATTGGGTGCACCTTCAGCTCTTCTCAGAAATCAAAACTGGCCATTAAATTCAGTATCCAGAAAAGATTGTCAGAACTCTTTCATCTGCATATTGTGTTGTTAACTTTCTGCAAACTCACAGTCTCACAAATGCAGTTCTTGACATCTTGAGATACCAGTTTTACCTTTTGAATCCTCTGTTTGCACATCTGTGCAGATAAAAGAGGGTTTTCCAGAGTTCTAGGCCTCAGCGTACTTTTCATGAGTGCTTAGGCAAACTAACTGCAAGCATGCCATGGTTGAGGAAGAGAGTGCACAAGCCCTGGGGAAGGGATGAAGTGTCGCTGTTTTGCTGGTTTTATCCATAGATACCATGGGCTGCCAGACCCTGCCTGCCTGGAGCTGTTCCTGGCAGGCACCCAAGAATGGCACACTGTGGTTGTACGCTGGTTTTCAGAATCAAGGGACGAAGACATTCCCCTGCGATTTCACTTGTTTTCCATTGGTTTAGTTCTAGCTGATTGGCAAGTGGCAATGCCAAGCAGCCAGGGTGGCTATGGAGACAGAAGGCTGCACAAGGTGCCTTCAGCTCAGTAAAACCTTCCTGCCACATAACTGCTGGGCATCCCCTTAGAGAAATATCCTTGGAAAGATGATATATCAACCTTTTTTTTTTTTAAATTGTCAGACACCCCTGAAGCATTTTGTATGTATGAGTCACCCTTTAGGCACTTGGCGGAGATAAACTTCTCAACTGTCAGAAAGTCAGAAAAACTGCTGGACCTTTTGGTACAAAGGATCATCCTCTTAAGGATACTTAATGACTGGGTAGCAGTCTCCTGTGTGAATGTATCCAAGTAATTACAGCTTAAAGTTGTACTAATCGCTCCTAATAGAGATGGACTCTTACCCCTGCTGTGTCCCTCACTGCTCCCAGATGAGAACTATCCCAACAATTTGGGATTAGCAAAAATACTTGTTATACTATTATCTTCATAACTTTATTAACATCTTTGATTATAGAACAGATGGATGAATGTTAATCATTCTATAATGGAAGATTAAATAGCTTAAACTGTATCAATCATATTTAAGTCTTTGCTTAATAAAACAATAATTTAAGTTGAGTCATAGGTAGAGTTTGACCCCCAGGCCTTCAGATTAGCTGCCGACTTCCTCCATTAAAAGAGTAAACCTATTAGGTGCTTGCAGTTGTACATTTATGCCTGTGTACACAGGGCATTAAAATATGTGACTCATGCTGTGCTGGTGGATTACGCATTGAATTTTGAGATTAAGAATTCCTAGGTTCCTTTTGTGCCTCCCAGAAGGAGTTTTGTCCACTAAAAAGAGTAGGCAATGAGAAATGGGTCAGCTGGTGATAGTGTTGTTATATTTTTACATAAAAGTGGTATAAGCATTCACGTATCAAAAGACTTTATAAAAATGGTTTGGTTGCCATTAGTTCAGAGATACTTTAGAGCCAAATTAGTTTATTTGGTGTATGGACTTTGAGACCCAGACAAAAAGAAAGTTATTGGATTCCCATCCTGTCATTATGAGCATAATATAACTATGGGACTACCATAAAAACTGCAGGGATTGCTTACAGTATACTTTTTATCATCTATTTCACGTTAACTGGTTCACTCTAAACAAAAGTTCTTAGAGGACTTCTTTCTTTATGTGCCATTTTTTGCTGCTCTACTTAAACCTTAGGTAACCTTGTATACTCTTCTTGACCTCCCCCGGAGTCAGCACTGGGTTGCACTGACTCAGAATCCTGACTGCAGCTTATTAAAGCCCTTTATCTGCTGCTTTATCAGAAACAGCACATCAAACTGTACTGAAGGTGGCAAATCACGCCACTGACTGGAGATAAGTTGTGTAATTCTCTGAACATTGAATGAAAGAACCAGTGGAGAGAGGTTTAAAAAGTCTAATGCGAATAAGAGGTCTTCAATCTTAACTGTAAATTTGAACGCAGTGTGATTACAATGCCAGTCTTCAGCAAGCTTGGGTTTCATGGCTGTTGCAGAGAACTGAATTGCTCATTTTGGTAAATAAACAGGCAACGTGTGACTCTTGATTGATGCTGTTAACACTGAGCTGCACTGCCAAAACTGAAGGCGAAACGTGGTAAATTAAAGATCAGTCTCTAATACAGAGTTTGAGAATATCCCCTCCGAAAGCTAAAAGCTCAAGGACACACTGAGGAATGTGGCTCCAACTTGGTGGGAACAGAAACTACTAATTCCTCATAAAAAAACCCACTTCCTGTGGCACTATTTGGCTTCCTTGGGGGGGTCTAAAAGCAGGTTGAACTCTAGTTAACTTTGGAAAGCTCACAATAAAAGGTACAATTGCATAGGAGCTCCATAGCTGTATATTAAGCCCTATAATTCTGCAAACTTTGCAAGTTTGCCTATCAGTCTTCCTCAAAACTTTACATACATACTTAAGATTAAAATTTTATTTGGAGATGTCATTTCACTTTACTGTGAATCAGTACATCAGCTCTTCTTTAAGTGCACTCAGTTACTCCCTGAAGAGAGAGAAACTTAGCAGTGGTATATATATATTTCCTGCTCATTACACTATAAAAACCCTTGGAGAACTGATACATTGATTAGCACAAGTCAGAAGTGCATCTTTGCCTTGATCAATACATTTGTGTGTTGAGGACTGGCTAATGGCAAGTGTCAGAGTGCCCACCTGTTTGGAATAATTGCAGGATACAAGCATTAGCCTATTGAAACAATGCATTTATTGGGCACAAAGAAAAATTTATGATCTTCAACTATACAGCCTGTGCAATAACAGTGACTGCCAAGTAGAGAAAAGATAGTTCAGCTATATTAAAATAGCAGGTAAATCTGGAGTCTGGGGTTTGCTCCAGGTATTTAAAGACCTGAGCAGAGCATAATGAAGGAACAGATGTACCACTTCAAGCCAGTCTGGTACATGAGTAGCCTCAGAGGAGCATTGGAACACAAAACGAGAAAAGATACAGCTCTGATCAAAAATATATATCCAAAGGCTCAGAAAACACAAATGCCTGCTTACAGAGACCCTCTGTATGGATCCTTCAAAGCTGGATTACAGATATGCTGTAACTGTAATTCATATCACTCCCTCAGGGAAGGGCACTGTTTTATACTCTTGTAAATTATTTTATTTCTTAAAATAGATTCTCCAGGTGAACTGTGGTGCTTTTAAGTATTCTGATACTTCTGACTGGCTATGTTTTCATTTTAAGTTCAAAAAAATTGAGGAGGAGGTCTTTTTTTTTTTTTTTTTTAGTCCTATAAACAAGGAGATGCAAAGTTCTCACTGGTGATTAAGTTAGGTTGCCTTGCTGGAATGCAAGAATTAAATCTTTCCCGGGAAGCATCGAACCACAACAGTAAGGTTATTCTAAGATGAGCTGCTTTCAGTATTTTCTGCTGCTGCTGTTCTACTCCATACAGCGCATTTCCATACACAGCAGGAGATAACTATTGTCTGGTGGTTCCATCTCACTTGGCATTCTAATTTCGGGTACTCCAAGGCAAAAAGAGGCATGACTTTCCAAGTAGAACAGAGGAAACACACAGCAGCTGAGCTGCCAAGAGCCCTGTACCGGCCCAGCCCATTTGCCTTTCTTGGAGGGTACGAGAGATGGCTGAACACTTCCTGATATACAAAGATGGGAAATGAGGAACTTCCAACAACGGGCAGCATGTGTTGGACTGAGCTACTCTAGATATTTCATATGGTTCTAGGGTTGAGCCCTGGAACTCCACAGGTGCCAAAGATGAATTATTATGCCCAGGGAAATATGAATTGCAGGAAACAGTCACCTCAGGAAAGCACATGGTCAAGTGCTGGTGCCCTGAGTGGGTGTCCTGGCTTCCCTCAAAAGAGCCTGACACAGAAATGAAGAGTTGTTTGATCTGAAACTGGCTAAATTTGTGTTGTTGCAAGAGGATCTCTTTCCATGCTGGAGCAGCTAAACAAATATGTTTTCCCAGTTTATTTAATACGAAGTGTTTCCCCTGCTCTGTCTCAGAGGCCATAACGCTGTGGCCTTCTCCTGTCCCAGTCAGCTACACAGCCTTATCGGGTCAGAGCAGGAAGACTGGGGCTTGCACATCAGTCTGGTTTTAGTGTGATTAGGAATCAGGACCTGTACTAAGTGACAAACAAGGCTGCTGGAGATTGCTCTCTGAAACCAGATACGTTGAGATTTTGTACAAGTTCCATGGAGATGAAGGTAAAACATCATCCCCTGGTTTGGGGAGGAGCCCTCTTAATCACAGGTTAAGAGCTGACACCTGAAATCAGACTCAGTACCTTGGATTTAGCCCTTGAAATAAACCTAAATGGATAATAGTAACTCAAGAAGCTCACATTAGAGAACTTAGTGGGGTAACTGTTCCTTATATTAAAGTAAGAAAATAGTGGTTAGGAAGTGTAATATGAAGCTTTTCCTGCTTCATTTCTTCAGTGCTGAGTTTGCAGAAGAGAAAATTTACACTTCTTGTGTATCTGGGAAGTGCTTTTAAATGTTTCTAACATGTCTGGTAGAGTCTGAGAATGCTTTAGTTGCGAAGGACTAAAACTGGTAAGAATTTGTTTGGTTTTTAATTTCTACTAGTAATCTGATTCTTTCTCTTTCTAGTTTTCTGTAGCCACACTGAGGTTAGTTACATAGATAACAGAAATTTACTCACTCTATCTTTCATGAGAATATCAGAGAATAAGGTACTGTTGCTGTAACATAGAAAATAAATGCAGTGCCATGGTTAAAGTATGTAGTGCTCCTTCAATCCACAAAGGCACAGGAAAATAAGATGGATTTTTAACAGTGATTAAAGGGGAATACTGAATTAACAAAGCAGCAAAGTGACTCCCTCACCCTGTAGTTTTGTTGTTTACATGAGAAATCCTATAAATAGTAGTGTTAATCTAGCTCTGTTTTCACTGGCTCTAGCCTGATGCATTCCTTCTTCAGCAAAAGCCATCCCGACTGGAGTGCTGTCCATGTGTCTGTGCTAATTGGAAAGAACCCTTGGGGACTTGCTCTCAGTACAACTGTCTCACTTCGGAGAGCTCCAGGTTTTGAGGCAAGCTTTAACTAAGCATAAAAATGTTTCAGGAAGATGGTAATAAGTAGCACAAAGAAACTGCATTCTGGACTTTGCTGCTGAGTTAGATGACCCACTGATACGTGCTAAAAGGATTTCTTGTGCATCCAAGAGGAGCAGCACAAGGTAAGATGCTGGTGATGCAGGCTGTGGGAAAACATTTCTGATCCACTGTTTTGTTTGTGGACTCTCTTCTGTGAAATATTCAGCTTTTGTCTTCAGGCTGTCCATAGTAGTACATCTAACACAGACACTCTAACTTAGTATGCAATTGTTCACATAAAGTTCAGTGCTTCTGTTTGGATGCTGTGGTTTGCAGTAATGAATTCAGTTTCATATGGGAGCTATGTGGGCCGGGTGGATGGAGAATCTGTCATGTGTCGTCTGTATCTCAGCAGTTGTCACAAACTTGCTAAAACCCCATTTTATTGGTGTCCATGAGTGATGCCTGCCCAGGGTCAAGGCAGTCAAGGGACACAACTCTGCAGCCTGAGGGGAGAAAGGGTACTTGCAACCTCTCAAAAATGCACAGGAAGTTATTTCCCGCTTGATGTGCACTGGGCATAGAAAAGTCTATTGTACACAGTGTAACTCCTGTAGGAATGTGTACTCCTCCTGTTCAGAGAGTTTGTCTGCAGTACTCAGCTGCTCATACATGTCTGGACTTACTGTGTGAAATTGAAAGTTCACATTGCACTGTAAACGTGACCCTTTTTCAGCCTGCAACATGTAATAGAGTCATCCATTATACTATATTTCATTACATTTTCTTACATACCTTTCACACAAACCCCAGATTTCACTGGATGGACGATTCCCAAGAAGCAAGACAACTTTTCAGCATGGCTTTTAATTCTCTTCACCATGTGAGTCCATGCCAGTCTACTTGGTGTTGACTTCCTGAACTAGGTAAGGAAACATTGCCAAAGGGATTTTATAGAGTTATAACTTATTACTGATAATTTATTCATATTCAAATCCCTTTTGGGACATGTCCTGTGTAACAGAATCTTTCACTAGATTATCTTACCTAATTTTTACACAAAACTCCAGTCCCACTGGATGGGTGTTCCCAAGAGCTGGGACAAGTGCTTAATGAAGGAATTATTGCCATAAGGATTTTTCAGAGTTACAGCTTGGTGCTATCACATTCACTTTGGAAGTTGCCTTTATACTGTATAGGCAGATAGGCAAGCTTATAGAGGAAGATTAAATCTCAATTAATATTGGATGCTTCTGAAATATTCTGCTTTGGAAATGCAGAACACTTTTAGCAAGTCTTTGGAAAGATTGAGACTGTGTTTAAAGAACTACTTGAGCATCAGTTGTTTAAGTTGCATCATCACTCTGAAGCACAGGTTCATAAGCTTTATTTTCGCCAATTTATACATGAAGAATACAAAGAAAAGAAAATTACTTACTGAGAGGAGTACATAGCAAAAACAAAACAAAACCAACTTCAGTTTGAACTTGGGGCTTCCTGTTCTTGGCACATCCTACCCTTCTTTTCACAGATCTTTTGACTCCAACTCCATGTATGTTTAATACGTTTGAAATATGCATGTTTGCCAAACTGGGGTGGTGTGAATACAAAAGAGAAATCATGATCAGCACTTAGTGCTTTCTTGTGGAAAATTTTTTCTTCAATGTGTTGTTCAACACTTGCACTGTTGCTGAGATAACCATGAAACTGAGATGGAATATGCCATAGGCAATGGTCTTAATTGTGAGACCATTCTTTCCAACATACTTTTAGAAAATTGTATTCAGACTTGGCAGTGAATGAGAGATCCTCTGAATGTTTTCTGCCACGCAGTTCTGCAGAGATGTCTTAGAGTATAAATACATACATAAATACAAGTATAAATTTCTTCATTTTACAATGAATTCAAACATTTCATAGCTTTTCTCTGCAATTATATTCCCCAAAACCTTCTGGGTGGAAGCTGGAGAAGAATAAAAGTACAGAACTGTCAAATGAATGACTGCTGTATTTGGCAACCTGCCTTTGAAAGTGGCCAATAATAAATGCTCAACTGAGAACTGAAAGAAGGACAGAAGTTATCCTATCCAATGAATTAAGCAGCATAGGGATTCTTTCTGCCGGATTTTTCTCTGATTAAAACATCAAATACTGTAAGATTCAAAAGGAAAATTTGGTGCTTTAAATGCAAATCTCTATACAGAAATAGATACATCATGCACAAACAGTTTGTCTCTCCTGATTTCCATGGATTTTTAGCTCTTGAATCTACGGTTGTTAGACACCCAATGTGAACAGGAGACATGGGGTCTCAGCCAGACCTCTAGATCTGAGGAGCACCACAACAGTCAAAAGTTCAGTGACGAGCTGTCATGAAGTAGGGAGGATGTACTTCCTTTCCCACTCAACATCATCCACAGACACAGTGGGTAAATGCTGCCTAGGTGTAGGCAGGTCTGGAAATGTCGGGAACTTAAAGCCAAGAGGGCTACTGGAAGTCTGTGCCCTCTCTCACCAGGTACCAGTTCTGCCAAAGCTAATAGAATGATCATCCCTATTAAAAGCTTCTATTTCTCGAAGCTGTAGAACAAGGAGGTGGGAGAATTTTTTTGTAGGTGATGAAGTTGACTTGTTAATATGGTCTTAATTCTTAAATCCTATTCTGAAAACATTGATCCCCATTCCCATCTCATCTCCTGGCTTTCTTTCCACCTTCCATTCCTTGGTGCCTGGAACACTTGGCTGTTTCCACTATTTACAGGCAAGGTTAACAAGCGATCATGTCTGACAAGTGGTGGATAGACAATCCCACCTTACACTGGAGCACACAGATAAGTGACTTGGAGGGAGCCAGTCACCCAAAAAACCACCAGCCTGTAGAGAAGCTGAGTCAGACACTGGTGATAATGAGCACCCAGAGGAGCCACAAGACAGTGGTGACTCCAGAACCTGTAAATACAGATTCTTTTTAGTCCAGTCACCTAGCTTTGCTGGAAGAGCTTAGTTCTTTCCTCAGGACAACTCTTTGTCAAGAAGATGATGACATTCATTGGGAATACTTATTTTTTAGGCAAAGATCCCTTTTAGGTTTGCATCCTGATTATTTTTCTTTTACCTGAACAAGGCCATTTTCACTCTAACTATAGGAAGTCCAAAGTGAACTGTTTAGCAAATAGATGACAGTGCACATTCTCCAGGATAACTTCTATCAGCAATGCCAGTTACCAGTGCTGTTCACGTGGGTGGGGTTTCAGGTTGGCTCTAGCTTTGGCTGGACATTTTCTTCACTGCCATATTCCAGAGTTATGTTTCATGCAGTGGTACAGCTCTCAGTTGCACTACTGTTTCCATTTCTCCTCAGCATGAGAGAAACAACTCGAATCCTGGCTTGCAATCTGTCTCACTAATGCTTAAGCTGGTGTTCACAGCCCTAAGGGCTTGTAGGCAATCTAATTACATTCATTTCATAATTTCAAGTGATGGTATTTTGTAAACATTTTTAATGTATCATCATTAATATGCTGAGGAAAGAAATCTATTTCTGCCAAGAAAGAGGAAATAAATCTTCACTATCTCTTTGGTCCACTAGTTTATGTTTAGAATAGAACACCTTTTCTGAAAAGCTGTTGGAGACATATGCTCCCATTATTATCTCACAGTGATTTATCACTAACTCTAAAATAAACATTATATCCAACTTACCTGCTTGCTACTGCCCTTGCTATGCCATTTCAGAATATCTTAAAGACCCAGCATATGAACATTGATGTGGGTTTGTTGGGTTGGGGTTTTTTTTGCCTGCACTCTGTTTAAGCATTGCATTTTTTCAAATTGTATTAAGCCATTTGTCTTCCACTTCAAGCCACTTTTGCAAGTTAAAAATAGCCCTGTTCCCAGTAGATTTGAGAAGGTGATTTCTTATAGCTGAAAGATCATGGTGACCCAAGGCATAAGACAAGTGGAACCTGTAGTCCACTGCCTTAGCACATGTTGTCTCCCTCTTGGTTAACAAATTACAGGCTGCACCCACTTCAGAGGAACAACTCCATAATTATCCATAAATTATGGATATTTACTTGTATTTGAGATAAGAGTCCAGTGATCCTCTCAGTATAAGGGATCTTATTATGCCAGAGCTGGGTAAACCAAGAATAATTAATAGTTCCAAAACAGTTTATCTTGAATTGACATTCAGGAAGAGAGCATAACAAAGAAGAGGGTGAGGTTGGGGGAAGTAATACTTGTGTGGCTACATTTTAAAAGAAAAAGAAGATTGAAAGACACTTGAGTACTTCCTGGTGGCTAGTCTTTTTTATTTTGGTTTTAAATGTTTGATCTATGTTGCAAATCTAGTTCTCACACTCTGTACAACATTAGAAATCAATGAAGGAGTTTGGTCACAGGATGCATCATTGCCCCAACTTGAAAATTGAGAAAGAGGGAGGAAGGTCGCTACTCAGCCCTTTGTAACTCTACCGTTTTCTCCTTTGTTTTTGGTGATCACTGTTAATAGCTATGTGAGGCAAGCTAGCCAGGCTGAAGCATTTCTGCTCTTTCATTAAAAACTTCATCCAGTGTCAGTAACTCTTCCTTTAAGCCTTTTTGTTAAATGTCTTAGGCAGTGGATTAA
Organism: Acanthornis magna; assembly: GCA_036785705.1. NCBI lineage: Eukaryota > Metazoa > Chordata > Aves > Passeriformes > Acanthizidae > Acanthornis > Acanthornis magna. The sequence goes on from JAWUZG010000012.1 coordinate 12,472,858, forward strand.
GCCTGAACATTTAGGATATTTGTCATCCTTTTGGAAAGGCTGGTTTAGGCTCATAAAGGTGTTTCACTGCAGGAAACATACTAACCTGTGCTGTTCTCTGCTTCCAGTTTGTTCTGAGGTTGTACAGTGGCAAACCTGCTCTGCAGAAATTCTGGGATGGTTATTTGAAAAGGTAATAAATAATTGCCACTGGGTATAGAACTCTGAGGGTAGTAGAGACTACTGTTTTAGGATTATTAGAATAGCATTTCATGGTTTTAAAGTATTGAGAAGAATGCCTTTTTACCATGTTTAAACTGATGTATGCAAATTCAAAACCTGAAGGATTGCCCACCAATATTTACGAGATATAGTGTAAATAATGCTGTGAGATCCTAGAGCAATGCTGAGTCTTACCCTGTGGAAGCAAGTCCTGTGTTGCATATTTTTTTACTTCAAATGTTTCCTATTTTTCAGCATCATCTCTCTAGTTAGTTTATCTGGTAGGTCTTTAGTATAAAATATAGGCATGCAGCTCAGAATATTGCAGTTAAGTTTTCCAGGCAAAAATGCATGTAGCCTGCTAGGAGACAGGAGCTGAGGTTAAAAATAGTCAGTATGTGGCAGTGTAAGGTGGGGATTTGGGAGTTTAAGACACTCTAATTATTCACTAGACCGGTATGCTGCTGTCATCTTCACCAATTCAGAATAACACTTGGAAAAAACAAGTGACCCTCACAATCATACATAATGTGGCAGCTTAATTGGCAAGAAGAGGGTGAAAAGTAGGCTAGGAAAACCCTTTGAGACTGATGGAGCATATTTCAGTGGCTTCATCAAGATAATGTCCCCCAGGTGGTTGAAAGCGGCAAATATTTCATCAGGAAAAAATATAAAGGTGCTTCAACTGCAGAACCCCAAACATATTATCACAACCACCCCCCCCCTTTCTTTTTTTAGAAGACTTTCATATCCTATATATCTAGAGGAAAAGTAGAAGAAAATTATTAATTTTAATACTCATAAATTATGGTGCTAGTGTACTAAAGATACTTTGCATTTGCAGTGAGGTTTCACTCAGATACGCTCTGTCACCATGAAGTTAAGGGTACTTCAACATTACTTCTGTTCTGGACACATGTGGTAAAGGGCATGCCATGTGGTAACCTGTGCAAAAATGAGAGAAAATATGCATTGCAACTGAAAACCTATCAAGACCCATCAGGCTCACAAAAGCTCACAAAATCTTAAATATTCAGTTTACAGGCAGATTCTATAAAGAATCTTTTAAGTATAAATAATGTAGAACACAAATTAAATGAAGACTTTGTTGTTACTGTTGTTGTTATGACTTTCTAGGTAGCACAATAAAACTACACAGAAAGGAACTTCTGGAGTTTCCTGGACAAGTACACTGATTCTGTTAAACTCAGATTTAAATAAATAGTCAAAACTTTAAATATCTATTTTAAACAAAATTCATGGTCCCATTATTAGAATAGGTATGTGTCCCCACATCAATATAAAGTTAATCATACATATTTTACAGTAATATTTTCTGTCAAAAATACACCACTGTGTGATTTTGCTTCTTTAACATCACTAACATATACCATGGCAACTATAATAAGTGACTGATTTGACCCAACAAAATGCATGGGAAAATGGAAAAAATTCTCCTATCATTACCTGTGCACATACTGTAGGTTGTTACCATGGAAGGTCCCATGTTCATATGAGCAGACTTGATGCTCTATAAAGTCTGGATTAACTTGGGTACAGCTTTAAATTACTTAATCATATTTAAAATGGAAATGTGTTAGCTAGTTGTTAATTGCCAGTTAAAATAATTCCTCAGCAGCAGCAGCAAAAAACATTTGAGGGTAATAGTGTTAATCCCAGTCTTCTGGACTATGTGTTTGCATCCCAAGATCACACATCCACATATATGCTCCATGCAGAGGGAGTCGAGTAGCTGGATGGGCCTGGCTAGAGTATTTTTTTGGTTTAAGACAGATTTATAGATGGTCTGAGCATGGACATTGTTTATGCTACTGGTAAGAGAAAAATTTAGTTTCACAACCAGAAAAAATATAAAATGGGAATTTTGTCTGATACTGAAGTACAGATATTTATGATCACCATGCTCAGTGCTGAGATACAATCAGGGATATAATATTTATATTTGATGGTTGTCATACTTTCTCTAATGCCTCCAGTTTTCTCCTGAAAGTAAACAGTATTATTACAATGCATCATACATGATCAGGTGTCTCTTTCTACTCTTATTTTTTCTAACAATTTTTTAGGCTGATAAAATTTTCATTCCTGAATCCAGTAAGTGCATAAAAAGTACAAGCGGATGTTTCAATTACACAAGTCTGTCAACCTATACAAAGAACAAAACATTTCTTAAATTGACTGCTGTGTGGTATGTTAATTAGTCATCACCAGAGAATGAAGGGCTCCATTAGCAGGCAGGTGCATGTGAGATGATGTTAAAGGAATATATATGCATGGAGCCTCAAATCTAACCATCTTATTAGCAATCTGTTACTGAGCTAGAATTTAGTTAAACATCTTGAAGATGTACAAAATCTCTTGTGGAGGAGGCACTGGCCCTTAAGTAATTGGCAGCAGTGCTAGCTCATTAGAATAGCCTCTCATCTGAGGCGCCAAATGTGCCCTGTGTTGAGCTGTTCAATAATCAGCAACCAATCGTTCCTCTTCTCACATCACTCAGCGTGACAAATCAGTGATATTAACCACACGGGTTAAGGCAAATGCCAGTCATTGTTTGCATCTTAGGTTAGCCGATTCTCTTTCAATCAATACAATGTCTCTAAAAATACAATACGAATAGGCTGGTGGTGTAGTCTTCATAAAAATCACATGACCTCCCCACATTTCAAAAACAAAACAATAAATTGTAGAAATACAATATGAAAGGTGGTATGAAACTGGCTATGGGACTGCACTCCTGAAAGGAACTGGTTGCTGCATTTGCCAATACCCAGCCTGTAGGAGATAACAAAACCTAGAGTTTCAGGGTAACACAGTTTAAAAAGCCCACGTGGAGGAAGTCCCTTAGCTTTTCTCACACAGAGTCAAGTTGTCAGTAGTACAACACAATTCACAAAGCCCAAACCCTTCTCCAAAACAACTGGAGTTAAATGATGAGAAGCCTGGGGTGTCCTTTCTTGCGTGTGTTACTTCCTGTTGGTTGGCAGAGGATTTCAAACGCTGTTGCACATTTTGTATTTGGCTTAGGTTCCTCTCAAGCTTATAGGCTTCCCCAGTCTTTACCTAGCTGAATAATTTAGTGCATTTTATCTGTGTAATCTGTGCCTTTTATCACCTCAGTGTTCACCTGTGGTCAAAGATCACTGATAAATAAGGAAAGCAGTAAAATTTGTAATTCAAACAGTGCTATCTGCTGCCTTACTGTGCCAGCATTAGCCATGAGGGCAAGCGTCTGTTCGCTCTTATCCACAGCATATTGCTGATCATCCCTCAGTTCTGGCATGGATCAGCGCTGTGCTTTCCTCTCTTTCACTTCCTAACTTCAGCAACAGCATCTCATAGAAATGTAGCAATGAATCAGTGACCAAAATATTTACTTGAGAACAATTAAGTCTCATATTTTTCTTATCAATAGTTTTGTAAGCAATGGTGATGGAAATCCACAAAGTACTGTGACTATCCCAGATTTAACAGGCGGATAATATGCTTGTGTATGCATACCAAATCCTGCTGATTCTGTCAGTTTGGAAAGAGCTGCAGGCTAAGTGGAGCAGGGTGATGTGCTCTGAAGTTAGCTGAAAGGAGATGAATCATAATTCCAAACAGAGAGGCTAGAGAGAGGGACAAGGAAAAGCAGCCAGTAATATTAAAAATTTCTTGAGCTCTCTGTTCCTAAACAATGTGTAAGCTCTGACAAAGAGGCATTTCCCTTGTTCTGCGCGTGATGTTTGTGATCTGCTGGATCTTGTCCCTGTAACCAAGGACACAGTAACATTTCAGCTCATCTACTTCAATCCCCAGATTTCCACTTTTAGCCAAAATCCTGCAGCTGGTTACCTTCTGAAATGGCATATTTTTTTCCTCCAGCTTTGCTTTCACTGATAATAGTAACACAAGAGCAACAGAGGGCTCCTCAAGTAGTGCCTGTCATGGGGTCTGGCTGCAGGTTGAGCAGCAGCACGGCACTGCTGGCAGTCTCTCAGTGTGGCTCCTTGTCTCTCTATTTTCTCCCTCCCCTCTCTTATTCCCCCCCCATTATGTATAAATACAGTGAATTGATTTGGAAAGTTTTTTGTAACGCTGGTTTTTGACTTTATTTCTTTTTTCATTTCTGGCACACAAAGGTCTTCTTACACTGCTTTTGGTTACTTTCTGTATATAAAGGGAGTAAAAATCCGTATGCCACATTCAAGTATGTATTTCTGTAGTATAGACACTAGAGAAAATAAAAGGCAGAATTTGGATGCTCAAAAAATTCAGTAAATACATCTAGGGGCTGTTATTAAAAGTACATTAATCCAGAAACACAATGGTCTCCCTGAGCATAACTGCGCTCCTTTGTGCAGTACGTGAAGCACCACTGTGGGAAAATGCAGTGTGGAGGGAATTTTTTGCTTATGGTGGGAATAATGTAGGAAATACTTTCTGAGATGGTCAGGATAGCTATTATTGTGCTGTGGCAAGCTTGGGCCTTTAAATGTCTAGCCATTTTTCTTATTTTAATGGCTCATTTTATATACGGTTCATCATTGTACCACTGACCTTTTCTCTTCTGACTTGCGCTGATGACATCATGGAAATGACAAGAGTACCAGAAGCGATGGAAATAGGTGCTTATCATTGTACAAATTAGCAAAGGGCTGGCAGCAACAGGAACATGATAGGCTGCTACGTCTGCTCTGGTGCAGATGAGAAAGCCACATCCCAACCATCTAAAATCGGCAGTCAGAATTCAGTCAGGGACAAAAACTCCTGTTTGTCCAGGATCTTCTTTCAATGTGGGAGTATCCAGATGAAAATGTCTGATTATTATCTCTTGCAACATGGAGTTAAGCTATTTTTCAGTTTCAACAGACAAACAGCAGAAGTGCTTATCAATATCTCCTATTTTAAACGCAGAGCTTATGCATATTTTCTGGGCAGGGTTTCAGTAATTGCTTACACATAAGAACCTTCCCACTCATTTTAATTCCCTTATTCAGTTTTAGTTACAGTAAGCACTGATATTCTTTAACTGTATTTCACACTGGTTTAAAAGTTCTCATAAGAATATAAGGTTCTTATGCTATCATTTGAAATGTGTTGATATTCCTGTGATGTTAATCTTGACTCAATACAGTAACAGGCTTTTAGCAAAGCTTTATTAGTAGATTCATACAGTAAAAGTCAGGCACGGTATTAGTACCATATTGAACTGGAGCCTTGGAAATGAAACTGCTGATTAACTAGGAGAGTGCTGCAGAGTGAATAAAATAGTTAAATGGATGTCAGCTAGGTAAGAGATATGGAAGATCACATAGAACCAAATACTTCTGTAATCACACTCCGGCTATGATGGGAATGAAGAGAATATTTTGAGTTGTGTTACCTAGGTGACCTGCCGGTCTAACAGACCTCCTCTGGCTCCTGTCCCTGTCACCACCACCCCCCCCCCCCCCAAAAAAAAATCAAGCAGAAGACAAGGAAAGCAAAACTGAATGCTGTTTTCTGACCACAAATTTGTTTTCTGTGCATTATCAGAAGTTGCAGGTAACTATAGAATACATGAGGTGAGGACTAGACTGCAGTCAGTCATTCCAAGGCCACTCAGGTGCAGCAGGTATTGACACAGTGTTGTGATGATTGCAGGTATAAAAGGAGATTCCAGTTTTTTTAATAACATTGTAATGTTTTTGTGGTGGTCTCAGTACCTGCTGAGAATGTTTCCTTTTTGTCATTCACAAACAGGTAAATGTTTCTGTGTGAAAAGGTTTTTCCTTTATGCTCAAGGGTATACTAGTTTTTACTACCTCAAGACCCAGACTGAAAGAGGAAGTGAAACCACAATCAAATGTACAGGGAAAAAACTATTTTCCTGGGAAGGTCACAATGAAGTAATAAGGAATGTCCTTCAAAATTCTTTGTGACTGTAAGGGGAAAAATTATTTAGTATCATCTCCCTCTGCTTTGTCAGAATTTTGTGTAACATTCTTCTGTCCTGTGTTCCCACTACTCCTGTGGACCCTGCATGTGGTGTTAGTGGGATTGAATGAGTTGTACTGGGTAGGCCAGTGCTCTAAGACTTTGTCAACAGAAAAAGAAGGCAGAATAACATCTGTTTCCCGGACTGCAGACATTCTGGTGCTTTATTTGTATGTGCATAGCTGGAGGCTATACTAGATCTCATTGCCCTTGTGGTTTGGTAATTCCAGTAGCAGGTAGCTTTGGCAGCATTTCATATCTGTAATTGTATCCGTGACTGTCTCTCAGTGAAGGGGATGTGCTCATTTCTATCCATGGTTCTTTTATCCTAATTGAATAACTGGAGCTCACTAATGTCCAACATGACTCACACTGCAGACTGGGTGATGGCCTTCGTACCACTGTGCCACGTCATGGTTTTCCTACTGCTTTTAGATCTCCCTATGAATAGCAAGAGAAACCAATGGGCTCCCTGCCTGGATTGTCACCTCCCTGGGAAGTGGCTCTGTGCAGCTACTCAAATTAATTGGCATACACAGGGAGGGAGAGAGCAAGGGGTATGGGAAGAGATACCAGCTTTAATGTAGGCAGGCTCATCTTTCTCTGCAGTCAGTGAAAAGGGAAAGGCCTCCTCCATATACAGTCCCTGTTTTTCAAAATATTTAGTGACTACTCCAGGCATCACAATTACCCTTGAGTTTTCTAATTATTTTTAGCAAGCAGCTAAAAATTAGTGAGCTATGACTATGTAAACAAGAATGAATATCAGCAGTCTTAGTCCAAACAAGAAATTACCAAAAATCATCAGATTACTACAGTTAAATGCAAGGTAATTCTCAAATTCACCAGTACATGAAAGACAGTATCTTTCAGAAAACATGTCCAAATCCCTGGCCCACTCACAACTTTCTGAACTCAGTCAAATATGCTGTTGGTTAAAGCGCTTAGAATAACACACGTGGAAAGTTTAACGCAAAGCATTTCAGCCTTTCATTCTATATGTGACAGGAGAAGCTTCATTGGGCTCTTCATCTGCCTCAGAGAAGTGTGGGTGTGAGTCTCTTCCCATCATACTCCATACAAGCAGTCTCGATAGACTTGCTTCCCAGGACAGCATTAGGCTTTTGGAGATCCCTCAGTGTATTTATTTCTTGTAAAGATCCTATTGCATTGTCAGCACTTAGTACCAGATAATAATTCTGGAGCCAGACACTCCCATCACAGGCCACAAGTCACTTCTATTGATTTCAAATACAATGCTGCTTTTATCTCCATTCCATTCAGGAAAGAGTGTGGTTGGGCCACCCTCAGGATGTACATCATAAGAATAACACAGGGAACACATTGGAGGAACTCTTGGACAGAGGCAATGCTGCTTCTTATTAATTTCTATAATGGGGCACATAAAAAGAAGGATTTTTCTTTTCGATTTGAAAGTGAGATATTCATTCCAATACAATTATGGGATTATTGTTGCTGCCTTAAATATGGATGGGCTATGATAAATTTTCCTCTTCAATTTGTAAGTCTTTTGAGCATCTGGTTAATAGTTACTAGCCTTCATTGGTGGCAAGAAACAGAAAGTTACGTCTTAACCCGAAAATAACCATATAGAAAGCTAACAATTTCAGTGAGGAAGGTTGTCTCTAAGAAATCTACTTTGATCAGGTTCCTTCCCATAATCAGAAGAAAGAGAAAAATGTATACAGTGAGAGCACAGTGCCACACTACCACAGAGTGTGTGAGGAGAGCACATTTTAGAACTTTGCATGTGGCTTGCTTTGGAAGCAATCTGAATGGCTAATGGTGGGGAATAGGGATTAGAAAAGAATATTTATCTGTACACATTACCCCCAAAAAAGGCTGTTATTAAGGCATCAGTAGAGTCTTAAGCTACAGACAAGCATTAGACATGGCTGCTCATAGCAGGACCCAGGTGCCAAACTAGAAAAGACATGTAATGCTTCCCATAACAGCATCTGGCTTTTTGGCAGAGTCTACACACTTGGGTATTGGTGACTCTGGATTTGCTGTGTAGTCTTTCAAACAGTTGCATTGCAGTGGCCCTGGGCAAAACTGCAGAACCTTTTCCTCCATAGCACACCATTTCACATTGCATTTCACAAAAGAATTACCACTGAAAATGAACATAGTCTGTGCAATTAGTCTGATAATTAAGACTTAAGTACTGGACAGAGATCAAAGTGCTTGTAATCTGCAATAAAGTTCCTCGAGTTGTAAGGATTTTCAAAATGTTAGCTTGTGCTTTATTGCACCTTCCATTTATTGTGTACCCATGATAGCAGCAAACACATTTTCCCAGTGGATATCAGCATGTATAACTGCAACACCTGTTACTACATAAGCCTGGTATTTCTCACAATATGATTACTCTGTCAACGACTGCCATAAAAGGTGGCATCTGTATTCATCAAAAAGAGTTATCAATAAATGTAAAGCCATACCACAATTAGAGATCTCCAAGGAAGAACAAATCCAACCAAAAAAATGTCAGCGACAGTATTTAATTACTAAGATTGTTAATCAATAAAATGCCTTCATAACTTTTAATTAAATTTTTATTTGAACTGGATGTTTAGAAAATCTGATTCTTTGTTTTTGTTTCATTTAACAGTTGCACTACTAAAGTACTGGTGGCATCTGTGAACAACCTTCCTCGAGGGGACACTTCACGTCTGTAACTGCATTTTGTCACCTACAGAGGGTGTTAAGAATCTTGTTAAAAATAAAGGAAATAGTTAGGAGACATCTCACTGTAGCCATTATTATAGTGCAAATTACCAGGTAGAGTAATCCAGAAGCTGTCACGAAAGGTTAGTAAGAAACAGTGTCAGGAAATCAACCATTCAGCAATTCATCATGGCCTAACACTAGCTCTAAAATGAAAGCTTTTAAAAGGCATTGTTTTATGAAGTAAGGGACATTATCTTTTTTTTTTTTTTTTTTACAGCACTGAATAAAGATAACTAGGAGAGTGGTTCTCTCATGAAAGTTATAAAGACATAATGATGAAAAATGTCAATTATTTTATCACACAAATCTGCAGGCAAGGTAAAAACCAGAGAGAGGCTGCTACAATTGAAGGAGGCCATTGCAATATAATACCTCACCTTTATTTTCATTTTAATTTTGCAATATACTCCCTGATTTTTGCAATCCTTATTCAGACAAAAAATGACAGGCTTTCTAGCTTACCAGTCCAGTCCCTAGAGGCTCTGTAAGATGTCATCAAAATAAAAAATTTGCCTTTCAGGAAGCTTTTACAAGTGCAGTCTTGATACTGATTGTAACACAGATTGCCTTTGTTCTGTTAAGGGATATTAGAATAGTTTGTTGCCATTTGTCTTGCAGGTAAATAAATGTAATCTTCCTCTGACTTTCAGGTTTAGCTAGTTAGTGAGTGCCTTCTGATGTTGACTCTTGGTCATGGTTCTGCACTGCTGCAGTGCCACTGGTGTGGCCACAGCTGCTCTCTGCTATAATGTGCTATTTCCATGGGGCCGTGTCTCAGGAATGCCAATTGCTACTGTTTTGTTAGCTTGCCTTCATAATTATGTCAGAGCACTGAACACAAGACTTGGTCTTTATAAAGCACTTAAATTGTACTTGGGGTTAGGGGTGGGGTGGAACCAAGCACAGAAACTCTCCAAACAACCAAAATACTGACCTAGAAAAAAGCCAATCGTTTGCATAGGCCAGTAGTGTTTGCCTGGTTAATCATGGCTGGGTGAAGTGGAAGGAAGGCAGTGGAGTTTGCTGGAGGTAACCATGCTTAAAATTTCCCTTTACAAAGAGAAAAAGTAGACAAACGTACTGAAAACCTGATGTTCAGAGACTTGGTTAGTTGCCAGTATCCCCAGGGCTCTAAAATAGCTTTGTAATATTTAAGAAGCAGAACACTGTCAGAAAAGATTACCAAAAACCTGTCTTTATATTCCATATGAAAATGTCTCAAAAAGTACCAGTAACCACGGATTCCATCAGCATTAATAAATATATAAGTGTTAAAAGACAGTTGACTCAGATTGAGGGAATCCCATAAGTTTAAGTGATAGCTGGAAGAGCTGTGAAGATGATAAACAGAAATAGCAATGAGCAGAAAGCTGTATAAGACAGCAAGTTTGAGCATACCACACTTTACTGAACTCTCTGAAAGCTCTTGGTGTGCTATACAGCCCCATGTAAAACCATGGAGAAGAATAATGCTATTATCAATTAAGACTTTTTTTAATGGGACTGATTGATGTTTATCTGGCAGAAAGTTTAATTACAAGCACAAACTCACATCAAGTTTGCATTGCTGGTAAAAGGTTATATTTATATCCAGCCCTAATGTGCTACCAAGGGCTAGTCTTCATTTGCAATGTTAGTGATATTTTCTGAGGACTTGTCAGAATGGAGCACTCACTTCTTATGGATATAAAAATACCCTTATGAGCAAATAATAGCATCAATCACTTTTAGTATTTGAATGTTAGATACGTATGAAAACCCTCCTAACTACCTTCAATAAAGAACTTTAAAAATTACTCCTCAAAATACATATACATGTATTTTAATTCACAGGAGAACAGATTAAGAGAACGCTCCTTCCATGACACATTGGATGAGAATCTGTCTTGTTGCAATGCTAAAAATTCTCAATCCATCAATTAAATGCAGATTCAGGGCACCATCTCATATTTCCTTGTCAAATAAATTATGCCTTATAGCAAAGACCACACAGATTCCTTCTTAACAAAACAGGGGTATGTCTGAACATATCATAAATGTGAAATATGAAAGAAAGCAAAATGAGACAGCCAATAAAATGTAAGATTTGTAAGTCACATAGCATATACCTTAGAAATAATGTTACCAGTACTCAGAATCTGTGATTAAAGATGTATTCATAATCTGTCACTAATTTTCCACACAGATTGAAATTTTTTTAAGTACAAATCAGAAAAAAATCTGAGGGGAATTAAAAGAAGGAAAATAGCAGATGAAATGGTGTTTAAATGTACTTTTTTCTGTATTTGCATATATATAAAGATATTTCCCTTTATTTCTCTCTTTTTTTCAATTAAGAACTAACCTGGGAAAAGCATGCATGTTATCCAAGGACAAAGTTTGAAGATCTACTATTACTGAGAATAGTCAAATGTAAAACCATAAATAGAAATTGCCTGCAGCTGTCGTAATAACTGTCTGGGCAATAAAATGGTAGCTGAAATTCAGTAAGGGCAAAATAACATGGTAAAGTATATGAAGTGTATGAAGAAATCAGCTCTAAGCAAACTGGCACTCAAGGAAGACATTTCGGATTGGGTTGCTTCATACAACTATGAACTTGGTATTCCTTAGTTTTCGTAAAGCAAACTCTGTCAACAATAATTTGGAAAGGACTTTCAAAGAAAATACTGAACTAATTAGACCTCTGATGTCCTTGTCTTGGATAGAGCTTGTTGTTCTGGTCATTGTATAATAAAATGTTACGGCAGAACTGATCTCTAATCAAAATAAAACTACATCAATAATGTGTACTTTCCTTTCAGAATGAATGTTCCTCATTTTGTTTCCATTTATTAGGAGCTCTGCATGTTGAAGCAGATTTCACAGATGAAGACTCTAAAGAAGCTCTTGCTAAATCAGAAAACCAGCTACAAGGTAAGAATTCTAAAGTATGTATATAATTAGATAATTATTTTCTTAGTGATTCAGGTAATATGTTGTACTTTATGGACAATTGGCTCCTGCCAGTAGGCTTTTACACTGATATTGCAAACAAATTATCATATGCCTTGTTTTCTGATTAAAAATGAAGTTTCGTGGTATATAACTGAACAACAGCTCATTCAGAAAAACCAATAAATATCTTTAAAGTCTCTTATTTAATCTTTATATGAATAGGCAGACATACTCATTCTCTGGGAGCTCACATTTATCAGCAATGATCACAAGCTTTGTGATCGCATTAATTCTTCATCAACCCTGCATTCATCTGATATTACCTGGCCTCCTGCATAAAAGAGTCGGTAGAAATTCACCTCACGGTCCTTGCATCAAGCTTCTAAGATCTTGGCAAGGTAGCCTGATTCTTCAAACTGACATTAAACTTGATATAAAATCTTCAGATGAAGATGAATCTGCCATGTGGAAATAGTTCCAGTGTTTAAGCACCCTTTGCACTTTATTCTCGCTTTATGCTTCACTGTCTCTTCTCCAATCATTAGATCTTCCTATACTTGTGTCTGTTTATAGGTATCAGATGTCTTCATCTGTAGATAATTATGGACCATGATCAAATTACCTCTTAATTAACTGTGGGTGAACTAAATAGATTGAGCTTATTCCAAATCTCTGCAGAAAGGTAGGTTCCCAATTTTCAGGTTTTTCTTTCTCAGAGTTTTTCTGCTATATCAACATACTCCCCAAGGGTGGGTACATCCCACACCAAACACCCTGCCTCACAAATAGATCTGATGTCACATGTATCCCTATAATTACCAGCCTCCACATTTTTCCCATCTTTTCCATCCATATCTTGAAGAACCAGTTTATGTTTTTCTTTGTCATTCTCTGACATCTTTTCCAGCTGTTTTTCAGCCATGATTTCACATTTTCACAGTCCCTACTTTCCAAGCATCATTTTCTGTCCTTCTAACAACTGGTGCATTACCCACAGCTCTTCATTATTTTCTTTGTTTCACTTTTCTACTACTTCTTATATGCAGAAAATATTATGTGAAAACAACAACCCTTCCTGAAAATTAAAATAAACCAATATGTGAATGTATGATATCTACCCTAAGTTGCTGAAATGCAATCACAATTTCTGTCTCTCTTCACCACTACAACAATATCTTCCACTTGAGAAGGAAGTGTGATATAAGGAATATATCATGAGGTGGAAAAAATACTCTGTTTCTTGATTACACTGTGAACCTTTTCTATTTTGACAATTTCCCTCACATTTTATCCTAGTAGATGAGCAAGCACAGCATACATATATTTGCAAGCACAGAAGAAGCACATGAATTGTGCTAATGACAGGGGTAGTGGGAATAGAAAGGAGATGGCAGTTCATGACTTCGGTTCATTAATTGAAAGTGTTTGAGCTCCTGTCCATTGGATCTTGCAGGTCTCTTTGGGCAACCTGACCTAACTTTACTAGAAGGTTCTTGTAAAAAATGGGTAATTATTTTTTTTCCTTCATTTGAGATCAGACAACAGTGAGAAGGACTTTATCAGCATTGGATAATATTATTAAATTAATAGCAGTAATATCATGTCTCTTATTCACGAAAATGAATGAATGAAATTGGCTAAATTTTTCAACACTGTGCTCCACCATCCTGCTATTTTCAATCATATCAAAGTCAAACATTTTTACTCGGAGAGGCAGCAATATATGCACCTACATGGTGGAGATGAAAGTGGTGGGTATATGGGTATGTAACTTCCAATTTAGTTTATGGTATAATGCACATGTACAATTTTAGGAGCTGTCTGTCTGCTGCTCGGTCAGCTGCAGCCGATTATAGGAAGGAGGGAAGCACCATGCTCCTTCAGAGAGGCTTCATGTCTGCTCTTTCACTTTAATCTGGAGTTACAATCCTTCGGCTGACAGTGAGAGGTGTTTTTCCTCTGTGGGGAAAAATATGACTGAGATCATAAGAACCTTATTGTGACTCAGTAAAAGATCCATCTCATCTGCTGCAAGTGAAGTTAAGCTGCTAAAGGAGAACATATATATAAACGAAACTTTTCTCCAGCTGTAAAAAAATACCACTTTAGATAATATCAGCTCCTGTATTCAGCAGCTGCCAGTAAGCTGAAAGCTCTGAAAGCATTTTCTCTCTCTCCATCTTTGTGACCATTTTTACCAGAGGAAACATGAATGCAAGCTATTTCACATGTTCACAGCTGTTCAAGAAAGACGAGAAGCTGAAGGCCATGGCAAAACCCTCACCATGCAGATTGCACCATGTTTTAACTACCATTCCTGTTAGGAAGCATTTGGAGCCTGTCCAGTGGAAGGAAAGGTATGGCTGTTGTGCTGCTCCTTTGGTCTTGCATCAACAACAGTAGTCTCCTCTTTCTGCCTATCCCTTCATTGCAAAACGTTACATTAGTGTTGATCATTCCAATAAAGTCTTAACTACAGAAATAACAGAAAAATTAGAAAAGTAAGCCAAACATTTTCTCTTTTATTTAATCTTTTATTCTTCCTTCTTAGAACATATGTTTGATTATCTTGGTATATGGGTCAAGAAAAATGAATTTTCACAAAAATCTGTCCGAAATTCTAGCCCAGAACTATCCCAGCGGAGGACCTGGCTAAGTCACATGGACTATGCTCTTCCATGGCATACTCTTTTTCTCTCAATTTTCTAAATTCTCTGAAAAGCCAAGCATCTGATATAAACATGTGAAGGTGAGAAGGGATACCAAACAAAATGGGTATCTTTCTTGCTCAGTAGGCCTGGATAAAAGCATACATTTAAATTAGAAATCCTTTTCTGTTGGTTTCTTTTTCCTACTCTAAGCTGTGTTTCTTTTCATAGATTGCAAGTGAAAGTATGCAATAGGGACTTTCCCATATATATACTGCTAAATTTTAGAAGCAGGAGTGGGAATGGAATATGTGGATCATCCCTGCTGTTGCTTCTGAGTCCTGACTACTGCTGTTCACTTCCTTATCATTAATAAAAGATCAAGGAGATGGCACAGAGACCATGGTGAGAAACAGCAAGTCTGTTTTGACATGAATTTCCCAGAATAATTCTCTTTCTGTACTGATGCTAAAGTATCACACACGGCAGTTTTCTATTGGTTGAGTATGCACCAAAGAATGTTAATAAAGGAGATGGTTGAGTTAGCAATTCCCTTTCAGAAATGCTCTGGGAGTGTGCACCATTGGGGTTTTTTGGATTGGTATATATAGTACGAGCATGATGGACACTGATTATCTGCGTTGCTGCAAAGTAAGTAACATTATAGGTCTGCCACATCCTTGCACAGTGAAGTGTGAGTGCACCCAGCAGTGCAAGACATCCACATGCTCCCCTCGTCTCTACCAGTGGGTGGGAAACTTAAAATTGTGAAGAGAACAAGGAGTAAAAACTATAGGACTGAGAATTTCCTGAGTATTAATAAAAGGAATTTGTATCCCATTTTTACCCAGAGATCTTGAAGGGATCTATATGAACCTGTGACTCTAAAATTTAGATGTACAAAGAAGCTGAATGTCTAACTCTTTGGGACTTTTTTGAAAATTCCAGGTCAAGGAAAAGGTGCATTTCCTGGTGTCTCTGTGAAGAACACATGCATGGTTCCTTGCCTGATTTGATGACCCCGAAATGTGGACATTCACACAGTCCAGCACAGTGGAATATTCATCAATAAAATAGGTAAGCATTATTTAAATTTTAAGCAGCCATGCATAAAAATACAGCAGAAGGCTCTCACAGGTTATTGCAATCTACTGAACTAATCACTTCCTAATTAAATTTTCCATAGCTTATCTTTGGAAAACTACCCAGAAGCATCCTTCAGTGTTTGTTCAAGGCGTGTTTTTCTGATAAGGGGATTATGTGGGATTTTAAGAAATTTAATATCGAGTAAATAATAAAATAATAAATTTAATATCAAGTGGAGATTACCAAGGATAGAAATTGCAAAGGAACTTTCTCATATTACACAACCTTATTGTTACAGAGCTGTTTTCACAACATTTTTTGTTAGCTTGTATTTTTCTGCATATTGAGAATTGATGACAATACGTTTATTACCCAAGTTCAACATTGTAAGTAGTTTAGAATCTCTGATATTTTAGCCATGTTAACCAGAAGTGGTGATACATTAAAGAAACTCCATCACCTGAAGATCACTATCCCCACAGTCTTAGAGGACAGTGAGCCACAAAACTAATAATAATTAGGACTCCTACCCGAGGTGAAAAGCTATTGCCTCATGGAACTATTTTCCAATCCTCCTCCTTCCAGCTGAGCTGGACTAGTGACACTATAAACTGGCAATTAAAAGACTTGAGTTTAAAAATACCTTCAGCTTCCCAGGTCCCACAATGGCAAAGGTTAAGTGGATTATGTGGAGATAATTCACTCAGCTCCAGGGGGAGGGTGCTGATTGCAAGGGCTGTTGGTTACCTCCCTCTCCCCTCGCTGAAGCAGGGATTGTTACAGTAGTGTCAGCTTTGCCAACCTAAAGCAAGAAAAGGCCTGGAAAACTTTCCCAAAGGACCCTGCAATTACTAACGGGCACTGACTGGTACTTGCAAATTTTACTTTGATACAGCCTTGAAAGCTGAGCATGCAAGTGGCTCCTACTTCTCAGCTAACATCTTAATGCTATTGACCATTCATGCAAGTCTTCCAGCAAAAACACCCTATTTCTTCAAGGGAAAAGAAATATTAATAAGATTGGTGGCCTTACTTGAGCAGCTACTCTCCCCCATGCTCCAACTGAATTAAAACCACCAATTACACCTCTAGTTGTGTGGCAACACCTACACTGTGTTTCCAATTAACTTTGTAAGTTTTTAATCAGTGACAAATGCATTTTTGTAAATTCAATTTGCCTTTTATTGCAGCACCTATAAAATGTCTTGCAGCATTCCGGAACTTTGTGAAGGTTTTACTTGCTACTGACATAACGCAGCTGTCGGACCTACAACAAAGGCTAAGGTTTATGAGCAACTTGAATTAGGATGTAGGTTAAGCAATTAAAGTTCAAGGAGGGGGAGGGGAAAATGGTCTCCCAAAATTTGCACTTGCCAATTTAAAAAAGCATACCGAAAACGTGCTGTACACTAGGATGGGCAAAGCTAAAGCAGCTAACGAGAACATACTCAGCTTTAAAGTTGCTATTTTGAGAGCATTCCATATGTGAAAAGGTCACCCAGATTTCATTAATAAATCCGCACTGCTGTTTGTTTTCTTTTTTAATCAAACTCAAATGCATCCTGTTAAAAGGCTGAGTGATTAGATCATAAATCTGGATGTCCTTGAAGATGATGAAGAAAATGCTTATCTGTAAAGCAATCATCATACTGCCAGTTCTATCATTTACACGTTTTTACACGTGCTGGAAAAATGGTTTAATTTTAAAACATTTGCTTGAATTTCTAAGTAAGGAAAAAAAAATCTTGCAGAATTTACAGTTAAAAGAGCAACTGGGTTACTTGTGACATATGGAAAGAACGCATTACATCTAATCTTCTGTATCTAAATTCAGGGTATTAAAACACTCAACATTCATAATAAACATGAAATAATATTTCATATTAGTAAAACTCAACTCTCAGTTCATTAACTTCTGGTTCAAGTTATATGATACAATGCTCCTAAATTCAACAACTCTGAAATTAGTCAGTTTTAATGGGGCCTGAGTATAAATTTGCTTTGCTGGGTTTTATTTGGACTGGTAGAGGCAATCCAAATGAAGTTACCTACTGTTTTTCTTATATTAATGCATAGAAAGCCTTATTTTGTGGGGTCCAGACCAGTACATATTGTGCTGGATTCCTCATTTCTTTTTTTTCTGTTTTTCATTTTCCTTGTATCTTGATTTTTCCTTTGTTTGTGAAGTATTAATTCAGCACTTCTGGCAGTATATTTTTCTGTTGCAAGCATAAATAGGATATTTCTTCATCTTCTCCTTTGTGCATTTAGATCTTACAGCTGATTTGTCACTTTGTCTGAACCCAACTGGGGACATGACTGTGACCAGCACCAGCAGCGTATTGTGCTATTGCAGTGCTAGCAGGAAGTTGGGAAATTAACATCTCTTTGGAACTTTATTAAAACAATGGATGTGGAAGATAATTTTTGCAGATTTATAAATATTCTTACAAAAAGAATGAGATATGGAGCAATATCTTGAGGTGGGTAAATACATTTTGCAATTTTCTAGCTGACTGCATGATCTGCTTTTACTTTAACATAAATCCCATCTAGTTTGATTACATTGAGCCATTTTTATTTCTGGAGACTTGATCCATAGAGGTAAAAGTTACAAGGCAAGTCTTTTTGGCACTGATGCTAGTGCCAAAATGTGACTGAGTGGAATTTAACACAGTGCACATTATCTGATGCCACTGGACATGTTGCATTATTTACTGCAGAGAATGTTCACCCTGCAAAGATTTATGTGTTTTTTTAACTTTGTTCTGTCTGGTTAATTACTTATAGTCACTGAAGATCCTCACATGCATAGAGTGAAACATCAATGTGTTTTATTCTCAAAATATTTTTTAAATTACATGCTTAATTGTTTACTAGTTGAAAAGGCACTGTAGTAAAAGCTTATTGTACTCACCAAAGGTTTAAGGTTTCTAAATTACATTTTTCCTGTAGATCATAGTAAGCAGAGAGAGTAACAGCATCATTCTAAAATTTGTATAGATGCACTCATATGCGCCTAACTTTATTTCACCCAATTTTCCTTAACTGACATTTATAAACATTCTTTTTATTTGTTTTGTTGTAGACCCTGCGATCCTTTCCTCATAAACGCAAACACTAACTTAAATTGAGTTCAGCAAGCCAGTTTTGAACTGCATGCAGAGAAGATTAAAAGAAATAGTACAAAATCCTCTCCTGGGAAAGATCAAATGGTTACTGAAATGAAAGCGGCCTAAAACTGTAGGGTTTAGCCCAGAGGGGGGGAGGGGAATTGGGCATTTAGCTATAATTAACACCTTCTACTTACACTCTCCAGTGTTTCAAACAGATTGTTTCTTATTATAGGTAGCTGCTCACAAACTTGAAATCGCTTTATTGAAAAAAACAAACAAACAAAAAAAAAACAGAATTAAAAAAAAATATTAGCAACTAATAAGGTTAAATTCAAGGGTTCACTCTTCAGGCAATGGTTCTGCAATCCTCAGACTTCTATAGCCAGCCATAAAGTCATCACGCTTTAGCTACCTATAAAAGTACATTTTTTCTGTGCCAATATGTGATTGCAGAGAAAAACCACACTTTTATTCTGCTTTCTAAGGAACTGAAGTTTTGCTTGGGTGAGCACAGTATTAGTTTATTTGAAGCTCGAGATCAGCAACTTTATCCAGGATAAATGTCTTAAATATTCTTGATGCTATTTCTTCGCTCCTCCTTTATTTCTGCCAGTGTTGCTTAAAAATATCTCAGACAGTTACCTAGAACAGCTTAAATGAAGATATTGTAGCTCTCCCTTTTTTCAGTTTGTCTTGATACATAAAGTGCCGAAAGAAACAGAAAAGCTGACAAGCTTCCTTACTTGGCTTTCAGGGACCTTGCTCTGTGTTTTGGTATGTTGCATGCTGGAATCTGAAATACAACTTCTTTTCTCTCGCTTTCTTCTATCATGAATCAATCATTGTCAGGTCATTGCCTACTGATCATTCAGTCCCTCAGTCGGGTGCCACAAAAGCAGTTGTTTTTCCTAAAAATAAATATGTTGCTACCTTGCATCAGCTGATCTTAAAGTAAGATTTTCTGGCTTTCTGAACTTTGATTTACATGTTGCTACTACTACACTCCTTTGGCATTTATAAATTCATATCCTGTGTAGATTCATATCCTGCCCTCGTAATGCTTTGCAGGTTCTTAGCATACTTCTTCAACAGGTGGAGATAAATGCTGGTAGTACATCATAAAAATAAATTCTGGTTCACATGTGTATTAAAGGAAATATAATCTGTACATTCTGAAATAACAAGACAGTGGAATTAGTTTTGAAATTCTTCTGTAACTGCAGAAGTGCCTCAAAATCATCACTTCTCCTTTTGCCCTCTCCTGCCGAGCTGTACAAGGAACCTGAGAAGTGTGAACAGAGTGCAGATGTGTCCTGCTGAGTTCTCTGCTCACCACTGATCTACCCCTGGACAACATACCTGGTGATTCTGATAAATGTATGCACAAATCTATGCACATAACCTTGTTATAAGATTAGCGATGTTTTCTCTGTGCCAAGACAAGAGCCTCAATACCAGGAGTTTTGGGGGGATACAGTGGGTAAGGGGATGACAGATAGCACTTACTGATTTCAGTGATCCCTAGTAGTGCATAATGAATTATTTCCACATGTAAGAAGAGGTACGGTGTTTAAGAAAGCTGATAAAACTAAGATTGTAAGATTGGTTCCCTTCTTCTGTAACTGAAGTCTATGAGATATGTAGATTTGTTTCCAGTTTTTCTTGTTTTGTTCCTAAAGAAAGACTGTATTGACTATAAACTTATTTGAAGTAATTTCTTTTTCTGTAGATTAGGTTAATGCTTTTGAGCTTGCTCTTTCAGGCCTAAGGGGTGTAACACATATGGTAAGTAACAATAAAATACTGATCTGACTGTACAACTTTATGTAAGGCATGTGTGACTAAAACCTGAGCAATAAAATTTCCTTTCCTGCTCAGACAGAATTGTATATGCCTGTCATATTTTATTGGTTGTTAAACGGCACATACACTTATGGATCACGACCGAAACCAGACAGCCTACAGTATCATTGCATATTTGTCATCTTCAGTGAAAACACTGGAGCAGATTTCTCTATGCTTGGGCAAATTACATTATAGGAAAGTAAACAATCATGTTGCTGATGAATATGTATGCACTTAAAGCATGTGGAAACTTCAGCCATTTGGTACTAGCGGCAAAAATGTTTCTGATTTAAGTAGTGACACATGCAGTGATGGGAAAGCAGCATTGTAAAGCAATGATAAACAGTCACCTTTGCAGAAAAAAATAGCTTATGACCCAGACAACAACTCAGACCCATTTTAGCTACATTAATAAATACCATATAATTCATTAACACCCAGTGACTGGAGCTATCTGAAAGAGATATACTCAGAACTTCAGTTACTGAAATATTATTAGTATCGCTGTTTAGAGTGTTACTCATCCTTCTGAATTCTGAAATTGTTGGTTCTTTTCCTACATGGTAGACAATACTGGTGAATTATAAAAATTATTTTAAAAATTCAAAAGGAATCACATATAACAAAATTCAAAAATTGGACTGTGTTAAATATACAGTGAATGTGTGCTTTTAATTCCCTTTCAAGGAATCCAATGGCAAAAACTAATGACAGTGATTTTAATATTAGTTATTAACATAAATGCATATCAAATATCACATGCTGTAAACCAAACTGTACTGCTGTATTGTGTGATAAACAGAAGAAATGATACGGTTACACTTGCAATCCACCCTCTACCCTTTCTTTAAGGATAGCTAAAATGCTATTTCTTTGACAAAATAAAGCCTTGTGACTTTTGTTTACCCCATTTGGCAGTATAGCCCACTGAATATGCTGTTTGGACACAGTAACGCTGACCTTTATCAGAGAAACTTTTGGTCAGGAAAGATATGAAATTTCTTTCCTTGCAGGTATTAAAAAGTCCATGGTCAACGCCCAGCCCTCAAGCAAGTAAGTAACGGGGAAGACCATGCTGATCTGGATTCTGAAGAGTGGTGTGTCGTTATTGTAAAGCAAACCAAGGTAAGAAGACTTAATTTTTTCATATTGTTGACACCAATAGCTAAGAAAAGACTCCAAAGTGACAGTGACATGTCAGGAAACAGAGTGGATAAATGAAATTTTGGTGACTAAGTATAATCTACTCATACAACACTGTGAATGTTTCAGATAGCATGTGTCAACCTCCCACCGGCCAGGCATTCTAACCAGATCCTTAGCAGATTAGATAGGCTGAGAGTAACCTGCAGTAGTGCTTACTTAGGCACTGTCTCCTACAGCCAGGAGTGATACCGTAGTGCTGGAGAACCCAGAGCAACACTGAGATCATTCACTTCTTTTCCTGCAAGACCACCAGCAAAACCCTTGATATTTTCTCTGCCTCTAATACGAAATTTCCACAACTACTGTTTCCCCCAACATTATCACTGCTTTACATTCATCAGAAATATGTAATAAAAATTAGTCTGCTGATGATTATTAGGCTTTCAGCTTTAGATGGCCGGTTTTGGAATGAGCTGAACTGACATGATCCTGGGCAGGAACTGAGCTGCTGGGTTTGTTTTGGCTGTGTTTATAAGCACGTCAGGTTTGCAGTCAGAGTATCTTCCATTAGAGGAGCTGATAAGGTTGGAAGAAGACAGAGTTCACGTGCACAGCCTTATCATCTAGTCTACAGTGTCCTTGTTAGTGGGGCATTGTTGTCTTTGTTGGTGGGGCCTATACATTGGCTTAACTCTCAAATTCCTTGCTATTAAATGCTTTTGCTGTCATGAGAAAATATGGGAGAATAAGCTTCAGTGACAATAGTAGAGGTGTTCATATTTGGTGAAGATGATTACTGAAATGGGTAAAATGTCAAAGAGCCAACTAATGCATATTAGGACTCAATTAGGAGTTGTGTAACAAAGGGTCTCTCTACTGCTTTCCACCAGCAAAAGTGTTCAAACCTAGAGCTTTGGAGATGGGCTACACTCCTTTAAATCCAATCTTCTCTTACATGTTTTTTTTAACAGCTGTGAATCTCCATTTTTCTGTTAGATTGGTTGAATGAAAATGCTAAAACGTCTGTTGAGGAGTGATTTAATGATTCTGACACTTTTAAACACTGTCTGAAAGTAAACTGCAACAACTGAGTATTTTGAAATGCATTCCAACATCTTTCAAAATCTTAGGTTTCAAGTAACTACAGTTTTCATATTTTAAATGTGTCTTCCCACAGAACTGTGGTTTAGGTTGCAAAATCAGAAACAGAGTTTGCTAAACATCTTTGAAGCATGCTTTCAGCTTATGAGATGTGATGGCCATGGTCTGTGTAGTCAGGTCTCTGATTTTATTCCAAATGCCACTCGTATGCCTTGCATTTTTCACAAAACTGTAAATATGATGCTACTCATTTAATTGGGGGTACACGAGAGTTTATTTTGAAGAAAATAAGAATATTTAAATGTATCCAAGGATCAGTCCTACCTCAGACATTTTTCCTTGATTGCTGTTGATAGCACTAGAGGTTTTTTCAGCGTGTTTGCAGAGGGAATTTGGCTGATGGAGTGGATGAAACCCCCACGGTTTGTGCAGCTCAGTCACTGCTGCTCCCTCTGCTGGTGGTGAAAGATTAAATTACAGTAACATCAGGGAGTTACAACTGTTCCAGAATACAAAATCAAATATTCACCTTTATATGTGTAAATTAGCTAATATCCACAATTTGTGCTTCAAACCGAGCTCTTTTTTATCTGACGTGCTCAGTGTGGCATATCTACTGCAATTTCATGTATTTTCAACTGTGATTCTTTTTATAAAACGCTGAACTACCTCATGTAAAAAAGCTCTCATTTTGAAGCAGCAATTAGATAAAAATCAGGATGCAATCTAGCATCCAGAATGGATTCTGCCCAAAACTCTGTGAATGTATGGCCAATACCCTGTTGCCAACAGAAATTGTTCAGAAGTGCAGTAACTGAAACAATAAGCAGCTTACTCAGGAGATGTATGTGCATAGTATTCACATGATTTTCCAGCCAAGACCACTCCTACTAAATCTTTGTTTAACACTGTGTATGTGGAAGGTATTCTTACTTTCATAACACGAATATGCTAAAGGACTAAAGGACTGAATTACAGTATATTGATAATTCTTCAAACTAAAATTTTCATCCAAGGCAAATGGATGCAATGTCATATTATTTTATAATTTAATCTGTGTATGCAGCTTTCACTGAATGCTATAGAAGTTGCACATGTGCATCTGGAATAAGAATCTGAGCCTGAATTTAGTGTTTAGTACACAGCTTGTACCATCCCACAAGCAGGAAAGCACATGGCAATGCAAGATTGATCATTCAGAACAAGGTGTGTGTATCTCCCACTCATTATTCACTAAACTGAAGGACATAAATACCAACAGCCAAATGCCTTTAAGTCCCAAGAAAATGTGTTTCCCCTCTTACTTTTTATTTTTATGGATAAGGGAGCTTTCAGGGAAATGTAGTAAAATGTAAAGATCCAAGTCTACGCGAAATAGGTTTCTTGGTCTCACATCAGTGCATATTGCAAAACCATTTCAACTCAGCTGATAGTCTCTATTTAAGCTGAGCTTTTTGGACTGAAATAATCGGGAGATCTACATAACTAAATTACTTTCACCCCAACAGGTATTTTTGGCTCTGAGCTATCAAGGGCACACTTGGAAGCAGTGACATGATAATAGGAGTGCTGACTACACATTTGCACGCAGGTACACAAGGAGCCAGGCTTACATTAGTGATCTGAGCTACTAACATTAAAATACAATTTTATGACAAATACGGAGAAGCTTTTCAATTACTCATAATTCTTACATTGGCTGTCCAGCACAAAAATGTGGCACCAGTAGCAGCAACAGCATTTTTGAGAGGATGCAATGAAAACAATAGCCTAGTTCCAGTTTCTGGACTTATTCTCTTACAGGAGTGAGTTACTTTAATCTGATTCCAATGCAAATTTCCTTGTGGGCATCCAAGGGATCATCCAAGGAAGTACCACAGTTTCATAATCATAGAAAAATGACAGACACTCAAGAAAAACCCCTAAATTTAAATGAGGTTGAACTTTTAGTATACTGAATATTACTCCACATGTTTTTCCAGAGGAAAATATTTATTCAAGACCACCACTCCCATATCAGTTTTAAAGAAAAATAGAAGCTCAAGGACTGTCAGTTTTCTACAGAGTATTCATGAATGGAATTAACTCTTTCTCCGTTTGATTTCTTGTGTAATAGAAAGTCAGGATACTATGAACATGATGTTTTCTCTAGTACACTCTGGACTAAAACACTCCTTTGCTGCAAGTCCTGCTAGGCAGAGTTTGTATTTTTGTAAATCTATTAGTTTATCTCACCAAGCAAGAAACTTCCATAACATGTCTAAAGCACCAAAGGAAAAAGATCCCCAAAGCTCTACATGTCATGCAGCTTTGCATGTTTCAATTAGTGTCAATTTTCTGGGTATTTTTTGTATATAAATAAATAAAAACAACTACTTTTTCTCACCACACTGAACAGTCCACTTCATGGTAGGACACCACCTTATCTCTTATCTCTGGATGTAGGTTATCATATCTTACAGGGAGGCCATAAGTAACTACGTGGAATTTTCTTCTGTAAAGAAAAAGTGAAGTATTTTGATATTGAAGACAGGATTTTCAAGAGTGTGTAGGGAAATTCCACATTTCAATGAAAGCTGAATTCCTTGGACTCTTAACCCTTACTGACATAAAATTAACATTTTACACAGTTCTTGAACAGCAAAATGACTCACAAGCAAATTGAAGTTTATGATATGCAGAAATGAGAGTTAAATAACACAGAACCTCTTCTAGGACTGGGAGGTACAGGATATTTTGCACTCCAAGAATGATGTTTCTGAAGATGAATCCTTAAGGTTGAAAACGTTCCAGCTATAATCCCACTGAGTAATGCAAGTGAAGTCATGGTATTACTTCTGGTAATAATTCAGCCCTGGAAGTTGGTCATTTTACTATTTTAGATTAGATGAGCCAATTTCTTTAACACACTTTTGCTATGACTGCTGTTTACTTTTTTCCAAACTTTTAGTGTTTCATTATCTCTGGCATTTACTAAATGTCTGTTTGAAGCTAAAAACAAATTTTATGTTTATGCTGTGTCAAGTTATCCAGGGAACACAAAGGAAAAATAAGACTCAAGGATGCAGACCCTGTAAAGAAACCATAGTTATATTCAATCAGAAAGGGGAGGCTGGCGCTTTCCAGCTCCTGCAGAAAGGTGAGCTTGCCTTGGCAGTGCTTCCCACAGTCTGCTGGGCAGGGGAAGCCACCACCTGTGCCTGCTCCATCGTGTCAGGTGTCCCCACACACACCGTGCTTGTCTGTGCTCACACATCCTGCGTGGCATCCTGCGGGCTGGTGGCTGCCTGTGACAACAGCAGCACTCTCACTGCACCCAATGGAGGCTAATTTCCCAAAATGGAAGAAAAACTTGGCTTCCCCCTAGGCCAGCACTTGGTCCAATTTTACTAATTGCTTTTGAAATCTAGTCATTAAATGCAAGATGATTCTGTTCTATGATACACAGTTTAATGACTTCAGCTTTTTCCATGCTGCATGGATACATTTGGTGAAGATTTTTAAACACCAACAGCTTCTGCTAAGCATTAAAAATGCAAAGTGTAATATAACAGGTGCAAAAGCAGTTCTTTAATGTTCTTGGGCTTTCCTCATGAGTTAGGTGGATACAATACATTCAAAGAGGATAAGCTGCCAGTTTAATATACCAGCATAACTTCCACTTAGGAACTCTGAAGCAGTAATACGTTATACAGCTACTAATTTTTCTTTACGTTGTTTCTCATGAGAAAGATGAATTTTCTTTGCCGAATTTCTCTCAGCTATATTTAGGCCTCTGTTTCTCAAAAAAGTCTTATGCATTAACACAGATGTAAATGTCCTGGTAAAACTAACTGTTACCAAAAGGTAAAAACATAGTAGGTATTATGGAAGATTCTTTTATATTAGACTTGTCAGTCTACTTCCAGTAGTACACTAAAGAATAATTTAGTATTATCTCCTTTTTCTCGTTTGTTTGTGGTATTTTGATTTTTTATTCTACCAGTGTACTCATTTTGTGTGATTCAAAGGATACCTTACTGATAAACAGAGAAATGAACTATGTGATGTTCTTCAGCAGTTATGGACAGGCGAGGTCCTTTCCATGATTTGAAGTAGAAACCTGTAATAGAAATAGTGTATTTAATGTTACCTACTAATGTGTCTTCCCAGACTGATACCAGCAGTAACAAACAGAAAGGCCAGTTTGCTTCATCCTTGCAGGTGTGCAATCCAATGCAGTGCTTTTCCCTGTCTGGTTTTCATTGATTGAATCACAAGGGGTTTCCACTGTTTCCTATTTGCACTAAAGTTTATTGGTTTTTAATTTTCAGATTCAAATTAATTTAACAATTCCTCTCTTTCATTACACTATATCACTGAACTTGCAGGGAAAAAAAAATAAAAAGACGGGGAAAATAAAAGAACTATCAGCAAACAGTTTTCTGTAAACCTGCAGATTCTCTGCAGCTCCAATAATTATTTTGCCTATCTTTCTGATTTTTCAGTTCAACATTCAGTGCTTCCCAGGTTTACTACTTTATCTTTAAAAGCTTCAAAAGGTTTTTCCAAAATGGACATTTCTGAAGGATGCTTCTGAACTCGGATGCCCCATACCCATAAACTGAATAGAATAAAAAATAAATTTGATTATTTAGGGAGCACATAATTGTCCCAGATCCCCTTTCATAAGCAAAAGCAAGTGTTGGCCCTTAAACAGTTTGTAACTGAAGTAAAAACATATGAAGGAAGAGTGTGGAAAGCAAGGAAGGCCAAGTGATTACTACATGCACTTCAATGAGATTGCCAAATTAGTCTTTAATTTTTCAATCTGACTATTTTCTCAAGTATAGATTATCGTTTAAAAAATATTTCAAGGCTAGCAACTGAAGACATATAGAAAGAAATTTTCAACATCCCAGAGTAGCCACCAATTCCTTGAAATTCAATATTGTAGGTGAGAAGGAGCTCACTAGGATATATAAAAGCTAAAATCTGTTATCCAGGAATAAGATTACAGTATTTTATAACCATTCCTTGTCCGTGAATACATTAGAATCTGGTTAAAGACAAATAAATAGCCTACTGTTAAAATTGATGGAGAGTACAGACTAATGGAGAATATTCCTGGATGGCTATTATTTAATTTATTTTTTCCTAATACTGGACATAAATATTTTTAAATATATATTCTAGTAAATGCAATAAAGATACTTTAATGTACATTTCAATATACAGTCTAATAACATAAATAGGTAAACATACATGCAGTTTTCTAGTCATCTTGGAGCACACATAAAAATAACTTTCTAAATTAAAATCAAAATCTCACTTAGGAATTTAGCTTTCTTTGAAAACTATTAAGAACACTCATGAGTCACATCCACAGCTTGCTTCTAGCACAGAGCTATAATGTAAAGGAAGTTTCTTTCACTCTGTAGGGATTGATTCTCCCTTGAAGCCTGGATAAAATCATTCCGATACTACCTGAAGGATCAGTAGAGGAAAGCGCTTCAATTACAAGCAAGAACCTGGGCCAAAAAGGAGCTCTTGGTAATTCTCACAGTGCTCATTACCTTTGGCTTTCTGCCTTAACAACTGGCACATACTCTACCAGGTGTATAAATGTTCTGCATGGTTGTTGCATATTCTCCACACTTGACCTCACTTGGCAGAGCTCTGTGTCTCCTTCTCTGCTGCCTTTCACCTTGGGAAATCGTGATGTCATTTACATTGACGTAAGGCCGATCCAAACCACTTCTGAATTACAAGTCATCGAATGGCACCCTCTTTGCAAAGGTGTGAGTGGCCACACAAGGGACAAGGAAACAAAATTCCTTGCCCAGAATCCAGATTTTGAGCTCTGCTTGCCTTGGTTTTTATAGTAAGAATTCTTTAACAGAAGTTGTGCAGCTGAAACAAACACCAGTGAGTGCTTCCCAATTCACTCTTTATATGAGCTCATAAAAATGACCTTTGTGTGAATTTGCCAGGGAAAAATGTTTCTATCTGTAAGGTGTACAGATCTGGAGATGGTGAGAATATAAACTCAAATGACATTCTGGTTTTGCATCTGGCTTATATTAGTCAGTAGTATATGATGTGATAGTATAACAGAAGTAAAGAGCGTATGGAGGGATTCGAATGCTCAGTTACCACATCTGTCTCTCTGCATTATCATCATTAGAGTGTTTAGATGCAATTTATCTCCCTTTCCATTTGGAAGATTCATGCTCTCTCCTATGAACTGGGCATCAGCCCAACAATGATGGGTTGTGTCCACAGGGGAATGCCTTCATTTTGACACCTGCTAGTAGCCATCATCAGCCCAGCAAGCTCTGCTTGGCTTGTTTATGCTTGCAGTATTTAGCCAGCCAAGGAAGGAATCAGTGTATGTTAGTATGAATTGGAAACAGGAGAGGAAACTAAGGGAAAGAAAGGTAAAGGCATGCCCACTCTTCCACAGCTGACAGATTTTACACCTCTGACATACCAAAATCAACAAAGTTGGCGTCTGCTTTTAATTAATGAGTAGAGAAGAAGGATACTGCTGGGTTTAAGGCCATTGGCTAAGGCACTGGAGATCAAGAGTGAGTCATTAGCAATGGCCGCAGTCTGACTGTGGGCAAATCAACTTCTTCATCCCAGAGTTACTGAAGAGCTTGTGTATTTAGACTTCATGCTCTTTTGGGCAGGGATTGACTTTTACTGTGTTTTTGTCAGAATCCAGTACCCTGAGGCTCTGATCTCAGTGAGGTCATCTGGTTATTATCATAATGCAAACCATCCCATCTATGTCTCTGCTCTCAGGCCTAAATCTTACCAAAAAAACTGCATGTAGAAAGGAACTGAGGAAAAATACCTAGGTGGAGGACAGAGAATTTTTCCTTCGGGTCACAACTTCTGCTGTGTTAGAACCAAATTACTTATTGCTAATTAAGACATAATGGGGAAAATTGGAGCTGAAGCAATTCCCTTTGTCCAGCTCCCTGGCACTGATGGTAAAATCAAAAAGCACTAATCAAAAGGTTCAGAATACTGTTGTAGCGCATATTTGTCATATCTGAAAACTTCTTCAGGAGATGGTTGTTAAAACATGCTTCCAAGGAAGGTACAAGGATCCCTATTTTCTCAGCCTTCTGCTAGGGAAAATAATGTAGGATGGTCTGCACTTCTGCTAAGTCTCATCTTACTGGGATGTGTAAGTGGGTGTGATTCCTGCAGTGTGCGTAGGAGTGATCATGAAAACTTTAATCTAGAAGCTGGCCTGTGCAGGCTGTGATGACACATCCAGTTGCAGCATACACAGATGTTAGATACAAAAGAAGTCTAATTTGAATCAGGAGGTCTGGGTTCTGTTAGTGACTCTGCCATGTATTTCCTGTATTGCTTTAGGCAAGGCATTCAGGGCCTGATCCAGTCTCCATTTACTTCTACAGCACCCATTTCTCTGACAGTATTCTGAGCTGGATTAGACTCCTATCTTATGATTTTCCCAGCTCTCCATATTCCTCAGAGGTATAATCTTACCTGCTTGCTCCATAGGTGTCTGATGTAGCTTAAACCATTTGCCTCTGAAGTGATTTGCTACTTAGGCATAGCATGACTATGCAATTGAATTAAATTCTCGATTCAGTAAAAGCCTAAACCTCTAATAAGCTTCAATCAAGTAAACACATACTGGAGAATTTCAGGTTCTGTGTCATTAGGTGTCGATACATACACTTAAAAATTCAGGAAGCTAAATCATTTCATTAGAACTACTTAGGGGCCTAACATTAAGCATATGTCAAAGTACCTTGCTCAAGGCCCTATTATCTATCATTAGTCATACACATGTACTTAAAGTTAAGCATATGCTTAAGTATTGCTCAATTCATCCCTAAAAACATAATATTTATATGCTTTCTAGCATAGAAAACACAAACATTTGAGCCTAGCAAATCCTAAAAGTAGTCTACATTTGATTATATGAAATGTCACAAATTATTAATCTAATCTTTCTAATACATCTAAAGAAACCAATAAAATGTAAGGCCATGTAGCCCATACTAATCTCCAGGAATCTTGCTTACGCTCTAACCCTTCACTTCTACGTAACAATACGGATGCATATTTTGAAGTAATTGTGTTGGTGGTCCCTTTGTGCTTTCTGAACATCTAACAGTTAGCTAAACAAACACACATGACTGATTAAAAGAAGAAAGAGAACTATTTTTACAGGGACCATTAAACTTTAACTGCCATCTGGCAGGGAATGATTAGAGAAGATCAAAATTAAGGCAGTCAACACAAATACTGTGTGGATACCGCAGGGAATTAATGTGGATGGAAGACGGTGGACTTGTGGCTCTGTTAAGAGACAGACAAAGAAGGAAGTGGTGAACACATCCTTTATGACTGCTGCCCTAATGGCCACATTCACAGCAACAGAAGCAGAGAAAGAAGAAATCAAAAACACCTGGGAATAATCAGATGCTTGCTGTCATAAAAAAAGAAAGTTAAAGCATTATACAAGAGCCACACCATTCTTGTTCCCCAACAAGCCAGGAAGGAAATTTTTATTGTGGAGGTGTGTTGCAGTTGGCAGGTTGTCTACTATCTTTATATAGGCATTTAAAATTGGGTCTGTAGTAAATCTTTTAATTGAAAGGCCTTACGGAACACAGACCTGTGGTTGATCTTACTGAACACTGGATGTCACTATTTATACACACGATTAGTCATTTTAGAGGCATTAAAAACACAATCCAGCCATGAATTGGAGCAGTCCAGAGACGGGTTTTTTTTTCAAATCAGCTATCTTTAATTATTGTTGTTCTAGAGATAGCAGTTTCAATGAGCCAAACCATCCAAGCTGCCTAAACATGCACAGGTCATTTTTTACAACTACTCAACTGTGTGCCCTGGTAGTGCTGCTGGTAGGTATTCCCTAAAAAGCATACCACATCTGACTTCATATTTTAAGGGAAAGATTTGAGGTTTCTATAGAGAGATAATGGACTGGCTGTTCACTGCAACATCTTAGAGCTGAGCCTCTGACCAGGCAGTCTTATAACTTTGCTGTTATGGCTGGTAAGAAACAATCAAAATATAACTCACCCAAAAGTGCAACAGCCCTCCCATGAGGCAGCTCCTGGTCTGACTGTGCTGGAGTAGAACTTTTTTTTCACCCCTCATGAGCTATTGGTTTAGAAAACCCCTGTTCTCTCAAGCATATGCTTTGAAGTTTTTCATTTCATACACCTCTTCTGCCATTCTGCTGCCCTTACCTGAGGGACAGGTGATTTCTAAGGTATACAATTATTATGAGGGAGCACTTTTAGGAGATGGAAAAGATAAGAAAAAGAAAAGCAAAGTACCTCTGAGTCCAAGCGGTATGGAAAACAAAGCAGTGCTGACAGCCCACAAGGTCAGGTTAGCTGCCAAAAAGACTAAGGACAGAAGACAGGTGAGAGGATGTAAAGATTAGTTACAATTGATACAGTAATGTACTGTGAAATGAGGCTTATTTTTTGTTTCTTGCTCTCAATACAGTAATTTGAAATTACCAATAGCATAGGAGAAGTACATTAAGTATGCTTCAAAGCCTATGAAATCTTGTCAACTGTACCCAATTTCCTAAACATGCTAAACAACAACAAAATTATCAGAAATGGACACATTACTACTCTTAAATGCACAGTCAGTAGAAATGTTTGGTTATTTTAGACCTTGATTCCCAACAGAATTTTTCAATATATTCATGTGTCTACTTGTCACTCTTCATCCTTGGAAATGCTAGGACTGCAAAAAAACATTTGAGTCTTCTGTACATTCTTAGATGCAACTTTTTTTAGGGAGAGGTAAAATATAACTAAAAACAGCCTTAGGTGGTTTTTGCTAGAAAAGAGAACAACTGAAAATAGCTTTCATGATTTGCAAAAATACAGTTCTATGCACAACACATGAACCAAGCTCTTCCTAGTGCTACTCAGCCAAAGCACCATGGGAGTCAAGGGGGCTGCGCTTTTTTTGGTTTATTTTCCACAGATCCTGGCTGAACAGTGGAATATCTAAGAGTCAGGAATAATGACCGGAAACACATGACTGGAAATTATCTACCCTGAATCTTATTTTATTCCAAATAGTATTTTCTGAGATATATTCTAGACAAAGCATTCTTTTTCTTAACTAGAAAGTTGCATTTTAAAATTTGAGCATAGTGGGCTGTCCAGTTGAGGCTCATGAACAGGCTTTGCTTGTTCCTAAGCTATTTCTAGTCTGTACACAGTACAGTGTAATTCTGCTAACACAAGTAATCTGTTCAGGGGGCAAAACAGGCGTCAAGTGCAGCTACAATATACTGGCATGATACTAATGTGACATGTATAATATATCAATACAATACAATGTATCTTACATAGAGCATTATACAGACTAATAACTTTTTAAAGCAGTATTAATTTTGTTGTACATATGTGCCATTTTACAATTGGGTGCGGGCAGAATATTCTTTACAAACAAATCTGTTGAGAACCTGGAAAGGCAAAAGCTATGGTACAAAAAGGCAATGTTCTATTCTCTCATTCTCTCTTCAGAATATACTACAGACACCAAGCAGTCAAAAGGCACCTGAAAAAAAAAGTACAGCTCTGGTAAACTTCTGCCATTTGTTGTCCCAGCTTTGATGCATTAACCTGTTAAGACTGCTCAGAGTATGTAACAGCCTATGGCTCACTCCTGTTAACAAGGAGCCAAACTGAAAGAGAAATACAGTAGACATTTGTTGATTTTTTTTTTTATAATACCCACAAGCATCTACAGATGTGATCCCATGTAATGAAGCATGTGGCCTTAAGCTGGAATTATTTGCAAACAGCAGGATCTGCTGGCAAAAGAGATGACACTTGCTGTGTTATGAAAGCTGTCCCTCTAAAACCATGTTTGGTTAGCACCTATGCCCTGTTGAAATTGGCATTGATAATTCTGAGTGGGAACAATGCCAGCACGACAGATGGGAATGAATACAGGCATGCCAGAGAACCAGGATGTTCATTGAGTCTGAGTATTAGTGACAGAGTCCTTTCCAAGAATTTAGAAATGGCAGGCTGTCCAGAGTTTCTCCATGTTAGGTACGAAACGTGAGAATATATGATCTCTTTTGCAACTATGGGCAAAATCCGTAACAGTCATTTAACAATAGCTCATCTGAGCCATGCAAAGCGTGACAGCAGACAGCTGAATTAGAGCAACTTTTTCTCTGGATTCACACTGGCACCAGGTCCTAGAGGGCAGAACCTGTGCACTGGAGTCAAAAGGGTTCCACAGGTTTTCTGCTAAGTGCTCAGACTGAAAAGCTTTCACATGATCATGAATATTGTACATTTATACACTGTCTTTCAGGCTGTGAGCCCAAAGCAATTTGCAAGGGTATGAGAGTCTAAACTCATAGCTGGGAGGTGTGTCATTTACAATTAAGCAGATGAATCTTGCAGGTATTAATGGGCTATAGTCCCATCTCCCCTCCAGACAGGGATCATCAACTGGAACTAGAGTCTCTGTGAAGAGAGGGGAGGAAGGCAAAATCCTTCTGCCATGGTCCTGGCAGATACATGTGTACCCTGATTTTGCTCTTTACATGGCACAAATAGTTATAATATATCAGTTCTCCAAACCCCTAATTTAATCTCCAAACAAGATTTACTAATTCCTGTGGAGTTGTTTTTGAGCTACCTTTCCTACTTCTCAGATTGCAAACAGACAAAATGTATTACCCAAAGACTTGTCTAGGATCATTTACATAATTCTGGGAAACAGGAAAAACAGCAAATCTAAGAAAAGATTGCTTAGGTTTTTTCAGCTAAGAATCCGGTGTTGCAATTCTCCCTGCACAAAAAGCCTGTATTTCCAGAAGAGCTCACTGAGAAAACATTCCTCCATTTTGGATTTCTTCAACTTCAGCTATGGAAATTTATGGATACTTTTGAGGGGGGGAAAGAAAAGGCTCTAATTTGGGGAAAGTTTTGGCTGTCTGTGCTGTGTATCATATGAAAGGTGTTAAGATTGGTTTGCCAACATTGAGTTCTAACCAGTGCAGCCAAGAGTGTCAGATTACAGCTGAACTTTGTTTTCTGTTCAAAAGGTGTTTAGTATTACTAGTAGGAATAAAAAGCATTGCTGGATTTATGTTCATTTAATCCAGTGATGTTCTGTAACCTAGAAATCCATGTGTGTGTTATTCTGTGAATTAACTGACCATTTCAGGTACTGGCTTTTTTTTGCAACACAGCCTTGAGATACATCATGAGTCACCTGAGTAAGAAAACTTAGTTAAAGGAGCTTGTGTTCTAAAGTAATACATGAAGAAGTATATTCATTCTAAATGTTCTGAATTTTATGTGCATTTATAAAAATTACTTTGATTAAACATCAGTGGATGGTTTTATTACAGCTTTTCCTCAAAAATCAATTTCCAAAAAATACCGGGTAGATACATAAAAATTCTTTTTAAACCCATGATAGCTCACTCTGAATGTGGCAGTCCTGACACACACAGTGTAGTAGATGTGAAACATAAAGTGAAACTATTCATGAACCTACCATTGCCTTCCATTTTCAGTTACATTCCAGAGGTTAATGGTTGAACTCAATAATCTCTGAGGTCTTTTCCAACTTTGGCAATTCTACGATCCTATGAAATGCAAATAAAAGTTAGATTAAAATAGGGAATCATAATTTTATAGAAAAATTATAAATTTTTCTGAAATATAAAATTAATTTTAAAAATACAGGATTAGCTTCCACCTTGTGACATTCTGGGTTTTACAAAGGGATGGATGTATTTTTTAACATTTATACTGTTGTACAACATCCTAAAAGTAACCAGTAGAAACCTGAATGCTAGACAATAGGGCTTGCTATCCAGAGGGAAGGCAGCTCCACTGGTCTTTTCTGGCAAGGCTCCTTGGAGCCTTGATGTCACTTTCCACCAGAATCCAATACCTAGGATGAAGATGAGCATGCCTCTTTTACATGCTGAATTTCTGCTGAAGCAAAACGTTTTTCCTCTTGACAACATCCCATTTTGACATATCAAGGCTATGGCATAGGAGACCCTACTTATATAATCATTGTGATATTTAAAGCAGATCTTAAAGACACAAAAATTTAATAATAAGGATTATAATGATTTCCCATTCAAGTTGCATGAATGTTCCCAACAGTATTAGCATACATTCCAAATCTTGCCTAGTATGAATATGGTATGATGTTTGTGGTTAATGTCATCCATTTCTAGGACTCGGGTGTTAAAATAATCAATGGCCCATTGAGCAGAATGCTATACAGCCTAAATTAGTTCTACTTTGTTAATTGCCTCCTGCTCTCCACTGAAAGAAGCAGTTGAGACTATAAAAAAAACTCATTTTAGAAAAAAAAATCACTTGGATAAGTACTTGTGGGGACAAAAACCATGGAAGAAACAGTTTCTCCCTTTCCCTTGTAAAGGAGAAGTTTAGAATTATGAGAAAAAACTTTATCACCTATATTCCTGTGAAGCATCTCTTATAATCCAGTCAATTCTGCAATTAAAACAACATTATTTATATCAAAATTTGCCAACTACTAATAATCAATATGGTAAAAAGGTGTTTAAGGGAGTGTTACCAAGAGAATTTCTACTTAAAGCAGAGCCATCTAATAATGCCTTTGTTCCCTCTTCCGAGAGCTAAAATGCTTTAAATATTCTGGAGCATAATAATTTTTCTCTATATATCTTCTTTCTACAAGCCATTGCTCCTGTTATACGAATCCTGAATGAGAAGATTCAGTCCTGAATGGGAAGATTCAACCACACAGCTGTGAATGGAAGAGGGACTGAAACACGGCCGAGGCTGTGAAAAACACTGAAAACCCCTGACTTTGTAAATCAATATCAATCAATGCCCTGCAAAGTACATCATAAATCTGGATGTTCAAGAGCGCTAACCCTGAGGTAATACACCTTAAGTTTTAAAATATTTCACAAACATTAGGATAATCTCAGGAGGCCTTTGATCCAATTTCATCCTCTGGGGGTGTTCCAACAATTAAGAGTTATTGGAATATATTGGTTTTCCAGACACATCTCCTCTTCAAAACAGATTTTAAAAAAAAAGACTAGTGTGAGTATGTGACATGTTTTGAGTTAATAATCCTCTGCTGGGAGATAAAATTTAACCTGAAGGAATAGGTTTCGATCTAGAGGGAGAACCTTTTATTTAGGCTTTGGACAATGGGATTTCTCTTAACTAGCCAAGATTTCTCCTTCAGCAAATATAGAACATTCAGATGTAGACATTCATCTTTTATAAGTTATTAATAATAAATGTTGAATTCTGACAGACCCTCCAGTGCAAAGCACTCAGGACATGCTCATTTATTCAGCATTGTATAGGATTTTACTTGTTCAACTAAACCAATAGGCAACTGTCATCATTTGTCTGTACCTAGAGCAAAGCCAATCTGTGTCTACCAGGCAGGCATTCCAGTTCATGGGTACTGTGCCCAGTTGCCTTATTACCTGCTTTCTGGACAAGAACAAGGCTTGATAGCACTCTTTTATAAGTCACCAGAAAAATGCCATTTGTATGCAACATCCATTCTGCTGATACTCATGTGTGGTAACATTCAGAGCCTGATATGTGTAGATACCAATTAATTTTAGGGTTAAAAAGTGAAAATGCATGTCACTGTAGGACTGATCCATTGCATGGTGAACTTAGGAAATGAGCTGCTTGGCAGTGAGGGTGAAACAGATGTTGATTTTCTAAAAATAAGGACAAAGAGACTGAGAGAAGCTTTATGATTCCAGGGGTAGTTTTTAGAAAGCTTGGAAAATTTGGGATGACCTTTTCTCTTTCCTTTCTGGGAAAGGAGAAGGCCACACTAGTGAACCACAGCTAGTGGTCGCTTGCTGTTCTTACTGCCCTGACACAAACCTGGCTCAGCAGCAGTGAGATGTAAGGCCATGGAAGCTGTGGGAGAGGACTGGACTGGCTCTTCAGGCACCACGTACTGCTCAAACATCGGCACTCTATCTCCCTTGCCAGAGGCAAAATGAGGAGGAAACCTCCTCTGGCATCCTTGGCTACTGCCCACATGCATAACTAGTCCTGACTGGGAGAGACAATTGGAAAACTGGGAATCTACTGCAAAAGATTTTCAGAAACATGGTGATGAACTAGAAATTATACTGTCTTTAGTGCACTGAAGCACTTCCCTGGAGACCTACCAGCAGGTCAGCCACAGGATAGGAAATGGTGTGAGATTAACAAGTGTCTCTTTATGAAGATCTGCTTGAATTAAACTCAGCGTGGTCCCCAGAGATCCGTAACTGCTCTCCAAATTCCTTCTGAAAGCAACAGCTGAGTTGCATTCAAAATACAGTATCAGCTGTTATGCCTTAAAAGCAACTATAAACCAGTGTTTAATAGTGGTTTTGACACTGTTCACAACAAATAGGTTGTGAATGCATTTTGTAAAACATTCCAGGGTGGGAATTGTGACAGAAGAGAGCACTTCTTTTGTGAAAGAAGAGCATTTCTGTTTAATGTGGTTTTGAATCTGTGTGACTTTGTGCATCTACAGGAGAGTAATTTCCACTTTCTTCTCCATTCATGAGAGCTGGGGAAAGATCTGTTTCATGCCTGGAGGTCCAGACCTCCAGTGTCCCAAGGAGAAAGCACGTCTCCAACTGCTGCACTTCCTTCCATGAGCAAGCGAATTTCTTTGTTGCAGACAGCCTGCTCGCCACTGCACTTCCTCAAGTGGAGTACCCTGCTTCATCAATGGGGTACTCTGTATGGCAGTGTACAGCAGCATGGCGCATTTAAGTAATTCCAACACTACAGCATTCACATTTGCTTTATGGTTTTATTCATGCTGATGGAAATACTTGTTCCCACAATAGCATAAAGATTGACTTTTTTTTTAAGTGGAAAGTTCTGCCTAACCATTAAAAGGTTTTCCCATTGATACTTAGTGTTTTTCTACGGAAGAACCACGTAGCAGACACTGCAGATCTGCCCATGCTCCTCAGTTCCCAAAGAATGTGGATAAGCTGTGAAAAGAAACAAAAACGAAAAAACACTGGCAACTTATAAGCTCTTTTGCCGGCCTTTACAGACTGACTTTTTACTTCTCTAAGACTCTGGGTGCACACCGGAACCAGACCAAGCTTGCTGCTGGGTTGAGGCAGGGAGCCTCAACAGAGAAGGCTGGGAAATTCAGATTGTACTTGTGTCTCTCACCTTCGGACCTACAGCTGAGTACACTTCCCCTGTACCTGAGGATCAGAAGACACTGCATTGTAGGCTATAAAAGCAACATTATGGTTAACATTATGCAGGTGTGGAAAGCTCCTATTGATCATGTTTGTTGGGGGGTGTTCAAGTTGCTGATACGGTTTAACCAGTGACAGCAACATCAATTGTCCTGTAAGTTTGTAGGAGCCCAGCACCTAAGTCTTAAGAGACTGTTCCCATCCCTGAATACAGCACACACAGCCCCTTACCTGTTCCTTTGGAGATGCTTTGCAGCACTCAATTTTACAATTTATTTTTATGGCACAGATTGTATCAAATGAAAATTGTACAACTCAGTGATTCCCAGTGTTTTACTCAAAACATCGATTTTTTAGCATCTTTACTAGTTGGCACTAATAGCAAATGACCATTAAAATAATTATTCTGTTATCAAATAAAAAACATCAAAGCACATGTAAGCGATTAAAAGGGGAATCTCGGGAACACATGCTCAGCTCAGCTAATCCTATTTCGATTAATCTTGATTAAAAAGGATTTTTTCGTTACTTGGGTGTGAAGCTGCTCATCGTGCAGAAACGACTAATGAAACAGGAGGGGCTTTTTGCACACAGCAGGTGTCCTCGGACGCGCCCCCTTTCCCTGCCGTGACCCGAGCCCCGGGGAGGGGGCGCGACACCGACACGGCGACACAGACACCACCACTGACACCGCCCCCGGCAGCGCCACCGCGCCACCCTCACGGCGGTGCCACCCTCACGGCGGCCCCGCCCCCGGGCGCGGCCCCGCGGCGCGGCGCGCGCACTGCGGCTGCGCGGGAAAGCGGCGCGCGCCCCACGCCCCCCGCCGCCGCCAATGGCGCCGGCACAAAGTGACCTTGGCCGCGCCCCGCCCCTTCCGCCGCCCCGCCCCGCCGCGCCTGCGCACTGCCGGCCCAGCCCGCCCGCCCGTCGGCCCGAGCGCGGCACCGCAGCGGTGAGTGCCGCGCCACCCGCGCCATCCGCGCCCATCGCCGCCCCCGCACGCAGCACCCTCACCCTCTCCCTCTCTCCGCAGAGACGCCGGATCGTGAGCCCCGGGACGCCGCCCGCTAAGATGTTTGCTTGCGCCAAGCTCGCCACCTCGCCCTCCCTGGTGAGTGGGGGTGCGCGGGGCGCGCCGGCGCCTCCTCACCGGTCCCGTCCCCCTCGGCGGCGAGGTCGGTGACGGCCGCGGGGCGACCCCGGTTTGGACGGGCCTCCGAGGCCCGCGGCAGTGCCCTGGGACGAGCCTGTACCGAGAGCTGCCCGCCCGAGAGCGAAGGGGGGATGGGGGCTCGGGCAGACTGCGGCAGGGCCGCGTTCTCCTTCCCGCCTCCTTGGCGGGGCCGGGGCCCTGTGCCAAGGTGAGGGGCCTACGCACACGAGCGGCGGAGGAGGGGGAGGTCAGCGCAGCCAACAGCACCTGGGCCTGCTGCGCTCTGTGCCTCGCTGTAGGTCAAACTCCAGCCTGTTGCTTGTCCTGTGCAAGGCCGAGATTTTTTGCCCTTGCAGAGACAAGAGAGTGTCCTGCATGAAAATGCCCTCTCTGGCCTGCAGAAGGTCTCATTTTGCACGGTACAGGCCCAGGCTTCCCCTGCAGGAAGAGCTTTGTGCGAGAGCCGATATGACCTTAGACTGCTCGGAGCCCAAGGACACATGCAGGCCGCTTGTGAAAAAAGATTCATTCATTTGTGCCTCGCTAAATTTAAAAGTCTGGATTACATCTGTGCATTCAACAACTTTGAAATTCATTTTGATTGCTTTTATTTATTCATTTTAAAACGTATGTCACTGTCTACTGCTTTGTCAGCCTTTTTTGTCGCTGTTTAGCCACATTTTTTGTCAGCATAATGCATGTATATGTTTATTGAATGATGTGGGTGTTTGCAATAATACCTCCTGAAAACCGTGCTGTCAGATTGCATGGCAGTGCTTGCTTCTGTAGTTTATTGTATATCTAGTTGTTCAGAGATTGCTCTTTAAAGGAAGACAAATGGCTTATAGCAGCTAATAGTCTTAGAGTCTTACAGGCTATTGTACGGAACAGCTGTGATCAAATGTTTCTTTTTTTATAGTTTTTTCCCTCCTCTTACAGATCCGTGCTGGATCAAGAGTCTTGTACAGACCAATTTCGGCGTCTGTGTTGTCTAGGCCAGAGGTCAAGAATGGAGAGGTACCTTATAAACAAAATTCTGTATCTTCCTAAATTACCTGGTGAGCCTAAATGTCCTCAACCTAGAGTTCACTTGTACTAACTCAAATACCTATAGTGTGAAACTTGCTTTAAATCAAACACCTAATACTTGTTGCTGTCTTGCTGTTTCCCCTGAGAAGTCTTTCACGTTTAAAGTTGATGCTTTCAGGTGGAACAGGTAACATTCTGAAGTTTCTAACTCTTGTAGTCTGTTTCATCACTTTGAAGAAGAACTATGCATTGGATCTAATACAACTTTTAAGACTGCCTAATAACACTGTCACATGGTCTTTTGTCTGAATATAATGTTTTCTCATGTTTTGTTTTCTTAGGGCAACTCAACAGTTAACGGGGCCCAAAATACTGTCTCCCGACTAGCACTTAGAGAATTCCAGACTAGTGCTATCAGCAGGGACATTGACACTGCTGCCAAATTTATTGGTGCTGGTGCAGCCACAGTAGGTGTGGCTGGTTCTGGTGCTGGTATTGGAACAGTCTTCGGTAGTCTAATCATTGGTTATGCCAGGTAATCAGTCTCTCCCTTTCAAAACTCTTGAGTTGTATGCAAATGTATCTTGAGATAGCTGAGCTGTAGAAATGATAATGGTACTGTAATAAATCCTGTTAATGATTACTGTTACTGATAAACATAGCTGAAGAAAATCATATGAAACTGTACCATATTCATCAGTAAGGCTCTCTTGTTAATGTCAGAACTTTGTACACTCTTCCTGGAGGAGAGCCATGAAAGAAATTGCATCATTAGACTTGGTTGGTCTTTTGGTCACTGAAGTCCAGTGTTTCGGCATTCCGTTCCAGAGCTGAATTAAAAATCCAGCCTGCATCTTTTCCCATGTAAGGGGAAAAGACCTAAAGAAAAACAGTATGAGAACTGGTAATAAGGAATGTGAGTGTGTATGCTTTAGTCTTCATAGTCAGGACAGTTGTTTAGAAATGGATGCCTAATTTGCTTTTCTAACACATTCAGCTTTGCATCTCAGAATATGCAGTTACTTTAGCAAATGGGTATTTGCTAAAGAAAGGAAAAGATTGCTTCTAGAAATATGAAGAGGGCAAGAGTGAGGATTTTGTAGTAGGGATGAACTTACAGATCATTTTACAACATTGCTGTAACAGAAATAGTTCACATGGCATCATGGAAGACCAGAACTGATACAGCCATAAAAAGATTTTGTGTTCTTCATTACTTCTTCAAACAGTTAAGTTTTACTTCTTAATAAAGATTATGAAGCCGTATTGAAGACAAGGAAGTTCACTTTCCACTTGAAGAAACAATTGTGTTCATCACAAAATTAATATATTGGGTTTTGAATTTGGCATGAGCATAACAAAAAGAGGATGTAGAACATTGCTTCATAATATTATGTTGGAGATTTTTTTTCTTCTTCATTCTTGAGGGTATATTCATTGCATTTTTGCAACAAACTGCTGCATATTTCTTTCTGTTTTTTCTACTCTTTAAGTAGTTTCAGTTCCTATATTTGTCTTGAGAGTTGCTTAAAACATACACATAGAATTTCTTGGAGGATAGTTCTCTTGTCACAGATGCGAAATAAATTTCTAGAGCATAGTGCTGATAGTTTCTGCATGGGAGGATGTAGAGAAGTCAAATTCAAAAGTTATATGAGTGTAGTCACAAAAAGTGTGCTTTGGAAAACGCTTACACCATCTGCATAACCCAAATCTAGTCTTAATTGCCAACTCATTTGTCTTCAGTGAAATCCATGCAAAAAATTGCTTGTATTTCTTGGATTTTCCTGTTACAGAATCTGTAGCAAGGAAGTATGAGCTTAAACTATATGAAAAACATCTTAATTGTAAAGATAAAAAGGTCTCACACCTTCTCTTTCTTTTAGAAATCCTTCCCTGAAGCAGCAGCTGTTCTCATATGCTATCCTGGGATTCGCCCTGTCTGAAGCTATGGGTCTCTTCTGTCTGATGGTTGCTTTCTTGATCCTATTTGCCATGTGAATAGAGATCTGCCTGTAATATTGGCATTGGAATGTAACTGCATTTTATGGGACTCCCAAAATGTTGGTGTCATGGAAATTGATGCTATTTCCAAAGTCATTTCATTAAAGATAACAACTTTAACTGTCAACCTGTTGCCTGCATTTGTTGTCTTTCTCACTAGGATATCTGGAAGATGGCATTTTGTCATTCAGTCTCCATGGATTACTCCTGATAATGACATACTGGATAGAACCCTTCCAGTCAAACATTTTATTTATTAAAATTAATGTGGCATATCTTTGAAAGATCAAAGATTGCAGAGATTATGTGTGAAAGGCTGTACTGCTGGCCTTGTTTCTTCACTTGAGTTTTAAATTTCCAGAGCTG
Organism: Acanthornis magna; assembly: GCA_036785705.1. Lineage (NCBI taxonomy): Eukaryota > Metazoa > Chordata > Aves > Passeriformes > Acanthizidae > Acanthornis > Acanthornis magna. The sequence continues at coordinate 12,516,511 of JAWUZG010000012.1, forward strand.
TTTTTCTGCACAATTTGTTTTTTCCCAAGCTGGCTGACACATAGGTTCTGGCATCCCTTGACAGAAGGAGCTAAACCCAAATCCATGAAAGTGATAGGAAACTTCGTATCAATTTTCAGGTACATGAGATATTTTGATTACAGTGGTAAATTTTCCACTTGGATCTGACCAATGCCCCCATTGGGCTGAATTAAAAACTGCTTCAGTATGGTCCAAGGCATTTAGTTGTGACACATTGACATATTATATATAGTTACTGCATTTTTGGCATCACTTAATTAAACGAGGGAGCTTCCAGCTTCCTAATTTTGTAGTCAGCCTTACATTATTTTGCACATTCCTTTAAGGGTATTTGGATTAAAGCATTTTTGTTAAAAGAAAAATAGCTGCAGTATCTGGCTTTGCTCCTCATACTATCTGTCTTGTAGCAATCTAAATGTATTTATGGTGTCATCTATGCTTGGAGCAAAATACTGTGCTACTATACTAACCTGGTGGGGGAGGGGTGATAGCATCTCAAATTTTATTCAGGATATTAAATAACCTGATCATATAACAGATACAAGCTGAACTTTGTAAAAACGTGAGCCAAGTTTGATAAATGTTTTGCCATCTTGCTGTTAAATAATTACTGAATTAAATATAGGAAACTTTAAGCTGCCTATCCTGTAGGAAATGGAGAAATGGGTAATGACTTTCAGATAAGTGCAAGGTGTGGGTAAGATTTTGTTTTAATCTGAACTAAAAAGTACCAAGTGGGTACTCTTAGAGATACGGTTCAGTGGACTTTAGTCCATTTTAGTTTATGGTGGACTTTGCAGTCTTAACAGTTGGACTAAATGATCTTAAAGGTCTAAAAGACCTTTCCTTAAAGATGTTTCCCAACCTAAATGATTCTAGAATTTGTGTAGCCTAATTTGAACCTACCATGAGAAATAATTTTCCCCACATGTTCATAGTAATAAATAGTAATCTCTAATACAGAGAATGTTCTTTTATATGTGTGAACTTCAGGAGTGTAGAATAGCATCTTAAGTTAGCTTTAGAACAATATTAGTAGTGTCTTACATGACTAGATAAGGAAGTGGGGATTTTGAGGAGTGAGGGGGGGGGTAGGAGGTGAAGCATATTGCAGGTATCTTCCACGTGGTCTATGCCCTTGCAGTGTTGATTTTAGGGACTATTATCCATTCTTGGAAGCTGTTGATTTGCAGAGCTGACAGTGCATTTGTCCTGGTTGAAAGGTATTTTGGACTCTAAAGCTCATCTGTACACTGCTGTAGGTGATGAACTTTGTTCTCGCAGTACAGCAGAGATCTCTGCAGGCATCTGAGGTGGTAATCTGTATTTCCTAAAATCATGGACAATCTAGTGAACTACCTTAATTCAAGCTTCAGATTTCCATATCACTGGGTTTTGGCCAAACAGGCATCTTCAAACTTATCTTGGTCAAGTCCAGATCCAACTCTGTTAATTCTACTTAGGAATTTGTTTCCATATAAAATGTTTCTGCTGAGTTGTAATTGTGTTTGGTGTAGACAGAAGACCTGGCTGAGCTATTACTCCATAATTTCAGTAAGAAAGCCACTTGAGTCACCGTGAGTTACTTGAATCAGGTTTGAATAATGATTTCTGGATTTACATCCCGTATTTTCCCACATGCATCGCTGTGGGAACATACGGGATGTAAATGTACGGTTCAACATGAACCCTTTTGTGATCAGCCTTGCCTGTAAGGCAGTGGACATCTTGGGTGATCCTGTATAGGGATGTGAAGGTTGTTTTAGCAGTAGCACCTCCCCAAGCTTATTGCCTTTTAACTCAGACAAGTGAGCAGAGGCCAAACTCAAGCAAAGTGGCTGTTCGGTTCTACCAGTCATGAAAGAATCAGATCTGGGTTTTACAGATGAAGATTAATCAAGGACTTAAAAAACATGGCAACAAACCTTCACACAGAGGATTATCCTCCTTATAAGACAATAAGGGGCTTAGAGTTAACGAGTGATGGGCCGATACTGACAGGTGAACTATTACAGGGCACATGGAATCCCTTTCCAGCAGAGCTTAGTTGGTCAATTTGAGTGGTCTGACAAGAGAGTACTCTCCATTTTCCTAAAATGCTCACAAAAGTGGCAGCTATAAATGTGTAAAAGATTTTTTTTCCTTACAAAAAAACCCCAACCCAGCCTCTTTGCTTTAATAGGGCAGCAACAGACCAAAGTCTCTTGATCTCCTCTGTAAGAGTGTACATCAAGAAAACCTCCTGTAGGTTAGAGAAACCGAACTTAAGTTTCATGAGATGATACTGTTGGCTTCACTTCCCTGAAAGTTTTTTGAGTTTCTTGTGATATGGACCATGCTGAACTTAAGAGATCGTCAGCTCATGAAAATTCAGATTGTAGGTTCTCCAGATTGAAAGACTGTTCATGTTTTGAAGATGAAGCCAGCTAAAGCAGACATCTTCATTGTCTCTGAATAACTGTTCTGCCTGCTGTCCCAGTAGATCAGGCATTGCACCACCTCTAACAGCCTTGTTATTCTAATGGATAATGATGGAAATGTTGAAGTTTTCAATTATGCTCTTAAGTTATTGCCACAGGTAAAAGTGATTCATCCCTTGCTTCAAGTAAAAATGAACATACTGCTGCTGTTTTTTGCCCTTTTCCTATTTGCCCTCTGTTTGATTTTTGCATCAATTTCGCACTGAAGAAAGGCAATTGCAGTTTAGTTTTTTAGTCCACGCTTAGGACTGCTGCTGCTATGAAATGGTGAAGCTAAACCATAAAAAAATACTTTTTTTCCAATACAGCTCTTAGTTGCTCTCTGAAGAATGAAATTAAATCTCTGTTCCTCTCTTCTGCACTTACAATTGAGTCCTTGCAACATGCTATGTTAAAGAATAATTCCACCTTTAAGTAAACAGTCGTTTTAAGCAGTGCTTTTTATCCTACCCTATGTTAAAGAACTTTGCTAAAGTGCTGTACAGTGCCCACCAAAACAATAGGAAAGAAATTAAACATACCATATTGTCTTGTGCAAGTTCAGAGAAACTTAGACAAAATGTATTTTACAGGAACTAATGCTACTTTTTTAGAAATACTTTATTGTTATGGTGTCTCAGAACGAGATCAACTGATACACATGCACAGAATTACACCTTCATATGTGATTTAGAGCACATACTAGCTAAACCGTGTTGCCATATAGGGTTATGCTACCTTTTTCATGAATCCAAAATGCTTTTAGTTCCTTCCGTGTAAAATAGAGGCGTTTGCCATTATTCTAGAGTGCTGCAGCATTTTTGATACATTAACTAAGGTGAATGTTTAGCACAACCATGGCTTCAGGCACACACCTCCCTCCTGCCTTAAGTGTGGGTGTGTTGAAGGATGGGGAATCTCGCCAGTACAGGACTTTGGTGCGCTGATTATTCCAAAAGTTAGCTGTGACAAGCGCGTGCGGACTTGCCGCTGAGCGAAGCCTTGCAGTGGTTTAGTCTCTACGAGCTGCCTGCTGTCCTCCCCTGGCAGCAGCGGCCGGCCCTCCTGCAGATCCCGCCGCAGAGGGTGCGCACCTCATCCTGAGCTTCCATCCGCCACCGCCGCACAAATCCTGCTCCGCCAGGCGAGCTGTACCCGCCGTGCCGAGCGCGGCGGAGGCGCTGCCCAGCCGTGGCCGCGGAGCACTCGGCCGGCGCCATGGGTCGAGGCTCCCGTGGGGAGCGGGGAATGGCCGCGCCTGGCCCCTCCCGCCGCCCCGCCCCCGCGCCGCGTGACCGCCCCGCCCCCGCGGAGGTGTCAGCGCAGCTCTCGCGAGAGGTGACGGAAGCCCGCGGGGGACCCGGCCTTTAATGTGCGGTCCGGCCGCGTTCCGGGTGAGTTTGTAAACACGGCCTGGCCCGGCTCGGCCAGGCGCGGCGGCTCCTCCTCCCTCCGCGCTGCGGCGGCGCCGGGCGGGCGGGGACGCCGGGAGCGGCGGGGTGGGAGCGGCACGGCGCGGCGGTAGGCGGGGGATGCCCGGGAGGCAGTAACATGGCGCCGCTGCTCCTCTCCGCGGCAGCCCCCTCCCCCAGCGCGGCCTGCGGCTCCCGCCGCCCCTAGAGCGGGGCGGGGCGGCCCGGCCGGCGCCGCGGACACCGGTACCCGCCCGGAGGTAGGGCCTGGCGGGCGGCCCGGGACGCGGGGCGGCGAGGCGAGCGGGTGGGTGAAGGGGGCTGCAGCGCATCCGGGAGCGGGGTGCCCCACGGGGGCATCGCCGGGACCTGCCCCGGGCCCGGCCCGCGGCGCGGAGGGCGGGAGGAGGGGGCAGCTAGGCCTCGCCTTTCCGCCTCGTCTCTGCTCCAAGGAGGCCTTCGTCTGCATCCATCTTCGTCTCTGGAAGGAGAACTTGCTTCGTGCCGGTGCTGGTGCGGAGGGTGCCGAGAAGGGTACGGGTGTGGGGGCTGTTGGGCGGGGGGTGAGAACAGCTTTTCTGCACCAGAGGGAGGTGTTGGCCTGCTTGGGGTCTGGCCATGGAGCTGAACCCCCTGGACCAGTTGCCTCATTGACTTTGCCTGTTATTGTGCATTATGCCTCTCGAGTTGTCTAATTAAAGGTCTCTGAAGCTTTCACGTGGAAAAACATGTCACAGACCCTCAGTCAGTGATAGCTGCACGGTGTTTTAGGCAAAAATGTTTTATGCCTCGATGCAACCTCGTGTTTGGAGTTAGGGGATGTGTATGCTGCCATGTTGCTTCTGCAGTCTTACTCATTCTACAGCCTTTTTGCATCCCTGTTCTTGGAGGGAGATCCATTAGTGTGTTTTTAGCCCCTGTTTATGCACTCTATGTCCCTCATTTGCTTTTCGTTTAGTTGCTTTCTCCCAGAGATGTTTATTTTCCAATAGTGATGCTCTCACCTGTTTCCCTGCACTGAAATGAGAAATTTTAATAAACTGAATATTCTGAATCATCCCCTACTTGCCGAATAGGACCACAAACATGGCTAATGTGTATTTTATTTACCCCCTTTTAAAACAGTGATTTGGGGTTTTTTTTACATATTCTGGTCATGGCAGTGAATGTCGCATCTCCGCCTCTTGCTTAGTGTTAAGCCAGATAAGAGTTCATGAAAACAATTACTCTGAAGTTTGGGTCATAATACTACTAGGTGTGTGTTATATGCTAAATTCAGCACCAGCTGATAGGATGAGGACCAGTCCTTGTGGTTCTGGTCTTCCACAGGTGTTCTAGATGGAATTTCATCAGCCATCCACTGAAACAGGTTGTTGTCTATGAATGGACATCCAGTTGCAGACATAATTTCAGAGGACAAACTGTATTCCACTTTGGCATTCACATGAATTAACTCTGACGTGTTTATAGTTCTGCACTCCAGAATCAAAATTGTCAAGTTGTCTTGTTAAAAAACAAATAATGTTGTCAGAGATTGGTATAATGCTTCAAAAGAATTGCCAAATAATAGGAGACCTTAATGTGTGCATAGAGTGAAACAGCTCTTTAAAAAAATCCATTGGGATTTTATTTTTCAATACTGACATTGCATGCTAATGCTTAATCAAGTAGTTGAGCTTTTGATCTTCTTCACAATGCAGTTGATATTTCTATCCTGACTTGAATTCTAGAAATATGATTATGTTTGGTGTGTCTTTTTCCAGAAACTTCTAGACTGTGCAGTGTCTCATATAAGGTGCTTTCAGATCTTAAATTTCATCATGCATACTTTTCTAAATAATGTTGTTTTTCATGCTGCTTTTCTTTTGTGACCACATTGAGCAACATGATCTATGGTGTTATTTTGATTCTTGTTTCATTAAATTTTGAACGTGCCTAGTGCTAAAAATTCCTTTTAATATTGAATAGATTTCAAGTTACCATTGTTCTGCATAACTGAACTATGTTTCACATATAATGTGCACTTTAAGGAGGCATTGGTATAGGTAGTGACAGAAATACTAGTCAGTATTTAATAATTATACAATAAATGATTTCTTTTTTCGCATTTATGCTGTACGGTTTTCAACTTCATTCAGTGTCAGTTTCAGTTCAGCCTGAGAACTTTTCCATTAGCTTCCCTTCAGATAAGAGCTTCTCTTGAGCAATGCATTCCAAGCAATATGGTATGTTTACTTTTCTAGGCAAATCCAATGGTCATTTAAATAAGTGCTTGCAGGAAAGAAAAAGATCATTCTGTTTTAATGAGCAAGAGGAATCCTGTCATGGGATATTTGATATATTTAAAGATTTCTAAAATTAAATTCTTAATTAATGAATTCAATTTTAGATTTCAGGCATGCAATCTAAGAAAATGTAAAAAGGAAGTAACTTTTTGTTTGTTTGTTGTTTTTTTTTAAATGAAACTAGTGTAGAAAAATGCAGTTGCATTTCTAATGTTTGTTAGGTTGAAGATGTTGAAACCTACATAAATGAGCTGGGGATAGTAAGCCCTGATATCTCTGTAAGCAAATTGTGAAAAGATGGGAGGAATATTAACCCCTCTGTATTTATTTTCTGAGGTTCATTGACTTTTTACTTATCTACAAGAGCTGTATTCACACAGCCTGAATTTTTAGTAAGTTAAAGAAAGATCAGGGTGTCTCTGAAAAATACTTAAGCCAGGGGGTTGAATTAGAAGCCACCACGTTCAGCCAACAGGAAGTGTTAGGCATAAGGACCTTTCTTTATGCCCTTAGTGCTCTCTGTTTACCAGAAATATATCTTCTTGTGGAAGAAGCCTCTCCTGCAGCTGAAGGAACTAATTTTTTTTGGTTTTTTGTATGTGACTGTCTGTCCAACTGGCTTAAAGTTCTTATTGGAACTTTAGTCAGTCATCCTTACTTGTATCTTTTCTTCTTGTCCAGATGCTCTGCCCTTTATGGAATTTAGACAAATCATGGAAGCTACAGAATTTAGACATCAGCTATAAGCATTTAAATAATAATATCAGGAAAAAGAGCCTAACCGTTGACTTCTTGAAAGAAAAATTTGGGCATTACTGAGCTAGCAGCGCAGTGTGAGGAAGTAGCTCCTGTCTTCCTGTTTGCCAGCTATTGCTATTTACAAACTTTAGGTATTCTGGACTGTGGCTTATAGTTTTCTTGCAGAATCTACTAGGCTACTTCCCGGCAATCTCACTTTAATTATGAGGAGGAATGTTTTAATTTTTGGAGTTTTATCTCCTCCATTTCCTTCATTGTTCAGTTTTATGTTTTAGGAATGCCAAATTTGACAGTGTTACACAAATACAGTCAGTCAAATCACTTCTGAAAGTGCTCTGTAATGGTCAAGTATTAATTATACTGCTTTTGCTTCACCTTTCTTCTTTTGCTTTGCAGGAAGCAGAAAATATAGCTTTTCCAGTCCCTCCAGGTAAGTAGAGCAATGGGGTTTTTTTGTTTGAAATACAAATTACTTTTCTTCAAATTTATGTCACTTCTTGTTCAGTGGTGTATTCTACCTACTAACTTCTGATTTTTACTGAAATCACAACTTGCAAACCTACCTGTATAGAAAATTGTGGAAATAAAGATAGACTCAAATGTGGGAAGTGATTAAAATTTATGATGTGAATGGTGTATGCAAGTATTGAAAGTATAAATGTGCTGTGTTCATTTTGTTTTTTGTTGATACTTGTTTGGTTGCATGAGAAAGCCATCTCGTAATTGTGAGGTGTTTAAATTTAGAAAACAAAAATACCTACCTCCCCCCCATCTAAAGAAGGAAATCTGTTAGAAGTCTTGTAAGGAGCTAAGCAAAACACTAAATTCAGCGCTTCAGGTAACAATTAAGAGAATGCTGTTCTTGACTGTGGCAAATATGTTCGGTTCACTTTACTTTGAATAAGTATGTACTCTAAGTAGAACTCTTAAAAGATGCTAAAACTGAAAAATTTTGACCTGGTTCTTTTATGCTTCATTTTCCTATTATAAAATTAAGCTTTGAAGTTAAAATCTTGTATCACTTAAAGTAGTTACATACTATGATGAGATGAATGGAAAAGTTTAGTAAGAGTTAATAATTCTCTATACAGTAAGGCTTTGTATCTTGCAGTAAAAAGGGGCACAATCCCAGATCCAATGTAATGAATAAAAGGAAATGTTGACTAGACATGATTGGTCTTGAGGAAACGCAAACATCCGTAGGAAAATACATCGCTGGTACTGTAATATAAACACTTTGTGATGTTTGGACTCGGAGGTTGGATGCTGATGGACTACTATAGTTCTGACTTGCCTCAATGGCCTGTTACAGTTTTTCAAACTAGAATGTACAGATGTACTTCTCATCTTTTTCGAACTAGAGTATACAGATGTTTCTTGAGTTGGAGCCACATGCAAGTGGTCAGTGTATCTGCAAGGCTTGGATGTGCTTCTCACTTAAGCAGTAGGAGATAAATCAGCTGCTACTGTAGCAGCAGACTGACACATTGTCCTCTGTGGACAGTCCAGTGTGGGAGGGTGACACACTTGTGAGAATATGAATCTCTTCTTGCATGTTGGCCAGAAGTAGAATGCCATCCTTCAAAAGTTTTAAGGTTTTTGTTTGTTTGTGGGGTTATACGTGTTCATAGCTGTCTTTCTGTGTTCAGCTCTGGCAGTTTTCTTCCATGCTGCTTGTGTCAGCCCTGATGTTATAGGAGGGCAGTCTCTGTATTGCTACAGTGCTTTAAATAAGTAATCATGGAGTAAGACTGCACAGCCTGTGGGTAGCTCTGTGCATGGAGATCTTTTTGCACACACCTTGCTTTCTGTGGCTATAGCAGAGGCTTTAGCTGCAAGTCTGGTGAGTCTTTACTAGGTGTGCGTGAAGAATTATTTTTCTCAGCAATATGAAAAAGTTTTTGCAAGGACTGTTGATCTGGATACATTTTAAACAGCTGCTTAAATGTTCAATAGAAAAATTTTGAAACAAGGTGTCAGTTGTGTTACCATGTAGGTAATTAAAGAGAAAACAGAAGAATCTTTACCAGTGAAATAAACCAACAGGACATGGCTTAAGTCAGTGTATGATTCTATTCTTTGTAAAATTGTCTGCAGAAAGGTATTTTGGAAGCAAGCCTCAGACTATGTAGTAATAGTTTCCACAAAGTGTACCCAAGGTGTTTAATTAAAATCTTGGGGAAATATGCAGATAATTGTTGAAGCTATTTTTGTAGCACATTTAGATAAATATTAATGTGACATTTTATAGACATCTGTATTTTTTAAATAAGCACACTGCCCTAAATATTAGTAACTTAATTGCAGACTAATTTTTATTTCTCCATGTTACATATATTTTAAAGACAGATACATACTTATTTATATAGTTTACTGTACTGTTTACATTCCAAACATTATAGAAGAGGCTTGATACATTTTAAATAGGCATGATGTGAATGTATTTTACTTTTGTGTTGACAGTACGGAGCAAACACCAAAAAAGTGAGATTATTTTCTGATTTTAGTACTGAAGTTGATTATACTGCCAAGTTTATTTCAAGTTTTTCCTGTGTTCGGCTCTTATCCCGTTACTGTGTGACTGGAATTCTACATATGTATTTCTTTATGCAACTGAAAGGAATGTAGGGTTGGAAGCTTACAGAAGAAAGCTGCAGTTCAGTGGACTGTAGTAAGAATAATTTCACTGAATGTTCATTTGATCTGAAGAGATGAGTTAAGGCTGGAGTTTCACATTCATGGTGGATTTCTTCAGCAACCATCTTTTTTTCCATGGGACAGGGTGTTAGCTGTTGCCTAGGTAACAGTCCAGGGTATCTATAATTCCCCTCTAGTGACAGGGTTATCACCTTATGTATTATATTTCTCATTTAGCTGGGTGAGTAACATTTTTGTCAAGATGGCATCTAAGTTGCTATTCTGGTTTTCAGGGGAAAGGTGTTTTCTAAATTCTTCTTTCTTACTGTGATATTCTCACTTTGAGCAATCAGTCTCCAACAGAGACTCTTTTGAAATTAGAGTGGCAATTACAAACGTTTTTTTCTGAAAATTTGCCTTTTCTGTGTTGGTTTTGTTATGCCTGTCAGGCAGCCTGCAATCCAGAAGGAAAAGAGGAGGCAAAGGATGGGGTTTGTGTGTATTTTGTAGCAGCAACAGGTTTTTGACCATGCAGAGTCCTCTAAAGGTGTCAGAACATTCCCCAAGTTTGGATTGTCTACTGTGGTTGTTCACCTCTGTTCCTAGCTATGATATCTTTATGGTATGCTTTAAATCTCAGAGTTATCTTGGATTGCTTAGAATTTTATCCAGTCAACTTTCAAATTTCTGCAAGGGTAGAGATTCCACAGCCCCACCTGGCAACCTGTTCCAGTGCTCAGCAGCACTCACTGTGGGAAATTTTTTTTTTTTTTTTTTTTTTAAATTTTGTGTTTTCCTCTTCCCCTACACTCGCTCTTAACTTTTTTGGTGTGTCTTGTGAATGTTGCATTTCGTCCTTTTATTACACTCTACCTAAAGTGAGAAAGTGACTTCTCTACCTGCAAGTAGATGCTCCCTTAGCACTCCTTCTCCATTCTGATTGCATCCTAATGTTCCTCTTGTTATGTAATAGTCCTGCCTCCTAACTTTTTTGATGGGGCCCCAGATGTTCTCTCTCCAGTTCATCAGCTGTCTTGAGTGGCTCAGCACTAGATATGGCACTTCAGCTGTAGTCTTACAGTGCCAGATAAAGGAGAATAATCAACTCCCTTCATCTCATTACTGTGCCTTTGCTAATTCATCCTGGTAGCCTCTTGTCATTCAGTGCTGCAAGTGACATGATGTTGAATCGTATTGGGTTTGTTGTCCACCAGGAGTTACAGGTTCTTCCCCAAAGCTTGACAGCCGGTTGCCCCTCAGCCTCCACTGTTGCATGGAGTTATTTTGTTCTAGGTGCAAGCCTTGTGTTTGTCTTTGTGATAGGTAAATACAGTTCTTATCAATTCGGCTGCACTAACAAATGTGAGCCCTTTGTTTTCCCATCCTGTCAGATCCAGTATCTGTTTAGATTTATAATGTCCAAGGTCTTGCCTGCAATGGCAGTGAATTACTTTTTGCTTTTAGGTGCAGAAATTTCTGTGCTTCAACATAATTTTTTTTCCTCAGATGTTACCTGGAATCTCTTTACAAGGGATTACCTCACAAAATTCCGTATGGCCTGCAGTCAAATAATGTTACAAAGATCAGGAAATGAATTTATCTCCAACTTTTTTCCAGTAAGTTTGCCAGAAGGACAGTGCTGCTTTTCTTTTTCACAGGGACTGTTTTTTAACTTGTATATCAGGCATTCAGAATTCACAGCCTTCACAAACCAAAACATGGAACCAGACAACAACTTCATATGCAAACATGAGCTTTGGTAATATTCCTTTAAAAGAGAAAATGAGCAGACTTTAAAAAATTGATCTTTACATCTTCTCACCTACGAAAAATACTAACAGCATGGATGGAGTAGATTTTATGGCCAAAACTATTTCTCAGAGACTGGCAATCAGATATAGTACGAGAGTGGAAAAAATGTCCTATGTGCACTTTGATTAAACAAAGTCTTCATCTTTGGATAAAAAAAACAACGAATCAAAATTGTTTCTTACACCATCAGACATTTCTGCTCACAATGCATATCCATATGTGCATATCAGCATATGGTGACATATGTAGCCATTATATAACTATATGGTGCCGTATGATTACACAGTTTAAAAAACTAATTCCTCTTGAGATCTAAACAAGACTAACTGTTGGTTTGAGCCTGCATTTAAAAAAGTAAGATTGTTGCATAGCTGTAGAAGCATAATAAGCTTGTGGGATAGATGTCTGTTGAAGTTCCACATGTTGTAAGGATATAATCCTAAAGCTTCATTGATAAGGACCTTATTTCTTACCCTGAAGCCTTAGTCATGAGTATTCATGCCTGTAACCTTGTTAATATTCCTTTTTAGTGAGAGTACCAAGTTCACATTTTGAACAGTTCAAAAATACTTCATTCATTCCTTCAGAAACTTGAGACAGGTTGTGAACTCTTTGAAAGAACAGCAGAACAGTCTTCATTCCTGATTTGCTTTGGCATCCTTCCTTTGGGATGTAAATGTTTCCCTGAGCTGTCAGTGCCAAAGATTCTAAAGTTTCTGGCAGCCATTCGTCTGTTCTTGACTTCTGATCTCAACCAGTATCCTCATTCTTTTAAACATATATATTTAGAAGGGACAGTTTAGAATCGCCTCCATGCCATGTTTTTCTTTCTTTGTCGTTTGGTGTACATTACCAAGGACATTGGGATCTCCTCCTCCTTGAAGGCATATCCAAAAAGCCTATACAGTAGTTTCTTGCTGTACAGGTACATGCAGAAGAATCAGGTACTGTGTTCCCTACAGATCTCTGAGGTAGTGAGTCTGAAGTTATTTGCTTATGCTTGCTTGATATGTCTTGTGCCTAGTGCCAGAAATGTACATTCCTAGGATGGTTAGACAATTTGAGAATCCTTGCAACTCTACATGACCAGCATGCTGGGGGAGAGATGGATTTATTCTGCCTATGATCTTTAATCATAAAGACATCTGTGTTAATCTTTATTTGCTTCATCAGGCTAAATCGTGTTCAGAACTAACATTGTTAGTTCTCCATACAAATACTCATTTAAAGATGAATGTATTTCCTCCAGAGTAAAGCCACAGATGCCACAACTAATTAGAGGATGTGTTGAAGTAAACCATTTCGTTGAAAAATTGTTGTGTTTCATGGGTGAATAGTGGACATTTTATCATTTATCTTTACAAAATCATGCATTATTACATTTTTTAGCATGAATAGTAATTAATATCTTCTTTTAGTTACAGTTCATTGCCATGAAAAGGAGGATATGATAGTTTGCCCTATGAAACAGGTTTATATGTGAAATCTGGCAGGTATGTGTATTAGTATGTGGGTGAGTATGCAAAACAGCACCAAATATAATTAATATCTTACTTCTTTCTTAAGTATTTTTAGCCTGACAATAATTTAGTAGCTGAAGCATCACTAAAGTACGTGTTTTTGTAATGAAATTTGTAACAGTTTACACAAAGGGCTATGTGTCAACTTAGCTCTAAAGATGAGTTTTACATAAAGATTGTGAAAAGGCTAAGGAATCAACACTTCTTCCTCATTTGTTGGCACCATAACCTTGACTACTTGGTATTGTCTGCTGCTTTGGTCTTCTTCTAATTGTGAGAATTGGATCATTGTTACAATGTATTTGATTTACATGACAAGTTGTTCTTACTATGTTTTCAGATACTTTTCAATTAGTCATGTTACATATGAACACTTGGATTTCTGATTGAGATATATATTCAGAAACTGCTATGTTGGATTTTGTGTGCCTTCTTGACAGAGCTTGAAATCCATGCTCTGTTTGAATCATGGGTATTTAGAATATTAGTATAGTCAGAAGGCCAGAAATTCTTGCCCATAGAATATTAAAATATCCTATGGATGTTGATGTGTTGATAATGTGTTGCAATATTTGTAACATTTGTTCCATTCTAATTTTAATACAGGTAGCACAACGACCTGTGGAATATGAGTGATGACAAACCCTTTTTATGTACTGCCCCTGGATGTGGCCAGGTAATGGTCTGAACTGAAGTTATTAGCATTGGTCAAATAAAAGTAAAACAGTTTTTTGTGGTGTATTAAAACAGTGAAATGTGGTTTTAGGGACTGAAGAAAAAGGGCTTATGATAATTGCTAGAAAGTATTTATGTTTTGCTGAAAAGCAAGAACTCGTAGCAGGTAATGTGCTTATCCAAAATCCTGTCCATAGAAGAAAAAATTGAATTCTCCTCTCTGAGCTGAAAATAATTTCATTTGTTAGCCCTGCTTTACTTGCTTCCATTAGAAAAATAATCAAGAAACAAGCTAGTTTGTATCAGGTAACCTGAATTTTCTAGGATATTTCAGTGTTGGTGGGGAGCTCATTGTGAAGCTTACTTGTCACTAATCTTCATAGTTATGGTGACTCCAAATATTTAATGGCATAGATTTGTTTTATATATGTTTTTGTGTATAGGAAGATTATAACTGTACATGCCACAAAATATATTTATATTCCTGTTGTAGTTTAATGTATTTTATTAAATAGCATTAATATATAGAGAGGTGAATGTGAGCAGGAAAGTAAAAATATTATGGAATATTTTAGCAGATGGTTGCTTAAAGGAAGCTGTCTTAACACTTCTATTTAGTAACCTGAAAATAAGTGAATCTGCATTATCTGCTGTATGAGATAGACATCCCTGCATCCTTTATATAGAATTAATTTCGTAAGCTGATTTTTTTTCATAATATAATGGCTGCTGCCTTTATATAGAATTGATTTCTTAAACAAGATGTTTTTCGTTATATTAGTGCACTTTGATTTATTTGGATTTTGAATTCAAAATATTTTCATTTTTATTCTGAAAACTTAGTTTTTCTGATGAATGACAGCATTAGTGTTATATTAATGTAGTGTTCTGTAGTCTAATGTAGTTCTTTAAAGCAGGAGAGGACTAAGATTTCTTGTTATGTCTGGTATGTTCAGAGACATCAAAAGTAACAGAAGAGGATTGTTTTCTCATAAGCAACATGTTTGTCCCCATCCTATTTGAATCTCATTGCTATGTAAACTGTCAGAAGTGTTTTGGTAACTAAATCTAATAGAAGACACATCATGGGTCTACAGCAGTCCACGATTGCAGGGAAGGTGAAGAGAGAAGTTCATGTCCCAGAAAATGGACAAGGCTTCTCCAGATGCCAGTTTCATACTGCAGAATACAGAGAGGGAGTCAGGATCTGGACATCCACTTCCCTCTGGAAGAGCTTGTCCACCACTTAGTGAGGACAGAAAGAAACACTTAAGTCTTTTAGTGTGATAGGACATAGAAGTTTCTGTCTTATGCCATAATAGGGCACAGGAGTTACGGAGAGCTGGGCGTTTGGAGCCCAGAGCAATAGAGTTCTAAGGAAAAAAAAGTCCTTTGTCTGTTTCACTGTGTCTTACAGTGATCCTGCATTTTAAATTTCCCTCTCAGTTCCACATGTACATGTCATTTGTCATGGAAACATTCTGAATTACTGTACTCTGAGGTAAATTCAGCTTATGTATTAGTTCCTGAGAGGTGATTCTTGGTGTGTGTCTGATATAAGATATGTGGAGTGACTTAAATTACTGGGCCATAACCAGAAACATCATTTGGGGCTCAAATGTTCACAAAGAAAAGTAATGTTTCATGTAAAATGTGTTCTTTCTAGGAAAGTTGCATCTTGGGAAACATTTTCTTAGATTATGTCAATTGAAACTATAACTTCACCCACAATTACAGATGCGTAGCAAATTAGTGAAAATAAGCAAATAGTGAAAGTAAGAATATCTCTTTTACAGCACCTAGTTTGTCTGCTTATTGCTTTTTATAACATATACCCTGAATTTTGGGGAAAATATGCCCAAACAAGCATATCTTTGAAAACCTGAGCAGTTTTTAAAGTGCTGGTAAATTTAGTTCATTCACACCATTTCAGTTGTCTGACACTGCTCTAGTGTTTGCCATTCTATCTGCCCTTTGTTTTATGTAATAAATGGTCAGGGACAGGAGCTATAGTATATTTTGTGTTTACACTGTTAAATGCAGTGAAGTTTGTGATTACGTATCAGTTCTCATTATTGTGGTAATACACACAAAGCAGTAATCAAATAGTGGTAATCAATTACTAGACATTGTCAAGATCCATTAATACAGCACATGGCTGTTTGCTGATGGTTGATGGAGGCTGCAGCACTCTGAAATGTTACCCTGGACTTTGGATGAATGCAGGTACTTAGACTACAATTTCCCTGCTATCATATTTAGTTACTGTGAACATCATTTGAATTTTTAGTACTGTTGACCAAGGAACAAGATGTATCTGCCTAAAAGGGTTGTCTTTTAACCTAGTAATGATAGCTTTACATGTTGTAAAAATTGCTTTCTCTGGAATGGCATTTGCTGTGTTCACACTCCAAATTACAACTGTTCCTTAAAACTTTCTGCTGCAGCGTTTTACCAATGAGGATCATTTGGCTGTCCATAAACATAAACATGAGATGACACTGAAATTTGGCCCGGCTCGTAATGATAGTGTCATTGTGGCTGGTTAGTATATACTTTTATTAAGTTTCTTCACTTTTCCGCTGGCATGGGCATATGTTTTAAGCATTTTCTGTATGTAATGCATAGATTTATGTTAAGAGAATGTGATACATTTTTTCCACTGTAGTTGTCTGCAGTGTGTGCTTAGGCAGTGTTTTCTTACATAATTTGTGTCATAATTTGCAGCCAGTAGTATTCTTCGTAAGTTATTATTTGGATCTGATATATAATCTAAATTATTTTAAATTATCAATACTTAAATAATTGACTAAATTATGTAAGCATTCCGTAAGAACATGCTAATAAAGGCTGTGCCTTAGAGGATGTGTAACTAAACTATTTCAGGTTTAAGTTTGCATTGGTATTACTTGTTTCTTAAATTTTAAAATATGTAGTATCTTTTAGATATCATAGTGATATTAGAAGAATGAATCAGTAGTTATTCTTCAGATGGGATAGTAGAAGAAAGATCAAATCTTTTCATTTTTGCTTTATTTCAAAATACTGTATTTCCACCTCTGAATTCATGTTATACCCTTGGTAATTATAACTTTTGTCCATGGATGGTTGATTGCATTATGAATTTGAGAGTTTTTGAATGAAAATAGAATGTGCTAAGTATACTGAAGTTACAGTCAGTCTGGGTTTTTTCAGTGGTGGAGTAGCCTAAATGAACTTCACAAAGACTTTCAGACATTTTTCTTTTTTTTTTTCCTTGCAAGTGGCTAATTTGTTAGGATGAGCAGACCAAAAAAAATACTGCTCTTAAACTAGCAATTACAAATTTTAAAATTCTAAATCTGGTCCTTGTCAATTACACCATAAGAAAAGGGACCTTTCAAATAATCAGGTGTTTGAAAATGAAACCATGGCAGTGTCTGTCTCTGGGCAGCCACGTTCCAGTGTAGGAGCTGTTGTAAACACCAAGGTATAAGTCCACAGAATCATACCACTTTACAGTATTTTAAATGCAGGTAACTTTGTGGCAAACGTGGTTAATTTTGACCTGATAATAACAGTGAAATAAGGCGAATTTATATACTAACAGAAATTTTATATAAAGATGTTTTTGAAACTGCTTTATGGAGTAGTCACCCAGATGCCAAAAGTCTTGTGATTCCAGCTTGGTATAGAGGCAACATAGGAGTCAATATGATCTTGTGTGCTGAGTCACACTTTCCTTTAGAAGTTCCATGCACTTGGAAGTAATCACTACTGTTGTCAAATTATGAAGACAAGCCAACTGGCTTTGAACTGTGCACTTTTCTCATTTGTTTTTCAATTAAAAGCCTTCATGTAGTCCTTATCTTTATTTGAAAATAGAGCCTGCTTGCTCATTGAAGTGTTCTGCTGTGCACTTGAGAATAGCTCCCTGTGGTTTGTGGACACAGAAGAAACACTTTGATTCCTTCCCAAATTTGTCAAGGGCTTGGTGGTTTGCAGGCTGCAATGGCTTGTCTCCAGCAGGTGGAGTTAGCCTGCAGGCTGCCTCCCTGCAGGGCACAACCCGAGGGTTCCTCACCACCTCCTCTCTTTCTGTTTGTTTGTATTCTGAAAAATATTTATGACAAGTAGCTTCATAAATGGTACTGTAAAAATAAAATTTGTGGGGGTTTTATGCACTTCATTTCAGATCAGACACCAACACCAACTCGATTCTTGAAGAACTGTGAAGAAGTGGGCTTATTCAATGAATTAGCAAGCCCTTTTGAAAATGAGTTTAAAAAGGCTTCTGAAGATGACATTAAGAAAGTACGTTGCAAAATGTTTTTTTTTCTCAGACCTTCTACTTTTTATTTCAGAAATACTATTGAAAAAGCAAACTTTGGATTTATATATTGCCTTCTAAACTATACCAATAATCATGTTAGCTGCTTATATGTGTTGTATATAGAGAATACAAATCTATGATTACTGTTCTGAAGGTTAGTTTACTTGATTAATTTTGCATAGTTAGCATGGACAGTGGGACACACTGTCTTAATCATGTAAGTGTCTGTTGAAGTTGACCACTAGTTCTGATTGAAATTTCATTAGGTCCTGAATAAGAAAAAAAGAAGTATGAAAGGTATAGAGTTTTTAGTAGAAAGAAAAACCCATGTGAAAACAATAATATGTGAACACTGATCATTTTGATTAGTTTTGAAATACTATGATGTTACTCTAAGAATCAATCATCGTGATAATGAGGATTAAGTACTGACTAAATTTAAAGAAGTTACAGTAGTTTGTTTATGATTATATTCACTATGTGTTGAATTCACTTTTGCCTAGAAATTATTGATTACAACATGAAGATCTACTTATTTTTTAATGTACAGATTGAAATATAAGAAAAACTTGAACTGTATCTATTTAACAAGTTCTTGGTTTTGTGAGAAACATACATTTAAGTGTTTTTCTTGTTATTTATTTCATTGCTTCCCAGTCACAGCTGGTTAGGGACCTAAACATTTAAGTACTTCTGCAAATAAAAAGATTTGTTCAATGTCCCCTTTGAATAATTTTGCCTTTAGTTGATTATTTGGTTGACTTCCATAGGTAGTGGTCTTATACTCATTTATATAGGTTTTGCGGAATCAGTAGCTTCATTTTCTTTGTTTCAGTAAAAGTTTTGAGAGGTACTTGGGAATAGGATGGATTATTATTCATTCCTGACCAAGCTTCACCCTTGCTTTATAACAACAACAGTATCGAATAATGGATTTTCAAGTTTACTTTTTTTAGTTGCTGCATGCTGACTGTTTTTATAACATGACACATGGTGAAACCAATTTTTGATTTACCAAGACTGTAGTTTCTGTATAGTTCGCTGCTGTCTTGGAGGAGGTTATATGTATTGCAAAATATTTTAAACATTTGCCCTATTTCTTTAATTGATACTAATTTTCCAAGCTGCTCTCTGTGTTACAAGGAGAAAGAGAGTTCTGCCCTATCTCTGGATGATTTATATACATAAGCAATCATGGCAAAGTGTGGAAAAATGTACCATAATAGCACACTTTCTAGGGGATTGCTAGTTGAGTTTTTTCTGTAGTATTTCATAGTCACTTGTGGTATGAGAAGAGATTCCACTTCTTACAGTCTTCCCTATCTATTAGTAATATATTGCATAGGAAAACTAGGAATTTAATTTAAAAAAAGCATTTGGAAAAACTTCTTTGGGGGAGATTTCTTCCAAAAGTGTTTGGATAGCAGACTAGATAGGAATATAGCCTTTCAAATCTATACTATTACTTTAAGTAGTTTTGTAGCTCAATTTCTTTGTGACATTTCAGATGCCCTGGTGGAATTTACATGTGTAGTAATATAAAATCTGCTTTTTCAATAATTATTAGCTGAAATAAGCTCGAAATTATTTGTCTATACTAACTTTCTCAATTTGGAAATGTTGTTAGGATTATGTACTTTGTGGCATAAGATATAATAATGTACAGAAGGATAATATCTTATTTTAGCTGTAATTTTTAAACTGTAACTCAGATTTTCCTCAGCTGTAATTTCCTTGTGACCTTTGGAAATAGAAAACTTTAAGAATATTTTTAATTCTCAAGAAGAAAATACTAATTCTGACATTGGTGTTGAAAGACATTGGTGTTCATGTCAGTGCTGTTAAAATAGCCTTGACTGGTAATGCATCTGCATCAAGATCTTTCAAACATCAGCACTTCTATGTTGTAATGGGCTGATATTTCTCTTCAGTTATTTACATTTTCTTGCTCAATTTAATTTTTTAAACATAGAGTAATTTTGTTTTACATTGTTGCTCATAGATGCCTCTAGATTTGTCTCCTCTTGCAACACCAATTATAAGAAATAAAATTGAAGAACCTTCAGTTGTAGAGACAACTCATCAAGATAGTCCTTTACCTCATCCAGAGTCTACTACCAATGATGAAAAGGTCAGAACTTTTTTTTTTTCTCTTTTTGGAATTTGTTTCACAAATCTTCTGATGGTCTGTAAAGTTGTCTATGGTGATAGCCACACTGGTTGAAAGGAAAAGAGTTTTCATTTGCCGTGTTCTGGTGGATATATAGGTAACTTGTTCAATTCTTCAGTTAGCTTTGTTCACGAGAATTATTTCTTTGCTCCCAGTGAAGCTGGCCATCCAGTAAAGCCAGAAAGGAAATAAAATTTAAGATTCATGCTGTATTAGAAAAGACTAAAAGGGCTCTTTATTGTTGGTTTTGCATCATAATTCATAACAGGAAAAAACTAAGTTCAGTTTTTTGATTTAATTTTTTTCTTTTAAATAATGTCAGCAGTTTGCAACTTTTCATGTGTACATGTTTGTTAGGCTTGTGTTTTACCAAAAATTGTTTTGTAGAACAGCAGCAGATATTCTACAAAAATGTACAGGGGTGAATGGGTTGTCTTTCAAAACTAAGCACCAGATAATTTTGTTTCAAATGTTACAATCTTTAAGGTGTGTTTAAAAGTGATGTCAGGCATATTCTTCTTTAGAGTTTACCAGAATAGTCATAGAAGACTGAGGTATTGTCTGTCACTAGAGGATGTTGCAGTCAAATCGATTTTAGAATTATAGCTTTGAAGAATAGATAAATGGTTTAATAGTAATGATCACTTCAATATGCAACTTGCAGTGTTTTCATCTTGTGGAGTTCTCTTGAAGTACAGAAAAGGAAGCAAAATTAGTGAATGAATTATTTCAAGTCTTACTTCAATAAATAAAAACTTTAGGAGCAGACCATAATAAACCATTGAGATTGCTCTAGTCAGTCTTTATGTGCATCTTCAGTGGGCAGTCTGTGTAGGTGGAACTTGACTTCCTTTCTCCCAGAAATCAGCAGGAATTCTTAGGATCACAGGTAATTCAGGTTGGAAGGGACCGCAGGATTTCCTGGTCCACCTTTCTCCAAAGCCAGGGTTACTTCTGAGGTCAGACCAAGTTACTCAGGGCTTTGCACTGTCTGGTCTTGAAGCCTCTGTGGGAGGGAGGCTGCACAGCCTCTCTGTGCCCCCTGCTCCAGTACCAGACTGCTCCTGTGGGCAGAATGTTTTCCTTTGGATCCAGTCTGACCCTCGCTGGTTTCAACTCTTTTTCTTATACTACCAAGAGGAACTAATGTGAGAACAACCTTAAGTGTGTGCCAGAATTGAAGACAGTTTCAATTCAGATTTGTCCTTACTAAGCTTTTCTGAGTTTCATTAGTTAGAAAGGATGAGTAATTATGGGTAATCAGGGCAGTCATGCAGTCTCAAAAATAGTAAAAGTATTTTAAAGGAATATATGTAAAGAGCTGCTTGGATTAAGTGAATCATAGTCCAAATCTGAAGTCTTCTTTATTTCAGAGGTTGGTTTATCTTTTTGCTGCAAATGCTTACTCCAAGTAATCTAATTTTAGCAGAAAATCGTATTACTATCTTCATACAATAGTGGTTCAGTATCTCATTAACATCATTACAAGTGACAATTATACCTCAACGCTTGGCAGTATTTATTAACTTGTCTCAGTGATGATGCAATTCTGGTTGTGTCACTGTAACAGTGCTGCTGCTCAATGCTGTCCTGAGGTCTGATTGTAGAGGCAAGCTGAGGGTGCTGCGTGGAGTGTACAGCTGAATGTGGCCTGCAGAAGTTGAGAAATGTGAGCAGAGTGTTGTCATTTTCTCAGTTAGATTTTTGTATTCTCCTAGATGTATTGAAGGAGAGAAGAGTTTTTTCTCAGGGCATAGCTGTTTTTAAAATATATGTGCCACCATAACCATTTTGTTGGCTGCATTTATGTTAGTAGCCTTAAATGATTACAGCCTGTTAATGTATCTGCAAGGCAGTTCTAATTTTCCTTGTAGTTGTCAAAAGAATTCATTGGAGACTTTTAAAAAAAGTATGCTTAATTCTTTTCGTATTTTTCTGAGAGTTCCAGGAGTTTTATTAGGCTTCAATAAGAGTTGATATTCTGCTTTGAATAGACCAACATATCATTAGAAGTATGTAAAGTCTTTAAGCCTTAAAATAATAATAAGAGCTTACAAACACTATAGTTGTTTATTAACAGTACTTTAAAAGGGTTACCCTCAACAGTTTTAAAAGTTGGGTAGTTGTTGCCAAGTGGCTAATTGCCTAATTTAATTACTTTAAAACCCATTGTTTTCTTTCAGTAATAATCAAATACAATATTAGTTCTGGCCCTCTACATTTCTGTATAAAGAATTGTGTGTATTTTTGATAGCATTAGAAAGTTACTGCATGATATTTGCTTTTAGATAGAAAATACTTGCAAATATGCACATCTGAGAACACTTAAATAAAATAACTGTCCTGTTCTGTAAAGTAATTTCCAACTCAGTGGGTTTTAGTTTCAAGAATACAGGAGGTAGAGAAGTCCTTTTAGTAAGTCTGATACTTTTGAGTAGGTTTAAACTTCTGTGCTGTAAGGAAAGGTAGGTAAAGGTAAGATCACTTTCACCTCATCTTAAGATTGCAAATTCAACTCTATTTTTCTTGGTCTTTAGCAGAATATATTTACAAAGTATTTTATTCCACACAAAATTCAAACTTCATTAGTGCAGTGCATTGGTGACCAGTTAGAATCTTCCATCGGACTGGTGGGCCTATGGTTTTGTTTTTATATGCTCACAAAATGTCAGTTTCCTTTAAAGCCATGCTTCTTAAATCTGCAGCTTATGGTTTTGCCATGCTGTTGCAGTAACAAGCATCTGCATGCATTTTTCAGTGTAACATAGAGAAAGTTAGTGTAAAGAGGAAGTTGAAAATACTTTTTCAGCTGTATAAACACACTCGTGAGTAAACATAGTTCTTTTTTTAATGGCTGAAAATAATTTCTTATCTTGTAAACAAAGCATAAGTGCTGTCTTTAATAACACAGAAATAGTTGTATGTGAGATGTATGTTCAGAATTTTACAGATTTATTTCAGAATTTTATACATTAATTTTTGACTGTTGCTGAAATCTGTTTTCTATAGAACACTGTGTCTAAAAGTTTCAGATGGCCCTTTTCCTAATAGGAGTTCAAGCCAGGGAAAGACCTAGTTTTACAGTCAGTGTTTTTTAGAGTATTCATTAATTAAACTCCTGTTATGAACAGCCAGGTATTGACAGAATACCATAATTTACTTGCTCACTTTGTTCGTGGTTACTTGGTTGCAGCAACAGTTGGGAGACCAATCCCAGCTGCTTGCTCAGAGGTAGGAGGTGGTACTGACATGCCAGTGACTCCTAGGCAGGGCTCAGGAAGTGCTCAGAGTCAGGTTGGTTGGGGCTCTGAGCAACCCAATCTAGTGAAAGATGTTCCTAGCCATGGCAGAAGGGATGGACTGGAATGGTCTCTAAAGGTCACTTCCAGCTTCAAGCAATCTGGGATTCTGTGAAAGTTCTGCCAAGGGTCCATTCTTTATCAAGTGCCCATATAATCTTATTGTCTTTGTTCACATGTAAGAGCTACCATGATTTTGAGTGTTGTCTGAACTGTGCAGTGTGTGCATGCTAGTGTACAGATTCAGCTGGTGTTCTGAATTTCCCACAGTCAAGCAGTTCAGTCTCATTTATGTTTTCCCTGTGACTCTTGAGTAAGATCTGTAAGCTCTTATACCAAATTCCTTATTAATCCTGTCCTAAGAATACACATTAGGCTTTTTTTTTTTCTTTCTGTTTCCACAATTCTACACTGGCTGTCTTCTTCTCTTTACTGAATGCTCATCTGTACTGCAAAGTTCTGTGGTTAAATATTATACCCCAGACTGATAATAAAACAATTTCACTTTCCTCAACACAGCTCACTGTTATTCTCCAAAAACTCACATTCACTGTAAATAGTCTTTTAGGTCCCTTGGGAAAAAGCCTGAATGAACTAGTGAACCCTGATGACACACCTGGCCTCTGAGCTCTTGGAGGGAGAAAATTTCATCATCTCAATTCTTTTCTTTTGTAAAGTGCACAGTTTGCCAGCAAACTTAGAGTTCTGTGAATTGCTCAGAGGATCATACACATTTGTGCATTCATTATAAAAAGAGAAGCAGTCTGCTAAGCGAGCTAAGACTTTACTACTTATAGCTTTGTGGATGAATTTTCAAAACTTAAGCTTCATTCAAAGGAAATAATAATCAGTGCAGTCTGTATGACACAGGTGTAGAGATGTTCTCTTTGAATTATGGTTTACCAGCAGAGCAACTGAAGTTTGCTGGTCTTAAGAATGTGATTTTATGTGTCATTGATTGCAGTAGCCATTGTCAAAAGAATAACTTGGAAAAAGCCTGTCTGAAGGTAAATTTGAAGTCTGACAGTATCAAGGGTTTCCTGAGAAGAAAGGCATTGGTTACAGTAAGGCCTTTCTAGATTTTCAGAAACAGCAGATACAGGTACGGCATTCAGTTGATAATGTACTTTACCTGATTGCTAAGCTAAGAACAGTAGTGAATTCTGTTTACTCTTTATTTGCACCTAAAATAGTTTAATTTCTGTGCTCAAATTTTTTTTTTGCATCAGGATATGCATATATTTTGCAGAGCTCTGAATATAACACTCCAAGCGCTTTTATCGCTTTAAAAAATTGATTTTTTAAATTTTTTTTTTTCTTTTTGGTTGCTGTTGTTGTTTTTATTGAACCATAAAACTCTTGTTTCTCTTGTTTAAATCCAGAACAATGGACTGAAAGTGAAATGTACATAAGGACACCATAAAACATTTTCCTTATGCGGAATGTGGGTAAACATGATGTTGCTGATAGTACCATGGGTTTCTTGGGAAAAAAAAATTAAAATCTGATCAAAACTGAATTAGAAGTAATAAGAAGTAATAGTAGCCTTAGCATAAATTGAGACAGGTTTGTCATGAAACTAAAATCGCTATTGTTGAAACAGTTTTACTTTGGTGGTTTAAGTGATTCATCCAGAGGGGTTTTTTAAAATGTTTTTAATTGTATAACTGATTCTGTTTGCATAATGTTACAGAAATTCTGATTTCTTCCATCAAACTGTGTTCATTTAGCAGTTGGAATTAGTGGTCTGTAATTGTATTTTCGAAACTGATGAAGCTTTATTTTTCCTCAGGAAGTGTCACTGCAGCAGACTGCCCAGCCTACATCAACAATAGTTCGTCCAGCATCGCTACAGGTTCCTAATGTACTACTTACGAGTTCTGACTCAAGTGTTATTATTCAGCAGGCAATACCATCACCAACTTCTAGTACTGTTATCACCCAAGCTCCATCATCTAACAGACCAATAGTGTAAGTTACATAAATCTTAGTAAAACGTTTTCTTGCAGAATTTGAAAATCTTGTTTATTTTCAGTTACTGTTTCTGCAGTTAATATACAAATTTGAGATGCTTTGGTGTAATGTGGTGCTTTACTACATGAAACATTGGACTATCACTACATGTGAGATATAATGCCATGTTCTCCACATCACTAAGTTCATATTTTTATCTCCAAATAAATATTGCATTACACCTATAAAGAAACAAACAAATTTAAAATAATGTGTGAACTTGTTCTCTTCTCTGGATAAGTTTTCTTTTATATAGTTCATTCCTTTTTCAGTCCAGTTCCAGGTCCTTTTCCTCTGCTGTTACATCTTCCTAATGGACAAACCATGCCTGTTGCTATTCCTGCATCTATCACAAATTCTAATGTGCATGTCCCTGCTGCAGTTCCAGTAAGTAAGCATGATGCTATATTAATTTGAAAGTGGAGCAGATTTGCATAAGTGCAGCATAGAACTTAGTTTTAAGCACCTTGATAGCTGTTTTGGCTTCAGAGGGTAGTGCTGTCAAATGCTCTCTATTATGATAACATACTCAGGTTTTCTTCATTTTTATACTTTATCTGGTCAGCTTGTTAGACCTGTCACCATGGTGCCTAGTATCCCAGGAATCCCAGGGCCTTCCTCCCCACAGCCAGTGCAGTCTGAGGCTAAATTGGTAAGTGAAAAACTCCATTATTCCTCAAGAAGAGTAACTTGAGAAGTTAATTAAATTCTATTGCTTTTTAAAACAGCTTTAGTTTTCTTTTGTTAGTCTAAATTCTGCAAGTACAAATTTAATAAAAACAGAAAAGTAACAGCTGCATTTATTTTACAGTTCTTTCCAATTCCAGCCTATGTTAGTTCTGTTCTAAATGGCCATTTTGATCTTATTTTTAGTCATTCTTTTAAATAAATTAGATTTCTAACTAAAGTCTTTCTTGTTCTTGTATCAGAGGATCAGAAATGCTAGCTGGGAGAAAGACAAGATTAGTAGCATGTTAACAGTGAACAATTCCTTCAGAGAAGCAGAATGGTTCCTCCCAAAGGAATGATATTTCTTAAAAAACTAGGAAAGAAAAATGTGATTTTAAAAAATATTTTTGGAATCTCAATATGAACCGTTTGGCAAGAGTTCTGCAATTAGATATGTAGTATTGATATAGCTAACAAATTGTTCTGTGGAGATTGTTTCTGTTGTGTTGGGCATTTTTGGGGAGGTTGAGAATTATTTGGAAAATTACTAAAACAGGCGAAAAATTGGTTTGTTTTTTGTGTGATTGTTTTGGGGGGGCCTGCTCTTTTTACTTAATAATATTAGTGGTCATTTATGGTGGTAGTTTGAATTAATCAATTTCTTGAAAAACGTTATGCAGCATTAGGCAGTTGCTTCTCTTTTTTGCTGTCTTGTTTGTTCCAACTGTTCTAAAGCAATAGAAAATCTATCATTGAAGAATAATTAACCCGTTTATATATTTACAAGATGCCTCCATAAACAGTATCTATCCTGTGAAATAGTGTTCCTCTTCCCTCAACTCTTTCTTTGTGCTAAAAGACAATCGGGAGCACCTGCTAGGTAAAATATATTTTTCTGCATTGATATTGGTAAGGGGTAGGATGCCCTTTACATTCTTAGATATCTCATTTCTCTTGATCTTGGGCTTTCTTTCCTTACGTGTTTTCTCTTCGGAAGCCACAGTATGAAAAACAGTGAGTCTGCTTTTTCTGCTGTCTGGAGTAATGGGATTTCAGCAGAGTGAGCACACCTAGACCACCTTCACCAAACACTAAAGCTGCTGTGGAGGGGTGGTTACCAGTGCACTGACTCTGCCTCATGCTGTCAGGTCTTCCTTCATTTTCCTGCTCTGTTGAGCACGATGACTTTTGAAATAGTATAGAGAAGGACAGAAAGGAAGAAGGTCTGTTTCTGTGCATCCTTGCTCTCCTAGGAATGGGAAAAGGAATCTTTTATTACTTCAGTAAATACTTAAATGTAACCAGCTCTTATGAAATTGGTTTATCTTAAATCCAGGAGGGAAGAGTATAAAAAAGTGAAAACAAGAACTGTTTTCTCAGAAACTGAACCTGTTTTAGAGTCAGAAGTCTCATGCTCTGAATTCTGCATGAAATCCAGGAGGAATTGGTTCCAAATAATTTTTAGATGGGCAGGAAATTAGGTTTTTAAGCGTATTACTGAGTGATTTGCTCTTAGAATGGTATAAAGGCAGAAAGGAAGTACATGTATGTGGTGAAGACTTTGATCTCACATTGGAAGAAGCAATCACTCAAATGCAAAGGAAAACAAAGATCATTGGACTTAAAATTTAACAGTCTCATTAGCCTTCTCGTTACAATTTAGCTAATATATGCACTTCAGTGATTGCTTATCTTTTTTTTAAGTGAGACTGTAAAAAGGGTATTTGCAGTATTTCCTCTTTCCTTGTTGTTTAATATGAAGCATGAGCAGAATTCTAGAATATCAGAATTATGTCTATTTCTTATGCTCATTTACTTTTATATAGTGCATATTCACAAAAATAAAAAACTTAATTTCTTATCCCTCTGAAAGTAAAAGCAATTTAATGAGAAACTTTATGTAGAAAAGCCTCCAACAGTAAGACTAATTCACTGTGCCATGGGATACATTGTTGGCAGATATGTGATGGTTTATTAACTGCAAAGTTCCATTTAATTTTTAAAATTTTAATCTTTATGTTACCAAACCCTTTCTTTTCATGTCTCTCCTAAAAATAATTTTGCTTGCTGCATACTAAATTCTGTGAAGGTCTGCTAACCAGGTTTATTTTTCACTTGTGTTCCTGGTTAAGCAAACGGAAGACAATATTTCGTTTTACAGCTTGCTTTTCATTTCATTAATAGTTCACATTTAATGTTGAAATATAAGCTATTACACTGAAATTTAATAAATGAACAGTATATTTCATGTATTAATGGTATACTGCAATTAGTGGATTTGTTAGTGTGGTTAAGTTAGCAGAACACTGGGAACATGTCCTGTGTCCTTTTGCCTACTATAGCAACATTTCTTCTCCACGTTGGGAGGCAATTCTGAAGGGCACAGGAGTCCAGGACATCCTTTAAGAAGTAAATCTTAAAGGTGCAGGAGCAGGCTGTCCCTGTATGCTGAAAGATGAGCCAGCAGCAAAGATTGACCTGGCTGAAGAGAGCTTTGGGTGGAACACAGCAGAAAAAGCAAAGTATGTGACCTGTGGAAGGAGGAGCAGGCAACTCAGGACTACATGGATGTTGTGACGTTATGCAGGCCCAGCTAAAATTTAATCTGGTTACTGCTGTAAAAGGCAACTAAATATATCCTGTAAGTACATTAGCAACTAAAGGGAGGTCCAAGGAGAATCTCCGTCCTTTATTGGATATAGGCATAAACATAGTGATAAAGGATGAGGAAAAGACTGAAGTACTTGATGCCTTCTTTGCTTCTGTCTTTAAGAGTAAGACTAGTTCCCCTCTGGGTACCCAGCCATTGAGCTGGAAGATAGGTGTGGGGAGGAGCACAAAGCCTCTGTAGTCCAAGGGGAAATGGGCTGCAGCCTGCTACAGCACTTAGGCACACACGAGGTTGTGGGACTGGATGGGATCCCAAGGGTACTGAGGGAGGTAGGGGAAGAAGCTCAGCTAACCCAATTCCAATCATTTCCCAGCAATCCTGGCTAACTGAGGAGATCCCAGGTAACTGGAGGTTAGTAAATGTGATGCTCATCTTCAAGAAGGACTGGAAAGAGGATCCAGAGAGCTGCAAGACTGTCTGCTTGACCTCTGTGCTTAGGAAGGTCATAGAGCAGATGATCTTGGGCACCATCACACCACACACAGAACAACCAGGATCAGACCCAGCCAGCATGGATCTATGACAGGCAGACTGCTTGACTGACCTGCATGGCTTCTGTGACACGGTGACCTACTTAGTGGGTGAGGAAAAGGCTGTCAGTGTTGTCTACATGGACTTTACTAAAGCCTTTGACACTGTTTGCCACAGCACTCTCCTGGGGAAACTGCTCATGGCTTAGACAGATACACCCTGCTGGCTAAAAAAACTGGCTGGATGGCTGAGCTCCAAAAGTGGTGGTGAATGGAGTTCAATCCTGTTGGTGGCCAGTTACAAGTGGTGCTCCCCAGGGCTCAGTGTGGGGTCAAGTTCTGCTTAGTATCTTTAGCAATGGTTGGGATGAGGGGATGGGGTGCTTCCTCAGCCAGTTTGCAGGTGGCATCATGTTGGGCAAAAGCGTTGGCCTGCAGGAGGGTAGGAAGGCTCTGCGGAGGGATGTGGACAGGCTGGATCCATGGGCTGAGGCCATTTCTATGAGGTGCTACAACGACTAGTGCTGACTCCTGCCCTTGGGTCACAACAACCCCAGGCAGCACCACAGGCTGGGGCAGAGTGGCTGGGAAACTTCTTGTTGGAAAAGGACCTGGGAGTGCTGGTCAGCAGCCAGCTTAATGTGAGCCAGCAGTGCCCAGGTGGCCAGGAAAGCCAGTAGCATCCTGGATTCTATCAGAATCAGGAATAGTGTGGCCAGCAGGAGCAGGGCAGTGATTGTCCCTCTGTACTCAGCACTGGTGAGGACAGGCCTTGAGTCCCATGTTCAGTTTTGGGCCCCTCACTGCAAGACAGACATTGAGGTGCTGGAGCATGTCCAGAGAAGGGCAATGGAGCTAGTGAAGGGTCTGGAGAGAAAGTCGTATGAAGGAGTGGCTGAGAGACTTGGGGCTGTTTAGTCTGGAGAAAAGGAGGCTCAAGGGGACACCTTATTGCCCTCTACAGCTACTTGAAAGGAGAGTGTAGCCAGGTGGGACTCGGCTTGTTCTAAATAACAACTGATAGGATGAGAGAAAACAGCATCCAGTTTTGCCAGGGGAGGTTTAGATTGGATTTTAGGAAAATTCTCTTCACTGAAAGGGTTGTCAAGTGTGGAACAGGCTGCCCAGGGAAGTGGTGAAGTCACCATCCCTGGAGGTGTCTAAACAACATGGAGATATGACACTTAGGGCCATGGCCATGGTTTAGTTGTGGACTTGGCAGTTCTGGGTTAACAGCTGGACTTGGTCTTAAAGGTCTTTTTACAGCCTAAACAATTTTATGAACGTATGAAGCTGTCAGCATAGTATTCTTAGTATCATTTGGACAAAAAGCCAGACGAAGGAGTGAAGCTGTCATGTTCCCGTCACAACATTCCCAGGAGTATAGATATTTGGAATTTTCGCAGCTGTTGCTTTGTTTTATTTGTTACTTATTATTTGAGTAAATTTTTGTTGTTCTTTATAGACAGACCTAGCAATCTCATGGATTTTTTCGTATTGCATTATAAAATGTAATAATAGAATAGGATAGAATAGGTAGCAAATACAAAAAACATGCTGTAATAGATTCCTATTTACTATTCCTAATGAGTTCCCTGGGTATTTAAATAAGTGTGGTACTCTATGGGATACAGAGTTGGGAAAGTTAACATGGTTTATTTGTGTCTCGTAAGGGTTTTATCATATCTGCTTTTAACTGTTGTTGTTTGAACCTTTCCTGTATTGAAAGACCATACTTGCTATTATGGTGTTCTGCATTTTCTGCTATCATACCACAACACTATTTCAAGGTATTCTAAGTTGACACAGATTAATAACTTCAGAGGTTGAGTAAAATTCCTGAAGAACTGGTAGCAATAACTTTAATGTGAAATAACACCAATTTGTTGAATTGTTACCAGATCTAGAGCTGTCCTATGTAGAAGGTACAACTCTTTTTTTCGGATGAAATACCTGGACACAACAAGGCAGGAACTAGTCACTTCCTTTTGTGCTTTGTGCTTTTCTTTGCAAAGGCTAATTCTGCATGATATTTCAAGGAGATAACACATTTTAGTGTTTTAAAGTAAGAAAATAATTCTGTGCTCCTGTATCATTCCTCATTGCAATCATTTATTTCACTCTTGCTTGCTTACAGAAGGTTACTGTTGTGTAGACTTTTTTTTTAAGTGAACGTGAGAAGTAATTAGATAAAATTCAAATCTCTACAATCTCTACATTGTAGTGCCATCATTTCATCATGCTCTGAAATGTAATTATTTCGATATGAATTTGGATAACTTAATTTCTATATTTTTATTAACATGAAAACAACACTTTTATTTTGATGAATGCCTGTTGTTTCCTTACGAGTTGCCAAATTGTACGAAGAAGAAATACATATCTTCTTTATAAATTCTTGAATGAACTTTAGTAAAACAAATTGATATTTTCGTTTCTAAAATCTGAAACTTAAAGTAATTGGCAGGAGACATCTTTGGTATTGGACATAGGATGCCTTCCTATAGCATAGTTAAAATTTTTCTTCAGCTGTCCTACAAGTTGTAAAACCCTTTAAGGATAGAGTAAGATACTTGCTGAGAATTTCTTCACACAATGGACAGCTTTTGGAGACTTTTTCCGTTTGTAAATGGTCTCTCTTACAGCATTTGAAAGGATTTTATATTAGGGTGTCCAGGTTTAATGCATAATAATCAAAACTGTGTATTTATTTCGATATTCGATAAAGTTTTCAGTCTGAAGTGTCAAACTCCTTCAGCACGGCACTTTTGCTTATTGATGCGAAACGAGTTACTGAGATGTCACCTCTAGAACTCTGTTCTGTCTTTGCCCAAATGGTCTTTTCTCGGTTACTGTTAAAGTTGCCTGACATTAAATGGTTGTATGAATTCCATGGAGAAACAGTTGTATGTGGGAACACACTCACTGAGTGAAATAGCAGATAGAAAAATGTATACCAACTGCAAGGACTAATAAGTGGGAGGAAAAAATAAATAATAATAATTAAAAAAAAAGGAATACATAAAAGCAATGACAGACAAAAATTTAAAAATTGGCTATGCAGTGAGCGAAATCCTTATGACTGGTGACATTATAGAAGAGGCTCTTGACTGAAACAGTTGACATTAGGTGAAAGAGTGCATTAAGCACAATTTTAGTCTCTCTTTCACCACAGAAACATGTATAGTGTTTTATGTATTTCAGTGCTGTGGAAGAATTACATGAAATCAGATTTCATTTTAATTTTATTGCCCCAATATTGAATTTATTGTAGTGAACAGAGGTGGTCCCTTCATATCTGTGAAAGGTACTGTTAGTACAGTTTTGTAGATTCTTGGATCCTTTTTCTCCTACTGCTTGTAGATCTAAAGTGAAAAATGACTAGGGATTGTACTCAAGACACAACCTGTCTTTTACTGCTATTATTTTGAAAATATCCTTGCATCTTATACTGAGAATGACATTCAATAGGAGTGAAAATGAGTTTCAGATTTCTGTGGCACACTTAATATGAATTGTCAGTTTTTCTGACATGATTCCATGTTTGTTGGTATGCTAAAAAAACTAGCTTTCACATACTTAAGTAAAATCACATGTATGTCAGTTTTGTGGTATTTTAAAGAGGCTTAGAATTAGATGCAATAGCTGTCTTGAAAAAAAACCCAAAAAACTTAAAAACAAAAAAACAATCCTCATTAAGAAAAGGATGCATGATTCTAAATACTGTAGAATTGCTTCTGATCTTCTTGTGAGAAGATCTGTAATTGTATGCTTTCTGTGCATGAAACATGAGCCCTGAGTTGCAGCTATAACACATCCTTTTTTGAGTGTACAGCTTGTGGGTGCAAACTTAGTGTTCAGACTCTTCAGCATGGATTGCAGAAGTTTCTGAAGAATTTTAAAATTGTTTTAGTATGGAATGTTTCCCTCGGTCTCCTCCTTCCCATACAAAACTTTTTGTCACAATCTGAGAAATACCTTGCACTCAGTAGGCAACCAGTAGACTTTCTGCAGGAGGTTTCTACTGAGAAGTGACAGAGGGCGGCTTGGCAAATGTTCAGAAACCGACATTAACTTGCTGGAGCCCGGCATGGGACCTTGTGTTCAGCAGAATTCTTCTGACCTGTCTCTCTGCATGCCGAGCTAATCAGAAAACACCTAATGAGCCTACTCTAAAGAAACAGACCCTCTCACAACCTACTTCATTTTCATATGTTCTCTGGGGGTGGAGAGACAAGACTTCATAAGGACTGATGATGCTGCAAAGACCACAATAATGATAATTAACTTGCTGAATTTAGAAGATTATGCTGTTAATTAGTTGCAAAATAAAGATAAGTAATAGAGGAGCAGATGGTAGGATAACACCCAGGAGAAGGAGGGTTATTACTCTGATGAGCTTTTGTGGCAGATATGAAATATGGATCTGAGTTTTTCACAAATTGTTTCTGGAGTATATTATCTTATTTCTGTGAGCTTTTGATGGAATGAGCTAGTTCTACCAAATTTTGACAGATGCGGTGAGGATTTGTTTTCAAGGGTACACATGAATGATAAAACCTTGCTAATCAAGATTTTAAAAGCTATTAACCTATCTGAAAGTACCAGTTTTAGTTTGCTTATAATCAAATAATATCAAAAAACTGTGGTTGTCATCAGGTTTCCCCACATAATACTTATATACATTTATTCTAATAGTTGTTTCTGGATTAGTTAAAGAGAGAGCGGAATCATCAACTTAGCAGTTGTTGCAGGTAGATCAGAGAGTTTAGTTTTAGTAATTTTAGTTAGACAGTTAGAAAACACTTAGGCCTGCTGGAGAGGGACTGAAATTTTTTTGTTCACTTGTTTTTCCAAGGAGAATTAGCAAGGTACAAGTCAATTCTTGAGTCTGATTGAAGTGTTAACTACCTAAGGGCTTTCAGAGTGTTGTACATATACTAAAAATTATGGACATATTATCTTAAAATTTTTTGTCATCCTGCCCTAATGCTTGCAGCTATGCTAAACTTTTGTTGTTAAAGTTGAGCACAGTTTCTGCAGTAAATTTGATTCTGGGGAACTTATGTAATTGCTACAGTAAATGAGGTGAGGAACAGAACTTGCTTAACACCCAGTTTTCATGTGCACTTGAATGGTTCCTATCTGGTGTAATGTGTGCTGTTAATTCAATCCAGAGTGATTGCTACAGAATAGATTTATTGCAGAAGTCACTGGCTAAAGATTCCTTCACAGCAAGCCAGTAGAGGAATGTTGGAGTTTCTTGGTTCTCTTTGTAGTCCTCAATTAGGATACCTCCTGGTGATTTTTAGGTGGTGTCATATCCTTGTAGTTGACTGTAACTTGCCATAGTTCAGATCTAAAGATTTTTTGCAGTTCTGACAGAGGTAATCTGCAATCTTGTAGTATAGGATTGTATGTTGTAGTTAATTGTATAGTTAATTGTAGCATGGGATCCAGGAAAACCAGTTGTCATGGAAGGTAGGAGAGAGCTGTTACTATATTCCAGTGACTTAATTATTGAGAGACATTGGATACTACAATTTCTAGAGAATATCCGCATAAATAGGTGCAAGGTTTTCTGTTTATTCTGAGCTGGCCAAATGCTGCCTATCTCTAGCATTCTTAAGATGTGCTATTAATATTAGTACGTGGGGGACACTTTGTTCATATTCCAAATATGACGATACAAGTTATCGGAATTTCCACAAACTATCATTAATCTTTTCTTAAACTTGGATTGGGTTCTTTAAAAATGCAGTGCTCAGTAGAAGAATACTTTCTAACACTAGTTAGAAACTAGTTTCTAACACAAGTTTTGTCTAGTAAGGCAAATTCTTCAGTAAAACTGAAAAATTCATGATAATTTATACAGTATTCATGAAATTTTAAGAAAGAATCTGGAATTAAAAGCAGTTGTATCTACTGAAATTGGACTCTTATCACTTAGAATTAAGAAATTGTTTTAAATAGAACATATTATATTACAGTTTTAATAGGTTTCACCAAAAGTTGAATGAAATACTGTACAGGAGGCAGTCAGTAAAATGCTTTAAAATCATCCATCAGGTTGTTAGTAAGTCTTGGGTGTATTATACACAGCTGAACTTCCATATTGCTGTTCTTCATAGTGACTGTGTGCGATAAAGGAAGAGCATCAAACGTTTTGGCAGTTTTTTTACTACAAAGTAGCATGCTATAGTAGTTACCTTGCATATTTCTACATAAATAATCTTTACATATAACCTGAAGCTTCTTAGTATTTTGTGCATTATTAAAATGTTTCAGCAAAGATCTTGGCTTTTATCTAATTACCCATAGGAAGGATTGCAGAGGTGAGTATTTGTAAAGACCATGAATTAGTGGAGGCATAACAAGCTATGTAAAAATGGATAAAGAGCACCAGAATTTTTAAAGTGGAAAGATGCTTATGTTCTGGTTTTTACTTATTTTCATTCTTGTGTCGTCGTTACTCTTCTGGTACCCTTGTGCACTACCAGTTTCAGTAACTGTTCATGGCCTTCCACTCTTCTCTTTGTGGGCCCAGTTCACCACAAATGAGGCTTTCTGTTTACTTCTCCATGCAGTTTGCCACCCTTCCCTTTCTGGGATCTTATGTAAGCCTCATTGCTATTGTCATGTTTGCAAAAACAAACCAGCTATTTGTACGTATATTCCTAGGTCACTGTTGAAAGCCTGTAAAAAGAAACAGCCATTTAGGAGTTGGGGTTCCTGTTTTCAAAATGGAAGTAGCTGCTAATATAAATGATTAATCATTCAAGTTAGCATGATAGAATATTTCTTTCCTTTTTCTTCTTTATTTTCTGCTTTCAGAGATTGAAAGCAGCCTTGACCCAGCAGCACCCTCAGGTAACAAATGGAGATACTGCCAAGGGACATGCAAGTGGGTTGGTTAGGACTCAGTCAGAGGAACCACGGCCACAGTCACTACAACAGCCTGCAACTTCAACAACTGAAACACCGGTATGACAGCAGAGTGGACATGTACCTCCTACCCCTCCTTTTATTTTGCAAATAAATATATTTTTTCTATACTCTTGATTTGTAAAATCGGGGTTAAGAGACTCCTCTTTTAGTCAATATTTCTGTAGCAGTAAAATGTTTGTAGGTCTTACATGTTCTTAAATGCTTCTAAAATCTATTATCCAAGATGATTTCAAAACAGGTAATATCTATCTGCTCAAATTTGGCACTAAGTCTTGATTTTTGGAGTTCATTGACAGGAGGTTCTGTGGTAGCTGAAATTTGTACAGCTGGTCAATATATGTATACTTGAAAAATAAGTGCTTGTGTGTTTCTGTTGCATCTGTTCTATGTTTCTTATATTTTCTATCATAAATTCTCTTAGAAGTGTTTTAATTGCATCAGGTATCATGCTTATGTTAATTTGCTTGAGGGATCTTTTCTGGGCTGCCACTTGAAGAGTTCCAGACGTGTCATGAAGTGTAGTGCATCATCCCAGGTTCTGAAAGGGGGACTCTGGTTCTAGGTGTGGTGTGCTGTCCTTTTGGGATAATAGGTCAGAACAGGAGAGTAAAAGGCAAAAACCTCTGGGTCAGACTGGAAGTGGGAGTGCTGCTGGAGGAAAGATACACTTCCTGGTGAATCCTGGAGGATTGCAGCTATTCTATGTCTAAAAACCTCTTGGAATGTGTTTTCAAAATGCTTTTAAAAATCCCTAGGAGTTATTTTCAGAATTCATAGCGTAATATTAATTTTATAAAAGCTACACAGCAGGCCCAGAACCGGAAGCACCTGCATCTGCAGAGAAAGCCTCATATTCCTAAACTGGCCAGTGAAATCAAATAATGTATCAAAACAAATACGTTTAGAACAGAAGAGGGAAAAAAGTGACCCATCATGAAAGGATCTCCTTCTTAAGGCTGCTGTTCCCCCATACTGCCTTGAGGTTTTTTTTAAACAATATTTTCATAATACCACATAGAATTTTCAAGATGAAAAGCTTGCTGTTTGATGATTTTGGAGTTACTTTACAATTTGTATTAATCAAAAATAGCAAGTGTTTCATTCTTAAAATGCTGCTTTGAGTTCTCAGGGGTTTTTTTATTAGCTATCTAGAATTTATGCCAAATTGATATGCCAACTGATACATGTTTGGGATTTTTAATTTAAGAATAAAACTTTCTTGCTGTGCTAGACTGAATGTGGAGGTGCACCCATGAATATGTCATGTGGACAGTTACATTCTGTCTTTTTTCTCTTTAAAGGATTTTAAGATTCATTATATTGTTGTCATATTCTGTTAAGTCTTTGTCTAGGGTCTGTATACAACTGTGAAATTAGTATAATTTATAAAGTATTGAAGTATTTTGATACTGTCATATTATGTGGGTGGATTAAGGGAAATTGTTAGGCAGTGGTGGGGAACACATCAACAAGTAGGAAATTGCTGTCTGGAGATCCAGGGATCTGGGAGTCTCAGCACTGCCAGCATTTGTCAAACAGCTTCTGTATAGTGGGCATAAGCAATTGTGTTATCTTTCAGTTGTGACTAGGTTTGTGGGAAGAGTCAAAAATAGAAAATTCATTTCCTGCTAAATGTAGCTTGAAAGTTATTTCGGGTGTAATATGTTAATGTAAGATGATCAGGAGTGTAAATACGGGTAAAAGTTTTAAACACATTGCTGTAGAGTTAAATGGGCATAGCTTTCCAAAAAAAAAAAAAAAAAAAAAAAAATAGCTTGAATGTATTTAGAAATGCCCTGAATGCTTTTCTCAAGGTGTGATGACTATTTGTACCAGTGCTGTAGATTAAGTCCTGACTGTTTTCAGGCATCACCAGCTCAGCCTACGCCACAAACACCAAACACAGGTGGTCGGCGAAGAAGAGCTGCCAATGAAGACCCTGATGAGAAAAGAAGAAAGTTCCTGGAGAGAAACCGAGCTGCTGCTTCCAGGTGCCGACAGAAACGGAAAGTCTGGGTGCAGTCATTGGAGAAAAAAGCTGAGGACCTGAGCTCACTAAATGGCCAGCTACAGGTATACTCTTTTATTTCAAGTAAAAATAAATGCTTCTGTTCTTGCTGATCCTCAATCAGTGGAACTTAGAACTTTGCATGAAATCTGAAATATAAATGGTTTTGTAACTGGTGGCTCAGCTCAGGCTTGAAAATTCAGAACTAACTGCATACAGCAGTAAAATTAGAGGATAAGAGCATACTCATATTTCAAGATGTGTAGACTTTAGGATCATACCCTTCTATCCTTTATTCCATTTGAAATAACTTTCAGACTATTATACTAACAAAGATGACAAGATGTGTTGGAATAGACACGAGCAAAGTAATAATCTTACCTTGACCACGTCTTGCTTTTAATTTGTATTGCAGCCTGAGTTATTTGAGTAAGTTTTGGGTTTATTTCCTTTGGTTCTTTTTAACTTCCCTTTTTTCCTTCTAAAGTGAATGTAGTGCTCATGAAATGTGCCAGATTGACATCAGTGGAAACTGAAGGCCTCTTTTCTCCACAGAATGGGTATGGCAGTGGCAGTGCAAATTTTCACCACTACTGCCTAAATCCTATAGAGATGAGGTAGACTGTAAGAGGGTAGGCCAAGGTATGTTGTGGGTCACTTTTCCACCTCATCTGAGGTTGTCGATCTTGGAAAGTTGTCATGTGAATGCACTTTTTCCCCATAGAACAATCCATCAGCCTTTTGTTTAAACTATTATTAAATGTTAAAGCATACTTTCCTAATGTTTTCCAGCAGCATGTAAGAATTGGCAGAAATTATTGTTTTCAAAATAGAAGTCTGAAAGCTTCGTTTTGAAAATTGTTGACAGGAAAAATTATATAATTTCCTAAATGAAGCATTCATTTAGAAAATGCAGTGAAACATATTTTGGTATGTTAAGGTGTCACTTTTTTTTCTTCATCAGAGCTGTTCACTGAGTCAAATTCACAGGTCATCTTCCTATGGAAACTCCCCTTTCATGCTGTTTGGTATAGCAAACATCACAGTTTGACCAACAGGAAAGTAGGGCATGTTGAGGTTATTTTTTATCATGTAATCAAAATTACAGTGTATCAGTCATCTTCATGTTCACGTCTTTAAAAACACTCAGCATCCCAGACCCTGAAATCTAAAAAATTCCTGCCTAAGGAACCATTTCTACCAACATGAAATATTTTCCTGTGTTCCAAGAATCATTACACTGTGCACCAGTGTTAGTTAAATTTCTAGCAAATATGTCTTCTTCTCATACCTGTACTCAGTCTTTAGACATATTCCTTTAATGCAGTCACAGTCCTCAATTAAGTCCATTAATTATATAATTTTATGTAGCACTGTAGCTTAAGTAATCAGACAGGAGTGAAGGAGAATGAAAAAAATCAGCCATAATTCAGTTTTTTAGTGAAAGTAATGTTTGATATCTTGTGAACTGCCTTTCACATATATATACCAAGTTTTATAACAAAAAAATTCACGTAAATACCATAACCAAAAGGTTTCCAAGAGTTAACTGAGTAATACTGAATTCAAGAAAGATTTTCTTACGGTCTACCAAAAGCAAAACTGTTAACTGTAAAGAGCAGAATGACTTGTAAAGAAAATTGGATGTCAGAGAAATAATTAAACTGTACTTTATGTGAAAACATTAATCAATCCTATATTTCCATAATAATAACTTGACAAGCTAACACTGTTGATCAGCATAGTGGGCAGTAATGACCCATGTTTACTTACTTTATATTTAATAGAAAATTTAATAAGTTTGGAATTTTGCCTTAGTGCAGTTTCACACACTGAGTGTTTGGGTTAGTAGTTCATATTTTGTTTAATATCTAAGTGGCCTGCTCAGCTGATATTACCAAGATGTCACATTTCCAAAAGCAGGTTCATACCAAAATGACTGCATTGCATTGCTTCATGTAACAATTCTGACTCCTTTCAACACTGTTACTGGCTTTCTTCCAATGTCTGTGTCAGAGATTCTGATGTCAGTGTGAAGGTTTTTAAGACTGGAAGCTCACTAAGGGCACATACAGATTTTGAAGAGGTTTACTTGATTGAAGTATATGTTTTTTTCTGTAGATTAACTTCTATCAAGTTCTTCTTTAAATGTTTGAAAGTAAAATCGTTTTTAAGCAACATTTTTCAAATTTCTGCTTAAGGGAAAATTTCCATCTATTACATCACTAGTAACATACGTAGTCAGGTAGGCTGTCTTTATTGTAGGCTCTGCTGTGTAAGTTTTTTCATTCTTCCAACAGTTTAAAGTTTATTTACTGTTTTGATTTTTGTGGGCTATGTTTTCTGTTAATGTGTTGACTTGTTTATTGATCTTTAAATTTTTTTCACCACCTTGTGTGGCCTCTGTGCCTTGCACAATCCTGCAGGGTATAAGGTGCTGTCTAGTGTATTAAGGTATTGACAATGTCCACAGTGGCCACCCAGCTGCATTGCAGGATCAGATACCAAAGTTAATTAAATGTTCTGTATTTGGTCCCTGTTGCTTTAATAAACTTAGAGGGCAAAGCTTTAGAAGAATGGCCTGTCTTCCTCATGAGGTCACAGTGGGTTTTCAGTGAGCATCAAGTGATGGTTTGTACTGATGCTGCAGAAGCTGTTCAGGAAGGCTAAATTATGGAAGTATGCCCATAAGTAAAGATCCTTTCCTATAGAGGAAGTTGTCCAAAAAGAAACACAAAGAATGCTGTTTAACTCAGGCACAGACAATCCCCTATCCCCAGAAGTCACATCTACCTGCCTCTGATGATACTTCTAGTGAATACACATCATAAAGGTTGTCCCGTACCATGCTGAGTAAGGGCTAGTGTGGTCCCATGGTCCTAATATTACATCTGCATTTTGGGTGCAGGGAGAAATAGGCAGATACAGAAGAATGCATCATATACTGTGTCCTCCCTTCTCAAGAATGCAGAAGGGAAAGCATCTTTTGAAAGATGACGTGCAGGTAGAAGTCAACATGCTTTCCTTCAGAGAGCTGCTTTCTAATGCTACCACATTTCAAAATGTGGGAACATATAAATTCTTCTCAATGGCATGTGAGTTATATTACATGCTTCTTTAAAGAAATGTTGATGCCTATTTGGCTCTATCTCACTAATGAGGAGAACCTTTCCAGTGTGAAAACTCAAAATAATCTTTCTTCATGCTGACTCTTAAAAGTGTTACTTAATCTGTTTCTTGGTAGTCTGTTTTCAACATGTTAACCACATATTAAATGACTGCCACGCATTCACATGTTTTGAATGAGCTGGAAAGACTTGCTGTTGTCACATGCGAGATAATTAACTGCAATATGTATAAGAATTGGTTCTAACAGCCCCCTTTTAACAGTTAAAAGTGGTTCTTACTGGTAGTATGTAAATGGTAACTGTAGATTGCCTTTCTGTGACACTCCCCATCCACGTGTGTAGCAGACAGAACTCTGTTCTAGTGTCACGAGTAATGTGTACATTGCATGTAGTACTCTTGGCACAAGTGTTCCTGTTATGGAATATACAGCTAGCATTGTTTTAGAGATTATCTCAACTTCTTTTATATAGGAACGCTGATCCATGTTTTTCAAGTTTGCTTTATAATGTAAGATGATGTATTTGCTTTTTGTATTTATGCTAGCAGCAGTCTTAATATTCTTAATACAGCTGACATTGATCTATAAACTGTCTTATAAAAATTTTTCTTAAACATATAATTTTACTTTCACAGATGAACAGCAACTTTGTACTTTATGTATATAAGATTCTGTTTGTATATAAAATTCTTCCTTAAAATGTGGAAGATAAGATAGAAAATTTCTGCAAACCTTTTGCTGACTGCTGGAGTTCCTTTGAACTAATAGAACTGTATTTTATAGTCTTGGATATTGGTGCTTCTGTAGATTATCAGGTATCTCAAAATTACACCAATGTGGTTTTTTCTACCCAAACTGTGTCAATTCTGTGCAGCTGCCTGCTTGGCATCAAGATTTGTGGCTCCTCAGTAAATAACATAGTGAACCTAAGGGCAGATAGACCTGGAAGCAGTACTACTGTGCTTTCTTAACAGCCTAAGGTTTCAGAACATGTAATGCCACCTGGTAGAGAATTTTGTGGAGCTTTTGGTTGTTTCTTTTGTTTTGAACCTTTTTGTTTGCAATTACATTTTTCTTTCATTATAAATGTCTGTGAAGTCAGATTTTTGGCATCATTCAGCTTTTGCTTTTATGGGTATTTTATACAATAAAAGGACTGAACAGAAGAGGAGACCTTAATAGTTTAAGGGGATTTTGTAAGTATAAAGGATTGAAATTTGATGTCTTTTAAATGGATAGAGAGAACACAAAAGAGGAGCTTTTCTTTTAACAGTCTGATATTGTAGTTACTTTATGTAATTAAACCTAATAAGTTCTGTTCTGGAAGAATTGTTTTCTTTTGGAATCTGTTAGCTTGTAATTCATCTTATCTCTGGCTGCATTGCCTTATTTCTTGCTTACAAGTAAATAGGTTGACTTTCTTGTGGCTTATTTTTGCAGAGAATCCAATTTTCTTATGTTGCTTTTTTTCTTTAACTTCCTCCTAAATGCATAAACATAAGCATTTACCAAATAATTATGTCACGTGTGGTATACTACACTAATATGAAAAGGTTCTTATACTTGAAGTAACTTCAACAGAAAAGATTTATATTCAAAATAAAATAGCCCATGAAAAACACATATTGTGTCCAGATATGGGGATCACAGAGCATTACTGATAATTTGATTCATAAATATTTTTCTACTATATAAAGTAAAAATGGGTCTATCAAAATGCCATACCATTCTTAATTTGGATTGTCACATGTAATGCAGTTACATAGCACTTCTCATCTATAGGCACCAGACTGCTTTCCAGGGAAGGTAAGTGTTGCTGTCCTCCAGTTTACAAATGGGCAAGGTGAAGCACAAAGCAGTAAAATGACCTTGCTCTAGGTCACCTAATAGCGGAAAGGCACAGTCTGGAAATGAACCCAGTTGCTGGATTATTGTGCAGGTGCTGTCTCTCAGATTGTGCTTTGCTTTAGTGACACAAGCTGACATCGCCGGATTTTGCCATTATTATCAATGACTCCTTCATAGGACGTGTTTATGCATGGCTGCCAAAATAAAAACAGTCTAGGGATCAACCACTAAATTATTTTCCAGTACGTGAGATTTTCTTTTTTGAAGTCCAAGTATAAATAGAATTACTAAAAAATTATTCTGCATTGGCTTCTTGGATTTTATTTTATATTTTTCCCTTTTTTATGTTGGCTGTGACGTCTGTTAAAATGTGTGTAGCTAAATGTGGGTTTACTCTGATTAGAATTCATCACAAAACCTTCCAGAAGAGTCTCACAGTAGCTGGATCATGTGAATGAGATTGTATGTAGACTCTGCATCTGCAAACTGGAAAACATATGTTGTATTTTTTAAAAAACCCCCACATTTCCTAGTTAATATAACAAAGCTAGCCAAGTTTCAGCTTTTATGTTTTCTAAGATAAAAGAAATTTGTACATTTTTGCAATATATACCAAATGGAAACTTCTTGTATTTCAGCTACCCCTAAATGAACAACTGAAAATCCTATAAAACTTAATGCTTACCTTCAAAACGTGTGTAGTTTGAGCCTGGTAAAGTACATAACTTTCTTCTCCTTTAGAATGAAGTCACCCTGCTGAGAAATGAAGTGGCACAGCTGAAACAGCTTCTTCTGGCTCATAAAGATTGCCCTGTAACTGCCATGCAGAAGAAATCTGGCTATCATAGTGAGTAATGTTCCATTACCTATAGCCTGAGGCTGCTTCAGTGAAATACTGCCAAAGTGAACTGAATGAGCATTAAAATTGAGAAGTGCAGTTCTAATATTACACATATTACATTAAAGATTTTTATTTTTTTATCCCAAAGTTATTGGAAGACAGGAATTAATATGTGATAC
The DNA here is from genome assembly GCA_036785705.1 of Acanthornis magna. Classification (NCBI taxonomy): domain Eukaryota; kingdom Metazoa; phylum Chordata; class Aves; order Passeriformes; family Acanthizidae; genus Acanthornis; species Acanthornis magna. Next base: position 12,560,646 of record JAWUZG010000012.1, read on the forward strand.
TTAAAAATATATTTTAAAGTCAAAATTGAATTGTTGCATAACATTGTAAGGTTTATGTTGGTTTAATGAATGTATATGATAATTAGCATTTAAGGACTATCAGTTACTACACCTGCTTTGGAAAATATAATTAAAGTATTAAGAGCACATGATAAACCATTTTTTATACTTTATCATAGCCTAATACAGTGAAAGGTCCTTGTGGATGTTATTCCTTCATCGTAATGAGATTTCAGTAGAGGTACTATAACAGCTGTCCTCATTTACCATAACATCCAGGATCAGTCGAGCCATTAAAATAATCAGATGCAGGTTCATGGCTCCTACTGTACAATGTTGATATCCACATTAAGTGACTGCTTTTCTATAGATGGGGTGTTTTTAAAAACAGTTCTAATATTGAGGGGAATACTGAGACTGTCAGTACCAATATTTTCTAATCCATATTTTTACTTTAAGTTGTTCATTTGGTTTTTCATCCCTCCAGCATTTTAAAGGTTAATTATGCTTTCCTGACTTGTAGCTTCCTTTTTGGCTGTGATACACAGTGCCAGAACCAGCTGCTGCTGCTGTAGAATAAATGGCCAATTTTGTCCATTGTACACAAATTTGTTACAAATAACTGAGCTGGGAATGCATTAGGCAACATTCATAATATATAACCCACAGCTTTCGTTTTTATGATTTAGTGGTATTTCAAGATATTTGTAAATGTGAAGATTGTTTCTGCCATATGTAGCCACTTCATTTTAATTTGCCAGTGTCAGTAATTCAGGAGAATAAAGGAACATTTTGTATTGCATGTAAACAGATCCTCAGGTGCTTGCGATAAAACTTAATGGCCACCATCTTTACTTGTAGTCATTGTAAGCAATTTCATCAGAATGGGCAATATTTTTTAATTTAAAAGATTCAGGAGATTTAGCAACTCTGTATTGCCATATATATTTAGAATACTGATTTTGTCAGTTTTGAGCTTATAAATCTTGGTCCTTTGATCTCCAGTCATTTTGACAAGACAGAAAATAGCATCTCGGAGTAAATTGGAACAGTATAGAAATACGTTTGGGATTTATATTAACAATGATTGCTGCAGGGATGAGGCCATTATGGCTCCCATCTGACAGAACAACATAATTTCATACAGAAGCTACTAGGGGATAGTATTATGCATGCAAGGTTTTTTAACAAAAACAAAACAAAAAAATCCCAAACAAACAAAAAAACCACCGCAAAAAACCAACCATAGGTTTCTTGAATTGTAATGTTTTGAGGATGCATGTTCCTGTATTGGGATAAAAAATATTTCATCGTAAGTCATAGACTGTCAAAGTGATTACATGCTAAGGATTTCTTTGTTGAAGAATTAGTGAATGGCCTGTCTAGTAGTGCTTGTGTTCAGCCCTCAGAAAAGGACTATAATGTTTCTGATTTAGTAAAGAATACAGAATGAATCAGACCTAAAATACTAATCAATGGCAAAAGCCTACATTTTAGAAAAAAATAGTATTATGCAAGTAGAATGGAAGCATAGCTCAGTTTCTTGAAAAGTCTGTTGAAAGTCAAAGCTTAACATGAATGATAGTTTTAATGCCATCCCTTCTTCCTCCCTGAAAGGATTTTGTCACATTATCTCTGCAATGAATATTGTTAGGAAAGCATGTTGGCTAAGTGACATACGCAGAGTACAATTTATGAGAGGAAAAAATGGTTTCAGTCAATATGTTGATGAAAATGGTGTTCCTAGAAAGTATATTTAAATAAACATATTATATTCATCAAATAATCAAAGTTGAATTGCTTCAAAATTGTAGTGAGTGGTTTAATGGTCTTGCCTCTGTGAAAGAAATTGAAGACCCCAGCTTATCGAGCTCCTGCAGTGCTGAATGTTGTGCACTGCTTAGGAAGTGCTGCTTTAGACCATGTAGGCCATGTTTTAATAGCCAAGCCCACAGTTTGATGGGGTTTTATGTATTATGCACTTAAATAGGAACAAATAATCTATCACTTTTCAGGGTATTTTGGTGCTTACTCTTACATATCTTTTAAGGTCTTTTGTATTTCCCAGACACATTTTTTCTCAGGCGAAGTGAAAAGTATGACAGTGCATAGCCCTTCCTTCTCAAATTGTTTTTGGGATCACATTTTCCTTATTTTAGTCTTATGCTAGCTGCAAAAGAAGGTGTCATCAGGACAGAGAAAACAGAAAAATAGTTCTTGTACTTTGGGTCAGTATGGATGAATTTCTGTTGCAGTTTGAGTTTTCAGCCAGCTTAAACTTTTTTATTTCCTAGAGAAGGATGCCATTGGTTCTGACTGCATCTTCAGCTATGGTGGGAAAAGTGCTCTGTATACAAGAAATCTGGATGCTGTTCATTCATTTTTCATGTTATCTTCTGTACTAGATAATTTCTAAAATTCTTCTGCAATATTCCCTGTGTTTTTTCAGGATTTTTCTGGACTTGTAGTAGGAGAAAGGTGAAAACTTGTGAACTTGTGGAAGAAAATGTGTTGTGGTATTCAGAGTTGTTTTTTTTTTTTTAAAGGGGTAAAGGACATTTTAGGTATTTTTCATATTTTTGTCAAGGACGTCATAATATTCAAGAGCATTTGTTCAAAACTGAATATAAAAGAAGATAAATAGAGGCTGCAGTGTTGGTGGTGTTAAATGGGGGATTTGTATTCTTTCTGTAGCTAATTTTAAAGAAAGATAGAAGGTGACTAACCAGTTTTCAGACCTTGAGTGGTTGAAACCTCTCAAACCACTATGTTCCTGCATCATTTTCCAGACAGGCAATGGTTCTTCAGTGACTGCAGGAGATACTCACAAAGACCAACTCCCTGGAAAAAAGCATTCCTAGGCTTGAGTCTGTCTATGGTCCCTGAATAGCCTGATGAGAATTACCATGAGGCTTCTTCCTTGTAGTGATTATCAGGGGAGTGAAAAGAGTTCAGGATCATGCCAGTGCTTGTGTACTCACTCCCATTTTGGTGTAGGTTGGTTTTTTTCTTCTGAAGACTAAAATCCCTTTTGTTTCTTTGCCTTACTGAAAGCTATTGGTAAGCAATGCTAAGAAGCAAATTGCAGCAATGTTTGACTACTCCAAAAAGGTACTTTTTAGTATATCCTCAAAAGTCTGTGCTTGTTTTGGTGCTCTTTAAATCTTTTCTATAGCCCAGTCTAGCCCCACATTGTGTTCCATTTCCCAAGTGGCTTGCTCCTCATAATGCAGCCTGTCGAGGAGCTATGTAGCTTTCAGGAAAGTTCGTGTGGTGTAGCTCTGTAAATTTTCCGCCTTCTAATATACAGCAAATGTTACTTCTGTAAATTAATTTCTAATTTGGACTATGTGTTTTCCTTGATTTGAGGCAAAGCTGGGGGAGCCATTGAAAAGCTAAAATGCCTCAGCTTTTTTTTTTTTACATTGTTAGCTACAGTATGATTCTGTTATGTATCAGTTGCACTCTCGAAACTACAGTCCTGTGCCTGGCAATTCTCTGGTCAACTAAGGAAAAAATTTTTAAAAAATCTGTCAGAACTTAAGTATGACTCTTTTGTGTTATTCTAAAAGCATTTGTTCTTTATTCCCAGTCTTCAGGCTTAAGAAAACAAGTCACCTCTGTAATAATGACTTTGTAATGTAATAATGTAATAATGACTTTTAAATACCTTCTATATTCATTGAGTAGATTTTCTTGTTTGGTTTTAATTCTTTAAATTGAGGTTTTTTATTTAGTTTTTGGCTACTCTTCCTGTAAAGTTACGGCTTCATAAGGAAGGACATCGAAGAAAATCCAAATACCTGTTCTTTACGGTGTCACCTCATTTCGAGGTATTGGTTTGTAGTTATTGCAATGATTTATGGTTCCAGTCCAGTTTATTGCCATAAATTAGTGTTAAGTCTATGTCTTACATAATCATCTGTCTGCTGTAAGTTCCCCCTCTCTAGCCCCTGGCATCTGATAATACCTGAATAATGTACTTTTGTGTCTTCAGCACAGTATGTTTGTTTATCTGCTCAATGTACACTGCTCTTGTACATTGGTGGTCATCTGTGTGCTCATAACTGTTTCTTACAGTGCTTATAGGATCTCCCTGAGCCCATCAAAGTCAGAAAACCAAGCCTTTCTCATGTTCTTTGCCACTGTGATATTATTACAGACATTTCTTTTGAGTTAAGAAGTGCATGTTGAGGAAGAGAGAACAGTGGAAGGCCTTCCTTCTCTGGCTGAAAGATAAAGATCTGCTTCAACTTCCCCTCTATCTCTGGCTCGTAGCATTTTAAACTAACCATTTGTTTTGGATAACAAGGACATTGGGAATCAGCAAAAGAAGCTTGATAGGAAGATTGAGATTCATAGGAGAATAACAACAGCTCTGAAGAGGAAGAGCAGGTGTTCCAGCAAAGAGACCGTATTTGATACATGTCCCACTTGCTGCCATTTCTTCCTGTCTGAGGAAAGAGTATGCTACTCTCATAATTAGTAATGGAGTATTTTTCAGGAAGTGGCACTAGAGTTTCTGTTTTTAGCGAAGTTTGCATGTGTTCCTTCTTACTTTTTTTACATGAGGTCTTGTAGGTTTTGAGAGAGATATGGTAAAAATTACACGCTGTTGAATACTTTAAACTGAATTGACACTTGTTCATGTTCTTTCTGTTCTTGCATGGGAAAACTTTCCTAAGGGTCACAAACACCTTTCAGAAATACCTTCATTGTCTTCCACTTGTTCTACAGTTACCATGAAACCTTTGGATATATGGTAATTGTCAGCAGATCTAGCTCAGTGTCATCAGTCTCTCTCTCCTTCAATGTTTGAAAGATCTGCTTTTGAAAAAGTACAGGATCTGTAAAATAGTTGGCCTTGTGGATAAGAGCATTCTAGTATGCAAACACTGCTCTTTTAGTCGAGTTGTAGGAGAGATTGCCTCCTTACTCATGTAGGCGGTATTTCTTAGAAAGAAACATAGCAGTTTTCTTGCTTACCCATCCTTCTTGACCTTGCCATTCTTTTCTGGAAACAGTCAATAATAGAACAGTTGTTTTCAAGCTTCGAAGAGGAGTGTGTTCCTGGTATGCATAGGGCTGCTCAAAGATCCTTAGATTGGAGTCTTGACTTGCTAAGTCAGTAAATTTTCTTACCCATGCCTAGCATGTCTTATAACCTTCATTAAAACATATACTTAATTTCATTATTGTTTCTTGACACTTAATATTCCTTTCAGTTGCTGTTGTTAGCCTGGCTTTCTGTGGAAATGAGGATATGATACCACAGCATTGCTTGTCTCCTCATGTTAGTGTTGTCCTTTCCCATCGTTTCTCTTCCCCTGAGACACGTCTGAATTTGTAGGCCAATCTCAAGCAGATCTGAAAGGGATTGCAAAAACAACACTAGAGAAAATCAAGCTCTGTTCTGTTGCTTTGTCCCAAGCAATAGTTCATGCCTGCTTCTGGCTATGTTGGTGTGTGTCACGATAGTCACTAGTGGTTTAAAAAGGACTTCAGTATTCCACCTGGGTACTGGTTTTCGTCAGTGTATAAAACTGTTGTGAAAAGTACTTGAGAACATTAAGTAGCACAAAGTGATACAAAAAAGTTGTAATGAAATTCAGCATTCATATGTCTATTTTTGAGTGAAAAACAATAGGATAATTTTCTTTTCTTGGTTTTTTAGTCTTGAATTCAGCTTTTAGTTTGGCAGTGTTTGTATAATGCCTTGGCTAACATCTGCAGCTCTGGAAATAAAGATGATTTTAGCGTGACTAGGATGTATGTGCAAGAAGGACGTTTTAAGTCATGATTGTTTTGGAAATTCAATTTTTACACAGTGATAATTTTTTTAACCTGCTTTACCCTCTGTCATGGGAAAAAATGATGTAACTCTGTGGCTAATTCACTTCAGTTTTGTGGAGAACACCTGAAATACTCCAAAAACATTTTTAAAACTATTTTTAACAATTTTGAATCCTATTGAGAGGCATTTGTAAAGTTATGAAGCTTCATTCTGTTAAAAAGAATGGGGGCTGAAAACTTGTGGAAGCATTGTCCAGTAAACATAGCAGTGTAAGTAATATTTTTTCTGCTATCTTACTCATGATCTCAAATATTCATTACTGAATGTAGAATTATTTTTCTTTGATTACTAAGCAGACACAATAAATAGCATTTTTCAGTCTGTGAATATTGCTTACTGATGTGAACATGCATCATTACAATTAGGCATGGTACCCACTGGCTGATTTACTAGGCAGGAAATTTTAATCATGGCTTTGAAGATGTGAAAATGTTCTGGTTTCCTGAATAGTCATTCTGCAGTCCAGTTTTTCTGCTTACAAAGTAGTATTTTCTTTTAAAAAACAGAAATAAGCTTGTTTTGCAATTAGTGCTGCATTACACCATGAATTTTAGTTATTTAGGGGATGGTTGCTGTTACTGGGAGGAGGTGGTGTGCATTCCCAGGGACAGAATAAATGACTTTTCCTTATTCAGCTGCAGATAAAGATGACAGCTCAGAAGACATCTCGGTGCCCAGCAGTCCGCACACAGAGGCAATCCAGCACAGCTCCGTCAGCACTTCCAACGGCGTGAGCTCCACGTCCAAGGCGGAGGCGGTGGCCACCTCGGTGCTCACGCAGATGGCGGACCAGAGCACGGAGCCCGTGCTGTCCCAGATCGTCCTGGCGCCTCCCTCCCAGGCCCAGCCGTCAGGAAGTTGATTAAAAACTTGCGTTGCATCAGTTCCTTAGATACGCATCTGTGACTTTAAAGGGAAACCAACAAAAGACCAGTCTCCATCTAGGAGAAATTGTAGCTTAAAATTATTAATTTTTAAAAATCCAACCCAAATTTGGCTTTAACGATTGGCAGGTGGAGATGAGACAGAACACCAGTTCTAGTCTCTTTGCAAAAGACTTTTTTTTTAAGTATTAGTTTTACTAGTTATTTTTTGTGCTTAATGTGTAAAGTGTGTGTACAGTACAATGTGGTTTATTTCATTTTTAATTTGGTATTATTTTAACAAACATTGGGGTGAATTACCGAAGGTCATCCCCAAGACTGTGATAGTAATATTATGTGACATTTTTATACCAAAGTTCTGCATAGTCCCTATTGACTTTGTAACGTTAGCAAGGTCATAAAGCACTAGGCAAGAGAAAGACAGTAACGGTAAATTTGCTTTTAGTCTTTTTGCCTTTTTGTTGTTTTGCACATTATGAGAGGAAGAACATAGGAAGAAAAACATTTGGGTTTTTTATGTATAGCATTTTGGTTGGCTTTTAACTGTTGGGGTTTTTAATTTGTTTAATAGGGCCAGTACAGTATATGACATACAGTACTTATGCACATACCAATCCTAGATGAGGATCATTACTAAATAGATTTGATTTTTTTTTTTTTTTTATTTTAAATTTATGTCAGGTGGGTTTTTTCCCACTCCAACACTTGATTCTGGTGGGAGGAGAGCTTTAGTTCTCCAGTCAGAATAGATATCTATAACCACCCCTTGTTGCTAGGCTGAAACCAGTAAGCATATTGTAAAATACAGGGTTATCAAATATGGAATACTTAGTATTCCAAAGTAGGTTGATATTTTGTGGATTTTTGAGTCGCAGACTAAGGAGTTTACTTATGGTTTTGGATGCCAGAAAAGCCTAAAACCCTTCTTCAGACAACTCGACTTTTTTTTGTCATTGTCTTGTATTTGCAAGCTAACTTGTACTTAATTCTTGTGTAAGCACTGTCATCTTTTAGTAGCAAAAATTTTGATACCTTTCTTGTGGAAAAAAAAAATCAGTATCTACCGTATCTTGGAAACAATGTAATTATAATGTGGTGTGTGTGGTGTGTGTGTGAGAATGGTTCAGTAGTTAATGCCAGCAGTCTTTTGCTTGAATGTTTAAAGATGCCTTCAATGTGATGCTGGCTGATAGGTGATTGCAGTTTTAAAATGTTATTTACTGTGCGAACTTGGATAACTAACATTCCATGATGTAGTTTGTTTCTGATGAGATGATTGTAGGTACACTTTTTCTCATTATCCAATCATCTGTAGGATATTGAGTTTTTTAATGTGCCATTATCTATTTTGATTCTGTACTCATGTTCAAAATACAGTACAATATTTTACAATAGATTAAGTTGTTTTAAAAAAAGTAGATGTGTGCTTTCAGGTCGGAAAACTTTGTATAATAGCAAAAACAGATGCATAGTAGCAACTGGCAGTAAAGCAGGATTCCATTATGTATATAACAAAGATTTAATGCATTTATAATGGGTTGTGTAGTTCATTTGCTCTTCCTTCTCCACACTATATCATGTGTTTTTAAGTGTCAGTGCCATCAAATTTCTATTTGGTTCAGTTTTAAATCTAAAAATGTAATTGATCCACAGGAAAATATAATTTCTGCAATATATATACAACCATACTATAATGAAAACTGGACAAAGAAATATCTAAGTCATATATGTATCATTGCAGGGCTTTAAGCATGAAAATATTAGGGATTCTAAATATTTTGTATTTTAAAACTAAGAAAGTTGTGTTGATAACCTCATGTGTTTAAAAGTCTTACTTTCCCAATTTCAAGATAAAAAGCTGTAACAGTTACTGAGCATTTCCAGGATGGTTAAATACAATGGACCTCTTGCGAGAAAGAAATGAATTGCAAAGGCACAAAAGGTGAATTCTGCAAGAAAGTTCTACAGTCACTTTTCATTGTAGTTTTGGTGGACTAGATGAGGCCTCGTTGATTATACTATAATTTGCTCTCCTAAACACAAAGGCTTTTAAATCATATAAGTGGAGTTTTTTTATAACAAAACTGTTGCGCTTGTAAAATAAGTCTACATAAGTGTATAGGAGATGTGTAAACAGTTAATGAATTTAACAGTGGGGCTGGGAAAAGAACCATTAAAATCTGTGTTCAGCAAATAGAGAAAAGGTATTAGCCGTACTACCATGGATTCCGTTTTGAGACGTTGTCACACTACTTCTGTACTTAGCATTTTGGGTCTTTACATTTGACATGTTTCACAAACTGTACTGTTTTCTTTTATGTGCAGTTTGCATGAGTAAATCATCAAAGAGAATAAAATCTATCTTTAAGTTATGTTCCTATTTTAATGAAATTATAATTGTTCTAAAAGGCAGCACTGTCTTCAGACTTATTTCTTCATTCTTGCAATTACCAGCATTTTTCTGGAGGTCATTACTGTAATGTCAAAGTAATCTCTTATGTAAATGAGAACACGTATGTTTCTTTAGAAAATAAGGCAAATACCATTGCTCTGCAGTTGAACTCCAGCATCTTCTGAGGAACAAGCCTTGTATCATTAGTTCCAGGAGCCCAAGGTAATCCACAGATAAATGAGTTCATAAACATAGCTTGGTGATCCCAGATGTTGCTCAGCCATTTCTGGTTGCCCTGAGTTCCACAGCAAAAGCACTGTGTGTAATGAGAATTTCCAGCCAACGTCAATAATTTTAATCTTATTTCAGTATACATGAAGCCAGAAATACAGCTGTAATCAAATTAATAGCTCGCAGTTGATTGTTGTCACAGGTTAAGAAAAAATCATGCCCTCGTGCCTGATATTTAGAATAGTAAAAATGCTTTGGGCATATTTATGGATGTTGAAAACATACAGGGAATGGCACATTCTGTTATCATTTGACAAGCTTGTGACAGAACCCCAATATGGAGACTTGGGAGGAAACGAAAAAGTAAATTTGTTCCATGCATGGACCAAATGAAGTGAAGCTGCACTCAGCTTTGAGCCCAGTATGAGAACAATGCCTGAGGCCTCTATTGCTTTGTTATATTGTTTTTCTGACTGTAAGAGTTATGTTTGTGACTCCGAGGGAACAAAAACAAGGCTGTGTAATGGGTACTCGGGCCGAGGGGTGTGAGGGGTGGAGAACCAACCCACTTCTTAATGTCTGTACTTGTAAAAGACTCAGGTTTATATCTTAACTATTCAATCTAAGTATTTTCTCTTTAAAATGCCAGGAGAGGCTGAGCAAAGAAAGCTATTACACCAGAGAAGGAGATGACAGAAGTGTGGGATGAGCGGTGATTTCAGCTACCTGAATTACAGGAGTAATTTGCTTAGAGACAGACACAAACATTTTAATTGGTCATCATAAATGATAATGAGGAGAAAGCATAGTGAAATTAAGTGCATCCTAATAAAGTAAGGTATGTTAAATTGCACTGAAGGAAACTTGAGCAATGCTTCATGACATGATTAATATACTCATGACAATGTGTCTAATGAAGGCTGTTTGCATTTATATGCTGCCTGTTGCTTCCCTCAGTAGAGACATAATTTGAACTGTGCTCATTTACAGTGCAGAACAGTGAGTGTGAGATTGGCTTGCAGTAGTCTTTACATTTGTTTTTAACTGTTGTATCAACAGTAACACAGGTATGATTTATTTAACCTGTGTTGTGTAATGCTGTGTAGGGTTGGTTTGGATGATTCTATCATGAAATTTTCAAAGTTTCGTATTAAGTGGTAACTCTCCTTTTAATTTTAGGTTTTAATGTGTCTTTTTACTTTTTTTTTCCCCTTTATGGAATGTGGAATCATGACCTTTATTTTTCTTTACTTTCTTCCTCTTCAAAATATTTTTCTTTATGTGATGAGCCCCAGAAAGTGCTTATATATGTAGTGTGGAATTCTTTCTTTTTTACATATTGTTTCCTCCTTGGTTGTGTTAACCCTATACAGCAAACTTTCATTTCAAGAAATTAGAAGTCAGAAAAGGAATTTCTGCACACTGTGTACCTTGTCTTCAGCTAAAATAGATGTGAAAAGCTTATGTTATCTTGATATTTACATCTTCCTAAAACAAGATACATTATAAAATATTATATAATTAATTACAATTATTATATAAGTATTAATTATAATTATTATATAATTAAATTAAATATTATATATTTAGGTATGGAAAGACCTAAAAACCAAAAGATTTCCTTACTAATGCTGTGCACAACTAATGAGTGCAGACTGTATACTGATAGCTTCATAACTCTGCAAAGTGCAACCCTCTCCAAAAGAGAGTTTTTAACTTCCTAGGTGTGGGGTTAGTTATAGTCTAATTACATGGCTGTCAGTAAAACAAGAAGACACATAAATTTGATCCAATTTCTGTAATTATTTTATTTTAAGCCTTGGTCAAATTCTTTATCCCTCTTCTGTTATCATTTTTATAATGATGTGTACTGTTCTAAGCACTTAATCCTATTCATTTTTGGGGGAAGAAGAGGGACAGGAGAGGAAGTTCTTAAGTTTTTAGATTAACTACCTGTTACTTAGTTTAATCTGGGAATGGATAGTTAATCAGAAAATTGTTGTAAAATCATTATGCAAGGACAATTATTATTTTTAGTCCATAGGTAAAGAGACAGTAGCTCAAGCTCCATAGATTGACTAGAAATAATACAAGCATAGAAGGCGCAGAAAAGCTTGAAGCAAAGAAAAGGAGTTGTGCTTCTAGGAACTCTTCTTTGGTTTTAATACCAATAGCAGAAACAGGGTAGGCATTGGGCAGTGTTTGTAACCACCTTGGGCAGCAAGGCCTGGTGATGCTCCAGGTTGCAATTAATGAGCTTAAAGGATAGTATTCTCTGGCTTAGGGAGAACTGTGAGTGCCAGGCTGAGATGAGCGTCAAGAATGAGGGCACTGCCAGGGAGATGCTTTCAGAGGAACAGGATTGCAGGTGGCCAGGTTTTGCTCACCTCACTCTTGCCTGTGGCTATCTCTATACATCTGAGTACAAACATGAGCTATTGCAACTCCATTTAACACCATCTGGGGCCAGGTGGATGGAATGTGCTGAAAATGGTCTGATGGCTGTGTTTAGCTACCTGAAAGATGAAAGTTAAGGTCTATTTTTTCCCTACTGCCTAAAATGTTCCTGCTCTTGTTTTGCTGCAAGCTAGTATTGGCACAGTACATGAATAGTATTTCCCTCCCTTCAGCCGAATGACTTGTTCTAGACCATTACAGGAGGCATTACATACTGCCTTTGAGAAACTACTGGGCTGCTGCATTTTATTAACTGAATGATTTCAAAAAGCCTACTGATTTGCTTATGTTTAAAAAGAAAATGGGAAAATATATCTGTGTCCTACATCTGGGATTCTAATCAGGAGTAAAAGGAGATGAGCAAGGAGAGAATAAGCCCTCTGCCTTAGCAGAAAACAAAATAATCTGCCCTGAATAAATTGAGAAAATGAAACTGAGGGGGAAACATCTGCACCCAGAAGGTGCTGCATTTCGTTGCTCAATTATAGCAGCCCCTTCCTCTGACACAAAGATGCATTCTGCGAAGATCTATTTCTTCCAAATGTTTACAGTGATGTTGGGAATGTTTTGATCTCACTTGAGGTAAGTAGTATAAACATCCTGTTATTCATAAGATTGTGTTGAGAAAGATACTCTTAAAGGTGATATAATGTATAGTACAGTCATTCTGGTTGCCTGTAAAATGCCAAGAGACTTTATAGTCAGCGTGGCTATGATCTGAAAACAAGCAAAAGATTAATATTTCAGTTTTCTTGCTTTCTGTCCTTTCAGCAGAATTGCTGTAGAGGGCTCATGGTTTTTGCTGAAAAAAAAATACATAATCCTTGTAAATACTGAGGAGATCCTGTATATTTCACTGGATGACATTTTGAGCACTTGCTCATTTTGTTGACTATTTCATGACTTTTAAGCTATTAAGTTTACAATTTATTATTTGCATATGTGTGAATATGTAAAATATTTATTTAACCTGTATCTAGCTGTTTACCCAAACTTTTTTGAGTCCTAATTCTAACAGGACTTTACTCTTTTTTCTTCTATAAATTATGCAGCACTCTCTTGAATGCTGTGTAGGAAGGTTGCTGGCCTTAGAGCCTTGAGCTCTGTTCCCAGTCAGCACACAAAAGGAATACTGTTCCTGAGTTGACAGCATGGTTGTATTTGTCACGTGTGGCACAGCATTGGCTTCTTGGGATGGAAACACCTTATACTGACTAGGATGCTTCCCTTATATTGTAAGTACCAGCTCGTTATGTAAATTCTGTACTTTTCCTTGTTACAAAGGTCTGGCAAAGTCCTTTTGTGTCAAGAAAGAAATTCATGATCTTTAGCCGTTCTTGTAATTTAATGTCTAGTTTAGGTTTTGTTGTTGTTTTCGACTGGATAAAGGCACGCACCCCACCTTCATGGAACTGCACTTTAAAGTGTGCCAGGCACTGAGGCATGTTCCTGAGGGCACATAAAATCCCACAGGCCTTGTCTATTGAAGAAAATGCCACCACTTTGTCAGAGTTATATTGTTACAAAAACAAACTTTCACAGATTTTCTGAAAACTTCCAGTTTGACATGTCTACTGATTTATTCTAGTCCATTTTTGCTGGAGAAAAGTATTAAGCTAAATTTAAACTAAAAAAAGTGTAGGAATATATTGACTAAAACAATACAAAGCCATTTAAAGTGATGCAGCACACGATTTCTTAAAATATTTGACTTAAAGCAGCTTTTCTACATTAACAACTTCAAAGAAGTTTGTGCCTCTTTTATGAAGAGGTGAGGATTAATTTTATCCTGGTGAAGTAAGTTTCCTTCTATAATGAGTCTTTTCCAAGCAAGTATGAGAGCAGGATCTGATCTAGCCTCTGCTAATGACCATCAGTGCTTCTGTCAGCATAATTTAGTCAAAGAAATTGACTAGTGCATAGACTTGCTGTGCATCATCATGTACAGTCTCCTGTCTTGCTGCTTGGTTTAATTTGATATTGAGAGGCTTACAAATACCAAATAATGTCGTGTTAAACAATGCCACCTACATGTCACCCCAGGTTGTGCCCAGCAGAGCTTCATTGCACCTCTGGGTATGATACACTGTACCCTGCAAAGATTAAGAATGGAAATCATCACAGTTTGTTCAAACTGAAACGAAAATGAACCACAGAAAAATATAATATTAATATGTGAATATTATTAAATTGTTATTTCATAATGAGCAAATTGTAACAGCTCTCTTCCTGAATGGAAACTCTTTCTTATACTGCAATCTGTGTTAAGGGTTTATCCAAAAATAACACAGGAAATACTGTATATAGTTACTGGAGCAAGGCATTTCTGGCAGATTTCCATGGCATGCTCAAAGGCTGTGACCTGGCCTACATTTGTCTTTCATTTAAAGTCAGGAAGAGATTTTTTGTAAGTGCTGACAACAGCTCAAACCCCTACCTACTGAGCGGAAGGTTGAAGAGTCACAAGCTATAGTTAAATAAACCAGATTTATAAATTTTCAAATGAAATGTCTTCTTTTAATGATGTTTTGCTTATAGAAGACAATGGATAATAAATTATTAACTGAATGAGGTAAGTAATTCCATTTTGTACTGTTTCCTGCTGTGTGTAACAGTCCCAAACCTGTGAGTTTCTAATTTCTCAGGATCAAAATGCCATCTAGTGGTAACAACAGGATATTTTGAGCAAATACTTTTTTTTATGTTGACATCAAGTTTTCTTTTTTTTCCTGATATTCTACATTTTACAGTACATTAAAGTCTTGAGAGAAGAAGATAAAGAGTTTGAGGGAAAGTACAGTCCCCCCAAGCTGGGTCACCAGGGGTGCCTCGCTACTTGGGAGCTGCCCAGCTGCTTGGGAGCTCTATTTCTGCCTCTGCAGCTGGAACAGAGGCTTCCCCTGCCAAGGGTTGGATGAATTTTCATACCTAGTTGGTAGGCTGCACCTTACTGTTACTTGATACTAAAATACAATTTGGCCATCGCTGTATGAAAAGAGCTGAAAGCCACCTCTGCTTCACTGAGTGCTCATCTGTCTCTCCTGGTAGGAGGTTTTTCCCTCTGGGTCGTCATTCTCCAAGGAGCTAAGGGGAATCAGTCCCTTCTGCTCTTCTACTGAACTACCAGGGAATGGTATAAGCTTCTCCATGGCATAGTTTGCCTACTTCACTCCTCAGAGTAGAATATAAACTATAAAAAAATTAACAAAACTAAAACTTGGCTTCTAGAATAGATTCTTAAAAGAGTAACTGCCATGAACCGGCTTCTAGAGTTGAATAACAGATTTTATTTGTACAGCAAGAATAAATAATAAAAATAAAACCCTATGATTCTATTTAAATACAGTCATCCATGAGAATGGGGCATAGGAGCCTCCATGTGATACGAGCCCACTGATGGAGATAGTCTGGCTTTACACATGGAGCTGACTGAAGAGAGCTCTGCAGCATTTCATCTTCCCGTGGGTTTGCACTTTACTGTGATTGGGTTGTGTTGTTGTTTATGGGTCTGCTTTTTCCATGCACTGTTTGAATTCCTCCATCTACTGATCCATGTGGCCCTATTCCATTCCAGATGCTGGCAGCAGCAGTTGCCAGGGCTGTGATCAGACCACGGCACTCTGAGATGTGTTCTGCAGACTGGTGCAGAAATCTAATCTGTCCCACTCATGTCACTCTAGAAGTCCATAAAGATGGGATGGCATGGTTTGGTGGACTGGGAAGGAGTTTGTGGATGGATAAAGAAATCCTTCACCTTGACTCTTGTTTTGTATGCTATTTGAAGTAAATTGCAGCAGACTAAAGAGTCTGATTAACAAGGGCCCTCACAGCACAGGTCATCAAAAGGGTCACCTGAGAGTCTGGGCTCTCTGCAGTCACTGCTGCTGCTGTGCTGCCAGCACTGGTACTTGTGCACTCATCTGTCCCTCTAGAGTGCTGCTGGTTATTTGCCTAGACACTGGCACTGGCCAACAGCCAGGGCAGCTGCAGAGAAAGAGGAGGGAGCAGAAACAGGACTAGAGCAGCACTGCTTTAGCTGGCAGTAAATTGTCATGGAAGCACATTTAGGTAGGCACAACAAGAAGAGTTTGGGGAGCATCGGCAAATGCAGTCTGAAAGGCACCAAGAAATCTGTCTTGTTTGTGTTGTTAAAAATAGATGAGGAAATCCATAGATCTGGGACAATTTCTTAAAGCTAAAATAGTGGCTTTCTCTGCATAACAACTGCAGTCCTGCAGCTGTTGCAGCTGCATCTGCCCTTCACTCTCAAGTTTTCAGAGCAGCAGAATGCTTTAAGGAGGTTATGATTCTCCACAATCAGAGGGAAAGCCATTCTGCTGTGCACATAGTAAAGAAAAGAAATTTTAAGAGCAAGTGGCCCTGCGATCAAGCCTTGAAACAAAGGAGAAAGAATAGGGCAAACAACTGATCAGTGATGATCCACCTGAACTTGGCATCTATATTTTTGAAGCTATTTAGCTACATACAAAAACAAGTGAAATAGAATATAGTGCCTACATAATGCTTTCGTTCCTTCAAAGAAGGCATTCTGGGCAGAATGCAGACAATGTAACTTCCAGTGTTTTGGGGGTGCTTTTTTGTCTTTATATGCCTAATGGTTATATGCTGTAAGGAGGAAATTATTTTGATGCTGTATAACATTATAATCCAGATTACTACTTTTGATGTGAACACTCAGACAATAAGGTAATTGGATTTTTTTGGCCCTTTTTCTCCTAAAGGAGTTTAAGACAAGTTTGTCATGAAAATGGATCCATGTGGGAGCAGAAAGGAGAGCAGTTTTCCCGTGGGGGGCTGAAGAAGCTGTTTTCTGACAAGCAGCAGCAAAGTGGCAGTTGCAATGTTGCTACAATGCTCACAGAAATGGTGAGGGCTTCTGCAGTATTGCACAGGGTTGGCCAAAGAGCTTTGCTTGGTTGTGTCTTTTCAAAACATATTTTCTTGACTTACTGGCCTTTAAGAAAAAAACCAAAACAACCCTCCCTTCTTTGGAAAGTTCTTCCCTTAACAGTGACTTGTTGGTTCGGATAAACTCTAAGTTCTGAAGTCATTGTGTTTGCATCTCTGTGTAGAAAACCCCTAGAAACTGAGTGTTGGAAGGACTAAACCAGGAATTAGTTTCCTATATATCCACTTGATTAAGGATTGCATGACTTTACTATTGATACATGAGGTTGAATTCCAGATCTGAGCTTAGTGTGGTGATGTGCAAGTCAGGTTGCAAGATCAGTTATCTCTGATTTTGTTTAAAATAAAACTTCTGCTTGCACAGCTGAAATGTTGCCAAGTCTTAGTCTAATTTAGTTTTGATTTGCTAAGGGGCTTTCCATGTGTCTTGGTTAACAATAAGCAAAATGTGCACCACTGTGGGTTGTAATTATTTTATTTGTAAAGAAAGGGGAAATAACACTTTTTTTTCTCCCTTCCTTCTTTCCTCCTCCCCCAGAAAAAAGCAGTGACATCAGGTACAGAAAAGAGAAATTTCTCTCCATGTGGGCCACATAGTAAATAGTGTATTTTGGCACAGTTAGAAGGGCTCAGAAGGCATCAGGTTATTTTTTCCTTTCATAAGGAATCTTACTGTTGTAAACTTACAGTACACTAAAACTATTGTGATACTGGCAGATAAATTAATGAGTAGTGAAAAATCTCAAAGCTTAATTAAATCCAACTATTACTTCCAGGACTGGTTTATCTCCTCTCCAGGAATACTTGATTTCAACAGCTTGTTTAACAGGAAGGGCTATTGATCCCTTCAATAACACTTTAGAATCATTAAGAGGAAAAACTTTAATCTCCTTCAGCTCTTTGAAGTTGTTTGGGTTAATGTCATCTCTCTGCAATCCTGAAGAGCTAATGATGGCCTTGAAAGATATTTCCAACATTATTCTCTGTTGCTTTTTGTGCCCTGCTGCCATTACCTGCCTGCTCACAGAGTTAGCTGTGCAGTAAAGCAGAAAGGTACCAGTAGTGCATGTGCTTGCCTGCTCGGTTTGGAAGGTTTTATATTCTCCTTCAAAAGTCTTCCTGGTGGAACCAAACACATGTATCAGAGATTTTTTGAACTTCAAATTAGTTATCCATGCTTCTCAACGCTTTGAGGCTTGGACTTAAAAGCATCTTCAAGTCATTAGATTTCATTCTGCAAAGGCCCTTGATAACTTGATGGCATATGTCTATACAGCAGGGAATTCTCAGAATGTTTCTAGACTTAATTTCTTACTTCTTTTTCTAAACAATTACATAAAATTCAACTTCAAATCTGATGCAGTTTGCCTTACCAGGGCCCATACACCCTGGTTCATGTAAAGTATGTTACTGAGTCTTAAAATACCCTTAAATGTTTCATGTGACCTAAATATGGATATTATCTCAAAGAACCCTAAATATTCTAGAAGGTGCTACTCTGTTTGAGAAGCAAGTGGATGGGATAGCTAATACCCTCATTAAAAACATTGGTTTTGAATGGCTTCAGTAACACATACGTTGGCTTCTCTAAGAATATAGAAATTACTTTGAGGGACTGATATTAGAAAATTGAATAATTGTACCAAGAGTGTGTCAGTTCTATACAGCACTTCAGAATTGCTGAATTATTATGAGAAGGTTCAATTTCTTTAAAAAGTCTTCAAATCCATCCCAGGGATCTAGAAGTGGATCCAGTAGTTCTAGAAGTCTCAAGTGATTGCCTGCAGAGCCTGTGCCAGTTCTGTGGCACAGCTTATGGCTTCAAGTAGGAAATCATCACTCAGGGTTAAAGACATTTTGAAAGGCAGGACTAGAAGTATTTTGCAGATTTTTATATTTTTGATGGGTAGCTTGTTTGTAGTTTTCAGTGTTTATGGATGAAATTATAGTCGTAACAGTTTATTTCTAAGACAGTTTTGCCAATGGCTTGCCTTCTGTTTTTTAACTTGCAATTACCAGGGGGTTTTTTTCCAAATATATATAAGCACTACTTAAACTAAGGCCTTAATATTAATTTCTAAGCATGGTATAAAATCAAAATATTATAAAAGTAAAATGGAAGATATAAGCTGAATTTTACAGCCAGTATAAACACACTTGTGTGTTTTACAGCCATAAGTATTATCTCCTTTGACACTTGAAGCTTGTCCCTAGGAGACAGAAAGCAGAAACTTCCTAGAATTTCTTTAATTAGCCTGTTCATTTCACTTAATAAAACAAGAAATCAAAACCATGTTGTGTTTCTTTCACAGGACTCTTACAAATGTAACTTAGAGTATGTAGCTCTTATATCTAAGCAAAAGCAATTTCGAAATTTCCTAGTATTTTGATAATTTTATTACTAGCTGATTTCACTAGAAGTCTTTGCTTATGGGATATGCTAGTAAGTGTGCACATGAGCAATAAGAAAGTTCATAAAATGTCTGGTGTTAAAGTGCATTCAGAGTGGCTGCAAATAATAATTTTAAAAAGCCCTTTTGCAATTAGAAATAGTTTAGATATTGTTAGCTCTAAACATCACCTGGAACCTGCTCCAAGAGATGCTGTGCGTGTCAGCATCAACGTTTAAGATCATATGATTTTGCCAAGATGCATAGGAAGCATCAGCTATATCCTATGCATAGTACCTTTCCATGATGTAATTCTCACCACATTTATGCACATCTTGGAAATCCAATTAAGCAGAGTCATGATGTAAAATTCCTTAAGAATTCTTTCACGGAGGACTTAGTTCAGGAAACATGGGCAAGAGGGAGGTTTTTTCCTTTAATGCAGTTCCATTTAAAATGGCATAATGTCTCATAACATCAGTCTAAACACAGCACATTCTCTAGGCTTCAAGTAAACAGCATTAGTTTAGTTTTAAAATTAAGACTGTGCTCATGTGCTGCTTTCCCTTAGATCTTGTGAAATTCACTTCTACTCTAACCAGAAAAAAATCCAACTCTAAAGGTTATCATTGTCACCTATTTCTGTCAAACATTTTTTCATGACCCAGAGAGCCAAAAGCAGGTGTGTTAAGCCCATTTTTCATTTCACTGATGTACACCACCTACTGTGTACCAAACTGCTCTAAGTTATTATGGGACATAGTGCAAGTCCTATGGATCAGGATAGGATGCCAAATGTGAGTTTCTAATGTGGTAGTTGTGATTTTGTGATTTAGAGCAGGAGCTGTGGTGGATGTTATACATACCTTACTTTCTTTAGCAATGATCTTAAAATTCAAAATACAAGTTCCTCCTAGTAACTGTTATTTTGCTAGTCTGTACACTGTAGATAAAAGAAAAAAAAACATACCCCCAAAATCTACAGACTAGCCTAGATCCTAGTAAAATACTGATTATGTCTGATTTGCAAAGGTTGTTCATGGCTGCTGTAGTTGATGCAGGATTCTCTCTCCCTCTATGCCTGTATAGCATTTGGTAATATTGGGTTTAAATGACACTTTGCCATTAATAATGAACAATAGCAACATGCAAAAGATAAGTTCAAACGGGAATTCTCTCATCAAAGGGAGAAAGATTATCCAAAATGCTGGCAATGTGCAATGGCAGTTCTGGGTTTGGTGTTCTTGGTTTTGATGTTATGTTTAAATAGCTGTCATCTATATAGATATTAATTATAACTAGCAAGCTTGGTAGTCAGCCTTCAAACTTTTTATTGATGACTTTTAAATTAGCTAAAATAATTGAATTTATCTTACTGAATAAGTGGTAGAAATCTGCCTTGCTGTTTTCCAAGGAGTAAATGTTCCATTGCAAACACTATGAACTCCAAATCTGCTCGGTCAGGCAGCCCTTGGCCACTTCCCTGCCTGCCCCACAAACTCCTAGCAATTACGCATTATAAGCTAAATTAAATTCTGCACATGACAAGGCTTCTGCAAATGCTGTTTTCCTGCTGTCAAGGGGATCTGTAGCAGGAAGACACTAACTGGGATAAGATGCTACCCCTATTCATCAGGTAACATCTCACCATGTCTTCACTTTTACTGCTTCCCATTAATACAGGACAGCTTTAATTTATGGTGGGTTCGTTTTTTTCCTTCACACAACATTATATTTACTAGTTGAGAACCTGTTTTTACAGTTGTGTATAAATCTTTAAAAATGCCAGTGATTAATTTTAAAATCTCATTTATCACTATATGATTAGTGAATTAGTTAAGGTTTGAAGAATAAATGTCAAGTAATTAGAAGCAATTTTGTACCAGACTCTCAGACAAGGTGATGGATGACAGAAAAGCCACTGGAAAATGGGCCACTGGTCCCATAGTGTTGAGCACCCAGAGCAGGACAGCAAAAGTAGAGGGGCCAAAATAAAAAAAACCCTAAATACTAGAAACCAACCCCAAATCCCAGTGATGAAATTTTACATGAATAATGAAGCCATAATATCTGACTGCAGTTTTTAAAGAATTTTGAGGTTTAAGAGATGAGGCAAGAAACCTCTGAAGGACAATGAGAAGGCCAGAAAATAGCACATTACACATGTATTTCTCTTCTGGAGCCTTTATCCTTGAGGTCCACTTTGAAAATACACCCTCAAATACTCCTACCAGGTGGCAAATATAATAGCACCTTTTCTACACAATGTGATGCTAACAAGCCAGTTTTGCAAAGGAGGGCTTTTCAAGGGCTAAAGATCCAGGGGAACAAAACACCAAGCTCAACCTTGCTGCCATTTAAACCAAGGTCGTGCACACCAGGGCTCTCTTTTGTGCTCTCCCCTGCGAATGAGCGAGCCTGTGAGCTGGGGTCTCTGGGAAGGGACAGCCCCTCTGGCCAAACAGGGCCAGGTGGGAGCTGTGCGCCCGCTGCTCCCGAGCATCCACATTTCCTCCCTTGGTCCCTTGTGCATGGTGACCGGGGTTGGTGCTCGGGAAGCTCCAGCTCTTTTCTAATGAAATTCCCAGAGTTGTAGTTAAATCATTGTTATTGTGCACTAAGATGTGCTGGCTTGATAAGGCATTATGTAATTTTAACATAATGTTGCTGTTAAACAGAAATCTCCATGAGGATTTCAGTCCATTCAAAAGCAGGGTGGGGTGGCAGGGACCTTTGCCTGGTGACTTTCGGGCTAATGTGGGGTTTTTTTCTGCTCTGCACCTTTGATTTCTTCCCACTGTGAGCGGGCTCTGAGCCCTTGTAAAAGGCAGAGCTGCCATGGGTAAGATGGTACATGCTGTGTCCGGGCACATTCCGTGCTGGCCCCGTCACCTGCTAACACCCGCGAGGGCTCTGGGTATGAGCCTGATGCTGAAGTCCTTCCAAAAGCTGCTGCAGGTCTCTGAAGGCTGCTGGAGCCAGAGGAGTCAAAACATTACCCTAAGCCAAGCAAAGAATCTAATCAGAAATAACAACTGAGTTCTGTTTTGAAAACTCTGATCAGCTGCAGAACAGCAAAATACAGCTCCAGTAACTGTGAAATGACCAACATGCTTCCCTAGGTTTTAGCAATAACTGCACTAATAGCAAAGGCATTACTAGACAATTGAAATGCCTAATCAAATCACTCGGACTGATCCTAACTGCAGTATTGATACTGCCTATTATGAAAAATAAGTTTTACACTCTGAACAGGAAAGCATTTTTAATGTAAACATGCAGTTGAATAGTTATCAAAAAAGATTTGGGAGTAGTGGAAGAGTAAAAGCTGGCCATTTAATTGAAGGAAGTTGGAATGAAAGCTTGCGATTTAATTCCAGGAAATGTAAGAGGAAAAAAATATGAAGATCCAGCTTATTTCCAAAAAGCCAAGGTAAACACTCTGTGCACAGAAAGGTCAAATCATGTAGGCAAAATTGCAAAGATTTTTTTCATTGCTTTTTTCTAAACCAGTTTTCATCTAGTTTTAACCTTCTTTTAGTCCTGCAATGAAAATATTATTTCTTGGTAGTCCATCTACTCAGTAAACTTCTGCACTTTATAGATGCAAAATGAAAATGTTTTGTGAAATCAGGTCCATCAGCTAGAATTTATTTTAGAAGGAATAAAAAGAAGGGAACAATCACTCCTACATTTATTTTTTTAACTTGCACACTAAGTGAAATATAGCAACATAAAAAGCTATATTTTGAAATATTTGACAGACACAACAAATGCCATGTTTTTGTCTTACAGAATATTTAACTATGTTGAAAGTTCCCCATGCTCTTTTCCGTTGGTTCTCTACAACAAAGACTAGGCAGAATTTTGAGCATGAAAACCTGAGTGTAGCTAACTGCATAAACCACCTGTTTTTCGGACAGACCTTTATGTTTTAGTTGCCTGGTAGAAGGAAATGTGTTTTATTCACTTGCTGACCCTGAGCAGCATTCGCAGAACTAGAACCATTAATTGCAGCCTGTGCCCATCCTTTTCTTCCTTCAGGCTCTTCTCTGCCAAAAGCCTTGTCCTGAAGGCAGGCTTCCCACCGCATGCCCGCCACCACAGTGCCCCAGGAGAAGGGAGCACAGGCTCCATGACGTCCATCAAAACACCTGCCAAGCCCGCTTGCCCTGGCTGAGGTTTGCGAAGCCTCTGCTGGAGGCGGTGGGTTTGCAGAGCCGTAGCGGATTACACTCGCGTGGACTGCGCTGCGGCTGGGTTTGAATTGTCAGCGCGCACAGCTCGCCCCTGAGGGAGCAGCGAGAGCTCGAGTGGGAGCTGCTGCATGGCCAGGGGACACGGGGCTGGGCACCTGCCCGTGCCGGGGGCTGCCGGGCACTCGGCAGCCTCTGCGGTCAGTGTCTGGGGCACGTTAAAAACGCCAGCAAGTTACACCAGGAACGGGCTTGTCTTTTCAATTAAATGCTTCTAGCGCTGAAATTGACAGTATTTACAACAAGTCCTGGACAGCGAAAAATGGTGACAGCTGGGCTGGCTGAAATTTCTCGCACGAAGTATTTTGAGGGGAAATCTATGGGTTTGCTCTCTTCATGCTTGCTGGAATTTAAGTGGTAATTTCCCCCCCGCTTTGAAAAGAGTCATGTTTTTCACAGGACCGTTGGCTCTGCTGGCAGTCCAGGCAGGCGCAGCCCCGTCACGGCAGAGGAGGCACCGGGGCTTTCCACAGGGACATTCTGAGGAGATTCCTCAGAGGGCCAGCGGTGCCCGGGACGGCCCCGGCGGTGCCCGAGGGCCGAGCGGCGGGCCCGCGACGATGGGCCCGGGGCTCCCCGCCGGCCGTCCCGCGGGAGGGGACGCGCTTCCCTTTGTGCCCCGGCGGCGGGGCGGCCGCGTTGCCATGGGAACCGTCCCGGCGGCCGCGGCGGGCGGAGGCGGGCCGTGCGCGGCGCAAGATGGCTCCCCGAGGCGGCGGGACGCAGCGTGAGCGGCGGGCGGGGGGCGGGCGCGGGCTGCCCCCGGTGCCGCGCGTCTCCGGCCACCCTCCCCCGACACCCCCCGGCCCGGCCCTGCTCGGCCCTGCCCTCCCCTCCCCTGCGGCCCGCCCCGCCCCGCGGCAGCAAGTGGCAGCGGCCGCCGGTGCCGCGGGGCGCGCTGACAGCCCCGCGCCCAACTTGTGTTGCAGGCGCGCCCCGCCGCTGATGCGAGAGCCGCCGCCGCGCCAATGCCAGCGCCGCGCCGCCCGGCCAGCCCCCGCCGCCCCCCGGGCCCGCCCCGCCGCCGCCGCCGCGATGGCTCTGACCTTGTTCGGTGAGTAAAGCGCCGCCGCCTCGGCCCGGCGGGCGCGGGGCTGTCGCCCCCATTGTCTGCGGCGCGGCAGCGCCTGGGCGTGGGCGCCGCCCCGCAGGGCCGGGCCCGGGGCCGCGGGAATGACGCCCCGGCGGGGCAGCCCCGGTGCCGGCCCGGCGGGGGCTCGGCTGCGACGGGCAGATGAAAGTTACGGTGTCGCGGGAAGCCCCGCTAGCCGAGGGGCTGCGCGGCGGAGCCACGGGCTGGCTCCGGAGGGACCCCCGGGAGCGTCGGGGCGCACGGGGCGCAGCTGCCCGCAGGGAGCCGGTGCCTCCCTGCCGCCCTCGGGTCCGGGAGGGGAGGCTTTGGGAGTGCTGCTCTGCCCGTGCTTCACAGCCTGGGACGGCGTGGTGGGAACAGGCTTGTGAAAACTCTAGTTTAAACTGTTGAACGTGTGGCTTCTCCTTAGTAACGTTATTGAATGAGACCCGTTTATGCTTAACGTGCGTGATTTTATAGCGGGCAAACAAACAAAAAAAAGGGCTTCAGGCTGTGTCTGACAACACTAGGTGAGTGCAGCAATGCAAAAGAAAGCAGAAATTAGTATAACTAAGGTCAGTACAGAGTTAACAGGATAATCGGGATACCCTTTCTTGAAAGAAGCTCGTGCACCACAAGTGATTTCTAGTGAATAGGTTTAAGTGAGGATGCGAAGTCTGTTTGTATTGTTTAGACTGTGGATGTTATTTCATGTGTAAACAAATGGCTTGCTTTCACTAATCTCCTGATTCTTGGACTGGTATAATTTCTTAAAAGAATAAAAACACTTTTGTGGGTTTTCTTAGAAATTGACACCTGTTATATTATTGTGGCATACTGAGCCCCACCTAAAAACAAGTTTAGCACGTGTTGCAAGATAGCTCTCTGCAAATAAAATCTATGCTGTATTGGATGTAGCTACAGTGTTGTCTATATTTATATTTATACTTCCTGCTCGAGTTTTTCAGGATGCAAAAGTTCATAGGTCACAATAAACTGTCCCTGTCATTATAGGCCTGATCTTGTCCCTGAGTTCACAGGACTTTAGGAGTTGCAGGTGGGGGGGGGGCCCTTGCAGGTTGTCAGGTGCAGGGTGAGGTTCAACTCTTTAATGTAGATGTGAAAATGAACACAGAGATCAAATGGCAGATTGGCTGTTTTAAAACAATCATTGTGCATGTTCTATTGTATCATTTAAAATTAGATTGTTAGAAAATACGTAGTTTGTAAAACAGGCACTGGAGGTAAACATTGTAGTTGTCCCTACCAGAAAAAAAATTTTAGGCTGTTGAAAATACACATATTCTCCATGCTGTGTCATTATGATCTTTGTCTGCAAAAATAAAGAATATTTTAATTTTATCTTTTAGAGAAAGTGGTATTCCTATATCAGATACCTTTTTTTTTTAACTTATGTGATTCTTTTCTAATTTGCATGTGTTTGATCGACTGCATGACATATTCTATTAATACAAATTTGCATTACAAAGTAACTTGATGGTTTCCTGTGTTATCACGTCTGTTGTTACAGTAAATGACATTGATACATGTAAAAGATAATGAGTCAAGAGAAGATAGAGTGGGGTGCTCTGCTGTGTGTGTCTAGTTTTTAAACATTATCTTGCTGAGGGTAAAACCTCAGGATTGTTTCTTTTAAGAAAACAAAAAGTGACAATAAAACAATGCAACAAATATGGCTCATGTGCATCAACAAATGAATGCGGTGCTTTTCAGAAATGTAAAGCTTTAAAGTACATCTTAAACTATGAATGCAAGAGTGTGAGTTGTGTAAATGCAGAAATGTATGTGAGTGCAATATGTTTGCAGATGTGGTTGTGATTAATTTATGGTTGAGCTAGCACAGCTTACTGTGTTGCTGTGAGTCCTCTGAGCTGAGGTAGCTTGCCACACTTTGTCTCAGCCCATAACAAAGACAGACTACAACATGCTTGCTTTGAGCTTCAGGAACAGTGTTCAGCCTTTATTTTGAATTTTGGCTGTCTGTGGGTAGTTGCATTTTCAGTTACTGCGCCAGAGCTGACCTACAGTAAATCATTAAAAATATAACCCACAAGAGTGGGGTTTTGTTTGTTTCAATATAACCCCCTATCCTAAGCAATATCAGCAAATCTGATGAAAGGCAAAATAAATGTCTGAATTAATGTATCTGTTTTAGGGGATTAAGCAGCTGTAATTGTACTATTTTAAATTCACACCTATCTTACACCGGTAAAATTGTCCTGAGCAAACAGGTCTCAGGGGAATGGTTTCTTCGGTTCTGCTCACTCATATAAATTCTAGGTTCGGTATTGCATTTTTGTTTTCCCTAACCCATAATGGTATAGCACACTGAACGAAATTTCCCTATTCTCAGGCTGCTTCTAATAAATTGTGGTCCAAAAGCATGTAAAATTTGAGATAAATTGCCATGTCAACTTGGGTGGGGGAGAAAATTCACCAAGTTTCCTGGGTCCCTTTCACACACTTTTCCCTTAGTGTGTACTTGTGTGAGCGCAGCAAGGGAGAGGAGAGGGTTGGGAAGTGTTGTAATGTGCTTTGTCTATGCTCTTGGGTGTGTTTTATGGCTCTTCCGGTGCATAGTTCAAAGACTCTACTAGAAGGGGACAGGTCTAGAGATCAGGGTGACATTGTTGCAGGTCCTGGATTAACACCGACATGTGCTTATCAGGTAGTTGAAAGTCAGGTCGTGTTGGAGGTTGCCCTTTGCCGTTGTGCTCAGAGCAGCCCCACATTGCCACAGGAGCACTGTCTGCAGTTCATGCCTTTGAGGTGGCATCTTGAGACTCTTGGGGCAGTTGGTTGTGAAAATAGTTTCTTGTATTAGCAGCATTTTTCTGCTAGAAAACAAGCAAGTTGTTACCCTTGGGCTTTATGTGTCTCCTGATTTACCCCTTTTCAGTTACAGCTTATTGACCTTCCAAGATATCCTGTGCTGACAGCTGGCTGTGTGGAAGATAGGTAGGGAGCACCATGTCCCCCTGGTGCAGCAGTACAGATGATGAGTCTGTTTGTGATATGGGTTATGGGAAAGAGGAGTTCAGCTGCTCCACAGATGGGAGAGGAAGACCAGCCCCTGTTGGAAGCAGTCAGCAATGGGAGAGCGCGGAAGCTGTTAGCTGAAAACATACCTCTGTTACCTCAGTCACACTGGCTACCTCAGGCAAAAGTGTCACCCCAGCAGGGTTCATAGTTACACAGCGTCAACACTCACAGACTTGTGGTGTGATTTTGGCCTGAACTTGCACTCCATGATCCTTTTGGGTCCCTTCCAACTCAGGATGTTCAATGATTGTGTGATAAAGTTCCAGCGGCTGCAAAAGCCAGTTGTGACCATAGGTGGTCACCTATATGTGCCACACCTTTTGTGGTTCCAGCACAAGTAAGGTTTCACCAGTACATTCAGTTTGTGTTCCAGCGACCAAGCACTTGGAATGCAAGTTTGATATAACAGTAGAAGATGGGTCCTGCATCAGCAAAAGACTGGAAGACAGTCAGTTTCTCTGAGAAGTGGGGGAAAAAATGCTGTCTGATTCTTTTGTTTGTTGCAAATAATAGACGCAGTAGGTTTGATATCCATGTGAATTCCTATTCAGAGTTTGTGGGGATTTAAAAAACATCTTAGTCCATACAAAGCATGCGTTTTCACATACAGTGTGTGTTAATGTCTGGAACTTGAGCAGACTTCAGGTTCTAGTGCTGCTTTTCCTCCTACAGCTCAGTCGTTTTCCCTTACAGAGGGTTGTGGTGATTACGGGCGTAGCCTCCTTTTTCTCTCTATTTCTTCCTGCCTGCTGCAGCAGCTGGAATGGTGCATACGCCGGGGGTATCACATCCTTCTCTGGTGTCTCAACACTAAGTCCGGTGGCTCCATGCCCAGCCTTTGGGGAGCTGGGCTGAAGCCACTTGCCTGGTTTAGCAGAGAGGTGTCTAAGGGATACCCAGGCTCCTGCTGTGCTGAATCCCTGCAGTGTAGGAGCTTCCCAGAGGCAGGAAGAGCAATCAGTCACGTTTCTATGGCTAGACTTCCTAAAGCCATCTGTTAATACCTTCAGATGTGAGATTGCACAGTGGCACGGCTGAGGTGTGTGCTGTCATTCCACTTGGATGACTCGACTATGGGAAAGATAACAAACAATGTAGAGGGAAAAAGAGGGGAAGTATTAAGTTATCCCACTGTTTGCTTGTGTCTTTGAATATCCTGAAAAGTGTTTAAAGAAAGTCAGCATTGTACTTTGAAAGAAAAATAGTTTTGTTATGTTTAGTGCTTGCGAGTTGCCCTTGTCTTTTATGAATTCCCTTCCTGTTCATTTATTTGCTCATCAACTCACTTGTGTGAACAAAGGAAGACATTTCAAAACAGCCAGGAGAGATCTTCATGGACATATTTGTCATTAGTTATTCATGCTCTTGCCTTCTTGCTCAGTCTGCCAATGGATGAAAACTCATCCCTGAGTATTGGTGGTTAAGAAATGAGAAGTGAAGCAATTCTCTCTTAATCTTCAAAGTGCTTGCACTCTAATGAGTGGCTACAGATGAATTGGATTAGAGACAGCGCTGTAGTAAGTGTGATAGATATGGTTTTATAAGGAGATGATGAACAAGGGCAGTTTTTAGAGAAATCTATAGGGAAAATATCAGAAGAAAAGAAACAAACAATACACTGCAATAGGCAGAAAGGGCAGGGACAAAGAAGTCAATGATACCTCCATTTCAGGTGTCCATACATTTCTGAAAGAGCACATAAATGCTAATTTGCTCACTTAACAGAATTGCTTCCACAGGTGTGAGTTCTGATGTCATACTGCACAGAATTAATTTTCTATTACTCTATTTACTACTAGGGGTATGAACTGAACCTTTTGAAATAAATTCTTCCGTATGTGAAATATTAATTAACAAATTACTATTTTAAATCCTATGCATCTGTGATTACTGTTCTCCATGCAAACTGTGCTTACTGACTAATGGCTGCTTCAAAAGGTAGGGTATGCTTATGTTGGTTCAAGCGCATATTTTCTAATGTGTCAGTCTTAAAGAGAGAAATTTTCCTCTAAATGAATGTTTTATTTGCTTGGGAAAAGGTGTTAAATTTTGGAGTGCTTGGTTAGCACAGGTACATGGAAAGTAAATGTTCCTCTAAAAAATGGCTCACAACGGGTAATGCTGCAGATTCTCTGTAGAATAGGAAATACTCAATAATTAATCTGCTTATTTCTTGTCTTGTGTGCAGAGCCTTCTAAGAACAGGAAATAAACAGATCACCTGCAATTCAAGTTCTTCTCTATATTTGTGCACGTGGCCCTGACCTATGCTTAAAACTTGCGGCTACCTGTGCTGGTAAAGTTTACTGACAGAGCCCCTTGACTTAAGAGTCGAGTTGTACCAGAAAAGTGTTCTCTGAATATGTACCTTAACTGAAGTAGGTAATGGAAGCTTGTTCATGGAATTGGGACATTTATAGTAGGGCTTTTGTGACTACAGGGAACATAAATGTAGGATGATATAGGAATGGTACCTATCATGGATGCTTCTAGGCCAAAAAAAAAAAAAATTAAAGAGCTTTGAAAACTGTTTCAAGAGCATAAGATTAGCAACAAAGTGAATACATATCCCATGTGGCACTACCTGTGCTAGGTCTTTTTCACCAAAAAAGCAGTGAATTCAAAGTGATCTTTTTAACCTGGTTGCAATAGATACCCTTGAAGTGGTTAGCCTTTGCTTAAAATACTTGGGCTTTATTCAGTACTGACTGATACAAAGCTAATTTTAGAGAAGATTTAAGCAATTCAACATCTAGTCGCAGTGGGAACTACAAACAGTCTAATTAGATGAAACAATTTAGGGACATTAGTACAACGTTTAGGTTTGGAGTTATTTAACAGGATTTAAAAATGAAGGTGATTTGTTTAAAACTGAAACCATTTTGGAGAGAAACTTGACCTTCCAACTCCCATTGTGCATCTGGGAGGAAAAGTGTCCAAGTGCTGAGAGTCATAAGAATATCTTCTTCTAGGTGCTGTGCTAACCTTTCCTGATTTCTAAAACCTAATGAAACAAATAAAGATGGCAGGCTTGAAAAGGTTTTGCCAGCAATGCAATTGAAAGAAAAACCTGTATATGGTCTATTAACCAGTAAATTAGTATAAATTGATCAAAATATCTGAGAAATGACACTAACGCTATAGACAAGGATGAAAAAATTTGAGTCATGGATTCTCAATAGTGCTTAGAAGTGTGCTTCACACAGTGCCTAGTGTAATATTGTGTTTCCTTTCTATTGTTAATATTGTACAAGAATCTAAAGAAATCAGAAGCTTGAGGGTTGTTGCTGATACTGGAAAGGCCATGTCCAATTGTGTGCTCAAGAAGAACTTAATGAATTACAGTGAGATTTTTGAATTTTCTTCAACGAGATTGTCTTGTGCTGTCATCAGCTCAGGCTGATTGTCCATTGAACAATTGCATCGCTTTCCTCCTTGATGCCAGCAGATCCACTAAGAATGGAGACAGTCTGTGTAACACAGAAGCTCATCTGACGATGTGGAAATGAAAGACACTCTGGATGTGAGGATATAGGAAGAGTTCCTAAGCTTTCCTGATGTACACTTCGCATTGGCCCGGGACTGATGTTTCAGGTGTAAATCTGGGGTTTCATCTATTTGTTTGGACTCAGCTGATGCTTTTGCTTTGTTTGGTTTGGGGACTTTATTCTCTCACTTACTCTCTCCAGGAGGTCTTCACTGGTTTTTTAGGTGTATGGAAAGTTTTCCATTGATAGAAAGCACATCTCAATGTCAAGAAAATATTGTGTTTACACACAGTGGCTGTACTATAGTCTTAAATACTGCATTAGTCAGTAAACTCGAAGCATAAACCCCAATGCAATCCTTTTGGAAGACTATGCTATTTTTGTTAAATAAAAGCAGATTAATCAGGATCCCCCAGGGGTGAGGAGATAGGTAACTGCTCTGTGCGGTCTAAGTTGAATGTGCATTGTTGGACAATTCTTTTTTCTGAACGTCGGGTGTAGCATCCACAGCTCAGGCTACTGAGCTGCTCCACCCTGTGGACAGAGATTGTACAGTTCTGCACACAAATGTCTTCCCAACAAAACAGACCTGAGACCTGGCCCAAGGGCACTTTTGTAGTTATTAGCAGAATTTGAAATGCTTCCTCCTCCCTCATAAAATCATAAACTGGCTTGGTTATTCTTTCAGTGGCATGGATTGTATCTGGCTTGTACATCTTCACAAATTATGGCAGAAAATTAAAAACCCTCTAGCTTTTCCTTTTTTGAGTCTGTGGTGAAACAAGGAAAAGTGCCATTTAAAGTCGCTGAAATATTTGGTCTTCTAAAGTATTTAACAATATAGCTAGGACTTTGGAATTGCATGGCATCTGGCTCTCAAGCGCCCTTCCCGGCCATGCCCAAGCAGATGCTGGGAAGGGTTTCTGCAGTTCTCCATGCATTTCCCGAGGGTTTGACTGTGCATGGAGTGAGTGATTGGTCAATGTCCTGATTCTAGTCAGGGGGAGGGAGGAGGGTTGGTCACACCCAGCTGGGAAGCCAGTAGTATTGCTTTGTGTGCAGCAACCTCTGTGAATGTGTAAGAATTGGTTGACATTTGACATTTACAGCACTCTGAATGAAAAAGGTATATAAAATGAACATGATATATCTGAAGTGATTTCATAGTTACGGGAAATTGTGCTCATAAAATTCTGTTTATTCCTGTGGGAGTCTAATTTCCGTGATATATTTTAATACATTCATCCCCAAATTTATTTTTGTGACTTTATTAGCAGTTCCGTGATAAGCATCATGGAAAGCTGGTCATGTCAGGGCTGATTTGCTTTTGGTTAAAATTCTGTTAATGCTGATAGGACTGCTTGATCAGAAACTGAATGTTCTAAGGAAGCTTGCTTGTGTGAAATTTCTCTCTAAAAATAAAGGTAAAACAGTTTCCTAAATACTAGAATTGTTTTGTTGCCTGCTGCATTGTGGTATACTACCACAGTTACAGAAGCACAATTGCAACCATTTAAATTACATAGCAAGTACAGTAGGGCCTTATAGACTCACAGAGTGGTTTCAGTTGGAAGGGACCTTATATGTCATCTAGTTCCTACTCCCCTTGCCCTGGACAGGGCCACCTTCCACTAGATCACGTTGCTCAGAGCCCATCCAGCCTGGCTTTGAACGCTTCCAGAGGTGGGGCAGCTACAGCTTCTCTGCACAACCTCTTCCAGTGCCTCAGCACCCTCACAGTAAAGTATTTCATGTAGGAAAGTTTTAGAGTATTGCTGCAGCAATGCATAAGGAGATACTAAATTATTTCTTGTGCAGTGTAAATAGGGGACTGTGAAAAAAGGAGGAAAACAGTTCCAAAGAACAAACCCAGTGCATTAGTGCAGTACCTGATTATTCTCTGTGCTCGCATTGGCAGGGTACAAGTCCGTCTCCTCAATGCTGAATTAATATCTGATACATACACAGTCCAGAGCAGACTACAGACTGTTAAAGTTGCTGATAATTATTTGGTAGGGCCAGTCTTCCAGTGTTTTTCAGCTGTGCTTTATGGTTTCCATGTGAATCTGGACACAATGTTTCAGTGCAATATAGGATCATTTTTCATTTTTAAAAAAAGAACCTACAAAAAAACCCCAAACAGGATGTACTTCTTCCTTACCTCTGCCTTACAGGCAGAATGTGCACACATGGCTTTGTCTTTCCAATAAAGGAAGCATGATTTTGACACAGCAATTAATTCTACTGATTTCCTTTTCAGATTTTTTTTTTTGTTGTTGTTTTTAAGTAGTGTATTTATAAATGGGACTTAACAAATGTTGAGAAAAATCTTCACTGGTTTAGTAGAAACAGGAGGAGAGGAAGCTTGTCACAGCATTCATTTCCAGTGGTGAGCTCAGGTGCCTATAACTGTTCTGTTGCTTTATGGTGGTGCTCAGGGAGCTCCTGCCTGGACTGTGTGTCTGCCCAATGCCACATCATGTCAAAGCAAGCTGTGGTCACAGTCCCCTCCCAGCACCCTTGTGTGCCCCTCCTCGGTGGCAGAGCAGCAAGCACAGCAGTAACTCCATGGAGCATCTCTTATTCCTTAGCTTTTACTGGAACTGTACTGTGTAAGAAGATACCCCCACCCCAATCCACCTCCACCTGCAGTAGACCAAAGATGATAATTTTGTCTCAACTTGCTCTTTTGCAGGCTCAGAATTAGCAGGAGCTGAACCGTAGCCCCTGTGTCACAGCCGTCCCAAAGCATGGTGAACCCCAGGGTGGGACAGACACAGCACTCCTGGGACAGGAGCCTGGGCAGTGACTCCCAAGCAGCCTCTGAGATGAGTGAGTTGCAGACTGCTCTGTCAGAGGGAGAGCTCACTCTTGCTAACTCAGCTTGTTGGCTTTTTTCCTCACTTAGTAGAAGGGTCTAGGAGAAGCAGAAAGATCTTTTTTTATTGCATTTTTGGTGGGGTGCTGTTGATGCTGGTAGTCAGGACTTTTAAATGTAAAAAACTGGCATCTTCCTTTTCTGGCTGCTGTGCAAGAGACACAGGCAGGGCTTGCTGTGTCTCAGAGCTGTGTTCGCATTTACCCTTCTTTCTGCACAGAAACCTGTGTATCAGAGTCTCTGACAATTGTTTGCAACATTCTACCTCGCAGCAGTTCTCACCAAGCCGTGTAGTCAGGCCAGGACCATTTTTAAATTATGAAATGGATTTTTGATGTCACATCCTATCACTATCCTTGTGTCTCTCTATGTGTGTTTTCCTGTGCTGTCAATTGCCATGATAGTGTTCTTTTTATAAAGTCAAAGTGGAGCTGAAGACACCAAAAAAGCTGTTACCCAGAGAGACAATGCTGGCTGGGCGAACACTGGGTTAGCAGGACTTGGGAATGGAGATACTGGTATTTCTTTGATCCACTGATCCCCCAGGGGCGTCTGCTTCTCTCACCAGCTGCTGTTCCTATTTTCTGTTTAGATGTCTTATTCTGTAGGACTAAATCTGGTTTTCACTTGTGGACATTTCCATGGGATCTTAGTTCCAGTAAGGATTCTTTGATATCCTAGAAATGTAGCTAATAATTGTTGGAAACCTCCTGTTTAACGTAGTGCCATGATAACATGAGAGCTAATAACCCAAGTTTGTATCATTTGTGGACCAATTTGTCTTTCTTCTAATTAGTGAAAAAAGGGAGAAAGAAAACAACTTCAAAACAGTGACAAGAAAACCATCTGAATTAATTTCCTGGAGGGGGGAAGAAACATGTGGAGTTACCTGAAAAAGGTCTTGGGGGTTATCTCTGAGCGTTGTTCATATCAAACTTTCCAGCTATTTCTCCCGTTCCTTCAGGGCCATAACAAACCTTTGTTCAGCTCTCCTTCCAGCAGCCTGTTCCCAGCTCCCCGGTCTGCTTTTCTCCTCCGAAACACAGAAGGAACTGAGGACAAATGGGAAGCCCATGCACAAAACCTCTCAGTTCTTGCAGAGCTGCTAAAGCACCTCTGTGGCAGTTATTTGGCTGTTGTTCCAACCCCACAGTGTGCTGGGTGGTGCAGGAGTGGACTCAGAGCACAGCTTCTCCATGGACTGGCCCTGCTTTCTCTCCTTTGTCTGGTTCCTGCCTAGTGCAGCAGATGAGCCTGCCGAGGAGGAAAATCATTATGAAAAAGATGGATGTAATGCTATAAACAGGGAAGGGCTATTGGATGAATATCTTTCACATCGTTCTTTGACTGCAGTTATAATAGTGAGCTGTGGAACTGCCAAAAAGGAATGTGAAGTTTTCAGCTTTTCTACCTGGAGCATCCTAGTTCATATCATTGGAGGCCTCTTGGATGTTTTAAATGAGAGCAGGAAGAGGTACGGAGTGATTCATCTTTCAGACTAGGGAGAAGCTCACAGCAATTGGAAAATGCCTTTTGGAATAAAAACTTAAATTCCAATTTAAAAAAAAGGCATCCCACCACATTGTATTCATTTCCCATCTCAGACCCTGCCAATAATTTTTTTTAGGACTTTCCTTCATGACACTGTAAAAAACAATCACAATCCTGGGCAGGGGTACTTTACTTGGTAGTTGCATCTGTTCTGGAAATAAGGACGTAAATACAAACCAGATTTTTGCCTGAGCAATGGTGTGTGTTATTGACAACTGTTTCAGAAAATGAAAAATCTGTTTGTAATAGGAATCATAATAAGTTTGTTGTAACTTGATGGTGTGTTTAAATGGGTCAAGTTTGAGGAAGGAGAGGATACAATATTTACTTGACTAGCTGACACAGTTAGAGAGATATTCTTTGGAACCTGTGAGTCTGTCTTGAGGCCAGGTATAACAGCAGCCAGAGATCAGATCAGCTCTAAATTTTCTCTGGATGGCTCTGATTTTTGCCTGGACTGCTAATGGGTGGTTTCGTTTAGGTTTTTTTTACCCCAGGAGGTTAATGGATGCACAGCAGCCATCTTGGTCTAAAATGCAATGGCGGACAAGTTTTCAGCAGGTTTTTACCAATGGATAGGGTGTCAGAATCAGTCTTGTGCTCTTGTGCTGAGGTTTAGCTTTTGGTAAAGCCACAACACTCTACTTACAGGTGTATTTTAGAGCAGGAAGGTGAACTTACGTTCATTATCTTGGTGGTGTGTGTTGAAAAACAATTCAGAGCAGCCAAGCAAACAGGGATGAAGCATGTCTCCCCTTCAGCAAATTAGGGCATTATGGAATGGATGGAGGGGTTGTATTTCAAAAGTGCCTGAAAGCTTGTCCTTTTTTTAGGGTCTCCTCTGCTCAACTTTGACTGGACAGACATTGTATTCAGGGGAGAAGGTTAATTTATAGCTAGAAGACACTTTTACATTGTATGATGTTGCTCTTTTTAGCTAGTAGGGTAACCGTTCAGAATATTTGTGTAATCAAGCTCCAATCAATATTCCCTGTTAGATATGTTAGAGGAATGAAGACAAAAAAGTATTTTTGTGAATGCCTTGAGGCTGTGACTATAACAGTTGTCACTGGCTTGGAGTTATGGTGAAAATGATGTGCCCTTGTTAGTGTTATTAATGTTTGGAAGAAGTGAAGCAAGCAATGGGAAATTAGCTCTGTCTCTGTGCAGGCAGGCTTTTAAAATAGGAGACCAAGAAGGGTTTGCAGAAGAAAAAATAGGAAAGGAAATGTCGAAGGATAAGTGTTTCCTCCTGCATTATCCCTTGGTGTGATTGGAATAAGAGAGTATAAGAGCAATAGCCTCAACAGGTATTTCTCCAGCCTTCCATGTGAACTTCACTGGCCATGACCAAAGCATTATCTCCAAACAAAACCAGTCTGGATTTAAAAACAAAGAAGTTTGATTACAGTGTTCAAGCTTGTGTTACCTCACATTACTCTGAATTTACAGTACACAAGAATTTGTGTATTGATCTAGAAGATCAGTACAGGAAAAATTTCCTGTTAAATCTGAAAGATGCTATTCAGCCAATAAAGGCCTATTTCTGAAAATTTTGACCTTGCAAAATTAGTTTGCTATAGACCTTTCAAATAATCCATAGGGAGGACGGGAAACTGCCGAACTCATTGATCCAGCACTTCAGAGCTGCAGTCAGACACAGTCAGTTTTGCCACAATGAATTAAAAAAAAAAAAAAAACAAAAAGACAGGCTGTTTTAAATAGATACATTAGAGAGGCATGTTTGATTTTGACAATATCTTCAGCTGGAAGTTGTTAACTGTGTAAAATTAGACATTTCAGGATACCTGTGATGATGTAAATCAGAGGGGGTTACGAGACAGCCTTTGGCCTGACTCTGTTGTACCTGCAGCTGACCTGCAGACCTGTATCACAAAGCAATTCTCATCATGTCTGTCTTTTCTTAGGGAGCAAAGGTGGTGATCCCAGTAATACTGAAAATCAGCAGCAGCCTGTTGTCTGGAGACTGAGATAGCCCCCTGGAAATAGAAAGCAACATTGAATTCTGTCTTTGTTATATGCCCACAAGGTGGCACTTGCCATCTTTTTACCTCTCTGAGATCTAAATTTTTATACTTTCAGCAATACTAAGAAATAATGCTAGAGGTTTTGAAACTTATCGTGAACAGTAAACTACCTGTGCTTTCATGGGAGGGGTATTACCCCACCCCTCCATTAAACTACAGTCAAGAGAGGAGAAAAACAGGTGTTTTGCTTGTTATCGTTGCATATATGAAAATTCCACCTTAAAATTTAAAATTAATTTTTTGCTGTAAAGGATTTAATTTTTTTTTTTTTAAATTTCTCATTACACACAGTCACATGCCAGTATTTTATCTGGCAAAGATGAGGAAAAATGAATGCTTCCTTCCCTTACTTTGGTTAAATGTAAATCTAGAAATGAATCATTTGCAACCTGGTCTAGTCACTTAGAGATGAGTTCATTTAACTGCAGCAGTGCTTGTGATGAGCAAAATATTACTTCTTAGAATTTCCCATCATTCATAAAGAGGCAATAATAGTAGACCTGCTCATAAAAGGCATTGAACCCTGGCTGTTTTCAGTGGGTCTTTCATTCAACCCCATTAGAAGCATTTATTGTTGCCAGATCAGACATTTGTAGTAACAGGATGGCAATGTGATCCGTTTTTTCTTTCCCCCTCAAGACTGATGTAATTATCAGAGCATGCCCTTCTTTAGGCCCCTTCACTTTTGCTGAGTCTGCTTTCTTGTCTCCCCCTTGGTCACATCAGAGAAATGCCATTAGCCCTTGTAGCTTTCTGGGGCATTGTTCACACTGACTTTCTCTTAATCATTTTTTTCTCCAGTAATAATTAGAAACCTAATTGTACTTTCTGGAGTGGTAAAAGCAAAAGCATGAGAGGATGAAAGAGCAAATAATAAGTTTTGTCCTGTTAAAAATTCCTGGGGCACAGTGTGTATGATGTAGTGCCATCATGCAACTGAAGGGATGTTTTCATTATGGGTGCCGGTTTTCAGTGGTTTGTATCTTTTCTTTAGATTGTATTTTACTCTTGTTCTCCTCCCAGATGGAAATGCCTTTGAAAAAGAGAAGAAAATACATTGAATTGTCTTCTTTCTTAGATAACTCAAACATTATTTAATTTTCAAGGTCCAAAGCTGATAGAATTTATGGGCATTGAGGAATGCTACCTGCACCGAAGGCCAAGGCAAAGGAGTAAGACTTTCTGTAAGAAGAGTTGTCACTGGTGACTGTCACCTCTAACCACAAGCTTGGGCACATCCCTATGGATGGATGGCTTTAGTGGCGGAGTGCCTTTCTTGTGTGCCAGCTTTCCCAGGGCTGGCCTGGAAGCAGCTGGGTGCACTTGAGCTGGCTACCTCTGACCTCTGCCTGCTCATTGCCATCCCCTGGCAGGAGACGAGCCACCTAAGCTGATAATAGCTCCCTTTTGGACCTAGAGGCTATTAGTCTCTGTGCTCAGACTGGGATGTATTTGGCCTTTAGCAGCTACCTCACTCCAGCTCCCCACCACAGAGGGTTATGTCAGCAGCATGATGGGCTCAGAGCAGGGGATGCTCTGCTGGGAGGGTTAACTGTCTGCACACCATTGGGTGCATGCTGAGCTCTAACATCTGCCAGCATGGTAAACTGGATGCCTGTCTGATGTGTTTTCCATACCTGGAGAAGGTGAAGAAAATATGTGGTGTTTTATTTGGAGACTTTTGCATTGAAGCTCCTTACAGCAATGGTATCTTAGGAAGAGCCTTGATATGTCTAAAAGTTTTCAAAGCATTTTTCTTTTTCTTAATTCAAAGGAAGTTGTGTGCCAAAGATAACATTAAAGTAGCATCAAAGACTCAGTAACAGTCTAGAAGTATCAGTCATCATTGCTGAGTGTCATACAGTATATTGTATATTCACGAATTGGCAAAAAATGTGGTGCTTATTGCCTGGGGTGTTCTCAGCCCTGCTAGGATCTTCCCATAAACAAAGGAAATTCTGTGATGCTCTGGTTGTGAAATCCTAAGTGTTTTCCGCATGGCCCCAGGCCACATGTGCCATCAGGTTCTTGTCATTAATGTCTTTGTTTTAAGGGACTAATAGAGCAACATTATGTTTGGGTTAACATTATTTATTCAGTAACTTTTAAACCCCAACATATTTTTTGTAAAATAACAATATAAGAGGTTTTTTTAAGAGAAAAATAATATACCCAAAAGTTGCATGACCTGTCTTGAAACATGTGCTGTAAGCCTGTGCAAGATATTTTGGTCAGAAACAATTTGTGGCCCCTTTGCTGTGAAAAGGTGAAGGCAGGACAGGATTGAGCCAGAGGATCATTTCCCTCTTTGTATACATGTGAAGGACTTGGATGCTGAAAAAGTATTTGTTTCTAAGGAAACGTTTCTTGGCAGGTGAGAAAGCTGACCACAGCTTTCCACCGTTTATTGACACCGAGTGCAGTTGTGTGCAGCCTTGGGGCAGCTCATGTAATGGATGATAGCCACGCATGTGACACTTGCTGTTTGCATCAAGGTCC
Organism: Acanthornis magna; assembly: GCA_036785705.1. Classification (NCBI taxonomy): domain Eukaryota; kingdom Metazoa; phylum Chordata; class Aves; order Passeriformes; family Acanthizidae; genus Acanthornis; species Acanthornis magna. Next base: position 12,600,637 of record JAWUZG010000012.1, read on the forward strand.
TGCTTCTGCCCCCCACCCTGTTACAGAGTGTCACTGAACTTACCCCTCCTGGTTGCAAAGGGGTGGAAGGAGGCTTTGTGGAGAGAAAGGGCCACCTCAAGGTGTTGTCTAGGACTGACAGAAGACGTTCGGTGTGTGGTGTGTGCTCCTTATTTCTTCACTACACATACTATAGACAGGGATGGTTCGGTGTTTTCTGCACCCTCCACCTTGCTGCCCTCTTTGCAGAAGCTGTCTGCCATCATCTTCCCCTTTCTGGCTGCCAGCTGCACAGGGACTTGTGCAAAATGCTTCCAGTGCTGCTGCAGCCAAGGATCAGCTTCTCATATTTACCCTGAAACCATGGAGTTGTAGCCCATCTGTTTTAGTGCCACTGCCTAGGGCAGTGGCTGTATTCATCCTTCAATTAACTCAGTGCTGTTTGAGTTTTATTTTGGTTGGAGTGTGTAAAAGCCCTAACTGCTAGGGCCTGCTTGGCTGCTGCTGAAAACATTTTGTGATGGCTTGAGCTTAGTTTCTGAAATGCTATTGGCACTTTTACTCTGAAAAACAGAGATGAAATGACATTTTCTGTTCAACTGCGCTGTTTTTTGTGGCTTGAGAATCTCACCAGCAAATAAATTATGGCTTTGTTTCTCTAAGTCGAGTGATTTTTTAAATGTGAATCCTTGGGGCGTAGAGAAGGTGCTAATAAGGATGATCTGGGGGCTGAAGAGGAATTTTCTAGAAGTTGCTTTTCAGGCATAAAAAGGAGTCTGTTGTGTGGGTCAGCAAATAGCCACATCCACTGGGCTGGTCGTGAATCTCTCCAGGAGTTAATTTTTGACACATGCTGCTGCCAAACACAGCAAGATTAGCATCTTACAGCACATGCTAATGCTTTCTGGTTAGTGCCTAGGCTGTAGCTTACAGAAGAATATTTATACTTTCTTGCATTTTTCGTATTTGTGACTTACACCATTCTTTGGCCCTAGATCAGTTCAGAACATGAAATCAGACTTTTTTTCTCCTGATCATGTTAGTATTTGGTCCACATGGCTGAGAACTGGCCTCTTCCACAAAGTTCACCACCTGAGGCCTCACCCGTGTTCAATAGATATTATCAAATAAAGTCAAAGGTTGGGGGTAAGAGCCATTGTGTCAGCAGATAGATGATTATTTCCTCCCAGACAGCATTAATCTCTGATGTTAGAGATGGCCAAGCTGCAGGTACTGACATCCAGTAAAAGAAAAATAAAACTGAATTCCCTCCAGGAAGTCTCTTTGTAAGTCCTCCATTGCTTTATGGGGCTACCATGCAGAGTTAAGCTGCTGCTGCTTCTCTACCCAATAACTGGCTGATCTCCAGTGGGGAGAGAAGCAGCCATTTCAAGCAGAGGTAAACATTTTTATTCTTTCTTTAAAAGGAATACACAAAGACAAGCACTCTAAACAGTCTGAGGCAATAGTAACAGTTTTCCTATCTGCAGTTAAAATGTACACTCTGAAAGTACTGCAGTTGTCCAGATTTATATAGTGGGTAAAATAGGAGTGGATAAGAAAGAAGCAAAATAACGAAGGGAAATGCTACATTGTAATGTCACAATTACTCACATTTGTGTTTATGGAAAATCTGAGATGTTCTCCTGGTGTTTGTGTCTGCGTATGAACTTCTAAATGGCTGTATGATTGTCTACTGGCAGAAGCCCATTTCTGTGGAAGTGCGTATTTCTGACGGTCAGTCTGTGCTTTTCAATTCTTAGTTGAAGGTGGTTCATGCTCAAGATGCATAGTTTCCTTTTCCCCCCCCCCACATGAATTGATGTGCTCAGAGGAGGGCATGCTGGACCCAGAGAACAATGCTCACAGAAATGTGACATTTCTGGCTGTTGCTAGAAGCTGCTTGTTGTGCTGCTCTGGGCTTTCTCTCTCTGTTTTCTCTGCATATAAGCAAATTGCGAGGAATCTTTGAGTAGAGATGAGATGAGATGCAATAAGATGGCTTGAAAATTATATGCTCAGCAGATAGAGTGGGATGCATAGGTGAGTCCTAACAGGACAACATTGGGAACCAAACCAAAGCACTGCTCAAGGATGAGGGGAGAGGTCTTGCATGCAGATGGAGATTGCAAAAGGCTGGGGGGAATGCAAAGTCCTGGAAAAGAGCGGAGTGTGTTTGTGAGGAAAGAACATGATGGCAAGAAACTGCTGAGTACCCAGAATTTCTCCTGTGATTGGAATATAAGGAAACCAAAAGTAGATCTTCAGGAAACATTCCACATCTGAATGGCTTGAAATGAAGTGAGAAAGGATAAGCTACTTCGATCATGTCATTCTCAGGATTCTACGTATATGAACTGATGGCATTAGATATTACTTGTACAAACTGCCAGAGTAAGAACAAACACTGTGTCTGAGTTGCTCAGAATGAAGTTGGTGTAACAACACTTGTCAGAAGCTGTATAGAAAGCTGAAGAAAAGTGTTTATTGTCTTACGTGGTAAATTTGGCTTATGGGAAATCTGTGTGGTTTTTAAGTACATATGATCTGCACTGTGTATGTAGCCCAGCTAATTCGGAGTGAAAGTATCTGTCAGCTTGAAACTGCTCTCAGTTTGAAATTGCAGTTTATGAACATGGACAGTGTCCCTGATCTAAAATGTCCTTGGTGATGAGAGTGCCTTTGTACTGGCTAAAATCTGACCAATGTGGGTAGGATCACATCTGGGCAGAGCTGATAGCATCAGCTTATGTATTTATGTTTTCTGTAGTGCTCTAGGCCTTTGGAGAAGAGTAGTTTTAAGCTGAATTGCATCTCACTTAGGGCAGAAAATACAGTTAAGAGAGAACCTGATGCACAGCCTGTAGAAAATTATTTTATCATGGAAACATTTAGCAGAGCTGAGTTACTGTGAAAAAATCTGAGAACTGACAGTGTAGAGTTTATTGCGTTAATTAGAAAGTGCTGCAGCGTTAGTGAGAAAATGTATTTTGGGTTCCACATTTTCTGTGGGTTTTTTATCATGCCTGTAAGTGCTTTTCAGATACCTAATTGGAGATGCTGTACATGGAAGCCTGTACTATCTGAAAATCAAACCCTTTTCCTAATAATGCATTTCCAAATACTTTTGATGTATTAAATGGGCCCACATAGGTCAACCTTTAAAAACGGGTAACTAATAGACAGGCCTGGTGTTTATGCTTATTCTATTTCATCTTTGTGTAGTAGGATAGTTTTAGTAATAAAAACATTCTTGCTCAGAAACAAGCACTGCAGACCCTCTGCTTCACTGTTTCACTGTGTTTGTACTTGCTACTACACTGGTTTATATTAGATAACTTTTTTTTTTCTTAAATCACAATAGAAATGACCTTTTGTTTTTTCATTACCTCATGTGGGATGGCCGGAGGGTATTCCCACACTGTAAAGGCAATAAAGCTCACCGACAGATTTTTTCCAACAAAACCCTTGTGCACAGCTGCATAACATAAATCATTCCTTCCCATTTCTGAATGTTAGATACTTGTTGCATGAAAGTAACTGCTGTTCTTGCCTGACTTTAACAAGGTTTGAGGTTTTTGTTTGGCACAAATATTGTCGCTTTTTAGTTTTATAACCATGCTGCCCTTAGTTGTAACAATTGCAGGGCTTAAGTGTGCGCAATTATAGGTTAGACTGCCAAGATGTTTGCATTTTCATAACAGTCAGCTCATATTTTATAAATACAGTGTGTGTTGTCCTTTACTTAAATTATTTATTTGTAAATTCAACTAGTGTATATATTGCCAAAACCCAGAATATATCAAAAACAAATTCAGGTAGTAGGGTAAGAGTTGTCTTCTGGGACTAAAGCCATTGTTTTTACTTAAGAATTTTGCCCCTTTTCCATATGACATTGCATTGCTAAGGGTCATGTTACAATGCTTCTGGAATGAATCGACTTGCACTGCCTTAAGTAAAGGTATCACAAAGTAGGAATGAATAACCCTGGCTCCATCTGTTGCTGCTGATTTGCTTTTACTGCCACCATGAAGCAGGAGCTGCTTAAGGTCTCTCTGCAGATTCGAGGTGTTCTGGCTGATCCACAGGATGTGGTAGAGCATCTGCAGGACCTTCCAGAGGTTAAACCCCATCATATTCAGGGGGATGGCAGTTTAACTGAGTGCTGCCTTAATAATAAAGTCATAGTGAATTGTATTTATAAAACCCACTGCCACCAACACAGTCTGCAAGGTCTGCACCCTCTTCATGCATAGAGCTAAAATACGGGATAAAAAATTGGACAAAATTCCAGGGCAGGTGAGAGAGTGTTCTGGGAGGGTCTTGCAAAGTCTGTGTCAATTAAACTGGAAAATATCTCATTCCACTAAGCTCTAGTTTAGATTTTTGATGTGACTATATGTGTGAGAGATGGACTACAACAAGTATCTGAAGAAGACAGATTGCTTACTCTAAGGGGAGGCAAAGCAAAATCCTTTCCCAGCTTCAGGCTCAGTTTTGCAGGCCTTAAGGACTCTCAAGTGGAGATGCCACTCAGGCCAAAATTCAATCAGCAGGTTCCCAGATTGCTTGATCTTTATGTAACCTTATAACAATAACTAGAAATTCGTGTTTTGTTGGATGCAGCGGGTAGTTCCAATGAGCAGACAATTGCAAACAGAGCTCAGGCATGAATGCTGCAGTCAGAAGTGGCTTCAGACAGCAAGGATGGCTCAGCTTGTGACCCTGTGGTGTCATGAGGATGGAATAACTCTCAGCAGCTCCAAGGCACATAAGCACAGGATCTTGCGGAAAGCCTCAGTGACTTGTGGCACCAGAACTAAAGCTGGTCAGAGCAGTAAAACAGTGGATCAGAGTCGAAGTTTGCTACATAGCCCTGAACTCAAAATGTCAGATTAGTTGTAAAGCAAGTTGTAAGGGTGACAGAACTTAGAAGATGTTGGGATTTTCTTTTTTTTTTTTTTTTTTAACTTGATTTGAAAATTCAAATTTGGGATTAGAAATATGTTAGTACTTCTAATATATACTCACGACTTCCAAAAAGAGCTTGTACTCAGTATGAAAAAAAAACCAAAAACCCCTCCTTTTTTCCAAAATATTTCACAGTCCTTGCATACTCTGATTTTATTTTAGGAGTTGTTAATTGCCATCCAGAAGAGGAAAAAGCTAATGGCAGGAATAAGTTGTGTGGAAACTCATTTATTGGAATAAAACTTGAGATTAAAAAAATCTTTCTGGTGTAGTTAAAATAGAATTTATAGATATATACATAGTAAAAGGGTATACATTCTCCTTCCTCCTCACAGTATGTTGGCTTCTGAACTGCATGTTTGCCATTTTTCAAATGTGTTTCTATAGGTTTTATTCTAGCTGGATAAAGAAAACACCTTTTCACATTTTTAGTTTAAGGAAAGAGGGGGAAATTTTAACAAGTTGTTCTATAATAGTAAAAAATAATTTTAGAACCTAGGTGCAATATTATCTTAATAATTCTGCAAGTGCTTCTGCAGGTTATTTCTGTGTTAAAATGTTTCCAACACGACATTAAGGTTTTTTTGTTTTCTTTCAGATACTGATGAATACAGACCACCTGTTTGGAAATCTTACTGTAAGTATCTCAGCGTTTTGGGGTTTTTCCAAGTCAGAGCTGAAAAAGTTTCAGTTGGATGCTTTAAAAGACTCGTTTCTCTTTCCATCAGAATGTGAGTTTAAGAAGCATCAGAGGGGTTAATTTCTGATTAGAGATAGGTGCAGCTGACATACCCCCAAGGACAAGTGAACATAGATTATTTGGAGGAGTAGATTTTCTGCCCCTTATTAACGTAAGTTGTCGCAGTCCTGGTTGGTCTCGCTTATAGTGTTTGTCTGCCTAGACCAGGGCTTATATAAACTCCATTCATGCCTTAAAGTTGGTATCCTTGCAAACTTCTAGGGCTCCTCTGGTCTTGTACCTTGCATCACTAGACCTGAGCTTGAGCTGGGTAAAAAACTCAAAATAAATTCTTTTCCTCAGGAATTTGCTAGTGTAGTAAAACGAGAGCATTTGTTTGGCCTGGTATGACAAATCACAAGCAGATTTTTTTGAAGCCTTGGCTAGAAGGGCCTGGTTTGCTACCAACCTGCCTGTGCTCTGCAGTTTTTGGTGTGTGTGCTCTACCCAGGGGGAGCTGCCTTCCAGGCTGCCCTAGTCAGGTGTGCAGGGCAGCAGTCCAGGTGCCTTGCTCTGAAATCAGTGCCACTCTCTTGGGAACTTCACAGCTTGCTCTTTTCAATTCAAAGAAACCAAACCCACAAAAAAGCTAACAGCCATTTTTAAATGCAAAAGAATTCCAGGTAAAGGAATGACATGTTGTTTGGCTGTGCTAATGGAGATTTAGGGACATGGAAGAGAACATGAGAAAAATGTAAAAGAGCATCATAGCTTCCCACAGTGCCTCACCTATAAATTCTAGTTCTCTGTAGATAGAAAAGCCAAGATGTGAGACATTTTGAGACTCGAAGAACCACAGCAAGAAAGAAGTCTTCTGTGAAAAGCAGATTTTGAAAACAGAATGTTTGTGTGCATAACACACTTAACAGTTTAGGGATGTCAGACTTACATTTGCATTACTTTATATATATTCAGCTTGGTGTCTTCAGGCTGGATAAAGGGATTTGCTCAAGCAACATTTCAAATCGTGAAAATGTTTGCTCTCTAAAGGTTGAGGAGATTTAGCACTTGAGAAAATGTAGTTATTTCAAAAGGTTTCCATCCTGTTATGGGAGACTTTTCAATCAGAGATGTGAAATTAAAGGCTTGGTGGGAGCCATGGTAAGAAAGAGAACAAGTGTGAGAGGGCAGATTTGATTAGTTTTTTCAGCTCTGTACCTTCTGTGAATGCAGGGAACACTGCTTCCTTGTTCAGTTTATTCCATGCCATAATCCCTAGCAGGGAAGTTCAACCTCTCTAATACCAAATCTTCATTGGCAGCTTGGCAGAAGCTGAAAGCCTGGGCACGTGCAAATGTGAATGCAGCCACTCTGCACCATGGTTTGCCTGTATGGTTTGTGTGCTCCCACTCTCCCACAACATCATGGTTTGCCTGCCATGGTGAGCCTTGCCGTGGTTCAGAAGTCAGCTCTGAGTCCCGAGGTTTGATTAGATTTCTGTCACATGGCAGATGAAGAGGAATGTCTTGTTTGACCTCCCTGGCAATAATTACAGCAAGGAAACTGGTGTTGAACAGTTTGAACTGCATACATCAATTAGAGAAGGAAGGATAGGAATCCTGTTTTGTAACTTAGCCAGTCAGCCTGCTGTGCTTCTTACTGGAAGAGGAGAAAGGTACTGCCATTGGTGAGAAAGAATTTTCTTTCAGAAAATCTTTTTAGCCTGGCTTGTAGTAAGGTGGAAAACAGTTCTCAGTTTTCAGCCAGTTTCTGTGGAGCATGCTGATTGTGGGTGTCTAGAGCTCTTTCGTGAAATTCAGAAAAACCTTTACTTGCTCTTTGATTACATTTTTTTCCTTTGAACTTGGCTCTGCAGTTCTCAGAATTAGATATGAACAAGGTCCAGTGGCATCAAATACAACTTTTACAATAGAAGCTAGGGAATCTGTGTGCTTGCAGTATAAATAGCCATGCTATGCTTAAAATTATAATTGCAGTTTTATATATCAGTGTGCTGTTCTTCATCACTTGCAAAAATCATTCTTCTATTACCAGTACAGTATGGACATGACTGATTTTAGTAACAACAGGAAAAACCATTAGGTTTTGTTCATTTGGAACAAAGGGAGTGTTTTTTTCCAGTTTATCTTATGATTCTGTGATCATTGGGCATCTTGCCATTTTCTCCATTCCCATGTCGCTTGACACATAAATACAGCATTTGCCAGTGGAAAAGATTTGGGTTCAAATGAGAATTGTGATGAAGTCAAATTGTATTGGTTAAATTAATGCATAGTCTTATTATCGGAAGAAGGTGATAGCACATGTTATTAGACCTTGGTATTAGTAATAATGATTGAAACATAGTTTAATTTTAAAAGATTGCTATTCCAAATGTCCATTTTGCTAGTTCTAGTGTACTATTGAAATACTAACTTAGTGTTGACAGCCTCATTTTGAAGGTGATTTGCCAAACCAGATTCAGTTGGGATAGAAGTGGAAAGTCATCCCTTTGGTATTTTATTAGAAAGTCTGCACATACTAGTAGCATTAAATTTACATCTGGCTCCAAAGATCCCTTGTGTCTTGATAAGGTTTATTTTAAAAATAGAGAAAAAGGAGGAGGGAAGATGTAAATGTAAGTAAATGTATGTCATAATTTGGGCCTTAGCTATTTTACTGTGCTACTCTACACATTATGTCTTTAGATCTGCAAATGCAAAGGCCATCTTCCTCTTACTTCAGAATGGTCCTCACTGAGCAGTGGCAAAGGCAGATGTTTGACACTGCACAGTTTTGAGTTATTCTTGTGAAATCTTGACATATTGCTGGTGACTGGGTGTGTGCCCAACATAGTAGGATTGGGCTCCATCTGCTTACTGAAGAAAATCTGACAGCAGCCTGATTTGACATATAATGAACTTTAATTTGTGTTTATTATGATTCTTTTTCTGTTCTGTTTTTTGGAAACTTGTCTGGTCTCACCTAGTTATTCCACATTACTTGATCAATTGTTTGGAAAGTAAATCAATATCCTGTTCAGGCTTGCAACATTCTTTTTTTCTGACAACTTCTAGTAAATTTTTATGTCCTTGATATCCTTGCATTAAACTTTGCAGAAAGTCTCATTTATTTAAACAGCAATGTTTAATGTTAAAATGCCTAACTTACACAATGATTCTGTATTAATTAGAATTTCTTCTGCCTCCTCCCAGTGTATCAGTTGCAACAGGAAGCTCCCCATCCTAGAAGAATAACCTGCACTCGTGAGGTAGGTATTATGACATTCAGTTTTATACAGTCCAGTCATTCCATGTCTGTATTTAATTGTGTCCAACCCAAAAAGTGATTCCTTGGGACACTTTGTTCTGTGATTAGAGTGAGTACCCTTCGGGGCACTGGTACTCAGAAGTCCATTTGTTCTAAGAAGGGAATTGAAAGCGTTTTGATGTGTATCATCATTTACTGAGAATCATTTACTACTTTTTGATTGTTAGATAAAAGGAAACACACCTCTTCTCCTCCTTTTTGCGTCAGAAATTCACGGAAGCAAGAGCAGAGTTCTACAGGGGAGCAATGCACCTGTTTGTACAGACTTCACTGCTAGATGTGTAAAATAAATCAGCAGAGGGAAGGAAGACTAAAACCTCCCCTGGTGCTGTTATTTGAGTCATAGTACTTAAAACTCATAAATAGCAGGAGCTAAGCTATGCAGAGCCACAGATTTTATGGACTGAAGTGCTAACAATGGGATCCCAGTGATAGTGATACAGAAGCACCTGCTCATGGGACCACCTGTTGAGGAAGAGCCCAAATTGCTAGTGTGCGCTGAGCTGCCATTCAGCAGAGCAGCACCTCTCCAGAGCTGTGGTGCTGGAGCATTTAACAGACACCAAACATTGGTGTCAGCAAGATTTAGTCCTAACTACACCCGTCTTGCAGCTTCAGTGAAGAACCTGGGAAACATAAATTTCAATGTTAAAAATGCTGAAATGTTAGGCAGTATTAGAAAACACAGCTCTTATTGAATAACTGAAAGTTACTACATTGCTGCAATAAAGCTTGAGTATTTTTATCATTTGCCAAGAGAAAGAAAATTAATCTTTGAGATATGTTAGTTGCTTCGATGTAGCATTAAGTACAGAGGGATGTAGCACTGTCTGGAAGGAACATTAATAGCTTATAGTTAAGAGCACAAGGAGGATTACTTGACCAAATTAAGCCGGCATTTCTCTGTAATTTTTTCAAAAGTCCAGCTATGATTCTATGAATTAGTCTGTCAATTTTTAAAATAAAATATAGAGATTTAACAGAAGTGAAGTACTGTGTTTAATGGGAACACTTATTTTCCTCTCTTAATCTGATGCTTCTAAAAAAAGGTGTAGCTATCACTTACTGCACTTCAGCAAGATGTAGCTATAGGAAAGAACAATACATGAATTTTAGAAGAATTATAGCAAAACATTTTGTTTTGATGAGGATTTCTACTTTTAATGAGTGTCCAAGGAGAGGTATTCCAGTTAGAATTGTTGTGCAGGTATCTTAGGTACATCAAATAAGGTTGGGTAGAGATTTGAAGGAGAGGTAGCTACAGAAGAAAATATTCCAGCTGGGAAAAAAAGGAAGTTTTTGCAGTTTTTATTTCCATTGCAATATTATTAAGAAAGTTCTGTTCTATTTTGTGTGTTCTCGTGGTACATTTTTTCATTACATTAATATACAAAGTATCTGAAGTCTTGTAAAAGCTTTGTATTACAATCCAGGTTTATTATTCAGAGTGCTCACCTGGATAGGGTAAGGTATTTTATTCCTTGCCTCCAATGGATTGTGCTTATTGTTGTAAAGTGCTGTTGGATAGTTGCTTTTTCCTTGCCCTCCTCAGAAGTATTCCACTGGTGGGAGAAGTGGTAGTACGTGTGCACTTATGCGTACATAGGCATATTGTAAAACGTTGAAGGGATTTTTGGTAGCCCTCTGACACTGTTCACTGAGGTGCTGACATTACACCTGTGCAATCACTGTAGTCTTTTATTTTCTGAGCCTTATCTCTGAGTCCTGTTCACTCCCATAGTGGCAGACTTACAGTGTAATGCTCATAAAGTTGCCTGACTCTTGTGGTGATGGGTGAAAATTTTTCTGTCTCTTCAGTTAGATGCTTTGAGAACCTCATTTGTCAATGTTTTAATTCTCACAGAATTTGAACCTTCATTTTTCTGCATGTATTTTGATTTCTTTAAAAGAAAAAACAAAAAAAACAACAAAGAAATGAAAAAACCCCAAGCTAACCCATAATAACCATAATAGAAAGTACCAGCACAGTTAAGGAAATCATACAATGCTTAACATAACAATAGTAATTACTGTGTAATTATTTGACTGCACAAAGTATATGTACCCTTTAGTCAGGGAGCAATTGTAAACTGATAAAAGGAGTCTGGGATATTGAGTAAGATACATTGGTATTGTATCCCAGGCTAGTTTGGCTGCAGAGAAGGGGTATGGGGTCTTTTGCCCTAGGTGATAAGAACTCACAAGCAAATTTTATACTAAGTTCTTCTTCATAGTATTTCTTAGAATACTATTAGCGAATCCAGTCAAATAAGCAGAGACATAAATGCATTCAGTATCTGAAAATTAAAAAATTCTCCTGCCTCTGGAGTGCTGGAAATTTTTCAGCTATTGATCAGATACAGATTCTTCTCTTATTAGAATAGAGCAAGAAACTTTTGCCAGCCAAATATACAAGCATCTGTGTAAAGCTTCTTCAAATAGGAATCACACTGACTACTACAACTTCCTCACCCTCATTATCACTGAATTTAAATTCTGTTAATTGGAAGATTTTATTAGCAGTAACACAGATAGTAAATTGAAAAGTTAGACTGGTTTATGAAGGAAAATTTGCCATGGGTGGGTGGTGTCCTGCATGAGCTGATACTCAAGCTCTTTGGACGGTATCTGAGCTTACCGCATCCCTACATAGAGAAGTCCTCTTCGTCTAATTCTGTGACCAGGTAGCCTGTCAGGAGTCAATGGGGGAGTTGCAAAAGTACCATGAACAATCAGAACACTGCTAAGTCCTGTCATCACTGGAGAAAGAAATGCAACACATTAGTATCTGTAATGTCATGTTTCTATGGATTTATTCCAAAACAAGATTATGACATATGACAAACTTTAAGTAAGTGTAAAACTATCCCTGTGTCAGAGTGAACAGAAAAATGAGACATTCTGTGTTTTAAAATAGCTTCCTGAACTCTGCAGGGTAAACTTGTGTCTGCACCATGAACATTGTATAAACTGAAAAATAAAAGCTGCAGATTTAGAAACTAGTGAGAATTGAAGTAAAACAAAACTATGAAAGAATCAGTCAGCTATTTAGCTCCAGAACAGAGCATATTAAATACACTTTTTATCATAAAATAATTTGTTTATTTTTTAAAAAAGTTCTTTGAAGCTTATTTTTAACTAATACAGGTAAAATTGAAGGAATATATTATCAGTGTGCATTTTCCTACTTCTGCATTAATTCTTTATAATGCACATAACAGTTTTTCATTATCAGTGTTGAACAATTTATGCAGCTGAGCTGATTTGAAGTGAAAATATATTCAGCGAGCAGTAACTCATTTAACCTTTCTCTCTAGTCTCAGCCTCTCCTGCTTGTGCTGAGCTTTGTGATCTGTTCTTTCTCAGCTGGGTTTCTATTAGCAGCCATGCATGAGTCAGTGGGGAGCAGAATCTTTTCCTAAGCGGTTGAATTATTCAGCTGTATAAACAAATTCATAAGTACTAGGAAGAGAATTTTGGTCCTGAGAACATCAAAGAGGTCAGTGAGAACGAACAATACGTAATTTGATGAGGTATTAGCACATAAATTGCTCTTCTTGCCTTATTGTAATCCACTTGTTGACAAAAGCAAGAGTGATGATTAGGGGAAAAAGCACTTGTTAAAGAATAATTGGAAATCACACCGTAAAACCCCCCCAACCGTTTATTTCATGTGCAAAGGCACACATTGTACAAGTGCTAGTACTGAGAGGTGTGTTCAACAGAATGACCTACTTAACATGAAATGCTTCTCAAATACAAAGAATTCGAGTTTCTGCTCTGCTACACCAGTTTCGTATCAGAGTAACACACAGATCAGTGGAGAGACGCTGAAGTAAAAAGAGCATTGCATTCATTTGGGATTTTTCGTTGTGAAGGTGTAGCAAAGCCAAGTCTTTTAATACTCCATGAGGTTAAAGTAGATGATTCCATAACATTCTAAGGTTATTTGACTTCTGCATGAGACTTGCATACAAATTACAATGTTGTTTGTCCAATTAATACTGTGTTTCCTCCATGAAATTCCTATTTGTTGTGCATATAATCTTTTATATACACATGTGCATGTACAGGCATATTTAGGGCAACATTGACTGCTATATAAAAGCATTCCATGAAGAATTTTAAATAACTATAGGAAAAAATACATTTTATGGAGATAATTAAAATCAGTGGCCTTTTCTGTCCTATTAAGAGGCTTCATCCTAATTCAGTGTTAATAGTTAACAAACCTGTTAAACAGCACCTCTGTGTAGTATTGTGAAAATGGTCAAGAAACACAGAATAGATGGGCATATACAATGCGCATCCTTGTTAGAGCTGTTTATAAGGTGGCTTTATCTGCATTATATTTGACCAGGATGACTTTCCAAATTCCATGGTAGCTAAGGTCTTTTCCAAAGGAATGGCTATTTTAAGGTAATTGCCAAGTCTGCCTGGTCTGTGTGTTCATAAATTTGGGTTCATTGCCTTCATACCTCAGTTTGAAAAAATCAGAAATTAAGCAATGGTGGATATCCTCTTGACCTTTGTATTTCTTGCAGGTATCATAGGGAGACCTGTCAGCACCTTTATAGAAAGCTTGAGAACAGTGTTTACTGTCTTACATGGTAAATTTGGCTTACGAGGAATCTGTGTGGTTTTCTCAGCACACACAAACTGCACTGGGGATGAAGCCCAGTTATTCTGAGCCAATTATTACCCCTGCTGAGCTCTGATGGAATTTTCCTAAAGTCTTAATGTATGTCAGTATAGATGTCAAAACCCCCTAATATTATCATAAATGTAAAAAGTTATGAAAAAACCCCAAAACAGAAATAAAAAGGCAATAAAACTCAATGAATTGAGTTTCCAGCTGCAATGAATCTTATGCAAGCAAAAAGTGTTGCACATCAACATTTATACTGATGTTTTTGCAAGTTGGTATAACTGATCAGTAGAGACAGACTGTTAACAGAAGTGGTTATTTTCCTCTTTAACACATCATCCACCACGATGAACTGCAAGCCCAGCTACAAATACCTGGAAGTTCTGTGGAGGTTTTTTCACATGCTTCATTCCTGTCATCTGCCCGTTCACATTTTCAAATGTTTGCACACAGAGCATATTCTAAATTGTTTTAGGATTTGCAAGTACTCTGAAGAAGCCCTGTCAAGTTACTAATCCATTTCTGAAAAGGAATGCTTTTGCTCATATACATTTTCTGGTTTTGTCTTATAAATTCACTGAGATAAATATAAAATCTCACTGGACAGACAACAAAATCTTATTCATGACATGATTCTTCTTTTAACAACTGCTCTAAACTAGTGTCTTGGCTTAAGGGTTTCAATTAAGAATTGTTGCAAATTTTTATAACAACAACAATAAAATGCTTTCATTTTTTCTCTGTTTATGTTGCTATCTTCTTATTGAAGAAATAGCCTACATTTAACAAATAATGTTTAAGACCTTTCTTCTTTTTTGAAATGATCCAGTCTTATCAGGCCCTTTGAAAACAGCTGTCACACCACTCAACTCTTGTTTGCTGTTATAAAGGAAAAGGAAATCTTTTAGAACATGATAAATATTTCCAGTGATGGAATGTTTTTTCAAAAGTGATGAGCCATTACAATAGCTGTTTATTTGCTGGGAATGTGGAAGAATTGTTATTAGACTATACATCAGGATGTATGTTGTTTTTTGTTGTTTTGGACGTCTGAAATCTTTATACTCCACTGAAATAACTGGAGAGAAGTGCTAATATTAATAGGCTTTTCGTTGAAAAGATGGAAAAAAGAAACTAAAGTGCCTAAAGCATTCTGTGTTTCAGCATAGCTGGATTGTTTTATACTTTTGTAGTTCAGGTTGTATAACTGTTGACTTTTACTCCCCAAAGATTTTCCTCCTTTAAATTTAGCAAGAAAGGGTAATCTGGTGGTTTAGATTATTAGCTGATTTCTGTGAGGTTTGCTATTCCTCACCTGAACAAATGCAGATTCATTACTTCATCTAAAATTATTACCAGGCAAATTGTATCCTGACTCCCCTGCATGTTGTGTAAGGTCTCTAAGAGTACAGACAAGGTGGGGTTACACTACACATGCACACCTGCTTTTGAAATCTTATAAGTGATACTGCAGATCACACAGTTTAATGAAGGCAAGAAGTACAAGACTTAGGTATTTCATGATTTACTCAACCATTTGCCCTCACGCTGAGGGGCTGTATAGTAGTGGCTTCATTTTAGCAGTAGCACCAAGAGCTCTATGATAGAAGGTAACCTGTAAATTTAAGAGTTTTATAGATGTTTCACTGTATTAGTGCACTCAACATATGGTGCACTTACATACATGAAATTCAGACTTGTTTCCCCTTTTTGGCACTTAGTAGAAGTAATATTTAATGCCATCAGTTTGCATATGCAGAGTCCTGAGGATTACATGATCCAAGTGGCTCTCCCTTTCACTCCATTTTAAGCCATTCACAAGTGCAATGTTTTCTGAAGGTCTCCCTCTGGTTTCCCTATGTTCTAATATCAGGAGAAATTCTGTAGTAGATGATTTGTGCCTGCACTTTCACATGATATCCCTTTCTGGTTTTAATACTTTATTGGAGACAGTGCACTTAGTGTATAGGTTCTCTTGTTATGAAACATTACAATTTCTGTTGTTTCTTCTAGGTAGAGAACAGACCCAAATATTACGGAAGAGAGTAAGTAACAAACATGTCTGAAAGTGGTTTATCCTGACATATTGGTTGTTAATAGTTACGGAAAAGGTGGCAAGTGTTTACTCTGTGCCCTTTGTTTCTTCTGTGTGTTTTACAGCAGTGTGTCTCACCATCAGATCATTATTACAGTACCATCACTTTTGTCTGCCTAAAATTACAGCTGCAGTTTCTGATGGATATGGATATCACTGAATGCTACTTTAAGTGAGAAAAATATACATATGTTTCTGTACTTTCAAAGGATTGTCTTTTTCTACCTCCCTCTCCAGTTGGCTTTGCAAAAAAGGCGTTTCTGTTTAGGAAAAAAAATACTTGGATGCCAAATGCAATACATGTTCAGTCTATATGTGTCTTCTGTTTCAGGTTGCTAATGCAGAGATGGTTAGATTTAGTGTGGAGAAACAAAGCAGATCTTACTTATGTTTATTTTGGTAAAAGATGTGTAGTGTTGCTGGGTTATTACATCAGCAATTACCGAGATTATGGCAACTTGCTAAAATCTCAGGGATTGCATAAAATATCCTCAAATGCTTCAAAATGTTTGATTGCATGCCACTGGCACAAAACATGTGCAGCCAGCAGGAGAAAACGGATTTATTTCTACATATTAAATTGATAGATGCAGATTTAAAAACAATATGCTTGTTTCATAGATATTCTTTCCTAGAAGCCTTTCTAAACCATCTAAAGTGACTTCAAATACAGGCAGAAAGGGAGATTAGTTTAAACTGTAGATTCCTGCAAATCAGTCATTTTTATGTTTGTTTCTTTTTAAATTTCTGTTGTTGGTGCTTTTTAAAAGAAGACCAAAAGGTGATTTAAAAGAGAAAAGGCATGTGTTTCAAAAAAATTTTTGTTCCTTAGATTCCATGGGATGATCTCAAGGGAGGAAGCTGACCAATTATTAAGTGTTGCAGAGGGAAGCTATCTCATTCGTGAAAGCCAAAGGCAACCTGGAACCTACACTTTGGCATTAAGGTCAGTAATTAATATTTAATTTTAAAATTTATAAAATATTCAAAAGATTTTGCTGTATTGCTGACCTCAGATGATAAAATTCCTTGTGATTGTTTCAATTTTTTTTTAATCATTATACTTTTCTACCCCAGTTTCAGATCTGGTACCTTTAACCTTCCCTGCCCCTTTTTGATGTGTTAACATTCCTTATTGTTTGCGCCATCAGGATGATAGCAGCTGTGGTTTTGCCGGTGGTGCTTCATTTTGGCCCTCTCCCACTGTGTTATAGATGTGACCCCATGCAGATGTTGGGAGAGCAGGTGATCAAGAAATAGAAGGCATCTTCTGAGTTCCCCTGATGAGTCTGCCATGTGGGGTACTGGCTAGGTAGCTGTTGCCGAAGAACACTCAGTTCTCCTTAGTCTTTCCGTGGGATAGAACAAATCAGGAGGGCTTTTTTGTCTGAACGTCTGTTAGCTAACAGTGTTTCAGATCTACTTCCTCATTCTGCAAACTTCTGGCAAGTGGATCAGCTGTAAATAAAAAAACACAAATAAAAAATAGTGCAACTTTTAAATAGCTTAATTACTTTTAAGGTATTGGAGGTTATTTTGGCCTGTGCTGTACATGTAAGTAGTCAGATGGGAGAGGGTGATTATTAGCAATGTTTTAAATCTAAGTGGGACAGAAAAACGTCGAAGGAGAGATGCAGTTACTGAAAGTTTTATATGGGTAAAGTAAGATTATAATTAAAATAATAATGTCTTGAAATCATAAGTTGTGATGAATTAGTTTTCTTTTTCAGGGGAAAAAGTATTTTTTAATGAGTTTTTGGGTTTTTTTGTAGTAATAGGATTTCAAAGAGAAACATTATTGACCATTTACACTGACTTGCATTAACAGTGTAAATTTGGTATTTCTTATTAAAATAATACTCAATTGTATCATCTTCTGCTCTTGGAATATTCTTTTAAAGCTAAAAAGAGATCAGTTGTTGTAACACCTGGCTGGAAGGCAGAGCTTCCGCCCCTTGCTTCCAGTGGGGCAGAAGGCACAGGGCCTATAGATTAAGATGAAGATGTTGAGTATCTTGTAGGACGTATTGCTATAGGTTGTTTTTCAAATGCACCTCCAGTCCAGCAAGTCGAAAGATGGCTTTTTTCCCAGGTTTGGTGGTATCTCTTTCAAACTGGAAAATCCCTTAGAAAGCAATAAAATCTATTTTATACCAAATAGAAAAACAAATGGATAGTTGTTAGTGATCAGTTTGGGAAAAGGTTTCAAGTGATAGCAAAGTTGTTATCATTGATTTATTTTGACTAAATTCAGTGTTTGGGAAAACACATCAGAATCTGAAACTGCAGCATCTTGCAGCCTTTTCATTATGTTTGAATGCTGAATTACTTGTGTATCGAGGGCAGTGGGTCTAGGGGCTGCTTTCCTGCCGACAGCAGATAATGTTGTCTTGCTGTTGGCCTTCAAAGTGTGTGAATGAGGGTATTTACTCTCATACCTTAGGTGCAACTCTGTGAACTGCAATGCTGTGTCTTCCACACGTTGGAATTTTATCTCCAAGGATTTCTTTTTTGTCACTACTAGGAAGTGTAGCAGGAGTCTGCACATCCATTGACTGGAGGGAGAGTTTTGCTCAGTTTCTATTTTTCCTCTTCCTGGAATTATAGGTGCCGAATACACCCATTAGCCAATATGCCCACTGACTGTGTTTCTGACACTGTAGCCTCTCTTAAAGACTAGGTCCTTTCTGCAGTCTGTCTGTGCATCTGTGAGAAGTTTGCTGTGATTGCTATGATGAGTTTATGTAATTTTACCATTTTTTGAGAGAATGACTTGTGTTTGGGTCACTACACTGCCAGATGGCAAAGGTAGCCCTGTCTGCAGTTTAGATAATCCCAGTAGGAATTTAAGAATGTAATTTCCATGGCCAAAACCAGAATTTGTCAGTAGGATGGTATGTATGAGCACAACTTTTCCAAGTTCAACAGAAGACTTTGATTGAGTTCAGGATCTCTATTTCACCCTTTTTCTTATAGCTGTATGAACCAATTTGACATTTTCATACTAGATTTAAGTGCCACTCTGTCTCTCAAGCAGTCATGTTAATTTTAAGAGCACTTCTGTAGGATTTTTGCTTTTCCTTCTTTGCCTTTATTTTACCCCTTAAATGGTGTGGGAGGAAAGAAAACTTGGTCCACTGTTATATAAAAAAAACAGACACAGAACAGGTTTCAAAGAGTTGTATGAAGTTAACCCAGCAATTCTCTAAAGGTGCTCTAATTCTGCAATAAATAACATAGTGACAAAACATAAAATGAAATATCCTTGTTTTCTGATTGTTTTTCAGGCACGTTTTGGTAAAAAAATGGAAAAGAGTAAAATTTAGATTCTTGAAGGTGCCACCAACTCTTGGCATAAATACTTGGTTCTCTCTGTATTTCTGTGTATCTATTCAATCTGTCTCTCACTGTTTGTTGCCTGATCTGTCAGTCTTTGACAATCTGTCAATTCTGATTAGGGCAAATTGGAAACTGCCTATGAAATGTGATTTCATCATGAAATCCCAGTTCATCGAGACATAAAAGTCTTGTGGTAGCTCTGGGTAGGAGCAGCTGACGTTGAGACTGAGACAGGTTTGTTTCCTGGCTTGTAGCTGCCGATGGTTCTGCTGGGGAGGCAGGCAATTCAGTGAGACAGACGGCCCAGCACGCCCAGCTCTGGCAGATGTCTTCTTCCTGTGTTTGTGTCAGCGTGCCTGGGAATCCTGAAAAACCCAGTGCATCCAGTCGTGAAGAGCAGTTTAGTGAAACAGGATCATATCCCTTCCTGTGGCAAGGTATGATGTCTCTGTAATGAAATGTTTCCAGTCATCTTTTCTGCAGTGGAGAAGAACAAGCTTTCTGTGATTTGTCCTGAGGACCCAGGCCAGACAATTCCTCAAATCATCATGGCACACATTCAGTGTTATATTTGAGTCCACCAGCTATTGTAGCTGATGTCCAAAATCTCAGTGTTCATAGCAGCAAGGACTGCACATCCTGTTCGAGATGAACTGTGCCACGTGTTTTAGTTCTTTGTTCTCTAAACCTTTCTAAATGAATTTTTGACCACTGTGAAGCATTAGGCTATGGTGCTTTTATGGAACTAGCTTTAGCAGTTCTAAAGATCTTGTTCCTGAGCTGCAAGAGCTACAGATATAGCCTAGTACCACTTAAATAACCAAATATAGGACAGGAAAAATAATCTTTTTTGCAAGCTTAAGCAAAATGGTCAACTGTTCTTAGTGCAATACTGTAGAATAGTTAATTGAGTTCAAAGTCAACATTTTTAATATTTCTTCTTAGTAAGGTAGGGAAAGTGACTCTTAGCCAAAAAAACTTTTCAGTTTTTAAAGTTGCTGTTGAGTTACTGTAAAATCTGCTTTCCACTTATATAACAAGCTGCATTTTGATCGTCTTATGATGAGCTATTTTTGTCTACTTTCATCCATTCTTGTGCAATTAATTTGCATCATGACTTTTTTAAAGGCAGACTACCTTTTAAATCTAAATTTGAAACAAAAGATGGTGGGGTTTTTCCAGAAAATAAACTTCTCAGAATTTGTAACAGAGCTAGAAGTATATTCTTAAAGTAAATGAAAATTATAATTTAAATGTTGTTTTAAATGTATAAGTTTTTCTAAATATTCAGAGCTGCCCTTCAAACAAAATTGATTTGTTTGAGCCTAAGAAGGCCTGTAAAATTGTATCAGCTCAGATACCATGTAGAGGAGAATGAAGCATAAACACAACTGAGAGCAGCAAATCAGCGCCCTCCTGTATTTAATGCCTGTACTTAATCATGGATGCATTCACCAATCTTTACTAATTAATTAATCAGAGAATGCCACTGAAAATGTTTTGCTGTCTTGAGGTTTAAAAAAAATACTAACATGAGAAAACTATCATGGATATATGTGTCCATACGTATCAGCAAGTCTCTGTTAGAATAAAAATATATAAAATACATTTTAATTCAATCTTCCAAACAGATTAAAATAATGAAAATTCCTAATTCACTTCTGGAGCTATTAGACCTGCTTTTAAATTTGGCAAAAGAGTAGTACATTGCTTAATGTTAAGCCCTATAGCAAATGAAAGTAACAATAAGATATGGTTTGCAATGTAGCCTTTTGTGGTGAAGAGCTTGTTTAATAATTAGGGTGAGGATAAAGAGGAAATGGGTAGAGATTGTACTAGTGGTAGGCGTTGAAGTGTGATGGTACTGCATGTTCTTTTGAGCAGATAGCTGCTGTAGCACATTTAATTGGTTACCATGGTTTCCCTTCCTGCAAATTCTATTGTTGTGATACTGAGAATGAATTGAAATAAGGTTCTGCAGCATGATTTAAAAAAAAAAAAAGGTAATAATGTGAGCCATGATTATGAGTCATGCTTTCTTTATGTTTGGGGATTTGGGCACCTTGAAGATTATGTAGCACCAGGAAAGAATTTTTCAGGTGAAATAAATGTCAAAAATTAGTAATCTTTATTTTAGTCAACCAATTACATGTATTGTGCAAATTCATACATATATTCTCTATCCCTAAATTATGACATTTTGTGAAGAAACTAGCCACTGGCATTTTAAAAGGAGACCTAATTAGTAGGCTATTAGAGCATAATACTGCAAATGAACCTTTTAAATTTCAGAGGACGACTGCTTTGGTAGCTGGATGCTGTTTATTTTCAGCGGGCTCTTTTGGGACACAAGTGTTCCAGAACATGTGTTGATTGCTGTGGGATTTACTTACACATGTAGAATTCAACATCTGCAAAAGGCTCCTTGAATTCAGAGAGTAAAATAGGTGATCTCCATTCTGCTGAAAAGCCTCTTTGTACATACTGGGACATGGGAGAGCAGTTGGGGAAAGAAGAATTGTTTGAAACTACTTTCTACACGATAATAGCTGAATTATATTTTTTGAATTATGAATGTATCAAAATTTGATCAGAGTTTATTCTGCATCTACAGCTGATCTGTAAGTAGTCAGAAGGAGCCCAGCAAAACAGTAGCTAACTGCATCTCTTCACTTTACCATGGTAACAGTATTCCGGCATCATGCTAGTTGGTAGGAGAAAATTATAAAGACCATTTTAAAGACTAAACTTTGCATATCTTTCTGTGGGGTTTTTTTTTTCCTGATTTGCAAATGCAGTGATTGGCAGTAGCAAGGGCTGAATTCAGTTTCTAGAAACCTTTCTAAAATATTCATACAATATTCCTTGGTCGCTAACTGAAAAACCCCAGGGGAAAAGGTGGTGATAAATTTTGGAGCTTGCTTTGCTGCTCTCAAGTAAAACAATTGGCCCTCTATTTAAATGATCTTCCATGTAAAAAGTTTCTTTCCCTACATAAAATTTCACACTAAATAATTTACTGTGTTAGTTTGTCAATAACATGAAAGGTTCAGCTACCAGTGAACAGCTTACATTTCCTGCTTGTCATCTGCCTTATGTAAGTGCACCTGGGCACTACTGAGATGGCTTCACTTAAGTATTTGGAATAATAATAAATAGCTACTAACCTTAATGAGTAATTAACTGGCTACCTAGGTCCTCCCACAGACTAGAATGCTTTTTTCCTTATGGTTCACATCTTCTTGCTGTGTTCCTGTTCTCCTTCCCTCCTCTTCCCATCTGTTGTTGTTGTCAGCTCTGTTTTCTTTTGGCTAGAGTGTCTAATTTATCTTTGGCAATTCAGTTTGCTGCAGTCTTTCTCCTGCTTGTGTAAGTTCAGCACTTCTCAGAGGAATACTCTCTGCTTCAGCGTGTTGTGAACTTTTTTTGGGAGAACTCGTCCAAGAGATGCCTGTGCTCAGTGTACACAGCTCATGTTCATTTTATGCCATGTCCTTCACCCTGGCTATGGTTCCTGCTGTGCCACAAAGGTCTTTTGTAATCTGATGAGCATCAGAGGCACTGGGCTTGTGGTGAGGTACTGTGGTGGAGCTCAGGTCTGGGCTCACTTTTTGGCTTCATGTATGACTTGGCTTTAGGCCATGAAGTTTTGCAGGCCTCATTTCTCTGTTAGAGAAGATATTTTCTCTCCTCTGTTGTCTCACATGCTTGTTCAGTACAAAAGTTTAGGATATCTTAAAAATGGCCTAGACAGACTGAAAGTTGTACCCCATCTCTCAGACTACGCCCAGTCACAGCTCCTGAGCAGGAATCTATGTGGGACTTTGCTGTTTTTATGGTGTATAATGGCTGCCTGGTTTAAAGCTTCTAGGCACTGTTGGAGTTGAAATAATAGTTGAAAAAATCAAATTGTAATGCAATCAGTTTATAATTAAATAGTGTATGCAAGTATATTGTGCTCTCCTCTCCTGTCAAAAGCATAAATACCTTTTCCATCTTCTGCAGGTTCTACTGGAATACCTCATTTTTTCTACTGCTTTTAGAAAATGCTAGGTAGAAATCTATCTTCAAGTTAGTCCTTTTGATTTGCCTCTTCTCTGTATATTTTTTGAATACATATTTAGAAATTTTCGTATTTGGAGAAACACTTTCATTCCTGTGCTTCATTAATAAGCGGAAAAAGTCCTTTGGCTGTAGATACTGTGGATGCTTTATAGACATGTTTTCAAGATAACAGACAATAGCCTTACATTGTTGTTTAATGTAATAATTGTTTTCATCAAAACATTTATTAATTATTCAAACGCCAGAACAACTGACAGCAGTAAGTGTTATCTGGCCCAGTTTTCCTTTTCCTTCTCCCTCCTTTATACTTGGTAAAGCTCAGCTGAGTTGAGTATGGTTCCTCCTGATCTGATAGGTACTAGAAAGAGAATCAAGCTAATGTTTTTTTCTTTTATATCTTGAGATGAGTAAATGAACTCTAACAGTTTCAATAATAAATTGACATCTGCCCCACTTATTGCTGCACTTGCATGAAAGAAGAAACTGTATTCTGGCAAAACAGAATATAATAGTAAAAAAGCTATTAATGTTCATTGATGAACTGTTAGTAGCCCCAAGAATTCTAACAGTGCATGTTATGTATGCAGGAACCACTTCATTTTACATTATTATGCTTGTTTATTGTTAAGGAATGCAGCTTTTGAGAAAAAAACATTTAGAGAGCAGGATGAGTATATTGGAGAATCTCCCTGTTTGCAAAAAAGTGATGAGTGAGTACTAGAAGATTAGAGGTAGAATACATTGATAAAACAAGTTAAGTAAATAGCAAATTCTGTAATACCTTTAAGTAAGTTAAGTAAACCTGCATTGTAAGATTTGAATTAGCAGTGGCTTAAGGCAAATCAGATTTGACAAAATCTCTCTGGAACTGAAATCTTAACGTAGGGTTTTTTCTTTAATCTAAGTGAATTTCGGTTTTCTTGAGACCTTGAACAACAACCTGCCATGTATGTTAAAAAAAAAACAAAACCAAACAAACAGGAACAGCAACAAAAACAATGTTGCTCCACTCTGCTTTCCAAAAACCCTTTCTGGACTTTCAGAGCTATTTTACGATAAGAACATTTCTTTGGTTTTTCACTTCATGTCTTCCACTCAGGTTTCCTCTAGATACTGAATTAAAATATCCATATTATTTTAGTAGGATAAATTAAGAGCAAGTTGCTTTTAGTGTGAGAAAGTCTATAGAAGCAAAAGAGAAATATGACAGTCACAAGTAACTTTTAAACTAAAAGAGGGTCGATTGAGAGTAGACACAAAAGAAATTTTTTATGATGAGGGTAGTGAAACATTGGAACAGGTTGCCCAGAGGAGTAGTAGGTGTTTCATCCCTGGAAAAATTCATTGGATGGGGCTCTGAGCATCCTGGTTTAGGTTAAGATGTCACTGCTTATTGCAGGAGGATTAGACTAGAAGACCTTTAAAGGTGCTTTCCAACCCAAACCATTCTTTATCTCTGAACTTAAGCCCTTGTAGGAAAAGCTGCTGGAAGTGAAACAAAAATCAACGTTTGAGCATTATGCTGTGGCATTTTTCCCTCCATAGTACACAATTGCAGTGGAATTCCTGCTACATTTCTGATGTTGTTCCATTTCAAAATATACCAGAAAAACAATATCATATATGACCTAAAATGAAGATGTGTCACAGAGTAAAATTTGCATGCACATTTTGAAGTTTGCTGAGCAGACACTGGTAGGGTTGATACCTTAATTTAGACAAATCGAAACACAGTTCTATTTTAAAGTAATTTGAAAGCTCTTTGTAGCATGAAGTCACATGGTAAAATTAACTGTTGAAAAACATTTCTTAAAAAATTTTGGTAAAGAAACATAATTATGTATTTAGTAGGAAACTGTGAAAGTTAGTAACATTCCCACTAGTTCATTTCCAGATCATCTTTTTCCAGGCAGGCTGGCACAGGTCTCCAAATATTGCTTTCATGTAAAGAGAAGATCCCAGGCTTTTAATACGTTCCCATGTGCATGTAGAATTCAGATGTGTCTTAACCACAGTGAGTCTATTTACAGGAACCATGGAATTTTCATCAGGTAGAAAAGGTAGTAAAACATTGCCCAAAACATTGGTATTGATTCTGATTCAATCATCAAATCAATCCCAGCAATTCATATCAAGTTTAAATGGAGTAAGGCATGCAAGCACAGTACTAAGAGGTAATGCATCTGTTCAAACCA
This sequence comes from Acanthornis magna, assembly GCA_036785705.1. Lineage (NCBI taxonomy): Eukaryota > Metazoa > Chordata > Aves > Passeriformes > Acanthizidae > Acanthornis > Acanthornis magna. Next base: position 12,625,938 of record JAWUZG010000012.1, read on the forward strand.
AACAGATTATTTTCAAATGCTTACCACTGATCAAGAACAGTAACATTTACCTAAAGTATTAAGTGATCTTAATACTGAATGCTGATGCATTCAGCCAGTGTGTGGGTCTTACCAGGTTTTAGGGATAACTTTACATTAAATTAATGTTCATCAAGCAACAGTCAGCCAGCCAGTGCTGCCCTTCCAAATGGCACTGGAAAACTATCCATAGTGACTGTACTCTGCCACCCTTCCCAGCCATATCAGCGAGGATTTTTTGTCTCCATTGTATCAACCCCTAATGTATTTTATTTCATTTATACATACTTTGTTCTTGTAAAATATTGCTCAGGTTTTGAAAACTCTATTTGTCAGGCAGGTATTCTGGGAAGTTGGCAAGTTCCACCATTCCCTGGCCATCATCAGAAATGTTGTTGCCAATGAATATTAAAGAAAAAAAAAAAAAATTAGCTGCTCTCAGGAGCTGGAGACCTTCAGGGATAACTGTGTAGAAGAGGTTTTGGCTACATGCAAGGCTTGTGTTTCTTTGACAAGGAAATGGGCCAAAAGAGGATCTGTGGAATAATTTGTTTTCACTCCCAAGAACACTGCATGATTAAGAGACATTCATGATTGCAAGATTGGTTATATTCCTGTGGCTTTTTATGGAGTGTCAAGATTCTAGTCATAAGTGTTGGTTGAGAGTTTTTCAGAAGATAGAACTGAAATTCTGGCACCTAATTTTAAGTAAGACTTCTGCCTTCTGGCTGCAAAGCACATTAAGACTCTTTCTCCAAGGGAAGATTAAGTCCAAGTGACCTTAAGGCTCACTTACCCAGATCAGTGTATGAAGTTGCTTGAGACTAAGGAGGACACGAGTAGTCCTGAGGGGCACTAAATTTGTCATTTGATTGCAGCTACACATTCTAAACAATGCCTTTGTCTAGAAATTCTTCTCATCATAAAACAGCCTGTGAAAGTGGTGAATAGCTACTGTGTAATTCTGTATGTGGACTATAAAATCTGTCTTCTCAGATGGTAAGAGAGCGTGTCTGGGCTCTCAATCCTTCACTCCCTCCCTTTGTTCCTTCACTGAATACTGCATACAGGTAGGTGGCTGATTCCGAAGCCTGTCTCTCTCATGGTATGATACCTAATTCAACCCCTCAGTCCTTTATTATCCTGTCTTCCCAGCCACATTTGCTCTACCGTTTAATACATTTTCCCACGTTATCTACTCTGCCCCACTGGCAACTAAAGGAACTAGACAAAGTAATTGCTTTTCAGACAACTTCGAATAAAAAAAGTCTTTTATCTGTAGTCCTGCTGCTTGCAAACAAATGCACGGTGGACACAATGGGACTTTTTGACATGTCAGAGGCCTAATTCTTTTTCTTGGAAAAACATCTAATGTTCCCCTGTTTAAACCAAAAGAGAACATACTTTATCTGTGTCCCACTTTCTACTTATTAAACAAAAACCAGCTGGTACTAGTACTTGCCTTTAGGAGCAGAGCATCAGGAAGTTGAAATATCAAATCTTGGATCTACTTAGTTGCCACGGTGATGTATAATTAACCAGGCTGCAGGAATGTTACAGAGTAAACATAAGGAAACAGTCTTGCTAATGGAAAAATTTAAACCATAGTTTTAAGTGAGACTGAAGGGATTGAAGATTAAATCTTAAGTAATAATTTTCAATTGAACATGTATATTTGTTTTTATATTGTAATTTGATAAAAATAGTGTCATCGTGTGGTCAGGAAAAAATTTAAATGTGCTTGAAAGAAATAAAACAGGATTCTGAGACATTATTGATGGTACAGTCTTTGTAAAAGATTGGTGTTTCATTGATTTGCAGGGATTTTGGGGGTTTATCTTCTTGTTGCTACTAGGATTCTATTTGAAAACCAGTACATTTCTCCACAACGTATCCAATTAGAAAATAATGGAGCAAAAATTTTGATTTGGAACAAATGGGAAATTAGAGAAAGGCAAACCATTCATCTGTTGGAAACTCTATTCCTTATAGTATCTCTCAAAGACACACTTCATGTGCAGCAGCCTGAAGAGATGGACAACTCAGGGGCTGCTCAGTAAAACATACCTGGGTTAGGAGGGTGCACCTTCTGACCCTGATGGAAAGACAACTAATCTTAAGAAGTTCTCTGTATCTGGTCATCTTGTTCTTCAGAACTGGTTTTAGACTTAGAGGGGTGTTGCTAAAATCAAGACACTATGTGTACTTAGTAACAGGCCTTGAGATGCTTCTCTGTGCCTTATCTTCTCTTGATAAAATTAGTGTAAAATTAGAGTAATACTTTTTCTTCTAGAAAGCTAAGATCAATAAGTGACCTCCAGCTTGCTTAAAACTCTGCTTTAAATAGTCAGAGCAGATGTTACTGATTAGAGCAGCAGTTCACCTGCATCTCTTAATGTAAGTAATTCTAATGTATATTGTCATTTAAGCCTGTTATTCTTCACCTTCAAACCTATTTGGTTCTCCTGATGGAGGGAGAGCCATCAAGGTGTTTGTATGTGCTCAATGTGCATTATTCCCAGTGACTTGAGCAGGTGACAGTGAAGGTTGTTCACTTTGGCACTGCAAAGTGCTGAGCACTCTTGGCTCATGTTGACTTCTCTGACAGTCAAGGGTGCAAAAGGAGGACGTCTCATGGTCAAATCTTGTTTGCTACACACTGTGTTGAGTATAAAGGTGCCCTGAAGAGTAAGTCTGAATACATTTACCCCTTCTGCTATAACTTAGGATATTATCTTGCTACTTCCTGAATGACTTGTATTCACTCAGAACTGCAGCTTGTGATGAAATTAGCATTGGGTAAAAATGTATTTCTTTCTGTCATTTTGTAATTTCTTGCATTTGATTCAATGAACTTACAGTTTGTGTGGCATAAAAATATGCATGGAAGTACCAATTAATCTGCAGGAAAATGCCCACATAGTTCCTACACATGGTGTCCTCTTCCCTTAGTGAGCAGGATGCAGATTCCTGAGGGCCCCCTCATGTTTGAGTGTTATGTAGAAATAGCAGCTTCTGAAGTTGCAGTCAGTGTCAGACTGTTAACAGGGGGATGGGAAGGTTTGGCATTTTGATTTAGAGCAGAGGAAAATGTTCAGATTCCAGAACCATGTATTTTTGCCCATATTTGCAAGAAGAATGCAGTATTTCACCTGAGGCAAGGTCTAAAATTATGCTTTCCCGTTTGGCAAGGCTCCGCTGAGAAGAGGAGCCACTTCAGCAAAGTGTCAGTGTTTACTGTGTTCCTTAACATCTCCAGTGAAGCATTTGATTGTAAACTGAAATCAATCCATCCTTTCAAATTTAGTTCTTAATACTTATTTGGCAGATCTGACCTCTTAAGGGGGCCCAGTACCCTCGCTGCTGTCTGACCAAGGAACAGCCCTGGACTGAGCTGTGAAAGCAGCTCCTTGCCTCCATCTTCTCCGCAGGAAATGTTGCCAAGTGCAAACACTGGTGTGCTTTCACATGTTTACACTGCTTTGAGGCAGAAAATTGTTGCAGATTCTAAATGCAGTTTTTTAAAATATGTTACTGTTGAGGTAAATTCAGCATTCTTATGGTTGCTAAGAGCGTGTATCAAAATGCTGTTCCATCCTGATGCAGAATGGCTGGTGTTGGATAGCTTTCGTGTTACATATCCTGTATATTACAAAGATTTGCTTGAAGCTTGGGACTTAACAGGCATAACACAGAAGGACTTTTGTACAAAGCTTGAAGAGTTAGTCCTGGGCCTTTGGCCAGGAATAAAGAATGCTTGCCCTTGTGCCATTTTGTCCTGTGCTGCTCCGGTTCTGGCAGCAGTTCTGCTTCAGTGTAATTGTTGGCACTGCAGCTCAGCTGAACCTTGAATGGCCTCTTCCTGCAAGCAGGCAGGGGAGCAGAGGCCTGAGACGGCATCAAAACTCCATATTGATCGGCTGTAATAGAGGACTCTATTATGAGAACTCTTCATATCGGGGCCAAGCAAATTGACTACAGTGATATAGTAGTGAAGTACTAAAAAAAGCCATAAAGAGTGTGAAGTAATTTTTCAGTTTTTCCATAGATAATGGAAAGGCTAAAAGAATACAAGAACAAACAGCTCCTTCTGGGACAGTAACTGTTTTGGCTATCTGTCTGCAGTTGTTGTTGATCTCTCCTTCCTATCTGTGCTAAGTAGTATTTCGCCAGCTCAGCTGGACCAGACACAGAGCATAGTCACAGCTTTAAGTGATAAAGTGTTTTTAATTGTTTGCAAAGGCTTGCTTATTCTTACTTACTCTGCTTACTGTTCTTTAAAAAAAAAAACTTTCCCATTTCATTGAGGCAGATTTGGAAGTCAAACCAGAAACTTCAGACTCTACTACGATGGAAAACACTTTGTTGGGGAGAAACGTTTTGAGTCCATCCATGACCTGGTGACAGATGGATTGATTACTCTTTATATTGAAACGAAGGCAGCTGAATACATTTCCAAGATGACAATTAATCCAATTTATGAACACATAGGATATACAACTTTAAACAGAGAGCCAGCACACAAAAAGCATATGCCAACCCTGAGAGATGAACATGATGGCAAAGAGTCTACAGGAGAGGATGAGGTAGCAGAAAAGAGGGTAAGCAATTGTTAACCCATGCTTTTTTTTCTGTTAGACTTTTTATTTTGTACTTTTAACCTTTCCCATCTACTATAAAGTACTAAAGGTCTCTGCAGCTATTTAGTCTACATATTTATTTCCAGTGTTACATTAACAGTAATATTTAGACTGGTTATAGAGTTTTGTAATGGTAATTTTTGCATATTGTAGATTTTCATGATTTAGAGGTTAGTTATTTGTCATTGTGATTCTTCAGGTGTTTTTATAGTTATAGATGTTACCATTAAGCCACTCGTTTATTTCAAATGGGCAAAGAACATTTAATCTTGAAATTGTTTACACTGTATAAGACAATTGCATATTATTTCTTAATATATTCAGCTTTCCCCAAACAAATGCATTCCATAATCTATTCAGCAGTCTGCATATAATGACAGTAAAGTTGTCCACATTATAAATAAGACTGTTCATTAAGTTGATAAAATGTTAAAACATTTCACTTGGCTAAGTTTAGCCTGTCAGAAGCTGACAGAGCTATTTTTGGCCTCAGCCAGACTTACAAAGAAGGATTGCTCTCTTCAGAGAGTTGCAGTATCAGCTGAGAAGTAATTGCATCCTGGATTATAAAAGAAAAACGAAGAAGAAAGAAATCTTAGAACCGGTGAACATAAAAATGTTAAAGGAGGTTGGGAATGTACTGGGCAGACAAAGCAGCTGCCTGAAATTTCATTTGTGTTTCAGAGACTAAACATAAAAGGAAAGCATAATGTAAATTCCATTGTGTTAAATGAAATACTTTGTTTATTGAAAATCTGACGAACTAAAGTCTTTTTAATAGTTATTTTTACACACATGTAGGTGTTAATGCATGTGTAATAGTCTGATACGTTCCCCTATTTCACAAACTTCAGAATGACATACATTAGGACTATCTAATATGTTAATAGTGCATAGAAGAAATGCTAACCTTAGCTGGGATTTTTTGTCTCTCCAATCAGAAATATATGATTTTAATTTTGTTGATGTAGAGGAAAGGTCTGACTGACAATTTCCAACATACATGACTATTACAGTGAAACTAAGCTCCATACAGAGTCCAGAGAGAGGCTCATAGCTTTGGTCCTTCACATCCTCCTTCTGCAGAGTATGTCATTCTGCACTGAATTTGCTGAGAGATGAAGCACCCAACTTAGCTTAAAGTATGAATCTTCACTGTTATCAGATCATTTTGACAAAAGAAATACTGCTGGGATATTAAAGCTAGCTGACCACGTTAAATATCCAATTTCTTGCCTGTTAGGTGCCAGTACTAGAGGGGTGAGTTATCACTTACAGTTCCTGACAGCCGCTGCTTCCAGCGTGCTGTTTCAAAAGGATTCTTTTTGCATATTATCATAGACAGTTTATTATAATGCAAAGCCTGGGTAAAAATCTTCTCTGAGTCTTCTGCAAGTCACCACTTCGGGTTTCTGTGGTAAAATTAACTCTTCGTGCATTTAGAAACTTTCAAGTGACGGCAGAACTCTGTTCTGTTACATTTTTTAGGTTGATGAAAAAGTGTTCATAGTAAAGAGATTTCAATGACTGTCATTGAATAATGCTGTTTTTTCCAAGGATTACATTGTGTTATGTCACTCACCAACAAGATACACATACTGTTTTGAAACATTTCTCATTAAATAGCTCAAGGACTATTGAATATTTCTCAAAGATTGAAATTTTATGTGGAAAACCTTTAGACAGGTTAGTCATGTAATCTCAGCATCCCATCCCCTTCATCTGGAACTTACAAGTGACTAAAGGGGCTTCAGCCACAAAACAGTTCAACAGCAGTGGTGTTTTCAGCCCTGAAGCCCAGGTTTTAATACTCTTCTTTATTTTGTCTTGGAACTGTATTGATGTGAACACACTGAGGCACACAGACATCACAGAGTAATTAAATGTGGAGATTTCAATTTACTTTTTGAGTCATCATGCAGTTGGGATTGCTATCTGTGGCTGCATGGGGACAGTACAGTGTGATCTTTCTCACCGTGGAGTGGCACAGGGGTGACACCTTGGCTGTCCTTGCCCCTCTCAGGGTTTTGGTGGGAAGATGGCACAGATTTTCCTGCATGTCACTTCATCCAGCAAATCTCCAAGGAGAGTAAGGCATTCAGCCCCATGACCAACACCTGATCCCAGTAGCAACCTCAGCATCTGGAACAAGCAGCCATTTGTGAATAGGTCAAGTAGTTTTTCTTTCTTTTTTGGTGGCAGGGATGGTAGGTTGATTCCTGTTTTCCACTATAAAGAGAATATCATTGAATTGCAATGAACCAAAGAAAATTGTTCAGAATTCAACAGGAAAAAGGCATTGTCTTATGATCCAAACAGCAAGATCTGTGTGCCCGTTAGCCCCATGGTGAGGATGAAAATTTTGCAGTGCATACAGCATTTGGCAATTAATGCATCTTTATCAGTTTTATAATGTGGTCACACAGTTTCTCCCTGCATGGTATGCTTCCTCCTCTGTAAAGAGAGAAAGAAGTCTGGGTCTTTAACGTGATTATCCTGAGCCAAAATACGTTTCCAGATTTGCAGACTCTGAGGCTGTTCAGGTACAAATCTAAATTTTGTGCCTGCGACTGCTGCCCAATCGTGTGGGTGGTGTATGGAATATAAGTCCTTCAGAAGAAGGAGAGAAGAGGCACAAAGACACAGTCAGAGCTGTGGAACAGCTGGTGGGAATGGAGTTTCACTTTCTGCCATGGAAACTGGGCAGCTAGAGAATACACCCCAACCTTGAGAATGAAATATTAAAGGACACTCACCCAGTCTCCAGTTTGGTGTTGGGCAGTAGCAGGAAATGCTGCATTTTGCATTAGATGAGTCCCAGCAGGCACTTGTAATACTTTATTTGTTCCCTGCTCTTTTCTGCAATTAATGTATGGTGGAAGAATTCAGTTCGTGTTGGGTGACACTTCTCATATGCAATACATTAAAAATGAGCCCTAGTAAAGGGGAAAGATTTAAAGACTGTAAGAGATGGAAAAGCAAAACTTATCCAATCATTAGATAAGGATTGTAGGACACACATTGCAATACTCCTGAGGTGTGCAAGAGACCATATTGTGGTGTGATTTAAGATGCAGTTTTTAATGGGATAAACATGAGAATATAATCCACTGCACAGCATGTGCTTCACTGATTATAAGAAAGAATATGAATGCATACCATGTGCAAGTATATATTAAAAGTTAAAATTCCTGTTAATGATTTAATGCTTTTCATAACCTATGAAGGAATTACTAAATAGTCAGAGATAACTGGAGGAGGAGAGACTGAAAACAGGAGAGTGCTTGTCCTGCTCGAATGTCCCAAATAGACATTTTAGCTGCTGTGCTAAAAAAGTGATGCTGGTTCCCAAAATGGTCTGCAAATCGTTCAGAACTCAATTGTGGGGCCATCATGGTCTGTGTGTTAAGAGAGGGCTAAGAATGATTTAAAAGCAGGCTTCCCATGTGAATTCAATCTGTATGACCTAGTGTGGAAGTGGAAATAATACCCAGTATCATAAGATTTACAATTCCTCCTGTGCCTTGAATACTGATGGGTCTCTGAACATTCTCTATTCTCAGAGGCAATTATGGCCTTAGAGCAGATGACTTGATTCAGTTAAACACCTTATAAAAATGGTAGCTCTCAGAAATTAGTAAATATCTAGAAACATATGTCAAAGTCCTTCTTTAAAGCCCTGCAAAACATTTTTTTTATTTTGACATGGTTTTGATTTCTTTATATTTTGTGTAATATGTGTGAGAAGCTGTATGAGTGGTTGATTCACAATTTAATACTTTTTATGAGAGAATGAAATCATTAGTTATGAATTATCCTGTCTTTCAAAATGAAATGGTGGGGTTAATGTTAGGATAGCAACTGAATCACATTTATTCATGTTTACTTTGGTGACATGTGCAATTTCTACAGGAAACTTCAGTGGCTACAAACCAGTTAAAGACCTCTTCTAGACTGTACTACATTCCATTCAATTCCGATAGATGTAAGGAATTGAGAGAAGGTTTCTGTTTTCAACCTTAGTTGGTGATACAATTTTTTCCTCCATAGTCAAGAAGGCTGATTTTCTGCAACTATATGCAAGGAGATCTGGAAATGTAAATCTGTATAATTCTAGTAGGAAACGTGCTTTTACACCTGCCTCCAAAGATAAGCCAGATCACAAAATTAAGTGTGTTCTCAGTACATTTCTAATAAATTCATAATAGAGTCCACATACAAAATCAAGGGTGATACTTACGGGTGTTTACAGAGGGACCAGCCTTACTTCCAACCTTGAACTGACACTGATATTTTCGTTAATGACACTACTACCTTTCTACTTTTGCTTTCAGTCAAATCTGTTAGTAAGATCTGCTTAAACCTTTCCTTCACCAAGGCTTATTTTCTCTTCAGCGACAGGACATGAGAAGCTGTAGCTGAGGAAGTTGCAGTGGCTGTCATAGAGGCTTAGGCACTCTTACCAAGGTCTGTGATGGAGGAAGACAGCTTTGAATGGCACTGTTTGGTGCCCAGTAATGCCAATTCTGGAACTGATAGGAGCTAAAAAGAAGACATGGTCTTAATAATCAGGGAGGAGAGTGTGCTTTGAGAGCCGAAGCAATCTTCGTGCTGGAAGCTGTTTGAAATATTTCCATTCACTTGAATTAACTTATAAGAAAAGATGGGTGTATAATGTATACAACATCTAAACAAGCCATAGCTATAACAAGGGTAATGATGAAGCTATAATGTTTTTAAAAGTGCAACTAATGAATGTTTACCTTAAAGTACATTTAAAGTTGCAGGAGACTGAGCACTGAAGAGTCCCATGGGTTAACTTGAGGAGATTGTCAACTCTTTTCTCACAAATGTTCCTTTCCAGTCCCTGTGCGGGTGTCCATGACAATCACTCTGTAACTTTAATGTAATTTATAAATAAAACATAACTCTGTGGAAGGCAGAAACTTCTATTTATTTCTTCTGGGTTTAGCCCATCTTTCAGCAGAGACTTCAAAGCACAGACAATTTTGTCAATACCGAGAAAGTCCTTAGCAGGATGAAAGACAAGCCTACTTTTTAGATAGCCACTCCAGCATATCAGCAACATCGTGCTCCGAAGTGATGGCCCCAGCCTCAGTTTTCCTCATCTTTCCTTTCTTTGCATTGGCGTTTATGTTGGTGGGGAACCAGTGTCATATATGATATTATATATGGCACATACAGTTCAAGCTAGGACTGCAAATGGTTACAATGCCTTTTTATAAACATATATGTTTTTAACTCAACCCTGTGTTTATTAATACCCAAAAAAGGAGAGTTAAGTGCACATGTTGCGCAGCGTACACACATCAGCAAAAAGAAATTCTTTTCTCCAAACTGCAGAGTGCTTGTTCTACTTATCACCAAGACTAACCCAAGCCCTTATTTGTGTTCATTATGGCAGTAAAATTGATTCACTAAAAAAGCTTGTATAAACTGATTTTGCTTTAAGATTCAGAGCTTCCAAATGAAGCATGCACTTTGCTAATTTAAACCCCAGGTCACACAGAAAATATCTAGTTTACTCTTATCAGTATCTCATGCTTATAAAGGATAAATTAGGAAGCAAAACATGTTTTTTAAGGGTCTCTAACTGGACCTCCAGTGCTAAACACTGTTCCATAGCTCTCCTGTTTCTCCCAGGCCAAGTTCTTTCTTCTGCTGGTGCCAGCTCTGGCTCGTGCTCAGCCATGCTGTTAGTTCCTGCAGGTTACAAATGGCCTGCTGGCTGATTCCAGTGAGCCCTGCAGATCTTGCCTGCCTGCCTCTGTGTGTCTGCACCTCCAGAGCACATTCATGAAATGCTTACACCATAATGTGGGGGCTTCATGGGCAGTAAAAACTGTGCGCTTGTGTTGGTAGCCCGATGGCGTGTTGCTGATCTAGTATTACAAGGGCCAGAACAAATAAGGCTCCACAGCCTTCAGACAGTGAGGAGTGCCTTAGGTCAGCCTGCATTTCAAGCAGAGACTGCACCTCCCGTTGCTGTGCTACTCCTGTAAAGGTGTTTCCTGCGTTCTGAAGGTAAACGCAGTTGAGGATCAGCATCCTGCTTCAGCCTTTTGTCATGGGTACAAGTCACTTCACTGCTTGCTGAGATGACCTTTCAAGTTACTTTCTGCTTTTGCAGTTAAGTGTGGCTCTTTTATGATCTGACATGTGAGATGTGTACACAAAGATACAGTCTTCAGAAAGTTTGGTGTCAAATTATACTGAGACAGGCAGCTGCCATGTGAAATCGAGGGGGGCTAGTCTTTCAAAGTCACACATCAGACCCTCAGCAGAAGTGTTGTGAGTAATTACCCTCAGCATATGCCCTGTGCCTGATTGAGGCTTTGTAAGATGAATAGTGTGCAGAACTGTTAAAAAGGCTGTAAAGCAGTACAGCTGCTGTGCAATTAATTCTCAAGAATAATGCTTGTGTTGTTACTGATAAAATGAAACCATTAGCAGTGAATAAACTGATACTCTTTTCCTGTGTTTCACGGTGTTGTGAGGTCAGTCAGTGTGAAGCCCTCACCTCAGTTCTTTTCAGGGTTTCTAATGCTTGGTGGTTTGGACCTGGTTATGTTTTTAATGCCCTTCAAAGAGTACTGTATAGCCCTAGCCTCTCTTACATGTACGGGCAGACATTTCCTTCCTTTGTAACTGGGATAGGCTAGTGCAAGAAGAGTCACAGGGAGGGAGGGAGGAGGACTCTCCCTTTTCTCTTGAAGAGCCAAAGAGGATAGCTTTCTTTGGGCACTCTTCAGGGTGAGAATGAGTCTTCCCATCCTAGTGGATCTTACCAGGTGGGACATAGAAATAAAGAGGGCCAGCTTAACTCCAGATGAGCAGTGGAGAGCTGTTGTGACTTCAGTCCTGGCATGCTGTAGGAGTCTGCTGCTGACCTTCCCTGGGCGCCTCACAGTTGAGGTTTCCAAAAAGGCCACCTAGATGTACAGTGGAGAAGCCACATAGACACATATAAGGAAATTACAATCTTCTTTCCCTATTTTTTTTTATAAAACCCCTGTGCCTACCCTTGACTTTTTATGCCTTGTCACAACTGAATAATCCATGCAGTGGCCACAGAAGGGAGAAGGTGGGTCTCTCTCAGAGCAGCCTCTAAAGCAGGTGTGTGGTTCTGATTTATTGCTTGTGCAAAGAGCTTTCTGGATGGTGAGGGACTGCAGTGGGTTGCTAGCTGGCAGCTCCCTCGTTTGTTGTTTTCACTCCTTAGCTGTGTGAGTTTTGGGTCTTTTTTTTTTAAACTCCTCCTCCCATCTGGCATCTCCTAATTATTTTCTATTAGTAATCACTTCTACAGGAAACAGACCGGACTGTTGAATTAAGAGCCCTATAAAAGGATAATTTTGTTATTTACAAGTTTCTTACCTCACTTAAACTTTATAACGTGACACTGTATAGCTGGTGATAATCACCTTGGGCTACGGTTGTGTCCAATCTCATAAACTGGGCAGGGTCAGCTCTGGTCACTTGTAGAACATGAGAGGCCCAAGGAGAAGCTGGGGCTGTGGGAAGTGCAGTTGGTAGCACCTTTGGCTGTGGACTAATATCTGAAATACCTTGCATTTTATGCCTTCTGCAGCTCTGTGTAGCCAATTCAAACCTGTCTTAGGAGTCTGACTACCAGGGATTTTCTCCATTTACCTCTCTCTTTATAAAGATAAACTCCTTTTTCTCCTTACTGTTTGCTCTGTGTGTGTCTAGATGGGAGCAGGGAAAGCATTTTATATTGGTCACTGTTTACCTGCTTCCAAGTACAAATTCATGTCTTTTGGCTTCTGTACAGAGATGGAAGGGATGTGGAGCTGTGGTGGTCTGATGTGTCACCCCTATCCAGTTAGAGAATGCCCTGATAGGCAGGCACATCTGCTCCGCTAATAATTGCCCATTCATAAGTGATTACCAAATGCTTAAGACCAATGAAGAGTGAAATGCTTGTTTTAAAAGTGGTGGCACAAAGAGAAGTAGTTAGATGTGCCTAACTGTGAAAGAAAAAAAGAACATTTTTCCTGTGGTTAATGCCACAGAAGCTGATCTGTTCTCGTCCTTGTTTCTTTCTTTTTAATCTTTCACAAGAAAAAAGGTATTTTCAGATAAAACTTCTCATGCTTAATTTTAGTCTCTAGCTGAATGTTTTCTGACTTTGAACAAAGTAAGGAGAGCAGTTTTATAACTAAGCTCAACAAACTACTTGCTCCTGTTATTTCAAACCTGTCACACTTGTCATCAGCAAAGACAGCAACTCTTGACAGTTTTGCAAAGTCTTCCTTTGATCATTAACTTTTAGAACATTAAACTTTTCCATATTTAACCTTTCTTCTGCATGGCATCAGCAGCTAGAAACAGTGTTGCTTCTGGCATGTAGTGTTCCTGCAGTCCTGATATTTCAGCAAGGTAAGAATCACCACGCTGAAAAATCTGGTTCTCAGTTCTTATTTGTTGCTCTAATCTCCATCATGTTAGTATTGATATTCCTCAATATCAGCTCCCATACAACTTCTAAGATAAGTACACGATGATGTGTTTCTAATAGTGAAGTTCATAATGTAATGCACTTCGATTATAGTGCTGTTTAGTGGGGATTATTATTGCATTTTCTTAGAGTTTAAGCAGTTAGAAATAAGCTCCCTAAGGAACCTTAGAGCTAGTATCACGGAGTGTAATGTCCTCTATTAAGCCTTAGTCATATGTGTATGTGATTTAATAAATTTTCTCATGTTTTCCAATTTGTGAATTAGATTAGTAGCACTTAAAGGCAAGCAGCTTCTAGCCTTACTGAGAGAGGATTGGAGGAATTCTGTGAAAATATGAGAAGGCTCTGTTCCCAATTTCCATTTTGCATGTAATGGTGAAACATTTTGAAAACTCTATGCTTTATATCATGTGTCAAATAGTTTATTGGTAGAAGATTTTCTGATTATTTTCCATTGCTGGAAAAGTCTTGAAGCCATTTCCCCAAGTTAATATGATAGTGAATTACATTTGCATTCAGGCATTTCTGCGAATTGGATGATGATTAGAGTAGCAATATGTTTGCTTAATGCAAATGCACAAAAATTGCAGAAAGTATCCTGAGTTGTTATGTTTCACAGAATTTCAAGTGCTCAGTCTCTTAAGTGACAGCTTCTCATTGCCTCCAGCTTCCATCCAAAGCCTTGCTAGTGCTGGTCGCAGCCGGTGCCTGGGAGCTTCCAGTCACCTCTGTCACACTGAAGTTCTCAAGGCAGACTCACTGCTCAGTAAGCTAATTGTGCTGAGAGCTTATTGGATAATTTTTTATTGACCTTATGGGTTAATTCTCATGGGCTGTTTTTATTGTTGAAAATTCACACAACTTCAGTGTTAGAAATGTTATAAGCAGTGTCATTTTTAAAGTGCTAGTTGATGGTGGCAGTACAAATGAAAAATTGCCCTGTAAGATAAGATGAAAAGCATGCTAAGAAAGAAGCAGTTGTGCTGGTCTAACATTTTGTTCATTTCCACTGAACTTAAGTAATGCAAATATACTCTAAACTTAGTCTTTTAGCTTTGATGTGACCTGTATTGAAAATAAAAGCTGTTGGTCAAAGACTGCACACATCTGAAATCCCAGTTGTAGATTGGCACCTGGGACTAGTGTATTTCAACTGAAAATAGACATCAACTAAACATTATGTTGTAAGAAACCACAGACTTGCTGGGGGGAAAAATAAAAAGCCCCAGAATCCTTCCTGTGTGACAGAGGTTGTATAATCTGTCCACATGCCAGTGCTTCTCCCTTGAAAGGTAAATATTCTGTATGGCCAAAATTTATCATGGGGAGTTGCATTGCCAGCCCCATTTTGAATCATTCAAAATCATTCCATTTTCAAATCCAGTGGTTATCTAAATTTGTTTCAAAGATGCTGTGTTTGACCATTTGAGATGATGATTTCTTGAGTGTCTGTCTCAAGAATTTTTAAGTTATAGCTTTTGGTAGGGAAATGGGATGTTTACTGCCCTTATATGAAAAAATTTCCTGACAGAAGCATTTTAAAATGTTAATTAGGAAACTTAGAGGGAATAAATAGGAAAGATGAAACATTTGTGTAAAAGGAGAGGAGAAAATGGGAACACTGGTCAACAGAAGTGAAATGTGCCTTTTCTGAGGGTGTAATCAGGCATTAGAAGATTTTATGGGTGGAAATAAATTGATAATTTGTTAGTAACTGATAATGTGACTTTGGGAGCAGACTATAATTCCACTGCCAATTCCACTCTGGTTGCATTCATTGCAGGTTTCAAAGCAGCCTTGATTTAAACAGTGATTTATGCAAGGATAGTGGCAGTCCACATGAGACTCATTTGAAGGATGATCAGCTCATCTGATTCTCCAAGTGTGCCTAATTGCATTGTATAAAATGAACAGCCACTGACCCACTGGTGCAGCTATGCCCATGGACACACACGGACCTACAGACCTGGTAATCAGGGTCCACAGGGAGTGTTGGTGAGCACTGGGGGCTACCCCATTGTTTCATTTTTCTGCAGTCGGGTGGTCCATAAGCAGGTTTTCACCATAATAAATTCTGCAAGCACATTGCATATATCCATTTGACAGCTCTAGTATTCCTTCAGGTTAAACATTATTTTCACCTTGACTCATAGGTTCAAATCAAATGGTAATTCAGGAAGGATTAGGAGACTTGCATTCTTAGTCTTGTTTATGCTAAATAAGTATGATTATGGACTGAAAGTATGATTAAGAAAGAAACTGTGACAGCACATGTATCATAGCAACATAGCTTATTCAGGAAGAAGTGGATGGATTCAAAATAGAGGATGTGCCAAAGGAGCAGGTGTAGTCTGAAATACAAAGACTGTTTAGAAATTAATGACCTGCAGTTTTCAATTATAACATACATTGAATTAGTCTAAATTGAGTTACCATGTAGAACAAAAAAAGGCAAATATTAGATGCATTAGACTGCCAGTCAAGACTAATGTGAAATCAATGTTATACATCAGGTAACAAAAAATTGATGAGACATAAAAAGAAATTTCCATACCATTTGCCCATGTTATACCAGTAGCCAAAACTCCTATTCCACAAGGAAAAAAATTAAAAAACATCTAATAAATATACTGATAGAAAGACCTTGTGGATGACACAATTTTCGTTATCCCTAAGTGTATACATTTTCAGTTACAAAAAGATAAGAGTTTGATTGTAAAAATCGCTTTTATCAGTAAGATTCTTAAATGGATAATATCAAGGAAATGTTTTAACTTATTTATTTCCTCATCAAAGGGTATGGTTAAACTTCTCTTTTATTTTTAGTTTTCCTTTTATTTGAGGAAATCCTTATAACAGTATGGGTCAAATGAGGAATAAAACCACCAGTCCCTTATGGTTTGAAAAGATCAGTCTTAACAGCCTGTTTTCTCTTACAATACTTTAATTGAGTATATCAGTAATAAAGAGCATTTGCCAAAAGAGGAGCATTCATGCAGCTGCCAATTTGCATTGCATTTTAACTGTTACCACTCCTATAGGGCACATGGCATTTATAAATTGCTTTTAAGGTCCCTTTGGAATACAGTCTGCCTTGACATGTCATGAGTCAAGAGGCTTTGGCTGGAGTGACCCTTCACTGCAATGAACGTCAGTCGTGCCTCAGTCACAGCAGCACAGCTCTCTGCAGACCAGCAGGGAGACATATCCCAGACAGAGGCATGGGAAGAAAATACAATGCTGTCAGCTGAAATAGGAAATGCTGACTCAAGGAGAGCAAGATGGAGAAGCTGCTGAGGAACAGGCTCTGTGTTGCTGACGGGGGTGAGGGTTGCTCCCCTGGGCAGAGCCCTTGTTTCATCAGCTCCCCTTCCTGAAGGCCTTGTAGCTGCCAGACAGATCTCTCTAGCTCTGATTTAGTGATGCCTCATGGTGTAATAATTAATTTAAACTATGCAAGTAGTCCTCCCAGTCTCTCTGCTCCTGCCTTGCCCAGGGAGAGGAATAGCTGACCAAGGCATATGCTTTAACTCACTGTTTAGCATACTACCTCCACAGCCCAGGCTCCTGGCAGGAGGGGAGGAAGATAAGATGGACCAAAACCAAAACTATGAAGGATGGAGGGCTGGGAAGGACGGAAAGCAAAACTGTAAAGGACAGTTCTTGTCTGAAGGATTTGCTGGACACAAATTCCGATGCTTAATGATGCTTCCTTTCTTTTTCACAAATCATTTTGAATGCTTTGCCTGGGGAACAGTGATGCTGCCAGCCCCCTGAGGCAGGGAGATGTCACCCTCTGACCTCTACCAGTTCTTGGTGTCCTCTACTTTTCTGAGTTTGGTTGGGGTTGGCCCCTTTTTAATGCAGTTTGTTTTCAGGCAGAAGAATGGCTCTGTGTAAGGAGCTACTACAAGGCAAGGAGACAATTGCTCAGGCTGATGCCTCAGCTTGAACTCACAGTCATGGGGAGCTGCTTTCCTCACCACAGTGAGAGATAGCAGCTCATTTCTTAGCTTTGTGGGTAGCTTTCATCATAGTCTTTGATTGGCATCTCCTGCCTCTCGCAAGCAGGTTGGTAGTCTCTGTCTTTAAGGAAAGGGCTGGAGCAGTTGGTTATTTTAACAGAGGCAGCTGGGACCACGGGGAATCTTGCACTGGTGTCTGCAGGGAAGAGCCCTGTGGCTCCTGCGTGTCCTGGGATGAGGGCAGCACTGCACTTTCTCATCCAGAATGCAACTCTGTGAGGAAGCATATCACTATTTGTGCTGCATAAAGGAAGTTGTAGCTATAGCTCATAAAACCCAGTTAGCACCATTACTGATTGCAACACATCCCTACCTGTGCACATTCCCACACGCCCACAGGCACCCCTGTAGTGGGATTTGTACCTATGGAGCATGGAGGAAATCCCTGGAATTACCTGTACATGGCAGGCCAGTTGCTGACCTTGCTGAAAGCTAAGTTGCTTGATACTAGCAAAGTCCTCCAGAACAAGACCAAAACCAGACCTTCTTCCTGAAGGTACTGAGAAATTTTTATTTTATTTTTGCCACGTCTAGATCCATAGTTATATACAAAAATAGCTCCTTCCCTAAGGAAAAGAATGGTTTATATTTGCCACTGAAAAGTGCCTTGCTTTTGTGCCACCACCCACAAAAGTAAATGTTCATTGGTTTTATCTTGCCAGTTACTGGAAAAGAGGAATAGTCACGGGGGTGGTTTTTGCTGGTGCACAGTTTGGAATTGTAATTTCCAAAGGCTCATATCAGTAACTGCCAGGAGCAAATTTACAACCTGTCCAGCACTAGAAACAAAATAAACCCAGAGCCCGATCAGCTGCACTGACCGATATGTTATAGGAGTAAAGCTACAGAGCAACTTTTCTGCTGGCTTCCCGTAAGATCTCTCTGCTCTTTTATGAGTATGCTCACATGGTAAGCACACCAGTGGGAACATGCAATCTTCCCAAATAATGCCAATGCACTTTAATTGTGTTGTGCAATACAGTACTGAAGGAGCTCACTTTTGATGCAGTAATTTCTAGCAGCAATATCAGGCAACGTTTTTCCTGTAATTTAAGCTTTGGGTTAGATTATTTATTTATTTATTTATTTATTTTAATTTAACAGCCATACTTTAAGTCAAGCCAACATTTTGACTGTATTTAATTAAATTTTCAATTAAACCTTTTTTTAAACCTTATTTTAAAATTCTAGATATAAAACTGTTCATTACCAGCTCTGGAAATCATCATATATGCTTTTATCAAAAATATAAATAGCCATTTCTTTAGATTTTGCCCTACGTATTTCGCTGGAGGGGGTGGGGAAGGTCTGATTTAATTAGAAGTCAGTCCATTAGGAAAATTTTGTTATACGAACCAGAACTTTTCTCAGCAGTAAGTTTTCAGCATTTAACCAAGTCTTAAACCCCAAGTCCCCTGTGGATAACTGTGGACTGAAAGCGGGGCTCTGTGTTGCCTGAGGGTTCCATTATACTTGAGCACTGTGGGAGCCTGAAGGTGTCCATGTGCCAGGTAAATGTGGCTGTGTTGGAATGGCAGCAAGAGAAGTCCCTGGTGGCTGAGACTGTGATAGTTTTTCTCACTCAGCTTCTGAGACGTTCAGCTTTCAGCCTGAACTTTCCTTTTAATAGCATTCCTACCCTCTGGTCATGCCATGTGGGCAGAGGCTGTGCCTGGCATTAGCATTCTACAAGTGGGTAAAATTCATTGAAATCAGTTTATCAACACTTTTAAATAAAAAGTAAAATTTTGGGCTCCTCTTTCCCCTTCAGAACAATCCTATGAAAGATATGACTGGGAAAGTTATATTTAGCATGGAACAAACCTCCACTAAGAGCAGCATTGAGGAAATTGGGCTCAGTTTCACAATCTGACTGATTAGCTTTTGAAAATCATGTACTGAGGCCATAAAATATGCTCACAAAGTGTTCATACAAGGAACGATTTTCTGAGCATATGCATTTGGCTAAGTTAGCTATACAGTGAAACAGAATACTGCAAAATGTACAGTGGTTCACTGCATAGTAAACCAAATGTCTTCTTTCTTGATATATGTACAATAGGGCATCATCTTTGATGGTTTTTAAAAACACATGCAATATAACTGCCAGTTACTATTATTATTAAAATACAGGGAAGGGATCACATTATATATAAATTCTGAAACAATAAAGGCACATTTAGTCATAACAACATGAAAATACTATTTGAGAATGAAAAGCCTGCAGTGTACTACACATGCATTCCAAAGAAAACATGATAATGTGTTTGAGAGTGTAGCCAGGTGCTCAGAAAACTAAACCTTCCATTGTATTGGAAATGCACGTGGGTTTCAGGAGGCCTGATCAACTCTTATCTGGTTATTCTAGGGCTTGTGATCTTAACCTGACTTGAATTTTTCTGTTTTGGTTTGGGTTTGGTTTTTTTCTTTTTC
This sequence comes from Acanthornis magna, assembly GCA_036785705.1. Classification (NCBI taxonomy): domain Eukaryota; kingdom Metazoa; phylum Chordata; class Aves; order Passeriformes; family Acanthizidae; genus Acanthornis; species Acanthornis magna. The sequence goes on from JAWUZG010000012.1 coordinate 12,645,557, forward strand.
CTGGAGTAATTTTACTTTATTACTCAACAAATGGGAGTGCATTGATTTCCCTTTTTAGAAAGATAATTTGTACGATGTTGACTGAACTGTGTGACTGGATTAAACTTACATAATGTGTCTTTCAGGGAGTGACTAATTGGAATTTACTGCAAGTCACGGATGACTTTTAAATCAATTCTGTGGAGGCTTCATAATAAGACTTACTGATTGGGAGATTAGTATCAGAAAATATGCATACATTATCCAGCTAATACTGAGAGCAAATAGTGCTCCAGAGAACAGCTGTTTCTCCTGCACCCTGAAGGACTACTCCAGGGACAAGTAAGGAAGGTGGAGTCCCAGTAGGACCTAGAGTGAACTGCTCTTATGGTTGAGGTTTTAGAGCGAATGAGAACATTTGAAATAGCACGTTACAGTCTTTTTTTCCTTTTTTTTTTTCCCCTTTCAGTCCATATGTACAATGTAGAACCTCTCAACAGATGTCATGGTTTAAAAACTGTTGTGTTGCTGGGTTTGGTTTTTTAGTACTTAAATCAGTAAAATGCACAGGACTGAGGCTGCTCTGGTTGCATGCTCTGCTGAGAAGTTGCTCGGCTGCTGCTTCCAGTCATTCCATTTTCAGTTCACCTCTGTCCTGTGAAATCATGACCTGAAATTAAATTTAAGAATGACAGCCTTGCAGTTTCCTTTCGTCATGGAGTCTGCACAGCATATTGCTCCCTGCACATGCAATTGTGATTGCAAATGTTTGTCACAAACAATTACTAAAAAAGAAAAAAAAAAAGACTTAGAAAAGTGGAAAGGAAATTACTTTCCTCTTCAGATTTCTAACTCTTTTTCATCCAGTTTGTAGCAGGCAGTATCTTCAGGCAGTTTCTTCAGGCAGAGCAAGTTATGACGATAATTTGTTGGAAAATGAAAGGGCTCTGGAGAGGAGACTGTGCTGGAGGGTGGGAGTGCAGGAGCCACTGGTGGAGAGCAGGCATTTAATCAAAAGACAGCCAAGGGTGTAAGAAGAGGAGCAGGACCTGTAGGCTGCAGGCAAGAGAGACAGCACAGAGCGCCTGGGCAGCAGAGTGTCTTGGGAGTGGATAGCTTCCTGCAGGATTTGTGTTAAGCCCCAAGTCTGTGGCTTCACTTGTTTGCTCTGGGGGATGGTGACTCATCTCTGCAGTGACTAGGGCTACCTGAGGACAGTGCCTTGCTCTCTCTTACTTTATCATTTCACATACTAGAAAGTTAAAAATCTGGACCTGCCTGATGACCCAAACTGTCGTCAGGAAGATGTGTACAACAGAAATTTCATTCTTCAGTTTGCTTTTCGAAAGAAGGGATTTGGTCTCTGTGAAGAAAATAAATACTTTGCAAAGCCAAACTCCCAAAGTTAGGCAATGACAGAAGAATGAGCATACACATGATAAAATTTTGTCATCTGAAAGCAGTTGTATAAATTTTAATTTTTCAGTTACTAGCTTTATGGCTTTAACTTTGTTTTAATCTGTGTTTCTGGTGTACACTAGTTTAGAGCATATAGCGCAGGTGAACAGCTGTAAGCGTATGTGGTGAGCCCAGTACTCCTTTATTTGTAAAAAGCAGAAAATGCTGTGCATTGAACAATGGGAGCTGATTTATGTGAAACCAATAAGCGGTCTCTGTTAGAGGACTATAACACAAAGCAGTGTTAAAATTCATAATCATGTAACTACTTTCCAGATTATAACACATTTTCATAATTACAACCATGAGATAGGACCTTTCCCTGTTGGGTAATTTTGCTTACCTTTTAATTGGCATTCTTAGATTTAATTTTCCAGGATCCAGAGATCTGTTTCTACTAGCATGACTCTAAAGTACCATTGAAAATAACTCAGTTCCTCAGAATTAAGAAAAGGGAAGCGGACAATTAAGGAGTGAGTATGCCAAAGAACAGATATGTGCTCTACTACTGACTGAAAGGGAAATTCAGCCTGCTTTATCTTGCTTCTTTAGTGGAATTACACAAAATAATAAGAGTTGATTCTCATATGTATTGTTGAAAATCATTGCATTATTTATTTCCAACAAGTTCCATTTTCAAAGAATTTATTTCCAATATGAAGTTCTGGTGATGTATTTTTTTTCCCTTTAAAAAATAAGAGGAATTTTGGGTTCCAGAGGAAATGTAATGAAATGCTTTTAGAATTCATTACTTACTTCCTAAGCCTACTGTCACTCAAAGTTATTCGCAGAGGATGACTCCTCTGGGGCAGGTGTAGGTCCACCTTGTTCCGTGAGGACTTTCACCTGATGTAGGTCTTGGGAATTAAACCGTGAAGTGACTCTAGCTAGAAGGAAAGACTAAGTTCAAAAGCCAGCCTGCTTCCTCCTCCCAAGTCCATACTATTTTCACACTTCATGTAGATGAAGTGGTTGGTTTTTGCCATCTCTTACTCATCATCTCAGTTTTCTTGATCTCCTGTTGCCATGAAGTGTTAACACACTTGCAAGGATGTTAAAGCAGCAGCAAGGAGTGGTTAAAACCAAGACAGGCAGATTGAGACAGTTGCTGAAAAAGTATTTCTTGATAGGATGAGCAGCCCCTTCCTTGTATTGAAACTGGGAACTGAGTCAGACCCCTGTATGAGCCAGTAATGCCTGACAGCATCATCTGTATCATCTCTAGCCAGTGTTTCGATTATTAGTTGTATTGCACATTAGTGTTTGGTGAAGCACCAGCCTTGATCCGTAATCTCTGCACCATGACCCTATGCTGGAACCCCGTAGATTTAAAAAACCTGTCGAGAAGGTACAGGTGGCCACACAAGAGAACAGAAGGACTCCCAGTGAGCACTATTCTCAGCTGAATTGGCAGGACTCAGCTAACCTGGAACACTGTGATCCAGCTGCAAAGCACATACAAATTCCACCCAGAAGCTTGTGACAAACTGTGCTTGTCTTTGGTTTCTGACTCAGGAGAGATAAAAATACCTCTGCTGCGGCAGGGAGAGCGGTTGCAGTGCGGCAGCCTGTGCCGGGGGAGGGAGGGCTGCACGCTGGCTGTCGGCACAGGCAGCCTGTGCTCAAGGAAAGGTCCCCTGGCGCCCTGCATGTCAGGAAGGTGGTCAGCCCTGTAAAGCTTTGCTATGGTCAGATCAAGGGTCCATTTTTGCTGTCTCTGACAAAGGCTGTTCACACATGGTTAGAGAGCACTAGAGGAAAAAGGGCAGAGTCGAGTGGCTGTCGTGGTGAACCCTCCCGGCCGTCAGTGCTCAGCTGGAGAGAGCTGCCTGAGCTGGGCTGCCCTGGTGGGCAGCTCCGGGTGGATAGGACATAGTCTGCCCTGCTCCTTGATTTTGGCTCCTATGGCAATGAGTTCAAGGCTTTAATGGTTGTGTGAACTAGTTTACTTTGGTTTGTGTGAAGGCTGGCCAGCACCCGACTGCCCTGTGCACATTTCATGGTCAGTTGCATCCTTCCCAACTTCAGGTTTCTGGCCAATGGGAGACTGTGGTCATTCATCTTCTGTTAGGATCTATGAATTCCTGAAGGGAGGCGTCACCAGCAGTCCGGGGTTCAGGTCTTTGCGGGATGGAGCGGTGCAGTGAACTTGGGGTGACATTTGTTTTCTCCTCCCTGTAAGATGTGGGATTTGGGAGCGTGTTTTTACACGAAAAGAACTGAAAAATGTAATTTTAAGGGCAGAGTGGTACCCATCAGCGGTCGCATTACCCACCCCCGGCCGTACGTCTTGGTGCACAGGCCAGCTCAGACGGGGGGTCGGGGAGAGCCGTTTCCCGCCGTGTCCCCTGGGCTGCCGGTCGCTGCCCTGCCTCCCGCAGCACCCCCAAGAGCGCAGCGGTGCCATTTTCCAGCGGCTCCTGCCGCGGGTGCCGAGCCCGGGCGGGGCCGCGCCGCGAGGGAGGGGCCGCCCCGCCCGCCGCGCCGGGGCGCCATTGGCCGCGGCCGCCCCGGGGCGGGGCCGCTCCGCTGCGCTCCGCTCCGCGCGGGGCCGCGACGCCCCCGCGCCGGGCAGCGGGCGGGAGGAGGGCGCGAGGCGTGCGCGTCCCCGCGCCCCCCGAGCCGGCCGCCTTCGATGGAGGGAGCGGCCGCGGGCTGCGCGTCCCCGCCGCCGGCTGCCGCCCGCCCCCGGCCCGCCGGCCGCCCGCCGGCAGCGCCGAGCCCCGCGCCCCGCCGAGCCCGTGCCCTCCATGGCCGCGCCGCCCGCCCCAGCAGCCTAGGCTGCGGCATGGTCCGCGCCGCCCCGCCAGCCCGAGTGTGACGGAGCCGGGCCGGGCGGGCCGCCTCACGCCAGCATGCCGGCCAGGGAGCCCTGGGCAGCGCACCGAGCCAGCGGCCCCGCGGGGCACCGCGCCGGGCAGCAGGGCCGGCAGCGCGATCTGCTGCTCGCAGCCTTGGGCATGAAGCTGGGCGCTCGCAAGGCGTCGGTGACAATCTGGCAACCTCTTAAACTCTTTGCTTATTCGCAGTTGACGTCGCTCGTCCGAAGAGCAACTCTGAAGGAAAATGAACATGTTCCAAAATACGAGAAGGTTCATAATTTCAAGGTAAGATATTTTCCTACCTAATTTCTTTTTCAGGCGCGGGGACTTTAGCTCGTGTTTTGAAATGGGTCTCGTATTGCAAGGAAGTCATATGTATGCGGACTGTGACTTTCTAGGAACTTAAAAGCTGCAAGTAAACCTCATTGCCGGTTACATCAATTAGGCACGTTTAGAACATATAGCAAAGGAACTGGGATTTGGTCGTTGGCTGCTTGTGTGCACCCATTTGTTTCGATAATATTTGCCGTATCTAGGTTCTCGCTTTTATTTAGAATTGGTTTACACTGAGAGAGATGCTAAAGGTGGGAAAAACAGGTGAAGTTTTCTTTCAACTCCAATGAATGTAGTCCGGTTTTACTCTCAATGCCAAAAAATCTCCTAGATCTATGGTTAGATGATTAAACTGATCTTATCTCAGTTTGTGGCTGGTAGATAGCTCTGGAGGTAAGAAGTGTGTTCTACTGCATCTGGATTGAGCAGATGGTCTGCATTTCCCTTCGTTTCTGGCTTTTCTCCTGTGTCAATGAATTGACTGTGTTGAAACCAGCATGGCTTGTACCATGGGGCTATTGGAGATGCTGGCATGAGCAACTACCTTGTGTTTTAATAAAATTTACTTAGTCTTCTGTGTAGGTTCTAATTATTGTTTTAATTGCTTTAAATAACCAATATTCTTTGGGAAGAGAGATACATGTCAATACAATGTATTCATGTTTTATGCCTGTGTCTGTAAGGAGTGTCCAGTAAGGATTCAGTAATGTAACCTTTTGGTGGTCAAATACATTTGATGACAGGCAGTCTCAATTTTAAGACTACGTAGTAAATTGATGTTTTACTGAATTCCTGTAGATGACAGTACAAACTTCATATAGATGATTTGAAGGCCAAATGTTTTCTTTAATGGGAAAAAAACAAAAAGCTCCAACTTAGCTTTTATTTCTTTTAGGAGAAGGGATGGTTGTTAATATAATACAGGCATCTCATGACAGAAGTATCTGTTATGTCTCCTCTTTTCAGTTTTGATTTTCATCACACACATGGGTATGAGAGAATGTCCACATGCATGCACATATATTAATTTACCTATCCTCCATCAGATTTTATTTAAACCATCTTCTGGCTTTTGAGTGCAGATAATCACCAAAAGTGGAAACTTTATGTGGTTAGGATGTTTTGTTTTATTTGAGTTCTTCCATAAAGCATGAATTTGAAAACCATGCACAAAATGGTATGTAAGAAGTGTTTAATACGAATGCTTGGCATAACGTAATTGTGCTGGCTGTCAGTTCAATGCAGAGCATTTTTTCACAGGCTCCTGAGGTGTCCTAAATATCTGCAACATCTTGCAATTTTCATTTTTTCCTTAGAGTTTTAAGATAATTCTTGCAGATGCTAGCAGATTGTGATTTTCCATGTACTACGGTGTATGTGGGATAGTAAGTATTTAATTTTGCACATCTGTGTTCCCTAGTTGCTTTTAACAGCCTGAAACACATCTGTTTTGAAAATAATCTGATAACCTGCTTTTCATTCATTTGGGTTTGTTTATTTCTTTTTCTTCCATAAACTGTTTATGGAAAGTTTAGGAGCTGTGAGTTTTCCAGTGTTTTCCAAAAACAGACTATATGTCTGCTCCAAGGTCACAGCCATGGCACAAACTTTCCACAGGGATTTTCTTTATAACACTTGGGCTGTAGTTCCTTTGTATGTACTACTGCCAGAAAAATATACCTTGAGAAGTAACTCTATTCACAAGTCCATGGAATGGAGTCACCTTTCACAGATAATTTTTGCTCTAAAAATCTAGAAGGGGACAAACCCCTTAAAGGGTTTGCTGCAACCAGCCTACCCGCAGAAGGAATGCTGCTGGTGTTCATGAACTCTAAATGTGGCCCCTCTCCCATTAGGAAAAAAGCAAAAACATAAGCTTTTAGTAGTTACTGTGTTATGGATCTAAAATGAATGGCCATCGTTAGCTCATGTGTTTCTCTCCTTTATCATTTCTTTGCATCTGTCAAATTTTTTTCCTCTCATGTATAGATGTCATCATTTAAAATGTCTGCACAAGCCTCCTAGGTTGGCTGCCAAGTAGCAAATCTGCCACCCATGTGGGGAGGAAGGAAATGTCAGGCCCAGAGTCTTCAACCTAGACTTTTGGAACAAAACAAGAATAAACAACTCAGAAATGAAATAAATTTATCCAGTTCAGCTAATCAACAGTGACTGCTGTCCCCAGAGGCTCCACAGCAAACAGGAGGGTCTCTGCTGCTTTGTACCTCTGCAGCTAATCCGCTTTTTGTGCTGCAGGCACAAGGCACCAGATAGGGACCCATAACCCTTTCCCAGCTGCTCCTTTGATCAGTCACATCACTACTGACAGAAATAAAGGGGTCTCAAAAATCCTTTTATACTGGAAATGCCGTGCCATCCTAGCAGAGAGGGGAGAAATGGAGAATCGCAAATGCAGAACAAGCAGTGATGTTTTCTTGGAGAAGGAAAAATGGCAGGAGCATCCACTCCAGAGGCAGGCTGGGGTTAGCAACATCCTAGAGACTTGACCACAGGGTAGGGGACCTCAGTTCTCCCTCTCCCCCACACCACCTGTCTTTTTGGGGTGGGTGGGTGGGGTCACAGGTGCAATTTGAACCCTTAGACTCTGTTGCCTGCAGCAAAGCTCAGGTAGAGGAGCACAGTAGCAGAGGAGCTGGGTAGTGAACTGTCATTACAGGAGTGCAGTGCCTAGGGGAAGGGTGAACATGAAAGCTGCTTTTAAATCATCAAGAGGTCTCCTGAATAAATCCATTAACCTATGTTTTGCTTGAAGGGTTGTTTGAAAGAAAAATGTAAAGACAGTTTTACTAGGAGTGCTGACATGGCAGGGTTTTGGAGAGGATTTAATCTTGCTTAAATCTCCTGGAATGTGAGGTGTCTCCTGCCTGAAGGGAACAAGCTGGGTAGCCAGGATGACAGGGAGCTCTGCAAGCAGAGCAGGTCGGTAATGATCTCCAACTCTGTAATATTCTCCTGGCTGTGGAAGTCTGGTCTCTCATGAGCACATCTCAAATGCAAATATAGAGTGCCTGAATACTCTTAAATTAATCTCCATAAGTAAAGAAAGGGATGACTATTTATAAATGTCAGTTCTGACTGAGTTTTAAATATGTGTCCTTCAGGATGAAAGCTAAGTATGAAAAATATTTTATTTTTAGCATATTTTTGCCTTTTCTAATTTATAAAAGAAAATTAATTTAATATTTCTGTGTTCTCTTCTATAAATCTAATATAAAATATCCATTTTCTAATAATTCCAGTATGTCAGATAAAAGAGACTTACACTGTTTGACACAGCATTTTATTTAGCTCTAATTGAATAATGGAATTTGAAGGTAAATGTGACTTGATTGGGTCTATCTTTTTGCATATTTTATTACTTTTGCTTTCTGTCCATTTACTCTGCTTTTCTGAAATCCAGCACACTGAATGAGATCTCTTATAAAATGAATCATTAGACCAAATCAGGACAGTCACTTCACCATCCTCAAAATTTCAGCCCCACCTTTTCTCACAGAAAGGCTTTTTCTTTCTTTCAATTCACTTACCTATTATGGGGAATAAATCTCTCCACAGTCTCTGGTACACACATATCTGTGTGGACAGGGTTGTGTGTGTGATGGATATCAAGCTCATTCTTCCACCTAGCATAGATGAACAAGAGCATCTTCTGTTTGGAAGCTCTGGGAGACCTCTGCTCTCTGAAGAGCTGGCAAGGAGCATAGCTGAAGCCGGTGGTGTTATTTTCTTACAAAAATAACTTAATCATAGGGGAAAGTTCTTAACAAAAGAGTTACAATGTTCTGTGACCTCACAGAAGTGGACAGAATAGGTTCATACCTAGTCATTCCCATAAATTTATTGTACCCCTGGACCTTACCAATAAGAACACTTTTTACTGTCCCTTAAAATTCTCATAGTTGCTTATATTGTCCCTAAAAGGCAATAACTGTGATAGCTTGTAAATTAAATAAGATTTCTTACCCAGCTGATATTTAATCTGATCAGTAAGTTTAAGGGTAGGAAGCAGCTGGGCACCCACCTCCTGGGCAGGCAGATGGAGGGTCTTGAGGCAATAGAGGAACCACAAATTTGAGGGGAAAAGGGGCCTGTGGCAAGGTGCCATGTGGATTGAAAATGAGAGGAGGAGCTGGGGAACCTCTGGGTTGGGATGTGTGAAGAGGGCACTAGGCCAAAAGACTTAGGGGGCAGGGTAATCCGAGTTGGGGGTAAGGTTTTCTCTGTCTTCTCTCTGTAGTGAGGCAGTTTATTAGGGTAGTGAATGCATAGGATTCCCCTTGCTCAGTCCTCTGTGCTTTCCCACTGTTCATCTCTCCATTCTGCTCTACATCCCATAGTTTTTTGCTGATAAAAAAGATACCCCTAATGAGGTACCTGCTGCCCTGAGTCCACCCCTATCTGACATGGAATATCTTCTGTATCTCCTCACCACCTGGTGCTGTGCTTTGGACTTGGGCCCTGACCTCACTCCTTCGCCTGCTGTTTGCATGGGGCTGGGGAAAACAATAAAACTATGCTTGAAAAATGTTCATGGTAAGGAGATCAGTTATGGAAGAGGAGCATTAGCTGGGATTTATGGGATGATAGCTTAAACGGAAGAGGAAAGTGAAAATTTGAGATTTACAGCAAGAAGTCCCCTGGGTAGTGAAACTTGTTAGTCAGTGCAATAACCTCCTCATCACTTGACAAATTTAAAATAAGCGTGGACAAAGCACCTTAAAGGTCTTCACTCCCCTCCAGCTTTTGTGACTCATGGGCCCTGGGGAAGTTTTAGCTCCCTTGGCTGGTTACAGGTATTCCTTCAGACATCTCTGGCTCCTGATGAGTTGAGCCAGCAGAACACCCTGCAGGTGTTTTCTTACTGCCAGCGGTCCAAGGCACAAACCCACTCTTCTGCCTAGATTAGTGCCATGGTGCTTCACTGAAGCACAAAGGTGTCTGTGCCTGTCAGGGCTGGATTGAAATCTCTGCGTCCATGCATCATTTTCCTTGGGATATTGTCTCATATATCTCTTGTGCCTCACAAATCTATCTCCAGAAGACTTATTTTTTGCTATCTTTTTGCTCAGTGCTTGGTACTGTCATGCCGTTTCCTAGTCACTATCTTACTGGTGCTGACGGCACAGTCAATTAATTGTAATAAATAGCAGTTGCAAGGCTGCTTGCTAAATCAGTCAACATTCACAACATAATTCCCTTTCAAGCCAACACTTCTTCCAGAAAGATGTTTTTCCACGGTTGCTTAAACTAAGTCAGCCAGGATGCTGATGAGCCTTGTTTGTTGAGATTCCTCATCTCCCGCCTTGACTGAAGCAAAATCCTTTGAGGATGCTTTGAAGAGTTTTCTTTGAGGATGACCCATTTGAAAGGCCAAATGGGGAGCTCCAGAGCAGAGAAATAACTGGAGGTAGAATATAACCTTATATATGCACAAGGGGTGAAGGCTCAGGTGAGGACCAGTCCCTACTGGAAAGACTTTGCTAGTGCAGACAGACTCAAGTAGCATTTTAATGGAGAGTGCTGATTTTAACAGGAGTTACTCTGCCGATGAAACTTGTACCATATCTTTGAAACAAGCTCGCCTGGCCCTGGCCCAGATTTTACTGGGGTAATTGCATATGTGCTGGGTGCTTTGCTAGCGTAAAAAGTCATAGCAAATCACTTCCATGCCACATCTTACTCTAACAAGAGCTGCTCAGTAGAGCCATGCCTAAACACTGGGAAACTGGGAGATGGAAAATGCTGGAAGTGCTGCAAAAAGACCAGAAACTATAACAAACTCATACTATATTAAGCAGAGCCATTTTTCTGTGACTTCTGACATGAACTCATTTCTATTTCTGATGTTCTGAAAACTGGGGCAGATGCCGATTTGGGGTAAATTGATCTAGTTCCACTGAAAAAAAGGATGCTGGATTTTTTTATTAGGAACAGAACTGGCACTGGACATATTTTCGAAATATCTTTAATTGAGCCACTGCACTCATATGAATATTCAGAGAGAGAGCTTTGTGCCTCTAGCATAGTCCCTGGGGAGAGTCAGCGTGTGTTTCGACAGATAAGAAAACCTCAGGAAATTTGATGTTTCTATTAGACTCCTAGGACTTGAGGGGAAAAAAATGTTCAAAGGCAGGGAAAATACCTGGAAAACATATCTGGAAAAAAAACTTCCACAGAACTTCTGAGAAGACCTCATCAGCTCTATGTTGTTCCTTCTGAAACTCATATTATAGGACAGTTCAATCCAGAAAAGCTTTTAGGCATTCAAGGATTTTAGTCTCCTAAAGTATTTATTTAATGTTACTTGCACTTAACTTTTTTGAGGAAAGCCAGGGCTTTTCCAAAGCAGATTCCAAATAGCACAATATTACCTAACTCTTTCTGGTTTCCTAGTGCTGGTCCTTGAATTCAGGCTTTGCCACTCTTAAAAATAAAAAAAAAAAAATTTAAAAAGAGAGAGAGAAAGCCTTTTTTCTAAGTCTTAATTTATTTAGGCTGTAATTTCTTCCTACCACACCAAGTGTTTTATTAGTCCCCAGGTGTGGATCCGGTGAGTTTGCCATGTGCACAGCCCAAAACCAGACCAGCTCATTTCTGTGGTGAGGCTAGGAAGTGCTCTGCTGAGGAGGACTGGGACTTTGCCTCTAGATGTGTAGTGTATGTTATGCTCTCTCATCATCAACAGTTTTTCCTCCAAATTAACCTTAGCATCATGGCAAAAGCATTTATTTAGGAATCTCTCAGGGATTTATGGTCTATTTACATTATTACATATAGCACATATGGTATGTATGCATATACAATTTTAATTCTAAGGATTTTATTCAATTTTCACCTCTAGTTTCAGAATTTTTTGTATGGAGGCATGTATCAAGTATTGGACCTGGAATAAAATGCAAAATGTTCCAGTTTCCAGATATCAATTTAAAGAAAATCTGCTATTCCATCCTGAAAAAAAGGCAGCCATTTTCACTCAATTTACAAGCGAAAAAGCCAACACCCTGCAATTCTCATTTTTCGCTTCGGCTCTTGTAGAGCACAAACTAACCTCAATTTCCAGTTGTTGCCATCTCTGCTGACACAGTGAGTGCAAACCAGAGAGTAAACAAGATCTGACAGCGCTTCTGGCTCCAAGTGGGTGAGGATATGGAGGGAGGTTGTCCTGCTCCACATTCTCAGTGCCCCACTGGCGATAGTGATGCTATTTATACCCCATGCTCTGAGCAAGGCAGCATTTTGACAGCATGTCTCCTCTCCAGAGCTGCTGCACCAAGTCCTTGGGGAGGTCCCAGGCTGGCTCCCCACGGTTCACACCCCAGCTGGGATAGGCAGAGTCAGCTCTGGTCCTGGAGGTCTGTTCCAGTGGGCTCAGTTACGTTCGTTTCTGTTACACCTTCAGGTGAAAGCAATTACCTTACAGATACTGCTCTGCAGTGTGGGTTGTCATGGCAGTCTCTTTGCTTCTCAGATCACTCGTCAGCAGCAGTGTTTTCTTCACAGGAGAATTACTGTGTGCTGGAATATTCAGAGTGCTCTGAGACCCTTGTTTTAGAGGCATGGTCTAATCATCATAATATATACAAGGAGAAATTGAAGCATTGCCCAAACTGATGGTTGAGTTTCTCTCTCGTATCTGTTCTTTACTGTTCACATCCAGGCAATCTCTGGCTGGCCCAGGGATGGATGAAAAGGACATGCCTATTGGATGCCAGCATGGGTGCGCTCAGTGCCTGATAAAATCAGCTGTGACAGGGAAAACAGACGTTAATAATCCAGGCTGAGTTCATCGTTTTAATTGAGATTTACAATGTCTCCCGTATTCAATTAAAAGCTTGGTAAAGTCCCAACAGGCAGATTCAGTTGATGGAATTGCAAATCAGCTAGGACCACTGAGCTGACAGTCTCCATCAGCAGTGTCTCATCATCCTTGGGAATTTGTTTGAAGGACAGTATAGCCAGCAGACCTGAACCTTTGGAGCACCATGTGGTGCAGATGCTGGGGGTGTGCCACGTGTTCAGTCCCTGGTGGTCTTGGTCTCCTCTCCAAGTACCAACAAGGCTTCTGCCTAAAGTGTAGGGCTCTGGTAGCCCAAGACTATAAATCAGCAATATTTTTTTCCATCCTTTTTCAGGGTGATGTATCCCATCCCAAAACAGAAGGTAATGCCTGGATTTTCCAAACCCCATTATTCTGACCAGCAGTTTGGTGTGGAGGGCTGCGGAAGGGGTGCTCTATGGAGAGCAGGGTCTGATGGAACAAGCGTTCAGTGAGACCATGGTAGCACCCTCCCAACAAAGGAAGGCTTTTTTGGATATTGTCACAAACACTTCTGTTATATGTGCTCAGTGCTGGTTTTCTGTAACCATAGTTTTTCAAATCCAGCCCTGTTTTCTTCCCGTCAGTGGCTTTGCCAGAGCTCTGCTGATCCACCATCTTCCCTCATATCACGTTTGCACAGCACTTCACTGATATTTTCTCATTCTCTTCCTCCCGCCCTGACAAGTGAGATAATGTAAGTCTCCCAGTTAGGAATGCAGATTATCTGCTGGCTCATTCCTGGTCTTCAGGTAGCAATCAAGAGTAGCTGAATAACTGCCTCAGAAAAAACAAAAGCATAAAAAATAAGTGGAATTGCAAGATGCATGGATAACTAACTTCAATAGTGACCTTTACAGAGCCTGAGAAATAATGGGGAGAGATCTGCTTGAGGAGTTCACAGGTTGTGGTATAATCTGTTGTCAAAGCCACTGGGTCATTTTTTATTTGGTTCTCTTAACAATTTGTCTTTCTTAAAAAAATTTAATTAAATTCAAAACAAAAACAAGTGAAATTCTCTAACACTCAGGGTTGCAAATCACAATAATTAAGCTATTTTTCCTTGTGTATAAGAAAATACCTTTCAAACCTAAGAAAAAAATTGTTCTCCTACGTAGATCACAGTAGTTAAATGTTTGTTATACCTTGTTGATAGTGCAGGAGAGTTCAAAACAGAAATGCCTAGGTGTGAACCCAACATGAGGCTCTCCTCTTACCTCAGACTTGCAGGAGAGCTTAGTAATAGTATTTTATCTAGTTTCTGAAGCAGATAATTTTCCTTTAAAATTATCTAGACTTCCCTTTTAAATTGATTTTTTTCTCACAGAATTTTACAAATTAAGATTAAAACCAGTTTAATTTGCTCTCCCACTCACTCATTTTCGAGATTCTTTTAGAAAATCACTCCCATTTGGAGAGAAGAAGATTTTTGGGTGGGAGTGAGAATGGAAGGATTGGGAGACATAAAGCCACAGTTGGCAATCCTGCTCTCTCACATTTTATAAGACAGTAAAATCTGCATATGGCAGATGCTCTTTTTACAAGGGTAAAGAAAACCCTAGTAATTTAAGTCAGGATCTCTGGGACTTTGCTGGGTGTGTTGTTAGAAATTTTTCTGGAAAGCATCTTTCAGTTTTGAAAACAAACAAATTGCTTGGCAGGTTTTTAGAATGGGAAATAAAATATAAAAATCAGGATGCTGTATTAAACAGTGTCACATAATAAATGCAGTATTGTTTGCAGGTGCTGGCTCTTGAACTAGCAAGGGGATGCTAAGGTGTTTCTTTTTAGCTGCCAGACCCCACCCTCCAGGATGCACTAGGATTAGAGGCTGCTCTGACCTACCTCAGAAGACCAATTTTTCAATATTTTTTGGCATAATTTACTGTGTCTGATTTAATTTCCAGAGAGGGTCTGTATCCAGACCTATGCAGGGTTAGGGGTCCAGTTCCACTCCGTGGTAGTAGGAAGATTAATGCTCTGGCACCACTGTGCTCTGGGAAAAGACAGCAGTGCACAGAAACCCCTGAGAAAAAGAGACTTCAGTGCTGATCCTGTGGGGTTGTATCTACCAGGGCTGGAAGGACATTATGACCTTTGGGCCTCCTGATTAATATTGCCAGAGAACCTCCCTGTTGCATCTCATATAAAGGATGAAGCAAGGTAGAGCATCATGGGACACAGAAAAACCTACCTTCACCTTTTAATCTGTTTTGAGTTTGCAATCAGAAGAATGGAAAAGAAATAGTAGTTTGGATGGGGCAGCAGAAAGCAGAACGAGCTCTGGGTAAATCTCTCTGATGATATGGAAAGGCATTTCAGTATTTGGATGAAGCCTTGCTGCGTGGGATGAGACAGCTGTGCTAATGGTGCTGAGACAGTGGTTCTGAAGGGCAGAGTCAGTCCTGCTCTTGTGAAGGGTGACCACTACATGCAGGGTTGGTAGGGAAGAGGAGAGTCCGCCTTGTCCTTGTCATTTTTAAGTTGATGACGAGCCATCATCAACCTAATGATTGAGGGGCGAGCTGAGAGCCAGGGTGGTGTCGGGGGCTGTGGTAGAATCCAGGTGAATCATAGTTATTAGACACGTAAGAGAAACTGAGCTCATAAAAAGAGTTCATAATATTAAAAACAGAGGCAAAAGGTTGGACTGGCAGATTTGGGATGTGATAGACCCTGCGGATGAGTTTCCAAGAAGGAGATGGAAACATGCAGACCATGGTGAGGAGCAAGATGCCAAGAAGGAATGATGTTCACTGCTAAAACAGCCAGGTAGAGATTGGACATCTGAGCTTTAGTGAGTATCAGCGCTGTGGATGGCTCTGGAGAAGCCAAGTTGGGACTCACAGCACCTAAGGACAGCAGTAGAAATGCTTCAGTAAATACTACATTCAGTGATTTGATGTTTGATGAATTGAAATCAGCAACCACAAAGGCACAAGGCAGGATAGTATAATGCTTTTTATTTAGAAAGAACTAATAATGTGTCAGTCAGCATTTTAAGGAACAAAACAAAATTCCCCCTCCTTTGCAATCAGAGGTACTAGGAGCAACTTACAAAACTGAGAAGTGTCCAAACTTTTGAAATGTCATTTTTTGTTTCAATTTTCCTCAGCAGAACTTCTGAGAAGTATTTTAAAGAAGTATGTTTCAGGGAGAATTTGACCCAAAAAAAAAAAAAAAAGTGGTGACTGAAATGATGCCTTCCTTTTTTCCCTGAAAAAGTTCTGTTAGTCCTGCAGGCATTAAAGCGCAATGCTTTGCTTGAGGATATTAGAATGTTCTTATTCTGGGAAGGGAACACTGCCAAAAATCTGGATAAAAACCACCAGGCTGAGGAAGAAAGCCAAAAGGATGTGGGTAGTGCAGGTGGGTAACGGAGTGAATGGTGTGAAAAAATCTCTTTGTGGTGAGAGGAAAAAAAGAAAATGGAGATTACAGCTGCTGAGAGTCTTGCCATCATTTGCTTTGTGGAAGTCAGCCAGAGCTGCAGGGAGAAGAGGCCTCGTGGAGCACATCTCACCTTCCAAGGGCGTCTGGGATGGGTGGGGACACAGCGGGCAGGGCTGGGGGCAGGCAGCCTGTGCTCACTTGGCACCAGGCAGTCATGGGCCTCACTCAGCAGGGATGTGCATGTGAATTACTTGGTGAATTCAAAAGTAACTTTCCAGACTGTCCCAGCAATCTCTCTTACTGCTGCTCCGAGGATACCAAAAGCCCAGGAGGCTGCAGACCTTCCTTTAGCCAGAACTGAACTGTGGTCTAAACTGCAGGGTGCCGCTCTGGGTTGTCACTTGTGGGGGTGAGTGTCAGCTGCATCCAGCTGCCTCTTACATCAGTGGCATGGGGGACACTTGCCACCTCAGTCAGGCCACCTTGCCTTTTGGTGTTGGTAGCCAGAGCCCTGTGCAGATGTCAGGAGCACATATTTCCACCAGCTCCTTCGCTCTCCTGCTCCACACTGATCTGACTGGGCACTGCACGTGTGTGAGGTTACTGCCTACTCCCATACTCACTCAGTAAGTCTGAGGAACTGAGTGACTTCAGCCTAAAGCATTTTTACTGTATTTCACTGCAAATTTCAGTTCTTTATGAAGATTTTATTTTCAGCCTGTCTATTCTAAATAGCAGCTCAAAGCATTTTACACTGGCTAAGGAAGTAATGATTTTCTCTGTAAAGAATCCTGTGGTTTCTTTTCTCCAGCAGGAGCTTTATCAGAATAAAATCAGAAGCAGTTAATGGTGGCTGCAGGATTTGTAATAAGCATGTGGGCCAGGAATGAAAGCAGCATTGGGGTTTTTTTCTTCTTTAGCTTTGATTTTTTTCCTGGTTCAGTGGATTTTTTTTTTTCATTTTGGATTTTGGATTTTTTATACGTAGCATTAGTCTGAAGAGAATTAATTTCCTTTTGGAGTTATTCTAAACTGGAAAGTCTCTAGGCAAATTTACAGTATTTCTGCATGGCACTGGTATTTTTGCCTGACAGGACTCTTTCCGTGTGAGGTGAAATCTTGCAGCTCCCTACCCATTTCACACAGTGCCTTAAGAAGGGGAGGCTATAGGAGAAGGCATTTTAAATTGAAAAGTGAACTCTTGTACAGTTGCTGCAAAAACCTTGCCTTGTGGCCAATATCCTGCCCAGACAGAGGGATGCCAAAAGCAGGGTGAGGCTGTGCCTGCTTCTCTGCCTGACCTGGTTTTGGAGCAGACCCCCACAAACCCAGTTCTCCGGCTCTGGATGGCTCAGGTTGGAGGATTCCAGTCTTCCACAGGACTGCAAGAGTCTTGGTTGTTAAATCTTTCTTAGTTCCTTTCTTCCTTTCCTGCAGTGATGAAGAGAAGCTTCCAGAAACTGCATGTGGTACCTTCAAAGAAGCGGAATTCTGCGCCGTTTGCATGCATTGATACTGATGTCTGTGAAATGGTTGGGTAATTTTCTGTAATTTTCCTTTCTCCTACTGTCTTCCAGGTGCACACGTTCAGGGGCCCGCACTGGTGTGAATACTGTGCCAACTTCATGTGGGGCCTCATTGCTCAGGGAGTAAAATGTGCAGGTAATAGTCATTCAGTGTCCTTTTCCTAAGACAATCCTTGTGTTGTGACTGTGTGATGTGCAGCCTGCTCCACCGTGACCCCACGGGGCCAGGGGCGAGTCTGCTCCTTGTTAAATGGAAGAAGGAAGTGTATCCATTGTGCTGCTGGTGATTTCAGGTACCTGTTTCAGTAACTCACTGGAGTGATACAGAGCATCCCCCGAGTGCTCACAGAGAGGAGACAGTAATCATCATTAAGGGATCTTTCTTCCCTGCCCTTTTAGAATGGAGGAGAAAATAAATGCATAGTTAGCTTCATTTCTTTTATACCATTCTGTGTATTGGTAGGTGTGAGAAAGGCATTGAGGATCTTGATGTGCAAGGGGGGCATCAGCAAATTTCATGTTGCCTCTGTGAAACAGACATTCAGGTTAATTTTATATATGAACCAGCAGACTCCCAGCATGCCATAGACCCTAAGTCATGTCTCCTACTTGCAGACTGAAAAGAAAGTAAGAAAAGGGATGATGAATACGGGATGCCTACTGGAATGTTACATAAACATTCAGGTGCTGGTAGAAATGTATTACACGCATGGGTGTCACTGCAGGCATTTCTGGGATAAAGCCTCTCTGAAGGAAAACAGTTTGACAGTTTTATTGATAAGGTTCTTCTGAAAGGAAAGGACAGTCGGCTTTCTTTCAAAGGCGAAGAAAAGGATCAAAGTGATCAAAATAGTTTACTGTATTTTAAAAGTATTTTATGACATTCTAGCGAACCGTATTTATAAAAATGGTGCAAAGAGATGTTGATGTATGAAGACCTGCTTACGTTGCCCTGGAAACTGAATTTTCAAGCTAATTTAAGAAAATCTGCTCCGTCTAAAGCTTTCTGAAGTCTTGTCTCAAGCAAATAAGAAGGCTTTTCATCACAGAACTGCAAAATAATATAAAATTTAAAATAATTTCTAGCCACATAGGATTGAAATATTTTTAAATTCTTCGTCCATAATTGCTTGAATGCAGTATTTTGTTATACCATTAGAATCTGCACTGTCCAGGATGCATTACAGAGTGCAGCTCTGTTTTAAGACATGATTATGTAAAAATGGCATTTCCTTTCTCAATATTTTGCCTCTACTAAGACTATAGGATTGCAGCCACATCCTTCACTTGTGAATGAAGATTGTTAGTACTGTTTACTGCTGTTTATTTTACACAGGGTATACAGTGCTAGAAGAGAAAGAAGAAGCTTGATTTTGGTTTTCTGATTAGTATATTTTTTATGACAGTTGAATCAGTAAGTGTGCCATCTTTATTCCTTGCCTTAGATTCCTCAGTTTGGGCATTTAGGAGAGATATCAAGTATTTTTCAGATCGATGTTAGGTAACTTAGATCCAGAAAAATAATAAAAACAAATGGTATGAAGACTTGCAATGTTGCGTGGCACTGAAATTAATACTATTACTTTTACAATTAAACCCAAAGTGCATATTGTTTTGTTCTGCTTGTTTTTTTAAACTGAAGTAGAGCTGATTTTCTGGATTTATGCAGATTTTTCTAAATTGTGGGTTTCCAAAAGCTTCCAAAATCTGGGGTTTTTTTCCTCCTTATGAGGATGGTAATAAATGCTGCATGTATCCTTTTTTCCTCCTTGCAGTGTAGAGGAACATATGTGTATTAGATGACTTCATAGGTTCAGAAACTATAATTAGGGCTTTCTATCTTGCGTGAGGTTTCACATCAGTGTTGGTAGCTTCCAGTAATTTCTATCATCTTACTTACATTCTAAAATCCCATGCTGTACAACCGTGCTTGCTGAAGTGCCAGCAAGGTGTTGGGGCTGAGGCTGGGTTTTTTTGGGATGAGCTGCAGATGTGCAGCACCATCAGCTGGGCTGTGAGGAGGAGCTGTGTGGTGCTGGGGCTGCCTGCGGTGCTTCCTCAGCCCAGCAGCTCTGGGCTGAGGGCTGAGGGCTGCCGTGTGGATGAGCAGAAGCTGCACAGATCTGGCATTTCAGAGAAACACTGGAGGTGCACAGACACAGAACGAGGGCCTGCATAGCCAGTGCTAATGTGCAAGTGTAGGGGAGCTCTGGCTTGAGTGCTGTGACTTTGGCTGAGTTCATGTGGTCTTACAGTGCTTTTTAAAAAAAAAAAAAAAATTAAAAAGTAATTATTTTGCTTCTGGACTCAGTCATTTTAATATGGAGACAACGAGGCACAGTAAACCAGGAGCCACATGAGGCCATTGCTTTTCAGAATGGGTTTGTACTCAAAAAAATTACAGCTTTTAGCAGGATGCAGCCCACTTGCATTCAATTGGAGTTCAATGCCACTCCAGGGAAATCAACAAAATCTATTTGGTGGTCTGTATAATCATTTTATTGAAAATACCTATGAGCAAAACTGCATGGATCATTCATAATTTTTTACTTTTTAAAGCATTTGCTTTTTATAGCAAACAGTTGCACATCTCAAGAGGACTCTATTTGCTGTACAGAAGTGATAAGTTTAACAAATAGAAATGGATTACTGCATGGGCTGCTCTCAACCATTTTAAATCGTATTCTCTGCAGAAGCACAAAAACATGTAAGTAGAGAAGTGTGGGACAGTCCCAAGACCAGACAGCAAAGATAAATGTCATCCATTTCAGAAAGGAGGAAGAGGCAGTGGAAAAAACAGAGCTTATTTCTAATGGCTGATAGTTTATGTTACACAAACTAAGCCAACCCTTTAAAAAGTAAAAAACCAGAACTAAACATTTATAACAGTACACATGCCATAGCAACCAGTAATGATGCCTTAGCAACTTCAACTTGATTCATGCTCTGTTTCAGTCCAGCATGGCTGAATGTGTCCCTCTCTGCCAAAAGACAGACTTGAGTGTGGTCAGGATCTTGTCAGGTGCAGTCCTGTGTGATTAATCCCTGCAAGGTGGATTCTCCCTAGCTTATCCTTGTTCAGGTTTTATTGCAGACAAAGAAGGAGGACTATGTCTTTTCCTTCCACAAAGATGAGAAGTAAGCATAGGTACCACATTGATGGGTGGTTGTTGGTTGAAATGAGATGTTGGGTGTTATCTGGACTACAAGGGTTTGTTGATTAATACAAGCCACCAAACACAAGAAATACTTTGTTGTCTTCCAAGATTAGAACTTGGGGTGATATCTCAGATTTGCATCCTGTAGGAAATTAATTGGTCGGTGTTTTATGTAGTCTGACTTCTGCTGAAGGTATCTAGCAAAACAGGAATAGTTTCTTTTTCCTTAAATGTCATTCTCTCAAATCTGATTTTTATTTCATCAGCTTCTTTAAAGACAGATTTGCTTCCTTAGAGTGAATCCTTACAATAAATATCTGCCCTACTGCCTCAGAGGGTCATACTTCCAATTTATGCATCCAAGCCATGGACCCTTAAAATTTTGTGAGATGAAGACACATCTGTATGCAATCTGCCTTTTGTGATGGCATGCTCCATCTCTAGTGTGCTCTCCTGCAGGCTTTTGCCATAAGTAGAAATGACTGAAGAAATACTTGAAATTATAATGCCACGACTTTGTGTAAACACTGAAGCTCAGCAGAAGTTAAGGAAGACATAAGAGTTTACCCCAGATCAAAATCCAATGCATGAACTTAGAAAAATGTATTCTTACGTTACATTCCTCCTATGTAAAGCTCTCCTGTGCTCACAGGGCTCATCCCACTGCCCAGAATGTGTTCAGAATAGAAAATATAACAATATTCAAAGAAAATTTGCAGATATGCACCGGTGAGTTCTTTTTATGAATGATACAAACATATAGCAAGCAGTAGCATTAACAGAATAGTGTGTTCTCAGGGACTAGGGCATTGATGATGCTGTTCGTGTGCTACCCAAGTGGACTGGTAGACAGACAGATTAGTAGGCTTGTCAAGCTGCCACGTGTGTCCAGCCCATCAGAACTCTCCAAGTCCTTCCTCTGTACCCTTTTGCTTGTTCTTCATGAATAAACAGATTAATCAGAAGATTTTTTTTTAACAGACTGGTTACAAAGTGTTAATTAGCTTGTCTTAAAGGCAATTTTTTATATATCTATTTCACTGGCTGCTTTTGATGGTATTTTGGGCTTCTCCTAAACACCAGGCAGCACAACCCTATGAGATTGTAGATGAAGCCCCATTTTTGCTGCCTGTATAGTTTTGCCCCAGACTATCTCGGCCTGCCACCCGTGTAGCACTTCCTGGCTTTTGCTTTCCTTGGAGCAGGTAACTTCTCTCTGCAGAACTGGTAGAAATTAACTTGCAGCTGAGCTAGCAGTGTGCAGATAACCAGTTGCCACTGGCAGAGCTCAAGCTTTCTGTCAGCCCTGACCCCAGTAAGCCCTGGGAATTCATTTTCAAAAAAGCTCAAGTACAGTCTCCAAGCAGGATTCTTAAGTGTTTAATTTTCCCATTTCGTCCATTTCCTTCTCCAGCAATTGAAAGATGCACAGCTGCCCCATTTCCTTTGCTATTTGTTTTGCCTTGCTGTGAAATCCTTTGTGTTGGACAGCCCTGTGTTGCCCCATTGGTGTGTAAGAAGGGAAGGAGAGCACAAAGGAGTCCATCCTCAGGCATTAATTGTGCAGGCAGAGTGCTCACGCTTTCAGTGCCTTGAAAAACAGCTGATGCTCTTGTGACTAAAGTCAGCAAAGGGAAAGGCAAAGCGTTCTCATCACATTGCCCACTCGCAAGGTATTTTGCATGCCTCAGTCATGGAAAGCTTCCCTTCTGCCCACGCTTGTGCCTTAAAAACACACCCAAGCTCCTTCTGAGATGAGCACCCAGGTTCTTCTGGTTGTAGGATGTAGGGCACAGAGAGCCAGCCCAGTAGAGGCCCAAAGAGCAAAGCAAAGCCATAGAGGTCAGGACTGTGGGAGGGGGAGTGGAGAACAGCCCCTGCCCAGCGCAGCAGGGGCTGGTGCTGCTGGAGATGGGTGCTGCCTGACAGGCTGTTCCACCAGCTCAGGATCTGCTGCTGGTCCTGTGAGCAATGAGCTCCAGAATTTTGAAATGCTAATCAGACAGCAGAGCCTTGCTTCAGAGCCGTTCCCATGGGGAAGCTATTCTGGAGCTATATATTCTTGAAAGTGCAAGTCCTAAAAGCAGCTTTATCTCGCAGCCCACGCAGACCTGGAAGCCTTGAGCAAGCAGCAGCCCAGCAGGGGAGCTGTCGAGGAGGTAGGCAGGTGTCGTGGCAGGAAGCCAGGAAAGTTCTTGAACAAACTGACTCTAATCTTTCAAAACTTCCATAAAATCAAACCATTGTCACTAAGCATTTTGGAGGCACAAATTTAAGTATTCTTTTGATTTGAGATAAGGGATTATTGGCTGGTTTGATGGGCTTTTTTCCTTTTCTTTTCATCAGCCCTGATTTTTTCTGTAGCATTAGGTAATTTTGTTGCTGAGTAACTAGCTGCCCTCTAGAAATGCCTTTCTTAAAATAATGTACCCTGTAGCGCATGATGCAGTTGCCTTCACTTGCCTGGTGGAATGCTGCATCCCAGGAAACAGAAAACATTGCTCCCTCTGCTACAAAATGAGCGTTAAATTTTTAAAGAAAAGCTATGAACTCGTGAGTGATGTATGAGAGCAAATTCCTTTCTAACCTATTCACCCTTGCAAAAGGAGCGATGCCAGTACTTGGTGCTTGTGCAGGGCTCATTGTGTCCCTGTGCCAGCTCACCAGCTGTGAGCGTAGTGCCCTGTCAGGCGGGCGCTGCAGTGGACTGGCCCAAGGCAGCACTCCACACTGCCCACACTCCTACACTGACCACAAACCTCAGAAGAATCTGTCAAGAGTTCTTGCAGATAATGTAAATCTACCTTTTAGCTCTTAAAGCTGCTCTTCAGAGTGATAGAATGCATCAATTTTTGGGGGGATACTTCGGACATACAATTAGAGTGATGTATGCAGCATATGGTATCGTTCCGATGGAGCATGATCAGCAGCCATGTTAGCCAGTAAATCATGAACCAAAGAAATCTAAAACTGACTGAAGTCAAATCAACAGTATAACAAAAAGCGACAGCTAAGTATATTTTAGTCTCTGCAAATATTTATAATGTGTGCTCATGGGGCAGTAGTAACATACATATATCTTTTGGCTCTGCTCATGCATTTAATATGAACATGTTATTTGTTCTTTTAGCCCAGTGGACTAGCATCAGTATTAGCTGTTTCTATAACATTACCAAACCTTTTTCTAGGCATCATAGGAAACTATTGTCAGTCTGGTTTTAAATTTAATACTTCTCATAGAAGTAACGTCACAGCCCATCTGAACTCCTAGATCAATATGCTATTAAAGCCACGGCAGCTTATCACAGACTTTCAAACCTGTCATCTAAAATTACTTTCTTCCCACCCTCCTTAAATTTCCAAACTTCCTATAAGCTCTTGAATTTATGACTGCATTGGTTTTGGTCACATGGTGTATTTGAAAGGTGGCCACAGTTTGATAGCACTGTAAAAAGGAATAGTAAGAGTGACTTACAATTCTGCTTCTGAGAAATCATCTCTGTGCAAGGTGAAACTGATTAACTGAAGTCAGCAGAAGTTTTACTGTTGACTGGCAAGAGCTCGTGACTGCATGTTTTACATCTGTCCTATATTATTATGGGATTTATCAGCAGATACAGTGCTGTAGGGGGATTTCTCTATAGCCTCTCACCAGCCAGCAGGTAAGTGCTGATGAATTTCTGTAAGAAATTGATAAGGCTCCTGGTTACTTTACCAGAGTAAAGCTGCTATTCTGGACTTTCTTTGGCATAATGAAAAGTAAATAAGCCCTCAGTTTTAAATCAAATGAATCCTCTCAGTCTTAATGAACCCAGCCAAATCATGAAGCTCATGTGCAAACAAGGCAACCAGTCCTAAGACTTCACACCACAGCAGCATGCAGGGAGATTCAGGGCATGACTTTCCTCTTCCTTCCTACTTGATTCTAAAATAATGGCTTTTGAAGCTTTCAAAACATCTGCAGCGAGAACAGAGGACTTTTTTTTTTTTTCAATAGTATTTGGTTTCCAGCATAATTCCTCTCCTTTAGTACTAACAAAGCTGAGTATAGTTAAGTACAAAACTGGCACGTTCCCAGTGCCCTGTGGAGAGGGGGACTGAATTCCTGCCATGGTGCTTTTTACCTTGCTGGAGTTAGCAAAACATCATCCTTAGTTATCAGCTCAACCAGAGATGAGCAACTGAGACATAGATGTTCTGCCTTTAATGAAGTATTGTCAGCTGGGGGTAGAGGCCCACTTGGTTCAGGAAGCACAGGTGAGTTTCAGGTTCTTCAGTGGAAAAAAAATACCATTTTCTGATGCAAACTCACTGAAATCTCCTAGATGTATTTACTGATACAGAATTGCTAAAGTAAGATGCTTTTCTGTGCTTACACAAGGGGCAAGAAGCCTTAGTTATTAGAAGGACACCACACAGCCCAGTAATACTGAATATAAGGCTCACACGTTTTCTAAACATTAATTATCTGAAATCTTTCCAGGTTTTAAATATTTCTCAGGAGTGTTGATAAGCCCTTAAGCAGTGGGCTAGTACATAAAATCTAATCAAATGCAAAGGAAGAACAAAAGAGAGAGGAGAAAAGTTGACTTCTGCATTTGTAATTATTGTTCTGGTATTAATGAGGTCAGATTCAAAGCCTGTCTGACTCTATGGGATTAGCAATAACACAATTACTGTCAGAAGCAAGGTTTTCACAATGAAAACATCTCTGTAAGTTGGAGATTTTAATGAATTGAAACTTTCTTGTATAAAAATATAATTAAGATGATCTCAGTCACAGCAATAATTGGTTTAAGTCAAGTGTGTAAGATACTTGGGAATATGGTTTTGGGGTTTTTGTGTGTGTGTGTGTGTGTTTTATTCTTAATGATCGTTGACTTTCCAGAAACATAACTCTGAGCTATATTGCTGTCTGTGTGAAGCAGCCAGTTTGCACTCACAGAATCGTTCATGAGTCCTTAAGAGTGAGGTGCTGCCATTCCAGTCTTGTAGACATCATTTTTGATAGACATATTAGATATTTCATGCTTGTTGGAAGAGGTGCTTCTCGAGGCAGTTTTAGGAATTGTATGTACAATAATTATATTTGCCTTTGTAAATACTATTATTGCAATGTTAAGGTTTATTCCTAAATAAAGGAAGTCAAGATTTAAGATTTCCTTTGTGGTCTCAATTTACTTTCCTTATGCATGTGTTAACATGTTGCCTCTAATTATTTGACTATTTACTATTTTTACTCCACAGTTTCATCTTTATTTTGAAAGCAGGCTGCTTTAATAGCACCTATTCGGTATTTTGTTTTCTTGCTTTTAAAAGTGCTGGCCTTACTAACGACAATATTCAAACCTTACACCAAAGAAGGGTAATTTTACCTTGGCATTTCTGCAAACATTAATGATTTGTTTCTACAAGACACAGAGGAGGCAAGAACAGCTTCTCCTTGCCGTGTTAGAGCTGAAGCAGTCACTCACTAAAGGGCTCAGGTCACACATTTCAGTGAATGTGGGTTCCCTATTTAAAGCACAGAGAGACCTGGTTTTTCCAAGTTCAGGCAAAATGTGGCACAGGGCACAGATATTTAAAGCATGGTTGGAGCTCCCCTTGCCTGTGCCGGCTGGCAGGCTCAGAGTTTCATTGTTCTGTGCCCAGAAATTACAGGTCGGGAGATGCTAGGCATGTTGTCACTTTGGGGTCACTTTGGGGTCTGAGAGCGCTTGACTAGATGTGGGATTTAAATAAGTGTCCAGGTGAAAGCAAGGCTGTTACTGTTCCCTTTCTGTCAGGAATGAGATGACTTTGCAAACACCGAGGAACGTGGGTGACCAAGCCACACTTCCCACAGGTGAGGGGCAGCAGTGGGCTCTGCCCTGCCCGAGATCCCACACAGATCCTGGGGAGAGCCCAGGAGAGCTGGGGGCAAGGCAGCCTGCCCAGGCTGGGACCCCTGGGGGCACAGTGAGTTTGCAGCGTTTTGGGTTGCGTGGCTTTGCCCTCAGTGGGGTTCACAGCACAGAATCACATCCAGCAGGGAAATTCAGCATCCGCAGCTCCCTGCCCATGCATTCCTGCTCCTCATGAGTTAGGGAGCTCGTTCCTGCTCAGAAATACCTAAAGAGAATTCTAAACAGCCATTTCATCTGGATCAGGAGCTGTGCAAGTGTTGATTCATTGAAGGTGACATGCCAAACTTTAATTGCAACCAGAGGATCCTAAGTGACAAATCTGGTTGCTGTACGGGCCTTTAAAGTAAACAAAGTGCTTTTAGCAGCAGGCTGCAGCTGACTTTGTGGAAATTAAACTTAACCATGAATTCTGGGGTTTACTGTTTTGGAAAGAACTAAGTCAGCTTGGAGCTTTGATGAAAGCACAAGTATTGGCAAAATCAGCAGGAACAAAATACGAAGGGATTCTCAGTAGATAGATACCCAGAAGTGCAGTGACAGAGGACAGTACAGATTTTCATCAAGGCATTGATCCTTCGAGCTGCTTCATCCCTCGATCCTGTGACAGTCCAGGGCACTCCAGATGGCAGTGCAGCAAGGTGCAGAAATGCTTGCAGAACAGGAGTCCCTGTGCGTACCAAGTGCACATTGGAGGGTGGCAGCTGCCCTGACTGGGATGTGCTGCTGTTCTCGCTGGGTTCAGCTGTTTCCTGACCAGCACCTGGGAGCCTGCAGTGCAGAACAGGAGAGGTGGCACTGAAAGCAGAGCCACACAGGGTCAGTGCCAGAGGTCTGCTCCCTCATGGTGCTGATCACAGTGTGGGCTTAGCTTCAAGGGCACTGTGTTGCTCTTCCTATCTCTGTAATTGGTGGTGTTTTCCCAGGTTTTTCCTTCCCAAACCCTGAACATTTACGTTCTTAGTGGTTTTTAGGCAGAACTGATTTCAATTAAGTTTCACTGAAACTAAATCTTGTTCTCAGTGTTTTTACAATAAAGCGGTGGAGTTGTTTTTGTTAAAAACAAGAAAAAAGACACGATTTTCTTAAGTAATTTTAGAGTAAAAAGAATCCTTTTGCTGCTTTACAACACTATTTCAGAAACATTCAGTGAAATGGCATCAAAATTCCTGTCACTTAGCAAAGTCCTCTGTCAGCTGCTTGGTAGCAAGAAATCCACAGGCAGCTTGGTGACCCCCGTGTCTGTTTCTCAGCTTCCCTCCAGGCAGGGCAGGGCTGCCACACCTGCCCAGAGCTGAGAGGTCCCCAAAGTGGCTCAGGTTTTGGTACTGCCTTGCCAGCGCTCGCTGCAGGGGTGTTGTAGCCTGGTTGTAACCCAGTCCCTACCTTCATCTCCCCCAGGAGATGTCTAAAGTGCCAGATCTAGGACTACATTGAAGATGGAAGTGTTATGAAATCCCCAGTAACTTGGGAGGAAAGTCTATGATGTATGTTACAGTGGTGGGGAACGTAACTGACCCCTAGCTCCTGATTTTAAAAAACATGGAGAGCTTGTCAGTCTGTGTTAGACCTTCTAGAAACAGAAGAAATGTCGTGGGTAGGAAATGCTTCTAAGGTTAGGGCTGTCCCTAGCTCAGGTATTTGATAGTTAAGGGCCCTCAACAGAAGTAACAGCTGTGAGCTGAGGTCAGGTCCTGCCGGAGCCATTTGTATTCCACAGCACTGACCTCAGGATACATTTTCAGCAAACACCAGTCTAATCATGTTTTCATTTTTTCCCTCAGATTGTGGTTTAAATGTGCACAAGCAATGTTCCAAGATGGTCCCAAATGACTGCAAGCCAGACCTGAAGCATGTCAAGAAAGTGTACAGCTGTGACCTTACCACGCTAGTAAAAGCACACTTCACTAAGAGACCAATGGTAGTAGATATGTGCATTAGGGAAATTGAATCTAGAGGTAAGGCATCGTTAATGGACTTCTGTTGCTTTGCTGATAATCCATTTAGATTGATCTGGGTCATCTGGGTTTCTGCTGAATGTATGATTGTTCAAAACAGATTCGCACAAGACATTTTATGAATGCCAATTACCCTGCACAGCTAATATTATACTTTGCATTATTTCATGGTTCATACCATTTATAATTTTTATAGGTTCTGCTAGAAATTGCTTAATGGGCAGTTACTGCTTTGTAGTTATATATTAGTGGCTATCTTTCCAATAATATATTTATTTTAAAAATTCAGTGAATGTGGCAAAACAAAGGGGGTTAATATTAATGTGTTCACTCTTGTTAGTTCCCCTAGCCCACACAGAACATCCTTTTCTAGAATTGGGGTATTTGTTTTCATTCTGAAATAATGACTGATCATCAAGTATGTTAATCTGAGTTATTTTTAAATGAATTGTAATCGAATTGGTTTAATATATTTCTTCAGCTCTGAAGTAATTTGTGTAAATAAAGTTTAGTGCTGATATAAGAAGGCATCTACTGCAATGGTCAGGGTTAAAAACCAGGATAAGGTTTCATTCTGGAAGAAAAGCCTGATGAGGCTTCTAAAGCATGTCTGCTTTTTCTGCCTTAAATGAAAAACTTGCCTAGGGAAGAACCGGGTGGAAGGCAACTGTAAAAATAAGGACTAATTTTAACCTTGTTAAAATGTTCATTGCAGGTCTTAATTCTGAAGGACTGTACAGAGTCTCAGGATTTAGTGATCTTATCGAAGATGTCAAAATGGCATTTGACAGAGGTACAGTCTTTGCTGCATGCTGGAACTTGGTGCTGATGTATTAAATATACACAGTTTTTCTGCAGAGCCTCTGTCTCACGCTCCACTGCATCAGTGGTCTGAAGGAGTCCGACGGCTGTGCTGGCAGGAGGGGAGACTCCCCATCAGAGAAGCACATCAGCTTCACTTTGGCCTTTATTACAAAAATCTACTTTTCTCCTTCCATCAGTATCTGTGCTCCAGTAACCATGTGTGTAGGAAAGGACAAAGCTTTCTGAACTACTGCCCTAGTTTGCAAGTAAAACTATGCTTGGAGGGGTGGGGGAGGGATAGAGGGTAAGTGGTGAAGTGCCTTAAGAGGGCTGTGCAACTTAAATCCATCTTTCTGGATGAAAGCTCCAAAATAATAAGATGAATGCAATAGTGCAAACAAAGTTTGAATTATTACAGACTAAAAGAAGGTCACTGAGAACAAATTCTTCACTCTGAGAAAAGACAGTGGGAAAATTAAAGGCTTTCCAGCTGTAGTCCCTCTATCCCAGTAGAAATCAAGGCCAGAATCTGTGCTGGAATTTCTCTTTCCTGTTTGTCCGGAGGACTGGACCTACTCAGACAACATCTGCAGTGTTAGCAGGGTGGGGATGTGCTGGAAAAGCCAAGTTCTGGATCTGTGTCCTCTGCAGTTTGGAGTAGGTAGTGTGTTGTAGTTAAATGGTGAACACATGTTTTTCCTATAAAATAGGGGGCTGTAGATAAAGCTGGTTTTCTGCCTTTTACTTTTTTTACCATAATCCCTGATTTCTCATTCAGTGCTGATGATGAATGTGTTGTTGTGCAGTGTGTTCAGAAATAGCTAAATGTCCACACATTAATACAAGACAGATACTGCTAAATTAGGCAGATTTAAAAAAAAAAACCCAAACTGTATTTTTAGTAGTTATTTGAAACAAAAAAAGGATATGTTACTTTATGAAATGTTTGAGGTTTTTACCCTGAAACCATGAACATCACAGTCCAGTAACTGTTTTACTTACAAAAGCCAAAATCTGTAATTGTTTCCTTTTCAATAATGGTTGCTTAAGCAAGTTACTATTTTTCTTTTGAATGCTGCTTTACATTTCCAAGGCTTTAATGTCAGTGCCTTCTCCATACAGATGGGGAAAAAGCTGATATTTCTGTGAATATGTATGAAGATATCAATATTATCACTGGTGCACTTAAACTGTACTTCAGGGATTTGCCAATTCCACTCATCACGTATGATGCCTACCCAAAGTTTATAGAGTCTGCAAGTGAGTATAACACATTTTTCATCTGCTTTTCATTCTTAGCCTTTTCTTTTTTGTGCAGTACTGTCCCTCTCGTTTCATAGCTGTTCCTACCCTGCATGCTCAATTTAGTAAGGATTGCAGGACTAAGCATGCAGTGCACATTATGACCTGACCATGTGAAGCTACCTGAGCATGGTTACATTTTTCTTTGCCTCTGTCACCAGGAATGTTTCCTTTTCATCACACATTGTGGATTACATCACTTGTGTGTCTTGCGTGAATCTCTGGTACTTGACAGTGATATTTAAAGTCAGTTGGGTTTATGTTGCCAGAAAGAAAGTGATTTATGGAAATGTTTAGAAATAAGATGTCGTTTGTTTCTGGCATTGTCCATTTTGAGTGTTTTCATAAGCTGATAACCACTCATCATCCTAAGGCCACCTTTGGGGCTGGCCTTGCAGAAAGTGGGTGTACAAGCACAGCAGTAAGCCCTGCTGGAACATCTCTCCCAAACATCTTGGCTGCCTGAAGCATCTCTGTAATGTGTTCACTCCAGCCACACCTGGAAAGGTGTGAGGTAGCCGTGGGTAGAAAACAAGGGCTGCCTGCTGGCCTTACAACTTCTCTGGAGAAGGCTTTTTCCAAGTCGTATGGAGACAGCCAAAGGCACTGATGGCAAAGTTCCCAGTACCTTCTGCTCTCCCAGAGTTGCACCTGTAGTTTATTTGTGCAAAACTAGTCCAGTCAGCAAGGAGTGCCAGAGGAATCTTTTTAGTAGGCTGCAGGGAATCTCTCAGTGGAGTGCAGTTTGCTTTGGGGAGTGTTCTTTGTCCAAAACCAGTCACATCCTTATGGTGCTCTGAGCACCTCTTTGGACAGACAAATCCTCCATGAATAATCCTGCAGAGCTGTGAGACCCTCCCTCCTGTGCAGGCCACCAGTTGTTGCCTTTCTGTGTGTGAATTCTGGCTGAACGTGTGGTGACAGTCGAACATCTGTGTTTCAGAAACCACGGATCCGGATGAACAGCTGGAAATTCTCCACGAGGCGCTGAAGCTGCTGCCGCCTGCACACTGTGAAACATTACGGTATCTCATGGCACATCTGAAGAGGTGGGTGGAATAGCTGCAAAGAACTCTAGGCCACACTCATTTTCAGCAAAAGTGCACGTTAGCACCTTCAGAAAAGTCTGGTCAAGGCCCACCAAATCCTGGAGAGGGACTGTGGCAGGAGTGATAGTGTGCACAACAGCAAATACTCAGATACAGGGGATTGTCCCTCATAAAGCCCTTGCAAAGCAAAACCGAGGTGGCATGTTAGGGTGCCCATCTTAGTTTTTCAAGTAATATGAACTTACTGTCAATATGTAAGAACCATTGCCTTTCCTTAGAAAAAATACTTTATTTTAAGCTCTCTTCTGCCGTTTTTCATTTTGTAGTTCTACAAGTAGAACTGTGTTGACTCTGCTGAGTGCCTCAGGCAAAATTCAGCTACACAGTTTCTGCCTGATTTGTCCCTTTATTTCAATGACATTTCTAATGGGTGCTTAAAAACGGACAAAGGGATGAGAGACATAAGAACAAAAAATTCCACCTTAAAGCTTGTGAAGTGTGAAGTTAATTTTCCTCACCCTGTTCAAGATTAGCTGTTGCTGCTCTACGTAGCAAGTTGCTTTTGCACTTCATATTTCTGTTATAGGTGAATGATAAGGTAGAAGGGTGACAAAATTCACTATTGTTAAACTTTTATTTAATACTTTTGCTAAAAGGAGCTGCGCTGCTCAACAGGCCCTTGTCTTGCTGCTGAATTCAGGTAATCAGACACAGCTCCTTTATTTGGAATATTTAGGGACTGGAGACACAGCAGCTTGGTAACATGAGTCTGACCTCTATTCAAATAAAAATTTGGGCAGAAAGGAAGAAATGGAAGAAAGATCTTGTTTACAGTTTTTGTATATGAAAGGATTTGTTCATGCAGTGCAAGTGAGCACGGTGTGTGTGCACTGAAAAGGAGGACGGAGACACTGAGTCACCACAAACCCACACGGCGTTTGCCTTCACTCACTCCCAAGTGTTTCACCTGACACTGCCATGTGTGACCTGCTGGAAACAGTGACCTCTCCTAGGGCAAAGGCACACATTTCTGCCCAGTTTCCCCGATTTTCAAGCATATGCAGGCATGGTTTAGCACAGAAGAAATGTGAGAATCATTATCTTTTTTTTTTTTTTTTAAACAGAGTAACGCTCCATGAAAAGGAAAACCTGATGAGTGCAGAGAACCTGGGCATAGTTTTTGGACCAACTCTTATGAGAGCGCCGGAGCTGGATGCGATGGCTGCACTGAACGACATCCGCTATCAGAGACTTGTGGTGGAGATGCTTATAAAAAATGAAGACATTTTATTTTGAATATTTTGGGGGTTTTGTAATAAAAAAGGAAGCAACAGTGTTCTATGGATGAAGGAATATTTTAAAGTAATTTAATGGCTCTTGTCACTGAATTCCATATTTGCTAGAGCTTTCGATGTATTCAGGATAAAAATGAAGGAACTCTTTGTCGTTTCTGTAGTGCCATTCAGCTGATGTTGAAAAAGGTTAACACATACTTTCCAGTACTAGTAATCCTGGGTGTTTATCATGTTAAAATAAAAAACAAAAAGCCTAAAGCTATTGCATGATTTGCTCCCTGTTCTCCCTGTTCTGGTGAGACTCATTCCATGAAGAAAACAACTGAACTGGTGCAGCATCTTTGTTCTGGATAGTTTGTGATTGTAATTCAGCATGTTTCTCCGTGTAAACCTGTTGTGAATTTGCTTTTTTGTTCTATGTAATTGGTTTCTGATACTAAAAAGAAGGCAGACTTATGTGAAATGGAGCCTCTGGCCATTTATTGACATTTCATATTATTCTCTTCCACTTTTGGGGCTGATTTCTTCTTGGGTTTCTTTCCATTTTTTCATCATATAGTAATTTGGTTTTAACAGAAACAAAATTGTACTTTAAATGTTACTTTAAGTAATTCTCCATGATGTTTATGGTGGTTGCAGTGAAATCTGCAATACTGATCAGTGTTCCTTTATTATTGCTATTTCAATTGTAATTTTGTATTTTTATCTGGCATGCATATATTAATTTATTAAATTTTGCTTTTAGAACTCTAACATTAAGCTATTTATTTTTACTTGCTGAACTTATTTCAGAAATACTTTTTGTTTCATTTTTTACATTCACACTTTAATGCCAAACAACCTCTTAAAGAAGTTAGTTTTACCAGTTTTGACAAGACCATTCTGACCTAAATATTTTGGATCCTGACACTTCGCTAAGGTTCCCACAAATTCCTGTCTACTTTGAAAATTCCTTTCTTCCTTGTCCAAGATTACTTTCTAGAAAGCCTCAGACCTCTGAAATTTAAAAAAAAAAAAAAAAAGGAGTATTGTCAAGCCATCTACTACCTCATATTTTATACCTATTGTTATAATTACCTCTATGTGAACTGGAATGGCAGTTTACAATTTCACAGCTGTAGCTGCCCAGAGTAGGTAGATACACCAGCGAATTTCAAATGCAGACACCTTCCCCCAGAACATTTGCTTTGCACTTCAAATGGTAGCTCTGGTCTAAGCACTTAGGTCTGCTCTGCAAACACCCCCTGGAGCAGGAGGAGAACGAGGAGTAATCCCCCAGTGATCACAGGCAGCTGTGCTCGCTCCTGCCAGCAATAAGGGTGCATCCCACCCTTCCTCGCCTGTCTGCGAGGAGAGGGGAGGTCAGGAGGTGTCTCTTGGGCAGCTCTCCTGAGCTGGGGATTGAGGGAGCCCCGAAAGGAAGAGGTGAAGCTGGGGATGTACACTGGTAAGCACATGGGGAGCGCTGCTCTGTGCTGGGATCTGCTGGGGAGGCAGAATGGGGGAAGTTTTGAGAGAATATAAAGTATAGTTTGGTTTGAGGTTTTTTTGGGTTATCTGTAGTACTAAAAGTGCCTTGCTGTTACAACTCCTGTATTAATTAGTGTCCATTATCGCTTTATTTATCCCAATGAACTGCCACAGATGGAAAGCTCTATGTCTCCGACCATAGCCTTGCCCCCCCCAGCCCAGAAGGAGTGGCCCAGATGTTTCTCAGTCACATCTGCCTTGCACTCCAGCAGCCCCACATGTTCACCACCACAACTCCTAAACCTGCTGTATCTCCTGCTGCTGCCCTGACAATGCGTGATGCATTTCCTCACTCCCGTATTGCCCAATGGCCCTGTGTACCCTGCTCCTCAGGCCATCCATCACTCGTGCCTTCCCTTCAGCATCCCTTGCAGTGGCTCTGGCTGGCCCTTTGCAGTGTCCTGTCAGCAGCATCATTTCCCCAAGCCTCTGGCAGGAGCTGGCACAGGGCAGGGCTGTGCCACAGCAGCTCCGGCTGGAGTGAGAGCACTCCATGTCCTTCGGCAGCCTTGGTGAGCCAGAGGAGCACTCGCCTTACCTGAGAAAAAGGCATCTATTGTTGCCCAGTACTGTGCAAGTAAACCTGAATTCGATAGTTGTAGTTCCCCCTTCTAAAGCATGTAGCAGGAATCACATAGTAAATAGCAGTAATTAGGATAATCACCTTTTCTTCTCGTGTGAAATATCCAGCTCTTCCATCTCGGTGCAGCAGCAGGCAGGTGCTGCTGACACAGCTGCTCCCCTTGCTTTGCTAGAGGTGCTTTCAGCTGCATTTAGAAGCAGTGGTGGCCACTAAGAGTGGATCAGTGAGAGAAAATACCACCAAAAATAGCAAGCCTGGATTCACTCTGGGGATGGTCAATGCACACAGGGCAAACAAGGTTTGTTAGCTAGCAGTGAACACCAGTCTCCTGCTGGAGGTGCCCTCCCTCTCTCAAGCAGAGTTTAACAAGTGATTATAAGAATGGAAGTTCCTGCAGGAAAGGAGAAAAACCTACCTGGGGACCTAATTCTGAAAGAAAAACAAAAAATGCAAACATACACACACACACAGAACCAGAGGAAGCAAAGGCTCTACAACCCCCCCACATCCAACAGTAAGCAGAACCACTCTCCAAAAACCCATGTTAAGAAGCACAGCTTCTCCTTGATGCTCGTGCCCTGCTGCCCCAGTGAGCAGTGACAGCAGCTGCAGGAGCTCAGGGACAGGCAGCCAGGCCCTGCTGGTATTAACACATTCTATTCTCCCCCAGTCTCCCATTCTGATGGGCTGTGAAGGAAATTGCATGCCAAGGGATGATACAGCTTCAGAGTGTGTTTAACACCAGACAAAATCAATATTCAACTAATTAGGGCTGGTACTGTCTGTTAAACACCCTGCTCACCCTACATGGAACAGAGCTGTCCCTACAGAGGGCACATCTCTTGGATTCAAGTGTGTGGGTCACGTATTGCGTTAGGGTCAGGAATGTGGGATGGAGGACCCCACCGGTCAGTGAAATACTTTCTTGACTTGGAATCCCAAGAATCTGTATGCAGTGACTTTTCTTTATTCTCTCTAATTGCAATTTTTTATTAAGTGTGTAGGGAAAAGCCTCCATTTTAATCTTGTTTTTGTTTCCATTGTAATGAAACTGATCTCTCCTGGGTGCAGAAAAAATGTTGTCTTTGCTGTGAATTTGATACTTCTTTTTGCTAACCACAAAGATGTTTCACATGGGCATACAAGCAATTGCATGATTTAAGTTTATTTGATTTTTAATACTTGTGTTAGTTAAGTGACAATAGAATAAATAACCTAAGTCTGTGAGAAGCAAAGGCTATCACCAAGTTGATTTGTTCTCTGAAGGAACTGATTTTCTTGAGGAATAAGCGTTGTCTCTAGTTCAGTTAACCTTGCCGTCCCCAGTGCTGCAGGGTACGTGTGGGGACAGCTCATGGGCAGAGCCACTGGAGCCAGCTCCCTGGCAACAGCTGATCAAAGGGCAGTTGGACACCGAAAAAGATGGGGGAAAGGGGAATAACTGCAGCTCCCCCCTAGAAGGATGTGTGCCCATCTGCATTTCAGACTGCAGAGCTCAGGGAAAGCACTCTGTGCTGAGGCCATAGGAAGGGAACCGCTGGCAAGGCTTTAGGAGAGCTTGGTAATGAGGAAAGCAAGATGCCTTCTGAAACAAGAACATGAGCTTCTAATGTCAGGTTAGCTGATGGGATGGGAAAACCTGTTATTTATGATTTGATGCAATAACAAACTTTTCTGGTCCTTCCCCCTCCAATAGCAAAGGAAGGGGAAAAGGCTTCTAGAAGGCATATGTGATATACTCTGTTCCTGACCTAATTTTTGCATGCTGATGAATGTTCTGCAATGTTTTTGTTATAGCTATAATTATATTGCAATCGCGGAAAAAAACATTTAGTGAACCTAGCAATCATGGGTTTCTTTT
Source organism: Acanthornis magna (assembly GCA_036785705.1). Taxonomy (NCBI): domain Eukaryota; kingdom Metazoa; phylum Chordata; class Aves; order Passeriformes; family Acanthizidae; genus Acanthornis; species Acanthornis magna. The sequence goes on from JAWUZG010000012.1 coordinate 12,682,348, forward strand.
TTAGTCATGCAAAATTACTGCTTAGCAACTACACCTCAGCCCCACAAAGCTTATGTAATGCACGAGGAGGAGGGTTAGGACATCGATGTGGATCAAAGGGATGGCTGAGCAAACCATGTCAGGCAAGAAGGGTGCCCTGCGCTCTGGCCACGCGCTGGCAGGAGTGAAGCAAAGGGCCTGTGCCTGGCAGGGGGTGTGAGGAGCTGTGTGCCACTGCCCCTCTGGCAAATGCCCCCAGGGTGCCCTCCCTGCAGCACGGGACAGGAGGCAGAGCCCCTGAGCTCTGCCTTCGGCTGAACCCGAGGGCCCCAGGCTGAGGTGCAGACAGGAGGAAGCCTTAGTTATGCATTGAGGGGTCCAGCTCTTCCTCAGTTTTTCAGCACATTCTTCCTCTGCCTTGGTCATGGGCATTTGGAGTTATGCTCTTCACCAGAGGCTTTGCATAATCTGATAATTTCTTCATGCTGGCCTGATTGTCTCTCTCCATGGTCTGGGCCATACCACAGAGATGCTCTTCTTGATCCCTCCTTCTATATCTCAATTTGGACAGCATGATTCAGTGATTATCTAATGTCTGTTGCTGGTTTCATGGTCAGAGTAACATTTTTCTTTGATCTCTCGCAAGAGTGATGTCAGTAAGCTGCTCAAGGAACTTGTTTAAGAGCTTTTAGTTAGATGTCCTTTTCTATTTCTCATGTATTTTGTCTCAAGGACATGTGTAGCTGCTTACATTACTCAGGTGTTTATCAGTACTCTTACTTGGTCAATTGGAGCAAAAGGTTCTTAGGCCTCTGGGAGCCTTTGATTAATGTATTTCCTGAGGCAATTAGGCATTATTTTGAAATATATATTTGGCAGCCAACCAGGATTTATTTTCAAGCATTATGTTGCTTGTAATTTTTGTTTCTTGCTATGAAGCCTAGAGATTGAATGCTAAGCTTTTTCTCTTTGTCTCTTTTTTTTTCATGTCTCATTACTAACTGTGTCACTAATGAAAATAGGATTGTGCAAACCATTAAAATTACTCATTTTGTAGATTAATATTCATAAGGTAGTGTATTCTAAAGCTTGTTTGACGCTTTTAGCTTGCATTAAACTCAAAAGAACTTGACACAGCACAATGCTGTTGCTCACTTCTCATCTTCAGCACCTACTCTGTTCTCAAAAAAGGGAAGAGGAGAGATTCCTCTAATTTTTTTTCTGCTCTTTTATCCCCTTTCATGCCATCCATTGTGATGCTGGACATATGTTGTTTATGCTATGCAATAACTCATATGACATCTTCCCCTAAACCACTGTAATTCAGGTACACTGAGATTGCTGCAAGGTGAGTTAGACACCACCAACACGGTGCAGGACAAGATACCTCACAAAAAGCGTGGTTTAAAGTCCAGCTGAGTTCTTTTATTTAAAGTAGGCAGAGGCCAATAGTGAAATACACCTGGAGGAGGTGGAGCAACTGTTGCAAGCTGCTGCAAGGTCAGTTGCATTGACACTTGCAAATCACTTCCTCATGGGAAACTGTGAGCTTCTCCTGGAAATGCTTCCCTAGCCCAAGCATAATCTTGCCATTTGGAGAAAAGGCACCATTGTCTAGGAGGATGCACTTCACAATCAGGCTAACCCATAAACTAAACTTTGTTAAGGATCATTAAAGTGGATCTCTCTGTTTCAACACCAGTTTATCTTTCGGGGCTGCTCCTCTGGCTCCTGCACGGCTTGGGTTACACTCACATTGCTGCCCTTGCTGTGCAGTGTGTTTCCCCCAACTGCCTTGAGTATGGTGTTTTGAACTCCTGTCAAATCCCAAATATTGGTGAGCAGGGAAATCTGGAATTTGGCTTCGTGTGAAATGCTGAGTACAAAGTCCGTGGGGCTGTCAGAGGAGTGGGAGCCACCCCTGACTCCTGCCTGGTGTGCAGTGTCCCACCCATGTGTGCCTCGCCACTGCCAGCCCCCACCCCTCCTGCAGGGACCCAGTTATCACTCTGAAAGTGTTTCTGGAGTTTAGGATATATTTTTGTTTTTCTGCTATATCAATTGTAAACATAAGCTGGTAAGTTCACTGTTGTCCAGCTCAACAGGAACATGGCAAAGATCTTGCAGGCTGCCAAGGAGGCAAAATAAACGTTGTGTGACAGGTGAGAGCTACACACCAGGAGCCACAGAAGTCAGTGTTTTCCACCAATTACCAGGAAAATTCTGTGTGTGTTGGCAAAGATCCCAACACGAGCAATAAAAGTGAGTATTTGGCATGAGGTCAGTCCCGGGTAAGGCCCATATCAACAATTCCAAGTGTGTCATGTGCAGGAGCAGAAATCTGTCCCTGGGAGCTAATGGACAGCATGGCTAGAGGGTGGCATTTCCTGCTTTAAAATGCTGTGAAGGCTCAGGGAGCACAGCGAAGTAGATGTTGACTTTTTAAAGGCAAACACTGCAGCTCCAGGTGAGAGGAATGCTTTGCAGAGATCTGTGTTAAGTGTTTTCTAGGATCAGCAAGGGCTTATGGAGGGGAAGCACCATGTGGGAAGGGAGAGGGCTTTGCCACTCCACCTACTGGCAGAACTAAAAATAAAACAAACTCGTTTTGATGTGTTTATCCAGATAATACCAGCAACGAGAGAAGCTGCACCCCAAAGCCAGGCACCCCGAGGCTCTCACAGGGTTACAGAGGTGCTCTCAGGATCACCACAGTTCATCCTAGTTACACTTACCGCAGGTGTGATGAGGGATGGTTTAGCACACCTGCTTTTCACCACAGCACAGGAGCCCCATGGGAAGCAGGTGACCTCCAGATGGGTGCTTGTGCTCTCATCCCATAGCTGGGGTTATATGGGGAATGTGCCGTGAGGTTCTCCATGTTTCAGGAGTCAACTGCCTTTGTATTTGGGAGTGATGACATTGCAAAAGGGTTGTAGTCAATTATATCCTTGTGGGCAGCAATCAGAGAAGTGCCTGTGTCAGTCAATCTGTGCATTAAAACATACTTCCTACATTTCCAGCTCTTCCTTCCACTGGCTGTTTAGTGGAGCACCCCTCAAAATGCCTTCAGGAAAACTCTGAACTATGGAACACTGGCCAAAACATGTCAGTCCTCATGGGAGCTGAACAAGCAGCTTTTATGGGAAGCTAAACTTGAACAGTCTGCTCTGCAGTGACTTCAGTGGAGAAGCATCTGCCTTTGGAAACAGATAGATGTATTTAAACAGGTAAATGTGACCATCCAGAGAAATACTTGAGGCTAAATGCTCCCATGGTCCCACTCATGAAAGCCACTGTATGGAATGGGGTAGGGATATGATACATGTATTTCCAGAAGTCAGGCAATGCTGGGCTCCACTTTCTGGACTGGTAGTAATTCAATTCTATACTTACAAATATGCACCCAAAATATAATAATGTCACCTCTAGAAACAGACACCCCTAGGAGAGCACTCGGATGTCTAACACTCATTTAAACACTGCTTTGGATGTCTCCACTTTGGATGCAACAGAGCTGGCAGAGCCCACATGGTTCCCGGCTTTGACATCTAGGCAAACCTTTCTGCCCAGTTTTACTATCAGCTGCCAGACTTTTCGTGTTTTGTGGAGGTATTTTTGCATCTGCAGAGAAAACTCATGGCTGGTGATTACAGACAAATTTGAGAGCAGGTAGCAGCAGTGGTCTGTGCCAGACTGAGTGCATTTCTCACTCACCCCAGCTTGTGCCGCTGGGGAAGGGAAGGGCCTGTAATAAGTACAGGTGTCACCTAGCTGCATCTGAGACTTAATGAGATTTTCCTGACCACAGAAGCAGAGTAGCTCAGGAGTCCTGCTGTGCAGGAAAGTCTTCCTGAGGGGATGGACCAGCAAAGCTGCTCCTTTGCTGTCCCCACCACTCTGGCATGGTTCACACCAGCTCCTGTGCTGACAGAGGAGCAAACCTCTGATGGACTTGTCCTCTTTCCTTGTTTGGCTCTCCAGCATGCCTCACCTTGGCCCCAGAGACAGGCCTTGTACTCAGATGGGAGCCCTAGAAGCAGCCATGTCAGGGATGTCAGCTGGGGTTAAATTTGCCCCTGCACGATGAAATATATTTGTGGCGTGGTGGAGGTGTGTCTCAATATGGAAAACTGCAGCTTCAGATTCCTTGATTTGAGGTAATTTAATCTTATCTATCAATACATACTGACCTGTATGTTAATGCTCATCATGTTCTCACGGCACGGGAATAAACCGGGTAAGTACAGTCCTTCAGCATCTCAAGACTGTCGTTAATTCCTTGATTGAATTTCTTCTGGAAAATAAGCGCTCCCCGTTTCCTCTTGCCAGGGCCAGGGCAGCTGCTCGTCCCCTCATCCAGCTGTTGCCATCTGGTGGCCGCGGAGCTGAGCGGCCTGGCCTCAGCGGGGAACGTGTGCCACCGTGGCTGTGACCAGGGGCAATCTGGGAACAAACACATGGCAAACTCACAGATACATGTCCAGCCATCTGCCTTATCCGGTGCTGCCATAATCTACTGTCACCAACAATGCCATTTTTCTGATGTGAAAATGCATAGAAAAAGGTATATACTGCATTTGAAAACTAAAGCTAAAACAGCTGAACAGTGCTATTATTCTAAGCTTTTGTTCCTTTAATTTTCCTGATGTACTATCTAACCTTCCTCTGTTCTTTCTATTAGTTTTGCTTCTGCTTCCCACCACCTCCACCCTCCCACAGGCCCTGTCGTCCGTGTATCTGTTGGAGCCTCCGGCACCTGCTCTCTTCCATCGGCCATTGCCTCTCTGCATGCAATTCTGTGACCAAAATTTCAGTTCAAATCTCGTATTCCTCACCCTGTCAAAAGCATTTAGGTATTCTGCTCACTTGCAGTGTGTCTGTACAGCATCACCCTGCCAAAGAGACTTACCTGTAGGAGTACTTGTTCACGGCCGACTTCCTCCGGGCAGGAGCCCTTGCAGTGCTTGTTCCTCGCACATGGATGGAAGGAGCAATGCCCTAAATTCAGCAAGCAGTGAGTTCTGCTGCTTTCCGATCAATCTGAGTGAGGCTGGTGTGCCATTAGCACGGTGGGTAGTGGCTTTGTCTGGGGGATGGGGAGGGGGCTCATAAAAACAAGCCAGAAAGGCTGGAGCCAAGATAGATATAAAAAGGGGTTTTTTATGTGGGAACAAAACATTTGTTGAAAAATTCTCTGAAGACGCTGAAGAAAAAAGAAAAATACCCATCCTAGCAGTGGATCAAATTCAGGCACTCAGTGTAGCTTAGCCCCTTCCCTTGCTTTTTCACCTCAGCCATGATGGGTCACATCCCGTTTAACAACAAGCAGCATTCACTTCTCTGTCCATATTTAACTGCAGTAGCTCAGGTTGCCTTGGGATTTTTGGGAGGGAAAAGGCTTTCTGCCTCTGCCAGGGAACATTTTTTGCAGCCAGGCTGTTGCTCCCCACAGGCCTTCTCCAAATACCTGCTCCTTCCTCTTCCAACACGAGCTCTGACTCAAAGCCAGTGAGGGGAGGCTGGCTCCAGGCTGGGGGCTCGGCTCAGCTGCAAGAGAAATAACTCCCTGCTGGTGTTGCAGACTTTTTGGGGCCCCTACAGCCTCTGCACCCTGCTGGTTCCAACAGAGTGACCTTGTCACGAGGGACAGGCGCTTCTGTTACCCCAGAGCTGTCATTTGCCAGAGTGCGGTGACGCTCCTCCATCGCTCTGGGAGAGAGCCTGACAGCCCTGCCTGGGGTGGGCAGGAATGCTTGGAGACCCTGAGAGGATCCGGAGGGCCGCGGTCAGCATTCCCCCAATGCCTCCGTGCAATTGTACCTCCGCTGCTGACGGCAGCTGCCTGGCCTGGGATAAAGGCTGGGAGCAGCTAGACGTGGGTTTGAAATAAGATCGCTGCAACAATGGGAGCTGCTGGCCACGAATAGGCCAGGAACAAGGCCAGAGTTATGTAGATGGAGAGTTTTTACTGGAGGATAAATGTAAATGCAGAGGCTTAATGCTTAGTGGCGGGGGGTGGGTGAGGAAGAGTGATTTAAAAAAATAATTAAAATAATAATAAAGGCATCCAGCGTGAAATGCCAAGCCAGCTGGCAGACAGCACAAAGGCTATCCAGCAGAAATAGAAAATACATCTGGTGTCACCCAGAGGCAAAGCTAAGAAAGGTTTTTGCAGGGAATGTTTTCTGGAAAAGGGAATTTGGAACACTGCGTAAAAATGGTTGTGGTGGGTCACCCAGTGCCGTGTCCTATCTCCACATGGCAGTTGCCTGAGCAAAATGCAAGAACACCATTGGTTTTAGGCAATACATCCCCAGGACACTACCCCAGAGTTCTGAGACTTGTGACTCTGGGACTTCTGTGACAGACTTCTTAGGGGGAGTGTGTGTGTGTACATTCCATAGTATGAAATTATTTAACTATTTTTTCTGAATACAGATAAACCTCTGCAAACAAGACACGCCTGTGGCACCGAACTCCACTGCAGACATGTTCTGTGAAGAAGTGTCTTGGTTAAGCCTGACAACTCTAAGTTTACCTCAATGCCCTCTACTTTTTAGCATGGGGACAGCAAGCGAATCCAAATCTGCCTTCTCCAGACCATTTGGGATTTTACAGACTCTACCAAAGCTCTCTCTCTTGCTTTTCTTTCAGACTGACAGTTCATACTCTGTATCTGTTCCAGGTACAGAAGCCAGTTTGCACTGCGGATGTTGTTGTCACTTTCTCCTGGGCCTTTTCCAAATCTTTTGAAACCAGATGACCTGAACTGCAAAGAACATTCATGGATTTATAATGGCATCTTTCCTTTTTTGCTTCATCTCCTTTCCTAGAAACTGATGGGCTTGCTTTTCTTATGCTGCTGAAGACTTTACAGGACTATCAAGGTTTTGTTCCTGAGTGATATTGTTGAGCTCAGAGTAGATAATCATGTATATATGAGGTAAATGGGTGTGTGTGTGTATATATATGTAAAATTCTCCACAGTTTCTTGTTTTCTTTGCTAGCCTGAGTGACTGAGTATTATTGCCAAACACATCATTTTTCACTCCTTTCCAGGTGATTTATGACAATAAAGAACAAGCACTTGCATACCCTCCAGAAATCCACTGGCTCTGCCCTGCTTAGAAACCAATCATGTTTCTACCACTTGTCTTTCTCAGTTGTGTGAGTACAGAGGTGGTGGTGGCCAGGGGGGTGGGGTTTCTCCTCTTAGTTAGAAGCTTTCAAGGTGGGGACTCTACCAGGGACCTTTTGAAAGTCCTGGTAGATCCAAGGAGATGGATCTTTCCGGAGCATATTTGTTCACTTCTTCAAAGATTTCCCATCCCACTGTGAAGCCAAGGGAGCAGCCTCCTCCCAGCATGCAGTCTGTACACTGGTGAGGGTGTATCAGAAATAAATGGCTGTGATCTGTTTTGTCTCAGAGAAAAAAAAACCTAAACCTGGCAAGTTGCTGTGTTCACAAAGCTTCTGGGATCTCACCAAGATGTTCAGTTACTTTCAGGTAATTCTTTCTTAGGTTTGTTTGTGTGTTTATTTGTTTATTAAGTCACAGACCACACTGATACTTAGAAAAAAATGACCTTCTGTAAACTGCAGAAGATATTTGACTGGTGAAATACACTGTGCTCCCACTTCCAGCCCAGTGGTGCCCTCAGCTGTCATTCCCAAAACAGGTGCTGTAAATCAATACCCTGCTGGGTATATTTTGGCAGCATGCTGGCGGGGGCAGCCCAGCCCCCTCTGAAGAGCCCTTAGAGGTGCTTTGTGCCTCCATCCATATGACTGTGGCAAGAGGGAGCCGGGGTGATGAAGGTCCATTGCATCCTCCTCCTCCTCATCTCCGCAGGTAAAGGTGTTCCAGCCATTGCCTCGAGTGGGGTTTGGCTCCTTCCAGACTGTGTGGGACCAGGGCTTTGCATTTACATCAGGATGAGCGAGTGTGTGTTCTGAGAGCAGCCTGTCCTACTGATAAGGATTTCTGAACACACCAAATCATTTAAAGGGGAGGTTTGGAGTGTATTAGGAGCAGCTCAGATATTTGTAGTTTCAGGCACCAGATATTTTGACCTGAGATGTTTGTGTTTAATTGTTTTTCTGTCTGTAATCTTTTCTGCATGCTTCTATTTACCCTAGTGCTACATGTATTTCAAAATATGGGAAAGCATCTAGTAAGCATGGCTTGGAATGTGAAAAATCATTACAAGAAATTTCATTAAGTTGTGGGGTGACTGACAAGGAGGTAGAATTGATTTGTAGCTGCATGTGTTGTACTGAGATAATTTTTTAAACTGTCCCTTAAAAAAATAAATATTTTGTGATTCTGAAAGCTTTTCAGAAAATTCAAGTAGTATGCTAAATTCCTACCAAGCCACACCAGAAGGGAGCAATGTGAAAGGATTTTAATTGGATTAATAAAGCATAGAGCTTCAGTTAGATGTGATGCTGGGATCAGAACTTAAAAATTGAAAGATGTCTCCTGCCCACCCTTGCTCAGCCTCCTGGCAGGGGGAGCAAACAGAGCCTTGTCTGCAACAGACAGCTTTTTTCATTGGCATCCAAGCATTTTAATATAATCTCATGGCAGGGTAAGGCCAAGGCAGAATCCTTGGCAATCTCAGCTCAGCTATATAAAAGGAGTTGATGAAAAGTCAGTTAGGAAACCAGGGGAAACCCTAACTTAGCATGGAGTCATCAGCAAAATTTTTATTCGTTTCTGTGGCCCAGGATTCAACAGAGGAGACAAGGATGCAATCTGCCAAAAATGCTTGCACTGAGGCTCAGCTGTTCTGTTCCCTCTCCCTACCTTTAAGGGGGGAGCACACAAAAACATCCCCAAGCTTCCATTTGCTTTCCTCCCCTCTAAAAGTGAAGCAGCTACAATCTGAGAACATCATGTGCCTGCTTGTTGTGCCACAGGCTCTCTGGAAACAGGGTCCATCTATTTTTTGTGCCCTTGCTTCTTGGGAGTGCAGTGCCATGCGCAGGCACTGTGAAGGCTCCACTGGAACAGGGTTGCTCCCTGCCATTTTCACTTGGGAAATTTTTTTTTACAAGGCTCTTTGGCACAGCACTGCTGAGTCCTGCTGGGCAGCCTGTGGGTAGAGCTGTCCATGGACCTACCCCAGAGAGTGAGTGGTTTCCTTCTCTCACCACCTGCACAACCTGAGCAACTCCCATTGCAGAGCGGAGCTCTTGTTCCACTTAAATTGCAGATGCAAAAAGTCTGGGTGGTGATTTCTTCTTAAAGACTGCTGTTCTTGGCCCTCTCCTTTAATGTCACTGTCCGAAGAAGATCTGTGGAATTGAAGGTAGAAAAGCCAACATTAGCAATCCCTCATACTGTGTATTTTTTGTGTTTAACTGCCCCCAAGTACTGCACTTCAGCACAGTTCCAGGCTGGGAGACTCCCAGTGCTCAGTCTGATGTCCACAGTCCTGGCTATTTGGATCTGTTCACCTCCTGGTTGGAAGCCATTGTTGCCTTACTCCTAGGCTGGCCCCCAGGTCAGACAGTGAAATGAGGAGTCACAAGGAGGACTCAGTGTTATCCCACCACCAGCAGCTCGCTGTCAGAAGCATTTCCTCCCCGCCAGCCTCGGGCTGGTGGTGCTGTAGCTGTTCCCTGCCCCGTCTGACTGGGGCCACCCCTGCTGTCCTGCAGCTGGGCTGGCCCTGTGCTATGAAGACGAGACTCGCCTCGTGGAGGACTTGTTCCAGAACTACAACAAGGTGGTGCGGCCCGTGCAGGACCATCGGGACGCCGTGGTTGTCACCGTGGGGCTGCAGCTCATCCAGCTCATTAGCGTGGTACGGTAGCAGCGCGGGTGATGTTGGTCCACTGCTGTGTGCAATAGTGTTGAATGGTGGTGTTTTTCTAAGGAAACAATTTTTATCCTTTAATCCTGATGCTTGCTGATACAAGATGCCTTCTTTTATTTTTTCTTTCCTTTTTTTTTAAGGATGAAGTAAATCAGATTGTGACAACCAATGTACGCCTGAAACAGGTAACTCTATTCTTAACCATTTCATCCAATTCAAATAAGTGCACTGAGCACAGTCAGGGATTAACTACACTGTCATACTTTCAGGGGCAACTTGGACAGATGGGTCAGATTTCTTCTTTCTGAGATCTCAAGACTAAAATGTTCTAGACACTAAGAGTCTTAAGAAAAGCATTTGGGGTTGTATTTCAAACAGTAGATTTAGGATATATTTATCTTTGTATCATTTTCTTTTGGGGTTTTGGGGGGATTTTTAAAATGAGCTTCTTAAACCAAAATTTAAGTTAATGTAAAAAAATGAGCTGGGGGTGACACTCCCATATGTTTGTTCACCTGCATGTCCCAAAGCAAGGGACGTGCTCTTTCTGGGAAGCTACCCCCAAGAAGTGCTGAGAGAGGCTCTCAGGGGCTGCAATCTTCCCTCTTTAGCAATGGACAGACGTCAACCTCAGATGGAATCCAGATGACTACGGTGGCGTTAAAAAAATCCGCATCCCCTCAGATGATATCTGGCGGCCAGACCTTGTTCTTTACAACAAGTAAGGGGTGCCAGCTGCCGAGGGAGGGAGGGCAGAGGAGCTCTGCCTCATGGCACCGCTCCGGTGGGACAGTTTTCCCATGACATCTGCTCCAGGGGGTACAATTCCTCAGAGTAAGCTCCTCCAGGAGCAGGCACCGGGGAGTCATTTAACCCGCAGCCGGAGAAATCCTTTTGTGACTATGTTAGTTATGCTGCCCATATTGCTTTTCATGTCCTTGTTCCTTTTGCAGTGCAGATGGTGATTTTGCCATTGTAAAATACACCAAAGTGCTTCTGGAGCACACAGGTCGGATCACCTGGACACCACCAGCTATTTTTAAGAGTTACTGTGAAATTATAGTCACGCACTTCCCATTTGACCAGCAGAACTGCAGTATGAAGTTGGGAACTTGGACATACGATGGTACAGTGGTTGTTATTAACCCGGTAAGCAAGGAGTTTGTAATGGGGAAAAGCTGCAAAGACCTGTACATGTTTTTAGAGAAATCTCAGATTTGGAATGGAATATGACCTAGTTTTGACTGGATAAACAAGCAGCCCCTACCTGTAAAATAGAAACTCCTTATTTGTAGATCTAGCACAAGATTTCCTGGTTTGGCTCCTAAATTCTGCATATGTATTATCCCTGTGCCCTAATAGTCTCCTGTCTGTCTTCTGAGAGCTTTGCACCACTTTTTATGGTGTTGCCTGTTCTGCTTATGTTTGTTTTCTTGGATTTTGGGGTTTTTTTTGAGGGGATACATTTTCTCTGCTCATGACTTTCCATTGTTAAGGACTCTTTTCCTGTCCCCTCAGATATGTGTCCTATCTGTAATATTTATTCAGTCTAACATCCCAGAGTGTTTCTGTAAAATATTTCGTTAAATGCTGCATAGAGGCTGATATTCTAAGGCAAAATAACAAAGATGAGAGCTTTTGTGAGTTTACTCAAAACCACAAAGTGCATGAATTATTTGGAACCCTGTTCCTGAGCCAAACGTGTCAAGCTTTCATTTGGTTCAGAACACCTGGTATTAATAATGTGTTTGGGTATTTTGCTGCCAGGAGAGTGATCGCCCAGATCTGAGTAACTTCATGGAGAGTGGGGAGTGGGTGATGAAGGATTACCGTGGCTGGAAGCACTGGGTTTACTACGCTTGCTGCCCTGACACGCCTTACCTGGACATCACCTACCACTTCCTCATGCAACGCCTGCCCCTCTACTTCATTGTGAATGTCATCATCCCCTGCCTGCTCTTCTCCTTTTTAACAGGGTTAGTTTTTTACCTACCCACAGATTCAGGTATGTAAATTTATTCATTCTACTGCCATAGAAATTGCTCTTCTAATAAGTTCCTGAGAAATTCTCAGTATTTTAAATCTCTGGCCAATTTGAAGGCCAGTACATACTAAGACTGGACATTTCCACTGAAAGTAATTGCTTTAAATATTCTGCAAAGAAGGGATAAGTGCTGAAAACTGAAACTATTGATATAAATAAATTGGGATGCTTTCCCACAGAAATTGCTGACTAGCTATCCAATCAACTTCCACAAACTGAAGATTTAGCTGGTTAATTTTTATCTTTTTCCATAGGTAGTCGGTGTGTTAGTATATCCTGCAGTAAGTGAGCACACAAGGGTGACAGAGGCCCTTCTGCATCATGTCAGAGCAGAGAGCTTGTTACCTGCTCACACACATCTCCTTTTGTGACACAGAGAGTAATCCTAACCTATTCTGCCTTTGTCACTGCTGAGCCATTCATGCTCCCTGCAACCATTTCCTCTGCTTCATTCTCATTGCCTTTTGTCAGCTTTTTATACTGCTTAATTTCAGTAAGCCTCTTCTTCTGAAATACTTGATGCATTTTTTCAGTGGAAAACTTTATAGCAAGTTGAACTGGATAAAAAAAGTATGTGTGAATAATGTTTATGTTTCATTTTTGACATCCTCTGTGTGCAAGGTGATCTCGCATAGCAACTGACCTGATGTCAGAAGTGATTTTAGTCTGCTCTCTCAGCCCAGAGACAGAGAGTAAGGCAAGCAAACCCTCAGGAGGCTGTGAAGCAAGCACTAATCAGGTGCATATGCTGCATTGTTCAAAATACACAGCCCATTAAATGCTCCTGGCAAGTAACAATAACCATCACCCACACCTCAGCTCAGTCATACCTGGTAATTCCCACCTTAGTGCTGGAGCTGAAGCTCTCTTAGGCTCTCTCAGGTTAGCCCAGCCTAGTTATGGCTTTGGATGCTAGCAGGGATGATAGCACTGCAAATGCACACACATATTTGTGTGAACAGCTATCCTGCTTCTCAAAGAAGTGCTCTCTGTCCTGAATGATAGGAGCAGAAATGGTTTTGGATTTTTTTAAATAACAGGTGAGAAAATGACTCTCAGCATCTCTGTCCTGCTGTCTTTGACTGTGTTCCTGCTGGTCATCGTGGAGCTGATTCCCTCCACCTCCAGCGCAGTGCCTCTGATCGGCAAGTACATGCTGTTCACCATGGTGTTTGTCATCGCCTCGATCATCATCACGGTCATCGTCATCAACACCCACCACCGCTCCCCAAGCACTCACACCATGCCCCATTGGGTCAGGAAGGTGAGCTCTATGCCTTGGCACATTTGCTAGTTTCCATTGAACGCTCCATATTTTATTGGCAGGTTTTCTAATAAAAGTCAAAAAGAATTGGGGAAGTAAATGCATCATGTTAAAGGTCTCTAGGCCCAAGAGGCAGTGTTTACTACTTAGCTGTTCATAAAGTCAGCGAGATTGCTAAAGTGCTCCTTCAAGTAACAAAATTGTCCACTGGGGTAGAGTCTTGCAGGGAGCAGATGAGAAAAAACACGGGTAGCTGATGGTAAAGGGAAAAGAAAATTTCCATCTGGACTCAGATTACATGTCCTGGTCTAATTCTCCATCAGACTGCAAGGCGCTGCTGCCTGCCCGTGGCCAAGTCCACCAGCCTGTGTGAGTGCAGAGCGCAAAGGCCACTGCGAATACCTGAGTTCAGCATCCTGGTTTGCAAAAGATGGTTTAGCAAAAGCTAAAAAATCTGCTCTGTACTTCTCCAGAATACAGTTGCTCTGCAGCACTTGGGAATAAAGGAGAGCCTTGAACAGGAGTCTAAATGGTAACCACAAGACATAGAAAAAATTGGTTGTCTGTCATTACAAGTTCTTTGCCAGGGAGGCAGTATCAAAGATGATTTGATCCATTCAGTAATCCTTGCTGTTTTGAAGTCTGCCTGGGTTCATACTAAGCCATGACATGAAAGGAGATTGTTCTCTGTATTTCTAATTACACTTTTAAGGCTACAGCTTATATCAGATTCCCTCTGCAGCACAAACAATCCCTGCAGAAGGGAAATTTCAACAGGAAACACTGCATGTGCTTAACATTGCTCTGGCAGCAAGTCTCTGTCACTCCAAAGGAATTTATTGTAAACCTTGTATGCCTGTATAGCAAACATTCATAATGGCAAAATCAAACCTAACTAGCCAAAAGAGGTTCTTTGTAATCCATTCTTCAAGTCAGACTTGTAGGCAATATATTTCAAATTAGATGAGCTGGCTAGAGCTCTATAAGCTCCTGCTAGCTGAGAATCTGCTCCATAGCATCACTTCCCGCTCCATGTGTGGATGTTGGGTGTGTGGCAGGGGAAATGGCTTTCAGAAAACGTGTTGCAGGCCTGCGGGTGACTCCCTCTGCCCCTGGACATGAGGCTGACAAAAGGCCCAGTGTAACTAGGGTGTGGGCTGTGACATACTCGGAGTGGGAATCTGTAGCAGATCCAGCACGGGAAGCGATCTGGGAGCGGAGAGGTTTGTCTTTGTTCAGCACACAGCTGCAGCTGTAACACAGCCCCACAGACCAGCAACTGTCATCTTCTCCCTTTGTTTTCAGATCTTTATTGACACAATCCCAAACGTCATGTTTTTCTCTACAATGAAACGACCATCAAGAGACAAACAAGACAAAAATATTTTTGCAGAAGATATTGATATTTCTGACATTTCTGGGAAGTCAGGTTCTATGCCTGTCAACTTCTACTCCCCGCTTACCAAAAATCCAGATGTGAAAAATGCTATAGAGGGAATCAAATACATTGCAGAAACGATGAAATCAGACCAAGAAGCCAGTAATGTAAGGCATTTTTTTGTGCATGATTCATTTCTAGCTTTCAAGTTGCTACATCTTACTTTCTTGGCAAAATATCCCTGCCTTACAAAAACACTCCAAACCCTGGTTTGGCCCTAGCTGTGGACAGTCTTCTCCCCTTGATGCAGACGACAGGGAGCAACAAACAATTGTCACAGATGTAAATTGAATATTGGATCCCCAAAATAATAGAAAAGGAAAAAGTGTCAGTGCTAAGGGTTTCTTAATGTGATATGTGAAGCCATAGAGATGGAGTGTCTGTGAGTAGGAAAGCAGTTTCAAGAACTGTAAGCAAGCTCCAAAACACATTTCTCCTGTCTCCCACTCAGGCATCTTTCCCTTGTGGTAAGATCCTACTGCTTTTGAAAACCCAGGAAGCAAGCCAAACTCCAAAAGACTAGTAGTGTTATCTGAGAAGTGTTAAATGTAATTTACAAATGCTGTTTCCAGTTTTGATAAGGTTTCATTTTATTCCTAAATACTACAAGTAGTCCCTCCAAAGGAAGCATATCATGAGCTACTCTAATTACTGACTTTTTCCACATTGCAAGCCAAAGGAAGGATAAAAGCATATAGAGTCACACATGGCAGTGTTCACTAGAAAAACCTAGCTCTGCCTCCTTCTGGCACATCCAGTAAAATTAACCCCTCTTTTATTTTAGCTTTCACAGCTCACATAGTTTTTGCAGGGGTAATTCAGTCCTGGTACTTCACTTTCTTAAGTGGTCATAGACCTCTCCTGTTGAGCTGCAGGTTTGTCTGAAGGCAGGGGGAGGTTCTCTGAGAAAATAATTTGGCCCAAGCTCTTGAAAAGGAGGTGCTGCCTTCCCACGGACAGGATTTACACCATGGTGTTTGTTCCTGTGACCAAATTCCTGGAGCATGTGAAATGGCTCTGGCTGGAGTCTCATGTTCCCCGTGACTCCTTTGCCTCCCTGCAGAAAAATTGTTGTCTTCAGCAGGGCTGGCATGGCTTCAGCATCTCTGGGCTTCACTTCCTCCTTAGTTTACAAGGAGGGTCTTCAGGTTACCAGCAAATGGCCCCTTCGGAAGTGGCGCCCAGCTGCTTGTGTCATCTGGGCACTATTGATATATCACTTCCAGGGGGTTTCAAAAGTCAAGTTCCCCAAATAAACTGAAGGTTGTGGCTTCTGAAGGCTGTCACTTCATCACATTCAAATGCAATGATGCACCTTCTGAACCACCTCAAAACAGTATTTGTTATCAGTGTCCTCTAGATAAATTACAACAGACATGTTATCAGTGTCCTCTAGATAAATTCCCACTACTTGTGGGAGAACAAAGGCAAAAGCAGAAGGGGCTTTAGGCCAGCAAATATCACTCCTTAAGGCAGAGTGACAGGGTGGAAATCCTGAGCTCTGCTGTACTTGGTGCCTCACACTCTGTGTGCTCTTACTGTGCTGGGTTCCCACCAAAAGCATCCAGTGCAAAGGCAGGCACAGAGCAAGTGGTTCACACTCTCCCACAACTGGAAAAAAAGAATAACAGAGCTACCAAGAAAGTTTTACAAGATGTTAGAGTGTATGGAAAGCAGGGATTAGGGATAAATTAATAGAAATTGCCTAGATATCCCATGAGAACAGAAAAGTAACGGAAAACTAGAAGTCAGTTGGGTCAAACTAAGTTTTGCTTTCAACATTTTAAACTTCCTTTCAGAAGCAAGAATTGGCCTGAAAAATGAGGCTTTTCAACATTTTTTTAAAATTAAAATGTTGAAAAGCAAATTGCCAGGGTTTCTGGTCAGTTTAGCATCGAAACTTGTATTTCTAGGTTGCTTAGGCTTTCTTAACCACTGACCTGCTTTTGAGAACAAAATGAACATTTTTTGCACAACAATAATGACACTTTCTAAGAGCCTTCCCCTTGTTCAAGACAGTAAATTACAACAATGGCTGTAACAAACAGGGCTCTGCAGAGATTTTACCCTCTCTTTTGTTTCTTTCCCAGGCTGCAGAAGAATGGAAGTTTGTTGCAATGGTACTTGATCATCTTCTCCTTGGCATATTTATGCTAGTTTGTTTTATAGGAACATTAGCTGTATTTGCTGGTCGCCTTATTGAATTAAATCAGCAAGGATGAACATCAGTTGGAAACTATTTGCTATCCTGAACATCTGAAAGCATCATAACCATCAAAATCTGGCCAGCTTCAGAAAGTTTCACTGACAGGAATTAGTCACTGCTGGGAAAGACCAGGGAAAATAAAATATAAGGCTCCATACTTTAGCACTGCTGAGCTACTCCTCAGTAGCATTTAATTGCCAAAAAAGAAACACTTGCATTACTGGTAAGCTTGAATGGGCTGTCAGCCAGGTTTTGATCCATTTTACCCTTTATTAAAAATGTTAATGTATTAATAAGACTGTCTGACTTTGTAAGCAACAGATACTATTCCAGTGAAGTCAATAGCAGTGTAATAAGCTTTAGCTGAGCTGTAAATCTGTATCCAACTTTAGCATTCAAGCTGGTTTTAATATCTGCTCTGTGGCTTTTGTATTAGCAGGGTCACTCCTCTCATAACGCTACATGTAACCATCAGAAATATCTCAAACTCCATGCTTAAGCACTCAATTTTCATGCACAAATCTGAGCTGTCATGTGTGACTCTACCTGTAGAAACTCTTGTTGCAGCAAAGAGGAGAGACTTACTTGTTCTTTACTGTGGAAAGGATCCAACCTATTCCTAGGATAATCTCCATATTCATCTTACTCTGCCCTTGGAAGGTTGGTTTCCACTCTGCATTGGAGCGCTGACTAATGTGGGGGCACCTACAAACTTGGGGGTGTTTATTTAAACACAATTCTCTCTGTTTCCTGAAAACTGTCCCCTGCCCTGCTGAAACAGACGGTGAGCATTAAAGCCAAACGGAGCGTCACAAGCTCATTCGCAGGGAAGGTATGGATTTCAGGTGTGCTTGTGCGTGACACGATGCCAGAACCGCTCCTCTTCTGAGCCACACCAGGAGCTGCCCGAGCTTTATCCAAAAGTTGAGCAGCAGCTCTCTCTGGTGGCTGAAGCAAAGCAATGCTGCCTCTGGCCAAATCGCTGCAGTTTGTTTAGTCCACTCTCGACGTAAGCAAGAAGCCTCTCTGCGTTTCAGTAATGCGGTGTGGCAATACCAGCAGCGCTGCTTCTTTTTCTCAAAAATAAATAAGGGTAGGTGGGGAAACTGCGACGAGTTACTCATCTTTTCCAGCTGCTTGTCCAAGCCAAGAGCACTACTTTGCTAACAGCTGTAAACAATTTGCTGCGGGTTTAGTAAAATCATTCGCATTATGGTAATGCTCTACAGAATTGTGTCATGCCTGCAGAGGACAGGCATTTGAAACACTGTAGGGAAAATGAGGCACTTGTGCAACACTCCCATCATTGCGTAGCGTTTGCTGGACAATGTTTTGGTGAGCTGCAGTCCTAATTAAACAGTTTGTCCAAGCAATCGATCACTTGTAGCGCTCTGCTCCGCTCTCACGGTTTAAAGGATGGTAATCTTTGTCTCCCTGGATAATCATTAACCCTATAAGCGAAGGCAAAGATGTATTGCTGGGCAACACCTCTGCTGACAGACGGAGCATTCGCTGCAGCTGGGTTTATCTCTGGTGGGAGTTCCCAGCTCCCAGCGCTCAGGGAGAGTCAGCAGCTCCCTGCTCACGATGAGCTAAGCTGCAGTGTAATGGTGCCTGGAACTTAATTTGGGACCCTGTGATTGGCACTAAAATTGACAGAACAATCCTCTTAGAGCAGCATGTGGTTGAATCTTAGCATTAAAAATAAACATCAAGTAACAAGATTCATGGTGAGCATCCGCAGTATCCTTGTTCAGCTTCCCCCAGGCAGATCTGGGTCTTGGCCTCCAGATTCCCCCATTTGTGTGCCAGTGTGTGCACGTGTGTGTCTGCCTGCTTGCTTCTCCAGCGCTCCTTGGAGAAAACTAGGTACCTGTGCTTCCCTTCCGCTTCCTCAGAAAAAGGTTTGAAATTATTTTGCAAAAATCTTCATTTGTGATGGTTTGACCTGTCTTATAGGCACAGCAAATCTTCTGCCTATCACTCTGACTCTTGATGAGCTACTTGTGTCTCAAAAGAAGTGACAGCAGGCAAAAAAACATGCTAACAACTTCCCTTCTTAGGTTGCAGATTCCGAGCACTCTCCAAACAGAGGGCTCTCCAAGCATCAATAAGCACACTTTTTTCTTTCTTTTTTTGCTTTGCTTTGAATACTGGACTGTACCAGCCTCTGTTTTCTGTTCCTAGATCACCTTTGTGATATGTTTTTATTGCATGCCACTCGTACACCACTAAGATCCCCTGTTACCAGTATCCATCTACTGACAGTACCCTTACCTACCTGCAGACTCTTTCTTCTCAACTGCTACTGTGCTTTTCACATGTCAGCGCCTGCTAAGAACAGTAGCTTTGGAGGCTGTAAATGTTCTGTCATGGTCATGGTCACAGATAATCTGCTGTCAGTGTGTAAGTATGTACAGTCTAATGATTTCTCATTTACAGCTCTGCAGTCCCCCCTTGCAATCTTGGCACTAAACTCTCCTCTCTCTTACATTGGTTGAATCAGCAGCTGCAGGGAGATGACCCTGGATAACACTCACGCAACCCACACGCACATCTCTACTGCCTTATTGCCTTAACAAGGCATATTTCAGCCCTGAGCTTCAACTAACAACTCTCATGATGGGCAAAGCAAGAAACAGGTGTCACACACTCATTAGATTTCTCTAATAAGTGTAAAAAATAATGACATGTAAACACCATGGTGCTGAAATAAGCAGACCTCGTAAAAGGAAGGCAGATCAGGGGCATCTGGGTGGGAAGGTGTTGCTTTTATAGTGATAGTAGCCAGAGCAGTTAACTTGTCCCTCTTTTCACTGCCATCTTCTTGCTACTCAAGCTGCTTTTGTTCACTTTGAGTTTGTTGATAACACCCAATTTTTGTCTTTAATAGAATAGCTTCCTGGAACATCTCCATCTTTTCCAGTTTTATTATCTTTCCAATTTTTAAACCATTTGGCAGTTAACTTTCCCCTTCCCATTCATTTAGCTGACCTTCAGCTACTCTCTACTGTGCCATGGATATGTTGCTCTCAGAGATGCAGTCACTTCCAAATCTCTTTCCTCTTTGGCACTTGTGCTTTTCAGGAGACCCGACTCTTCTGAGAAGGTTGTTTGGATTTTTAAAGTTCCTTATCTTGTACCAGCTCCAATGGAGCAGTTTCACCTCTGCGTGAGTCTGTAATCAGAACAGGCTGCTGCTCTCCATCGTCACCAGACAGCTGAGCTGAACTCGATGTCCTTATTCTGTCTATTCAGCCAGTTGGATCTCGGCTTTGTAAAATGTAGTTGAGCTGATCAAGAGAGAAAACAGAGAAATGACACTCACTGAACTCCTAGCTCTTGACTATGAGCTTGTTTATGCCAGGTGTGATCATTCATCTGTCACCAGTGCTTGGGTCCCGCAGCCTCCTTCAGTTTGAGAGTTTTTTAAAAATCAGATTATTGTTTCAGGCAATTGTAAGACAGTTTAAGTACTCACTTTTTTTTTCTCCAGGATATAAGTTGCTGCCAACCTCCTTGCTGTGGCAGTCTCCCCAGAGAAGTGTGAAAGCAGTGTGAGTTTCATCAGCATGCTGACTCAGCAGTTCCTGTTTCCACAGCTGAGGCAAACCACAGCGGGTAGGGACAGCAGGGCAAGAGAGAATGTGTAACGCAGGACCCGCATAAGTGCATAAACACTGTGCTGCTGCTGGAGAAAGGGAGCACATTACTTCCCTGAAAGGTTTGTTTTCTGGAATGGTGGCAGGCAAGATATCACCTTTAAAGTCACCGACAGTTTAGCACATCAGAAATGCTTTTGACTTTGGACACTTTTGGAAGGTTGCTGTCCTTGGCTCCAGTAACAAGACCTCACACTTTCACATGTTTACTAGTGCTAGATATAGTCTAGCACAGCCTCCAGGCCCCCAGGCATGCTGCTGGCTAAAAAATTACCTCTTTCTTTCCTTAAAAATTGGGCAACTGATACAACGTCTCACAAGCCTCTATCACCTGAATGTTGCACAGACACTGACTTCTAACAAAGCTCTGGAGCACTTCTCTTTCTGGAAATCAAATCCCACATACAGAAAAGGCAATCCAACCTGTAGGCAAGCTTTTCCATGCTCACTGTGAGAGCCGGGCTGAGTCTCGCTGGCTGCAGGTGGGTTATCCACAGCAAGGACAGGACAATTTCACTTATTACCATGCAACAGGCCAGCCTGACTAGCAGGCAAAAGTCCAAAGGAGTCTGGAGGTTACTACAGCACAGTGATGATGGATCACTCAGTGGATTCCCCATAAAGGGACAACTCTTTCCTAGCAAGGGCTGCAACCGTCTCCTGTTATCCCAGCACAGATCTCCCATTGCGGCACATCTTCCCAACTTATAAAAGCTGAGCAGATCTGTATCAGTGTTTGCTATTTATCCCATATGGTGCCTGGAATAAACACATCACATGGTATTTCCCCAGCATGTAGACGAGAGGAAGCTGTTTGCCTCTACGTGACTTTTCAGCTAACCAATGACCCAAATGCAATATGCTGTGCTTAGGAACCTCATGTGGATTTGTGACCCTCTTTAGAGAGCTTTGGGACTGTAAAGACAGTAAACATAAAGTACCTGCAGTTTTACTATTTGTGTGCACTGAAATTTTTGCTTGCAAGCTAATTTACATTTGTGTGCATGGGTCAGAAAAGGGTAGACATAAAAAATTGTACCAGTTTTTGTGTTTGTCTTGTAATGCTCCAAGCATACAATGACACAGAAACAGAGAAATGACCTACATAAAAGCCTGGCAAGGTTTCCAACCTTACCCTGAAGACAGATCAGTAATGCCATTGCTCTTATGACAGCATGTCTCACCATAATGCTGTGCCTTCAGGCAACAGCTCATCTCCTGGTGAAAACATGAAAGTAAGTTGCAGCAGGTTGACTTAGCACACAGGTTACTCAGTCTTTGACCTTGCTGGGACACGTGGCTACAAGTGAATCAAAAGCATATTTAAGTTCTTCAGGGTACCTGTCCCTAACATTTATATATTTTAGATAACAGCTGCTGAGCTGGACCACGTCTACACATGGAGTAAACAAAAACCATCTGAACACCTATAAAATGTGAAATCCTACAGAGACAAAAGCAAGTGAGATTAATGTTGGCTCAAATAGACACTCAGGACACAGCTCTTGCACTTCAAACTCTGCTCCTATCTGCACAAACTACTGCATTACATACACTTGGGCACTTTTCCATCCAAAACCTCAGTGCTGGACATAAAACCATTACAGAAATTTTGTTTTTAGAAAACTTAGTCAAGCTGAGGGGGGAAAGGAGAAGAATCTATTGCTTGCCTGGCAAAGAAATCTCCGCGTGAGTTAATTGAGGTATGAAGCACAACTACCTTCAGGGGTATCCTGCAGAGAGGGGTAATTGACCTTCCCACATCTCAGTATACTGCAAACCTTAACAGGGAAAAAGCAAGCACCTCTTTCCCACTGTTTAATTACGCTTCTATTCTACCGTGTGCGTCTCTGCCTGGTGCCTTGCTATTCCCCAGGCGCCACTACCCCTTCCCTGCCGGCTGCCGTCAAGGCCATCGGAGGCAGGTAGGGCAAACAAAGCGTGTTGAGAGCTCTGCGGCCAAACGGAGCAGCGGGAGCAGGGCCGAGAGGAGCGGGGGCTGTGCTCAGGGCCGGGCAGGGCGCGACAGGGGCGGCCAAGGCGGCTCGGACAGCAGAGCTGCCCCTGCCGTGAGGTCATGGCCGGGGAACCGCTGAGGCTTGCAACGGGATGTGTCCTCGGAAGAGCTACCAAAGTCGCCGTTCAGGCCGTTGGCACTTGGGGACCTGAGCCCATCTCCCTGTAAGGAGGCTCTCTGTAACT
Source organism: Acanthornis magna (assembly GCA_036785705.1). Lineage (NCBI taxonomy): Eukaryota > Metazoa > Chordata > Aves > Passeriformes > Acanthizidae > Acanthornis > Acanthornis magna. The sequence goes on from JAWUZG010000012.1 coordinate 12,704,970, forward strand.
CTGACTGGTGTGAACTCCCACGGGGCATCGGGCACCGAAGGATGGGGGCACGGCCATCGCCGGCACTCCGCGCTACCTGGGAGGGAGCAGCCCGCGGGGAGCCCCGCTCCGCCGGCCGGGCCGAGGGCACAGCCCTGGAGGGGCGGACAGCCGGCCCGGGCGATGGGTCCCGCCCGCGCTGCGGGGTCGGGGCATGTGCGGCGGCGCGGGCGGCGGGGGAGCGGCGCCCCAGAGCCGCGCCGCGCCGCTTCCTGCCGCTATAAATAGCCGCCCGGCCCAACATGTCCCGGCCGCCGCAGCGGCTGCAGCGCCGGCGGGACCCGCCGTGCCCTCCCGCCGCCTCGGCCGCACGGAGCGCGGTAAGGGGGCTGCGGGAGTCGCGCGGGGCTCCCGGCGGGGCGGAGGGGGGTCTGTGGGACGGGCAGGGCTCCGGCGGCCGCCGCGCTGGGGCGGCCCGGCACCCCGGGCCCCGCGGGACGAGCGCCCTGCGGGTACGAGGGTCGGGAGCCGAGTCTCGCCTCGTGCCTGTCTGCTCTTTCTCTCTTTTCTTCCAGACTGCTCTGTCTTGGGCTGGACGCGTTCCTCCTGCCTCCCGAAGCCGTGCTGGCAGGCTGGGATCCCTCCCTGCTTCCCCTCGCATTCCCGCTTCCCCCGGGGTTGGGCGCGTGCCCGCGGTGGCGCTGGCGCTGGCCTCAGGGCGCAGCCCCCGGCCCCTCTGGGCGGCTCGGACCCTGCCCCTGCCCGGGCCGCCGAGGAGCTGCCTTGTGGCATCCTTGTCCGTCCCTGCTGCTGCGCAGCCACGGCTGTGAAATCCTGGCTGGCGTGTCAGGGTGGGGAGAGCCCCGCCGGGGCTGTAGCACACACCGCTGGCCACACACGTGTGGCACCCACGCAGGGCATCCTTAGGTTGGTCACACACGGAGGTGTTCGTGTAGCAGCCTCCCTCAAGTGCTTCCATCTGCAGCGAATGTCGAGGGGGACCTTGTAGTTAGGCTCCATGGTGGAGTCAACAAAACAGGTCTCTACCCTCTGAACTGGCTCTTGGGGGCTTTTTGGAAGGAGCCAACTTAGGGAAGCTCAAGTAACTAGTCTTCAAGTTTTAGCTTGTCTTGCATTTTGTTTGCCTCTGCTACTCTAATGGCTGTGTTTTGTTTTCTAATGAACACCTTCTGCAGCGCAGGGCTGTGTGCCTTCTCAGAAGGTGTTCCTCAGCTACCATGTACCCTGTTTGAGTGGCCTCTCTAAAACAAACGTGATAACAGCACTTGGCTCTGGCACTAAGGTGTGTTTGTTCAGGAACCCACCATGAGGTACTTATTTCTAAATTGCTCCTTTAGTCCTGAAGTGCTTTCTCAAAGACAGGGCTGTGATGAGCAGCTGCTCTCAGTTTTGACCTCCAGAGGATGGACAGTGTGTTTTGCACCTCATTCACACCCTTTTTAACTCTGTCGACCTTCTCCTCTGTTTCTTCTGTCCACTAGCTCTTCCAAGCACAATTCAGGAGGACAGTGCAGAGACCCAGGAGGCCATGTGAAAAAGAAAAGTCCTCTCAGTCTTGGCTTGAGAGCCATGCCCTCAGTGAAGGCAGGAGGGATGGCAGTGCTGTTCTGGCAGTGCACTTTTTCAAGTCCCATCAAGCATGAGGCAAGCTGAGCTGGCATGTACTTTCCCCTCTGCTGTGAGGGGAAGGAGCATATGAGGAGGAAATACGGCTGTTCCAGAGCACTTCTGCCCTCTGTCCAGCGGGAGCACGTGAGGGGGGAGGACAGACACAGAAAAGGAGTTTCAGGAAGAGAGTTATGGGGGTTGGGGAGGGACGAGGGGAAGAGAGGAAAGTTGCAAATGGAGAGGAAAAGCTCTTTAAATGTGCAGAAATGTTATTTAAAGATCTCTTTAGCTAGGACAAGAGCAAATAGCCTAAAATGATGAGATTGTATCTCTTGAATCCCTGTTATTGTTCCTCCAGAAAGTGCTGCTTTTCATTCCTCAAGCATTATGTGTGTCTTTCTGCCTCGCTCTTGTAGGCTCTTCAGCATCCTCTGACCTCGAGCTGAGCAGGACGTTGCCCTTAGCATCTGCCTGTCAAATGTGTAGTTCTCCCTGTTGTACATGAAATGATTATTTCCATAGCTGGTTAAGGCAAGTTTCTGAGGAATGTGAAGCCAAAGGCACGCCAGTTCCTGTGGCTGGCCTTGACTGGAGTGCAAACATTTTGGGACAGAGGCTGTGGTTACTCCTTGGCAGCTTAGGGATTGCTGCCTCTGCTCCTGTCCATCCCACCCTTCTCTTATGTCTTACTGCTGCTCACCTGTTCCTCTGCCTGTGCTGCAGCTGCTTCAGCCTCTCCCGGTTATCTGTGGGATTGTGTTGAAAAGTTCAGAAGTCCAAAGAGAGAGCAGCTACTTCCTTGTCTGTGGAGAAGTCTCCTCTCAGCCCTGTGCTGACTCTCCCCTGCCTCCTGCTTTGAGATCCCTCACCCCTGCAACTGAGAATTAAAGCAGTTGAAGCTCTGTATCTATGTCCTAACTACTGCTGCTGCCTTGCTATTTCTACTGAAATTACACTTTTAACTTTCTCAAGGAGTAGTTTACCTTCTGAATGGCATCAAGTAGTCATACTGTCTTTGGGGACTGCATGGCTACGGACAACTAAGCCTTTCTCTCTTTTTTTTCTTTTTAATGAAAAACCCAGCAACCACAAGAGTGTCAGCAGGGTTTCAGTGCTTTTACCTGCGTAGTACTCAGAACTGAATGTGTGCATCTAGGAAAAGGTATTGGCTATAGAAGGAGCAATTTCCCACCTGTATGGTGGTTCATATACTGGTATGATGACCTTTACATTTGATGACCTCCAGACCCCAAAAAGGCCACTGAGAGGCACAAGCAATGCTAATCCCTTTGAGAAGGGAGCATGCTGCAGTATTTTTCTCCATTCCCTACACTGCATAAAGTTCTAACAGCTATTTTGTTTTCTGCTCTGCTTGTATAAGCACCCAGCTGCTTTGTAGGTAGAAAAAAGTGTGTTTTGGTGTCTGTTGGTGTTGTCTGACAATTGTGACATGACAGGAAGGCATAGGTTTCCTTTGGAGCACATATATGGTTTAGGGTGTACATGTACAATTTAGTAAAATGTCTTTATGCAGCAGCTTTGAGAAATGTTCTGTGCTTTTAACTACATTGAATCTTCATCTGGTTAATGGACTTACATATAGAAACCATATGAAATAATGAGGCAACAGAGGGGAGGGTTTCTTTAAAGTTTATGCTTTTGCAAGTTCAAAGTTTATGGTTTTGCCAAGGTAAACGTATCTTAATTATGTTTTCTTCAAAATAATGAAATGTTATCAAAATTCAAATCTAATTAAATGCTTTTGTGTTCTTTCTACTGATTTCTCTTATTCTTGACTCCAACACTTTCTCCTTTTCTTCATGTGCTGCACTCTAACATTTGGTCTGTGTGATCTGTTATAAAAAGGGACTGTGTACTGTCTTGGTTCAAAATCCATGGTGCTAGCTGTATTTGAGTAGGGGTGTGGAGACCAGTATATGGGGAGATAATTGAATTCTGGGATGGTAGAACAGATTTTGGTAGTATTAAAGAAGTGGATATTGTAAGTAGCCACAGATCTTCAAGGCAGCTGTCTGTCCTGTGTGCATTTAACACCTACTTGTTTAGCTCCTTACTTCAAAGAGGTATGTGAAAATCTGTTATTGAATAATAACTGCTGAACTGTTAGTTGGCAAATAGCCCAGAAAAGGCATTATTAAAAAGTAAATTTAATGAAGATGTCTATAATCATGCTTTAGTAGAAGGCTTCACTTAAAGTATTTTGTGTGCTTGTGGTGACCAGCATGATAGTGTAGTGCTCTCATGAAGCACCAGATACATGTCTGTATATGTCTGGGTATCTGAAGAGGAGGAAGGAGAAGTAACAAACTGTTTACTATGTTAGTACTCCCTTGTGATTCTCTGTGAGGACTGTGTCACTGCTGCTGAACTGAGAGTGAAACCTGAATAGTAAAAAGATTGTTCTTTTCAGTGGCAATAACTCTGAACTTCAAGGCCCTGAAAGATATTGGAGTTGATTTTCATCCTTGCAGGCACACCAGTCTGCAAGTGCAGCTGTCCTTGGGCCTCATCCAACACAGTTCACAAAGATCAGTCAAGAGTGTCTCTAAGGCTGGAGACGCAAGTGGCGGGGGAGCAGCTTCATAAAAATCTGAGATCAAAGGAATCTAGAATAGAAAGTTTTTCCTAATTCCTGGAAGGAGATAAATGGGAAGAGCAAGGAGTAGTTTGAGAGTCTGTTTTGTAACACTTAACTCAGCCATAACCTCATTAGTGTTCTTCATTTGGATCCAATTACACATAAGTATGCTTTGGAGTTAAAATGTATAGTTTTGTAATTCCTTAAACTACTAATGTTGTAGAAGCAAATGTTTCTAAGACTTAAAGTGTTTATGTGGCACCCCTCATCTTTAATCTCCTCAGTGTGTGTGTGTGTAGCTCCCACCATTTCCTTTTTGGGACAAAGCCCATCAGAAGGGCCCTCCTGTCTGCCCATGCATGTTTTCATGGGAGCCCTCTTTCTCAGTTATGCTAAGCCTGAGCACATAACTCCTGCTGAAGAAACTGCAGGATATTCTTTAACGGGAAGTAGTACAGATGTTAAAATAAATGCTCTTAGCAGCTTCAGTAAGCCCAAAATAGCTTCTGCATGTTTCTCTTGTGATAAGTTCAGGAAATGGGGTGATTCCCTCTTCCTCCTTCTCTGTAATATTTTGAGTGCTGCAATCCTTTTGCCATGAAGAGCACACAGAGGTCTGGAGCAGGCTTCTCTGTATTTTTCTGGGCCCTGACAGCAGGGCCAGAAATGAGCCCTAAACAAAAATTGTGTTCCTGCTTCCTACAAAAATATCCACTAAGGTCCTTGATGGTGAGAGGGGCTAACTACTGAAACTGGTTGTCCAGAGGGATTGTGGAAACTCTGTTCTTCAGGATGGTCTAAAAACTGGATAAGGCCTGAGCAATCTACTTGAAGCCAGGTTAGCCCTGCTCTGAACTAGATGAGATCCAACAGTTCCTTCCAGCTGGCTGTATGCCATGTTTTTGCATTATGGGGAAAGCATGGCTGCCTTTGTCTGTCCCCAAAACCAGTGGGAATAAACATAGTCTTAAAATACCTGAAAATGGCCTTGAGAATTCTGAATAAACACTTCAAAAACTGAACTATGTAGAGAAGCATAGCATAAGGAAGTAATTTTTCCCAAAATCTCATAGCAGCAAGTCAGTAATAGTGTTGGGAGAGGATCATAAATCTCCTGGCTGGCAGACTAGTGCCTTGGTAGCTAAAAAATTTTGTCTTTACACATAAAACTACCTCCTTTCCCTACTCAACTATTTTCAGATCACTTGGCAACAGAGACTACACTTACCTGCTGAGAGATATATTTTTCTTTCTTTTTTTTTTAATCTGTCATGTTCATAGGGAGTTTTAGAATCAAAGAAAAATGTAGTGCATTGTCTTTTTCAGAAACCTAAAAAATTCTATCTGGAAGACAATTTGGTGAAATAAAGACAAGAACTGCAAAGGAAATTTTTAGAAAGTGATGTTATTCCCAGTTAGTTGCACAACAATTAATCTCTTATTTTTTAAGAGAGGAAAATAATAGAGAAAGCTGTGCACTGAATCCAAGTTTGAATCTCTCTTTGTTTAAAAAAGAAAAATCACTTGAAAACTTTTAAAAATCTGGAAGCTGAGAAGAACACACATCAGCATTTTAAAGAGGATCATGGAAGGAGTTAAGCTGTGAGTTAACTGCATCTGTGTTTCAAATCCAAATGCTATGAACAAGGCACCATTCAGATCTTAAGTTATAAGTTATGCTGAATTCGTTATGCTGCGTTTGTTTGAATTCTGTTCAGAGGAAAAAAAAAGTCAGATAAAAAAAATCATTACTCTTGTTTTGGTAGCTTGTTTTTAAGTGTGAAGTAAGATTCTCTTTTTTTTGTCTAGCACTTACGCAGGTCCTCTGCTAATTATTAGCAGCTGTGGAACTGTGGAGTTGCATAAGCATAACTAAAAGTCTGTGGAGCCTTGCATCATTCTGCAGATCTATTCATTGCTTATTCTCCACAACAGCAGATCAGTTTTGTAGCTCAGTTGACACAAATCCCTAAATGTTAAGAGGGCATCAGCAAGCATGGCAAGTTGGGAAATCCTTTAAGTCATAGAAATCAGATAGGATAATACGTTATTTTATTGCTGCCACAACCTGTTGTCGAGTTAGACATGTGCCTTGGTGTGCTGTGAAGAGAGCTGTGTGTCAGAGTAATGCCCCGGAACAGCTGAGCCTGCCAGCTACATAAACCTGATTTGTCTGGGCAGCTTTGCTTGGAAGATGGGTATGGGTGCTACGCCTGGCTGCTGTGGAAGCAAGACAAGTGTGAGTGCTCACAAATGTATCCCAAATTAGCCATGCTTAGTGATACAGCTGAATACAACAGTCTCTTTTAAGCATTAGAAGAGGCATCTTTACAATGGGGACATGCATAGAGCTGAGAACTTGGAATTTCTTGGCAAGGGAAATACCTGCAGTGCACCTGTGAGTGTGTTTGCAGGGGCAGCCTGAGGCTGGCAGCTCCAGCCTCTGCCCCCAGGTTTATGATACTGGCTCAGCACATTGCAGGATTCGGTTAGCAGTGTGCATTTCTTCCCACTGAACTTGAGGTTATAGAGAACCTAATCTCCTATGGTTCTGACTTCTAAATCATAGAATATGTAATGAATTTTCTGATCCAGAGTCTGGCTTTGTTTTCAGGGGTTTTTTTCATCTTGTATTCTTTTGCTGGTTTAAAGATCTCCACAGGCAAGAGAGACACTGAAAGGGTGAGTACAGTGTTACCAAATGTGCAAAATACGATCCTTATAATACTTGTTCTTTGAAATTTAGGAGGTAAAATGAGTTTCAGCAGATAGTGTTGCTCTAGACCAGTCCGTGCACCTGGTGGCTCAGAGCTAAGCCCTGTCCCCTCTTTCAAGAACTGAAAGAGGAGTTTGGCTGAACTCCCGTTTTTTCCCCAACCCTTCTATTTTTTTTCTTTTTTTTCCCCCCGCCCCCTTTTTTTTCCTGCCATTTTTAAAGCAGTGATACGAACAGTTAAGTGAGGGTGCTTCCCCACATTAGTGGTTTCTCTGCTGTTTCTGCAGGGAACCACAGGCAGTGCTTCATTAGCTCATCTCACCAGCAGGCTCTGAAAATGTTGGGACCTTTAGCTGCCCTCCAAGCCCTGGTCCCTGAGGAAAGCTGTAGGTGCTTGGAGGCAGATTGCAACTCCAGAGCTGCAAGTGTGGCATGAATCAGGAGCCTTCCTTTTTGAGTAGTCTGAAGAGGATGGTAACTGTTTGTAACTAGCACTAGCTAGGTACTGTTGAGCAGAAGGACATGGAGGACAAAAAGTATTTGGTGGTGAGAGGAAGGGAGGATTGCTTTTTCTCCCCCCCCCCACCTCCTACCTGAGGAAAGATTCCTCACCTAGTAGTTAAAGGATACTACTTCGATGCTCTATTGGTTCAATTTGATTTGCAGTTTGGCCAACATGGACATGTAGTACTGAGCTCTACAGTCCTCTTTTCAATTTACTCCCACTCGTCAGTCCTCCCATGACCATCACATCAGTCACTGTTCTCTTCATGTCCTGATTACCCAGCACTGACTGACCTACTTTGCCTAACATATTCCCAAAACTGTTTTTCTGGCATGGAAATGCAAAATAGAGAATTTTCACTTTTACTTTCACATTAGAAGCTACTGAAGATAGTTTTTAAAGGAAGTATTAAATGTAAGCCATAAAGGCTGCTGTGTTGTGTATGTTGTAAGTAAAGAATGCATTTGAGCAGTGCCCTGTAGAATACATTTGCTATTCCAACGAGATGAAATGAAAAATCAAATTATAGGAATGTGGTGGTAAGGAAGGTATGCATGTGTGATTATTTGAGAATGCCATTCACCTGAGGCCACACAGGCAACACCTACCAGTATATAATTGTCTTCAGGTTACATTTTTAAGCCACTCCAGACTAATACTATTTTGAAACAGAAAAAGATATTCCTTAAAAGTACAGCTTTTCCAATCAATAGTTCTGATGGAATCTTGGAATCTGAAACTCTCAAATGGCAGCAGACAGTCCCGAAACTTTGTTTTAATACTAGGCAGAAACTAACCACAAAGAACAAATGATCAGTTGGAGCTTCCTACTGTATTTTCAAATAAAAGTTCCTCATTTGATCTTCTTAATAGGTGACTTAGGGAGGGACAAAATAGTTGTTCTATGGTACAATTTACTTTAAATAGGTAATTCTTAATTGAATTGGCCAGTGTCCCTTGGGTATAAATCAACAACTCATGTTCTTATCTCATTTGAAATTAAAACTAACCCAGATAATGCTTTTCAAAGTGACACATCTTACTCTGAGGAGTTGCTTCATACTTACACTTACTTTTACCCTTAGGTGGAACTAGAGCAATATTTATTTTCTCATTTAGTGGTTATCCTTTTCCTAGCAGCTCTCTGCAGGATCAGTGTCTCCAAGTTTTATTATAGCTTTTCCTTTTTTTTTCATTTGTGCATCCTTAAAAGAAGCGTGCATGCTGACTGGTGTCAAGAGGAAGACAAATTAACTTGAGCTGCTATAGGGAACTAGAAAATGAAGTGTTCCATAACTGACAAACAGCTTGAGATGACTGGACAAGTTCCCTCTGTATTCATCTAAAATGTGCCAGTTGTTTAGCAGAACATCCCTGATAATGCGAGTGAATTGCAGGGTAAAACCCAGTTGGATGTCATCATGTGCAGTACTTAAATGAGAACACAGGGATTTTGTGCTTCCAAGGAAAAGAATTGTCATTGTTGTCTTCTGTTTTGTGTTACTTAAAGTTCCCCAAGAGAGTTTCCTCTTAGGAGGAATAATGGAGTTTATAGTAAGAATGGTTTATGACTGCTCTTTTTTGTTTGCAAGCTTTTATACTTCTCAAAAAATGTTTGTTCACCATCCACTCACTAATTGACCAGACTGAGGAGGCATTAAAGAAACCACAGTAATTATACCACATGATGTGTAATACCACAGCATTTACAGCTTCCAAGGCCTTTGCTCTGGCCCATCCACTGTGAGATATGGACAGAAGCATATGAAAATAAAATAGAAAAACTTGCAAAAAGGGAAAGTAATAAAAACCAACCCCAAAACTGTATTTTTACTTTTTCCCTTTATATAGAAATAAAGAAATGTCCCACTGCCATTTCTTAGTGAGGCAAGGCCTTATGCCCTAGGAAGTGAGAACAAAGATACATGAAAAATCACTCCGAGCTAGCAGAAGGGTTGATAGGTGTAATCTGGGTCCAGTCCCGCCCTTGATGTGTGGTTGCTGTGGAAGATCAGTGCTGGGATGACACCAGTGGAGCAGGATTGCTCCAGACAAGGTCAGGACTGCATTTTCCAGGACTTTACTCTGAGCTGTTTTCTCTTAAGCTTCTGGAGTTGTTTCCTCTGTTGTCTGGTAGGCACTGCTGGTTATTTTTGGAAATCACCATTCTAAAGGTAGGATCACTCTTTATTCTGCTCTAAAGCTCCAGTGCACTTGATGTCTTTGCTTTAAAGTTTTGCAAGGTCACTGTGATGTGATTGTACTGGGGAGGAAAACACCCAGATTATCTGCAGACTTGTTTGGTACATAAACCTGAGTTCTGTCAAGTGACATTGTCAAAAATTTCAGTTTCTGTATTTAAGCCTGGCATGTGCAGGTTCTAGTTTCTTCATTTCTCAATGGAATGTGTAACCTCTGGTATTACTGTCATTTCCTCTAATGTGCATCGGTTCAGGATTTCAGATCCTGCCACTAAGGAATAATGTCTGATATAGGACTAGTATAAAGGGAACTTTTAAATAGCTCTTAAGGGTATAATTATGGAAATAGCCTCAGGGGCAAGGGTCTTCAAAACCAGAATTTCCCAAAGTGAAGCAAAGTGCTGGCTTTGGCATTTGAGATTGAGAGAACAGTCCTTGTCCCATTTACCAGAAAAAAGTCCAAAGTTAAATATGCCACAAAGTTCACTTAAATCCAAACTAGTAACATCACGAAACCTCAAGTAGGCATATACAGCCTGTATCACAGCTGGTGCAGCCGAGCCCCTGCTGGCAGCATGTAGTGACAGGGAACAGGTGGAGAAACACCTTTAGACTCCTGCAGTGCTTGGGGATGCTTTGAGGCATTGCTGATGAGATCCAAGGCACTATCAGCTCACAATTCATTCTCCATAAGGAACTGTGCTGGGTCTGCTGGGACTTGGCCCGCAGACTGACTGGAACCATTGGGCTCTACCAAAATGCCTGTGACTAATCTCTCCTACCCGAAGGGACCCATGCTGGACTCTCCCACTTTCTCTGGGGGAGCTCTAAGTTTTCAGGCCAAGAAGGAGGGGTTTTCCTCTGTGCTGTTCTCTTAGATCACTGCTGTGGTGCAGCCTCTCAGGAAAGCCAGCCTGCTTTGCTAAATAGTCTAGAAATTGGACAGTAAGGCTTTTCTGCTCTGTTAGCAGCACTCTTTCAGGCAGCCATGCTTCAAACTACAGAGTCTGGGCTTTCTGTTGTGCATAGGTAATGCCCTTGGAGCCATAAGACATAAACTTAGCTGTAAATTTAATTTTTCAGTCCTCTGCTGTGTACTTGGCCTTTTGCTAGTGGGCGAGGAAGGAAGAAACAAAACACTTGTAGAGTGGAATGCAGACAGATGATTGCATGTTCAGTTGTAGTTGTGTGTTGAACTTCGGCTAATGAGGGGAGACCAGGTGCCAAGCTGTTTTGAGCCAGAATATCATACTACTGCCTCTGCTTTCAAGCTCAACCTGCACATTTGGGTTATCCTGACTGTCAGTTCCTACGTGTGTTATGGAAATTTGCATCAGAAGTCCAGCTCTTTTTATTTGTCTGGCTGTGGGAGCAATAATCTATTCCCACACCCTTTTGAGGCAGAGGTGCTGCTTTGTGTTGTGAGTGCAGTCTCCTGATATCTGACTCAGTTTCAGCAGTTGGTGAAACCAGGTTTCGATGAACAGCAATATAGGGCTTTTTATTTCTAAACCAGCAGTTTACTCTCTAAGCCAGGTGAGCTGTAACTAAACATTGCTTTCTGTCAGGCTTAGCATAGTCTACATACAATGAGTTGGTAGGGCCAGGTCTGCAAGACAGAAGTTCCTGCTGAAAGCCATCATGAAGTAGTCAGATTGTCAACAAGGATTGAAGCTGTTCCCTGATGGCTAATGGGTGATCCTTTCAGACAAGGGCCGGTGGTGGGCAGAGTGATGTGAGCAGTCTCACTTGGATGTGTCCCATGTGGCTGCCCCTCACATGCAGGCAAGATGTAGGATTTCACAACAGGGCTGAGTTTTTTTCACTGTCTAAGGAAACAGAGAATGTTAGTCTCCAAGTCTGTAACCTGGATGCTTTTCATGGACTCTGTAATTCCCTGTCACTTTTTTAACCACTGCTCTCTGAAATCATAGTGGCAAACTCTCCTAATTCATAGTAATTGCATAGATAATTAAATGATAATGTGGTATGCTCTGTATATACATATTCATATACTGAGCCTCCCTTTCTACTGCTTATTTTTGGGAGAATGTATTTGTCAATAAATATAAATTAAACAAAATCACATGATCTGATCTTGAGTGTGACCTGATCTTGCTCACCTTACTTGGATATAGTTCAAGTCAGTATGGGATTGCAGGCACTTGTAGCTAAGCAAAGAATAAAATCTCATTCGTTATACAGCAGAGAAACTGATTCTATTTTATAATCACACAGCAACTATGCACAGACTCCCATCTGTGGCTATATTTGGCATCCAGTTATTCCTGATGTGAAATATACCACCCATGGGAAGAATGCAAGAAATGGACTAAAGTTCCCAAAGATTGGGACTTGCTTTCCCTTTAAAAAAAATTAAAAGGGCCTGAGCTTTGGATAGGAGATTCAGAATGTAAAGGGGAAATTAACTAAGCAGCAGTAACAGCTTGAAATTGTATAGCCTGTGTTAGATGAGAAATTGCTCTTACAATGAATATTGTTTGTGTGGCTTTAAAATCTGTGATGTTCTGGTAGATCATATTTCTAAGGTGTAGATTTGTTTAGCTTTGTTTGCATGTACATATATGTATCCATGTATATATGCGTATAAAAATGTTGATTACTCAGATTCTAGTGTGATCTTTAAAAATAGCCTATTTTTTCTACTGAAATAATCAAGTATGTAAAAATTCTTCATCAAATATTCAATTGAATACTTTGGAAACTTTGACTCATGCAAATAGCTGAAGACAAGTTCCTTGATAATAAATATCTTTTAACTTTGCCATCATAGCAGTGCTCATGTATTGAGAAAAGGTGCTTGAAGCCTAGGCTTGCCATTGGCAAAGTATAGCAAACACTGCTCTAGAAAAACTGCTAGGCAGATTTTACTGGACAAAGGGAAAATACCCTTTGGAAAGATAGCATGGATTGTTTGTCTCTTGGTTGACCTGCTAAGTCCATATTCTTTGATAGAGTCAAAGAGAAACTGTGTTCCAAGCTTATTGAATGAAAAAGCTACAAACTAAGAATCAGATTTTATGTGAAAGTAAGTATTGGAAGCCACAACCATCACTCTTACTTTTAATAAAACTTTCTTTTTGGCTCCTGAAAACATACTAAGGTTATTAGAAATATCTATAAGGATATGAAGTGACTTCTGCACAGATAGAGTTCTCATTTTAGAAATATATTTAATTATATAAATACCTATAAAATAATGCATAGACAGTGTAGAACCCTTCTTCGGGACTCTGTTAATGTCCATGTTATAGGAGCAGGGAAGACAAGTAACTCTGAGAGCAAGGTTTGTCAGTTCAGCAGTTTTTACTCAATTTACTCAAGTTAAGAAATACATAGGCATTTCTGTGCAAAAGTACGTTTTCGTAGGAGTGGCTTTTATTTATGTGGCTGTCCTCTGAAAGGATAGCCTGTGGCTAAACCCTAGGGTGATAGCTGAAAATGTAATGTCTCATATGCATGTGGCTGTGTAGAGGATTTTGGCCCAGAATTTGTTGAGTTTGGGAGGGGGGTTCACTCTTTTCAGACAAGATGGAACAGTGTAAAAACTCTTCATTTTCCGCATAGACATGACTAGAGAGTGGGAATCTGCCAGGACATTTTTGATCATCAGATTTTGTTCACATCCTGGATGAAGGACAAAATAGATTCCCTGTTTTATCTGGTATGGTTCTCCAACCCCCAAGGAATGTGTTCATATTTCATCATTTTGAAGAAATGTAGTGGGCAACATTAAATATTTACATCTCTCTGAAGTCCCACAGATGCCACCAGGATACCTAGCTCTACATCACACATGCTCTAATTCACCCCAAACACCCACTGTTTACTAATCTGCAGCCCCCATCTGTGCCGATAATGAGAAAGAGGAAATGGAAACAGCAGGGATTATATGCTACTGAGAAGTCCCAGTTTCTGGTTGTAATTCTTTCAACAAACCCTTTCCGACTATGCTCCTGCTTTGAAGTTTGAACACCTCTGGATTAGTGCTTGGCTCTGGTGATTTGTCTGACAGATCTGGGCTTGGTTGGTTTATTTGTAGTTGCGTGTTCACAGTTCTGCAGGATGGTTTACTCTTGCACTCGTATGTGTTGTGCCTGCTTAAAGTTGGGGCAGTACAGATTGTTTTGCCTGAGCACTGAGCCGTTAATTGCTCAAATTTGCTGGTGACAGGTACCAGACAGAAAAACAGTCCCCACCATATCCACTATTCTCTGTGTGTGTGTGTGTGTGTTTAGTCATAGTCATATTGGTGAATGGCATGTGTTTCTATATAGTGGATAAATAGGGCCCATTTTATAAGGCAAAAAGTGTGGGGGGGTTTTGGCATGCTTTGTTAGTCTGGATCATCATGTCCAGTATACTCAGGTGTGTAGATAGCTAGTGCAAGTTTCTAATCGAAACCAAAAACCTCAGAGCCTGTGATTGCCTTCTTATTCCCACAGCACAGGACAAGCAAATCGTTTGTGTAAATAGCTTTACAGAAGTGTCTATTAACATCCCTTCGTATCTTATCTGTCAGGCCACTGTGCAACTTGTTATTGCTACTGGGGTGGTCCTTTATTCCTAAATCAAACACTGTTTGATCTCGTGGCAAGTGAGGAGAAGTCAATTTATGGTTTTAAAAACAACTTTTGCCATCTGCAGTGTTACTAACACATCTCCATTAAGCACCCAGGTGTACATAAAGAAGAGCTTCAGATATTCCTTCCACTCACAAGCTAAAGACATGGTTTAGTCTTTTGTATGTATGTGTGTATATATGTATATATATATGTATATATATATATGATGAGACATAGCATTAGTTGCAAGTGGTTGGCTTAGACAAGTTTACTGCCAAAAATCTGTGTTGAAGCTTTGCTCCTCTGAAAGGTGCCAGCCAACAGATTCCTCGTTTGTGACAATGATGGAGAAATAAGTGGTTTAATTAGAGGACAGAATTTATCAAGCTTCAGAAGTTTCCCTTCTTGTCTTAGTGCTCCACAGTCAGAGTTGACAGATGCTCTGGTGTCAGTGGTGACTCAGCAAACCCTGCTGTGCGAGACCTCTGTGGATACAGTGGGTCCCCCGGTGTCACACAGCTGCCTTTGCTGTCCCTGCAGTGCCTCTCCATGGCCCCACTGAAGGGCATGCCGAAGGGCTGCCACTCTCTGAACTTGGCTGGAGCAGCACCCTGGGAGGCTGTTTTCCTTGGGCACAGATGAAAAGTGGCTGGGAGGCTGCTGCGAGTTACCTGCTGGGTGAGCAAATTCCTCTCATCTTGAACAACCCCAAATATCTGGGGGGATATAAAAGCACATTTGCCCCAGCAGCAACTCCGAGCACAGCTCTGGCACAGTCCATTTTGTGTGACTAGATCCTCACAGAGAGGTTGACACATTAAAAGTGACTTTGTAAACGTAGCCCCTTCTTAAAATGGAGAGAAATAACCCATCACTTGTGAGGGATCCAGGCTGTCTGAAAGCTCCTGGGGGAGCAGCTGGGGGAGGACAAAGAGGCAGTGTGCAGAGAGCAAGCATGGCCACTTCCTGAACTCTTCAACTTCCCCTCAGCGCCTCTGAAGCTCGGGGTCCGGCGTATCATGTCTCTGCACGCTTACCGAGGGGAAAATGCTTAAGCTGCATGAGCCTCACAGTGCTCTCAAGTGTCTTCCAGTGTAAATAATACCTTTGCCATTTGGCCCAAAACCTTCAGTGGGGGCCGAGCAGGTGCATCTGCAGCCATGTGTTTGCACATGCTTTCCTATTACAGCTGCAGGAGCTCGGAGGTGCATGCACAAGTAGGGGGTGTGTGTGAGTCTCATGAAAAAGCATCCATTTTATCGGCTAGTTTGTTGGGGGGGTTTTTCAGTCATGCACATATTTCCTTTTGCATGGATGTCCTTTGCATGCTTACACGTAAAATACTCACATCTTTTATTAGCTGGGGGTAATTTGTTTAATACTTAGATGCTGCTCTGTAAATCCTGTTGTTGCTGCCTCTTTGCCAGAGGTCACTACTCTCTCATCTCTGTGGGTAGGAGGGATTCACAAAACCAGTGTTACTCAATTTCTAATTATTTTAACCCACTGATAAAAATCGTTGGAGCTAGTTTGATTCATTTGATAGTAATGAACTAGTAAGTGGAGGCAAGAAGCCCTGAGGCAGCAGATGGGAATGTAATCCCTGGCTGGTGGTCACCAGGAGGCTGCTCACAACATTGATGTCTTCATCTGGCAGTGTTTAATTTTAAAGATGACATTTTAGTGGAAACCTCTTAATTTATGTAGAAATTGCATAGAATGCATCCACCCATGGGCAAAGAAGCAGCTCCCATTGGCTTGCTCTGGGTCTCTCACTGTAGCCGTGGTTTTGTGTGACAGCCTGGATAGTGGCAGTGCCAGATTCCTGCCAGCACTTGTCTGGTTTTGCTGGAGAGTGAGAAAAAGGAGAAAAAAAAAATCTGATCAGCTTTTGACTACTCGATCAGCTCCTCAGTGTGGTCCATGGCACAGGCTGTGGAACCACTGTGCCCACGCTTGAGGCAGCTGTGGGGTTCAGTTCTCAGTGGGAGAACTGAATGGTGGTGGCAGGACAGCCATGAATGAGTGCTGCTGCCAAAAGCTTTGCATCCCAAATTTGCAACATCCACTGTGTGTTTGCTCTCTTCCTACCTTCAAGGTTTTCATGTTCACACTTAGGTACAGCTACAGTAAATGTGTGCCCCAGCACAGATGTTTACAGTCAGTGTGTAAGGGAGCCCCTCTGGTTTTGTTACCCACCACTTTCACCAGGGCCTTGCCCAGCTGATCAGTCCCCCAGGCACTGTCTGTTGTTATTTCAGCTCTCACTAAATAAAGGAATGTGGCATTTATCTTCACCCCCTCCATTAGCTTGACTGAAGAGTGTTTTAACATTTTCCACAAGGAGTATCTTCCAGCAGAGCAGTATCTCCTTGCTGACTCTGGTGTGACCTTTCTGCCTCTACTCTGACGTGGTAGTCTTCAAACTTTATCTCCAGGCTGTGTCACTGTTTCTGCTGGTGGTGCACTTAGGATTAGATTGCCTTTCCAAAATTCATATATCTTTAAAAAATAAAAAAAAAAAAATTCTGATAAAGCACCAGCTATTGACTAGTCCTGTAAGCATACTGCTCTAATCCAGGACTTTACTGTCCTTCCTTTTGTAACATATGTTCAGGCCTGTTCACCCAGTGCTCTATAACAATATGTGGATGCACATGGCTACAACTGAGAAAATCTCTACTCTTCTGAAGACATAAACTACTTTTCATAGGACTCAAACTTCTGTTTGCTGTATCCAAATGAAAATATTTCTGAAATTGCTGATAACTGCCTCTGTTTGAATTCATCAATTCATTAACCCTCTGAACATTTGATAAACAAATATTCTTGAACTGAAACTTCCCACGCCTGCAGTGTAATTACATTCTCCACTACTGCATTTGTTTCCCCTTTAAAAGAAGTGGGGGGGGGGGAGGGACACCGTGACAGAATCGCATTCAGCATTTGGTATTAATATAAAGATATAGTACAAAAAGCTCCATTGACTCATGGAGTGACTCAGAAAGCAGTCGAGGAGGGCTTTCTGGCTATGCAGAAATGTCAGTGGTTCAACATTGGATCAGAAATTTCTTTAACATGTTGTGAGGGACAGTTAGTTGTTTCATCTGATTTTAAAACATAAGCAAAGTGAGTCTAGCAAGGTGCGGTGAGGAAGTGTGGTGTCACATGCTCCTACCGGAAACCAGACTGAAGCTGCTGGGGAAGTTCAGAACTGGGTGACCTCCAGCGGATTCAAATAGCACAGGTTAGTTCTCTTAAAACATCTCTTTAACCATGCTACAGGGGTGCTCTGTACATGTATTTTCACTGATTTTTGGCTGCAGTGGATAAGGAGTGGTCTATATGGCATTGTGGTAGCAGGTAGTTAGTAGCATGGGCCTTCAGAGCAGAACTCTACAGGGCAAAAATAGGAAGCTTATCTGTGAGAAACTTGGAGCCTGCTTTGCAGTACAACAGCAGTGTGGACCTGAGTCACATTAGAAGTGTGAATGAAATCTCCATCTTGTTAAGACTTCCATAAAATGACTTAAAGGTCTGGATTTTTACTAGAAGTGTTCAGTGTTAATAAATACTGGAAAGCAGTTTTCCAAGCACAGGTTAAAATCATTGAGTATAGTGAAAACTTCACTTAGTTTGTTTTGGCCGTACCAAGTGTAGCTCTTTGATTTTCCTGGTGGTTTCTTGTTAAGGTTTTCTCTCATTCCTGGTGATTTCTGTTGAGAAACTCCATCACAGCTTTTCTGTGCTGGAGGGTTTTGACTTGGGAGCACATTGCATCAGGAATGAAATGCTAGGTGAATTTGGGAGCTCTCGGAGGGAGACTCTTTAACGGGATGTATGTTTTGTACTCCCGCACAAAACGATATGTTACTTTTAAATTACTAGCCAATTGTGATTAATTACAAATCTTAAATGCAAAGTTGGAGTGAAAGTTACAATGAAAATAACCTTCAGGTTGATAAAATGTAAAATATAGTAGTAATGCTGCACAGAATCTGAACTAAAACTAAATCCCAGCATGGGCTCCACGTGGTGCTGGGAGAGCATGGGGAAGAGGAGGTGACGGCCCCACAGCCGGCTCCAGCAATGGTGGCTGGAGGCCAAGGTGCTTGCTCTGCACAGAGAACCTCCCTGCTTGCCCAGGGTCACAGCTGGTGACAGAGGGGCTTGGACAGGGATAGTGCCAGCGATCTGGCACGAAATGCAGCTGCTGGGGATGGCACTGCTGTAACAAGGCTGTGCCAGACATTAAAAATCAGCAATTTGAGCATCAGGCAAGTAGTCCTAAAG
The DNA here is from genome assembly GCA_036785705.1 of Acanthornis magna. Classification (NCBI taxonomy): domain Eukaryota; kingdom Metazoa; phylum Chordata; class Aves; order Passeriformes; family Acanthizidae; genus Acanthornis; species Acanthornis magna. Next base: position 12,723,478 of record JAWUZG010000012.1, read on the forward strand.
CTACCCATACTTCTTCCTAAACGCTTTAAAGAATATTTTCCTGATCATGTAGAAAACCAGCCTAAGTTGCACAGTTCTTTTACCCTCCCCATGGCACCTGGTGCATTCATCCTGCTCTCAGTGTAGAAACATCTGTATAAGATGAACGCAGTGGCTCAAGACAGACCAGGCTGTCGCCGCCTCCTGCATGTGGAGGTGGAGGCTACATCTGGCCCTGCTGCAGGACATGGAGGGTCTTGGCAAGCTGGCAATAGCAGGGCCCTGTTTCTGGGTACTTAAACAGCTCTGTGGTTCAGCCTTGCAGAGCTTTGCTCTCGTTTCGAGCTTTGGGGTTTTATATGCAGAGAAGGCTTTGGTGTTAGCTGGGCTCCTCGGCTTTTGTAAAACGAGCAAGTTTTCAGAGAGCCAAAGTTCTGCCCCAAATCAGCCTTTCTGATGTATTAGGGTTTATAGCCTTTGCTGGAGCGCTGTTTAACTAGGAATGTGATTTAAAAGCAATTTAGTAAAATCCCACTGCAGACATTTTCATTTCAGTCTAATCCTGTCTTATAGCGGCTCATCTCCAATAGATTAGGACTTGTTTTAAGTTAAATATAATGGCTCGTAAATAATGTATTTGAGCCTCCATGCAGTGGCTTGTGCTAGGTATTTGAAATTGAATTAAAGAATAAACTGACACACTTTCCTAAATAAATAAACTCTAACACTTCTACTCTGCTACCAGGAGTGAACATAGGCAACCAGGATTGAAAGAGCAGGAGAGTTGTTAAAGAGGGGGATTTCTGAATGGGTCCTTTCCAGCAGCTTGTATTATGAAAGCCAGGGAAAGAATGTTTCTTCTTCTAACAAATTAAAAGGAAATCTGCAAAAAGAGGAAAGGGAATAAAGAGTACAGACTAAACAAAATGAATTAAATATGCATTGGAATGAGGGAGAAGGAAACAAAAAAAAAGAAAATAATAAAAAATGGAACCAGATGGGGACAAATTTTGTGCTCAGGAAAAATGGCTACTCTTCTGCTGCATTTCAGAAGGAAGAGAGACTGTGTACATGTGTTTGTGCATGTATCATATATGGAAGAAAAATTCTTTGTTCTGTATGATTTTTTTTTAAATTGTTTGCTTGTTTCTTTCCCTTCAGCAGTATTAAGATAGAAGTTTATTGATTTGAGGGAGCTTCAAAGATAGATGAAAGCATCATTAAAGAATCTTTAATTCTGCACATAAATAGAATAAACCACTCAATGGCACCTTTATTTAAAAAATAAATTTATTTTAAAATGACTGCATTTCTAAATATTTTATTTTGTTATTCTAATACTAAATACATGAAATGGACAAGTGTATCTTTTGCTGGGATATTATTTGCGGCACATCTGTCACATATTCCAGGCTGTTCCCTCTCCTTTTCTTCCCCTCACACATTTGTTTCAGCTTTTGCATGCATTTTTCTCTAGCCTAAACTATAGAAACCTCCTTATGACAAAGCTAGTTGTTGAACCATGCCTCTTACATGGAGCAGCCATTGGAGTAGATAACTCTGTTCAGCCTTACCATCACATCCATGGCTTTTTATGCTTTTCTGTTTCCTTCCACCATTTATATTGGCTTTTACCATGTATGCTATGCTGAAGTTGGAGGAATTATCTTAAATTTGTTTGAAAACAAACTGGGTCCTTTGGCTTCAAGGGCTGATATGGAGAGCCCAGCCAGTGTGTTTTCCTGTTCTGATTCTTCTTTAGAGGGAGGGGGGCTCCTCTTTACAGTATACTGCCACTTTCTCATGCAGAATTTGTACTTATGCAAAGAAATATATAATAGATGTGTGCTCAGGCTCTGTGATCTCCAGTGGTTCACAATTAATAGTTCTTTTCCTTTCGTCCTTGCAGGACTGTGCAACCTGGGAAATGTTACTGCAATTTAATTAACTTCAGAAAGTGTATTGTGGACTGAATTGACCAGAGCTCCATTCTATGCAAGCATCTCCTGCTGGTGACCAGGTACAGAGCCTGTGGGGTTTGCACTGAGAGAGGGGTGGGAGTCATGGTGTGAGCAGCAGCTCAGGGAAGCATCTCTGGTGTGTCATTTCTGGCCTGTAAGCGTCAGAAGCCATAGAGCCGTCTCATTTCATAGCTTGCAGTGTGACAATACAGGAATCTTGCTTTTCCAGGGCAGGATTAATGGCATTGCCAGTTTATGGGCATGGTCTGATGTGGCACACCCTTCCTAATGTCAGATTTAGGTGCCTTAGGTCACATCAAATTTTATGCCAAATCCATAAACTTTTAACATGTGCAGTGGGTTCTTTTCTGTTTGTTTTTCTTTTTTTTTTTTTTTTTTTTTTTCCAGTCCAGTAGTACAAGGCTAACAGTGAAGGGATTAAGGGTTGACAAGTAGGTCAGGAGACCTAAGGTATGATGTGAGCAGGCACTACGAATCTAGTTGTCCCAACTTAGAGCAGATGACATTACACTTGAAAATTGCATAGTGTTTACAGTCGAGTGCTAATGAACAGGTACAGTATGAAAAGGTTAACTGAGAAACATTGTTAATAAGAAGGAAAGAACAATGAGGTTACTTTTAAAAAAAAATGTTTCGTTATATTTTAATTTAATTTTTAGTTTAATTTTTTTTACTTGCAGCAGAGGCTCCATTGGAAAGCACGTGCTGTATATAGGCTGCAATGTCCTGATCTAGAGCAATCCAGCAGATCAAGTATTTCCTATCTCAGATGCTCTGTGTTGTCAGCCCCAACTGTGGCTCCTATATGATTAATGGGCCAGGTAGCAACTGATGCTGGGAGGGTCCCAGAGGCATTTGGAATTTTGATTCTCTGTAGACATGAGCACAAAACCATTCAGGGCTTCTCCTAGATAAAGTCTATAGCTAGTCTATGTGCGTTGATGCTTTGGTGTAGTTTCAGCAGTGCACTTGCTTAGGAAATCACAGTCTGGAGAAGTCTGGGTGCCAGGCTTGGCATATGTGAGAGGGAAAAGCTAGCCCTAGGAACAGACAAACCTCTCACTTCATTTGTGGATCCACAACTCCTATGAGGCATGATGGACTGCTGCTGGGTGAGGGTTGGTGCAAAGACTATTATTTGGGGAGTTATTCCACAGGACCAAAACAGATGGTACTTCTGTGTGGTTAGTAGTCAAACATACCTGTTTGGGTAGGAAGGGATGGCCTGTTCAAAGAAGGGAGACATGCAGATAAGGAAAATATGAGTATTCTTAGACTGACATTTATAAATTTACAATGCAATACTGAGATAAAGATGGTGCGTTGTGTCACTTTCACCCATTTCACATATGATATGGGATTATGGAAGGTCCCAGGAACAGCAGTAATGGTGACAGACAACACAAATACTACCTGTGAGGAAAGACTGGAGGAAATACGATTGCTTAGCCTAAAGAGGAGAAGTTCAAAGAGACATATAACCAAATAGCCACAAAGAGGAAAGGAATAAATTCTTCTATGCATCAGTTGTAAATAGGATGAAAAATAGTAAATGAAATCACAGCAAACAGAGGTATAAATAAAGTACTGGGAAAAGCTTCATTAACTGTTAGGATAGCAGGATAGAATTTTCATCAGTGGAGATTCTTAGAGAAAAAAGAGATGAATACTTCCAGGAATTATATAATCCATAGTGGCTCAGGGGAAGGATAGATCCCCTCTTCCAGCCCTGCTGTCTGTTGTTCAGTATTTCAGTCTACCTGTTGAGTGACTTTGAATTTTTCTGGTTATTGATGAAAGCTGAATAGTTATTTTAAAGGCAATAAACATTTCCATATGGATGGTACAGTATATTCCATACTCCTCTTTTCAGGGAGGGAACAGAAAATACTCTTCCTGAGTTTCCTGAGGAGATTTTTCTGTTGGAAGTAAACAGATAAAATGAGTGCATAATACTCTGCCCTGTGGGAAAGTATTGAGTTATCATTAGCAGCTGGCAAGGTAATGGCCGGGTCTGCTCCTGGCATAAGAGGGAGATCTGAAAAGGCAGGTCCTGCTGCTTTCTCAGGTGAACAGTTGTGGGAAGACAGAAAACTGCTCATTTGTATCACAGATCTCAAAAGTCTGGTTCTAATGGCAAACTTCAGATTCACACTGGCTGCACAAAACCAGCTTGGTCTGCGTTGATCAGCACTCCCTAATAGCAAGTTTTGATGGATCAAGGCTCACCCAAAGAAGCGTTTGGCTGCAGAGTTCAGGCTTTGTTCACACAGCAGCCCCGGTGCCTCTGTACCCCTTCTGTGCAGAAGCAGGGATTTTTCTCTGTATGGTAGTGCCTGGACTGGCACTCCCTGTGATCCAGCCTCCTGTTAGCCTGCCTGCTCACAAGGGCCTTGGTACATGTGGAAGAAAACAGTGATCCCTGCATGATCATTTTTTGAGGACTGCCAGTCATCACGGCTGCAGTTTGAAAGAGAAAGTAGACTTCATGAGAGTAATAATGTCTTATAACGTGATAAAAGCAATACAAGGCTTCCTTTCAGCTGTGAGTTTGATCCAGATACTACAGCTCTCTGAGTTTGGAAAAAGTTTTGTTTTTATCTAGAAGCTTGTGACCTCAGATTTGAAATGGTTCTTAACTCTCCATCTAATTACAAATTTTCAAAACCTTTATTCTGGTTTTGAAATTTTGAAAGCAAAGACGTTAGTAGTTACATGTTAGCCTGCCATATGCTAAACTTAGCCATAAAGTTTGGTTTTGCTCCTGCAAGCTAACCAAATTGTTCAGCCAGTTTGATCAGGGTTTTGGCCATATTTACAGGATTCAGCAGATGTCACGCTAACTTTAGCTAGGGTTCAACAACTGTGACAGCCACTCTCATTACAAATAAATTTTAAGGGGAAATGGGTTGCCACCCTCCAATACCTGCTGTTTCAGGGCACCTGCACTGAGCACTCCAGCCTGCAGGCACCAATTTGTTTTATTCTCTGAACTTCTGGTAGACTGGCACAAGCAAGGACAAATTTGAGCAGTCCTCTGGAGTAAGAGGACTTGTTGAATGTTCTAAAGAGGAAATGCAAGTCCTGAATGATGGTGTGTGGCTGCTTTTGGTTTTGTGGGTATGTTTTCATGGCAGTGGTATGTCATACGTACTTTTTTTTAGCTTGAACCACACTAAACTACTACTTTTATGTGATAAACCTGCCTTTGGAATGCCAGCAGGAGCTCAGCTACACCTGCTGTCTTGGATGGAGGCCAATGACCTCCAAACCTGCCTAGGTCTGACCTATGCAGTCCCTAGATGTGGCCGCCTGTGGGATGTCACTAGAGCAGCCTGAGCCCCCTGGTAAACCCATGCCCTCCAGGGCAGGCAGCCACATGGCACGCTGCCTTTGGCTGCACTTGCTGCATGGAAACATTTGGTTGTTGAAGGTCATACAGAACAGTTAGAGGCGTAAATATTTAAAATAAAATGCAGATAACTGAATGGAACCTCCTGGTTTTTACTCAACACGACTTGGGCAAACGCTCTCTTTTAATGTATGTTGACTGAACCAGCTTCATAAGTATGAAGTGGAGGGGTGCTGTGTGTTTCCAGCCCAGGCAGCTGCAGCAGGCAATGCAGCTGTGCTGTTTTCCCTCTCAGGAAGCCAGTGCAGGACATGCCTCCTCTTTGTGTAGGGTAAGATCAACTAGTTTGTGTCCTGAGCTCTGAAAGACTTTGCTCTGCCTATTTTTTTGGCAGAATCCATTAACAATCATTCTTTCCAGCTTCCCTTCTTTGCTCACTAGCAAAGAAGTACTTGCCATGTGCAGCTGTAAAAATTGTTTCCAAAGAGAAATAAATTGGAGCAAAAGCTTCTGTAATCGGAGATGCGGAGGAAAGCAGAAGGGCGTTTTCGATTTGTTGTCCTTGGTTGCTTTCTGTTTGATTTGTGCCATGCTTTAAGCTGGAGTCTTTTACAGGACTGTGTGCCCCCTTGCTTGTCTGCATCTGTGTCCTCACAGTCTCAGCTGGAGCAGCACCAATTTGCCCATGTCCCTTGCAGGACCAGGGGATAATCAGGGCAGGCAGGATCAGTCAGAGCCCTGTGCTACATCAGCAGTGCCATGTCGGTGCAGTAAGGAAGCTAGGAAAACGCAACTGGATTTAGGTGCCTAAGTTGTAAAATTTGGTTTGGATACCAAAGTTATTGATGGCAGTTACAGTTTTTCAGGACATTTTTATTGAAAATACTTTCTAAATAAAACCATCAGTTTATCAAAACCTTTTTTTTTTTTCCCCTGAGATCAAAGGTGAGTTTGGCACAAAATTTAAATACCATAAATGAAAAATTCTAAAATGAACTTTTAAAAGAAATTTAGGATACCTGAAGACAATATAGGATCTGCTAAAATTTGCACTTCTAACAACAAAAAGATTGAGTTGTTTTTTAATTCCTGATTAAGATAGAAATCTCTTTAAGTCTCAAACTTTGACAAGACATTAAAATAGTTTCCCTCTCTTTTTTTTTAACCCAACCCTCCCATTATTAAACACACACAAATTTTAGTGCCTTTCCAGGTAGATCAGGAAATCTAAATTCCTACATTGTCTGTCATGTAACATTAGAATTACTTTGAGTTCGAAAGAACCACAGACTGATGAAAAACAGAACTGGTACCTTGCCATCTCTTAGACAACTGCCAAAACAAGTTGAGAAGCCTGTTTCATAAATGAAATCTTCAGAAGCTATCTTTACTTATAGGGCTTCCAAGTGGACAATGAAACCTTAGATTAGTCACAGACAACTTAACTGTGTGCCCTCACTGTAGGTGTTTAAATTGGCATCACCTGCTGCAGATGTGTGCTGTCTACTCGGATGCATATGTGCAAATTTCATGGTCCCAATAGCAATGCTTGAGTCTTCAGCTAAAGGCCCAGTTGTATAATCTGAAGCCTCTGATTCAATGTTATCTCACCTGTATTTCATAAATGTCTATATTGCATAAATACCAAGTCCTGCTGCAAAAGTATATGAGAGAATTTGTGTAAAAATGGCTTTACAAAGCTATTTTGAGTACAATTTTTATTGTAGCTCTGCTGTAGTAAATGAAACAAAGTGTAATTGTGATTGGTCAATACTTTGATCTCAGCTTGGCTTATAATGGTATAAATATGAAGAATATTAGTATTGCCTGGATTTTGTTCTTTGCATTTTGGCAGCTTATTTATGAAATAATTGAAACATTTCTCAGCTGTACCTTTCTTTTCCAAGTGACTTTTGACTTTTTTTTTCTTGCCAAAAGGCAGTGTTGGAAATACTTAACAGAAAAATTCATCCTTGTGTTACTCAGGATGTTTTCCAGATTGGACCAAATGGAAATTGCCAGCGGTAGGAACAGCACATGAGTATTGCTGGTGGTTGCACACATGCAAACTCAGATGCTGAAGGCTAAGGTCTCTCCTATTACCCATGTAGATGTGTTCTGTGTGTTGTGGGTTAGATTTTGACTGTTTTGCTAAGAGACAAACTAAATGCAAACAGAGGAGGAAGAACTTCAGGTTTGTCTTTCCACTGCTTCAGCTGTGGATTGGAGTCTGAGTGAGCAGCCACCAGGGTGTCAGACTCCTTACCCGGCGATCTCTCTAAACACCAGTCCACATGTTCCACCAGCCCCTGGCTTGGAGCTGACCTTCTGCAGGGCAGTCACCAAGCCACTAACTTGCTTTGGAGCTACACTTCCCGAGGAGTGAGTCTAGAGCAGGAGATCCTCTGCAGGATTTCTATACATATTTCCATTAGGTGGCAGTTCCTTTTGTCCAGTAACTGGTGTTGGAAGCAGGGAAGTGCTGGTCAGCTTAGAGTAAGATATATAATGGATTCAGCGGTTCAGTACTTAAGAGGAAAAGACAAATCTTTATTGTCCCTGCTGGTAGTCTGCTTTAGCCCTAGAGCTTCAACTGGCAGCCCTCATCATTTAGTCTACAGATTCTCATTACTAGTTTTGGGCCATATCTTCCTCTGGTAGAAGACTTCTCAGGTCTGGAATGAAACCAGAGCAGATCCTATCAGCTAAGGACAGCTGATACATTTTTTTTTTTTTTTTTTTTTTTTTAATTTTATTAAAAAATTAGACTTTTAAAATTAGGCTTTCTTGCTGTAATTCCAACACTATTAATATGGGTATAAAACCTGTTTTAAAAATAGAGAAAATGATGGTCAGATTTAGTAGATTTTTATGTATGATACAAAGAACCAAACAGTGTAGAGATGACAACCTTCAGTCTACTTTACTTAATGGTTCCTTAATGGTTATCTGGTCTGTTAGTTTTGTACAACCCATCTAAAGATAGTTTTTGAGCTGTCTTATTTTTTAATAACACTAATGTATTGCTTCCTCTGTCTATATCTCTGAAGTTGCATGTGCAATAATGTGTTTTCGGTAATATTATTGCTTTTCTTTGTTGTTTTTAAATTAATATTGTTTTTAAATTAAATATGTATGGTAAAATATTTAAGGTTAAAATTAATCTCTTATGCTTGATTTAGCTTTTCATTGGGTTTTTTTATTGCTTTGGATGCAGTTTCTAAAGTTTTGTAGACCATTTAGAAGAGATTATGAACTTTTGGCTGTGGTATCTGAGTAGTTTGGGGTGAGCTAAGGTCGACTCCAACGTGAAGAAGGGACGATTGAAATCACAGAATTTGGGGAGGGGTTGTTTGCTCAAGAAGACCGTCTTTGCTTCAGATTATTTTTTGTCTCCTCTTTTCCCTCCCCTTTATTATTTCCATCCTGATTTTAATGTCTCTTCCACAGATTTGTTTTTATATTGCCGAGAACCTTTAAAAATAATTACTGAAACCATAGCAGCCTATCTGAAAGCTTTCCGAGACACAGTATGAACTACAGAGCAGGCCAGACCTCAGAGGGTGGAGGCCCCTTGCCAAGCAAGGAAGAATGGATGCTGAGAGTTTCTTTGGATGTTTGTGCAAATGGGGGCTTTGTTGTCCAACTTCTGCATGTGCAGATGCCCAGCATACATTGCCCAGCTTCATGTATATCAGCATTTTTGGGGGTTGAAAGCAATACTAATTTTTAATTACTGTAAGCTATCATGTAAAATTTGTAAGAGAGAGTTTCATTTCGTAGCTGTTCTCAGAGGAGGATCTAAGATCTAAAATACCTATCTTGGTAAATATTGAAAGTATGAAAAGTAATGATATATTTTGTGAATATTCATTTCTAACTTAGTAAAATGAAAATTTTCAATTGCTTTATTTGCATACATGTACTAATTCCTTAGGGAGTGTGAATTGTAAAAAAGTAACAGTTTTGTAGCAGCCCAGCAGAGTCTACAAAGAACTTAACATTTCCTGTCCAGGTTACTGAAATAAGCATTTAAATGGCAGATCAAATGCTGTTTTACAGCTTTTTGGGGTGGAGGTCAGAGAAGGTTTGTGAACACAGGGGATACAAATCATATGCAGAAGAGTCCTCATTTAGTACCTAGTCATTTTGTAAGACGTGATGTGAGTTTCTGTTCAGTTTGTGGTCTGTGAGCAGGGCACAGAGGATAAGTTATGGGGAGTTTTTCGATAGGTTGTGGTCCTTTGAGACAGATGACAGCATATCTTGCTGGTTGCTTTCCCCAGCTTCATGGAGCAAGGTGCCAGCAGTGCTGAACACTAGTCATGGCATCTCTGTGCAGACTGTGGCTGTGGTCATTGCTCCATGAGCATTCCTCATCCAAAGGATGGTGTTTTGGGAGTCAATGCCAACCCTGCTTGCTGACTGGGACATTTTTCAAATTCATTAGTTATGTGCAAATATGGTTTGGTGCCTTACAAATGATCTGGTTTAATGACCAACCTCAAGCTACAGTGCAAATCCTGTGCAGGAGAGAACATCAAGGGACTTCTTGGGATGCACTCTTATTAATCTCTAAGTCTAATCTCAAAAAGTTCAAATGTTTCAGCGAAGTCAGAAGGTACAGTGAGTCTCATCCAGTCTCTTCTGAAAACTGGCCCGAGCCTTGCCATGAACTCTAATGAGAGTAAACTCAGGCTCTCCATCTCCACCCAGTCCAGTGGAGGTTTCTCAGCACTTTGCAGCCTCAAATAATTCAAAATTAACTTCCAGAATGGATTTTTTTTTTAATTGAAGTCTCTACTAGACCTGGTTGCCTGTTTCTCACAAAACTGATTTATGGGTCCTGCTGCGCTGAGCCGAGGCTTTTATTGACGGTAGCCTGACTCTGAGGTGGTGGTTTTTCTGCAGTGTCTGTGGTGGAACAGGCTCCCTTACATTATGCAGATCTGGGGCTGGCTTTTGTTTTGTTTTTCCCACACTCCAGGCAGATCAGTCTTTGATTGCCCCTCTAATGACAGGTATTCAAGTTACTCTAATTTACGTCAACACCTGGGCTGTAAAAACTCTAATGCACTCTTGCTTGTACAATTGCTCTTTTCCTGCTGACTGCCCAGGCCACTTAGTTTTTCTTTGGGCTTTTGATGTGAAATCTGAACTGATCTCTGTGCACTGTAGTTTTTCAACGTTCTTATAGGAATATTGCAATATTTATAAGAGACAGGAATTGAAAAACGGTGCTTTAAATACATTCCACATGTCTGGCCTTTATATGCCTCAGATTTCCCCTGTAGAGGCAGTTGCTATTTTAATGTCATTTTATAGATGCTGCCTTTAGTAGACCAGCAAGAATTCACTGCATGTTTAGTAAGACTTAGTTGATTGTGATTAAGAAAATGCTTTATGTTAAAAAAGCCTATTGGAATGCTGAAGCCAATTGAATTCTAAACCTACACCTACTGAGAAATAAAACAATCTGATGGTATGAGAGATCCTTGATCCTTTTCTGTAAGTATCCATTATTGTACAATGTTTTCAACTGCAGCTTTGTGTCATCCTGTTGATAAGAGAAATATGAATGAAGGCACCATCACTAATGGTGTTATGCAGGTCACTGCATTATTAATTTAGTGCCCTGGGCATGGAGAGGATATGTTGTGGGATGTCCCATAGCTCCCACGATGTAATCTGTGGCTGCAAACAGGTTCTTTTTGTCCCAGCCTCAAGACTTGCAGAGAGAAGCCCCTCTCTTTATAACTACTGCTCTGAAGGGGACTGCAGCACACCAGTCAGCAGCTGTGGGCAGCAGAAGTCCCCCAGCAAAATCCCAGGGCTTGCTCTCCATATTTGATTGGTTTTTTAACTTTTTTTCTGTGCGTACTGAAAGTTGCAACAGCTCAAATGTCAAAAAAACCACCCATTTGGACTAATTTCTGGTACTTTTGGCCTGTTATGCCACAAAAAAAGTGAATAGAAGGGAAAAAATACACCAGATTTCTGTCAGTTTGATTCAAACAGCAGAATTGCTGTGACATTACGCAAAGCAAACAGATGGTCAGAGCTGTAACAACCTAAAAATAGAAGTGGAGCAATAGGTGGAAAGGCAAAAGGTGGACATGCTCATGTGAGCAGAAGTTGTTTTCCTGTGGTAACAAGCTGGGGATTCCAAGGGTCAGACCACGCCATTCCGCCTCTGGGTCACCAAGTGTGGGTTGTGGGAAACATCCCTTCCTGCCCCTCTCCGTGGGCTGCCTGCCACTGCCAGGCCATGAGTGACCCTGGCTGGTCAGAGATGAGCAGTGCCATGTTGTGAGGATACAATGGTGGAAACAGTCCTGTTCTTAAGTGCAATTATTTTTGTTCTGATTTAGGACTGAATAATCTGGAGGCAATACTCAGAAATCCTTAATTTCTGAACTAGCCTGTTTGCCCTGCCAACAGCTCCTTGAGCTTAAGACGGCTCATATTTTGGGGAGAAAACTGCGGTGCTGAGCAGCCACATGATGCTGAGTGATCACTACTACAGTGATGAGACACTGGAAAAAGCAGCCCCATTGCAAAGAAGCTCTCGGGCTTTGTGTTGGGAACACTGTTTTGTGAACACAAAATGTTCACAAGGTGGAACAGATGAGGGAATAAGCTGGGGAGAGACATCAGGTTCTTTATTGCCACAAGTATGTTGTCCCTGTGCAGAGAGGTTGTCCCTGTGGCTTCTCCAGAGCGCTGGGAGTCAAGTGTCCCTTTCTTTAGGTCTGGTGCTGAGGTCGCCCCGGCCTGTTTGGATCCTCGCTGGCTGTGCTGGGGCAGTGTGCCTGGATAACACAGCCTCGTGTGCTGTTTCTAATGCTTGGCTAAAGGCTGCTGTGTGTGGTAGTTGGTGGAGTGTTGCAGGCAGCTCTGCTCTGGACAGCTGAAGAGCTCGTACACAAACAGCTCGTCCTTAACCATCTCTTCTGCCTGGAGAGAGGGTGAAGCCTTTTGCTGTAGGGCTTTTTGCAGAATGGTTAGGAGAAGGGCTCTTCTTTTTTGGGCATGGAGGCACACATGTGCCTGTTTTAAAACACTGTGGAGACTTTCTCCTGTGGTGCCTGGTGCAGGGGCTTTGCTCCAGATATCCTTTGCAGGGCTGAGGTCCTGTTCCCCAGGACGAGGTCGCTGTGGTAGGAGATATGAGCTGACCCTTGTCTGAGCAGACAGGAGTATTTTTGTACAACTGCTCTGAACATGCTGGCTGAAAGAAAATATGAGAGTGTGGATTAGATGGAAGCAATTTTTATTTTCAGTTAGTCAGGTATTTTCTTCTATAGTGTATTTGCTATTACATTATCAGCTTTTTTCAAGTCAACATACAAACATTTAAACTGACCAAAGCTTTGCTGTTTCTTCCAAACAGGGACGATGTTGGTTACTAGGGGCAGTCCTCCAAAGCTAGCCATTGCCTATGATCCTCTGCATATCTTGAAAAACATTTCACTTAAAAGAAAAATCTTTTCAAAATACTTGGATTAAAACAACATTCTGACACCTTAGCAGCCTATTTCTTAGCTGTCATTTTCCATGGATGCAGCACTGCTGGATTTTCTTCGTATAACTCTCGATTGTGTTTGAGAGATGAGGTTTGCTGGGTGAAACTTGCTGTGGAGCATAGGTGCATCTGGCTGTTACTGCTGTTGGCACCCTATAGTCATGTGCTGGCTCAGGGGTCTGTTGACTCACTTGTCACAGTAACCTGCTGTTAGTGTACTCCTATGGTGGTAGGAAGTAGATCCAAAGTGTTTAGGGGGAATTGCCCAGTGTGAGCTGCAGGCCAGGCTGACTGGAGGATCACGGTGCTTGGCTGGATGCTCTGGGATGAGGAAGGTGAGCATGAGGAGTGTGGAGGGAAATGGAGATTCTGTAGGGTTGACAGAGCACAGGTACCTGGGATAACATGCACAGAGATGTAAAAGCACCTCACAGCATCCTCACATTTTTTTCCTGACTAGTCGTGTCCTTTGTTTGCTCTTGTTGTTTATCTTTACTGGTCCTCACCTGCACATTTCACACACCTCTTAAAGTGGTGTAACTGAGCTAAACGAACTCCGCAATTTATAGAAAAGGGTATGTCCAAAACGAAACAAAAAATATATCCTCTCTCTGCAGCCTGAGTAGGGCAGAAAAAATGCTCAGTGTGATACTGGCTTGACCTCTGTTTCTTTCCCAAGAATTAACCCATGCACTTCTGCCAGAGACCTCCAGGCTCTTGCCTTCCACTTCTCCCCTTTTTGGTCCCTGCCTGCAGCAGGGTGGTGTTGCATCCCCCACATCGATCACTGCCAAATTTGTAAAGGTGCACTTCCCTATGGGAGATCCTCCTGTGTGTTGTTCATCTTGGACCAAATCCTATTTCAGGGCCACCCAGACCTCATCCACTTTCACACATGCCTGTGAATGAAGCTTATCATCCATCACCCCTCCAATGGCAGTTTGTGGGAAAAGAAGGGAAACTCTGGTTCTGGGTGTAGGCAAGAGCTCTCCATCACTGACTGGTACACCTCCTCTGCCCTGGCATTTTGTGATAGGGGTGGCATTTTTCAGTGTAGTGGAAAGTCATACTCAAACCACTCATTCTGGGTACTGTGGAGGTTTCCTTGAAATGCCAAAAGTCCCCAATAAAGTAGGCTTCCTCTCTCTGGCAGCAGCAGCTCCCCAGAATTTCCCTGGGTCTCAGACATCCAGAGTAACTTCTCCTCTGTTGGTCTCTCTTTTGGCTGTCCAGATCTCTGCAAGTGGTTTTAAGGGTAAAAAGTTAGTGCCTCCTTTTGCTACCACAGCTTCCTCCAGACGGGATAGGACAATTTGCATTCTCACACCCTTGTAATGTCCTTTTCAGGCCACAAAGTCTTGTAATCCCTGCGCCAAAAGAATTGTCTTTTTAGCCAAAAACTATTCGTGAAAGACCAGTTGCTGGTGCTAAAGGACCCAAAAATACTGACAGTAACATTTTAGGTGTCACTTTGTTCCCCTGGACCTCCTCAGCTATCAAAAGTTAGGAGAATCTAGGCTCTCATGCAGCGTATAGGGTTGTTATACAACGGTACCCAGTGTCTCATTTATAACTTGTATCAGGTTACTTGAGTGCCAGACAGGCTTTTCACTCCTCCACGTGCAAGTGGCTGAGGCCAGAGCATCTCCTAAATATTCTTTCTTCACCCTATAAGGGAATTCTTCTTTAGTATCTTTCAGTGGCTTCATGCTTAACTGAATTTGGTTTGGTACCCTTACTGAACTCTTTAGGGAATTAAATTCATATAGCTGTATATTTATATATAGGTTTCTATATAATTAGAAACTTTAAGAAAAAGAGAAGAAGAAAAATACCTGATTTTTTTCAGGGGGTCTTTACTGGCATGATGTTGCATGGGAGGAGCACCTTCAGCATCCTCTAAAGTTCTCATTCACACTGTGCCAGACTCCTGGGCTGATTCTTGGTGCAGGTAGCCCCTCTGGCCTTGGGAGGATGTGGTGGTGGAACATGGGACATGTAGGCTTACTTATGACTCAGGTCTGCCAAGGAAAGTGGGAGCAGGGGGCTCAAATTTCATGACATCACCATAACTATTTCTGGCAAAAAAAGTTTAATAGCTCAGTACTCTGTTAAAAAAATGATTAATGAAAAAATATTGTGGTCTGTATAAAACTGTAAGTGATTTTCCACCTCCTTTGTAATGCATTTACAGTTAGTTGTCCTTTTTGTTTTGAGAGCTACCTTACTAAAGTACTTGGTAATGTAGCCCAATTTCCTCAAATTCGGATTTTTTAAAAAATCTCCCTTCTTTCATTAGGAGAAAATAATGCATTTTGAAAGAACCAAATCAACATTGGTTTGGAAGTTGGGTCCTTTTGCACAGGGGAGTAATCAGCATTTTAATTGGCAGCTTAAGGCTTTTTTCCCCTTAAATTTATCAATTCTGTTTTATTTCTACAGTTGTTTGTTCCTTCCTCTTTTTGCTTGGAAATTAATCATGCAGGAAATGATTAACCACAGTGAGCTGTCTGTCTGCCTCTGACTCAATATGTTTAAGAGGGAGGGCCTTAAAGCAGCTCAAAACGGCTGACCAGACACAAACCATGCACTTGCAGCCTGGTTGTTCACACTGTCCATCCCACAATAAAGGCCACGCTTCTTTTTAGCATTTGTAATGCTCCTGAAATGATTTCTGAAATACCAAATTAAATCTGAAGTGCCCAGAATTTGTGTTTCATGAGATTCAGTGTCGTACCATTTTTGCTTGTTGCTCTTTACTTCCTCTCTCCTCTGTTTTGGTTTGTAAATTAAAGCAGTCTTTATCACGATGTATTGCATAGCATAACATTTTATTATCATTCCTGATGGCGACTGCCACGCGTGCCTGGTAGTTTGCAGAAATTAGAGCTTTCTTATGCAGGTATTCTTTGCTTAGGCAGCTTTGGAGCATCTCATTTGCGAGCGGCAAGGGCGGCTTTTCTCTCACATACACAGGCTCTGTGCGCTCTCCTCTCGGGAAGGCTGCAGGGAGGCTGCCCCAGCCCTGGGGCTATGGCTGAGGTGGGTCAGGGAGAGTGAGGGTTGCAGTGGTGGGTGCCTGCTGGCACTGCTGGCAGCCACCAGGCAGTGGGAGAGCAGCTGCTGCTGCCAGCTGTGGGAATCCTTCTCTCTTCTGACAATACGAACCTCTGTGTTTGGGGCTCAGTAGCTGATGCTATGGTGTCCGTACTTGGGTTAGTTACTGGGAGCCTTTCTGCCACACCACCGATGCTCACCTAGTTGTAACATTTCTATACAGCTTCTTAAAAGCTGTGAGAATTTACACTGCTGCCTAGAAAATACACTAGGATATGTGTCCTGGGTTTCCAAGTACCAGTACACCTTCAGCTTTGGTCTTTTGGAACCAATTCCTTTTCAACATCCTGCAGCATCAAGCATTATAAAAAACTTGGTTGTTAACAGATTTGGTGGGTAACATTTATTACTGGGTGAATTGGTTACTATTTCAGGTATTTTATAGTGTCAGCCATTAGCAATTTAACATAATGTCCATTTCTTAAATTCAGTTCCTTCTCACTGATCAAGCGCAAATAATGATCTGAGTCCACTGCTGAAGTATAGGACAGTAACCAAGGCTTTCCTCTAATTGCAGAGTTACACTTAACATCTTAGGACATCTTTGTGCTCTGCAAGAAACAGTGATCCTATGAATTAGTGATGAACATAGCAGCTGCAGAGTTCAAGTGCAGCATTGTGCTGACTCAGCTGCTTTGGTTCTGCAGCCCAAGAGGTGCTACTCTTGCCAAGGGCCACCCCCGGCACTGCCCTGTGCTGTGGGACAAGTCACGAGGTCACTGCATCTCTTCAGAACATTGTTATACTTCATATAGGCATATAGTGATCAAATTTTAAAATCCAGAGAGCACCTGTTTTATTTTTGCTCACAGTAAGTCAGACAGAAAAATAGATTGTACAAAATCTAACAACTGAACAGCAAGGGTGAGTCAGAGCTTCAAAGACAGAGCTGCTGTTTCTTCCTGCAAAGTTTCAGCTTGAGTTTCTAAAAATCTATTTTTCCTCTGCAGAAGTAGAGTCAGAGTGACAAGAGTAAAGCAGTATTGCAACTTTGGTTTTAAACTAAAATTTTACAATCTAGGGTGTTTTACTGGCTCTGTAAGTGTATGCATTATACTTTTTTGTGTGGGCACACATGTTTCTCAGTCACACCATGTGATCTCTTTTCTGATGGCTCCTAAAGGAAGTGTGTGCTCTAGATCATCGCGAGTAAACAACCCTGCAGGATGCTTGTGTTAAATTTCAGGCCAATTTTGCCAGAGTTTGGTTTATTACAGAAGCTTGTCCTGTAGTTCCAAAATGGTATATTCCAGTCTATCTTGAGGTCTACAGGACTTATTCAACACCATCACCAGTGTGTACCTAATTTCCATGGCAGTTCTTTGAGAGAGCCCTTCAGTACCAGAAATACTACCTAGTGTGCAGGGGTTGACTCCGGGTACATGTAAGATGGGATAGGGAAGGAGGGAACACCTAGTGCCTTTGTCCCCACTGCTTCCTTGCCAACAATGTGTGCAGGGAGGGTTTTAGAGAAGCTGGATGTGTCTGTGGGTAGTGGCTTCCCCTTAGAGAACTCAGGCTTCAAGCATCACCTTACTTCCTCTTTATCCCCACCAATTCCTTGAGAAGCTGATCTAAAACAACCCAGTTAAAAGGGAAAAAAAGTAGAGCAGAGCAGCCCAAGCAGGAAGCAATCTCTAACTGACAGGGAGGTAGACAAGTTATGGTATTTTACAGGAAGCGTTTTACAGACCACCTGGCTCACTTGCTGCATTCAGGTCTGAGCTGCCTTAAGGGATTCATTTAAAAGTCTGATATCAAACCAAACTGTATTCTGCCTGCTCCAGAAATTTTCCTGTGACACATGGAGTGCCAAGAAGACTCAGGGTATATTATCTAGAGTCTTAGCAAAGCAGTGCAGAGAGCAGAATTTCTCTTTTTAATCAGCTGAAGCAGTTAAAAGCATGGTGAAATACCCTCATGGCACAGTTAAGCTAGAGACAACTGCAGCTGTGGAAAGACTGTATTAAGAAACAGGATGGTTGTGGTCTACACTGAGAAATTATTTTCCTGTTGACTATTTTTTAACAGGAAGCTGAAGAACAAAGCAGCATTAGTCTTGGTGCTTTTAATAGGCTTCAGATTTCAAATATTGCATTTAGAATATGCTGATTGGGAAAGGATAGGGCTTTGTGCAGAGTTTTATGTAACAACTGAAAACGAGAAATTTGGAAGATGGGAATATAACTAAATTGGAGCCGATCCTCTGAATATGAAGCTGTTGTTTCTCTGGATGAGCTTAAGATGCTCAGTAAAGCAGCAGAGGGCTGATGAGAGCAGGCTGATCTGTTTGCAGGACTTGGTGAACGCGTGCATTTGCACAGCTCTGCGTAGGCTTGGCTTCACACAGTTTCCTCTTTGTCAGTCAGTCCATCCATCCGCCAGCTTCCCCTCTGCTCTGCTCACTCTTTCGCAGTAACTGGGAACAGTTCCTGCAGTATGGGAGAGGAAAACCTGCAGACACTAGAGAAGGCAGCTCTAGTGCCTCATGCCACTTTGAACTCCATGATTTTGCTAGATAGTCAGCCAGAGCTATGGGTGATGCGTCTGACTCCTTCCTCCCTAAAGATTTCACACGAAATCCTTTAAAGTCTTATTTCAGAAAATATTTCTTCTGAGGAAGGTAACTCAGCAATTTTTTTTGGGGGGGAAAGGGTGGGGTTATAGCTTTATTCTAATTCTTTTGAAGCATGAGCATCTGATGAGATAAATCTGTACTCCTGCCAGTTTTTTCTGACACATATAATGGATCATGTCAGAGCCATTACAGATTTTGTAGGTGGTGACTCACTGCAAATGCCATTTTGTTTCATTCAGCACATTTTCCTAATGTTCGTTTTAACTGTAAAGGGTACTGTACCTAGCATGAGGTTGATTTGACAGATACTGTGCTATTACACTTCCCCTTGGTTTTCGTCAAAAACAATTAAGTCACTTTAAAAAGTAAGAACTGTGTATTCTTGTAAATAGCTGCCCTGGGGACCTCAGCTGTCAGCCTGGGGTTGTCTGGAGAATTACTCCTATTCCAACTGTGTTTACCTGTCCTGTGCAAACATGATATGAGTGGTGGCAAATCATTGTTATTAAAGGTGGCTCAGGTGAATGGCCAGCACAGGTGAAAGCTCAGATAAAAGAGTACAGCACATGCTGAAATGCCCCAAAACCCCTGATAGGCACCGTTCCAGCCTGCTGTGTGCCAAAATGCCACAAAAAGCCCTTGTGACTTGAAAAAATAGTCCTTGACCCTTGGACTTTTTTTTTGGTGTTCCACAATTTTGTTGCAATGAAGTTCTGTATCTCAGGTGTGATCCTCCTAGGATTGCCTGAGGCTGAAAGTTCAGCTTGGAGTGGGGAAAACTGGGAGCCTGGTCTCTGTCAGGGAAGCTGAGCTTTAGCAGCCAGGCTTTTCTCTCTGCAGCAGCCAGCAGCTGTGAGAAGTCAGGCTGCGTGCTTACTCTTCCTCCACAGGGAGAATACCCAGAATATGACTGTGTGCTGCTTCTGAGGAGGAGGAAGGTTCATTCAGACATGATAATGGAGCTTGGTATCTTCAGAGCAAGCAGGGAGAGAGGAAGAAGCATGAGTCTGTCCTGGAGCTCTGCTATTCCACCCTACCCATAACAGTGTAGGTGTGGTAATCTTTTAGCAACTGAAGGGGTTTAACAGGTCAGCATCTCTTTCTGAGTATAATCTGAAAGTATGATGCCTTCTTGAAGTAAAAGTTGATGGTATAGCTATGGGACTATCCTGAAGCACTTTCATGGGAACAAGATTGTTGGATTTAACAGAGCTCAATTTGGTTACTGGACTTTGTGTGCTGCCATAGCAATTCATGGATTGTGTAAGTGTTCAAAACTGGATGTGTATATCTGTGAGTTTGTATGGCAGTGGGGATCATGTAGGGA
Source organism: Acanthornis magna (assembly GCA_036785705.1). Classification (NCBI taxonomy): domain Eukaryota; kingdom Metazoa; phylum Chordata; class Aves; order Passeriformes; family Acanthizidae; genus Acanthornis; species Acanthornis magna. The sequence continues at coordinate 12,743,338 of JAWUZG010000012.1, forward strand.
GCCCCTGTTTAAAGATGCAGCTGATTTCCGTACAATTAAATATAAAGTTTGAAAATGTAGAATAAACGTGTTAGCTGCAAGGATGTTTTTTAGCTGAGTAGAAATTAATTAATTAAGATGTATTAATCTCTGGACCTTTCATGTTTGTGTTTTCTGTGCAGGTTTCTTAGCAAGAGCAGACAGAGCTCAGCCTTCCACCATGCCTGTGCCCCCACCTCCAGCTCCCCCTCCCCCTCCAACACTGGCCTTGGTAAGTTTTACAGGAGGTAAATGTACCACATGCACTGTTCTCTGCTGCTTGTCACATTGAATAGCATGTCCGGATATTTGGGGAAAATTCCCCAACATTTTGTTTATGGTTGATCATTGATCCTACAGGAAGGACCATCACTTCTGCTCCCTTCCGCTGCTCATGTGGATGTCACTGTCCACTCTAGCTCTCCATCCTTTCATTCCTCCCACACTGAAATGTGTGGAGAGAAAACAGCTTGTCTAAGGGGAGTTGAAGTCTTGCTATCCCCTTGCCTATCTCCAGATGCATACTCCCACTTTCTCCCTTGTCTTACTCCAGCACTTATGTGACTTGAGCTGGAAAAAAATCCTATTGTTTAAATTTGGTAAGGATATCTCCCTCAGCCATCCTGTGATATTGGAGCACAGGATCCACTGCTGGCACAACATGGTGGGTGAAACTACATCGGACCTGACTTAAGCTTAAATGGGAACAGAGTTTGTGCTGTGCTTGCCCTCCCAACAGTCAGTCACCTCACTGACAAGAAGGAAGAAGTTTCTTGAAATGTCATTTTGAAGTACCCAGATATTTTCAGAGCAAAACCTTAGCTGATTACACAGAATGGCCTGTGTCTCTCAAGAGTCTTTCCCTCATTTTCCATCACAAGCAAGATATGGACTCTGCTTGGTCCCCTCCATGGCAACTCTCCCCACCTTTCAGGAAATCTCTGTAACATTGATCTGATAAGTTAGAAAGTGTTTCAGGAACCATTTCCTACAAGAAAGAACCATGTATATGTGCATATGTGTGTATGGTTTGGAGTTTTTTTGTTCTTTCTTGAAAAATTGTGTCACCAAAACATGAAGTGAAAAGAGAGCACCATTGAGACAAACCTTATACATCCAAAGGTTTTATTTGAAGAGGTCTATATTGTTGAAGTGGCAATTGCCATTTTGAAGTATTTCTATCAAATCTAAAATAATAGACAAAGGTCCATCTTTGCTCTGATTTATTTAGAATTTGTATTTCACTACAACTTTCAAAAATGTCCATCATCTTGTATAATCAAGTTATGTATGTAGTCTATTCTTGTTCAGTCTCTAAAATGGCAATTTGCCACAGATATGCCCTGGCTTTAAAAAATCCGAGACTCTAAATCATGAGTTCAAAAAAGGTGAATTTACAGAGAAGTGTTCTGTTTCCAATGAATAATGTGGGTTAGAACAGCAGTAGTGTTGGGTACTTCGAGTCAGTAACAAGGCTAGCTACCTTTAATATCTTTCACAAAACCAGACATGGCATGCTACCTACCCACTCCAATGCTGTTAAAACAGACACTGAAGTCTCAAGTAACTACCATATTTGAGCAGAACTTTGTATCTAGAACTTGAGATTTATTTTGCCTCCTCGTTTTTAATTTTTGTTTTGCAGGCAAATACTGAAAAGCCATCCCTAAGCAGGTCGGAACAAGCAGGGCGAAATGCTCTATTATCTGATATTACCAAAGGAAAAAAACTCAAGAAGACTGTTACTAATGACAGAAGTGCTCCAATTTTAGACAGTAAGTATGATTCTACGTGTTGGAATTTCTGTAGGCATTAATGGTTCCACATATCTGAAAGCAGAAAATTATTTTATGTATCATCAGATGAATTGCCATGAGAGAGGTAGATAAAAGAAAGTGCCAGAAATTGGCATGCATAAAAATAAATTCTGTTAATCGTGAATGAACAGTCAGCTGAGAAATCAAGTACTGCTTATGAAATTTGAATGCTAATTTGTTTTCTAATTCTCATAAAGTGGTTTATTTTCTTGTTTGCTTATATCAGAAAACTATGCAAGCCCTACCAGGAGTTCTGTTGAGGACCTGCAGCAGATCAGGCAAACAAAACCCCCATAAGGACTGAGGAGAGGACAGAGAATGAAGTGGAAATTTCAGACTGTACTTTTGCATAAACAATATAAGAATAAATGCATGCCTGGCATGACACCACTGGCTCCAATACCACTTAGAACAAAACCAGAGCCAGAAGCCACAGCTCTACCTGTGTGTCACTGCTGCATGCAGTTTTGCCACTCATGGAGTGACTCAAGGGTGTTACCTTTTTGGCTGAGCCTTGCTGCTCAGTCTGCCCAGCTGCACAAGGCAGTGACTCTGTTTACCTGAGTGGAAATAAGGTCTGCATTCAGCTGTGCTGCTGCTGTGTCTCACAGCACATCTTGGGATGTGCCGAGAGGAGGCAGGGGAAGCTCATGTAGCAAAAGTATTAGGAAGACAGAACAGAAACAGGAGAAGAGCAAGAAACACGGGCCTGTGCTGACAGAGGAACAGTGTTCATTAGCTAAGGAGAAAAGACTTCTACAGACTGATTAGCAAATGCAATGCACTTCAGTCTAGGTTTGGCCATGCAATTAAAGGCTGGACTGTGATAGGAACATAATGAGGAAAGAAGGAAATGCCCAGAGTGTGACCAAATAAAAATAATTTTAAAAATATTAGATACAGTCTTGCAATCAGCCTGCTACAGTTTTTAAAGATAAATTATCTCTGAATGCAAAGTTACATGTTCTAGCTATTGTAAAGAGCTGGAGGGGATTAAAGGAGGGGGTAAACAGTAAGGTAAAAATGATGCAGCCTATTATCTTGTTTACGTGAATTAACAAATCATGATGAAAGACTAAACCATAGTAGCAGCATTTCTCCAGAGGGTCACACCCTGTCTGAGTCACAGCTGAACTGAGCTTACATGCTTAAGAAAGAGAAGGATAATGTCAAACATTCCCTCATGGTTACACTCTTCCATTTTCTTGGAGGGGTTTTTAGAAGTGGTTTTCATCCACAGGTTTTAATTACTTTGAAGTCAGTGAAATTTTTACCCACCCACAGTTGTGGAAATCAAGATTCCAAGTAATTAAGCAATTGATCTTCACCCATGTAGCCCATCATCTGAGAGCTGACCTCCACAGACATCCCAACCTGTGCACCTGCTCATTTTACAGTGATGCTCTGAATAGGGCCCTTCTCTGTATTGTAGTTGTGGAAACACTTTCATTTTACTCTTGGCAACTCAGTTGTCACAGCAGAAATATTGACATTAGAAAGAAATGGGAGAGAAAGGGGGAGGGCTGACAAAATAATTCCTGCCTATTGGAAACATTTACAGCTAATGATCCTGTCCACTTCTGAACCTACAGAAATGGCATCTCCTTCCCTACTAGGCTTTGTTTAAATAAGTAGATATATTGCAGTATCATCAATAATGAGAGAGTTCTCTACATTCCCAGCAGTGATCACCAGAGACACCTTCAAGAGGAAGGTGCCTTCTCTGCCTTCCTCCTTCCTTTCATTTTTCCCATGAGATTGCCCTGTCTCTGCTTATGGAGAAGTGGAGGGGAAGGATAAGAGAGCAAAAGTACGAAGAAACAGGAAGAAGCAACTAAGAGGCTAACAAAGACTACATGTTATTCTCAGAGGTCCCATCCATGCTCAGTTCCAAATTCTCCGCAGCAATTTGCTCTGCTCTCCAGTCTAGAGCAGACTAAAGTGATGGCTTAATGAAACACAGAGGCTATGGCTATTATGGTTACTGCACGGTGCAGTAGTGATGATGGTAGCTGTGATGATCCAAACCTTGTGTGTTTTGAAAGTTCATCCATTTTTCCCCAGCTACAAGCATTACTCTAGTGTAAGAGGTGACTTTGCAGGATCCGTCTTGCTTCGCTAATATGGGGGATTTTTTTTCCCAACAGAACCCAAAGGACCTGGTGGAGGTGGCGGTGGTGGCTTTGGAGGAGGTGGTGGTGGCAGTGGTGGGGGTTTTGGTGGTGGCGGTGGTGGTGGCTTCAGTGGCGGTGGACCACCTGGTCTTGGAGGCCTTTTTCAAGCAGGAATGCCAAAGCTCAGATCTGCTGCAAGTCGAGATGCTGGTAAGAAAGACCTTGAATTTCCAGTGTGAAAAAATGACATTGCTTAAAACCTTCATAGCACTGCAATAAATTACCTGCTGGGATTCAAAAAGCTATCAAATACCTTAGGCTCTTAGGAAATGTAATTTTCAGCTTGAGTCTTGTTTTATTCTTACTGTTAGGTTTTATGAGGGAGAAGCAACACTCCCTTTCCACCCATCCTCCTAGTTGAATTGCTGCCTGCAAAGTACAGTCAGACAGATTATGTCCTGCCTTAGCTGCTGGTGTGCAGGACCAGAGGGGAACACAGGAGGATCCAGGCTAATACTTTCCTGTGCACCAGGAAAATGGATCTGCTTTCCAAATGGAAAGTACTTCTGTGTCAGCTCCACAACAGCATGATTTGTTGCTTAGGGAGTATATGAGGCACCCCAGCTGGCTGGGATGCACACTGCAGTTGGAGGCTTGTCTGGAACAGGCAGTGTTCTTCTGGCTGACAAAACAGCTGCCTGAAGCCTCATGCCCCTTTAAACGAAGGACATCTGGGACCAGTGCATTTTTTAAGTTTAAGGACACAGGATTTCATGCTCATTGAAAGACTGTGCAATGGCAGCTGTAGAGTGTGACAAACATTATGTATTTTATAGTCTAACATAATTTTTCAGTGCATGTGTACAAAGCAGTCTCTCAGAGCTGGTATTTTCTATTGTGTCACAGTCTATTTTGGGAACTTGTATTAATACAAAAGTTCCTGGCATTGCAGAACAGTACTTCTTAACTGCAGGGCATGCTGCCTTCTTCATGATGTGCACAACTACATCCTTAGATGACAGCTACTAGAACGGGCTGAAAAGAACCTTTTGCTGGACTTTCCTTGTTAAGTTTAATTTAAAAGCTAAGATTTCTTTGCTCTCAGGTTAATAGTATCCAGCACTTGTTCTTCACCATTTCTTCCATCCCTGTGTTAATTGCTTGCTCTGTGATGGCTGCATCACTTGTGTTACCTTCTAGCCACTTAAGTCGTCCCTCACAAGCAATATCGGGATGTCACCTGCTGCTCTGGAGGGGTTCCCCAGCGGTCCCGGGGCCGGTGCTGAGCCCCAAGGCTCGGGTGCCCTGTGCCGCGCTGCGCCCTGGTCGTTCGCAGAGCCTCGGGACGCAGCCCGTTCGGAACCGCAGCCCCGATGCGCCGGTGCTGATGCCCCCTCTCCCGTGCTGATGCCCCCACTCCCGTGCTGATGCCCCCACTCCCGTGCTGATGTTCCCTCTCCTGTGTCCGCAGACGCCGGTGGAGGCCGCCCGCCCGTGCTGCCGCCCGGAGGCCGCTCCGCCGCCGCCAAGCCCTTCTCCCCGCCGAGCGGTCCGCCGCGCTTCCCGGGGCCCTCGGGGCCGCGCACCGCCGCCCCGGACCCGCAGAGGAGCCGCGTGCCGCCACCGAGGCCCGACGCCGGCTCCAAGCCCGACGCGGCGCCGCCGCCCGTGCCCAGCACGCCCCGGCCCATCGCCTCCAGCCTGCACAACCGGGGGTCGCCGCCGGTGCCGGGGCTGAGCCGGCAGCCCAGCTTGGGGCCCTCGCCCCCGCCCTTCCCGGGCAGCCGGGGCGCGGGGTCCGCCGGGCCGCTCCGGCAGCCCGGCCCCGGCGCCGCGCCCCCGTTCTCGGGCCGACCGCCGCTGCCGCCCACCCCGGGCCGGCCGGCGGAGGACAAGCCTCCGCCCCCGCCGCCGCCCCCGGCCGGGCACCGGCCGCCCGCTGTCCGGGAGGCGTCTCTGCCGCCGCCGCCGCCACAGAACAGCAAACCGCCCGTGCCCGCCGCCCCCCGGCCCGCCCTCGGCGCCCCGGCGCCCCCGCTGCCCCCCAGCAGGCCGGGGCCGCCCCCGGTCCCGCCTGCCCCCGCCGGCGGCGACGAGATGCCGCGGCTGCCGCAGAGGAACATCTCGCTGGGGTCGTGCCCGGCGCCCGGCGGGGGCCGCTCCGGACCGCTGCCCCCGCCGCCCGGCGAGAGGCCGCCGCCGCCCGTCAGAGACCCACCCGGCCGCTCAGGTACGGAGCGGGGACTGCGGGGACGGGGCGAGGGTGCTTTGGCCCGGCACGCACCGGCTTCGCACGGGCAACATCCCAGGATGTCATCCCTCTTAGGCACTAGGGATTCTGCAGTTGGAAGCGAGGGTTTATGGGCATCGAGGTGGCGTAAGGAAAGTCACGGTGCATCACCAGCGTGCTCACATGTGCTTTTGCAGATCTTGGCAACTTTCATTATAATCACTGTAATTGAAAAGGGTTGCAAATGGGATTTCCCCATTACGTTCTTTCATGCAAAGAAGCTTCTGGTAAAGTGACAGCATCTCACTTCCTGAGTCAGCCAGCATGAGTTAATGATGACGTTCTTGCAAATGGGGGTTTGTGAAACCTGACCTTCTACGTGTTGGGAGACACGGACACAGTCAAATACAAATAGCTTTTATTAAAAGACCGAGCCAATAGTTGTTTAGTGTAATAGCAGTTGTTACAGCGTGACTAAGTGCTGTTACTAACCATATGTAGATATCAAATTAGACTAAAGTAGAGTTGTCTCCTTTGAGTTATTTCATAATATACTTTGTCCTTTGTAACAACTGTTGTTCATAACTTTTAACAATTGCACATCATAGCTCAGCTCTCTTAATGCCTGATGGTTGTCCCTTTGGAGATGAGAGAATTTAGGCACATCAGGCCCTGTAACATCAGGAGGAGAAGAGCATTGCATAGAAGATAATGCTGGGAGCTCGAAGAAGTTGCCTTTCATTTCATCCTTTGGAATAAAACTCAGAAATCATCTCAAACCCACCTAGCCCTAGACAGTAGATATGAATGTCATGGGAGCTCCCACAGACAGCCATCTATGTTGCTTTCCACCTCCTTGAACCAGCCTGGATCTCCAGCAGCTGCAGCAGCTGTGCAGCTAGAGAAAATACTATATTGGCCCTGAAACTGTGCATTGTGGAATTGGTTGCCAGCCCAGAGGATGGCATAATGCCAACACAGCCTGCAGTAAATAAATCAGAGAAATCCCATTACAATTGACTGGGGGATGGATCAAAGTTGCAGAGAGTGTCTGCAATTACTCAGTCACTTCCAAGGGTTTGTTTTGTGATAGCCTTGGCTTCCATCAGTGCTTTCCTAGTTGACTCTTCTGAGGCAGGTGCTTTTAGCAAACCTGCACTTTCTTCTGGCTCATTAAATAGAAGGAAGTTGTAGCAATACCTGCTAAACATAAATACACCTATTTTGCAGCAGTTCAATATAGATAATGGAGCTTATCTAGGTTTAGAGAGAGGAAGCAAAACTATTCTGAAAGTTGCTGAATGCTTCTCATTCTTTGAAACCATTCCCCAAAGGTAGACTTTTGTGATTTGTAAAATAAGAAGGGGAGCAAAAATACACAAAAGTACAGCATGTTTCTTGAAACACGTTCGAATACTTTTTGTTGGAGACACAATATCTGCTGCTCTGTTTTTCAAAATGCATATCTGTGGATAGATTTCATCAGGACAGGGAAGCATTTATTGAAAATTAACATAATTATCAGTTGCTCAACTGTGCCAAACAGTGGTAGTGAGACTTTTGAACATGCATAGCCCTCCACACCCTCTGCTTCACCTTCTTGTGTCCTAGTCAGGGGTACTTCTCTCCCTGGCAGCAGCAGCTTTCCTGTCTTTATTTACTTTTCTTGTAGAAGCACCCTTCCCCTGCCCTCAGGACAGCCCTGGGCCTGTATTACGTGGGCTGTGTCTTCATATTTGACCTGTCATGTCACCGTGCCATTTACTCAGATATACAAACACTGGAAATGCCAGTCTGTGTGAGGTCTGTTTCCATTTTAGAGGGAGATGGATATGCTCCAGCTACCAAAAAACCTGTCATGCTGCTCATTTGTTTATAAATGAGTGAGCTGGTGTGCTGCTGCTTAATGCAGCTGCTCCTGGGCTGAGCTCCCCTGTGCACCACTGCAGACCCTGGCTGTGACATCCCAATGGACAAAGAGCATCTGTGGGTAGCAGGTGTCTTCTGCTACATGTCCTCTTGCCTTGCAATGGTACATTGAAAGGAAATGTGTTACGGTTTGGACCTCCACAGTACCCTGAATTCCAGCTGTGACTTCTGCTCATTGTGGCCACTGTTAAATTAGAGTGGTTTAAAAGTAGCTTCAAGGACCAGCGCCTCTACAGGGGCTTCTGTAGCTGAGGGAAATGGGCATGTGGACACGGCGGTGTATTTATGTTTAGATACATCCTGCTCCTCTGAGCTGTACTGTCCAAATCAGCACTGACACCCAGAGAGCCCTGGAGCTCAGGGAAGTGGGTGCTGAGGGCCATTACCCCTTGGGGCCGAGGGTCCTGAAAGTAGCCTGTTTTGTTAGCGAGAGCCTTGGGATGCAGGCAGCAGCTTTCCACCAGCAGGGTAACCCCTGGTGTTAACAGCGCTTGTGTGCTTGCCTCTTGCCTTGCTCTAGGCCCCTTGCCGCCACCTCCTCCTATAAGCAGGAATGGAAGCACTTCCAGGGCTTTGCCTGCCGCTCCCCAGCTGCCTTCCCGGGCAGGCCTGGACAGCCAGAGAGGTGGGGCACGACCTCCGCTTCCCCCGGACCGGCCAGGCTCTGCAGCGCCGCCGCCACCACCGCCACCTTCCGCAGCTGTCAGGAACGGCTTCCAGGATCCCGGCGATGGTGAGCCATCCTCCCACTTGTTTGCTTTCCACAGAGGCGGTCTAGTGGCTTTTGCCTTAATTCGTCAAAAAGGGTTTGGGATAGAGACTGCTTCTCTAGTGCCAACCTTCGATCTCTGACCAACAGAGGTGTCACTTGAGTCTCAATTAACCCTGGCAAGTAAGAACAGAGTAAATATGCCATACATAGAGCAGAATTCCAAAGTCATCATTGCAGTCTCCAAAATAACCCTTTGAAAAATACCCTGAAAGAAGGAAGGGGATTGTTTCAAATCTAATATGAATTCAAACCACAGCTACACTGACACTTCGGAAGTCGGAACAAGTTAGATGACTCAAAAGCTGACAACTGAAAAACAGATGAGGGAAGAGATTGTCAGAACATTGCTGAAAATGTCAAGTATCTATTTCTGCGAGTGTTTATTGAAAAGATGAAGTCCAAGATTGCTGTGTTTTAAAGATTCATCATGCTTTTCAATTGTTTTCTATTTGCATAGAACAGATAAATCCTTCCGTTAATTACAGGAGGCCAAAATTGGTACTTCTGACATTTATAAGGTTAGAAAAAGCAAACAGAAAATGAAACTATAACTCACACATCAGATAAGGCAGAAGGATCACAGACATATTTTTTTCCTACACAAGTCATTTGCTGGGTTCAGAATGTGCAGCTCCTTTACACACTGGTTTCTGATTGCAACCCTTGGGAGAAAACATAGAAAAACTGGATTCCAGCAAATAACCACATGTACAAATGCCAGGTAGAACTTACTCAGCTGCGTATTACATTATGCAGTAATTACATTATGCAGTATATTACATTATTGCATATTACATTATGCAGTAAAATATAACAATATTGCAAGAAAGTTATGGTTGCAAAGGCCTGAAGCAAGAAGGTGAAGAAATTACAAAGTTTAAGTTAGCCCACACTTTATTCCTTAGGCTTTCAAATTCAAGTGCAGAACAGAGTTCTTGGAACATTTCCTATTATTTCAATGAAGAAACTGGTCAGCTTGCTTTATTTAGAATCCTGTAGACTCAGTAAATACAGCAACAGGGGCCCTGTAGTCTAAAGAGATACGGCTTCAAGTGATGTATTTTTCCATTTTTGACGCTAGTTTTATACAGGATTCTCTATCATAAATTTTAGCATAATGCCCCCAAATGTTCTTCTTCCAGTATAAATATTAAGGGAGAAAAACCAGGGCTTATAGGAGTGTGCTTTTAATGATGTTTTTGAGCTCTGTGTATCAATGACACGTGAATATCAGGAAATTTTATACTAGGAACATAATACCGTTCTGAAGTAGGAGAAACTATGCAGTTCCGGTAGCACATATATATATGTGTGTGTGTGTGTGTGTGTGTGTGTGTGTTTGTTAAAAAAGCAGATCTGTTATACATGGAAGGGAGAGTAAGACTTATTTTAGTGGAATTATGGCTATTTTCCTGATCTGTGATTTTGCATTAAATCAGTAATCAGTTAAGGTTAATAAAAATTTTCATTCCCAAATTAACCTAAAGCATCATCTTCCCTGACTTCCTAAGAGAATGTTGGTTCAGTATTCAGCTATGTAAGCATTTTGTAGTTAAAAACATGCATTAAACATAATGTTAATGTCAATTTACTTTCCTAAGTTATGGCAGAAAACTAATGAGCAAATTGCATGGGATTTTTTTCAGATGAATGGGAAAGCAGATTTTCATTTCATCCAATATCTGATTTGCCACCTCCAGAGCCATATGTACCCATGAACAGAAGTTATCCCAGTAAACTAGCAAGAAATGATAGTAGAGGTAAGTTGGAATTTCAGTGTATTGTCCTAAAAACAGTGTGGATGGGGAAGAGTCTGGATGCTGAGGTTCCCAAACTTCTCTGACTAACGGTCTGGTCATCCTTCCTTATCACACAGGAAAAGCTAAATGCAGGTCCGCAGGTACAAGCCCTTTTAAACTTTTATGTGAGTGGCAATTGTTTGGTTTTTAAGCTGAAACAGGTACTGTATGTGTGCAGCTCTGCCATTATAGTCAGCTCTTCTGCTGTAGGAAGGCAGAACCACAAAATCCCTGAGGACTTTCTCCTCATTTCCTGTCTAAATTCGTGCACAACTCATTTATTCCTTTGCCAGTGTCATCCTAAGTTTAGTTTTCCTCTCTTCTTATGTGTTAAACCCCTAATGTTTTTTCAGAGAACAGTCACATCCTCCTCTCCATTTTTGTTTTGCTGTGCTGATTAAATCCGGATGTACTACACTCTGCTTCCAAGTCATGTTCTCTGATCATCAGAGCTGCTTAGGTATACGTTTCAGTTAGATTTTTATCTTTTCCAATCAGCGTTGCATGCTGTTCTAGTTCAGGTTTCAAACATGTCTTCTACAGCATGAATGTTTCCTATCTTCATTAGTGGTATTTTGCCTGATACTCCTAATGATCAATTACTTCTTTCACATCCAGTGACATTGGTGGCTCAGAGCTATATTGTGATCATCTGTACACTCAGATATTCCTCTCCCGTTTCCAAATGATGAAGTTTTGGTTTGAAGCAGAGATTCCTGTTAGTCTCTGACCCTTCACTTTGCCCTGTTAGATTTCATCCCCTTTGTTTTAGTCCGCAAAGGAAGGCAAAGTAACGTATGCATTTTTTTGTGTTTCCTTTTATGATTTTGCTATGAAAAGCTTCATATCGGTAAAAACATTAAGAGCTTTGAAATTTTACTGTGTTTAGACCTTGCCACTTTTCTTTGAGATTTGAGTGTATTGCAAGTAGCACTGAGAAGGTGTGTGTTCACATAAATTAGTAAGGTTATCAGGAACTATCAGTCTGTTTTGGGAAGGGGACAGCAGACCAAAATACGTGTTTTCCAGACATTAGGGCTAGCATTAGTTAAAAACTTGATTTTACAGTATTTGAAGTTCTGATGTTGTTTAATACACTAATCAGAGGCTCTACAAAGTTGGGGTTTTTTTGTTGTTGGTTTTTTTTAATGGCCTGGCATGAAACTTGGTAGATTTTCACCAGTTACTGAATTAATTGCTTGGAGGTAAACTCCCCCTTCAAAAGAAGGGATATTGCAGGAGTTAACACAAAAAACCCTTTCTTTCTCTTTTAGGTGGTTCTGTCCGAAAAGAAAGAGGTGCTCCCCCACTCCCACCCATACCAAGGTGAAATGGGTTTTGGCCAATCTTTGGGTGACATCTGTTCTCAAGTTTCCTTCAAGTCAGCTCTCCTGTCCACGTGACTGGAAAGCTGTCTGTCTTGGTTGATTTCCACTTTTGGCTTGTCAGCTGGAACAAACTTCAGTCTCTATTACAGAAGTAATAGATGTGGCTTATGGACTATATTTGCTTAAAGCTATGAATTTTATTTGCTTATACTGCAGGCATTTTGTGGACCATACACAACATACATGCATCATGCTTACCATGTCCAGCCCTGTCCCCTGGAGAGCTCCACGGGAGGTCTGGCTTTGAATTTGGTAGAGCTTGAACAAAGCTGTTTCATTCACTTTGGGTTCAGTAGCTCTGTTATTTTAATGATAAAGTATTTGATGTTTTAAAAAACAGTTGCTGGGTAAAAAGTGTATCCCGGAGTCCCCTACATCCTTCTTTGCATGCCTAACTTGGCCCATCTGCTTCTGCAAGCCATAGATTTACTACATGGTGACAAAGAGTTCATCTTCAACTTTTTCACTTCAGCTTAGTCAAGCACATCTTAGACAATGCACAGCACATCCTGCCTCGAGGATGGTGTGTCTCTGGCCTTGTTTTTATCTGCGGAGAATCTTCCAAAGAAAAGCAAAAGTGAAGAATTCATCAGCATAAAAATATATATTTTTTTATCCCTCTTTTCTATTTTTTTAATAGTGTTATGCATTCTGTGACCTAATTCTTTCCTACTCTTATGTGAACCAACCCCACATCATGTCATCTGTGCCCTGGATTACTGTAACGCCCTCTGCCTGATACTGCATGTGAAGAGTCCTCAGAAAGCAGTCTGGGTGCAAACACAGCAATTATTTTAGTTGCAGGCTCCTCCTGTAAAGCATCATTAACGCCAGTGCTCCACAGACTGCTTTCCAGTTGTTTCTTTGGTACAATTAAATTATGGGGTTTGACTTAAAAAGCTTCTTGGCACTTAGGTCACAAGTCTCAGAGAGATTGTATTTGACTTGCATTATGGTAGAGCAGCTGAGGTAAAAAATGTTCCTAAGTGAAAGTCCTTTCAAGTTATGAAGGGGGTCCAGGGTTTGTGCATTCAAGGGGGAGCATCCAAAATTTGCTGTCTGCAGTGGTTCAGGAGAAATGGAAAGATCTGGTCTTCTGAGTTTGCCATGAAGCCTGTCCTTTCAAACTTTGCTGAAAGGAGTCTCTGCAGAGAGCTGCAAGGCTTACATTAATAGAAGAGTAAAGTATTCTAACATTGTGACAAGCGGTTAATATGTTTAATGGCTTTTGAATTTTGTGTATGAGAAAAGAGCTAATTGTTTGAGTGAATTATACAAGTGGGTCTAAGTGTGTATAAAATGCCTTTGGAAATTAGAGGAAGATTATAATTCTGGATTTGAAATGTTGGTGAATGATAGCTCTTTGGTAATTGGACCTCTGAAGTATAGCTCTGAAAAATTCCCCCTCAGTCTCATCAGCGGCATGTTTTCTTCAGTGTGCTCCTTGGGATCCCTACCAAGCCTGTGTCAGCAGCCATGCTTCACAGGGTGTTGCTCAAAAAAACCCGAAACAAAACATAAAACCTAGGCATGTAGGTTAAGAAAATGTTTCTCTAGCATGGGAGACATGAGCCTAAGTACACTCTGCGGCTAGAATGAGGTCAGTCCTTGAAAATCTAGGGAATTTGCCAAAGAGAGTCTGGACCCCGCTGAAATGTCTGTGCATAGGGCTTTCTGTTCTGTCTGTGAGCGGGGAGGGGCAGATCCCCTTTCTGCTTGACAACCTGCACATCACATTGAAGGGGATGAGACTAGAGTTGGATTTGGCCATTTAATTTGGTCTTTTCAGTGTTTGTTTACAAAATCTTTTTAGCTGTGATAGCATTTGATTATGTACCTGTTTTTTACATTTTTATATCTAATGACCTATTTCAAGTTACTGTTTATGGTCTTGAACCTGCAATTAAATGCGCAGGCGCAGGGATGTATCTACATCCAGTTGCAGGATCATGGCTGTAAGAGTTTCTCAAACAGATACTCGTGGGACCTCCATGTGACAGGTGCACCTTGGATCAAACCTAGCGCAATGCTGAATTTGTATATGTATTTTATGGATGTCACTTAAAGTGCCTGTCTCTTTGGGATATTATTATGTGAATAGAAGTCCAAATAAGATTTTTAGGATAATAACTTAAAGGATAAATTATTGTATTCATATTTTAAAACTGAAGCACTTAATAACTTTCTAAGGAACAACATTTTGAATTTAAGAATACAATATATTCAGTACCTTGACCTGCCAAATCCTTGTTAATATCCATATAGCTATGCAGCCAAAAAAAAACCCCCAGCCCTCCAGAAACTTTATCTTTTTTGTAATTTACCTGCTTCCAACATGACTGTTTTATAAGTCAATGAAAATGCTGCTCAGTGTTCTGCCAACTCTCTGTATCATTCAAAATATCTTGTATTTGATCTTTTCAGCAAGGTTTTCTGACCAGAAATCTGGACCACTACCAAAGACTTGGAAAACCAGCTTGAGTTTCACTTTAAAACGTGCTGTAAAAGGCTCCCACTTAACAAGCCAAGAATCCTGAGCTGCTTAGGTTTTAGCAATTCTTTTTTACTCTAGAAACTTCTTCAGAATAGATGTTTGGCATACTTGTAAAATAGCTTAACTCTGCAGAAAGAGGCATTTTTGTTCACGTAACAACGTTTCCATTTATATGTTTTGCTGTAAAAGTCCCTAGATATATTCCAGAACAAAGCAGCATTTTATCATTCAATATATTGCTTCATGTAGGGGTAGCTATTCACAATATGATCAGTATTAAAGTATTTATTTCACTATGAAGTGTTAAAAAAGAATAATACAAAACAGATTGAATCAATGGTGCCTTATGACTTTTTTAGTCAACTTCTCTGTGTCTCAATAGAAAAATTAATAGACGTTGCTCTTCCAGGTCCTAACGTAAATAGTGCCGACAGTAGCATTTTACAGTGTTCGAGCCAAGCCCTGCTGTTGTTACGTGCTAGATCTGCTAACTCCAGGTGGAGCTCAGTATGCGGACAGACCACTGGATCAGTGTGTAGGTGAGAGGTGTATGTGGGCACTGGTTGGCTTCACAATCAGTTGCTGGTATTGCTCTGAAGATTTAGACCTGTCCCAAAACCAGTGTCTGACGCTGCTGTTCACACAGCCCAGCTGACTTCAGTGTGGTTGCATAGGTTACAGAACTAAATTTGATTGACTGCTTGCATATAAAATTTGCTGGGTTTGTTTCAATGGCATTGTATTATAAACCTTCACACCTCAAGCTATCTTCTTACATTATCACTAAGGCTCACATTGTATGACAATGGCCATGGATGTTCATTTTTGTTTAATTCAACTCCGTAAATAAAATGAGAATAACTTTTGTACCATGTAAGAATAATTCCTCCTCTATATTTTTGAAAGAAAAGCATATTATGTTTGTTATGACTTTCTGCACCAGCCACTGGGAAAAGAGGTCACAGTGATGAATGTTCAGAGTTGTTAAAGGAAACTCAGCTTGTGATTCAGGAAGTGTGTATTTCTGTAAATGAAATAAATAAAGTCGCGAAGTTCTTGTTTAAAAGCTGGCATTTCCCAACACTAAAAGAATCATAAGGGTTTGGGTTTTTTTTTGTGCAAAGCAGAACTGTGAAAGAAGTTCCTTACATTGTCACCTAAAAAACTTGGGCGGTAGTTTCTCCTTGTAGCATTAACTGTTTACCTGACACTTGTAGAAGTAGGTCTGTCTTGGAGCTGAGGATAAAGGAGCTAAACTGCTATTATTTGTCACATGTATTGTAATACAACAATTTTCTGTACAGAAGTATGGAAATAGAAAGGGTACTTTTTGCCTGGGAAGTAAAGAATGAATTTGAATGATCAAACTGAGATTATTTCAAGTAGAATGTCAAATGCTGAGAGACCTAGAGAGAGCCCCTTGGCCACAGGATGCTGGAAAAGAGAAGATTGCTCAAGGAAATAGAAACCAATTGGCTGAATGTTGTTGCCAGTACTAGAGTAAAAATTACGATATAAAATGTGAATGTCTGTAGTTCCACATCGCAGTGGTTTGAGCACCTTTGTCTCACAGTTGGGTGCAAACAAGCTGCCTCAGCGGTACATTGACTCCATATGACACAGATTGAGTGAGCTTTAATCTTTCAAGCAGTATTCACCAGAACATGAGAATCTCTCACCTAAGATATCCAGGAGCACATTAAGTGCAAATCCATGGAATGGTTCTTCATGCATGTTAGAAGAAAACAGGGATCTTGTAGCCTGTAAGATGGATGTGCTTGGACCATTGAGTTAAAATCTAAACTGTAGCATTGACAGAGAGGGGAGCATTGGAGTAACTCAGGCAGAAGCAGGACACATGTGTATGGTCTCAGTGAGTATGCAGCAGGTAGGTATGCAGACTAGAAAAAAGAAAATGGAAACCGCATGTCTTGAGAAAGGGAGTAACCTTTTATGTATGTTGCCATTTTGAAATACAGTTTGTCTGTGATAAATATTCCTAAGTGTAAACTTATGCATGCAGAAGAAGACATCTAAATTTGGACTTCCAAAGCCACACAAGAGGGAGGGAAACATAAAACAGGCTGAGCAGAAAGTAACATTTTTATCAGATGCTTAAAGTTTGAGCTTTTTATAAAGTATTAATCTAGTTCTGTGAATTTTTTTGCTTAACATTTATTTTGTAAGTGATTTTGTTCTCCTTTTTTTTCTGTCCTATACCAAATAAATTTTACTTTTATTTAATTGGTGGTGCAGACTGTTACATTGAGGACAACCACAGTTGCTTCTTTGACAAAAGTACACGTTGGCTTTAGCAGGAGCATAACAGTGAGCCTGGCAGGAGCTGGGGTGAGCTGTTCTCCTCTTCTGCCTGACAGTGCACAGCAGGACAGCAGTAAATGCTCAGAGGACTTTGGTCCTACATACAATGAAGATTAGACACCTGCAGATAAGGAGAAATAATGAGTTTACTTTAGGATAAAGAATGATTGATAACCAGTGGTTAGTGATGCTGTACTTGTAGGTGGCTGTTGGGTGAGCTGTGGCCATTGGCTCTTGGCAGAGCAAGCTAGGCACTTGCCAGGGGAAGATGACATGGAAAATCACTGTAGTTAAGTGTAGATTTTTGTTCATTGTGTCTCCAGTCACAACACAGAAAGCTGCCAGTGAATATGAAACAAATGAAGCCCTCCTTTTGACTTTGGAGCCCTGTTCTTGATCATAGGTGTTAGGCTTTTCAGATAATTTGGACCAGGTTCATCAAAGAAAGACCCTTTGATAAAAGTCCAAAGGAGGTTCAAATTCAGGCTGCACTTCCAGCTTCTCCTCAGAAGTTAGAAGGGTCATTTAAAACCCTAAGCTAAAAAGCTCTTTACTATAACTCATCTATCTTGCAAAGACTTAAGCATCAGGTTTGCTCTTACACAGGTTGTGGATCGTTTGACATCTCTGGATCTCTGTCATCTCTGGAGACTGCTTGTTGATACTTTCATTCTACAGACTGACTGAGACAGAGACAACTTTCTTCAAAGGCCACCAACACTGATGTAGCTTGGAGACCCAGTGGTCCTGTTTCCTGGGCTATAGAAACAGAGAAACTGTGAAGGAGAGGGGGGAAGCTGGTGAGCTGTAAAGGAGCTGGCTCAGCAGGCTGAGAGACCTTTGTTTGCAGATCTCAGTGGCAATAGCCTTGAATGAGAACACAGAGGTATGAATCGAATCGTCAGCTAGTAGGACTGTCTGTGGCATGTTTTACCAAAGAAAACATGGGGTTTTTTTTCTGGTTTTCAAGAAATCAAATTACTTGCTTGGCTTCAGGAAGAGGGAACTGAGCTAAGCGTGCTGTGACCTTGTCATAACCACAACATAGTCCTTCCTTCATTTAACTCAAAAAATGCTGTTGATTTAAAACCCACAGACTACCCTGTAAAACAGCTCTGGCTGCTCCCTGCAGTTGCAGGAAGGCTCATGTGTAGCACACAGCACACATAGAAATATGCAACTCCTTTGATCATGGTTCAACAATTTCCAATGACCTTCCTGCCTCCTATGGACAGGCTGCTCCCCTGTGCCCTCTCGCCCAGTCTGACTCCATTTTACACTGAACATAGTAAATTAGTCCCAGCAGATTTAGTCCCCCAGATTTGGGGACTAAATATTGGCCCATACATCTCTGTACAACAGTATTATTCATGTTAACTAAAGAAACTAAAGAAAAATTTCACCAGCAGTCCAGGTACAGAAACAACCCTGAGGAAAGGATGACTGGCACAAAAATACTTTGGTTAAACACAAAGAATAAATTGTGTGGTTGCTGCTAACATTACCTTGTGTCCAATATCTATCTGTCTACTGAACAACAACATCAGTTCAGATAATCTCTTCTTTAATCCTAAAACATATTTGTGGCTTAAGATATATGACTTCTGCAAAAGCTAGATTCAAAATGTAAAATAGCAATCCATCATGAAAGCTGTCTATATGATACTGTAATAAGGTTCTTCTCATTCCCATAATTTTTCCTCTTTGTTATTACCACTCTTTCTGCAAATAAAAAAGTAATTTCTTCAAGAATGCTGAGATTTAGCCTACATAAATACATACCTCATTTTCAAAATGAGATCCTTCTTGTTATTTTTTCCCCCCCTTTTTTGCTAGAATACAGGAGATATCTCTGCCTAAACACCTCTAAGTTAAAGGTGGACAGAGAGGCTGTTGGTTACTGTCCATCCTTTCTCTCTCCAAAACAGGAACTGGTCATCTGTCCCTGCAGTCGTGGCAGGGCTTTATCACTGTACAATGCCCTTCCCAAAGGGGACTACTTTGGCTACCTTTTTTATGTGCCTGCGTGCAAAAATATTTTTGCTCCAAGCTTGTGTGACCACTTTACATGATAAGGCCTGTAACCAGTTCCCTTCTGAAAATGTTTTTGTATTCATGCAAAGATGGGTGTTTAGGCAGTCGGTGTTGGGTGTTACCCAACTTGAAGGAAGCATTCATGTATACAGGGCTGTGAAAATGAGTCATTCCTGTCCTTCTCCTTTCCAGCAGAAATTTTAGTAAATTCAGAGTTACTGGTGAGCCCTCGTGTGCCCGGTGGAGCAGCAGAGCCCCTGCATCTGAAGGCTGAGCACCACCAAGCCAAAAGAGCAAAAGGCAGCTGAAGCCATCAGAGCACTTGTGAAGAGAGCAAGGTAAAGGCTGTGGGTGAAAGTCCAAGCTGAAACCCCAGCCCCGTCATAGGTATTCTGATACTGGAACTAGCGTACCCTGTAAATAACATCACTGTGCTGTTTGTCAGAGGCTGCAGAGTCTGGTAGTACTTTCTGTGCTGTCTCAAAACCAGCCCTCACTGCAAACTGCTGGAATCCTTCTGTTGAAGTTTTTTCCCCTCCTTACTTAAAACAGAAACTTTCGCTTCTGCTATTTGACCAGGAGCTTGGGTTACTTATGAAACCTGGGAACCTTTGTTTCAAAACAGAGATACATGTTCCTTTCCTCTAAATATATACTTTCATCTCCTGAACTCTGCCTGCAGGACTGCTGCTGTGCTTTCATCCAAATGCCAATCAGCTGTGGGGCTGGTGTGTTTGCTCCAGATTATTGCTGATTTAAAAACAATACCCTGCTGTGTGCTATAAGAGAATTACCCTCTGTGCCAGAATCTTCATTCCTCCCTCTCTTACACGTATGGCCACTTGTGAGCAAGGGGAGGAATTGTAAATATACTTTTTAGCTGCGAACTTGTCTAATCTACATGCAAGTCCAAGCGTGCATCAGAAAATGAGAAGCCTCGTGTGTTTGTGTTTGTGTTTGTTTTGAACCAAGCAGGCGGGAACAGGTGCGATGCCCCCGCAACCCGGCGGCTCTCTTACTGCGGCCGGCGCTGGTTTCCGCAGCCCGTGTGCGGCTCCCGGGGCAGCACGGGTGCGCTCCCCGCTCCCTGCCCACTCCCTGCTCGGGGCCGTGGCCGTGTGCGGCTCCCGGGGCAGCGCGGGTGCGCTCCCCGCTCCCTGCTCGGGGCCGTGGCCGTGTGCGGCTCCCGGGGCAGCACGAGTGCGCTCCCCGCTCCCTGCTCGGGGCCGGGGCCGTGGCCGTGTGCGGCTCCCGGGGCAGCACGGGTGCGCTCCCCACTCCCTGCTCGGGGCCGGGGCCGTGGCCGTGTGCGGCTCCCGGGGCAGCACGGGTGCGCTCCCCGCTCGCTGCCCGCTGCCGTGGCCGTGTGCGCCGCCGGCCGCGCGGTGTCGCTGTGGCCGCGCCGTGCCGCCCGCCCCGCCGGGACGCGGTCCCCGGGACAGGGTCCCCGGTGGCTCTGGGGACCTGGGCGCGGGCTCAGCGGCAATGTTCCCCGCCCTTCCACGCCGTGTGTGATCCGCGGCTCGTCAGCCCTGCTCCTCGCGCCTAACTGCCCGCGGCTGAGCCGCCTGCGCTGGTGGAAGGTGTCCCTGCCCGTGGCAGGCGGCTTGGAACGACATGATCTTCAAGGTCCCTTCCAGCCCAAACCCTCCTGTGAGTCTACGCGCGTTTCAGCATTTTAGGAATACTACGCGCTGTTTCACAGCAGCGATTTCACTCCACGTGCATCCGGCCTGACTCTCCATGCAGTTACACAGCTCTTAGGCAAGTCAAATTCCAGTACTGGCATTAAAATGATGCAATAGAGTAATACGCCTGACTCGACTCCATTACAGTTCAACAGAAAGCAGCATGCTATTAGACCTAGATAAATAAAGTCTTTAGCTAATAAAGCTTAACTGGAGCTGAAGAAGGAGATAAGAATTAAAACAAAAGACCTTTTAATTGAAAAATGCCAAGGGGAAGTAACAGAGAGCTCTAAGAAAGCTACTCTGTCAATATTGCAGTCTTAAAATCAGTATTTACTCAAATATTTAACAGAAGAAAGAAAGCTCTTTGTATCGTTATTGGCCATGAATTTAAATGCAATGACAAATTACTGAACATAATGAAAAAAAGGTACAGTAGCTTTCTGCAGATGAATTCAGGAAGAAGAGGGTTTGTTAACACAGTCCTGTGACACAGTAGCAGAAAGGATCGAGTGGTGTAGCAGTGGTGAAATGAATAAGAAATAAACAGCTATTGGATTTCTATCACAAGAGACAATACACTGCAATCAATACATTTGATGGACAACATTTAAACCGTAGTTGTGTAAGTAATAAACAGTGGCTGGCAAAACGGTGGGATTTGGTGTGACCGCTAACACTCACATTTGTTAGTATGTGGAGAGACTTTATGGAGATTTGGGTCATATTCTGCAAACATATCCAAAGCTTTCAATTTGTGATACCAAAGTTGTTTTTGTGGTTTATTTGTTTGGGTTTATTTGCTGGGATTTTTTAAGGCGGGGTGGTATATTTGGTGGGATTTCTTTACTAATCAGTTGCTTGCTAAATAAGCAACAGCTGTAGCAGGTCACACCAGCACCAGCTTATTTAAGTACTGCAGCTTGCTTTAATCTGGTTTTCCTGAGTGAAGCAGTATCTGCTAACTTGTGTGTAGCGCTGATAGCTCTTCTGATTTTGTCAGAGTTTTTTTATTGGGGTTTTGGGTTTTTGGTTTTTTTGAGGATTCAGGAAATTTGAGTAGTCTTCCAGTAACTGAGCACTCAGAGTAATGAGAACATGTAAGTAATAAGCTGCCTATGTCAAAATGAGTGAATAGGTTTTCTTAGGTCAAGGAAGAGCTGTGGTTCTTATGCCCTATTCTTAATAATTTCACCACATGCTGTTAGTCATGTTAGCATGTGAAAATGTAAGAAAAATATTTTAAGTGTCTACATACAGTAGATACAGCTCTAACCATAATATGAGGCAAATGGACAAGACTTGACGATGATTTTCCAGATAAAGCATTTGTAATCACTAAGTTAAAATACTGATTTCTTTGTGACTTTTGCATATTTTCCCCCCATCAGACTGGTTAACTATGTAACTAATTTTTGAGTACTTGCATTTCAGTTCGTCACACTTACCTTCTTGCTTAGCCAAGTGAAAGGTTGATGCTCTAGCACTAAGAATGGAATTTATACATTTAGGAGGTCTCTTCAACGCTGTTTTGTCTCCCCTAAAAACAATTTCTTTATTTTTCTTTTTTGGTTTTTTTAAAATTTTAATTTATTAAATATTATTTTCTTTATTTTTTGCTTTAGAGAGGTGAATTTCACCATGCACAACGTTTACTGGGCTTAATTTCCAGTGCAGTCTATTTCAACAGACCTGAACATACATAATTATTGCTGAAGTCTTAGTTTGACTTTCCGCAGGCTGAATGTACTAGCTTCATGTATTTTCTTTTGGCAGATAGAGTATTTTGAAGACTATAATTGCACCTACAATTCTGTGGCATAACAGTAACACATGCCCTTGTCTCAGCCACACAACAAAGTGAATAAGTGCGGTACAGTAAACATGGTTTCAAAACCAGCTTGAACATACACACTGTCTTACAAAAGATGCTATATGAAAAACACCAATTAAGTTCCCGTAACCAACGCAGATAATGAGGTGGACTACTGCGAAATTATAGATGAGCTGATAAATGGCCTTCTTAAGAAGGAAGATCTTTTACAAATGTGTTCCAAGGTAACTGGGGTGGATGTAAACATCCAGTGCATCCCTCATCATTTCTGTGTTAACATTCTTCAAGCATATGGTAACAATATCTGGCATTTTCCTGCTCTCTGTGTTATACTGCTTTCAGGATATGCAGAATTTCTCTCAGGTGTTGGATTTTTTTTATGGTGTTTAAGCCTCAGAAGTTTGGGAAATTCTTTCATGGGACAAGTGCTTTTCCTTTGACACCACCCTTCAGAGACAAAATCCAGGGGCCTATTTCTTGTTTACAGATGAATTTTCCTCAGGTTTCCCTCACTGCTTAACTGCCTCATCGAATATCTGTATATTGTACACCATAGTTTATTTTCCAGTAACCATGTGAGTCAGTGTAAGTGACCAGACATATCTAGGTATAGATAAGTACTTCATGTTCTTCCTGAATGCCCTACGCACAACTGCAAGAAAGCAGACATCACAAACCAACAAACTTTCTGAACCCTGAACTACATTTTTAGGTAACCAAAGTTAGACATGCATTTTGGATGGAGTCAGCTAAGAAAATTTAACAGAGGTTGAGCACGGGTCCCTGCCTCGTGCATTATATAATCCGTTTCCTCGTTAAGCAATGAGCAGTATGAGAAGGGTATTTTTTTCCAGCACTGGAATTAAAAGACCATGTTGTCTGGAGGTATAAATCTAATTTTCATGTGACGTTTGGCTCATTGTCAATAACCAAGGAGCATGGAGGAAGTATTTTTCCTGTAATTGAATATGAGGAGATTACCTAAGAAGTGCTAGTGTCTTTACCCATTGCTGCAATTACTGTGTTGGTAAGATACTTGGATTTTTCCATGCTATTGAAAACTAGGTGTGCAGCTCTCTGGAAATTGTACTGAAATTATACCTGTAAATTTCCAGACAGATTTCATCCTGATGCATTTGCTGACATTCTTCCTGTGTGTTCGTATTCTGTATTCTTTTTTTTTTATCTATTATTGGAAAAGTTATGTTTTTATAATACCCCACCAAGAGGTTATTTAGAGAAATTTTGTACATTTGTAATCAATAATGCTGCTTTGAAGCTCATCTGACACTTCCTATTGTAAGGCAATGTTGTCTTTCAGTTATCACCATACCCTAACAAATTGACTACAACTTTCATTCTAGCTCTCTAGAAAAAAAAAAAAAAAAGCCAATTACTTTTAGTATTTTCAGAAACAAACTGGAGAAATGTACTTGCTTACAGTAAATTCTTGAGTGTTATTCTTCAGAATACCCCAGCATTTCAGGTTTTGCAACTACTGCTTGAGTTTACCAGTGGAAGTAGCCTTCACCCCTTGCTATGTTTACCTGTGAAGTGGCCTTCACACCGAATACAAAGATACATTTGTGACCGTCCAGAAAATCTTTCCAAATTATCTCAGTTGTATGCCTTTGTATGCTTTTGTTTGTGGTCATTGCCAATTCTTAAAAGCTATATTATCTGAAACCTGCTTTCACTGAGAGAGTAAACCTCGTGCAGTTCCTGTGTGGGGCCAGCCCGTGTATGTGTAATTGTTGCAGGTAAATGAGTATGATGAAAGCCACAGGATGACTCACGTAATGGCTGCTCCAGCTGCTTTTCACTGGTTAAGCTGCTACCCAGATCTAAAGGCAGAAAGTGTCTCCCATATAATCTCTTGACTATGATGGCACTTGAGTGGATGGAAACATCCATTTGAGTGAAAAACAGAACAAAAATCATGGGACAGAGCAGTACATGATTATGCGATGTTATGTAGTGTTAAGGGAATGCTCAAGAGGATTGAATTAAAATTTTGGGGACAACTTTCAGTTTTATGTTTGTTTAGTGGCTTTTGGAAAGCTTGGCTTTGCAATGCCTGTAGTTGTGTTTTCTGTGATCTACAGTTCAAGTGCCAAAGCTGAATTGCCAGTGGTGGAGGGATAAGCTGTGATCAAGAGCTGATGGACTGTATAAACCTGTCTTCTCAGGAGCTTCTATACAAAAAACTCGCCTTTCGCATGCATTAGTCACCCTATTACAGCTATGGGCATTGCTGTGTTTAGGGGTTTAATTAATGCATGGGGGCTTCTTGATACCTCATGAAAATTGATGTCCATGACTGTCACCCTTAGTTTACAAAGATCTTAGAAAGAAATTAAACTCTATTATAAAGCCAGGATGTTGGAACACAAAGATGCTGCATGGAGCATAAGGGTATGTTGAAGGCCAGAGAATATAGGCTCAAAGGAAGAGCCTATGAAGCTTTGATTAAGTGTTGAGGGAGCAGAGAGTAGGTGTTGAACAGTGAGAAAATATTGTCCTTTGCTGTTCTGGGAAGCAGGATTTTGTATGGTCTTTGGAAATGGTCAGGATTGAATATTGAATACTGTATATTGAATACTGCATTAGAAAGACTTCTTGACTCCAGTGTTAAGTTATCCTTGCTAATTATCCAGATTGAAAAATGCCAGAAAACTGTGTTCCTAACATTTCCCAACCAAGTGGAGAACTGGTCCTGTAACCCAGTGTTTTAGTTATTTCACAGTGCTGTTCTGGTGGTACAGTCTGGTAAATAATGATTTCATGTTTCTTAACAGGGCAAGGGGTCAGACCCTAGTGTTCTTCTCTCTTCATCTCAGAAGAGGCTGCATGTCAATGAGAGATAGTTGCTAGGCTGCTTATAATATGTTTAAAAAGATTAAAATCTGCAAGAGGAAATATACTATATTAAGTCCTATTTGTATCACTTCTGCTTTGTTTATTTAGACAGCAGTTGTAGTACTTTTATCGTATCTTTTTCTTATCACATGCCTTTGATACTACATTTTCATAGTTTTGAGTATTTTACTTTTTTAGGGTTTTGGGGTTCTTTACTCTTTACTTTTTTTGAGTATTATACTTTTTATTCCTTTGTGTTCCCCAAAAGAAGACACAAGACTCGGGTCAAGTGTGCTTTCTTGATTTAGTACACTGGGTATGCTAGAGCTGAGATGGAAACACAGCCTTGTCCTGTTACTACTGATCCCTTGGGAAATCGTGCTCGTTGTCAGTCAATAGCAGTCAATGAGGAGCCTATCCAGCCAAATATATGCTCTTTTAAAACAACTGAAGGATTCTCATGCTTTAAATACTTCATTAAATGCTAAATCACTAGTGATCTTTTCAAGCAGAAAAAATTAGTTCAGGAGAAGGGAAGGCATACATTTTTACCAAGAGTTCATAGTACAGTCTGGTATACCTCCCTTGCTACTCCCCAGAGCATGTCCCTCTAAGGTGTGTTATTTCTATAGGAAACAATGAAAGACAGAAAGCCAAACAATCTGAAAGGCCTTATTATACTGTATTTCCAAAACCAAATCCGTCTCAAAGTGATCTTTGGCAGGTGCCAAACAGATGGACTTTAACAGTGAAAAAACTAACAAAAGAGTCTTCTTTATTAGGGTTTGCATCAAAACAAAGTCTCACCCTAACGTTACAGTGGTGGGTGAGTGTTACCCAACAGGCTGCACCACCTTCCAGCAATAAGCATACATAATAAACCTTGGCACAGCTTTGGAATAATCCCTTGCTGATCTTTTGCTTGGGCTGTGTTGGCCCAGAGATGGGACAGGATGTAGACAGGAATGAGAAGCAGTGAGGAGTCAAGCACTGACACTGCTGCTTCATGTCAATTGAGATTCTATTAAGTGTATACACTTCTAGTGCAGAAACATAAAATTTAAGCATTGGTGCCTTTAAACGAAATTTAAACTAGACATGCAATATCAGCATAGTACCTTCTAAAAGTTTCTAACAGCCTTGTTTATCCCCACAAGTTTCTATCCCTGTCTGCATTCTTTACAGGATTTTCTTAACCCTTTCTGGACTTTCAATTAATTCCCTTAAGTGTTATGTCTGTTATATTGTCGCTCTTACTATATAATATCTGTTTTGTTTCTGGTAAGCATTTCAACAGTAGACCTTGTGATCAGAACTGACTACGGGCAAAATTCATGTCTGACACAGTGCTTCATAAATTGTCAGTCATGTATATCTTTTTTGGTTGAGATAATTCTCTGTTCTGCTCTGTTTTGACCTGTAGTGGGTGTTACCTGAAAGGGAAAGAGGAATGGTCCTTTTTTTTCCTGGAATTTCCCTGTTTGGAATGGGAAACTATTGAGCACACAGACTGGATGACATTCCACCACCCAGGAAAACTTCTGGGACACCTATTGCCATGTGTCTGGCACACTTAAAAAGTAAGGCCAGCTGGTTTGAGTCTGACCAGCTATGGGGGGGAGAATACAATACAATACAATACACTGAATTCACACTTGCTCTCTGTGCAGCAGCATCTGTCGTGGTTCTTAGGAAAAGGGCAGCTGGAACTGATGTGCCCTCAGTTGCATTACACAGGGGAAGCCTTGAGGAAGCTGTATCCTCGTTTACTGCATGAGAATCTTTGGTCATTACCAGTTTTTAGTTTTTACGGGGGAAATTACGGACTGGCCACATGTGTGGGACCGATGGCACATGGCAAATACGGCGTTTTGTTTCTAAGTGCTCGGACAGCACGCTAGGAAAGTTGGAATGAGCGTCGGAGGTCCAGGGACGGGCTGCTGCCGGCAGCCAGCGCCGCTATCGGCCCCGCCGAGCTGCAGCGCGGCCCTGGCTCGGGCAGATAACGGGGGTGACCCCGCGCCGGCCCTGCGAGCCGCGGCGCTGCCCGGCCTCCCACCCCGCGGGGCGCAGCGCCGGCTGCGGGCAGCTCCCGGCAGCAGCCGGAGGTGGCAGGAGCTCGTTCCGCCCGCGTGGTGCCGGGACGCGGCTCCCGAGCGCGGGGGAAGCGCGGCGGCGGCAGAGACCCGCGGCACCCGGGCCGCCCCCCGCCGGCGGCCGGCGAGCCGCCATCTTGCGGCTGAGTCCTCCCCGCCCGCGCCGCTGCGCAGCCCCGGCCCGCCCGCGGCCGCTGCCCGGGGTCCGCCCGGGGCCCGCCCGCCCGGGGCCCTGAGCCGCCTGCGGGAGCGGGGCTGGCGCTGGCGGGGCGGGCCGGGGCGGGCCAGCCCTCCCCTGCTCGGCCTCGGTACCGGCGGCCTCGGCCTTGGAGGGCTTGTCAGTTTGGCAGAGCACAAACCGTCTCCACGCACCCCTGTGCGGAGGCGCCTACCGAAAGCTAAGTAGGTAAGCTGCCCGCTCCTTCGCCCGGCTTCTAGCTTTATTTTCTACTGAGCCAGCTGTCACACAGCGCTGCTGGCTTTTTATCTTTGACTGAAAATGCGGTGTGCTCGTAGCTGGGGTGACCATGGGAAGGAGAGCACTGATGGGCCGGGAAGGGGCAGGCGAGAGGCGTTGGTTTTGTTGTGGCTTTCTGGCTGCAAGTCAAAGGATTTTACATCCCAGTTTGGCATGTGGTGCAAGTGAGGCGCTTTTTAAGGGGTGCTGGCAAGAAAATGTTACGTGCCTTTTGAAAAACGTTTTGCTGTTTGCTTCAGAAGTATGTATGTGTCTGTTGACAAGCCCAGAGATCAGCCTAAGTGAAAATTAAGGGGAGGTATGTTTTCCATTCATTTTCTGAGTTGACATTCTGTGCTGCTGGCAACTGTTGCTTCATTTGGTGTTGTCTGAGCTCCTGCACTGCCAAAGTTTTGTGGAGCCTGAAGTGTTTCTGTGTAAGCTGTGCCAGTCATGGGCTCAGGGCAGGCCTCAGCTTCACCAGGTGCATGCGGCTTCTCCGGCTGCTCTGCAGCCAGGGGCTTTCTTGGAATGGCCTCATAGGAGAAAAATGATAAAGGAAATGTGATCTTGAGAAACAACTCCTCAGTGATACATAAAGTGTGTGATATTTCTTGTGGCATTGTCTAGATTTCCAGATAGAGATGGCTTCTTGAGTTAATTGCTGTGTCAATAATGTCCTCTCTCTGTTTTCTTAGCTCAATAGATGAAAGTTAAAATTGTGGTTAACTTGCAAAAACAGGAACTGCAATAATCACTTCTTCCCACTTAGTTTTATCAGTGTATCTCCCTAAAGTTGCTTCCTCTTTCACTTACTGCACAAATTTTTACATGAAAATGCATATAGTACATGCTTATCATAGCTGAGAATGGGGTAGTATAGCTGCCACGAATGGTAACTCTTCCTGCCCCGATTCCACTTTCATCTTCCTGAATAAAATAATGTGTCATCCTTGGGATGTTTCCACAGTGCATTAAAGTAGGAAGCCTTCTGCGTTACATTAAAGTAGGTCATGTTATGGCATATAATTTATGAACAATATGTACAGTCTTGCCAGTGTCACCACATTACCCTAAAAACGATTATCAGTGGAAAGCTTAAGAGTGAGAGACCAGAGGGAAGATATACATTGAAACTATCTCTTCTATTCCCTCATACTGTCTTTGACTTTCATTAAAATAAGAAGATGAAAGGGATTTTTGCCTTCCTTTGGTGAACGAGTCAGTTTCTCTATTTCTGTTCTCAGAGAGGAGCCTGATGTCGCTTGACTCACTGCTGCTGGAGAATTGAGTTTCTGGTCTGGTGAAGTTTGGGACTTTACAAATATTGACAACCTACAAGAGAAATGTTTCATGGGAAGTTTAAATTGAACTTGTTTCTTGCTCTGTGTCTATTGTTGGTCTTCATACAAGGTTTCCTCTCTTGCAAGCTGACAGTTGGCCTGCAAGCAGCAATGCTTGGCACAGTTGACAGCAGACAGGGCAGCATCATTCCTAAAAGCTTTGTCTGTATTGGCCTGCAGTTTCCAAAAATGCAGCTGTGGCTGAGTTCTCAAGGATTCAAATCTCAATCCTCAGTCCCTGAAGGGATAACTACAAATCATATGTTCTGTGGAGTCAAAGTGTTTTCCCTTACAACTGTATTACATTTCCTTATAAAGTGTCATTAGTCTAGTTAATTTCTTACATCCACTGTGACAAAAAACTCATTTCTGTGTAGAATATATCAGGTTTTGGTTTTGAATGAGATAATTATCTTTGATTTCATTAAGAATTGTGAATTGAAGATAATTTCTCTCTTGTGAGACACTAGTTTGAGATAAGACTGAGGTTTAATAAGGCTGTATATTAAATCTGTGATTAGCCATTACATAATCTCACAACAGTTATATAAATGTCTGTATCCTATAGAGCAAAAGACGCCGAGACGTATTGGCTGTGTTCAGCAGCATGCTGTGCAAAAGCTTGCATTTCTGGAAAACACTTCTCTGCAGTAGATAATCTGTGTTAAATGTGAAGGGTTTGGGATGTGCATGTCTCAAGCTGAAGAGATGATTCACTTTCAAAGCCTTCTGAGTAGCAGCTTTTACTGTGATGCAGTTCTTCTCTTTGAAACTCATGTGGTTCACCAAAAATTTGTCCTGTATTACTTGTCAGGGTCCCCTGTAATGAAGTTGAAGGTATCCTGAAGAAAGCTGCAGGAATCTATCTATCGATCTATCTATCTCTTACAAAAGATGGTTTTGGATTTGTGGGTGTTTATTCATGTCAGTTTTGATCTAGTGAGAAAGATACAGGATTTAACATGTGCTATTGACTGATACAACATGAGAGTCAGTCTTCTGCATATCTGTTTAAGTCCTGAAATGGGGACTGGGGCACTTCTGTATTTTGCAGCAATTTTATGAGGAGAAATAATAATTTTAATATAGAAGGAAGAGAGCCTTGTCATTAGCCTTGGATACCAAGGCATAGGAGATGAGAAGGAATGCTAGAATTTAGGGAGAGCTACAGCTGGAATACACTTCCACTACAGATCAAATGTTGTGTTGGGTTAAAAAATTTTCATCTCTATCTTCTTGCTGAAAAAAAATACCTTGAGGGAGCAGTGAGTGGGTTGAACACATCACTCTGCTGGGAGCCTTACCTCTATGCAGTGCTATAAGCTTGGAGAATTTGACGTGGGGCTGTGCTGAAAACCTGCTTTATACCTTTCAGCTAGTGTAGAATGTGGCTGATTTCTTTCAATAATGCAGTGTTGGAAATCTGTCTCTGATCCTCTTTTGGACATTTTGCAAATTCCAGCAACATCCTTAAGTTTTTCTAATAGAAGAAATAGTTTTTTGTCTGCTTCATTTATTGCAAATTTTCCCATTGTTCTGTAGCAAATAATGCTTTGAGCTCCTGGTCCAAATACATCTAAGCAAATGTATCATCTATAATAAAAGAAAAATACAGCCTTTAAAATAAGCTCCCTACTTGGAGGGAGACTCATTTTCCTTGGGAGCAGGGATAGCCAAGGCTACTGGGCAGATTTGGATGATGCAGCAGCTCAGTCCAGATGAATTGCAA
Source organism: Acanthornis magna (assembly GCA_036785705.1). Taxonomy (NCBI): domain Eukaryota; kingdom Metazoa; phylum Chordata; class Aves; order Passeriformes; family Acanthizidae; genus Acanthornis; species Acanthornis magna. Next base: position 12,774,261 of record JAWUZG010000012.1, read on the forward strand.
CAGCATTGTGGAAGTGTTTACTAAAAACCTCAGGCATAAATAAAAGTCATGAGTCAAAGAGTTGATGCTGCATGTGAATATGTATACGCTGGATGCCAGGGTGTGAAATAGGCCTTACAGGATCTCACCTTTGCGCTGACTTGATTTACTTGTTTATTTACCTGGCTGCTCTGTTCTGTGTTCCTTGTGCCTGGGATACAAAGAAGCTGGGAAGACTCTTAAAGCAGTTGTTAATTTGCACAGATTGTGCTGCACAAAGCACTGTTTAAACTTGGCAATCTTGACTTTACTGCTGATATATTAAATTGCTTAGGGGAAATCAGTTCATCTTTGCCTTAGGTTCTATCCCTACAAAGTGGGGTAAGTTATCTTGACTTCCTAGACAGAGTACTTTAGGATTTAGTCGTGTTGGAATTGTATATGTAGCGTTAGCTGATGGACTGCGCAGATTTCAGAGCTGTATTGCCAAAACCGTATCTGTTTCTGGCAGGACCTTGCTATTGACCAATGAATATTTGTGTTTGATATCCACTCACTTCATCTGATTTGCAGACTGTACGTGTCTGCTTGCATATAGAACCTGCAGTGTTGCAATCAACCCAGTCAAAGGGAATCACTGCTAACAAGTGAGGAATGGGGGTCACCAGATATTTCTGCTGCACATAAATACTTAATGCATGCTCAAATTTCACTGCTGCAGACCTAAAAAATTGTATGTAGAAATATGGGTAGGCTCTAGTGCGATGAATTAGATTATTGGCTGCTCTGTCATATGTGGATTCTTTGCTAACTGGAAAGTGTATCATTAGCACATCATACTGAAATGTTGGGAGAGGTCAAAGTTGCACAAAGCAGATACAAACTTCAAGGGTGATATGATGATTTGATCTCTAACTCTTTCTGGAAAGTAGATAGGACCTTGGCAAATGTTTTTGTACCAAAGTGGAGAAGCTTTGCTTCTTTATCAAACTTATCTTCCTTTCCTGGTGCTCAGTTCTTGTAAGGGCTATGCCTATTGTCTATTCTGTAATAATTTAAGAGGGCATAAGCTTGTACTTAAAGGAATAAGGTTAATAAATGTACTGTTGTTTCTTTTACAGATGAGATCATTTCGTACTCTTCTTTTGGAAGAGGTGGTCAAGGGAAATGGATAGCTATTCAGACTTCACTGCAAAGAACCTCTCATCTTCAGCCAATATGTCTCTTTCTTTGCCTGGACAAGCTGGACTCAATACCACCAGCGGTACTCCTTCTATGTCAATAAGCAGGCTTTTCCCAGCCCTGTTGGAATGCTTTGGAATAATCCTTTGTGGCTACATAGCTGGAAGAGCCAACATTATCACATCAACTCAGGCCAAAGGACTGGGAAATTTTGTGTCCCGTTTTGCACTCCCGGCTTTACTGTTCAAAAACATGGTGGTACTTAATTTTTCTAATGTGAATTGGTCCTTCCTGTATAGTGTTTTAGTTGCCAAAGCTGCTGTTTTTTTTTTAGTCTGTGTTTTAACATTGTTGGTAGCCAGTCCTGAGAACAGATTTAGCAAAGCAGGTTTGTTCCCTATTTTTGCAACACAAAGCAATGACTTTGCACTGGGATATCCAATAGGTAAGTATGCTTTCTTCTTTAAAATTAATTGTCGTTGTTCTAGACATGTTTGATTTTATTTTTCCTTAATTTGAAATTGACTTCTGAACTGAAGTTACATGCAATCAAAGTAATTTTTGACGTGCCTCTCAAATTCTGTTTGAGATTACTTGACACCTAGAAAAGGTTAAAAACAAAAAAAGAAAGCAAGTTGGTTCTAACAAAACAAAAAGCAAGATGTTTGATTCCAGAATTAAAAATACAGTTACAAAGGAGAAGCTCAAATATGCTATTTCAGGTTATATGTAACAAGTAGATCCATATTTTAGATTACTTTAGGAGGTAACAGTTTCTTTCTCCTTATTCCAGGGCAGCATGCTCAGGAGACTCCTCGATCTTTCTTATTCCCTTCAAATTTGCTTGATATGTATAAAATTTAGACAAATGCAATTGCGTACTTTTTCTTTAGACAGAAATACCATGCTTCCCTCAGTTGCATCTCCTGATATTTATTCCTCTTGAAAGAAATCAGAAGTATGTCACAAATGGGGCTGTGAGAATTATATCTTTGTTGGTATGCATTTTAGATGCCAATTAGAGTTTCTCTTCTTTTTATATTTGTATTTTGGGTTTCTCTGAATGTATTTCCATTGTATCCTAGTTAAAACATTCTTTCTACTTTTGCTTACTTGTCAGACTGCATATTTCTTCAGGTACTTCATGATTTATTGATTTATAGATTGATTTATATTTTTTCTATGTATGATCTCGCCAAAATCGACACCATTTAAAGCTTTACTGGAACAGTTACTGCACAGAAACATTGTAGGCTCTTCAGGTTTATTTCTTTTTGTCCTTTCCCTTCACCCATCCCCAGACTTCCACCAGTGTTCGGTTCATGCTGTCACCTGTGCAAACTTTTTACTGTTAGTAAAATATTACTCAAGCTTCTCTGAAGTGTTTGCAGGACTGGTCAACAGCAAAGAATGCCATGCTGTCTTTTTATGTGACAGAGGTAGTGTTTTGAACAAAGCCTGATCTTTCATTAAAAAAATATTTTTAAATGCTGTAACAGTGGAAATTTGTAAAGGAAAAATTCAGTATTGACAAAAAAAATCTGGCACAGAGCTTTGTTAGCACACCCCTGATATGGAACAGAGTTACTATGATAGAAGGCTTTGGGATTTTTTTATTACTGGGTGATGATGATACAAGTCTGACAAACAGGTTCAGGTATTCTCTGGAGTTGTGTGTTAAAAGCACAGGCACAGCAGAAATGTTGTGTGGGTGATGGCTCTGTTACTGTGATCATACTCATTGTATTAACCATGGACAACTAGTGTGTGATTTATATGTAATTTTGAGCAGCTGGGACATGGAGGATTGATTTTTTTAAAAAATTAAAATATCTTTGATTTCAGTTTTTTTATATGATCAGCAAGCAGGCACCATGATTTAAATAAAAAGAAATCTTTTCATCAGTGGTAGAAAGTTGTGGATTATTTTCAGTGTCTTAAGGAATCATTAAGAGTGATGTCTTTTTTTTTTTCACCCACTGATTCGGTGATCTAATTATACTTTTTGTACCTAGGAAAATGTATTCTGACGTCATACACGATTTAAAGTACTTATCGACCTTAATATATTGTTTTAAATATGTAGTTTCAGTTTGCCAGAAAGTAAAGACTTTTTAAAATTTTTCGCTCAGACATTACTTGCATGTAACTTGTGTTGAATTGTGTTCGAGTGGCATGGGCATTCTGTATAAAGCAACATAAAACATCAGTCTCAGGTTTGAGGTTTTAGGAAAAAAAAACTATTTACATAAAAAGTGTCCAGCATGTTTAAAGTGGTTTTGTCTATCAGGATGTATTTAGTGCTTAAAACTGACTTGTTAAATGCAGTAACTAACCCCAAACTTGGTCATTCTGTTCAGCAGTTTATTTAGGATTTTAGTACAGGTAGTTCTTGTATATGTACTTTAATAATGGCCTCTAAAAGTAAAAACACCTTTTCTTATGTAAGTCAGAAATCAACTGGATGAGAATGTCAGTTTATTTGGTCTAATGAGGAGACTGTTCAAAGTGAGTGCTGATTTAGCACTTGGAAGTTCCTGTCATTCCAGAGGGTTAAATAATATGAAGGTAAAAATCTTTTGGATTTTGAAAAATGTAGTCACCAGGGAAAACCTTTTCAGAAAAGGTTAATAATGTTGTTATTAAGAATTATTAATTGTATGGATAATATATATCTAATACATAGTAGATATAACAATTAGGATGATACAATTAACTATGTATTCATGTATTATAATTGAAATGCTATAAATACCTATAGCATATTATTGATAATTACTAATAACAAGAAAACTATTGAATATAATGACATTATAAGTCAGATGAGAGAACATTCTACTTTTAAAGTATCGGGGTTTTTTAAATTCACCTTAGAATTGAATGTTGTATATCTTTCCAAAGTATTTTCATTATTTTTGAAGTGCTGTTAGTACAAACTTGAAATAAGAAGCAATTCTACTTTGACTCAGAAGTATGTAGCAGTAATGAAAAGAAATGCTCATGATTTAGAGTTCCTTGAGGGACCATAACTACAGCAGTAACTTTTGTCCTGAGTAGTCCCAGAGAACAGACCAATAATTATGTGATAAACTACTCTTTTTTTTGGTTGTTGCCTTGTTGCGTTGTATTGAATCACTGTAGAAAGATCACACCTGAATTACCCACTTGACAACTGATTAAATTCCAGAGAGGTGAGATTCCCTTAAGATGGGAAGCAACTCTGTATCCTGCAAAGATGCATTTAATTCTCTGCAACTCTCATGTTTCTGGGGAAGAAAAGCAAGTCACAAATAAAGCCAAAATGTTTCCAGCATTTGGGATGGCTCAGAGGAAACCTAGAATTGTTACATTGTTTTCTTTCTTTTTTTTTCTGTAAACAGTGACTAATTGTAGGATCATTAAATAGTATTGGATAGTTCATGTTTGGTCTTTAACATGTTCTTTAGAGGACTGTTACCTGATATGATTGGACATAACTTCTCTTCCTGCATCTTATTATATTGATTGTTAATTAAATTATTCCTTTGGTTACTTCTGGAGGAAAATGAAATAATTTTCTTTAATTTTCAGATAGCAAAATTTAATTTCAATATTTTGATATATTTTTCTGCTGGAATGTTATCACTCAAAACTCTTCATTTCCTGTCTTCTAGTTGAAGCTTTATATCAAACCACTTACCCAGAATATCTCCAGTACATCTACCTAGTGGCTCCAATATCCCTTATGATGCTAAACCCCTTGGGGTTTATCTTCTGTGAAATCCAGAAGTGGAGGAATAATCGCACTGTGTCACAGAGCAAAATCAAAATAGTTGGCCTAGCACTCCTTCGAGTTTTGCAGAACCCAATTGTATTCATGGTCTTCATAGGAATTGCCTCAAACTTTATTCTTGGCCAGAAAATTCCTGAATACCTTGAAAACTTCCTTGATGGACTGGCCAGTTCATTTTCTGGCTCTGCACTTTTTTACCTCGGACTAACTATGGTGGGACAAACAAAAAAACTGACAAAGAGTATGTTTGTTGCACTGATCCTTCTCATCACAGCTAAACTGTAAGTTCAATTTATGTATTTTTATAATTTTGTTCTCTAGATGTTTTAAGTTCTGAATATGCTGGTCAGATGGCTTTTCTCTCAAAAACATTATAATGATAGTACATTTCACTTCCAGTATTTTGAGTGAGTGTTTCCCAAACTCTTTCATAGAATACAACTGTTAATTTTTAAAGGAAATTTAGTAGACTACAAACCTGTTGTCAGGCTCTGTGGAGAAAGAAAATCAGGGGTGCTGTGCCTTCATGGACTGCTTGCAGGCCATCTGTCATGAATTGGGTGTTTGGGGAATTAGTAGCTTCAATTAAAATTTACTGAATAAACAGACAGTAGTGAGTTTATTTGATTAATATTTGTATTTTATTTGGCATAAATAATGAATCTCTAAATTAGTTGTTTTTTCTTGTTTTATCTATAAATCTTTGAAACTGCTATATTGGAAGAGCTTTAAAATAGTCACCGTATGCTCTAAAACTGTTTGACTTTTAAGCATGAATAAATGACAAGTTCTATTTAGAACTTATACTCTCATTATCTTCTCTTGAATATATCTCAGGGAATATTTATTTAGTTATTTATTATTAAATATTTTATTTCCTACAGAACTACAATTAATAGAATGTTTGTTTATAAGTTTATACTGTAAAATTTGAATATCAGTATTTGATATTCAATATCAGTATTTGATATCAGCATTTGAATATCAGTACAACTAACCAGCAAACTTAAAGACCTAGCCTGTAAACCAGCTCAATGGCAAATTCTGTAAGAACGTGAAAAAAGTTGGGTATTAATGTTACCGCTTTGCTTTACTGTAAGCCTGTGTAAGGCTTACACTGAGTCTGTGTGAGATCTGGGCTACTGCTGAAGGTGAACAAAACAGCCTTGATGCAGGGGGTTTGCTGACCAAAACTTTTGGAATGGGATGCTTAACCTTGAACCATTGTCATATTTCAGACAGCTTGCAGAAAGGTGGTCTGAGTCTCAGAGCTGCTGAGTGCTTATAGCTACTATTACCATACCAGCTGAAAAATGAGAGGGCTTTTTTTGTTTTGCCTTTCTAAATATGAAGTTAATACAAAGAATGTGTCTGCATGATCAGGGAAGCTGCTTATATGCCTCAATTTGTTGTCATCTTTGTCTTTTTTTTAATCTTTATGTAATTTGTGACATAAGATGTTTAAGCAGCTGGTAAATGTTTTGATAACGGTAAAAGCAATCATTCAAAGTGATGTCAGTATTTCGCTTTCGTAAGTAGTATTCAAAGAAGCCTTAAATTTACTTCTTATCCATTTTCTGGGTAAAGCAGAGTCTATTGTTACAGTTTGAGTAATATTTTTTCTATTACTTTTTTCCCCTCTCTTTTCAGGCTCATGATGCCATTTCTCTGTAGAGAGATGGTGGAGCTCTTGGACAAGAATGACAGCATGGTCAATCACACCAGTTTATCAAACTATGCATTTCTTTATGGAGTTTTTCCAGCAGCGCCTGGTGTTGCAATATTTGCAAGTCAATTTAATATGGAAGTAGGAATTGTATGTAGTTAAACTTTTCCAAATATGTCCTAACTTTGAACTTAACTTCGTTGATTTAATAAATAAGTAGGCTTGAAGAATTTAATTTTCTGTAGTATAGGTATCTTAGAATTACTTGTTCTCCCTGGATCTTTCTTGATGTCTGAAGTGTCTAGATAGCATATGTTCATAAATATTTTTTTTTTATTCATGACTCTAGTAGAAAGAGCTAGGATAACTTTAAATATAAAGAACTTGTATCTTTGTTGTTGTTTTTGGGGTTGTGGTTTTTGTTTTTTTCAAAGATCTTACCTTTGAGGTACTGTTTTTGTAGAGGAAAAAAGATGTTACTGACTTCAGTAGAAATAGTGTTAGTTTAATGCTGAAAAATTATGAAAGATCTTAAGCTTTTACTGATTCAGTTGTGTTGCTCTTCAGTTAATTCTTGTGATAGAAAAGCATTTTACACACAAACATATATATATATATGGTAGAGGGTACCAACTATCTTTTCAACTTAAGATAGAAATCTTAGAATTGTTTCTTCCACTTGAAGTGACATTAACACATTCTTGTTGGCTTACATTGTTTTTAATGTTTTCTATTTTGGCGTTGTTTAGATGTATTCTATTTTTTTTTAAGAAAAAAGGATACTAAAAGTAAATCTTGCAAGATAGAATTTTATGCCCTACAAACAGGAAATCTCTTTAAAGCAGAATCTGTAGTATGAGTAACAACTCACACTTCCATCACTAGAATGTGTAAATTCTGGGAAGTAGAAAGACAATGAGAAGCCAAACTAGAAATCACTTAAAAATATATATGGTTTCTTCTCATGAATTGGTGCATATTAATATCTGCATGACTACATGGGTTTTTTGTTATTTATGGTGTGAATACTTATATCCAAAAGCAATTTTTGACAGTGTAAATTCACTCCTAGACTGTAGTCATTCACTCCTAGACTGTGTAAATTCACTCCTAGACTGTATTTGACACCCATGAGAAAGCTCTGTAGAAATTTGCCACAGGGAGCTCTCTACTCCTGCTATTTCAGAAGCTTGTTAAAATTTTCAGTTTAGCTCTTTGTATAAACCCAATATTCTCTGGCTCAAATTCTAAATAATTTGTTATAGAAACAACTCATTATTTGCTAAAGGTCTAAGTATGTTTAATTCAAAGGTCCAATTTTGCCAGTTGTATTCCTGAAAGCGGATTATTTACCTTGAGATGTGATTAACTCTGCTGTTGTTTCTGTTTGACTCTTTGCAGATTACCTCAGGCATGGTGATCAGCACATTTGTGTCTGCCCCTATTATGTACGTTTCTGCCTGGCTGCTGACCATCCCATCCATGGACCCCAACCCACTGGCATCTGCACTCCAAAACGTCAGCTTTGACATCAGCATCGTCAGCCTCATTTCTCTGGTACGTGCTGCTCAAGTGAGTCACAGAAGCACTGTTGGTCAGGGCAGCCTTCGTGCATAAGCAGTAAATTGAGTCACAGCAAGACTTGTATTTCCTCATCATATCCTGTTGCAGAAGGATGAGGAAGGAGTTAAAAATCTTGATTTAGCAGTGGGTCTGCTGGAAAGCTACACTGTAGAGAAAGATGAGTGACTGAATTAGAGCATTTAGTGCAGAGCTTGAGAGGTTTTTTTGTTGGGTTTGTTTATTTAATAACAAGGTGTGAGGGAATTAAAGTACTAGCTTACACCACGGAGACTAGTTACATCATGCCAAGTGAAGGGCTTGGATATCACAATAACGAAGGCTGTGTACAAACTTCAGCTCCAGAAATGTCAGTGAATATTTATTTGATGAAGTTTTAATGAGTATGCTTTACCTGAAAAATTTATGTTTATCAAATTCCTTTACTAGACATTCTTCTCTTAAAAAGTGAGTTGATAATCCAGAAGTCCAATGTGAATTTTGTTTTGGCTTTATAGAAGGTACAGATACTGTGATTATTTTATTTGCTATTTTAAAATAAAAACATCCATGTTGGAAGGAGTTGAAATTTTCTAAAGTTGTTGTCTCACTGAAGTCCTCTTGTCTTGAAACTGTGCCTGAAGGGAAGCCAGAAGTGAATGCTACCTCTTGCTGTCAGATAATTTTGAGAGATTCAGGAGACGCAGGTGTGGATTTTAAATTGTAAATTGCCAGTCTACTCTGTGGTCATTTGTGTTCTGAAGAACAAACAGGCTTCTGCATACTCCAGGCAAGTTCTTGGTCTTTCCTGGAAATACTTCACCATCATGAGAACACGAAGATCCATTGCTTTTTCTGGCTACAGCTGCTGAGGCAAAGGAGCTGGCAGCATACTGTAGCAGTATGGAGCTGCCTACACTAATCATCTTGCTAAGATCTGTTGTATATTTAATTTCACCATTGTCTGCCAGAATACTTGTCTTGTTCTTTTGGGTTTTATTTTATTCTTAGATGAATTTTTCTTCTTGTGTGTTACAGACCTGGTCTCTTATTGTTGTTCTTCTGAGTAAGAAATACAAACAGCTTCCTCATATGATTACAACAAATCTACTTGTTGCTCAGGTCAGTAGTAAGGAGAATGCTGTTGTGCAACTTTTAGGCTTTAAGTATTTTTTAACATTTTTGGAAGTTTGGTTTCTACAGTGAGGTCTTTATAGCCAGCTGTGGAGGGCAGGAGAATCTAATGTGTGACTTTTCTAAACAATTTCTGTGCCTCAAAATACACTCTTGAAGAAAATGATAGTTAATGCAGGCACTGTGATTCCTAAAGAGATCTACAAGCAATCAGATTGGAGAGTGGCTTCTGAAAGGTATTCTTAGTTATTGCCCAATACTGTTAAGTGCACTTGTGTTTCAATTTATACCCGTCTGAAGCTGGCAGCGCCAGGAGGAGCAGCAGCAGCCTTTGACTCTATAGTGACACAATTCAAGGAGCTAAATAGAAAAATAATCCCCCTACTGGTTTATGCCCCTGAAGCTCTTGCTGAGGGATCAGCAGGTGCAAGTGCTGGTGCAAGGAGGGTGTGTGGGAATGCATGGCTGGTGGCTAGGGAGAGCCAAAGCCAAATGGCTCTGGATTAATTCTAATAGTTATTTAACCTGAGGGAGAACTACGGAGTACATGCTCCATATTCCCTTGAAGTCAACTGTACAACTGGAACAGCCTGTGCTTGTAAAACATCTATGTGCTAGTTCTTTCTGAAGTGTTCTGTAGTTTTTGTAAAAAATATCTCTATATATAGTAAACTCTCTGAGCTCTGATCATGGAGTCACATTTGAAAAATGTCATATATAAGAACTGCAGGGGCTTTTATCTGTAACAACAAAGTTAGCTTTCATCTTAAAAAAAAAAAAAAACTGTTATGTTACCGTTTCCATAATATTTCAGCCTATCTTTTCAGATTCCTTCAGTGCTTAAATTATCATATATGTAGTGTCACTGGGTAACAACTGGTGTAATTCTCGGCTGAACAAATACCTGCTGACCTCCATTTCATGTGCAAATCATTTCAGATAAATGGTTTATACTTACCAAAAACATCACTGTTTACTTTCTATAAAGTATATGAAGTTGGGGGGTTTAGCTGATATGCCTTACTCCTAGTTTATATGAGCTATACACTTGCTGTCAAAAAACCCCTCCTGCAAATAAGGTACCATAGTCAAGTGACACAACTGTAATACTGAATTTACTGTGGCAGTGCTTTACTGCTGAATGAAGTATCCAATTCATAAAATTACCCTCCAGTGTGTCTGGGGGTGGAGTTTTGAAGCTTATTGCAGGTATATAGCACTGTGTTCAGTTTTTCTTGCCATCCTGGTTTCCCAGTTTAAATGATGGTATCTTACTTTTCTTTCCAGTTTGTTGCTTGCATTGGAATGGTGGCATGGAATTTCACTGTTAAAGAGAAAGACATCACCATACAGATCCTTGTATTTATATTCCTCTACAGCTCACTTTATAGCACCTATCTATGGACAGGTATGATTTTTCTAGGCAGAACCCAGGTACTGTAATAAAAAAATTAATGTACTGAAACAATGTTATTATATTCTTCGGAGCACTTGTTCCTTTCACTTGTTTGTAGTTCTACAAATGGGGACACCTGTAAGCTGTGCCAAGCTGCAGTGCTGCCAGCACAGGGTTTAGTGTTGAGTTGGAAACTTCTACCTAGGGCAGGTCTGGCTTGCCCTTGCTGGATACAACAGACTGGCTGGTTGTGACAAGGGACAAGAACCTGCTCTCAAGGCAGAAGCAACTACAAATAGAGTGAATATGGTGGGTTGCCCTTCAGCTAGTCAAAGCCTTACTGATGATTTTTAATTAATGCAGGGTTTAAGATTTTAATTATTCAGCATTAAGTAGATTTTAAAACTTGGTGCCTCAAAAGGTAGAAAATAGAGAATGAAGGGAAATACCAAAGTAGCTTTAACACTTCTTTCCTCTTGAAACTGCAGTTTTTAAAAACAGTATGTGTGTGTATGATTAATGCAGGAATTGAAATAGAAAGAATTGAAAGATGCATCAAGAAGCTTGGAGAACCTTACATATATGATTTTTAAAAAAAAGGTATCTTGGGTATTCAAGATATTTTTGTCCAGAATCTACAGGTTTAATTCCTGTGTTGTTTTTCTGGAGTGAGTTGTATTTGTTTAGCTGAAATATGTAGCTCATGATTGGTAGGGCCTAACATAAATACTTCAGCATGAGAATATTACTGAGCTGCTGAGGTGTGAGTAGGATAGGCAGTTCCAGAAGATATTCCCATATAGAGTTATATGTGTAAAAATATGCAAAACTTTTTTGTTAAATTTGTCATTGACTTTACAGAGGACTAGTCAGTTTTTAAAGAAATGTTGTAACTGAATACAGCACTATTTGTTGGTTACTAAAGAGTGTTGGGATAGACAACTGCTGTTAACACCTAAAGAAATTAGTCACCTGTATCTGAAATGTTCTTATGATGTCTTTTATGCTCTAGTGAACCTTTCTTTGCATTTAGAAGTAAATATTTAATATAAAATGTCCTGGAAATTTTTCAATGTTTCACAATTAACATGTTTTTTCAAATAATGGGTGTTTCTAATTTACTTTCTCAGAATACAACTAGATAAGCAATTTTGGACTATTTAAAGGTCTGAGAAGAATATCTTAAGCTATTGAGCAGGTCAATTTATAGATTTTCTAGGCTCTGTACTTACCAGTTCCCTTTTTAACAATAAACAAGGCATTTCTTTTGGTTTTGTTTGTTTTTTCAGGTTTTCTATCATTCTCTTTGTTTCTGCTGAAGAAGAGAGAAACAGTAAAGATTCCCATTGGGTTTATTATCATAGCTGGATGGGGGTAAGTTAATTCAAATGCTTCCCTGCTGAATTAGTGAGAGCATGCTAAATATGTTACGTGCTTCCTATTTTGTTCTTTCAGAATCCCAACAGTTCTGGTGGGAATCTTACTAATTGTTGGTGAACGTAACAGCACTAGTATTGACTCTGCCTTTTTCTATGGAAGACATCAGGTATGAACATGTTCTGTCCTCATCAGTTCAGACTTCTGCCATGCTACGTGTGCAGGTAGCTTTCAGTCGAAGTACAGGCTGCTTTAATAAAATTGTCATTGTAGAAAGCTTATGGATTGATACAAAAATGTATTTCTGTAATGAACCACTAGGAACGCTTGTTTGGACAAGGACCTTCATGTTTAGGCAGCTATGACTAAGAAAAAGGGTGGGCTTCTCAAAGAAAAGACTTAGGAGTGGTAATGAATTGCAGAGCCCTTTTCCTGGTGACTAATTTCCATTCTAGCATGATAATTATCTAAAATGGTTATTATCCAATAGTTAATTAATGGCTTTTGGTCTGTAATAGATAGGATATACATCACCTGTGTAGCAGTATGGTAGACTTCTCTTCACAGTCATGGGTTGAAAGGCCCTGAACTAGCATTTTTACCAGTAAATAGTTCCTCTTATCAGAGGATATAAAGTGTACTAGCATAGGTACTTGTCATGTTTTCTCCCTCTCTTTCTTATGGTTAGGGACTCCATGAGTCACTCAGGATCGTTCATGTAGCACTTTCACAAGTGCTAAATAGCCTCAGAGTGGATTCTGGCTATCAGAGGCAGATGATTAGAAGGAAAGGCTAATTAATAGGGTGCTCCCCATTAGCAAAAGCATGGAAATTAGAGCATGTTCCTCTTTGGAATGAAAAGATACCTGAGCAGACCTTAGAACACTAGTGATCCTGAGAGGAAAGGGGATGAAGATGGGGGGATGTTTTTGGACAGCGTGGGAAACAGGGGTCCACACACAAGCAAACGAAAAAGCTGAGTTACTCAGGCAAGGAAAATTAGTCTCTTTCAGTGCCCTGAGATGCAAGAGCAATGAATATAGAAAACATAGTCTTGTTCAGATGCATTTATAAGTGTATTTAGAAAAGTGCAGAAGTTAGAAAGACAGATACATGCAACTATTTTCCTATATTTAAGTGCATTTTCTTTGCTTTCTTAACAGATAATTACCACAGCAGTGACACTGTTCATCAGTATACTGATGTCAGGTATCTCACTTATGTGCATGAACAGAAGTAGGGAAGGGTCAAGCTACGGGGTTTTGAACCCATACTCACCACGTAGCTCAGTGGAGGAAGTTGAAGGGAGTGAGAAGAACCACATTTCAGCCACTATGACTCAGTCTTCTCCAGAATCTTCACAGTCTTCTCCAGAATCTTCTTCCCTGTCTTCTCCAGGATCTTCTGCACAGAGATCTGCAGAAAGAGGTAGAGAAAGATTTGTATAAAGAATTAATGGCTTAGGGTGCTATAAACTAGAATTCTAAATGTAATTCTGACCTGGGAAGGACAGTTTAGAGCTTCAGGTGTTAGACTAGGACAGAAGAAAATCTAGATATAACTGCCCAAGTATTTAGGTTTATACTTCTAAGAAAAGTTTGATGGTTACCATTGTAAGGATTGTGGAAGTGGATAAGAAGAAAAGCCTGTGGTTGGTTTTTATGTAACTGGTGGTATCTTGATAAGGATGTCATAAATGAGGCCCACTGGGCATCTTAGATTGTTCACCCACTAAACTGTTTCTCTGAGAATGAATTAAATGCCAACAGAAACACTCAATGTGTTTCTAAGCCTTCTTTTTTGTATGTAGCCTTTTTCATCACTTCCCATTTTTTTTGCCAATAGCTAGAAGTACTTACGTTGCTTCCATGGTGGTAGTGTTACGTGAAACAGTTCTATATATTAGTATTGTAACCCATTTACCCTCTCAGCAAATTGGAAAAATTACGTCTGTCTTCTCCTTTTGGGTTTTTTTTGAGCATAGTAGTTAAAGCTGCTGTGGATATATTGCTACACTTAGAAAATAAATAACGGTAGTGAAGAAAGCTAACTATCCTATTACTGTATGTACTTAATAGGTTGCTGTTCTTGTCAAACAACAAATGGTGAATTATCCTGTGCCAAAGACAGCAAAGCAGTGTCAAATGCTGTTGAAAGCAAGGTTCCTCCAATTGAGACAGGTAAAGCGGTAGTATCTCCTTGTTTTAATACTACAGGCTCTTCCTCAACATCTGTGTGTATTGTTCTCACAAAGAAACTGTTGGAGCTATTGTTCTCTCAACTCTGCCTGGATAACTTACATTTCATATGAAGTTCAATTATTAGGCAAAATTATAGGTGTTTCTTCTGCTGATAGTTGTTTGTAATCTTTCAGTACTCAGAATGGACAGTTGTTTTGGATGTCACTTTTTTACCACAAAGCTACTTTGACATGTTCTGAGCATTCAGACTTTACATCATTGTCTTGTTTGGATACTAGGAAGCTGAATGCATAACCCTACTTTGCATCAAGCTTTTAACATTAACTGCTTTTTTGCATTCTCATATTTGCATCTTTCATCTTTTTAAAAAAGCCTTTGTTGTAATCATGCACAGGTTTTGAACACTAAATGAGATGTAGAGGAGCAAGTGCTTACTGCAGATTAGATTAAATGTCCATACTGCTGTGTACTATTTATGTCTAGAGGAGAGAGATGGAGAAAATTGACTAAGAGGGCCTTAGGAGTCACTAAAACAGAAAAAAATGGATCGAACTGACTGTGCAGCACCTGTCGGAAAACTGCATGCCCAGTGCATTCTCAGTGTACATCACTGTCAGTAATCAAAGCTAGCTGCCAGTACAACCTTGCTCTTTTCCGTATTTATTTTCTTGTTTTCATGCATTCTTAACAAGAGGTTCCTATCCTTATGCTTTCTTTGCTTGCAACATCATTTTCAGTAAATCTAAACATTTCATACTGAAGCATACTTCAGTTATGTGTCCTCTCACAAAATGCTCACTTTCTGCCTATTGCCAACTATTTTATCTATTAAGTAATTCAGACAAGCATCATAAGAATGTCTTCAAGAATAGGGGAAGGCCAATTTAATTTTGTTGTCCTAAAAGATAAGGCAAATACCTTATGGTTGAGTGGAAATTATTTCAACCTCCTAAGTGAACACTTCAAACTATAAATCAGTAAAAGCAAATTGCAATGCATACACTTATGTAACTGGCTGCAATAATTACTGATTCTTCTACTATCTCATTGAACTGCTGTGCATTATGTGGTGCAAATTCTTAGGTATGGCCTTGCCAGGTAGTTTTTCACTGCCATCTAGAGGAAGATACTCAGTATTGTTTAGAACTCTGTAGCTGGAAGACAAGCATCCATTCTCTTTGTGTGTGGCTCTTTACATTGAGAGAATTATCATGGTGTTCCGATATAATATGTTAAAAATACCGTCACAGACCTGAAATAATTATGGTTGTCTGTCTGAGTTAGAGCTCAACAATGCTGAGATGCAGAGTAAAAACACTAGAGCTGACAGTACATTTGATTTTTTTCAGAAATAAATCTAAAATTTAAAAACTGTTCAGAGAATTTTTTTTTTCATTATTTCTAATTGCATTTTCTAAATGTTGACCGCATGCTCAGTTTGAATTAAATCTTCTGAAGAAAAATTCTCTTGCAAAAACTTCCTTCATTTTAGGAGCACATGTGAACTGTTTCATTTGAAAGTAGATGTCTAAACAGTTTATTGTCAAAGCCAATATTAAATTTTGTACGTGTCACTTCAGCAGATATACTTACAAGGTAATTTGACTCAGCAAGTTACATTAGCAAGTTTGTTCATGGAGTTCTCAAGATAGAAGCCTAATGAAAAATTTCTGATTTGTTTTTCAGTGGATCAGTGTGTGAGTCACTGCAGTGCTCAAACGTGTGTATTGGCTCAGGAAGAACAGCTTCTACAGACTGGAGACAAACAGCTGGCCAGACATGTGCTGCTCTGCTTACTTCTTGTTGTTGGTCTATTTGCTGTAAATATTCTTTCTTCCCATGTTAACTCATTGAGGTAGAATGATTTTTAGGAAAGCTATGTAGACAATCCAGTAAAAATCTTCCAATTGCTTAAGAAACAATTAATTAAATAAAAGAGAGGCTATATTTTGGTTCCTTACTGGAAGTGGGATGTTATAAAATTAATTTTTCTGTGCCACATCATAAATAAAAGGCAAATTAAAATTGATGATAGTGAGCAACATGCACCGGAAAACCCTAAAGGGGAAAAAAAAGTAATTATATCATTATATCCTTCATCACTACCACCCCTCTCCCCATTTTTCTCAAGAGTTGATCTTCTTCCCTAGACAATTATAAATTAAAAATATAAACTAAATTCTGCTTCTGAAGGAGACTACAAAAATGTTTCCATCGATCAGGCTTATAGTGGAACTTGGATTTCTCTGAGGTGTTAAGAATAATCTAAGATGATTTCAAATGGGAAAATGCAGTTTTGTTGTTTTTAGTGGTGTTTGGAGCAACATAGCTAAGTTAGTGTTACCACTCACCTTTACTTGACTCCAAGATGTGTTGGTGGTTGCTCCTGTGTGCAAATGTGAAATACCAGGATGTCATGCACTGGGGTTATAATTTTAATTTTTAACTGTGACAAAGGTGAGAAGCTGCTCTCTCCGTATGAGTGCGATGGTCAAAGTTGAGTTACTTGTGGATGACAGTTGGGGGAAGTATTTTTGTTTGAAATGGAAAATACTGTGGTACAAATACGTAATACTGCAAAGCAGGGCAGTGCAGCACAGCAATGTGGATTAATAGCTACTTCTGTTGCTTTTCAAGTTCTGTTAAATTACAAAATGAAACATTTTCCTCTCTCAAATTTCCTGTATCAAATATTCCATGCTAGTATATTTTTTTGCATCTTTTATATTTAAGGGGTACCCCAACTGTTAGCCTATCTTTTAGCTGAACAAATCTGAATGATTATGTAAATACTCTGAAATAAGACCAGTTACTTTAAAGAATTAGCCTTTACACCCAAATGGGTTAACTTTGGAGGTTTTCTCCTTCTGTCAGGCATCTCAAATAGCTGAAGTGGTAAATGCTTCAGCTTAACATAATCCTAACTCTGCAGGAAATATGTAGAAAGCACTGGTCTCAGCTAAGCAGCCTTAAGACAAACACTGCAAATCTGTCTGGGCTAATATTGTCTGTGTTATGTTGAAAACCTCAGTGTGCTTAAGACAAGTTCCTTACATAAACACGTAAAGAGACAGGACCTCTACACTGCTATGTTTTGCATTATTATGTTTAAAACAAACTATTAAGCCTAGCTAAAATATGTTTTAAGGTGTTTATTCCCTCTCACTTGTCTTTATCTGAATCATTTGTTAAATAGAGACCATGGAAAATGTGCAAGAATTATTAGCATGTGAAGAGTAAGAAAGCTTTTGATTTTTAACAGTCAGGTCAGGTTTGTGGGTTTTCTTGATTTTCTGTTTTCTTTACAGAATCTCTCCAGTTGTTTGTGGTGGCTGTTCAACCAAGAGCCTGGAAGGCTGTATGTGGAACTGCAGTTCTTCTGTGCTGTGTTTAATTTTGGTCAGGTACTTACCAATGTTCGTTCTGAAAATGACCTTGGTGATGGATGTTGCAGCAGATAATGCACAGCTTTTATGACCATGAACACTTTCAAAGGTGTAAATGACAACTGAATGCCAAATGCTCATAGAAACTGAGTAGGAATTTGGCCCTATTTGTACCAGAAGCTTCGCTGGTGTCTCTTCCATGGAGCTACACCAGTTGCAGGATGGCTCCATGGATGCTTTCTCTATAACGTTTAAGTGGCTATCTCTGCTTTCAGTGGCAGCACCCCAGCAAAGAGCTGAAGATGGATGCTGGTTCTGGCTGCCCGTGCCCTGATTCAGTGCACCTGACACATGGTGCCTTTGTCACCCATGACGGTCAAAGCCAGGCACTGTCAATGCACCTACTAGAGGAAGGATTTACACATCCATGGGCAGGTGTGCTACAAGATGCACTGCAGTATCAAGTAATGGTAGTAGTTTTATATAAAAGCTGCACAGAAAAATGAATCAAATAGAGAGCATTCTAGCACTCAAATTACAGTAAGTCTGTCCTTTCTTTGGCATTAACAAAGACAGATTTAATAACCTGGCTGTGTAATTTGCCAGTTACCCTGACGTGTCAAGTGGCATGTCACAGCATTAGTTTTACCAAACTGTTTCTTGAAGGGCTTATTGGATGGACAGTTATGTGTTGATCTGTCTTTTTAATGTCCAAACAAGAAATCAAAGCAGAAACAAAATGCATTTTGAATTATATTTAGAGGGATACTTTTCACATTTACATAAAATGTATTTGGCACTGTGTTTTTAACATTTAACTTCTGCTCTATAGAAACCAAAGTTTTTCCTTAATGTTGCTTTTTTTTATGATTTTTTTCTCCAGGGCTTCATTTGCTTTGGTATTTTTGGCTTAGATAAGCATTTAATCATTCTACCATTCAAGCGAAAGTAAGTAGAATCTTTACACTTACACCTATAAACTTAATTATTACTGATAATCATTTTTGAAGTTTGTGCTATAGCATCCCATGTCCTATTTGGTTAATCTTCCAAATTTCTTTTCTCTCCCACTTGTAGAGAGGTAATTGCAGTTACTGTGTTGGAGGTTTTTCTGCTGTCCTAATGACACTTTAAAAGACAAAAATCCTGCAAGCTCCCTATAGGTGAAATTTTTGCCAAATGATGGATCTTCAGAAATAATTTCAGCCAATGAACTAAAACTGAGATATGGATGCTGAATCAGAATATATCATTACTGTTTTAAAGCCTTATGTTGATAAGCTCATGCAAGTGCTTTGTGTGGACAGGCCCTTCCACTGTGGAGGAGTGAGTTGTACAAGGCTGTCTTTAACTTAGAGCTAGCTGCCTGCCATGTGAATCCAGCAGCTAGAGCTGGCTCCCAATTCCTTGTTGACTTTCCTTCTGCCCAAGCCTAGAATAACACCTCTGTTTCCAAAAGCCATGCAAATACATTAGCAAGATTGTGTGTAAAGTATTGGGCACAAAAAGCAGTTGTGATAAGCTTCCCGGGGGTTCCATTCTATTATTTGCAGTTTCAAAAAAACTACCCCTTCTTGATTTTCTGTCTTTAATTTTTCTTCTTCTATTTTCTTTTTTCCAGACTTGAGTTTTTCTGGGGTGGAAGAGAAGCAGCAGGGCATACAGATCCCTCTGTACCTGAGGAAATCAGGATGACCTGTCAACAGTTTGTTCGTTATCACAAAGATCACTGTGTCAAAAGTATTGTCAGAGGCAGAAGGTAAGGTTCTTCCCTGCACATATAACCTGTTACAAAGTTCATAACTCACCTTTTGAAAAGAATGAAATGCAGTTTTAATTTTTGGGTGATTCCTGTTGTGGCATATTTATTCAAACCTCAAGGTACAGGTTAAAAATTTAACTGGAACAGAGAAATGTTTCTAGCCTCACACTGAAACATTGAGGTACAAGTTATCATATTATCCCACCTAGGTTTTAAAGAAATTATAAAAAGTTTTATATTATTTAGGGATTCCCCCAGATTTTGCATTTAACTGGAGTACAGAAGATAAAATCTTTCTGAAAAAGATGTATATGATAATACCTGTAATGATGCATTGAGACCCTTCATTTGTTTCATTTTTAGACTTAAGAGCTGTCCGTTTTTGTAACTAAATATTTTATAGAAGGCAAATCTGTTGCAACTGGTATTAGTGTACTCAGAGGTCACTCAATGTGTGAGATTATAGTGGGTTTAGGACTTTGACAGCTTTTGAATTTATATAATTTCTTTTGCTTATACCCCTAATGAGGCCTAAACCTCAATTTATGAGATCAGTAAAGATTTCAGAGGCAAATTATGACACCTAAATCAAGGTTTATGCCTTCAGATATGTGTAGGTGGATGAGAAAAGAAGACAGAAGCAGCAGGAACAAGACAAAGATTCTGCCTTTATTTATATATAAAATGGAGACATGAAGAATTGTTCTAACAGAACACTTTGACTATTGTTGTCACGTAAGCTTTTAAGTAGGACTAGTTTGGCAGGGTCTGGGTCGTCTTTTGATGGTCAGGTAGTCCAAAACCACGTTCCAAAACCGTTTTAGACAACATCATGATTTTGTTCAGTCTCTTCAGAAGTCAGTAATGTTCCATAAGAAAGGTATATCAGAAAATGTCTGTTGTGAAATAGAACAGGCTTTACAGCTGTGTTTCCCGTGCCTCTGCTATTATTGTGGTTTCTTGGGCTTTGGGCTGTTCATTTAGTTGGACTTTGTGGTTTTTATTGATCATATATCCAGCTGAGAATACATGAAAATACGACATTTGTTGCTTCATTGTTACAATATTATGTTTGCGTGGAACTTGGTTCAAGTCTTATTTCTCCTTGTGAATTAAAACAATGCATTTATCTTCTTGTTTTAAATATTCATCTAACTTGATCCTATCCTCTTTGATTTAAATGTTCTGTAACTGAGACTTTGTAACCATGGATTTTAATTTATTTTCATTTTTGTGTCTGCTAATAGATGTTAATGCTTGCTCTGTGTTATTGCTGCTTTTAACTTTAAAAAAATAGGGAAAAAAATTGGCTTAGGCTGTCCTTTAGCTCTTAATCACCTTTAGAAACCCTGTGCTTGGGTTCCACAGAGTTAATTTTAGATAACCAGAAACATTCATTGCTGCAGGTAAATTTTTGCATGGTGTGCTTACTGAAACTAGGCAGATGACAGCAGCATTGCCTCATAAATACGTTTTAAAAATTATTCTTCTTGTAAAGGTTTTATTTATTCTTAGTACTGCCTGTGTGGTAAATATTTACCAGGATATGCAAGTTATTAATGGGCTTTGCTTACAATATATGTAAGCAGTCAGTGTCTGTTTAAAGCCATTCAGAAATTATAAAAATAATTAAAATTCAAACTGAGTCCCTGTTGCTGGGCACAGGTTGCTCTCAGATCAAATATTTGGTTGCAGAAAAGGTTGTGGCAAGAAGTACACAGGAAGTAAGTATCCAAGAAATAGAATTACATTGTATGAGTTTTTAGGAAAAACGCTACCGATGTCCACTGAATTTTACTTGCACAAGCCTAAAACAGCTTTGTATGTCCATATTCCTTCTCGTTGAAATGTCTGTAGGAAAAGGTAGTGAGCATTGGCATGTCCCTACTATACAAAACTTGCAAATTCTCTTCTAACATGCTCTTAACTATCATGATGTCTTTCCTTGTTTCCTGCTATTTTTCCTTGCCTTTCCCCATCGTGCAGTGGTGATCCCAGATTTACAGAACATGTGGGTGAATCATTCCTTTGACATACAGGTGTGGTGCCAAGACCTCCACTGGCATCTTCTTTGGCTGTGACCTGGTGAACTGGCTGATGCAAGTTGGCCTTGCCTCTGACCGTGGAGAAGCTGTGATGTATGGGGACAGGCTGCTGAAGGGAGGCGTCATCCAGCATATTACAAATGAATTTGAATTTCGGGATGAATACTTGTATTACCGCTTTATTCCTAAGAAATCAGTTGCAGTTGAGAGCCATTGACCTGAGCATGCAAAGGACAGGGAGTTTAGGGGTGAGTGTGACCACCTCCTCTGCCCTCACTACTGAAATTGGAAGTATTTCATTCTCAGAGCTCTGAGAGAATTGTGTTTTTCTCCCTTGTAAAATTAAGAGATGTGGTTCTACTTGTGTCTTTTCTGAAGAAAATGGTAGCAAGTTATATTTAGTCAGCATTCCAACCAGAATGCAACTAAACAAAACCAGATGCTCTGGATTTAGAGCATTTTTTTCCATTTTGAGCAAAACAAATAGTAAAATGATATGTATCATTGTATTTTAGAGGCATTATAACTGCAGCTTTAATGACCAATGCCATGATGAGGGAAAAAAAAAACCCATGAAAGGTATTGTTGCTGGATATTTTCCATATTTTAGTGTGATGAAGTATTGATGCCTGTTTATAGTCAGGCTTCTTCCTGACTTCACAGAAGTAGGATTTCTTCTATCATACCTCAGTTTTTACTACTCTGCTCTTGTCTAACACCAGGAACTTTTTTTCGCTGTTTGCACCTCAGATCAGGTGGGTTTTTTCTCCCTTGAAGATAAAATACTCCATTTTTAAAGATAGAATTGTGACAATGTTTCCAATGTCAGGGGATTAAAGCTGAGCAAATATTGAGTGGAAAAAGTAATGGTTTTGTACAAACCTACCAAATCTTAAAACTGTAACAATACCTACCTAGCACTCTCCCAAAATAGGAAATTATTTAATGGAATAAACAATTTGTTCTGAAATTTTGCCTTATGGTGGTAGTAACAGCTTTATCAAGAGCAGATTTATGCATTCTGAAATTAGCCTTTACAGTTTTATTCAGAAGTGCCAGCCTCAAGTAAAGGTTTTATGGAAGCCTTGGATACATGTGCAAGTCAAGATAAAATTCTTTTACAAATCATAAAACTTATAAAATTAAATTAATGAGTTTTAAATCTGTTATATAAAGAATCATAAATGAACATCCAAATTAGGGTTTAGAGTAGCTAAAGATCCTAGATTTTAGTTGATTGCCTAACACAGGTTTCTAATAAACCTCAGGTATCCTCCTAGAATGTTTAAATAGTTAGTGTCATTCAGATTCCTGTGCACTAAAGGCAGAATCTGAGAACCTGTGTGTCTTCTGCAGTATTTTGAAAAGGTTAAAGACAAAGTATTGTATCTGATACTCATTATGCTGCCCTTTTAAAACTTCAAGAACAGCATTTATATGTCTATATAAAAATTTTATATAGTGAGGGAAAGGAATCCAGGTATTAAAAGTTATTTGCTCAAGCATATGAATAACTCTTGTCACCCTTTTTTTTTAAAGTCTTTCCCTTCCTTTTTTTTCATTTAGTACACAGATTTTTATTACAGCTACTTTTGCATCTACATTGTATTAAGTATTAAAAGTGATTTTAGCAGCATAAGCTACTATTCAACAAGCAGTTGTTTTATGGTTGCTATAATTCCCTGCAAGACTTAAATTGAAAAAATAATTCCTTTTACTGTCAGTCTTACTGCAATGTTCACAGAAACATAACATCATGCTGCATATGTATGCTATACAACCTGGTTTATTTTAATGTTTTACATCAACAAAATAATTGATGTTTGTATCAGGCTGTGGCCACAAAGGAAAATAGCGTGTTTCCATTATGAATGTTGAAGACAGCTGCATCAAATATTTTGGAATAATTAGATATATGTGGCTTAAGAGCAGAAACTGAGTGTGTCTGGCTTCTAAATACTGCAACTTGTCAATAAATCTGTTACTTGATTTCAGAGTTCTGAGCTGTGATGTGGTGTGTGAGAGGGTTATGTGTGCATCTCAAGGTCTATGAGAAATGTGTTTTTCTGAGATTTGTTAATATGGCTCTTGGGTTCCAGTCCTGGTGTTTCTTAAATCCACCCTTGATCCTTTACAGGTAGGCAGAGCACTTGTTAATGGGTGTCCACCCAAAGATACATCCATACCAGAAGCGTTTCACATTATCATCTACTTACCAAATACAATTTTTTAAAAAATTCTTCAAACATTCAAGAATTTGATCTTAGAGCAGTTTTACAATTCTTTTTATAGTCATTGTTCTTGCACTCTTGTCTTTCTCATTTTCATCATAAAAATCCTGCTTCTCTTTTTATAATGGCTCTGCTTCCCCCTAGATTTGAACACAACTTACCTGTTTTAAGTAAGAAATTGCTCAAAATGTCTTTTTAGAAAAGGCTCTCTGTTACGAATCTAATATAGAGAACACCTTTAATTATCAACCAACACCAAATTCGGTTTGATTTACTGCTATGACATTATGACTGCTGATGTCATACCCATTAGTGTAATGAGTCCATGATGGTTAATAAATAGACTAAAGAAGCTAGGAATGAAATACAGGATATAGTATTTTGCTTATAAATCAAACTGGTACTTCTGGAAGACAAAAATAAACTTTGAATTGCTTTAGAAAGTTAAGTAACCCTTTTATCTGGTAAATATTTGCTTCCACCAAGGAGCACTGGTGAGTTTTGAATAGTTGACAAACTGATGTTATGTCAATAGTTGATATACTGTTGTGTGGATTTCTGGTAGTTAGAAATAGATTTGCTTTAAAGAAGTGGTCAATGGTGCAGTGACTTCCTTTATCTTGAAGCTGAATTAGTTTGGGATAAATCTCTTAACTCCTGGAAGCTAAGTTCCATGAAAACATCTATTGAGCAAGTCTATAGGAATGTCTAGTGAAAAAATGGTTCTTTTTTCTAGGACTAATCTCAAAATAATTGTCATAATGAACAGGGATGAATATAACACTTTGTTTTCTAGTAAGAAATGTTAGTACGTTTTAGTTTCAATGATCCTTCATAAAGCTCTAGACCTTTTAAAAATCAGCTGTAAGATGCATTCCTAGGTGAAACTCATGCAAAGATTGCCCCCTAGGGGACATTCTGATTTTTTTTTTTTTAATATATGGTTGTGGGAGGGAGGATTATTTATTTCTTCTGATCCCATCTTGATTTTCTGTTTTTACATTGCATGTATTCTAAGAGGCTGAAATCCCAAGAGAAAAGGTACTGAAATATCCTGTACTCTGTTGGTCATCACTTGAACTGTCTCCACACATTACATTGTTTTTATTTTGTATCCTGTAGACCAGTAAGAAAAAAGCAACACCTAAGTAAGGGCACAGTTGGACTGTATCTGCCTAAATTACAACTGGACCAATATGCTCAACCTAGTTAACTGCCACCCCGTGCTGTCAAGAAGTTCACTTAAGGGCCTGCTCCAACTTCAATATTAATCTTCCTGTGTAACTTCAATATTTGCACTGTAGTGTAAAACTGTTTCACTTGGTTTGCTCTGCTGCCTGAAAACTTGATTCATACCTTGGTTTCCAGCACAGTTTCACCTGGCATTTACTGATACTGTGAAGCTATGAAAGAGTTAGTGTAGAACAGCTCGTGATCAAAAATGGAAAAAGATACATAATTGTTAGATATGGACTTCCACAAGGAAAACAAATACAGCAAATTTTTATTAAATCTATCTTCCAGTTAACAAACTGGACTATTGAACTTCTGTGTTGAACCACTGTGCTATTGAACTTCTAAGAAATTTTGTTGTCAACACAGGCACAAAATGTTCAGTCAACTTTGTCTTACCACCCACGCAGTCTTGCTTGCTTCTGCCACGTGGTACACATTAGGTCACTAGAACCAGAAAGTTCATGAGCCTTTCCTAACTCAGTAATTCCTTGCTGTGGATCTCAACACAGCATCCCAAATTAATTTCTGCTTTTATTGAAGGATCAGAAAGAATAAATTCTGCCAAGCTCTAAATTTTCATATTAATTCTGCAAGCTTCATTGACTCTTTATTCTTTAGTTTGCCTATAGTTTACATTTTTTACCAGTGGGGTATTGAACAGTTTACAAAATGCGATCATGTGGAAAAGTCAGAATCTTCTTTGTTGTTTGCTCAGTTTGTCCCTTGCCACAGATAATAAAAATAGTGTCATATATTGATCATTACTTTTAAACAGCATGAGGAAGGAAGAGTTCGTAGCAGGGCAAAAAGCTTGATTAAATTAAGTCCATAGTCTAGTAACTTTGGCAAAACAAGTTATCGTTTAAAAAACTTTATATGAAGTGAAAAAATTAAAAGTACTTGTAAGTGTTCTGCTGAATACATGTATATACTTGTGTACCCCGACCTCTTCCTTTCTAGTTGCCCAATTTTAAAAAGTAATAATTCAAGAAACATTTTAGAACTTCCACATGATGTTATAAAGTGCACTGCAGAATTAATTTGACAGTAATCATCTTGTACATAAATAAGTTTATTTTTCACTATCAGGGTAGGGAAAATAGGGAAGTGAAATCTGTGTGATAACTTACAGGATGCTTGCATTGTTGACTTCCATGTAGTAAGATTTCACAACCACTCACAGCAAAATTATAATTGTGATTTGTTTTTAATATACCTTGAACTCTTAGCCTCGTTTTACTTTGAAGGGGTAGAAGGTTCATATATGAAATATATCTTGGAATGGTTTTACCAAAGCACTGAGTATTAATCTTACTAGATTTGTGTATCACTTTCCTTTTTCTTCAGTGTTCCTCATAGCTTCTACATTTTACAAAGTCTTCAGCATGGCTGTTTTAATTCAGGTAGTCTGAAATTCTGCTACAATTCTCTGGACTACAAAAGCTACATGTGTGTGCACTAGAACTGAGTTCTTCAAAGCTGAGTTAGTGTTCTTCGTTCAGAGATGGGGTTGTTTCCCAATTTAGTCAAGCTATTGCATTCTAATTGCATCTGTTTGTTGGCAAAATCAATCTCTGCTGACAGCTTTGTGCCATGTACAAAGCCCCTGCCTGGCTCTTAGGAGAGCCATTGCTCTCCTAAGAGAGATTGCCATTGCTTCTTCCATTTGTCCTGAATATGAATCCACATCTTTAAAACTGTCCATGCTATGTGGTATACTGAAAACAAGATGTTAATCTATATAGCCTCTTCATTAGAAAACCTAATTATAATCCAAATTTTACCACATTCAAATAATATTCTTAAATATATATTTTGAGTTCTTCTTCTACACACTGTGAAAAAAGATTAACCACTTGGTTAATATCAAGACATCCATTTTGCAGGATTGATTCCATTTGACTCATCTTCTGTTTCTCCAGCTCCTGTATCTCTTTGAGCATTTCTTTACCTTTGTCCTGCAAAAGGAAACATTTATTTCACTAAAAACTATACAGAGTATGTAGTGATCACCCTAACAACATTCTATTCTACTGTCCTTATTTTAATCTTTTAAGAGACTCTAGGATACATATTTATGGTAGAGGTCAGTATCATGACAGGTTTTCTTAGATATCTTTCCTAAGACCTAGCACTCACTTCATTTCCCTTGTGTGATGGATTGAAAAAAAATTGAAGCTGCTTTAGGTATTAGTTGGCAAAATTTAAGTGGGCATATGACTTATTTTTAAGAACATGTATCTGTAAATAAGAAGTTACAGATAAAAGTAAGCAGCTACCTTCCTGCTTCACCTTTGTGTTCAGCTAATTTTGTCATCTTGTTTCCTTTCCTGTCCATACCAAGCAATGATCAAAGACAAGCTCTCCTTTCCAGCTGAGACCAGGGGCCTGAATAGTTGTAAGTACTCTTAGCAGGAGTTGTGTCTTTGCCTGTGGCTGCTTGAACATTTCCTCGTTATCTGACTGGTGCAGGAGTCTGTGGGGGCTGCTCTGCAAGGTGAGCAGCACAGATCCTTACCCGGGGCTCAGCCTGCGAGTACAGCACAGTGCTGGTTGCAATTTTCAGTGTTTGAAACACATGCCTGCCAGATGCCAACACACCGGGCTTCTGGGGCACTGCACTGTTCTTTGCAACCCATCAAAGGGCATTAAATGGTATCACATTAACAAAATGGGAGAAAGGACCTTATATAAACCACCTGCTTGCATTGAAATCTAACATAATCAACGTACCTCGATAGTTTCCATAACTACAGCCGCACTTTCATGTTTTTTATAGAGCTCATGTCTTCGATCTGGCTTACTCTGAAAACGTGGCTGCTTCTTAACTGGATCATCATGACCAAATGTAGGGGATGTAGTTTTTAGTAACTGAGTAATACCGGGCACAAAAATGAAAGGCTTGAATACAGACCTAGAAAGAGAAAATAGAAGAGAGACCCTTTACTGACACCATTTTGTTTAGATTGTGGAGTCAGTAAATTGCTGAATTTTTTCCCATTCTTCTACTTGCTTCTTTTAAGAAAAGTGTTTAAAAAACCATCTAATTGATGTTAAAGTCATTGTCACAGCAGTGTTTCATTAAGTAGGTTGGTAGGTGCCATTAATGTACATAATGTACATTAAGGTTCCTCCTACGTTTTGATTGTGCTTGCTTTTCAGGGAAAAAAAAGAAAACCACCCAAAGCAAAAAACTAATATAATTGGACAAATTGCAACACTTTTTCATTTAGATATTTACAATTTTTTTAAATTTACTTGCTGCTACATCACCTGGCAGGGTCTGGAGTTCCAGTAAAGAAGTGAATACAGGGCAGATTAGGCTGCTGAGGCAGTACAGATACCATGCTGCCAGTTGTCATAAATCCGCCTTCCATGTTAATGCCACTCTCTTTGTCACGAAGAATTTCCATCATTATTTCAGGAGTGATAGATCCTATTCAAGATAGAACACAATTATTTAGCCACAGAGCTACTTATAATATCAGCTGAATAATATGTTCCCTACAACTGGCTGCTTTTTCCTTTAATAGGCAATGCCAGTTTTAATTTGTCTGTGTTGGCAGGGGAAAAAAATCATAATGGCACCCTTACTATGTAATACACTTGTATTGCTTTCCCCAAAGTATTTATTTCAAAGAGAGGTGATAATAACATGACTTAAAAAAGAGGGGAGTACAAAGACAAATGGTATTTCCCAGGAAGGTAAATTACATAGGGCAAGCAAATGGCCATTAAGAAAGTAACTTAAGAAAGTAAGAAAATTAGTATTCTGGATTAAATGCTGAACTTTAAGCTCTTTGTGGAAATTAAGACAAATCATTATAATACTGGCTGGTATTTGAACAGTTAATACTGCTATGTTGCTTTGAAAATATAAAAGTAATAACAGCTATACATGGATTTGGTGTGAAACTTTGAAAATGAAACACCAAACCTGTCACTTGTTTTGGGGTGGGGTTTCTTTTTTTGGTGGGTGGTTGTGTGGTTTGGTTTGGTTTTTTTTTTTAAATTTTCATCCTCTGACCTTACAGAGCACTTAGTCTCCAAAGATGCACTGGAGTGGCATTACATTCTATGCTCAGAAACTACCATAGTACATCCATTTGTAAAGAAGTCTTAATCAGCAACCTGTGTGAGGTACAGTGCGAAGTGTCTATGAAAATAACTCTGCTCAGGAGAAGAAAAACCCTTTCCACATATGCCTCTACATCCAGTCTTCAGAGGATACTGTTGTTGCTGTACAGTGCATGCTGATGCTCAGATACTGGCATGGTATCACCAAGCCATGCAATATTCTAACAGGCAGCACTTGCAGAATGGTTTTCTTTTCACATTTGGTGTACCAGTAAAAGGTATGCTTATGGCAGAAAAACACAACTCTTTTTTTTTTTTTTCTTTGAAGGTATCATCTACCATTTTAATATTTTAGAATATCCTTTAGTTCTAACTGCATAAAAATTCTTTTTTTTAATTGCCTTGCTGATTCGTCTTAAAATAATTACTCTGCTGCTAAGTCAGCTGTCCCCAATATTATTTTTTCATACATGACCCAGGTTGCCTGTAGACAGGCATGCAGCGCTACATTGCAGCGAGAAAACACTCTTAAGTATTCCCACAGTTGCTGGGAAGGTTGGAGAATTAAAGAAATCTGCAAGCTAGGTGAATCGAAGAAGTTTAAAGAAGCAATGGTTATTTTGCCAGCTACAACTTGGCAACTCCTCCAGCAGGAAAGAAGGTACTGCATATTTTCCACTAGATTTTATTATTCTGTATTCCTGAAATACATTCACTAGTTATTGAAATATAAATAAGGTTTCTCTAAAAATGGCCTTCACATAGTAGGCAGCCTGGAAAAGCCCCACAACTGTAATGCCACTGAGTGAAAAAGCAGGGAAGGGCAGATGAAGAAACCAGTGATTTTACTGATACTATAAACCAAATAGCTTTTAGTTAGGGCACCTATTTAAAATAAATCTAAACAAAAGTGAGCCATATGAGGCTGATAACGTGAACACCTAGTGGGATTTTTAAAATGGCTCAGGTAAATGCCTGAAAATGGGGATTTAGAAAGAAAACACAGATACGATCTCAGCATTGTTATAATACAAGTAAATACAGGTATTATGAAAATGCTTTCAATATTCAGAACCTGCAATTCCCAAAATGAATGCAGGATTTACATGATTACTAGAGCAAGATAGCAAAAGTAATTCACTCTGATGCATTAACTAAAAATACTAAACTTGGTCTGGCAGAGTTCAGCCAAATAAATAAAAGAAAAAAAGGGTGCAGTGTAATCTTGGTTCAGATTAATCGCTTCAGATGAGCTTGTGACAACAGCTACAGCAAAAACCTGCTAGATGGATGCAGTTAGAAGTAATAGCTTCTTCCTCTAGAGGTCTGAAAAGTGTATGAGTTAGTGACTGCTTAGAGTACAGAAAGTTATTTTGTTCTGCTCTTAGTGTGTTTTATTAGACTACAGAAGGTTAGAGTAGCCATTATGGTGAAACTACAAAGATTTAAAAATCAATGTCAAAAATAAATACAAGATATGTATCTGAATGCTGTGCTGTTGTCTTAGGCCTATATAAATGATACCAGACTGAAACTGTTCATAAGGTTCTTTGTGGCTGCAAACTACTGGGAGTCTGTTTTAGCCTCTAGGTTTTTTTCTTATAGCAGTACAGTAATAATATATAACCTATCAAAATGTTTCAGAACAGGTCTTACAGAGCAGTTAGTGGGATGGTCATAATGTGACCCCTCAGTGTTGTTACTGTAGCTCTGTGTGTTTGATCCTTGACCCTTTTTTCAATTATTCCTCCTTAATAAATTAGCAAAAACGGACAGAAACTTGTAAGTTCAGTGCTGCTCTTTTAGGCAAAAAATTATTCTAGTAAGTTCTGGTTCACCAAGTCATGTGAATGATTGCCTAGACCAGATGTGTAATAATTTATGATTTAAATTAATGTAGCTCACTAAACACTTTGCATATTGAAAAAAAAAAAAACAACTATACCTTTGTGTTTGTTCAGAAGCTTATAACCTTCACAATATCGGCCTCCAGATGTGGTCATTCTGGCAGTATTGACATAAGAGTATGTGGCAGCGAAATCAAATTCCTTTTCTCCATCCCACCAGCCATTGCTTTTGGCATATTCCTTCAATTTTGGGTGTTCTCTGTCAATCTTGGTTGTGATTGAGAGCTGGTTGGAAATATTCCGTACACCTCCTGTTTGTAAGTTGCAGAAATAATTGTTTTAATACATTGAATGATTTTTCTTGGTATTTTGTTTACAATTAGCTTAGTAAAACAAATTAGCACTGAAGAGTTTTCTACAAGACCTGTGAGTCTGGTGGTTTATTTTTGGCCCTCTCTCCCCAGCTATATGTATTTTTCTGATTGAATTTCCACTGCCACTCACTTCTGACTGATTTGCTTCTACTGCCAACATTGTATTTCAGGTTCCGTCCTGATTATTCCCACCTTTACATTCTTCCTCCAAAGATATAGCTTGTCCTCTTAAGTCCACTGGAAGAATCAGCCACTTCAGAGCACAACACATCAGTCCTGTCCCCAAATGAAATTGTCAAGGATTGCTACCATCCTTAAGACCACACATACTGCTTCATTCTCATGCCAACCTTCTTCCTGTCCTCTGTTTTCCAAGTGCAGGAGTGGTTATCTCTGACTCTCAGAAGGCCCCTGTCACTCAGCTCCTCTGACAAACTGCTAACTACTCCACACTCATGCCCTAGGAAGCAACTCCTGTTGTTCACAGGCACATGTATGTAGCTTGAGGCTACCTGGATGCCTTAATGAAATGGTAAATGAAAACAGGAAAACTACTAGTAGTCATTGCACTTGAAATGTTTGGAATGAAGAGTCCATACCTTCTACTTTTTCTGCTGCCCAGTATTTTCCTGATGTCTCCAGCACCCATGCTTCCTTTCTGTCGGCTATCAGAAAACTGTTGTAGTACGTAAATGCCATGCGGCTCTCCATACAGTTTCCTCCCTGTCCATATTTTTCCAGCAAATCAACTATGACATTAAGAGCCTTTTCAGCTGTGTCTGCTCTCTCAAGTCCAAGCCTAAAACAAAAGGAAGATGTTACTTTTGGAAATATAAATTCCACATAGAACTATTCAGCCTGAGTATTCAAACTGACCTGGAACGTTATTTCTGTATGTACCTGCCAGTTGTATGATCTGGTAAGAAAAACACAAGTCGAGTAAAGGGCTTCCTTGAAGTGGGTCCTCTACATACTTGACATTGGGAAAAACACCAATTGGAAATTCAGAAAGGCAGGGAGAGGGCTCCTACAACATGCTTACAAGTCCCATCCAAGTATTGGATGGGAGGAAACTGTACCTAAAGAATTGACTGACTGCTGTAGGTTGATGAGAGTTACACTGGTACTCGTAGGGGAGGAACATGAACTTGTTATTTACACAGAAATGGGTGGCTGAGGCTGAAACTTAAAAATATGTGTGTGAAAGATGGGGGAACAGGAAAGGAGTATAGACCCTAGGAAAAGGCCCAAACTATAGTGCCTGAAGTCCACCTGTGCTCTTGAAAGTCTTTCAGTTTAGTATAAATTTCGTAGAAGAAAAACATTTGCTAATTTCTTCGACAGATTCTGGTCTAGTGCCTGATACTTCTCATGGGCTCCTGGCAGAAAACTAGTGCCTGTGCCAAGAAATACTAATTTTTAACCATGGCTAGAACAGTGGAAGAAGTATCTTCTGAAAGTGAAAGCACATATTTCCCCATATAACTCAAACCATATGTTTCCACGTAAATTCCAAATCCCGTACCATTTACCAAAAAGAAAAAAAAAGTAAAAGCCTGTGCACACCTTACGAGGTCCATGCCGAGGAGAGCTTCAGCATCGCAGACCTCTTCCCTGCCCCAGACCGCCTCGTTCCCGATGCACACGCCGTGCTCGTTGGCGCCCATCTCGGCCCCCCAGAGCCACGAGGGGCGGCTCAGGACCACGGCGTGCGTCCTCTCCACCTGCTCGATGCTGATGTAGGTGCACTGCAAGAGGGCACACACACATCGAGTCACCGTCCCCCTGATCCACCGGCCGAATCGCGGGCTAAGCACGCAGCTAAGGGCTGACAGCGGTGTTTTCGCCGCCTCCCGCAGAAGGGTGCTTTTCCCTCACCTCCAGCGCGGCGCCGGGCGGATGCTCGGCGGCCGGGAAGTGCACGACCTCCTGCACCTCGTCCGCCGGCCGGTCCGAGTTCTTCCCGAACACCACGCGGCCCCCGGGCGCAGCGGGCGGCAGCGCCACGAAGGTGTCGCAGGAGCGGGGCGGCGGCCGGGGGGCCATGCTGCGGGCTGAGGGCTGCGGGCGCTGCGCGGGCCCGGCGCGGACAGCAGCGGCAGCGGCGCGGGGCGGGGCCGGCGGAAGGCCCGCCCGCCGACCCGGAAGGCCCGGCCGAGGCGGCCCCGGAGCGCCTCCGTTCCTGTCGCTGTTGCTGTCGCTGTCGCTGTCCCTGTCCCTGTCCGTGCGGGGGTCGGCGGCTCCTGCCCTGCCGCCGCCATGGGGAAGTCGTTCGCCAACTTCATGTGCAAGAAGGATTTCCACCCCGCCTCCAAGTCCAACATCAAAAAGGTGAGGGGAGACCGGGGGGGACGGGCTCCCGGTACCGCAGCGGCCCGAGCAGTGCTCCTCACCTTCCTGGGATGGCGCCGGGGCTGGGGCAAAGAGGAAGGAGGAGGCAGGGAAAATAGTTAAGAAATACCTGAAGCTTCGAGTTTTCTTGATCCCAGGTGTCTGTCTCATTTTCCTGGCTCAGGCTTTTCAACACCTGATTCTCAGGATAAATAGGCACCACACACCGGCCTGGAAAACCCCACCTGTCACCGTGTGCCCACGTTTTTCCAATATTTCACACTGCCTCGACCGGGTCGCAGGTGTCCTCCCCAGAACTGTGCCTCATGCTGGGAACCCCGAGGGAGCCTGGGGCCTGTTGACCCTTCGCCGAGGAAGGGTCACCACAGGGCAGACAGTGGCACCCCCACGCTGTTTTCTGAGCCTACTTTTCCTTTTCAGTTACCAAATTTTCTCCTGTCTTTCCCGTGTGTATATGTTGTTGGGACTTGGAGTTTCTCAAAATTTCTGCTATGAGAAGTTCATTTGTTAAAATACTGAATGAAAATAATGTATTTCATGTGATTAGAATGGTGATCATCCCTCATTTAGCATTTGCAATTAAGTAAGCTAGTTATTTATACATGAATGTATTTTGCAATAGTTTTTGTATTTGTTTGAAGTAGAAACTTAATTATTTTAACTAGGTATGGATGGCAGAACAGAAAATCTCATATGATAAGAAGAAACAAGAAGAATTAATGCAACAGTATCTGAAAGAACAGGAATCCTATGATAATAGGTAAAAATTGGCTTAAGATCACACACTTCCTACTGTCTTGTTTTTGTGGTAGTGAAGG
Organism: Acanthornis magna; assembly: GCA_036785705.1. Taxonomy (NCBI): domain Eukaryota; kingdom Metazoa; phylum Chordata; class Aves; order Passeriformes; family Acanthizidae; genus Acanthornis; species Acanthornis magna. The sequence goes on from JAWUZG010000012.1 coordinate 12,808,656, forward strand.
TCATATGGCTGTGAGCAGTTTGGAGGACTGTCTCCCATTGACTGTAGTAGTAGGAGAGGACAGTGACTCATTAAGTGATGTCTGACTAAGCAGAAGTCACAACTTCTTCGAAGTCGTTCGTGCCTGTCTTCTAATTTATTTCAAAATATGTTGCACAGAACAGTAGGTAACCTTGTATGATAGTACATTTGTATCACACAGAAATATGTTTCTCATAACTGTGGACATGTTACTTTTCAGTTGAGACTGAAATGTGTGATTTTTAGTACAAAATGGAGCACACAAAAGTGTTGACTGATCCCTCAGGTTTTTTGATATTCAGATTTTGTTACGCACATTAACAAATGAAAAAATGCTAGTTATCACAACAATTTCATACTGCACCTTTTTTTTTTTTGTGAGTGTTACCAATGTGACTGTTTTGTGTGTAACACCCCAAACTGCCCTTTTTATTTAGGTTGCTTATGGGTGATGAGCGTGTGAAGAATGGTCTTAATTTCATGTATGAGGCCCCACCTGGAGCAAAGAAAGGTATTGCAGTTTTCTGATTGTGGGCAGACAGTACTGCAAAGCTAAAAACTTTTCTGAAGAAATAAGCACAATGTATTTTGTTTTAAATAACATGTTCATGATGAAGTAATGATAAGAGGTATGATTTTTTAATTCTTTCTGTGGGAATATGTGCGTGTATATATAATGTAATTATTTTGCTCTCACAAGACTTAAATTTCTTTCAAAGAGAATGGCTGGGGTTCTTTTAAGCAAGTTTTGCAATTGTTTAACTTTAGAAGCTCTAATAGTAATCTCTTAAGCTTAGAAGAAATGCAATTTTAAAGTAGCAATTTTTGCTAAACTTTTTTTTTTAATATCTTAAAAGTAGGTATGGTTGCTACTCTTGCAAAAAAATGTTTCATTTTTTATTAGTGTAAGAAATCAGTATGATTTTGGAAGATGGTTCTGGATTTACAACATTTGTAGCTATATACTAGGCGCTGGTTATTTGTAAGGGCACTCTATTTAAATAGAGCTACTTCCTGAGTATTTGTACTATTGATTAATAGAAACTATAAAATGTTTTGTCTTTAGCTTAGGGGAGGGATGCCATCTACACTTCATGTATATAATTAATGCATAATTTCTTTTCTTTGCATGCTTTCTGAAAATTCAAAGAGGAAACAAAAGAGGTATTTCATTACATCATTTCTTTAAGTTTTCTTCTTACTTACTTAAAACGAATTCTGAAAAAATGCGAACTTACCATGTTTTCTGTTTTATAGCAAGAAGGAGAGACTGAATACAAATTTGAATGGCAAAAAGTTGCTCCTCGAGAAAAGTAAGATATCTGGATCTTATCTGAGTAATTTTTTTTTTCATATTACTTACCTTTCATGTACTTTAATTTTTTTTCCCTTTTTTTCCCCTGTTTTGTTTTTGAGCAGGTCACTTGTGTGATCTTCTCATGTCCTGACACTTAATTCGTAAAACCTGTAAACCTGGAACTGTTTCCTTGCTCAGTTTTATTTTTGTTTGACTTTTATATCCATTTTTGAAAACGCATTGAAAGCAATGTTTACAAGAGTAATACCTCTGAAATGGGTGCACACTTAACAACAAAAGGTAGTTTTGTATATGATGTGTTAAAAAGAAAGTGAGTTGAGTATTTGTTTTCTTTTGTGTTTGTGTAACAGATATGCTAAGGATGATATGAATATCAGAGATCAGCCATTTGGTATTCAGGCAAGTTACTTAAATTTCACTCTGTGGATGTCTTAGGTGTATTTCAAATGTTGTCTAACTGCAGAACATTCCCATAGACCCTGTTAATTTTGTCATCTCTTTTGCAGTGAGTTTAAAAGCTTCTCTTATGCCTGATAACACAGACATTTCTGTAAGTGTTAGGCTGTACTGTTGACTAAATTGTGTCAATTGGCTTTGTTGCCTTTAGGTGCGGAATGTGAGGTGCATTAAATGCCACAAGTGGGGTCATATAAACACTGATCGAGAATGTCCCTTATTTGGCCTTTCTGGAATCAATGCAAGTTCAGTCTCCAGTGATGGTTCAGGTAGGCAGTGAATGTTTTTTAAAGGTTCTGGTTAGACTTATGGGTGGAGCTCATCATGTTTAATTTTAGAAGGTTTAAGTTTATCATGTTTCTAAGAGTTGATGAAATCTGGAAAACAGTTAATTCCAAATATAGGATCCGCAATTTTGAGTTAATTATTTCAAATTGCAGGGACCTAATTTTCTAATTAGTAACACATTTTATAAAGTTTCCATATTGCTTTGATCCTATCTGTGTCACAAACTGCAAAGCTGCAACAAGACTTTGTATCAGAATGACAAAATTTGTGTCACCAAAAAACGAGTGGATTGTCAAAGACTGTCCCAGTTAAAATTCAAGCGAAGTGCTTGAATAAGCTGGAATGTATCACTATATCTTTGTTAATCACTTGGTAAAAAGGAGAGGTTTGTGGGGATTTTTAATATATAATCATGTTTCTACAAGTGGACAAGCAAGTGAAACCTAGATTTCCAAATGCCTGGTTTCCTTTCATCTGGCTTCTTGTTGTTTCTTGAACTAATTTTTTTTTTTCTATTAGCTTTCCTGTTACTTGAAGTCACACAGCAGTTAGTGCTAGATTGGGTTTGAAGAAACGGGTATAAACATTGAAATGGAATATTTTTTTGCCTACAGTACTTCGTTTTCTGTGAGTTGTCTCACAGATTGTAATGCTTTTAAGTTTCTTAAAATAGGGGCATATTAAAGAAACATCAGGTAGTGTGGATGAGACTTCAGCCTTGCTGTACCATGCTTTAAAGTCGTGTGCTGTGTATTGGGTTTTGCAGGGATATCATTACACCTGCACACTTGATGGCATCTGCTTTTCTTCTGTCTTCCTTCACTTTATTTATCTTATGAAGCAGCTCTTAGTTTTGTTACATATTTAGCCTACTAACAATCTTGTTATTCAGAATTAGGTCACTTAGATAGTTTCTTTGGGATGAGGCCTGGCGGAGTTGAGTTAAAGCAGGTGGTGCCTCTTACTCTCTTTTTAGGCATTGTCTGATGATATGCCATTGTATTACTCACGCTGTGGTTGACTTGCTCAGCCTTTCTATTCAGTAGGTTACAAAATTAAATCACTTTCTTGCATGATTCTTATCTTAGAAAAAATTGTGCTTTGAGTATTTCTTGGTGGTAGAACTATATTGTGCAGCTCTTGCATGTCAGATAGGCTTTTGTGCTACAGAACTCACTGTCCACACCTCAGTTCAAATGATGGGGGTAAATTTTAGGAGTGTTTGGTTGAGAAAGCAGAAAATATTTGTACATGCTTGCACAAACCTTAATATGTATTCCTTAATATTTATTACATTGTAATTCAGACACTTTGCAGTGTCAGTAGAAGAATAACTGCGTTTTTCAAACCTTACTGAACTAATTACCTAGGTGTAGGCAACGTGTGACTGCTGTGGGTGTTCCCCACTTCAAGAGATGTCCCCCAGATGGCTTTTCAAACCATCTTTCTAAGCCTAAAGAGAGCATTTAGCATATATGATGAATTTTGCATGAAGGAAAGTGGTGTAAAAGTACTTAGATGTTCTCAGACTGTGCCAGTGCCCTCTCATTTTCAACTCTGGAACTTTGAAGACAGTGTGCTGTGCTGAGCTTAGACTCCTTTGTAGGCTGAGGAAGGATTTTTAGAGAATAGGGGTGGGCGACAGATCAGGATTTGTATATATAATTTGTAAGACGCTGTTCTTGGATTTGAATAGTCAGCTGTAATGATACTGCTACTTTCTCTTTTCTTACAGGGAAACTATGTAAAAACACTGTAGGTAAAGTTTAAAGTTCTTGATATAATAGCACATACAAGGCTTAGAGAAAGTGGTAATATTAATTACAACATCAAATAAAAGGTTGTCTACTTTTTCTAGCCTCAGTAATACAATTCTTTCATCAACTTTTCTAAAACTTCATCTGATTAAATAACAAGTTAAGTTACACTCCTTGGATGATTTCTGAAAATGTGTGTAAATGAAGCACTGCAGTTAAGGGAGAACACAAATTCTTGAATTCACTGTTTCTCTTATGACTCATAATTCATCCACATGGTATGTTACAATTTATGCCATATATTAAAAAAAAAAAAATTACGTTGAAACCCTGACAGCAGTCCTGTGTTGGCTAGGACGGGAGTAAGTAATTACTTTGCATTGCTGAGAGTTCTGCCCAGTTGTTACAGTGCTGCAGATCCACAAGTAACTCTGTTTCTACCTGCAAGAACCTTCTTCTGTTGCTCTGTGCAATACATCTCCTCAAGCTCTGTTCTTCCTGCTTCTCATCATCAGTAAGTGCGTGCACTCCTTAGCTGCTTTTTAGGCTAAATTCCATATTATTTTTTATTGCTTTATAGTACTGCAGAAATGTCCACTGTTCTTTAGACTGGCTAGAACTCCAGAAAATACTACTTTCGAAGGGACAGAGACATTTTATGAGATCGTCTTTTTAAGAAACTATTCTGCATTTTGTGAACTGATGGGTAGGTTTAAAAATTGAAGCACTTGAAACATGCTGAATTGCACGTGAATTTCTTCCTAACTACTCCCTCCTCCATGTCACAAGTGTCTCCTCATGCTTAGAAAGCTGGTTAAAAGCATGTAAATAGTCCACAGTTTTCATTTATCATAATTGTCAGCACCAGAAAAAAAAACCCAAAGTATAAAACTACTTGGCTTCTAAGGTCAGGTAAAGTTCATTTGGTTTTTCTGAAGCTGTTTGTTCGTTTCTAAAATGTGGAGGTTAAAACACGTGCCTCAGAACAGAGCAATGAATAGGCATTTCAAGGATAGGCAGTGATCACTGCTAGTATGTAGCAGGTGTGGAATGTGTATTAAATGTATTTGACTAGGCTTTTTAATAGCTCCATGTGTAAAAAAAATATGTCTGCAATGATCTCTCAAAGAGTTGAAAAACATTGGGCTAAATTATTAGGGCATATAATACTTTCAGAGGTCAGGAAGTATTGCCGTATTTAGAAAGTAGTTGAAAAAATCTTTCTAGCTCATGTTTCAGGAAATTGAAATATAAATATTGTCTCATAAATGAAAGCGTACAGCTGAGAAATACAGATATAATGAGAAAGAAAGGTGAAACCAGAGTAAAATTTTAGTACAGCTGTCAATGTATGAGGATTCCAGTTAATTTATTAAATTAGTTGTATTAGAAGGACCAAATATAAGTTGTAAGTAATTGAAACTTTCTGTTTTTAAAGAGCAAATTTTTGGAATTGTTTTATATTCTTTGGAAAGAGCTCTGTTGCTTTGAAGTTACTTACTTGGTAGTGCTTTATTTCTTCTGATTTATAATCTTTTCATCTAATAGAAGTTGATCTTACATCCTTTTCATGCAAATTGAATGGAATAATTTTTTTAGGCAGTGCGTGGTAGTTACACTACCTAAATTTAGGTTAGAATTCTTCAAATTTTGCAGATACTCTCCCTTGCTAGAGCACAGCATGCATCAGCACAGTGTTGGAAGACTCTGCTCCATGTGCAGCCAAGCATCCTGGCTGGTGATGAATCTCTGCCCCATGGTTCTGAATCTGATATGCTAAGGACACTGGCATCACTCATTTCTGTAAAAGTAGGTTTTAAAAAATGATCTGGCTTCCCTGTCAAAGGCTCATAGCAGGCCTTGATACAAGCTCAGTTTGTGTTTTGTTCTGATTTTTTCCTGCTTCAGAGCAAAACAAAATGTCTTATTTGGACTCAGACTATTTTTTCAGTATCAGAGGAAACGTTTGACTGCAAATAAATGAAAGTAAAACTCATGTCTGATTTAGTTGACTTATCTAAAGTTCCAGCTCTGTTTCTCCATAAGGAAAAAGAAGAGTTATTAACTGAGATTTTTTTTCCCCACATCATATCCAATATAGTAATTTCCTTTCCCATGAATTTTATAAGCTGTGATTCTGTCATTTCAGCAGAAGAATAGCTGTCTTTTAATCTTATGTGAAGACTACATTGTAATGCTCCTCTTGACACATAAAACTGATTGGCAATTGCTGTTTTGGATTCGGTGTTGAATATTTTGTGTGCAAAGTCCAGTCACAGACTTCAGTGCAGTGAAACTGCTGCGGGGCAGAGGGTGTCTGTGGCACAGAACTGTGCTCTGCTGGCTTTCAAGGTCTCACATACATTGCAGTGCTTTGGCAAACAAAAATGGTTACAATCAGTACCTTAACTTGGGTATGGTCGCTTGGCTATTTTGCTTCTGGGACCATTTTTCTAATCTAGCTGGTAATTCATACAAAAAAAATAATAATCTTACCATTAAAAAAGCACCTATTGAACAATCTCTCACCAGTGAATAGAGATTATTTTTGCAATAAGGCAATTTCAGTGGACGTGGTTATCATGGGATAATCACACCCCTGGGGTACAGCCTTGTCTGTAATCTCCCAGGAGTGTAATTATTGCATGATAACTGCACCTCCTGGTGTTGCATTATTTCTATTATGAAATTCTTAGTTTTAGATATAGAGTAACTTACTTTGATCACTGGAAACTGCAAAGTGGTGTTAGAATGTTCCAGCTGTGAGGCTTACGGAGACCAACTTAGAAGATTTACTTCTCCTTTACAAAGGTAAATTAGGCAATCAAAATGCTTCTTTGGGCTAAACTGATTTACAGGGTGTTTTGCTGATAAAATCCTAACTTTTAAAGTTCAGACAAAATGAAAATACTGGTTGTGCTTCTGACTTCACATGCCACTGTGTATATATGCATGTATAAAATATGGAATGCATATCAGCAAAAACCCAGATCACTAGCATCTCAAAGTTTGCCTGTTTTTACAGTCTTTTTTTGTCATTAACCAGCAGCATCTGTTGGGGTTTGTGAGGTTTTCTTTGTGAATCCTGAAAAGCCGTTGACTTGATTGGAACAGAGATCATTAGGTGTCCTGAGCAAAATGTTTTGAAATAATTCTGTTATTGCACTTCAAAATTACCTGCAGCTTTCTTGGTCAGGTGAAGTTAGGACAAACTGAATGCCTTTCTTTTCTTTCTCTTCTTTGCCGCAAGCAATCTATCCTGTTCAGTGATGGCTGGGGCCGGTGGGGGGAGAGATTGCTAAAAAGCTATGAAAGCTTGAATGCTTACACCTGTTATTATATGGTTTTTAGAACAAAGAACCCACCATGGATCTATTACTTTCCTATGAAGAAAGGTATTACTCTCTTAGGAAGTGAAGCTAGTGTCTCAAATTGTATGAATAGCATAGTTAGAAGTGGGATGGTAAGATTAAAAGATGTTCTTATACTCTTGGGCTATGAAAGCTAAGCCTGGGGGGTGCTGGGCATCCTTCTCTGCTGTGGTCTACTTTGAATGTCTTACAGCTGACTGGCTCCATACGTGATCCCTGCCGTGGAATTACCAAGAAAAAAGTACTGTAAAGTGCTAAAAGGCATGTTATGGAAAATTCAGGCAGATAATGCTAAAAGCCTAATGGAGCAAACATGTATGTGTACCTAGTGTCTTATGGTCTACTAAGGTAAAGCCACTCCAGGTATGGCTGGGCAGCTGCAGCCTTCTGAAGGCTCATTAGCCAGTTCTGGGGTTTGTAGCCTCTCTTTTCTTCACCTGAATGTCACTAAACTAATTGTGGGTGTTGTTTCCATCTGTCTGGGACTTAGTGTGTTCCACTGATCTTTAGCTTTTAGGTTGAATACCTTTCCATAGTAATCATTGAAATTATCGGTCACAAGGAGACAGCAAAAAAGGGAATTTATGTTTATGTTACATTATGTCTGTATCTCACTGCAGTTTTCCAGTGACAAATATGGTACCTTGTTTCCCAACAGAGAAAAGTCTGCATTGTATTGGGAATGCAGCACTTTTAAAAAATGTTCTCTTGAATCTGTAATAACAAAGAAAAGGTATTTTAATATGTTAACCGTGAATATTTCTATAAATGGTCATCTGTAGAAACATACAGTGTGTGAAACCTTCCTTTATGATCTGCAGCTGAGACCTTTGATTGTGAACAGTAGGAACCTTAACTAAATCTTCACATAGTTTAAGAACTGTCACATTTTAAAATAATCCTCCATTTATGTTTCAGAAGCCTTGGTATTTGGTGTGAATGCATAAAATACAGATTCTATTAGAAGTCTTGTGCTTAGCATTTAAGCAATAAATATGGATTCCAATAGCAGTTTGATAATGTTAAATGGTTTTTACTACTCCAAAAAAGTAAAATGGAAACTCAGGTTTCTCTGAAATACCGTATCACAAAAGCATGGCAAATTACACTGAAATTCTGTGCGCAAGTGTTAAATACAGTTAAACTGCAGACCCTCTGAAGAAGAGCTAATTAAAAGCCAGAGGTTTTAGTCATTGATTTCTCTCAATGCCAACTGCAGCAGTTGCTTTGAAGTGTAAATATGGTCTGAATGCACTCATCTCTGAAATAGATGGAAAAATTATCAGTAAAAGATGATTGATTCTGAATTAGTGGAGGCAGCATAAATTTACTGTGTGTCATGATCACATAATTTTGATAATAGTTCTTTGTCCTTTAAGTAAAATAAGTGTCTGTGCTCATCTCTGTCACAACCTCAGTAAAAGTTCACACACTACGGCATGTGATTAAGTTTAGTCTGTAATTTTTTTCCATTTTTGCTCAATTTCCTTTTTAGCCATATTAACAAAAGCCATAAAAAACTCAGTGGACAGAACAAGGAGGTATATGGATGTATTGACAAAACCCTATTCGAATTTTAAAGTTAGTTTCTCTTTTAAAGCAAAACTTGAAGAGCATTGGATCATATGTTATGTCTTTGCTACCACCCAGAAAAAGCAGCATTCTGAATTCAGAGTATGTTCATCCTTCATGTGGTTGTCTGCCAGACTAAAACTTACCAGCAGAATGGTTTTCTAAAGCCTGGTTAATTTGAAAGAGGTGTTTATGTACTCCTTAAGTATTTATTTATCTACTTTTCCACAACTAAGCATGTCTTTAGTACCACAGTTATGTAGAAAACCAAATAAATGTCAGTTTGGAGGAGTTACAGCCTCATGTGGTCCAAGCTGTGTACAAGAAAGGGTGAAGACAATGTGCTTTAGGCCTACTTTGTTAGCAAAAAATGTGTAGCAATAAAGGGGAAGCCTTGAGAGTATCTTGTCCTTGATTCATAAATTAATTTTGAAGCATGGTAGCATGGAGTTTGCTGAGTGTGACATATACCAGCAAATGGATAGTAGATACACAAGTGTGCTATGTTTACATTTATGCTCTTGTAAATTACCTCTCTCTTATCAAGTCAGGAGAAGTGTGATGGTGTGATGATTGTGATGTTTTTAGATTAAAATTATAACATCTGTAAACTAAAAGATATCCCATGCCAGAACACATTCTCAGAAAGGGGGAGGTCTAGAAAAGCCATATTCTAAATACTCTGTTTTGATGATATACAAAATGAGCATTAGTTAAAATAAAGGTAAATAGTTGCAATTAAAATGACACCGTGAAGAATCTACTGCCTTTTCCAGTAACTTTTATATAATGTAGTCTATTTAATTTCATAACAATATCTAGAATACAAAACATACATACAACCTTAAATATAATATAGTTCTGAAACTACAGCCACAATAGAAGTACAACTGGTTACTGTAATTTCTCCTGCCATAGATGGCAATAATGTTTACAGTATTACTGTTTCTTAGGTCTTTGCTTTCCACATATATTCCACAATAAAAATCCATTTAAAACTTGATTGATTGTAAAGAATAATTCAGTTTGCTTATCTGCACTGGTGACAGTAGTGAAAGCTTTTATCAGTAAATTGGGCAAATACTGTCAAGACTATGCATGATGAGTAGGTGGAAGTAAAACTGCTATTTTTGGTGATACTGGCAAACATAACATTATGGTCTGTCCTCACTGCTACTGAAGCTGCTGCAGAAGAAGTGTTAAGAAAGTTGTTAAGAAAATATGTTTTAGCATACTGTTCCCTCATATTGAGTAATTGGAAAAATGTGCTTTACACATTCTAACGGAGGCCTGCTAGAAGGTGTGTTACAGCTGGCATTGCTCTCCTAAGAGTGCCCATGCTTCCTAGAGGAAACATTCTGGCAACAACACCGTGTTACATGCTCTCCACGTCTTAAAGAGAAGTACAGACAGAACAGAAAATAAATTGCAGCCATAGGTTTCTCTTGTTTCTGGGTCAGGACTGGGGTAGTAATGTAGGGTGGGAGAGCTTGGTGTAAGGTAGGCACTTAGGTAATTGAAATCCAGAATTGTATTCCCTTCCTGATTGCTTAATAGAAGCAGAACTGATTCTATTAAATTAATTTCAGTTATGTGATGAGAAATTGGAGTGCTCTTTGTTCTAAAAAAGCAAATTTACAGTATGTTATAGAAATCCTAATACAATATTCTTCTGCAACCCAGATGCTCATATATGCCTGAGAAAAAAATCTGTTTACTCTCTTTTGTTGATTTAATTGTACAAGTATTATAAAGATGCACCAACAGCTGTCAAGCTAAGGTTGCACTTGGGTAGTGCTTTATGAGTATTCAAATCCTTCTTTTCACACTTCATTGCATGTTTTGAGTTTCTAGATTTTGTACCCCGACCCTTTCAGTCAACTGAGCTATCTGAATTCTATCCTTAAATAGTATCTTAAACAGAAGATAACAGAGAGAATTAATTCAGCAAGAACTTCTGTGGAAAATAAGAACCAGGAAGAAACTGTAACCTCTTTGGTTGACAACTCTGTTTCTTGAGAATTATAATAACCACAAAAAGTATTTAAAAAATCCTTTGGTGGGTCTTTAACTGTGGAGACTTTTTAATGCAAGCCCTTAATATAATTTTAAGTACCTGTAACTATAGAAAATGTAAGAAGTTGTCAGTTGTCTGCATAAAAATAAATGTCATATTCACAAGCAGTTAATTACATTATATGGCAAAAAAGCTTCTCCAGGACTATGAATTAGTTTTAAAGCAGATAAATGTTTTAGTTTTAACCAAGTGTCGTCTGGGTAACTTTTAAAGGGTTTTTTTTCCTTTTTGGTTTTTTTTTCCTATCAAAATGCAAATTTCAGAAAATAACCTTGACAGTCATATTCAAAAATAGCAAGGTACTGTATTTGACTTGTTTCAGGAAGAATAAGAAACAGATGATGAAACATTGTAACTTTGAACTTATTTTTAGGTTGCTGATGAAAGAATGCTGGGAGACTAGTTGTCAGAAGTTGTAGCAATCAGCTATTTTTACAGTATTTCTATATCTAAAGTTCTGCCAGCTCATGGTATATCATCTCTAGACGTTTTCACCTGCATGTGGTCACAGAGGTAGCTTCTTCACAGGCTGTCTCACAAGTCTGTAAGGAATGCATATATGAGGAGATTGATTTTCCTAGCAGGTAAACTATTTTTGTGCCTGATGTAGGAGTGACTCTTTGCAAGTGGGTGGGTGCTCTTCAAGAAGAATAAGCTGTCATCCTAGCCAAAGGTTTTAGCCAATTCAGAGCCTCTCAGCTCAGTCTTACCGTCTGTTTTACAGCTGATGACTCAGCTGGAGCATAGGGCTACCAGGTATGCCTAGTACTGCTTTCTCTGACAGTCTTTGAGGGTGAAGACACAAGTATGGTCATAAGCCAAAGGCAGGCTGGAAAGATTTACTACTTTGGGTTACCAGGAAACCTTATGGCATCAAGGTTTAAGCTTAAACTGCTTAGTAGGGAAGCCAAGGACACTTCTGAGTAGTTGCATTTTTCAAATTTCTGTTAAGTGAGGTTCAGTTTTTAAGGTTTCTTTTACAAGTTTTGTCTCTCCCATTTACATTAGCCAGGAGAAATCCCCTGTTTAATTTTATAGTGTGGAAATGGGAATGTGATAATTTACTCACAGATTTAGGCATCTTTTAAGAGTCTGTGGAAAAGCATCTCAAAAGGAAGTATGTTACAGCTTCAGTGCTGTCACATAAAATAGCTGTGCCCAGGAATCCTGAGAGACCTCAACCTGTCACTGATATTTAAAAAAGAAATCAGATCTGTTTATCAACATCATTAAGATATAAATCAAAAGCAGTCTGTTGAGGTGTGGATGGGAGAAGAAAGTCACCAAGCATTTGATTCCTTTGATTCCAAGCAAAGGAGTTTAATTATGAGATTTAACATTTTCTTGATTCCTGTTCTGTTGCAGAAAGTACATAATAATAGAGGTTTACAGTTAGGCTGTGCAGCCATTGTAAAATACGATGTCTTAATTGAACTTACCAGCCCAAACTTGTAACCAGGTAGAAAACAGTCTCTTTAGACCTCCTGGATCAGAGATTGTTTTCTCTGTACTATGTTCCTACAGCTGTCTTGTCATTGGGCAGTGGGACTTCTAAGAAGCTCATTGGCATCACTTGTTATTAAAAAAAAAAGTGTGAGGAGGTTCACCTGTGTTATTCTCTCAAAAATGTTAATGTTTTTCAAACTGCAAAGATGACATGGTGCTCTGGACAGCTGTCTATGTCATGCCTGGCTGGGGTCTGCACACAGAAGGGTTGTGAAATAGGATTGAGTTCTGACTCTACTTCCATTTAAGGGGTTGGTTTATTTTCTGAATCTTATTTCCTAGTGTTTTCTAAAACCTTTAGTTACAGTAAAAATAATGTACTTAATAAAGCTTCCTGGAGATTCTTGCTTCTTCTCACAAGCTAGGCTGAATGTAAATTACTGTTTCCCTCACAACTGTAGGTAGACCAAAACAGGAATAATTCATTTCATAAACCACTTTAGTCTCAAGTTTCTGTAGGTGCATTTGATGCAGCTTGTATACGTCCACAAAACAGGACTAACAGTAGTTTGGTAATTGTCCTTACCATGGTAATACTGCATTGCAACTAAAATACTGTAGGTGGAGCCATGAATTTCTCTATGACCTCATTAGTATACAAGGAAACATGCACAAAAATCCATAGTGTTGTGCATTCATTACAAGCTTTTTCTGTAAAAGAAGAAATTTGCTTGCGTATTTCCAGTGTTATGCATGCTGTAGAGGCATGCCAAAAAGGTTTGTTTCTGGAAAATAATTTTGAATTGTGCTTTTGAAGGCCAATATGCCTTCATGCCTCTCTGGTCTCAATTCTGACCATAGTCTTCATAGGGAATTACAGAGTCAGGGCTTCTGTCTTAGTTCTTTAGCAAGTCGCCTGTGTAGATTTGGCCAAGTTGCATTCCTCTATTTATCTAATTGCACTAATGAGAATAATTAGATATCTGATACACACCAAAGTGTCTACAATGCTGAAACACTGAAGGGGAATCCCTAAGGAGTTAGTTGCTTCATTAGGCAGTGGCTCTTACTGCCTTTGAATAATAGGGATATTCTAGGCTTCAATTGGTCAAGTGTTCTGGTTTCTTTGGTATGGAGAAATCTTCTTTCATGACTCTGTGCTTCATCTCCATTTGGCTTCCTCATACAGGGTTTTTGACTGAATTGTGTGGCTGTTTTATATGGACTTTTCAAATCAAGGCCTATATGGTACTAAATTCTGTCAGTTGTCTGTCTAATGTTGGTTTCTGTTCCAGCCAGAGTAGATTTGGCCAAGCAGACAAAGGTTTTAAATGTGAAATATGCAAAAGTGTAGACACTGGAGCCTATATACATTCATTGATTGTGAGTTTACATTTGAAAACTCTTTGCCTGGCAAAATAAGGAACTTGTGAAAAGAAAATCATTAATGCAAGGGCTCCTTAAACCATTTCCAAAGTTTTGTCTTATTCTCTCCTGCATTACATGTAGGCCTGTTTGTTTCTGCAAGGTAGTGTATTTTACAGGAAAAGTAAGACAAAGTTTACTTCTTTTGAGAAAGTGCTATATTACTTTCCATATATTTTCTGTAGCAAAAGTCTCACTTTATTTTCCGTACTTGTCTGTGTTAAAAGTCTATGAGTTTTGTCAGTCTTCACAACTAAGAAACTCTTAAACCACAAAGCAGGATCAGTACATTTCATCAGGCTAATTGATCTTATCATTTACAATAGTTTACTGAACTTATAATAAACATGTGTTCCATGCCCTGTTTTACATTTCTTTTAATTTAGATTTACTTGAGACAGTTCACTGACAGTAAGGGTAGTGAAGGAACTGGGAAGAAAATGTACTGAAAGTGACCTAACAAGAGTGAATATTTAGGGTGAAGAAAAAGTATCTTATCAGATGAGTACACGATGTTATGATGATCACAGGGATTCAATTAAAACCTAAGAGTGAGTTACAGGGTTTGTAAATTAGGCAGTCGAGTCTGAATGATACAAATGATACATAATACATCCCGTATTTTACTCCTTGGTAGATTCTTGCGAAGAAAGAAATCATGTGCCTAATGCCAAACACCTACTCTAATGGAAAATATAGCATGGTTTTTAAGCTAATAAAACCAGAAATCTCTGAGGAGATAACAGTCTAGAGGCTCCGTATATTTGGCGATCCCTAGAATAAGTAAAGACCTAGATATTTTTCTCATGTTTGTTTATATTCCATGTGTATTCTTCTAATGTTACTTTTTACATTGAAGTTCAGACATTTCTGTCATGAAAAATGAGTTATTAGTGGCATACTAGAGATGCATTTTCCCATTGTTTTAAAGGAGAGGAAGCACCTGAGTCTTATTTAATGTGCTTTATTTAGATCTCCTGTGCTTTTTTACTATAATAAAAATATATGACTAGACTTACCTAATATATTGTTTTCAATATGACAAAGTTACATAAGAGAATCCTCTTGTACTTAAAGAAAAATGCAATTATTTTCCATTCTGAATCTTCAGACTGCTGTTTTAGAAAATCGTATCTGATTATTTGCTCAGCAGAAGATTATTGAGTTGATTTAGCTGTGATTTTACTTAACAAAGCTTCAACTGAATTCCTACTGTGGAGTCCAAAAAAGGTAGAGCGATATAAATGATACATTCAAACTGTGATTTTTGTGAACAGGGCCATCAATGCACCCCTCGGAGCTAATAGCGGAGATGAGAAACAGTGGGTTTGCACTGAAACAAAATGTACTGGGGAGAAACTTGACCGCAAATGATCCATCACAGGTAATATCTTTTTACCAGTAAGCTGAAAATGTCTATAAATCTAAATGTGATTGCTTGGGAATTGTTACTTAATGTTTTCAAATATGCATATCCATAGGAAAGCTGAATAGCTATACCAGTAGAAAAATGTCAAAAAACTTACAGTTTTCTAGCTTTGTTTCTTACAGAATGGTGAAGCATAGATTACTTCTTTTAAAACCACATATAATAAATTAAATCCCTCTTCTGAGTGACTAGAAATTTAATTTTTTGTGAAGGGGTTGTTAGGGCTTCTGCTGCATACTTGTAATGCAGTGCTACCCTTTGGATGAAGTTTGAGGCAGTGTACACAAATAATTACTGCCAGGAATGCTATATCTGAAGGGGTTTTTTTTCTTGATTTACTATTGTTCCAGTTATTATTTCTGGGAGTGAAAAAGGTTCAATTGCCTTTACTTAGACTGCACAAAGTATATTACTAATTGAGGTGCTTTAATAAAAATGTAAAATGAAATATTAATATACACTCCTTGAAATAATCTTTGTTCATATGTTACTGTAGTCAAACCACTAGTAAAGAGGGAATGACAACAAGCTGGTCCTGAAATCTTCAGTAAATCAACAGTTCATTGTGTTTCCACAGATGGATGTACCTTTGCCTTTAAAAAAGCTATGTACCCCAAAAAATGTTGCATATGGGCACTGTTAAATGAATCATGGTGGTATCAGTATGCTTACTTTATGTTAGGTGTGCTGGGGTTTCTTTGTAAGAGCTTTTTTATCTTTATTTCTTCTTTCGTTTTCTGAGTGTGGCTAAAATTAAAAACATCACTGTGGAGAACTGCAGTGTACCAGATGCACCTAATTTGAGGAATTCAGGGTCTTCAAAGTAGTTTTGCTTTGCTGATTGCGTTACTGTATGTAGATTATATGATTACAGTATTTTGCATTGCTAGAAGACTTTGTGCACATTTAAAGACTAATAACACAACAGTGAAGTAGATGTGTTACCCATTTTCCTAATGACTAAACCGAGACAGAAAAGTAATTTGCTTAAATTACTCTGAGTTCGAGCAGGACTAGCATCTTACCTATTCATCCAAGCGTGGTAACAATGGAGTGACTTATCCTGGGGAATCGTGGGCTCCAAAATTGGCTCATTTTTATTAACTATTTCAGAAACGTTTCTTTCCCTTGCAGTGATTTTTTCATATGTTAGTAATAACTCCTGTTGTATAACCCCCACATTATAACACCTACTCAGCTCTGAGAGAGAATGTTGGGGGTTTTTCACTTGGTAGTGGGTATTCTGCTCTAACCAAAGTGTCTCAGGCTGACTTAATAATACAAATATATTTGTGTCTGTGCAAAAATAAAGTACATAGAGGCATCACTTTTAAAACAGAAATCTGATTGCAGGTAGTAATTTTGTATATAAGAACCTAATGTCTTACTGCATTTTTCTAGGAGTTTGTTACAAGTGAAGGAGATGATGATCCCGAAGTTGAATTTTTAAAATCATTGTCAACCAAACAAAAACAGAAACTTCTAAGGTACGTGTGGTACCTAGTGGAGGGGATATATATCACCAGTTGTTCTGACTCCGTCCATGATTGCCTCTGTAATTCCTTGGTGCCATTTAGCACCATCAGTACAGAAGAAAATGAGCTTAGTTGAACATATACTTGACTACAAAAGGCATTATGCAGCATGATTTTTTAATCTGCTTGTTTTATTTTAATCTAGTTTTGATGCCTGTGACTGGGGCATCCTTCCAATTTAACTGGGACACTGAAATACTAATTGGCTCACTAAAGATCCTGTGTTGCTATTTAAAAATATTATTCTACACTCCATTGTTTACAGTATCTTTTTCTGTGATTAAAAATTAAGTGTTCTGTGTTCTTGTTTACTGGTTTACTACTTGACAAAGTTTATCTTCTCCCTGTGGCTGAACTGAACCTGACCCTGCACCCCAGGGCCAAGGTTGGCCCAGCTGCACCCTGTGCTTGGGTCAGGGTCTGCAGCTCACTGCTCCCTGTGGGTCTGAGTTAATGAGGTTCCCATGCTTTGCTTTTATCCAACTGATTTTGTGTGTCAGGTGACTTACATTTTTTTCTCTCTTAATTTGCAACGTTATCTTGAAATAACCTCAAATTTTTAAAATCAAAAATACTAACTACTGACTGGTAGATCCCATGCAGGCAGGCAGATAAAATGAGCATTTAGGTTAAAAGATGTCACTTATGTGGGGAGTCGGGGTGTGGGGAAGGTGAATGGCTAAGCAGGTACATGAGTAGGCAGGTGCATATGGTATTCACATATGTAATAAATAACTCTGAAAATAGTCGGCATATTTTATGTTCCTTTTAAGTAAGGAACGTTTATGTTGTTAGAGTAATATAAAATGTTATTTTTTGAATTTCTGCTGGCCCAACACATTGAAATTTTTATAATCCTTTATATTTTAGAAGTTGAAGTTTAGTAAATATGTGGGTCCTTTAGGTTTTACTAGTCTGAAGGGATTTTTTTAATACATTGGAACCAGTTTCACTATTCAGTTGCTGATTTTTTGATCATAAATACAGAAAGTAAAATTAAAACTACATGAAAGTAGTTGAATGGCAGTGAATGCATGTGCATGATTGAATATTGCATATTTTCAGATAGAAAGTATAAGTTTATAGTTGTGAAAAAGAGGCTACTGGAAATATCTGTAATATTTGCCTAAAGAACTCGAAGACATATGTTTTAGTCAGAAAGTGAATACTAATTCCATTTTTTCATTTTCAAAATACCTTTTTTTAATGCAAATACAAAAGCAGCAATGATTTTCTAAATTCTCCAGAGCAGCCTGACAAGGGGAAAAAAAGCACTATTGAATGTATTTATTCCTAATTAAAAGGCCCAAATTGATATCTCTTACTTATCTTTTTGAAAATTAAAGAATTAAAAGATCATATTACTCCTGTTTTGAGGGAGCAGCTGTGGATTACATACTATGGGTAATGTCTGGTTAGAAGTTTTTAAGTAATACCTTCCTGAAAAGGAAAATAATCCAATGTGGTTTTATGGAAATGAATGTATTTAATGTGTAGGTCATCAGAAGTAGTGAACTTTAAAAGACAATGACTTTGTAGTCTAGGATATCTTTACATGTCTGATTGTGCCATTCTTTTATTTTGAAAATAAAGGAAGTTGGATCGTCTAGAGAAGAAAAAGAAAAAGAAAGATAGAAAGAAGAAAAAGCTGCAAAAGAAAAAAAGCAAAAGTAAACACAAGAAACATAAGATGAGATCCTCTTCCTCATCCTCCAGTGAGACTTCAGTAAGCAGCAGTGATAGCGAGACTGACAGCAGAGATAAAGCAGCACAAAAGAAGATGGATTCTAAGAAAAGAAAAAAAGATAAGTTTTCAGAGGCTAGCAGCAGCAGTGATTCAGAAGGAAAGGCAAAAATGAGGAAGGAAAAACTTTATGAAGATCTCTCCAGTAGTCACGGTAACAAGGACAAAGATAGGGAGAAGTACAGGCTTTTAAAGCAAGATAGTTCTGCAGAGAACAACAAATGGAACTCCTGTGAGGGTGAAAGAAAGTCCACAAGCAGATACCATAGCACCAACACGAGAGAGACTGAAAGAAAGGAGAAGGATAGTAGAAGCCAAAACATGAATGAAGGGAGCAGGAGAAGCCCGTGCTCAAATCACAGCAGTTCCAGGCAAAGGCACATAAGAAGAAGTCCAAGTCAAAGCCCTGGTGAAGAGCGGCACAGGAAAAATGAAACCAGAAGCCCCAGCACAGATGTACACAGAGAGAAGAAAAAATGTAGAGAAGGCTATGGGGACAAGTGCAGTAAAGTCGAACGCAGAGAAAGGAGCAGACGCAGTCGAAGCAGAAGCAGAGAGAGGGAAAAAAATAGATAGGTAGGGGACAGATGCAAAGAAGAATTTCTCTGGGTTTTGATGAATATCATTAACAAGGGCTCAATTACATACTGCTGTTCATTTTCCAACCTCTGTAACTACTATTTCCTACATAAAGCCAACAGCATAAATTCTATTGTGTTGGAATACTTGTAAATTAGATATAAACATTAAGGTATTTTTTTACTGTCTAAATATGCTTATTGGCAAATACCTCTTGTAAACATGCAGTAATTCATAGACCTGATTTTAGGATTTTAAAATATTTAAAAGCAGTATGTGATACCCTTGGTTTCATCCATGATGATTTCTGTTTAGATGCAACAGTGAGGGGGAGCAGAGGACGAATCCTGGGATATGCTAAATGCTAACAAACATTTGAGATAGTTCTGGGTAAGATCACAGCTTCAGATATCAAAGCATTGTCTTGTAGAGGGCTTTGTTTTTTTCATACTGAAACATTTTTGCTAAAGTTCCCTGTAAGAGATCAATTTCATGAGTTAAAACAACAGAGAGACATAGTTCACATAAGTGTATAGCCAAGATTTTTTGGCCTCCTGCAGTGTACAGCTTGGTCAGGGCTATCTAAACATCTTGAACCCCTGTTGGTATGTGTCAGTACAATGTCAAGTTATTGTTCAATAATCTCTCAAGACATGAAAGGAATATTTACTGCCTCAACTGTTTCAGGTCTTTCATTGTTTGTGGTAGTAAGTTAGTGTAAATAGTAATCCTTTTGTTTTCATGGAACTTTTTGTGTTTTTAATGATTAATGATTGTCAGTCATTATCTGTTTACATTGTTACAAGGATGAACTTCCATAATAAAATACCTTATTCTGTAAAACCAGTAATAATTGCTGTCTTCTCCAGAGTTCTGAGTCAGTACAAATGCACAAGGTAACTCTTCACAAGGTTTTTATTGCAAAGGAAAGGCTTCTCTGACATTTCAGGATGGCAGATGGAAGTACATTCATTAATGGACATGTGAAAGAGTCACCAGGCTCAGAATTCCAGCAACTTTCTTACCGTCCTCAGTCACAGGACAAATGGGACTATCTTTTATTACCAGCCCACTTCTGCTTCACTCAGAAGATTTGCAGCACTGCACAGAGTGTAATAACACATGGTGAAAGTGACCTGGCTTATCATTTAAGTGCATGTGAAGAGTTTGAAAGGGTGAACCATTAAGGGACGTCACCTTTTCAATGTGTCTGCATTAGGTTGCTCTGGGCATTCTTGCTGAAGTAGCTGGGAGTTAAAGAGCTCCTGCAGTAGAGTCAGCCCCGCCATATTAATGCATTTGTGGAAGCACTGATTTAGGAAGAACAGGAGACTGCCAAAACGCCTGTTTTAGCAATCTAAACAAAACTTCTTGTGAAGGATTTATTATCCTTCTGTGTAAGAGAAGACAGAATAATGTGATAGGGGAAAAGGCATATTCTGGTAGAACATTTTTTTGTTAAGTGAAGCAGGAAAGATAGGAGGAATAACTGGACGGTGCCTCTCTTCCAAAGAAGGGTGTCTGGTTGTTTTGTGTTTGGCTGGGGAAACTGCCAACCACAATGCAATTGTCTCCCACCTGAAGAAGAGTGGACGGCTTGACATCCACAGCTCTAGGCTTTTTTGTTGGGTCTGCACTTTACTCCTTTCCATGTAGTTAAACAGTCTACTATGTGTATCCTGCCTTTTCACATAGGAGAAAACTGGCAGAAAAATGACATTTTGGATGTATCTATCTCAGACTACGTGTGGAAGAGCTTTGAACCAAACCACTCATCCTGCCAGGTGTGGCTGTGGAGGCAGTGTCTCACGGCTCCCGGTACCTTCCCTGGGCCAGTTTGTGTCCACTCACCGGTAACGGAAGCGACCCTCGGGCCCAAGAGGGCGGCTGCGGGAGGGTCGGGCCGCCCTCGGTACCGCGGGGCCCGGCCGGGGAGCCCCGGGCGGCGGGGGTTGGAGCAGCGGTGGGCCGGGCCCGGGGCAGGCCCGGGGCAGTGCTCGCCCCC
The DNA here is from genome assembly GCA_036785705.1 of Acanthornis magna. Classification (NCBI taxonomy): domain Eukaryota; kingdom Metazoa; phylum Chordata; class Aves; order Passeriformes; family Acanthizidae; genus Acanthornis; species Acanthornis magna. The sequence goes on from JAWUZG010000012.1 coordinate 12,829,678, forward strand.
TGTGCCCTCACGGGCCCCGCCGGCACCGCCCGCGGCGCGGGGCGGCTGCGCGCGCCCGGCCCCGCCCCGGCCCGCGGGGCCATGAGGCGCCGCCGCCCCGGGCCGAGCGCGGCGTTCAGCAGAGCCGGCGGGGCCCGGCAGGAGGTGCTGTCGCTCCGCGGATTGGCGGTAAGAGCAGCTCTAGTGAGATTGATATTTATTTATTTATTTTCGTGAAAGCTGCGGAATAGGGTTAACCCTCTGCGGGGCTGGGCGGCGGGGGCTGCAGCGCCGTGAGGTGGTTCCCTCAGCCTGGCCGGGAGGGCAGGGCCCGGGGCCGGGACTCCCCGGCGCCGGAGCGGGGGCCGGCGGCTCTCCTTGGGGCGGGCGGGCGGCTCTGCCGGGCGTTCTCCTGCTGCTTGGCCCGGGGGCCGTGGCGGGACGGGGCGGACTCGGCTGCCGGCCCCGCCGGCTCCGTCGGGCGGCTCTCGGGGAGGGCAGGGGCGGCGGGGAGCATCGGGCGAGAGGTCCCGCGCCGCTTTACGGGTGTGCCGCCCCGCCGGACCCATGGCTTAGAATTAACGCTGAGCAATAAATTATTGCTACTCCGAAAGTAAATAGACGGGTGACTCCCAGATAAGGCTCCTGCTCAGATCGGTACAATAAATATCCCTGAAGGAAGCTCTCTATTTATGTTGTCATTGATTAATTCTCGCTACCTCATTTGATTTCGATTTAGAACGATTTGATTCTAATTTAATTAGCATGTAATTTGGATGTACATAATTACTGTAATTATGACATTCAGGTAAGGCAGCTTTAGGCTGAAAGGCAATTTCAAATTTTCTAGCAGCCTACTTTGTGCCGGGGAGCGGACAGGGACCCCGCGCCCTGCCAGCCAGGTACCAATTAGCACATCTCGGGAGCAGCGCTGCCGCGCGTTTGTGGAACAACAGCGGCGCCGAGGCGGCGGCGGCGGCGGAGCCGCGCCCGGGGCCCGCCGGCGGGTGTCCGCCGGGAGCCGCTCCCGGCCACAGGTGTGGGGCCGCGCGGAGGTTGTGCAGCGGTGACCATTGAGGGCCCGGCCGCCCCTCCGCGTGGCGACCCGCGAAGCGGCGAGGCCGGGCCGGCTGCCCCGGTGTGGGTGTGCGCGCGGTCGCGGCGTGCCCGTCCCGCCCCGCCATCTCTGAGAGAAGTTTGCGCTAGCCCGCCCGCTCCCGGGGGCCCCGCCTGGCCCCGCCGCGCCTCCGGCCCGCCCCAGCCGCCGCGGCCCCCCGCGCTTCCGCCGGCGGCTCTTCGCCTCGGCCCGGTCCGCGCAGCGCCGCCGCCCCCGCGGCCGCCCCGGCCTCGCCCCCAGCCCGCGCCCGCCGCGGGAGCACCTCTAGGTGGCGCCCGGCAGCCGCCGTGAAGCCCCGCTCGGGGCAGCGCCGGGAGCGTCCCGGTGTGCGGCTCGGTCTTGCTCCTTCTCTCTTTTTTTTAATGTGTGAAGGATGTTATTCCTTGAGGAAATTTGTAGCTAAATTATTCTCACTTAAAATAAACACTTAGCTCACCAATTATTCAAAGGGGCGGGCTGTCTGTTAGCTTCCCTTCATCTGCGTTTTGGAAGGGTGGGAGAGGATCCTGGCGAACGGATAATGGCTGCAAATAAATTACAGCTCCCGCAGATAAAGTTTCCATTTGAATTGAAAGACGTAATTAAGAAGCTGTCCAGGCACGAGATCGGGTGTTTATATATTATCTCATTAGAACAAAAACATTAATGTTACCTTTTAAGTGTAAAACGAGCCGTTGAGTCTGTAACTCGCCGCGGGGGGCAAGGGACACGCTTCCTGCGAACGGGGGACGTGGCGATCGAATGACATTTAGTAGATAATTTTTCCTGGCATTTTACTTTCATCCGTCTGTGGTAGTTGCTGTCGCTGGCTGGTTGTTTGCTGTGTTTCAACGAGCTCACGGAGCAGGGTTGAAGTTGCTGTCCGCGGGGTGTGGGAAGGGGCAGCAATAGCTGGAGCGGGATGTAAATGGGAGCTAGGCTCAGCTCACGGGCAAGCCCGGGGCGATCGGGGCCAAGGCAGCGAGGAGCCCGGCTTCCCCTGTGCCTCCCTTCCCTCCGGAGCCCGAGAGGGCACCCCTCTTGTTCTCGGTGCTCTCCCGCTCTCGGGGTAGCGTCCTCTTACTAAAGGGGTGAACTACGGATTCAAAGACCGAAATCAGATTTATTTTTCGGTTCTCGCACCGTTTGTTCTCTAGGGTTTTTTGTGTAGAAGTTCCCCAGACCGTATAATTATCTCCAACATTTACGAAAGAATGGTGTCATTTATTTTTTTAAAAGGTGACACGCTTTCTATTTTCTTGGTTAAACGAACCGGCTCTGCGGCCCAGAGCTGCTCTCTTCCTCATTTCTGGGGAGTCTGTAAGTGATGGACGTTTTCTGACCCGAAGGGGCAAAGGCAATGCAAAGAGGTCCTTGATCACTGAGCTGAGAATTGTAACCCCGGCCTGGCAGAAACTGGACCTGGATGGTGTCCTTTGATGTGTTTTATTATAAATCGAAAACAAAGCTGACTTCTGCCCAGCACCCCGCGCGGGTGCATTCCTGCGCAGCCCCCAGGCCGCCCGGCAGGGAGGAGAGCCGGGTCCCGCCGCCCGGCCCGCTCTGTGTGTTACCGCCGCCCGAGCGCGTCCCCCGCGCCCGCTCCCCTCCCCTGCCCGCCGGGAAACCTGCCGGCACCCGGCCGGGAGGAAAGACACCTTGCCGGGCTGCTTTTGGCCAGGAAGATTCCGGAGCGGCTCTCGGGGAAGGTGCTGTCGGCAGCTGCGATGCGAGGTGCCTCTCCCGGGAGGCTCCCTTGCCCCGGCCCGCGGAACGGCCCGCCGGACTCCCGCCGCCGCCCCAGCGCACAGGCGGTGTCGGCGCTGCCCGGCCGCTTTTGTGCAACAGTGGCGCGGAGGAGGTGGGACGCGGTTATTAGTATTCACGGCAGATGTATTTTCTTTAACGCAACGTCTTTATTCCAGTTGGTGGCCGACAGCAGAATCCGTTTCCCGATGCTATTTGCATTCCCTGTTTTATGGAGGATTAAAATATTTGTATTCATCCAATCTGTACCGGGCAGAGTAAATTAACTTTTTTTTCCTTCCCCCCCTTTTTTTTTCTTTTTTTTTTTTTCTTTAATAACACAATTATCTCATTTAACAATTTGCCTTTAAAAAATACTGTGGCTGTTAGGTTGGTGGTCAGGAGACAAAGGGAGTGAAAATAATTTTCATTTCAATAATTGCCTTCTGGTCAATTTAACTGTGCCGTATTTTGAAAGAGCCTGTCTAAATGAGATTCCTGTCCCAAATGTGTTCCCAGGCCTTAGCCCAGCCTTTAATTATTCCTGAGTTTTTTTTCTTCAGAATAAGACGCTGCACTGAGTAATCACAAAGAAGTCAGAGAGCATCCTTGAACCTTTTCAATAGCAGAGCCACTGATATTCAAATAACATGCAAGGACCATTTGACTGCATGGGGACATAAGCATTTTCAATTCACTATTTGCATAGATCAACTGTCTTTGAAAAGGAAAGGAGCAGTTGTCTTCCATAACATTAAAAAGCCTAGTTATCAAATCAAGTGCTTAGTTTGGGGCTTTTAAAACGTTTACATTTTATCTTAGGTTGCCCTTTACCGTTTGACATGCAAATTTGGTGCAGTTAATTTGGACAATTAAAAGGATCTTCAAGGGAGCTTTGTCACCGAGAATATTCGGAGTTTTCCCCGTGGACCAGCTGAGATAAAGTTGGCCAGAACAAATGATGTCTAGGAGATTAATTAGATATTTGATAAGACATGAATCCCTAATAAGGGAATACAAGGCACAGGGGGCTGCTGTGTGCTCTAAGTCAAAATTAATAACATTTAACAAGATTTTCATTTAGGCATGAAATGTCTTTTCCGGAGTATTGACTCTAGCGATTTATTCCCCCGAGATCACCTCCCAGCCTAGGCAGCCTTGTGGCACTGAAGGCTTTTAAAATTAAATAAATAGTTCCTCAGCACAGTTTGCCTTCACTCGATTTTGGGGACGGTTTCACCAAAGACGCTTAGGTCTCAGCATGGTTCCCAGCTATAGCAGGGCTCGGACTCGGTTAAAATTTGTTTGGTTTTTCTTTTTTTTAATTAACCAAAGTGAAGGCGGTTTGAAAAGGGCGAGCAGAGTGGTTCAGTGCGCCTAGCTTGGGGGCCGGTCCCATCCCCTCCCAGCTATCATTGCTGGCTGTATTTTTGATCACAGTGACCATAAGGACGGTGGAAAGGGGTGCGAGGGCTCCCACTAAAAAAGTGACCCCTGCGAGGACTGGGCGGGGGGAAGGAGGGGACACGAAGAAGAACAAACCCGTGAGTATATTGTTCAGAGTCCTTTAATAATACCAAAATGAAAATATGTCAAGATTTTTTCCATACAGATAAACGCATTTAATTTCTTTAAGAGACCTTAACTTACGTGTGTTTGAGTGAAGTGTTAACTCAACATTTTAAATATCTTTTACATATATACTGACTTCCACAAAGTGCATCAGAAATTTAAAATTAAAAAAAAAAAAAAATAATCAGAGCCCCAAAACCTCCCTGAATTTCAGGAATTCACCAATTAAAAAAAAATCCCCAAACCCCCTATCAGATCAACATTTACAAGAAAAATAAGGGAACACGATCTGGTTTTCTTTTTTTTTTCCTTTTTTTTTTTTTTCTTTTTTGAACCCTATTTATACAGATGTTTATGAGATACAGAGGGACCGTCTCAGAGTTGCAGCTGTATTTCTCACCTTAAGCCTCTCTTAGGATGCTTGCCTTCCAACAGAAAGAGAAAAGGGAAACGGAAGAAAGTGTCACTCGGTACCTACTGGCCGGGCGGGACGGGGGCCGCGCCTCTCCGGCCCCGCCGTCCACCGGCCCGCCCCCGCTGCGGCTCTGGTCGCCGTCGGCGGCGAGGCGGCTCGCGTCCCTCCGGCCGGCGCGGGGCACAGTCCGAGCGGCTCCGGCGGCGCTGCCCCTAGGAGTCGCCGGGCCCCGCGGTAGGTTCCTTGCCCGGTCCGCGGGCGGCGGCGCCCACCCCCTCGTGCAGGATGAGGTCGGGGGACTCGGAGCGCGGCGTTTCCAGGTTGCTGGCGTCCGTGTCGCTGTCGCTGCCCTTTTTGCCCCCGCCGCCCCCGTTGTGCGTTTTGATGTGTTTGCTCAGGTGGTCGCTGCGCATGAAGCGCTTGTTGCAGACGGGACAGGCGAAGCGCTTCTCGCCCGTGTGAGTCCGCAGGTGCCGCTGCAGCTCGTCGGAGCGGGTGAAGCGCTTCCCGCAGAAGAGCCAGTTGCAGACGAAGGGCCGCTCGCCCGTGTGCCAGCGCAGGTGCGCCTTCAGGTGCGAGGTCTTGCCGTACACCTTGCCGCAGCCGGGGATGTGGCAGCTGTGCAGCCCCTTGCGCCGCAGGCTGGCCCCCGCCGGCCCCAGCCTCTCGGCCTCCTGGCAGTTGGGGCAGTCGCAGGTGGCGCGGCCCGAGTAGCGGCGGGCGGAGCGGGCGGAGCCGCCCCCGGCGGCGGCGGCGGCGGCGCCCGAGATCATGGCGCTGGCCGCCGCCACCGCCGCGCTGGAGTCCGTGTAGGAGGGCAGCACGGGCTTGAAGCCCTCCTGGGTGAGCAGGTGCTGGCTGGTAGAGAGCAGGTGCGAGGCGGCCGTGGAGCCCAGGCCGGTAGAGCTGAAGGCGGAGTGGGTGAGGGAGCTGAAGTCGGGGTTGTAGGTGCCCAGTTGGGAGTGCAGCGAGGCCTGGGGGGCGCCCGAGTGCAGAGAGCTCTGCAGCCCCCCCGCCGGGTTCTGCACCTCAAGCCAGGAGCCCGGGTTGGTGTGCACATCCCACCAGGAGGAGGCCGCCCCGTTGGCTACCTCGCCCGCCGAGAGCGTGGAGTGGAAGCCTGACTTGTACCAGGACTCGTAGGGGTGCGCCATGCCCACCCTCGGGTAGAGGCTCTCGGCCGCCGAGCTGTGCACTTTGGAGATGAAGGCCGACTGCCCGCCGGGCTCCTGCGGGGACACGCCCGCCGCCGCCGCCGCCGAGTTGGAGAAGAGGCCTCCGTAGTCGCTGCTGAAGGCCGAGGAAGTGGGCGAGGTGGAAGCCAGGCAGAAGGCGCTGTTGGCCGTGCCCGTGCCACTGGCTAGTCCGTTGGAGCCCCTGCTCGTGGCCACCGTGAAGCCCGAGAGGCTGGAGCCCAGGTTGCAGCTGGAGGTGGAGCGTTTCCAGGGGTGGAAGCCCCCTTTGGCGAAGGCGCTAGACTCGGGCAAGGTGGTCAGGGGACTAGTGTTGCCGATCTTATTGCAGGTGGCGGCCAGCATGGCCAGGGGAGTCGTTCCAAATCTCGGCTCTTCCTGCGGGAAGAGACAAAGCCGGCCCGTCAGCGTAACCCTTGCCACCTCGCCAGGCTCCCGCGGGGACACGGCAACACGGGTAGAACCGCGGCGCAACGAGCCGTACCGCGGAAAAGTTTTCTCTTATTTTGGAGGAAGGCTCCAGCCCTGCCACGCTCGGCACAACTCGTTTTCCGCCGGGGACTGGTCTCGTCGCCCAAGAGATTTACATCGCAAGCGGGTCCCGACGGGGACAAGCGACACGCGTGTTCCGAGAGGGCTGCTCGAGCGTACCGCCGTTAAACCAAAAATCCCGTGGGAACGAAATGCGGCGTCTCCTCGAGCAACCGTACAGGAGCGACGGAAAAAAAGAGATGGCAGCAAGGCGAGCAGTGTGCGGAGCCTTCCGACCGTCGCCTCGCGCAACGCCGGGCTGGCGAAAATCTTTGGAAATCGAGTGTAGTTCGAGTTAAAAAACAAACAAACAAAAAAACCCCAAACCAACTACGAAACAAAAGAAAGCAGAAGCATCGCGGCTTCTCTCCGGCCCAGCGAGTTTTCAGGCTAAACTCTTTGGGAACGACCCGATGGGCAACCCGCAATGAAATCCCCCGAGGCGGGCCGGGATCACCTCCCATCCGCGGGTCCACGCGATTAGCGCAAGGGGCAGCCACAACGCGGCGGCAACCACAGTTTTTCCAGGGGGGAGCCGCGAGGAAGCGCGCGGTGCGACTTACCCCGAGGATAGACGTAGCCATAGCACGTCCGTGGGCTGGGCGGTGGGGCGGAGGGGACGGCGCTCGGTGAGCGCCCCGCGCTGCCCGGCGGCACTAAGGACACTCCGGCGCGGCGGGGCCAAACTCTGCCTAAGTGCGGGCAGCGCCCGCTTTGAAGTACCGCTGGCGGCGGCGCTCGCCCAATGAGGGCGCGGGCGGAGCGGCCCGGAGCGGCCCGGCAGCCAATCAGGCTGCGCGGAGGTGCCGGCGCCGGGGCGCGGGGCGCGTGCCAGTCAGCGCGCGGGGAGAAAACTCCCCGCTCCGGTCCGCGGCGGCCGCGCCGCAATTACCGCCGGCCCCGGCGCCCCGGGCCGCGCCTCCCGCCGGGCCGCGACTCCCGCCGCCCCCGCACCGCCTGCCCGCCGGGGAAGCGGGGAGAGCCGCAGAGGGCAGGAGTCGAGAGCGGGGTCAGCGCCGGCGGAAGGCTGGTGTCACGCCTGACACCTCTCCGCCGTCGCCTGTAAACTGTGCAGGAGGTGTCCGATCCCCCGCTGCTGGTGTAGTCACCTGCGATCTTCGCGGCCCGTAAATCATACCTACGTCGCTTTTATTCAACAGGCCCTTTGCCTCCTTTTCAGGCCATCTGGGAGTTGTTCGTGTTGGATACAAATAACCTAACAGTGGCTAATGACATTCTGTGAAAACACGTTAATTTTTTTTTCCTTTGCTAAATGCTAGAAGTGATTTCGTGCACAGTGTATTTCTTACTTTCATTGCAAAAGGAACTGAGGAGGCTTTGTGGTTATATAAAGTGCCAAAAAATTCCGAAGGCAGGGAATTGACAAGCATCCCTTTGCTCTTGTACCAGGGCAGGAGAGGGGACGAGGGGCATATGACATGCTGTTGCTTAAGATAGAGGCTATTATTTTATAGAGTAATCGCCAGAAAACAGCTTGAAAGTCAAATTTGCAGCCTGCAGCACGTTTTTCAAGCCTCATATACTCCCGTGGAAGCAGTGCTGCTAATGGCAGAAGGCTTGCTCCCTCCTTGCAGTGCTAGGGCGCTGCTGGAATAAGCCTCCCTAGCACTTGCCTGTGGCCTCTGCACTGTGCACACTCCACACACCCAGTGAGCGACAGAGACTTTACCTGCTCTCTGCATATGCGAAATGTAAGTCCAAACCTCGACTCCTCAATGTCTTGCAAGCTAGTCCCTTTGATTTGTAATTATTGGAGGCTTCTTAAGTAATTGGCTAGAACTTGCCCGTACTGTGCCCGCGGAAGATCAATAGGCATGCAACTTTTCATCATCGCGGTCGGCTCTGTGAGGATGGGAATAGGAGCTTTTCCCCTTCCTTTTTGCCGTTCCCAGTGCAGCTGAGTACAATTCTGAACCAGAAATATGATGAGTGCGTTCAAGCAACGCCAGGCCCTTGCTCGGCATTTCAGTCAATATTTCCTTCTTCTCGATGCCGCCTGAGCCATCCAGTGTAAAACCTTCTAGCAGATGCAAAATAGGCATCGCTTAAGAGCAAAATGGAGAAACCGGGAATTTGAGATTATGATTTCGCTTTTCTTTACATGTTTTTACTTTTTTTTTCTTTTTTTTTTTTTTTTTTTTTTTAATGTGTGTGCTTAAATAAGGTGGGCATTGCGTTTTCTTGTACATTGTGTTATGCAATCTGCAGGACGCCTGCCACGCTAGGAAGGATGTCCCTGGAGATTATCTTTTATTTAAACGTCTAAGGCTATTTTCAAAGGGCGCTCGCCTTTTTGTCGCCGCGTATTAAACAGAGTCGGGGCAGTAGGAGAAAATACTGTTCTACGCTTAATTCTTTCCACATTGACTCTCAGCCGGCGCAGGGGTCCGGGTAGTGCATGGCAAACCCTTCCTTCGGAAGGTCTGCCCGGAGCAGATCCTGAGCGGCGGCTGTACCCAGGGGGGCTGTAGCGCTCGGCGGGTGGAGGCGGCAGAAAGGCGGTGGCGGGGGGAGCGACATAACCCCCGCGGGTGAGGCGAGGAGTCCGACAGGGGCACCCGGAGCCATCGCCCAACAGGTGACTCCTTCCTTCCTCCTTCCTTCTTTCCTTCCTCCTTCCTTCTTTCCTTCCTCCTTTTCTCCGAGGGGAAACCCGCTCCTTCCCTTCCCAGGAGCCTGCCGTGGTGGTCGTCAAGTGGCAGCGTGGCGCTTCTGGCCAACCCCAGGGCGGCGGGGGGAGAGGGTCTTTCCTCTCATCGTGGGGAAAGTCATCAATAAAATACGGCTGGAAGGCTGATCGAGAGCGTGACGTTTAAAAATGTTGCCTCTACATCAGCGAGTAAAGGCATCCGCTGCCCGCTTGCGCTCCCACAGCAAAGTAGGGATTCTGCTGTGCCTGAAGACTGGCGGGCGGCTCTGCCTGCCGCACATCCATCTCCTCGCCCCTTTGTAGTCGGAAAAGTAACTAAATCCCGCAGGAACGAGGCAGGCGGTGGAAAGGCTGAGCGAATGGCGGCGGAAAGGGGGAACGCTGCTAAAATCTTTAGGGGGTCAAGTATTTTCTGACAGATTTTTTTCATACTCCAAAAATCGAGTTTTTAAACAAAGATCAATGTGTTATGCTAAAGTGTTGAGCTGACTGTTAAAACATTTGGGGGGATAATGACAATGTAACAAAGGCCTGGTTTGGAGTGAATCATCACCCTTTTAAAAGTTAAAGCAATTTTCAGGAGAATAGCTTTCAGCAAATGCTTTACATTATTCAAAACGGCCAAATAATGCTCTATTATAGAGCCTGAATGCTGCCAGTCAGCCCATAAGTGCAATTTGTGCAAAGGCTCGGTGCCTTATCTCCACTTCTTTATAAAGAGGTGAATATAAAACAATTTCTTCCAAACCCAGACAGAGAGCACGAAAATTGCTTCCCTTTCTGCAATCAGGGCAATTTAACTGGAGTGCAATTAGCACTATTAAATGTCGATTCTGCATAAACAAATCTGACTAAGAAGCGAAAGTGGGGTGAGAACCTCATATAAACTGAAACTGATTTTTTAAAATTATGTATCCGGGTCCTTTACAATTGATCCGTGACGTTTTCATCTCGGAATATATTTACATCATAAATACATTACAGTTAAATCAACATAAATCTTAAAAAAAAAAAAAATCTCAATATGAATACTAATAAAGAATAGCCTAATTAAATGCAACAGTTCACTTCCTTTGAACAATATTGTTTCCCATCTTCTCTCTACGAGTGTCTTTTGATCTGTGCAACTACTAAAGTTGCTGTCTTTAGGAGGTAGAACTGGGAAACAATTCATTCATTACAGATGGTTGGGAAGCTCCTGGGTTTATATTCAAGAGCATCAGATGAAATGGCTCTTCTGTTCAAAAAGAGCTCTGGAAAAGAGCTGCCAAATATTCTCCAAATAAATCGATTTAGTAGCAGTTAAATGTAAGGTTGCTGTACAATTTCCCCTGCATCCTAGGAGGGGCATGGAGTTTTACCCATGTTACGGACGTTACGGGTGGGAAGGGGGAAAACCCTTCCAAGTTTAAGAGAAGCAGCCTAATTTTCTGCCAAACAGAAGGGATGTGGACAGGAAACAGGCAAACTGCTCATTGCCGAGATAAATAATTGCGTCCTGCCAGATTTTTTTTTTTTTTTTTAGCAACAGTTCTTCCGTGTGAAACCCCCTCCCCCCTCAATTACACTCTTCATGTACGTGATCTAGAAACTAGCATTGATTATCAGAGCAACTCAGAGGGGTACCTGATGATAAATTAATAAGTTCAGTTAGGAAAAGGCTTCCCCACTATTCTGCCCAAGACTAGATACTACAAGGGGGATGGATATATAGAGATAGTGTTAAAATACAGACCTGTGAGGTGCCTGTTGAGTCCACTGAATTCTTTCCACTATAGAGTTTTTCATTTGTGGGTAAAGATGAAGTGCAGCTTTTGATTAGAAGGAAATCTTTTATAGTTAAAAAAAGGGAATGAACACTGGGATCAAATAGATCATGGAAATTAAATGAAAATTATGGCACTCTCGCACAATTTCTGCTTGATCTTTCAGATGATGTTTGTTACATGGTGCACACCCCTCTCCTCCTGCCCCCTGCACACTGAGTCCCGAGGTGGAGCATCAGGCTGGGCTTTCATCTTTTCCTCGATCTTTAAGGTGACACTATTTAGGAGTAGCAGGGAGACCCATATTACCCTGTGTTTAAAAAATCTGTACAATAGTTTGAGAAATCCTGTCGCCTACTGAATGCAGTCAAAAGCGTGTCTGTTGAATTAATTCTCTTCCGCTAAATTTATTTGGACCGTGTATTTTAAAGCTCCCTTGTTCTGTTTATCTCAGCCGGAGACACGTTAACAATTCAAGGGAAGACTAGTGTCAAAGGAAGGAAGGTGACTGCAGACTGGATGATGATTTTAATTACTACAATTATTGGGAGATTATTCAACAGCATCACAGATTTGTTTTCTGCCTTGGTAGGAAAGTCTGAGGAACATTGTGCGAGGAGCATTGTACGAGGATTTTACCTCTTGGTTCACATGCTTTCCAGTGCTGTTACGCTGTATAGTTTAGGCATGACAAGCTCAGACTGCAGCAGGTTGGAAATTCAGCCGGTGCTAGCGTTCAGAAAGCTTTCTTAAAACGCAGGTGTTTCTAAATAGAAAGAGTTTAATTAGTAAACGCTTGGACCCAGCGTTTATAGAGCGTAAAACCGCCTTTCCACACAAGTCCATTAAAGCAGCTCTGCTGACTCGGTAATGAGGTGTGTGCGGTGAGCAGGGCAGCGGCGGCCGGGACGGCGAGCTCGGCGGTCCCTGGCAGCGCCCGGCCCGCCCCGGCCCGGCCCGGCCCGCCCGGCTCCTCCGCCCCGCGGCTCCCCCGGCGGCGCTGCTCGGGGCGAGGGGAAGCGGCAGCCCCGGGCGGGCGGGCAGGGGAACGGGCGGGTGTCTCACCGGAGCAGCCTCACCGTGGAGGAGTCCTGTCCCCACATTTCTCCTAGCATCCTGCTTCCGGTACCCTCCTAGCTTTTTATACCACGTTTTTAGCCAGGCGTGACTCAGAATGTTGATTGTGATTAAGCAAGCTGTCTATCTACAGACAGAGATATGAGGCAGCGTAATAGGCAGGATGATTGACGTTACAAAGTTCTCTTCGGTCCACAATGACCAATAAATCCTCCTGCAGCTTTTGCCATTTAATGAATTGCTGGTTTGGTAGAGGAAAATATGCCAGAACCCCATTCCTGTGTTCCGTTCTCCCCCCTCACTCTGTCCTGGGATTAGGGCAAGGAAAGAAGGGGACCCGTTCATTATGCTCTTTCTGTGTTCTGTAATTACTGGAACTCAGGCTTAAGGTGAATTTCAGCTCAGATCATGAACCATTTCACGTTCAAATGCAAGCTTGCAATACTTTCCTAGTGGCAATTAGGAGCCTATTACAAGCCATTAGATTGATCAATGTACCTTAAACAATGTGAATGATTTATATGGCAAAGAAAAAAACCTTCTTACATCCATTGTACTGTTCCAGCGACCAACCTGGCCCTGTGTCTCCATTCATCACAGCTTTAAACAACAAAAGCAATTCGTTTAGAAAAACTTACATGCAAGGAAATAGGCTCAGTTCTTCGTAATGTAGGGCATCCGAGCTTTATCTCTTCATTGTCAAGAGATGTAGGCTGGAAGAATTCGAGTTTGGGGGGGAGGAAGGGAGGGGTGGATTTGCTGGTTTCCAAATGTATTAATTCACCTTGTACCTGAAAAAAGGAAACAAAGAGATCCCTGACTGCTTCCTAAACAAGACACTAATCCGCTGTGCATGTGCAACACAAGGAGGAAAGCAGTCATACACATGTGTTCAACAAAGTGTTTGGTTAGCTTTTTGTAGCATTTAATGACAGTGTGGACACAGAACCATGAGCCAAGACAGCTAAGGCGTGGAAAGCAGGCTGGGATGTGCCAGCTGATGGAAGAAGAGGGTAGGTGCAGTCTCCTCCACGGTGGATGATTATTCTAACCATTTTACAATTAATAAGCTACAAAATATCAGCTGCTATGAAAGCCAGAGCTGCTACCTTGTAGGTATTGGATCTGTCTTTGTATGCCTCCTTTCAGAAGACCCAGGGAACCTCTCATACCTGGAAAATTCCTCCTAGCTCCTGGCAACCCCAAAGTGAAGGATTGGGAGAGGCTGGTGACTTTGCACTTGCCACCAATTTATTAGGGGGATAGAGATTCAGTTCAGAAGGAATAGGACCATGATTTGCCATTTGTTGAACAGATGCCCTCTGTTTCTTGCGTTTTCCCTGCCTTTCTGCTAGCCTTATTCACCTTGATACTTAGCCCTCCAAAATTAGTCTTCTCTATACATACCAAGTGACTGAATGAATCTTTGGCTTGGTGTTAAACTGTTCTAACATGCTTCAAATTAAAACTGCTGAGAAACAAAACCCCACACATGTGAACTAAGCCATTCTTTCAAATGTGACTTTAATGGGACCAGTGTAACTGGTGACAGTGTTTGTAAGAAAAAAAGCCAAAACATCTGTAAGTCTTGGTTCAGCTGGAAATTTATTTTGGAATATCATATGAGAGAGAATGTTATTAATTTAAGATTCCAATTATTATTTGTGTTTCAGCAACAATCTGGTCTTTGGAAATTGCTGCAATGCTTATCAAAAGTCACTGTTTTATTCCATGATTTTCTTCAAGGAGGTAAGCACAGAACTCATCAGTATTGGTACAAAGAAAAGAAATAAGGGATGGGTGTCACATTCTATCAGGAGATACAACCCTTTTGTTACAAAATGTGGATACAGCCATTCCTGATTTTCCAAGTTGTCCATATGGGATTGATACTGTTCACTTATTTAGTTATCAGCTGCTTGCTTTCTTGCTAGAAGCGGATTAGTAAAACACCATGTCTACCATGTAAAACCAAATGATAGTTGCAATAGGAATAAGAGCTGTCCTCCCCTTTCCCCAAAGGAGATCCCACTTTGAGAAGAGTGTTTCTGTTGAGAGAAGAGCTTTTCTGTTGAGTCTGTCACACACTAAACCCAGTTCTTCCCTTTCTTGCAAACTCTACTCTATTGAGAGCTTAACCCATAGAATCAGCAGTGTGTCCTGCTTACCTTAAACTTGCTCTTTATCATGGAAGAGACATCAAAGAAGAATAAAAGATCTGGAGGCCTCTTTCAAAGATTTTGTAGAGATTGTCCATTTAGTCACATTGTGCTTTAAAGTCTTTTTCCTTTTCCAAAGCTTTGTATTTGTCACTTTGCCCAGGGGAGTTGCTGGGCCAATCTCCTCAGGACATGTTCTGGCCTTCCTCTAAGTATTGGTACAAAAAAGTCTACTTGAAGGGATTTCTGCAATCCTTAACTACACATATACAAAAGCAGCCTGTGCTTCCTAATATGCTGCTTCAGGCATTCCAATCTGGCTTGCATTGCCCTTTAATTATCTGTCTTTTTATTGTGATCAAGTGAATTTTTACTAATCTCCACATTTATTGTTAAGGTAAATAGATGCTGCTTTTAATCAGTATGGAGGGCCAGACCAATGCAGTTCGAAGTAACTTAAGTCAACTATAAAGGGTTCAATGTGTGTATAATTACAGAGGACGTCAGCTATTCACTCCAGTCTAATTCAGTGTGTCTTTAGAGACAGACCTCTTCCTTTTCCTTGCTCCCTCTCTCACCTGATTTGCTCCCCACTGCTCCGCAAAGTCGGCGAGAAGAACACAGGGGAGGCCAAGCCAGCAGCAGCCCTCGTGAACTACACGCTGGATTAATCTAGTGGATTGGAACTCCTAGGTGAGTATAAGCATACAGGTACAATATAACACCTTCTTCCAACAAAAAAGATTGATTGTGTCTTAGCCTTGGTATTAAGTGTGCTATTATCAGAAGAAGCTGTAATAATGCATGCGGTCACTTTAAAAGAAAGCAGGTTTCCTTTGCAAGCATACTTATTATTTCAATAGTATTCGTGAACTGTTTTAATAGTGGCCACGTTGTTGCTTACTAAAATATATTTGAATTGAATGCGTATATATATCAAGGTATTTTTTCTTAATTTTAGTTTGAATTATTCCTGAAGTTCTCATTAAATTTACCATTTGTAAAGGACAGATTAAATGAAAATGGCTTTTAGAAAAATAGAGTTGGAAATTATTTTGACCTTTGTGACCTGGAAGAGGTGATAATTTGCTGCAGCACTAGATACTGGACATATCTGACATTTTAGGTATTCCTTCATAGTTTCAGACCTTTGTACAGATGAACTCCACCTGGGACAATTCAGCAGTCAACTTTATCTTAACTTAATGTAAATGAGAAGACTACAGCTATCTTAATCTAGGTGGACACGACCAATGGAAAATTAAATTTAGTCAAGGGCAATGCTAAGAAAAGAATGTCTATTATCCACAATAATGCTCCTAACATTTTCTAAACAGCTATTACCTGTGTCTGTCCATAATTGTCCTTGTTACAGTAACGTTGCAATCTTTCTTTCTGAACAGTTACAGAAATCTCTCTCCACTGATTTTTCCATATGTAAACAACCTATACAGCATTTTATAATGTAAAACAAATGTGTTAAATTGGTCCCACATTAAAAAATAATTTAGAGTGGAATTTCTGAAATGCTTAAGGGATTTTTGGGGGGGGGGGACATTAGAAAATAACCACCACTTGCACTCAGTTTCCACATGCATTCCCATGTATGCAGATGAGTGTCAGTAGGACCTATAAAGCACATTGTTGCTGAATTTGGATTGTCACTGAGAACAGATAACTCACTTTCTCTTTTGCAAAATGGTGCAAAATAAGCTGTAATGGATTTTTGTTATCTATTTTTTACCATGGCTTCTACTGCGCATGAACATTACTAAGTTTTTATACCGACAATAAAAATATTTGCCTATTTAGAAAACAACATGACTGCAAAATTCCCAGTCACAGCAAAACAAATAGAAGCCAAAATCTGTATCACCACACCCCTCCATTTGTACTCTTTTTAGATAAAACATGCTAGTTACTCTAATTGAAATGTGATTCTCTGTAGGGGCAGACCATTGGACACCTCAGAGGGATTGAAAACAATGAAACAAAATGCAAGTTTCACATTTTTAAAATCTCATATTAAGAAATAGGATGTTCACAAGTCCCATGCAGTACTTAACAGTGTAACTTGATCCTCCATGATGTATTTTGGAGGAAATTTAGCAAAGCTCCACAGTTTGTTCATCTGAGATGTACAAAAATGTGCCCTGTTTGTCTGGCTTTTTTTGTAAACATTGTGGCTGAAAGCACATCTCTAAGAGGAAGAGCAGGCAGTGTCCTCCAGCTCTCTCCCAATCACTGTACAACATGAGTATGTAAAATCAAGTAGCCAGACCTTTCAGCCAGTACCCAAGTTGTTATGCACTAAGTTCAAAATAAACTTTATCTGAGTGATGATTACATGCCCCTATTCAGAGTAAGATGTTAAAGCTAATGCATTTAGAAACTTGTGCTTGTTCAGAGGAAATTTTCTAAAAAGGTGTGAAGTGTAAAATACAATTGCAGGCTTTGGAAAGATATGTTGTGTGGTGCTTTAACTCCAAAGACTGTTTTGGAATCCTCTGTTCCCAGCAGTGGGAGGGTTTCCAGATTTCCTGAGCACAGAGATGAGATACTGCATTTTTCCAGGGAGCAGCTGTGGTACCCGCAAATTGACTAGCCACATTCCATGAAGCAACAGGAGCATGGGAACATCTCTTTGTGCCAGAAGTGCATACTGGAGATGCTACAAAATGTAGTTTATGGTCCCATGTGAGGGATGGACTCAGCCCATATCACACCAGATGTTCTAATGGTGTGCAAAAACCTGCAGTATTTGGAATTTTGCAGCTCCAACATTGAAATTTTACGAACACTAATTATTTGCAGATGGTGTCTTACCTTACTTACAAGTGTGAGTGTCTGCACACTCACACTTGTAACTGCATAAGGGAAAGGGAGGGGATCTCTGTAAATAAACTGCTTAAAAATAAAATCAAATAGTTAAACTAAGAGGTTGGTAGTTTGATATTAGATTGCCTATTGTTACAGTATTTTTCAAATAGCTGTTACCATAACAACATATTTTTTCTTTAAATTTTTTTAGCTGTTTGGGAAAAAAAATTCTTGCCAGAATTCTTCCATAATAGCTTCCATTAATAGCACTGTCTTCTGTTGGGGAGGCCAGTGCTGATGTCTCCTGCTGTCACAAGTCACTCACACATCTAGCAGCTGTTTTGTTTGATAAGGCCAATTTGAGCTTTATAGAACACATTGTGGTTTTTCATCCATCCCCAAAGAGCAAATATCAGTTAGGATGAGATTCCAAACTGATCATTTGCTAGGAGACAAGGCGCATGATACCTGTCAGTGGAATGTGACCCACCCCTGAAAAACTATCTCAGACTGAACCGTAAAGATTCTCCTTTAACATAGCAATAGTGTACCAAGCACCAAGAGACAGACCTTGGAGCCATATATATTACAAGAACGAAACAAATGAAAAGGAGAAGGAGGAGAAAGGAGGTAAAAATTCTTTAGGAGGTCAGTATTTTTCTCCTATTCTATAGCACATATTTTACTAAATTCTTAATTTCTGTGAATGCGGTAGATGGGAGTGGTTTATCTCTATCAATCAAAAGTAAAAACAATTGGAAAAAGTGAAAGAAAAGGAATCCACTTTAAACATTGATGCTGCCCCAGCAAGACTGGCAATTTTATTTTGGATTCAAGTAATTTGCATGACTAAGAAATAATCACTTTTCCAGGCCCTCCACACACTTGAATGCGGCAAACATGTCCAGATTATTATATTTAATAATTTGTCTGCTAATACCATCTTGTTTCTGGAAACAGAGACAAAACGATTTATTTTTGCAAGGCTTATTCCATAATCAGGTTTTTTATTTTATAATCAGCTAGGACCATATTTTAGTGTATGTTGTCTGATTTTTTTAATCATTCAATGCAGAATAGGAGAAGGTTCCATGAAATACTTGACTGTAATACAAAATTTCTCAGAGGAGAAGAAAATATTACTATATGTTATTTCTATGATAATTACCTGGATGAAAGTGAGTAGCAGCTAGCCAGCCCATAGGGCATGCTACTTTTCTAGAGAAGGTGTGCAACTGTGTACACCCAGATGTGTGCATATATGTGTGCCCATGTTTTCTTTGTACTAGCTAAAAAGAGTATGTAAAAATCTTTACAAGTAAAAGATGTTGCTAAACAGTGTATTTTAATTTCCATGCTCTTTTACGTAAATCTACATCCACAAGAGTTGTTTAATTCCAGAGAGGCCATTCTACATTTGTACAAGTGTAAATGACATTGTAAAATGAAGTGGTTGTCTGGTCATAAGGTTTCAATGAGACTACTGCCACAACATCAAATCTTCTGTTTGGTTTGTGAAAGTATAAAACATTTCAGTGAACCTGAAGACAGCAGTGTTGAAAACAGCATCACAGATCCTTTTGCTCTGTTTAAAATTCTGAATAGATAGGGTGAAGTTCAGATTTTTTTTCCAATGTCTAGCTGAAAATATTTCTGTAAATAAATTATTTCCCCCCACATTTCAGTGTATTTTAAAACATACACATTAATGTATTTCCATTTTTAAGAATGCTAGTTCCAGTTTTAAGAACAGAACAAGTCCAGCATTAGTCCGTCTGCTGGAGTTTCTGGTTTAGCAACAGAGCTGTGTTGGGTTTAACTAACACATTTTGATCACACATGATTTGATATAAAAAGGTGAAGGTGCTGCTACAGATGCCCACAATTTGATTGATAATGTTAAGAATGTTCATCCAACACTGTCCATTAGATTTTCTTTGCTGCAATGAGTTTTCTCAACCTGAAATCCTTTCATAGAGGGAACAAATCTGCAGTTTTGAAATCAAGTGACAAGTATTACATGCTGCTCTTTTATGCTCCATATTGGTTGTATGTGCATGTAAAAAGTGTTAATGAGATGCATTAAATTTATTAACAACTAAAATCGCTTGCATTCACACCACTTTGCTGTAACTAGGATTGGGAAGACAAGCTTTAAACAAAAAGAGCTTTCATACCGTGCTCCAGGAGTGTGACCAGTCATGGTAGGTTGCTCTTGGACTCATAACTACTGAGAGAACTTTTGAAATGGGCACTATTTGAACTTCTGAGCATGGTCTATAATCTTGCTTAATAATTACATCAACTGTGACAGTTTAATTCAGTGTAGGTATCTAAAACTGTTCCTGAAATTAATAATAGGCATGCTTTATAGCTTATGCATGTCAAAAGTTATAAGACAAGACTCATCATGGAACTTAACTATTTTAACATGACTTTTTAAATAGTCCAACCATTTAAAACAATTACATAATATTTTTTCTCCAATTTTTAAAACAAAAAATGTTTCTTTGCATTTATAGGGTTGAGTATAGTTAAGTGACCTCTACAAAAACTTCCTCTTTGAAGTGTTCTCTAAAGACAGCTTCAAGGCAGCTGAGTGCCTCAGATTGTGATTTTGTAAGGTTTTGATGCTAGAAAATTGTTTAACAAACAGCTTCAAAATACTGAGATTTTGATTAATAACATACAGTGCCACAGTATTTAAATAATATAAAGTTTGAAATCTAACATGTGGCAGAAGAGTATGTGTTCCACATGGTTAGGAGAATGGGAATGGGGGCATACCAATATCTAAGCAGGAGGAAAATAGTTATACAAAGCCAATTAAGCTATTGTTTAGGAATGTATTAAACTGTTGTTTCTAGTTGTGCCAGAACTTTTCCTCTAAATTCATGGTTGAAGAGGATGCTCCTTCAGCAGCATAGGGAGTTGGGGTTACTGTTGCTTTGTTTTTTAAATGTACATACTGTATGACTGCAGAATCCCGGGTTTGGTTAACGTTGACTTCTCAGCAAAGAACAGTTCAGGAATATTAGCCTAACTTCTTAATATAGGAATATATGAATAATATAACTCAGGGGATCTAGTTGAGTATAACAGTCTAGAAGAGCAATGCTCACACTGAAATCAGTCTTAGGGCCTCAGAACCATTCACTGTAGTTAAAATCCTATAGAGTTTCAGACTCTTCTCAATGTTGAAACTTTACTCAAAAAAGAGTACTCGGCCTAAAGAAGTCTTACTCCAAGGAAGAAAAATACTACTGTATTTGGAGTCTTTCCCATGACAGGACTTGAACTAATGTAAAGAGATGCTGTACTGGCCTACACTGAGGGGTTCATTTAAAAATCCTACCTAATTTATACCCTCATTACTACTAGATTAGGATTGCATCTAATGCCATAGTAATTATATATTAGCTGTAGGGTGGGATCTGATGTTTGCATACAAGTATTTATTTTATTAAGTGAAAAGGAGAAAAGACCTACCCAGCTCTGGCATCATACATCTATACCTCATTTGCATATACACCTTCTAAATTCTAAACCAGAAAATAATTGTGATTTTAATTTCTATTTTGGGGTAAAACAAAAGGCATGAAAAAAAGCCAAAAGCATTGATTAAAAAAAAAAGACAGGAGAAAAATGCAAATTAGTTAACTATTTGATGTGAGTGCATTAACATGAGAACATGCAAGCTGCCATCTACCATGCCATTGCAATGCTGCAGCTGTCCAGACATAACACTGTCAGAAGATGAAGTGTACCTGTAATTCTTATGGATGCCAACATTTCTTTGGTGTTTTTAATGGTTGGAAGTAGTGGGTAGCCACAGAGATGTATACAGTGGAAAAGATTCATAACCTGCATTTCTGAGCAGTTTCACATTTGATCTATCAATTTGAAGAAAATACTTCCAAATGCAGTTCTCTATTAGTGATGGGAAGTGGTTGCAATATGAATATGCTTTCAGCAGCGCACTATGTAAAATGGACGATGAAATGAAAGTTATTCTGTCTTCAGATCAATGTAGGCATGAGTCTTAAAAATGTGAAGAGCCCATTCAGCAAGCCCTACTAATTATATCTAGCCCACATTTGCAAATTGTTTAATTGTGTATTGGTATTACAAAATCTTAAGGATTATTTTGCAGTTGTGGGAATCAACATTAAAAATAGTCTCCATTTAATCTCCTTCAAAAGAATTGAAGCTAAATGTTACAAAACCAAAATGTAAATAATAAGAGTCTTACAGTCAAATTATTATCTAATGACTGGAATCTAACTTCAGAATCATTACAGAACTTATTTTTTAGAGTTCATTCACCCCAGCACAGACATAATTTAATAAATATTTTGAAAGAACATTTTAATAAGCAGGAATGCGACAAATCTTTGCGAGTTAGGGTTTTGAGACTGTAGATTACAATCTTTAATCTCAGCTAAACAGAAGATAGTCTGTCAGAATTCTTAAGCATTTTTAGTTAGTTGTTTTTTTCCCCCTTAGATAGTTTCCCTGGGTGAGTTTCCAATCTGTTGATGTACATACCTACCACAGCTCACAGTCTATTGCAATTTCAAATTTCAAAACTAAGTAGGCTGGTATTTCCTCAGTCAATCATGCTGAAAGGTACACACTGAAAAAGGTACATACTGAAAAAGGAGGAAAACCTTAAAACCATTAAAATACCAAGTATTTTCAAAGTGCTTAACTCATGCAGTCTTCAGGAACTACAGACATTTAAAACGGCAGTACTGAAGTTGCTGACAAAATGCTTTTTCCTAGTGAAGTCTTTGTCAGGTATGAGAAGGCTAATCGAAATCTGACGTGGCCTTGTTGCTAAAATTTCGTCTTTCCAGCAAGACTGGTCTCTCAGATACTGAGGCATCGGGTTTTCATCTGATGGATTGTTGATGAGGCTTCACAACCAAATCCTCATGGTGTGTGAGTTACAGAGCTGACTCTAGGCAAGTTCAAGTTAAGCTATTTGTATCCATGTCACTTTGGACGTGTCTTGTTTTGTGAGCAATTAAAAAAAATAGGTCATGTTTTGTACTCTGGAGATATTGCTGTTTGTGATTCTCTCAAAATTTAAACATTTTGCATGCCTCAGACCACTTGCAGGGTAAATGGAATCCCCTGCTGAGTAGCTAATAGGGGAACTCACACTTTCAAGAAAAGTGTGTCTAATAGCAGGGGATTACTATAAATCTCTGGGTTTGATGTACACCCTCACTTAAATGTTATGGGAGTGGCTTCAGTATCCTGCAGCTTCTGCATCCCACTTGTAGCTGCAGCCAGGCATATTTACAAATTTATTGAAGGCAGAAATTTTTAACGAAGAGTTATCAGCTCTCCTTAAAAAAATCAAAAATTAAGTAATCTGTTTACCTTTCTTCCCTCCTTCAAAATGCTACATGTGCTTATTATTTTCAATTTGAAGTCACACCTTTGGGGGATTTTTGGGTTCTGTGATAGTTGAATATAGACTACATATATATTTATTCAATTTTAAGTAGAGAAAGTGAAAGAAGTAGAAGTACTTTTGAAATTAATTTATAAACTCAATTGCGTTTATACTGTGTTGTGTACTAGATAGTATTGATATGAAATTGACCTCTGAAGTAAGAAGAAAGTCCAACCAGAAAATATTATAAAATACGTAACAATTGCATTTGTTCATGGCATACTATTGGACATAGCATGGCACTGTTTGTGGTTCACAGACTGCTGATTATTTCTAAAGGAATCTCTGGAAATTTTTGGAAAAACTAAGTTCATCCACAGAACATCATTTGTGCAATTAATGGTTTTCACTAATTTTGTAGTTTCCTGAAACACTAGAGAAGCTTCCTAGATTTTCTTTTCTAGGCCAAAGACCTCTTGAGCTTTGTCTGTTTCCTGAAAGCCTTGCTTGGGTGTTTCTAAGACTGCTTGATGTTCTGCAGCTGGGCAGAAGGCATTCAAGCAGGTGCTAAATGTAATAAGGCTAGATAAGAGACGGATCGTGTTTTAATTGCCTTATTCCTCTCCTAGCTTTGGAAAGTGGAGGGTGCATCATGATTACTCTGCTGTTCATACTTTCAGGTATAGACTGGGGAGGTGGCTGGGATTTGTACACGATACAAACAATGAGTTATTTTTATTAAATCTGGCTATTAAAGATATTTTTTGTGGCTTGCACAGATGTCAGTCTGACAGCAGGCATAACTTCAGCTTCAGCTCTGTGGAGGTCCTTTACCCCCTGTGTTATCACGGCAGTGAGGTGAATACTGGCACTGGTGACCATCATCTCTTTTCTGACTGAATGCTGTTCCTAGGCATTTTGTGCTTCACAGTACACCTCTCCAGAGAAGTGGGAATCTTAAGCTCAAAAGGCTCCTGAGGCAAATGGTATTTCAGTCTTGTTGAAATCCAGTGATGCAACAAGCACTGAACAAAATCCCCATAGAAATCACGAAAGAAATAACAGGAGAGACTTGAGATCACCTGAATCAATAAGAGTTCTTACCCTGCCTTGCAGGTAGATGAGTTTGCAAATGTTGCTGCTGCTGCTGCTAATTCCCTTGAATACTTGACCCATGAGATTGAATGTGAACTGATAGGATGTTTCTTATGTGGCCACACATGAATAACTCAAAAATATGCAGAAGATACAGGCAGAGTATGATTACTGGTTTTCTACGAGGAAGTCTGAGTTGGTAAGTGTGTTGAGATTTGTGTTGGGTGGACTTTCAGTGACTTAGAATCTTCCTTGATTGTTGTATGCCTTTCAAAGTAGCCCATGTTTCTGCTGGGATCATGCAGAAAACATTAGCCAATGGGAAAAGTATCACAGATAATTGTAGGGAAAATGGTTAACTTTATCTGAGATTCATCTGTAAAGTTGTCTGGATTTTTATTCAGTGAAATATGCAATGAATGTGTGAGCCCCTATTTTTTTTTTCTAAAGCATATTTTCTTCATTTTTAGCTTATTTTTTATAATGTGAATCTTTCTATTTTCTTTGTACTTTAATTATTCTGTTGCTTTGAAAACAAGACATGGTTTGTCTTTCACATAGCAAAATTAAGAATGTCCTCACGAGTCTGCTGAATTAGGGAAAACAACTTAGATACATTGAAACATTTTATAACTTTTGTTTTCTGTAATAGGAATTGATATTGATAGGGACAGGAGTCACATAGTATTTTTGCTAGTACGACTCTGAAATGAAGAATGATGAGGACTGGAACTTGCGGATTCAGAAAGGGCAAGTATGTTTCCAATCTAAGAGTTAAGAAAAGAAATGCAATCATTCAAGTTATTATATAATGATGGACTGAAACTTGCATTTGAGTAATGACTTCATAACTTATTCCAGATAAAATGAACAGAGAAGTACCTTTTACCTGGAAGATTAAAAAAAAAGTAATATTATTCTCGACCATCTACTTAAGAAAATTGGGTATAAATTGACATAAATTGGTTATTGAAGCAGAGGTACCACTAAAACTGTGACTGATTCTATTAAGTCTTCTCCTACTTTGTGCTGCAAAACAGTCTCATCTTCTCATTAGAATGGGTGGAGACAGCTCTGTGAGTGACTGTAGATTTCTTTTCCAGAGTCTGTAAATGTTTCAGATGCATCTGTCAGGCCATATACCAGTTACATATTAATATTAGCCAAAAATAATGACACTTCATTGTTACTGAACTAACATAACACAGCTATTCAAACTTGGCCACCTACCTACGCATTCCAATCTACAAAACACTGTGAGGGAAGAAAATTGAAGTGGGATCATAATTTGGCAGATACATATCATAAATTAGTGATCTTCCCAAGGCTTTTCACTGAACCAGCAGTGCAGCTAAATGGCTGTCACTGAGGCACCATGCTCATGTTGTAAGGGAATGGGGTAAGAAAAAATCATTAATACAAACATTATTAAACAGTCACTGATTTTTTGGAAGATAAACTGAGAGTGACATAAAAGAATTCTCCACTGTATCAAGGCACCAAGGTAAGGAGTGACAGTTACTGAAAGCTGCTTGAGTCAGGACCCCAGCTGAAGCATAAATATATGACAACCTTTTTTCACCTGCTAAGGAGCTTGGCTGCTTGTGCTTGGGGCAGGATTGTCACCTGGGATCAGGTGCTGTGAGTACACCTGTGAGAGAGAGTCTCACTGGGGACTTGCTGTTTGTGCTTGAGAGCCATGTTTACACTCAAGTGTGAGGTTGTAGGTGTGCCAGCTCCTATTTCTGTGACCTTTTGTGAAGATCATGTGATCTGATCTCCAATCTATTTTCACTTGGCTACCTGGCTCCACCACACACCTGTTTTGTCACTACTGATTTTTCTGGCAGTGAATGATTTCTGGCTAATCTTGGTTGCCATTGCCAAACCTGCTTTGTTCTTTTTGCTGAGGCATTGTGGGGAAGCTGTTCCCACTGGTTTTGCTGTCACCCTTTGTGCCTGGTTGGAGTTTTGTGGGTGGCTCACCTGCCCCACACCACCAGCTGCCCTGGTGAGAAGGAGACAGTGTTTCCAGCCCCTGGGCAGTGAGCTGGAGCCACCAACTGGGGCATTTCACATTTCTCTTCCTTAGAGAACTTCAAGGAATTTCAATACTTGTATTTCAAATGGAAGGAAACAGGACACACAGAAACCAGGTTTTCTCTAATTAATACCACAAGACCCATTTATTTTGGTGGGGGAGACTGTAGCCCATTGTAAATACTATTATAAATGTTTTCCGAAATGGTAGTTTACTTTTGCAAGCCTCTCCAGATCTTTAAGACCTTTAAGCTTTAGATCTGTTATCCAAGATGAAACACTAATGGATATAATTTTACAGAGTATGTTTAAAAAAAAAAAGTAATACTGAAATTGTTGAC
Organism: Acanthornis magna; assembly: GCA_036785705.1. NCBI lineage: Eukaryota > Metazoa > Chordata > Aves > Passeriformes > Acanthizidae > Acanthornis > Acanthornis magna. Next base: position 12,855,586 of record JAWUZG010000012.1, read on the forward strand.
ATCCTTGGTTAGTGTTTTGTAATTAACATTTTTGCCTCTTTGAAACCACTAAAGCACTTTGTGGACTAAGTTACTGTGCCACTACTATCAAATAAGGTAGGAAATATTTTATAATGTTTTGATCCCTACTTTTACTCCAACTCACATTATGGCATATTCATTGTTCAAATTGGTGAACTGATATTTAGCTTTAAATGTTTTTACACTTTTGGTTTTCATCATGCATTTGACATAATTCAAATATAACTAATTAGTATTAGTTTAAACATTTATTCTGATTACTTGTTTATTATGATATGCTGCTTCAAATTAAAATGTTGACTTGTTTTAATAAGAATTCTGAAATCTGTTCATACATCCTTCATGTACAAGGCAACAAAAATTCTGTTAGTCCCATAACATAGTGGTATTGCTGTAAGCGTCACAAAGGATTTATGTTTTTAACATTTTAAAAAAGATGTTCAGTGCTAATACTTATTCCTCAACTTCAATATCTTTTTGGAACCACTATCCTGAGAAGTAGATCATGTTTGAAAGAAGACAAATTATTAATGCAGAGCATCATAGTCGTCAATAGGCTACAAAATACACTTTAAAAATCATGCTTTTACAAACATGGCACAGACTCTGCTGTAGCACTGTATGCTCTAAAAGCTGCAGATATATTTTGGAAAACACTGATGAAGCCATTACTGCTTCATGCATTTGTTCATAGTATATATCATTATTCAAGAAATTTAAGAACCATAATGATGGAAAATCACACAGAAAGAAAAGGAACATGGACTTTGTCAGAAACAAGGGCTACATTTTTATTCAAGAGGCCCATAATGATGGAAAATCACAGTGAAAGGCAGAGACGAAACAGGGATCCCATAAAGGGACTGACACACCACAGTGGCACAAGTAGTAGAACCGTCATAGCAAGTGGATAAAAATAAAGAAAACAAAATTAACTAGAGAAGAGCTGGATTCAGGGATGAAGCAGAAAACAGAAACAAATCACAGTAAATGCTGAAGATTAATTTCAAAGAATCTGCTGAGAATAAGTGCAGAGACAAGTTCCATCAATATTAATGAAACTGAAATAGAACTCAAAACGACCACGAGTACAAAATGGCACACAAAGCATTTTATTTTAAATAGGTTGGAGATTAGATCATAAGACCTTCCCAAAAATGAACAGAATACACAAAAGATGTTATTATGGGAAAAATGATAAACAATCACAATATAATTAATATTTCTATAGTTCTTTTTTAAGATTTATCAGCACACACATTTATTATAAAAGGATGGCTCATAGAAGAGATATTTAGGAAGATAAGCAGAGAAGAGTATTTTCTCATGTCCAATGTCCTACAAATATCTTAAAGGGATCTTATATAACTTCAAGCAGCAGTCTTTGACTCTTTTTTTTTTTTTAGCAGTCTAAAAGAGCTAGACACCTCAAATCCTTAATAATACTTTCCACTGTAAGTTTATATAATGTGCAAGAAAATATTATTGCCCACCTTGAAGTGAAAGGAGAATAAATGTTATATGTAACTTGACAGTCAAAAGCTCGGTGCAGTCAGGAAATAAACTTTTCTTCCTAAATTACTTAAGCTGGCCACTCATATTAGACAGCCGTGAATACAGGCCATGGAGCTTTCAGAGATTCTCATATTCTTGACATTAAACATTTTTGCCCCACCAGCTGACAACTGTATTCACTTCTCGTCAGATAGCCTATGGTTATAAACAAGGGGTCACATTTTAAAAACCTGATTTCTAAAGAAGACCAACACAAATGTGTAATTTCTCGGATGATGTTGTCAGAAGTCCTGTAAATTGTGACTGGCATGTCAAATATTGTAAAATCTTTAGCACAAGAGCAGAGCAAGTGAGTACCTTTTCTGATAAAGATTGCTCTTCCCTGTGAACATTTGTTGTGACAGGCAAAATTTCAGTGTCACAGAGATATACAATCAGTCTGTTTCACTTACATAAAAAATTAAACTATTCAAGGTTTTTTCATCTGTCACAAGAGTGGACACATCTTTCTTCTCATAGCAGGTCACTGATGTTATTTCAGTGCCTTCCCACAGCTGGTCAGCAGTAGTTCTTCTCCACTTGAGGGTTCTCAATGTGCTTGCTGCCAATGCACAAACCTTTCTTTTACATTGTAGTAAAGATGTGATGATCTAAATAAAGCTATTGAGAGGAATAAAAATACTTTGTAAGGCAAAGTTTTGGTTTAAAAGGGAGACTTGGATATAAAATACTGGAATAAGTGTAAAAAAATATGTAGATTAGGTTTGGCAGAAAAATAGTTATTTGTGGTAGACCATGCTCTTGTGTTTCTTCAGTGGGGCAGGAATTACATAATGGCAGCCAGTAGTAAAACTCTGGGTGAAAGTCCCTCTCCAGAATTTATTTGGGTTCTGAAATCCTTAGTGAAATATGTGTCCAAGCACTCGTGCTGCTAAGTCAAACTTTGGTTGCACCCACAAAAATAATACAATTGTGAGGCAACAGAATTTCTATGATCATGTGTTATTTCTTAACATGGTGATTGTAATCTTTACCACTTGATAAGTAATTTCTCAGTGTTTCAGAATAGGATTTCTTTGTCTTTCCAGAACTCCTCTGCAGAGGTGTTCTCAAGCTTTGGCTGCTCAGCAAGCGCTTCTGCCATGCCCAGTCCTGTCCTGCTGTGTGCATCCTCCAGATCAGCAACTAGCAGGGCAGGACAGTGATTCCTTCCTAATACTGATGGGAATGTAGCTCTCCTTTAGGAAAACAGTGCATGGGATACACTGGGAAGCTGACTGCTAAACAGGCAACTGTGACAAGGCACCTTTACAGATGAGGAGTGTTAAGGTCTCTGCAATTGCTGTCGGCTCTTGGTTTATGCTGGCACCACCAGTAGTGTGCATATACAGGTTGTTTCCTAAGTTAAAATATGGCAAACCCGACATTTACAGAGGAACGTACTGCACAGTCAAGAACAGAAAGTTAGGAACAACTCTGTAAGTAAATTATGGAGAAAACATTGGTGTTGAGTGAAGCTTTGCTGAGCTTCTAAGATTTCCGAATAGAAAATTATGAAATTACAAAGTAGCTAAGAGGTCCTCTCCTGAACGCACAAGTGAGGCATAATTGCATTGTGACTTTTTCTTTATAAATAAGAACACTACCATGAAATTAAAGAAAAATAATATTTGTATGATCCGAGTTTTAAATTGATTTTTATTGGATTTTTGTAATATAGTAGCTGAGTTATGAGGAAGAAATGATTGGATTCTTATTATAACCACAAGAATGTAATATCAGCAGTATGGCATTAGTATTTCCATGTAAACTGAAGCATTGTACAAAATAAATCTCCATTGTATTTACAGAGGTCACTGTAATCCTCATGTAGAACAGAAACTCACCCCACCTTTTCTAGGGGTGCAGTGCTACCTATGAGAGTGTTTCTGAATTGGACTGGGGTATACACTCATGCTAAACAATGTACCTTCCTGCAGCAAAAACAGCTGATTGCAGTTGGAAACTCTTGAAATTTTCATATGCAATCCCATCTTGAAGGTGTAGTCTGCATCCCTTTTACCATCTCTCTATGTGCACAGGGGTGATGTGCTTTGGGGCTTTAATGAATAAGCCCATAGGAACATGTCCCATCCCCTTTCTGTGCACCAGGCTCCACATCCAGCCATGCATGCAATTTTTGTGAGAACTCTGGATGACCTGGTAAAGGTTGCAGATTTTCCAGAGCATAAAGATTTCTTTTGCTATTTTGCAAATAGTGTCCTAACTATTTCCCACAAGTAACTCTTTTTCTATGCCTCTAGCAATATAGATGAATGTTATTAATCCCTTTTATCTGAACTTTCCAGGTTATAAAATACTTCACAATCTGAAGTTATGAACTAGAATAAATATAATACAGATAAAATCTAAAACACTTCCAGAATTGCTGCATTATGTCCTTCAATGTTTTGTTTGGTTTTCATTTTACAGTCATTTTGCAAATATGTAGTGTATGAAATGTATCATTATCACCTAATTAACGTAGTTTATTAGGTAGCTCATTTTGTTCTTTGATCAAAATAGAATGTATCTTATCAGGCTGGGATATAACTGCTCAATCTGCATTAGATTCAGAATGAGGTTTGTGGCTTTTTTCCTGAGATCATGTTTTTAAGTTCAGCTATCCAGATCCCTCTATACGTTTTTCTCCTGTGTTCAATGTATGAAGTCACTCTATTTATCCTAAGAAGTTGCATCACAAACATGTTTTTGCCCTAGAAGAGAAAGATGAAATGTCTTTGAAAGCTAGCAAGAGTCTACTATTCTTGCGTAGACATTTAACTGCACACAGTTAAAATCTAGGCTAAATGCCAAATATTACATTATTTTAGCTTTTTATGTTGTAACTTCAAACTTGTACCTTACACAAAATGTAGAGTTTGGAGACATTTATAGAAAAGTAATTTTATTTTAGCTAAGGTTTCTTTCTTGCTGGTGTCTCCTAGGCTGAACATTGCTCAAAGATTGCAAAAAACTGATTCAAGGATAAGTCCTTCTGTGGGTTTATTCCTAGTCAGCATTCTTGCAGGGTGGGCTGTTTTGGTTCTTATGTTTGCTTTCTTTTTTAAAAGTACACAGGTATAGTCCAAATTCAGAGACAGAAGCCTCCCTACTTGTAAATAAGAGGATCTTTTTTCATGTTCAATAATACCCATCAAGGCATAAGAAGTATTTAATATTTATATTCCTTTTTCATACTTAGTTGCTTAACTATCAAGCATCTTGATTAATCCACAATTCAGTGCTGCCATCTACAACACTAAATAAAGTGAAATCTAAATATTTTTCTTGGACCACTACCATTTATTTAAAGTCCTTTCATGACATATGGTTTAATTTGTCCCAAAAAGCCAAAACCAGGTCATGCTAGAATGGTCCTAGCCTCTTGGAGGCCTAGAAAAAGCCTAATATTGCTCACCTCATGATCAGTCCCAATTTTTTTTTCCCTCTGTTTTTGTTAGTATTAATCAAAAAAATATTTTTATTTTATAGCGGTACTCTCATTTTGCTAAGGTATGGAAATGTTCAAAGTAGACCTGTCATTTTTGAACTAAAATTTTATTAATTCACTGGTTATTTGTCCTACTATAGAACCTCTCTCTTCTTGGCTTTCCCTCTTCTTGTGAACAAATCTCTTTCACTATTCTTACTGCGAACATCTCAGTATGCATTATTCCTGTTAGTGACATTGTCCATGTTAAAGTTATGAAATTCAGCTGATATTTCCAGAGTTATGATCTAGAAATATTAACAATATGTGGCGGATCAGACTGTTCTGCACTAGAACTAGATGCTTCTAGACTGACAAAGTCTGGGATATCACAGAAAGGGGGGAGAGAGATGCTTTATGCCACCACAGCAATCCTGACCATCTTTGGAGCTGCACTAACAGCATTAACCGTCTGTTACAACTTTTAAAACAAGGACAGCTATCACAATACAGAAGAATGAAAATGCATAAATATAAAATGCAAAGTGTAATATGAATTTAAGTGTATAAAGAATGGAGTAAGTTAAGATTCTCTATGAAATCAGCTGAATCCACCGCTAAAAGAAAAAACACTGTTGAACCCTACCAAATATAATGTTTAAAAATATTGTATTCAAGCACAGTTCCACTGTGTGATGACTACCTTTAAACTTCACAGAACTCGATGAACACCATTTAGTTTAGACCATGCCCTTGAGTAGTGTTTCTTTTCAGTACCAAGTGTGTTTATTACTGGGAGTCATCTGGCTCCCTTCAAGTGGCAGGGACCCAGGTAATTCCGAGCTGGGGTGTGCAAAAGCAGCTGTGTTCTTCTCACCCCCTGGGCTGTGCTGAATATTACCTGGTCACAGCAAGGATCAGGGGCTCTGTCTTTATTCTTTCAGTTCTACAAAACCACTTATTTGTGCAGTTAGCGGTGACTTTGCTGTAAATATATGTTCTGGGTAGCAGAAAGCAAAGACTATGTTGGTGGCAGAAACAGCAAACTGTTTTATTACTGTCCCTTAAACATTGTTTTTAATCAGGTACAGTTGCTCCAGGGCTGTTTGGCTTCTGCACATGATCCAGCTGTACAATAAGCTGTATTTGTGCAGTACTTCAGTGTTGGAGAGTTGACATTGAGATAATTGCTTTCTAGATGTTTTTGTTTTTTTCCATTAAACTTATAAAACACATTTTGAATGTAATATGGTCAAGATTATTATGGTTTAAACTATGTATGCCAGTTTCAAATGAGGTTTTCACCATTACGACAGATTTGGATAGAAATATTCAGCCAAATACAGCAAACCTTGACTTTAAAAGCAACTTGAAATCAAAAGCATGTAAGATGAAGTGTTACATGGCCATGAGTTGATTTCTAGCTGAAGGAATCAAATGCTTTGAAGTCCTGTATCTGCATTTAGTCAAGTGGCCATGCTAACAGTAAATTAGATATAGGGACTTATGAAGGGAGGGGGGGAAAGGGAGAAAGGGGGCCATTATTACAGTATGTTGAATGAAGAGCATAAATTAAAAACTGATACTCAAACTTGCACATTTTTGTACACACATCAGTGACTTCGGTACCATGTGTAGACACACTGAAGTACAGCAACAAAAGCAGGCAGGATCATAATTTATTTTTCTCTTCTAGTTCAGTTGTTTTCCCCAGCAGCTAAAATCAAAATTATACATATACTAGGCTTTGTTATTTGTGTGTTTATATAAACACACACACACACATTTCTTTACTTTTTGTATCAATCTGCTTATGCCTTATGCCTGTATTGTGCTTACAAACTGGTAAGTTAAATAATTTTGTTTTAAGAAGACAGTCAAAAAGTTTATCTACTGAGAGCTATTGTGCCTAGATTGGACAACAAAATTATCTGACAAAATGTTTGCATTGAGAAAATGTAATAAGCAGAAAAGCTCTCCAAAAGTAGTCTTTCAGAAAGTTTGTGTCCTTATTAATAGAGCTAGGCAAATCCATTCTGTACTGTTGCTGTGAAATATTCTTGCATAACCCTACTTTCAGAACAACTATGGATGAAAGTGTCTTGAATTTTAGAAGGGTAGAAAACGATGGTGTTTTTATTTCGTTCCTGAAAAGGAAACTAAATTTGGTTACTGAAATTTGTAATTTAGGGATGTGAAGGATGTAGGGGCTGCTCTGCATTTATTTAGAAATAATTTCTGTTAATTTCAATATTACTGAATGTTTGGTGTAGTAATACATTAGCTTTATTCAACAGCTAAGTAACTGTCTCTTAATCTGAATTAGATATACTTTTTTCCCTCTTAAGTGTATAATGACAGATTTTAAGACAGTAGAAAGGCCATATATTACCAGCAAGAACTGACTTACTGATTATCTCTATACTAACAGGAAAACTCTGAACAGATACAGCATTCTCTTCCTCAACATTACTGTTGCAAAAATCTCATGTCACTGAAATATAAAATTGCAACAGACATTTTTTTAATGTATAATTTGAAACTAGACTTAGTGAAAGTGTTCTTAAAAAAATTAAAAATATGTTCAATATTATATTCCTTTTACTGTTATAGAGATGATACGTATCTGATGATACTCTCACCTTGACTCCTTCACTTGGGTGTTTTTCAAGTTTTGAGAATTTTATCTTATGGACTTAAAATAGGGCATGCTATAAGAATAGTTTTTACTGCCTTCCCTCCTTCAATTTTCTTAGCAGGCAACACTTGATGGTGCCTGTCTTTAATGGTTCAGAGAAGCAGAGCCTGAGTTAAAGAAAATGTCTAATTTTTTTGAAGAGACCTGATCTGACTTCTGTAACATTGTGCAATTAATTTTTCGTAGATTCTAAATGTTTCATCTTTATAACCTCTCCATTTTATTCCTAGATTATTTTATTAATTTGCCATGTAAATAGTTTTAAATAAATCACAATATGTTTACAAGGGTCTCCTCCTGACCATACAGCTCTTCATCTAGACAAGCATGAACAAAAATCTACTGTTGTGCCTAAGCATCCGCGCTCCTTTGAATGCAAAAAGCACATGGCGCTTCTCTGCGCATTGGGTATTTCACCTTTCCAGTGCTTCCTGCTCTGGTGCAGACTTGATGGGTCGGGAAACAGAAGACCAGGAGCTTAGCCTGGAGGAGGCTCAGCGGGACCTTATCGCTCGCTACAACTCCCTGGAAGGAGGGTGGAGCCAGGCGGGGGTCAAGCTCTTCTCCCAGGCACCCAGTGACACGATTGCAGGACCTGGTCATCAGCTGAGCCAGGGGAGGTTTAGGCTGGACGTTAGGAGGAATTTCTTCACAGAAAGGGCGATTAGATATTGGACCGGGCTGCCCAGGGAGGTGGTGAAGTCACTGACCCTGGAGGTGTTTAAGGAAAAGACTGAACGTGGCACTCAGTACCATGGTGTAGTTGACAAGGTGGTGTTTGGTCATAGGTTGGACTCGATGGTCTCAGAGGTCTTTTCCAATCTCACTGATTCTGTAATTTGCGCCCGCATTTGCGAGCAGCGTTACTGCGGGTGCGTGGCTGTTCCGCCGCGGCCGCTGCCGCTCCGTGCGGGCGGACGGGCCGCGGGCCGGGGCGGCTCGGGGCTGTGCCGGCGCTGCCGGGGCGGGGCGGGGGCCGGGGGTTCGCCCCGCCCGGCGCGACCTTTCCCCCCGCGCCGCTCCCGCCAATGGCCGCGCGCCGCCCCGCCCCTTCCGCCGGCGCGTCCGCGTGCGAGGGGCCGCTCGCGCTTGTTGCTCCGAGGCGGCTCCGCGCCGAGGTGAGCCGGGAGCTCGGCCACAGCCGGCACCGCCCGCCCCGGCCGGGGGAGTCCCGCACGGCCCCCGGCCGCCGCCGCGCCCCCGGCCGCCGCCGCCGCGCGGGTGTCTCTCCTCGGCCTTCTGGAGGTGGAGGCCCCGGCTGGGCCGCTGCGCCGTGCCGGGAGGGGACGGGGCGCGGGGGGTTCGCGGGGGTGTCGCGGGGAGCTCAGTGTGCCCTCCTCTGTGCTTGCAGATGCCCCCGAAAAAGGGAGGCGACGGGGTTAAGTCGCACCCGATCATCGGAAGGTTCGGGACGTCCCTGAAGATCGGGATCGTCGGGCTGCCGAACGTGGGGTAGGTGCTCGGGGACGGGCAGGGAGGCTCCCCACGCTCCCCTGCGCCGGGCGGGGACCTGAGGCGCTGTCGGGGTGCGGACAGGTGCGGGTGCGAGCTGAGGGACGCAAGTCTTACTGCTCAGTGATGGACTTCCATCTTACCTGGAGCTGCTTGCTGGTGGAGCGGCGCAAAACTGGCAGCGATAGGCAGGTGTATACGAGTCCGGACAAGATAATAGTGAAGAGTTCAAAGAAAGGAAAAGTCGTAGTACTTGCTGAGTTTTCTGAAACACTATGACCATTGCATTTCCTTACTATCGCTGTTGTAACATGTAATGCGTGTTTTCATGCAAATACTTGGGCACACGTGTACAAGAAGTTCCTTTCATATTTTGGGATGATGTGCACAGGAAGGGGTTATTTATTCCATTAGTGTCATGGGCAGTGAAGAGGACTTTTCTTGAAACTTCCTCAGAGTTTGTAGTGAGACAAGCCTAAGTGACAGCTTGGAAGAGATGATGGAACGTTAATTATTGATTTCTGTCACGCTTCTCGTGTAGTGTTATGGCTCCTCACAGGAGCTGTACTTGAAAAGGAGGATGAATTGATTACCTGGAGGATATATGTGTGAAACTTCTTGGTATGAATTCTTATATCATATTTACTAAATATCATAAATATATGATATTTACATATTTACATATGATTTACTTTATCATATTTACTTATATCATATTTACTAAGAGAAGGTCTCAACATTCTCAAACTTTTCACAAATTAGAAGAAAAACCTTTGTGCATGTCTCAAAGCTAGAAGTACTGCTTTCTTATGTTTCCATTATAATTTCTTTTATTTTTCAGGGTGTAGGTAAGATGTACACATAAAGGAAATAATTAGCTGTAGCATTGTACTGCATGTCAATGGGGATAAATAGCATTTTCAGTTATGTTATGGTGTAACTCACAAAGAAAATGTTTAGTGACTTTTGAGCATATTGGCTGTATGCAGAGCAGCTCCAAAAAGCACAACAACCTGAATATTTATGGTAGAAGATTTGGGAGCTGATTGAGAACTTTTTCTTAATAAATCAAAAATCGTTCTTTTTGTTTAATAAATGCCAGCTACCAAAGTAATCTGCTTCGTGGTTTAAGGGAAAGTGTTCTTTTTCTTTGCCCTGATACTGTACTTGTAGGCTTTCTTCTACTAGTATTTAACAAGGCTGAAAATAGTTTGGTCAGGTCCAACTGTATCTTCATATACACAAAAAATTACTTAGAATTGATTAACTGATGTGGTTTGCTTTCTGTGCTACATTTTTCTCTTTTCAATGTTGACTTTTATTGCTTAGATACTGAAATTATGTTCAGTAACTATGTAAGTAAATCTGAAGGAACAATACACTTGTGCAAAGAGCTGGTGAGTCATGGCAAGACTAGTTCAAAAAAGTTTCAGGCATCCTTACCGGTGTCTCTCTGTACTTGAGGAAAATGAGAAATGGCCAGTAGGACTGTGCATTGCTTTTGACTTACTTATTTTTTTTTCTAACACTTACATGTAATATATTTACTTAAAGGAATTTTCAAGGGTAGGGAGCAGAGGTAAGCATCGTTGGGTTTCAGTGGGACATTCTCGATACATGTGTCTTCTGCTAGAATCGGGAATGGTCACTGCTGTTGAAGTAAAGGGAATGTTCAGTATTGCTTTGTGTTGGAATAAAATGTGGTTTTATCCAGTACTTTTAAATGCTTCTAAATTGAACTGCTTTAAGAATGTGTGTATTTTTTTTGTAGGAAATCAACGTTTTTCAATGTGTTAACAAAGAGTCAAGCGGCAGCAGAAAATTTTCCTTTCTGTACTATTGATCCAAATGAGAGTCGAGTACCTGTGCCAGATGACAGATTTGACTTCCTATGCCAATATCACAAACCTCCAAGGTAACTCAAATTCTCAATATTTTTCTTCAGTTAGGCAGCTGAAGTAGTATTACTGAACCAAAACTTTTCATAGAAGTTTAATGCAACTGTAGTGTCTAGAAGTTTGTTACTGACATCTGTTTTAGATTGTGAAATTATGTGTGTACCTGGAGTATACCTTTCCCATGCCCCCGATATGACCTTTGTTGTGTGAGAGTGATAAATGTAGGAGCTGTCAGTTGTTGCTCAGCACCATTTGGTGCTTGGTGTTCCTGTCTTTGAAGGTGGGTGCTCCCAGGTGATTTGGAGGATCTTCTGAAGAGATTTGGAAAATGAACAGTAGTGGACATATCTAACATGTCAAAAGGTTGCTCATTTGTAAGATTTCCACCCTATGCTTCCTATCATTCAGAACATTGTACTTGCTATAGGTAGCTAGACAAATATGTCATTTTCCCTGCATCCTCAGGGATAATGTGCATCCTCAAGTTTTATGGGCATTCTTTTTTGTCCCTGATTATCTCTCCTTTTAATAGGCTCGCCACTTGTTCCCTGGTGTATTCAAGGATATTCCTACACTACATCTCTTCTGATTCTTTCGTTATTCTAGGAGTGTATTAATTTTGTCACATCAATGTTTTTTGCCATTGACTGTGTCTGTAATTTACTCTGTATGTTCAGTGTGGGAACTGTGGGGGTTTTTTGCTTGAACAGCAAAATTTCAGGTGCTTTCAGAAAACAGAAACGTAAATAGGGACTTGTGACTCATTAATTTCAGTTTGCAGTTACTTGCAGAGGTATCTTGAATCGAGTGTATGTTTACATAAATCATAGGGCAAACTGGCATGCACATACGTGCTTTTTTTCAACTCTCGGACCTCAGTTTTAGAACCAGATCTCACCCACAGTTAAAAAAGATTGATTAGTTGCTGATCAAAAATCCATTTGCTGACTTAATTTTCAGGCCCAAAAAAGCTATTTCCATCTGTAACTATTGTGCAGTTTTTAAATACTGCATTAATATGAAGCTGGTTTTTAGGTGGATTGTTACCATGTTCTCTTGTTTTTCGTTCTCAAGTCAGTGTTAAGCATGATTGTTACTGCATGGATCTTAAAAACAAAACTGCTGAATTAGAGATAAAGCTTCCAGGCTGTCGACTGTGCAGAGATAATGGTGTGGCTTTTAAGTTTTGTTGACAACTTTCTTCTAAATTGTACTCTTAGTGCTCCTTTGGCCATGTCAATAATCCCTTTTTCTTCTCACTTAGATATGAATGGCTACTCCCGAATTAATAGTTGAAGTGACAAAGAGATTATTACCTCTTCCCTCACCCTGCCTTTGGCCATCTATCCTTATAAGGAATGCTTAGAGCGTAAATACTTGTATGTGTGTTCTCTGACTAGCAAATTCTCTTTCCCTCCCTCTGCCCTCATCACTCTTAAATATTAATGAAAATAGAATATTTGCTGAATCTCTATTCAATAAATATACTGGGTTTGATAACAAGCGGGATAATCAGCTTTATTTGAATAATCTTGACTTTCTACAGTAGAGACATATTTGTTACTTTAAGTCAATGGATGTGGACACTAGTGGATAGTTACAGCTCCTGAGTTCACTTATGCTGCTTATGTGATTTTATATTTCACTGTAATGGGAATAAAGCAGAGATAATTAGTGATAATCCACTAGGACAGTAGACTGAAGTAACCTATTGGGCTGTTTGTGCTTGTCTGCATGAGACTCAGGAAAAGAAGGCTATAGTCACCAAGATATGCTACTGAGTTGTAATTTAAATGTCTTAATTTCTCTGTATAGTCTTGATTTTGTTCTTCATCTTTATGTAATACATTCTGTGGTAATTTTCTACTTGTTTGGATTAGTAGACGTAATCCATCTGTGCACGCAGAATGTTTTATAAACAGTGTATTCTCTTTAAATTGTACTCTTGTCTAGCCTCTAGATTTTGTCTTTCAAAATCTAAAGCATTCAGGTTTTTATTTCCCATATGTTGCACTTAGTCTTCACATAACTGCAGTCATTGTTGGGAGATGGGGAAAGGAAAAAGGAGTGACTTTGTCTTAACTGAAATAATGTATGACAGGACAAAGTGATCTTGCCTTGGTGCCTGCAGTGAGCCAGGGGAGGGGGAGAGGGACAGGTCTGGGAGGGGGGGACAGGGCTACAAGAGGGACAGTTGCTGGCTGTCTCGCTGAGCTGGGATTGCTCTGCTGCAGCTCTGTTGCCAGGGGCATTGCTCGGATGAGTTAGTGGCTGTTCTGCCATCAGAGGAACAGTTGGGATCTTCCGGTACTGTTTGTTGCTTGAAGATCCATTCCTCTCTCTAAAAGACGAGAGAGCCCCAGCTTGGTTGGGACCGGTGTGCTGTTACTTGTTAGCCCATGCTGAAAGCTGACTGGTATTAATGGGAAATGTAAATGTTTGTAAGTGAAATCATATAGGCAACAATTTAAAGACTATTATCTACAGGTAAATCTATACTTAATAGATTAAGGTGCACTGCCAGAACTTGTAACCTGTGCGTTTTTTCTTTCTGCAGCAGTGGGATGTATGTGACTGTTGACAATAAATAAGTTGAATGATAGAGACTGTACACAGAAGGTGGGCTCTAAGAACTTACAGTAGAAACTGCTATGTTGTTGCCAAATAGTGTAGATGATTTCTTTGAGCTTTGATGTTACTACTGCTTGCTTTTTGGTGTGAATGAAACTGTGGATACTAAAAAAAAGAAATCTTAATATATTAAACACAATCCTGAATGCTTATTTTAAGGTATTTGTTTACATTATATTACTAACTTTATGTATTTAAACCGTGTATTTGTTTGTCATAGATTTTATACAATAATCAGTGAAAACTCATTTGTTATGCTGTGCCCACATATACCTTTTTCAGAAAGGAGACTGTTGATTTTTTATTTTGTTGTCCTCCTACCTCTGTTCCCCCAGCACAGGTACTTTCAGGCAAGGTTTTACAGACTAATGATTGGATAAGTTCCAGTTTAGGAGTTGGAAAGAGAGTATTTTCTGTAGACTTCAGATTCACTTCAGCCAGCACTAAAGCAGAAAGGTGTATTTCCCCCCCACCTTATCTATGAATCCTAAGTAAGTAGCACAGGATGAGGTCTGCTAATTCTGTAATGGAAAAGAGATGTTTTTCATCTCAACAAGTAGCTCCTGACATGAAAACTATGTCATGGAAGCCAGAAACAGTTGCTCTGTTAACTGCAATTAATATTTTATTGGACATCATGTATTTAGGATTGACGGGTATCTCACACAAAAAAAGAACTGTGTGTAGTGCATCTGAAGAAATTTTAGTAACTTAATAAAAGCTTTAATTAAGCCATTTTCTTCCATGTTTTTTGTTCTAAATTTAATTAAAATGCTGCTTAATCACTTTAAAGTTAGAAATACTTTTTTAGTGTATGTCAGACTCACGTAATTTGGGTAGTGATTTGTATCCTAACTCACAAGTAGCTTGAAAGCCTCTGGGTGTATGTACCTACTACTCTTAGCCTGTACATCCTCCGGTTTATTGCCACAGCTGTGGTGTGCTGTGTCTGACCAGATGTGCCTCAGGTGACATTGGAGTCCAGCCTCAAAATTATTTTCACTGAGGTGGTGCAGGAAACTGCAATTTCCTCTATTTGATTTATTTTGTGCCTCAATAATCTCCTCACTGCAATTATTTGCATTATTTCTTCTTTAAGCTACATGACTAACTAAAAGGAGTACTGAGGAAGACGCACTGTAAGCCTAAGGTAATTAACCTACAGCCTAACTCTAAGTAGTTACACCCAAAGACTGCACTGGCTGATAGGAATCAACCTGTCTGAAAATATTAATAGAAAAGGTGATTTTAAGGTCTTAGATTTCTGCTTCCTCCCTTGGTTAAAATCAAATGAGATTATAAGCAGGAATGAGGCAAGTGAGAAAGGATCAAACTACTTAAAAAGTTGTCAGTATTTGTTTCATTCCTTGTTTGCACCTGTGAGTTGCCTTGCACACGTGCATTCACAAATACAAAGCTTATTGCAACCAGTATTTTTATTTCACCTAGACTATTTCTAATCTATCTTGGATGTCCTTTTCAAACTTAAATTTTGAAGCAATTTTGCTATCTCAAAGGAAGATAATGTCTAAATTGCAACTACCCCTCTTCTGCTCTAGCACTGTCCATTATACTCCAGGATCTCTGTCCTTTTTGTCAGCATATTGCTTTGTTTTATTGCAGATTTAGAAAATTCATTCATTCAGATCTTTAGTGGTCAAGTGTTGGTTACTGAACTAAATTGAGTAAATTCCATTGCTTTCATTGATCATGAAAATCATCTGCAATATTAAATGAAAGTTCCCTTGAACTCATTGTGGGATAGCATACGCAGATAGGTGATAAAGTTTTAAAGTTGCAATTATGTAATCAGTTGGTGAAAAGCATTTTTTAGAAACCAGATCAGCAGTGGGACTTTCTGAAGGACATAATGTGGGACTTAATCTGTGTTTAAGAACAGCATTTATGTAAATGGAAACCACCTGTAGTTTCAGAGTGCAAGATCAATAACTTAGCAGGATGGAGCTCTAATATATCAGCATCTCTAAGAGAATCCCATTTTTCACAGAAAAATGACTGAAAATTGGCAACTATATCCCATTCTTAATGTTCTTCTTGTTTAGGTGTTACTGAATTTGCCTGCTCTTCAGTTTGTTCTGAGCCTGTGTAAATCAGCTGGGCTCTGATACATGTTCTAGCAATTGTATATTTGCCAGCAGTGAATGAAAAACCTTAAGTAATGGTGACTTGAGCCATCTTTTCTGTCTGATGGGAGAAGGCAAAATTTAATTAGTTGTATTTTGTTGGTGTAATAACTTACTGAATAGTTTTCGGATGCAGGTGTTTGGTATGTATAGGACACAGAGTACGTGTTGTAATCCACATTGAATCTCTTACCTTGTTATAATTCATGTAAGTGCAATTTAATTAACAGATTTTTCACTTCTGGTTCATGTGCCATTAGGTTCAAATCTTGTTTGTCAGTACCATGGATAAAATGTTATTAATGAAATCATTCTTGCATAGAAATGACCACGCTTCTTCTGCAGTACCCAGTTCTTTGGAAGCAGATTCCTTTAATTGCCCAGTGAGGGATTTTGGTTACATTCGTCAAAACTGCTTGCAAGATTGATTGCAGGAGCTGTAATAGGGAGCACAGTGTCCTGGAAGAGGGAGGGACTATGAACTGTTCTCTTTGGAAATGAGCCAAAAGTAGCATTGAAGACAGAGAGTTGAATGGCTCTCAAAGAGGTTGTCGCAATATACATGTTCTCCTTCTATGTTGCTGCTTTTACTCAGGTCATTTGTGAATGCTAAGAGATGACTCTTACTTAAGGTGTATGAATTTTCAGGAAGGAAGAGGAATTTCTGTTTTCTAACAGGTTTAATGTAGTTGCTTTAAAAGACAGAAGAGTCTGTGCTGGAACCAGATGAGTAGCACATTTGGCTTTACCAAAGAGAAAGGGGGCTGTACATTTTACCTTTATACTGAAGAATCTGGCCTCCTTGGTTGTGGGACCTAGGTTCAGGTAGAGTTTGGATTGAGAGAAATTTCTTGGAACTGTTGAAGCAATGGGTAAAAAGTGAGTGTGTTATGAGTATTATCATCAAGGCTTGCTGGAAAACTGCATTTTGAATTTAGTTGAAGCTGTCATGTGTCTTTCCAGGGTTTCCTGGTGGATGTGAAATTTGACTAGACTGTGTTCAATGCTGCAGAGAAACTGTTGGGGTTTTAGTTTAATTGGAGAAGAGAGACTGGAAACCTAGAAGAGTAAAAATCCAGGGAGAGAAACAGCATTTAGGTTATCATGTTTCATTTGATGTCAAAGCTTCAGATGTGTGCTGCCTGTGAGTTTTTTCAACACAGCAATTATTTGTGGAGACTCAAGAAGTAAATGTATGCCTCTTCCCCTCTAATTCTGGAAAAAAATATGCACAACAAGTTGCAATTACTCTACGTGTGTACGTTTTAGGAGCAAAAGGGTAACTGGTTGCATTGTATCATTAAGAACTGCTGTACTGGACAAACAGGTCAGGTAAAGAGACTCCTCCCGTTTAGGTAACTGGTTTGTACTGAAATTTGAAACAAAATTTGAAATTAAGTTGGTGAAAAATAAGTCTTACCCCTCCAAAATATGTAACCCTATAGATACATAAGCCTCTTATTCCTGAAAATACCCTAACCATTGGACTACAAAACTGTACTTTGTCTGGCCCAGTGAGTCTTGTGCTCTTTACTGCGTGGTTGCTCATACAGTGAAGGTAGTACGCTAACACAAATTCAATGTTGCCATTTTTCTAAGTGAGGTAAAAAATCCCTGCTCAAGGATTATACTTCTGGTTAAAACACAGAGATACTTCTGGATTTGGTGTTCTGATTCATGTTATAAATCCTTGTGACATGCTTTATGGTAGATTGGTGTTGCACTGATTTGTACAAATGATCAGTTGGTGCCACCTGTTCTTGATGATCATTTGAGGCTCAGTGACATTATGCTAATGCTGACTAACGAATCTTAAGAAATGGAAATTAATTTGTTTAGAGGAGGAAAAAAGCAAAATGCAGTTAAGTCTTCAATAAACCATATTCAAGATATACAGTACTCTCCTCCTATTCCGTGCAGTGTTCTCTGTTTATTTAGTTTCATAACGTTTACTCTTTGTCCTTCAGAGTACAGGCAAGCGTGACTAACATGTGCTTTTTTCTGCTTTTCTGTGTATTCATATTTCTGTGATGAAACAGAGATTTAAACTCAAGTGTTTGCCAATGGGGATAGTTTAAATTTGCTTGGAATGTGAGCTTTGTGGTACCCAAAGTGAAGGTGAGGAAGCACCCTGGAAACCCACATACTTCAAAGGTCTCTTGCTTGTATTACTCAGCTGTGAAAGAAATGTGCTGGGGTTTTCTTTCCATTGTGTAGCAAATGAGGTTGATTCTGGTGATAGAATGGCCATCTGCATATGAAGGTATCTGTCTTGCTCTAATGTGGCATCTTTGTGTGAAAGTGTGAATTGTTCAGATGGCTGGCCAGGAAGTTAATCCTACCAGAAAGGTGAGAGGAGAGCATAGAGCATTTCTTACACTACCTTTGTTTTCCTTAAAACACAATTTAAAATGACAATGGAGAAGTGCTTTAAAGAGAGGCATTTTTCTGTCTTGCTTTTGAGTGAGTAGTTATGTGTCAAAAAGCAAGGACTGGGAAGTTGCTGCAGTTTCTTCTGAAGTCGTTCTTCTGCTTGTCAGGCAAAAGGAGTTGCTGGGTTAACGCATTAATAGTTACTGGCTTTTGTCTTCAGAATGTGAGTTACTCTTTGTAGTGCCTTGAATAAGGATTTGTCGCTTCTGATTTTGTGTACTGGTAGTTTAAAAAAAGATATCAGGACAAAAATGTGAAATTTGCAAAATTGTTTTACTTTAGAGTGTACTTATATTCATGTTCTTTTGACTGCATTCCACAGCACTAGCTTGCAGCACACAGTATCTGTCTTCCCAAGGATGGGCCCTTCTTTTCATGGGCCTAGTGAAGTTTAAAGTCAATGTATTGTGTACCTGAATCTAAGTAACTTATTGTATTGTGTTACATTAATGCTTCTTTCTAAGTACATCACAAAGCTATTACATGAAACATGTCATTGAGTTCCTAATTTATTACACCTGACAGACTTAGTGACACTTTGAACTTCACCTTGGTAAACAAAAATATTTTGTCCAGATCTTGTATTGTGAAATTATTTTACTTGAAAGAAATAATTTTTCTTTGGAAGTGTTAGAGCAAGATTGAAAACAAAACCTTTAGCTCACCACTCTTCCAGAAATACTTAATATTCCATACTCAAAGAGACCCTAGTGGATCATCTCTTCCCAAATTAGAGAGTTAATTTGAAGTGAGGAAGTGCATCTGCTGATATGTGTTATTTGCAGTCAAATGGAAGTGGAGTAGCACCAAGGAAAAAAAGTTGGAATTGTGTTTTGTTCTACTTGTCAGTTGCTCTGAGCAGAGACAATGATCCATAGATTTCTGTAACTACATTTTTTTCTGTCTGGGCTATAGCTGCCATACCAGCCACTGGGATAAGAAGAGAAGGGTGGTTTTTTTGATGCTAGTGGAGTTTCCTGCTGTTACAGATTTGACAGCAGTCATGTTGTCAAATATTTCAATATTTGAAAAAATGTGTTTATCAGCGAGCTGTCATGCTAATGAAAATAAAGCTCGGTTTGGGCTGTGGACAGTAAAGATTTCAGAAGTGTAATGCTGCTCAGAGATTTCTGTAAAGGCTGCCTAGGATGTTACTGGCTAGGTCATCCCTAGGCCTCATTCCCACCTCTGTGGTTGTTTCTGTCTGTGAGGAGCACTGCAATGGTAAGTCTTTGGAAGAGGCATCTTAAGGTAGACCGTAGAATTTAAATCTTTAGATTTGAACATCATGTTGAAGAGAACAGAACACTCGCTTCTTTCCAAATCAGCACCATCCACTCATGCCGACTTCGGGGCATGTCACACTCTCTCCTTGGGAAGGTGGAAGCTGTGCCTTTGGGTGTTTGCCATTATACTTAGGCCATATACAACTGAGCTGTTGTATTAGTACTAGCACAGGGCTAATGAAATATAATGGTGATAAAGTGTTTGATGGGAATGAACTGTTGTTCCAGCTATTTATTTTGGAGCCATCCAGCTGGAGATCTTGAGACTTTGGTGTGCAGTTTCTGGTCTTTTGAAAGTGAGGTATTTGCAGCATTTCAGTGTGGTTCTGTCCCTGCCACTGTTCACGATGATGGTGATGTCATTTGCACAGACCATATGAAGGTGCTTTTAGTCACAAAAAAAACTTATCACAAAGGTTTAGTGTTTTTTGTTGGTTTTTTTCCCCTGACTCAGGTGGATTTTGAATAGTAATTTGGTTTAGAGTATACATGAAAAGTTTATTGCCCAGTAAGTTATTTGTTCATTTTAAAACAAGTTGAGAATTTGTGGAGGATAGAAGGTTTGCCATTTATAAATTTCTACATGCATTTCCCATAAATTTAAAAGCTTTTCTCTGGTTTTTGTCAGCTAATGTGAATTTCATGACTATTCTGTTGTTACTATACAAAATGTCATGTGAACGTGTCTGCTTAACTCTTTGCTGTTCACTATTGTGGAAAACATCACAGCTGTTTACATTATAATATGATCTTAACTTATCTGATTTTTTTTCAAATTGTTTGCATAACCTTGATCACTGCTAATTTTAATCACCACTGCATTAAAAAAAAAGTGCCCTTGTCTTCTGAGAAAGTTGCATAACTTACTGAACTGAATGGTAACCTTAGAGGTGTGCAATAGCCGAGTGCAATGTCCTTTTGTGTCTTACCCCTTTGGTCCTGTGAAAACTGTGCGTTACACATGATGTAATTATGGTTCAGCGTTCCAGCCTGCTTGATTATTGTGTAGTTGTCTGTATGATTCCACATTTCAAAACTACTTAATTTTACATAAATGTTTACAACGGAATTAGAGGATGGATGTTTTACATGGGATGGGGGGGAATTTTGTCTTCCATACAGCATTTCATACTGTGATGTTTAACTTGTTCCAGAAAAAAGAAGTGTTGTATTTTCATGTTCTGAATTTATTTCTGTGCCAAAAAGTTTGGCTAATATGCTTTAGTAATGAAACTTTTAACTTTTATATTTCAGCAAAATTCCAGCATTTCTGAATGTGGTGGATATTGCTGGCCTTGTGAAAGGAGCCCACACTGGACAAGGCTTAGGAAACTCCTTCTTGTCTCACATTAACGCCTGTGATGGGATCTTTCATCTGATGCGTATGTAAACTTATTTATCTGTTTTCTCTGTACTGTAATTAATAACTATGGAGCAAGTGTCCATTACAATTTTAACCTTTACCATTCAATTCAAAGCCGTCAGGTCTTGGACTTTTCCAGCCAAGACAGTCCTTGTCCTCTGCTGTCTAACGGGTATACCTTTCTTCATTAGCATTGTACTGAAGACTTAAAAAGAAACCGGGTTTTTGGAAATCTGCAGTAATGATTTGTCGTTTTCTTTTGTCTGCAGTGTAAGGCAGTTTATTTGTTTAGTTTCATGAAGGAGGAGGAAGGGAATGTGATAATGAAAGACTGAAATGGAAGTAGAAATCCTGCTTTTGTAAATCCTTACACTTTCCAGATCCTGAGAGGATGAAGTTTCTTTGTTGCCTTTTACCAGGGTTTGGTCCCAGTTCCTGATGGACTATGTATCTTTGGGAACCAATGCCCTGAAACCAGCTATCAGTTTTCAGCCTGGTGGGTGGGCACTGAACACAGAATCCCTGCAGTCACAGTAGAAAATGGCTTGAAAAGAACCCAGGTGGGCTCCTCCTGTTCAAGGGGAGTAGGTAGGGGGCTGGAGGGGGAGACTTGTATGCCAGCAAGCTGGAAAGGAGGTGTTGCTGAAGATGAAGAGAAGAATGATAGAATGTTGGTAAGAAGAGCTTAACAGGAAGTGATCTGAGGTCTGTGTGTTTTCAAAGCATGAAAAATTTAGTGTTTGTTTTCATTTTGATTTAATCTGGAGCAAATGTTCACCTTTGAGCACTGAAAGTGTTGCTCCCTGTCTTTATGCTGTTGTGATGTGCACTGCTACTGCCTGTGGTAATGGCCAGCATGGGAAGAAGAGTCCTTCAGAGAATTGATATTTCTCTTATTTATGGATGCCAGGCAGGAAGTCAGAAGCAGGTCATTGTGGATTTGGGCTATATACATCAAGCTCTACATCCCTGAGTATATGGAAGAAAGTCTTATTAGGCTTTGTCTTAGCTTGGTTCAGTTGGTAATTTTGCAGAAGCAGTTTGGGAATTAACCAAGTTGTGTTAATTAAGGTAACAATAGGCAAGGAAGTGGCTTGCTAGGAATGGAGAGATTTTGTTGAGTATGATGAGACAAACTTTGGGTAGCTCACCAGAGGTATTTTATAGTTCTAGACTAAAGGTTTTGATCCTATTTTCTTTATTGATTGACAATGTGTTAAACTGCATTTGCTTTAGGACAGAAGGTTTATTTATAGTTTTTTTTAGCTGCCATAACAGAATATACTGTTGTTACCTCTTTGTGTTATGAGATGTTTTTTTGGAGAAGGCTGTTGCCTATCAGTTGATCCACCACAAGGTACACAGGCAAGCTGCAGCTCTAGTACTTTCAAAGTAATTATATTTACATTTTTACTGGAACTGTGGAAGTTCTGTGTGATGTCTACCTAGACTGTTTCTCACATGGCATAAAGCTGAGGAGAAATGTGATCCGTTTCCACCTGCCTAATTCTCTACTTTTCTTACTTCATTTAAAGAGACAGTAGCCCCATCTTGTATCGAAATGGCTGTAGATTTTCAGCCTTCAAATTTCCATACCCTTGTTAGACTGCTACTTTTCCTGAGATACGTAGTTTTCATTAAATCAATAAAAACATTGTTTATATGTCTAAGGTATATTTTAATATATGCAGAGAAACAGGCAACATGTGGCAACCACACATGGTAGGGTAATAGGACAAGTAAAAGGAGAGGTAAGTTTGTGTTGAGCACCACTGTACTTTTATACATGATTACTGACAGTATGAAATAGATTCTCTTCACTCAGCAAACACGACGATTAAATTTTCCTTTGCAGAATACCGCAATCCACTTGGGTTTTGATACTTTCTGTAGATTTTTTTTTCTGTAAAAGTGCACAAAATGAAATTATTTACTGGTATTTAAACTAAACCAGTTGGTCTCTGTATATTTAAAAAGAAAAATTTCAGATGTTATCCCAATTTCTTAGGGGTAGGGGTATGATTTTCTTTTGGCCACATTCAGTTATGGAAACCCCAGACAGATATACTTGCTTACTTATTGGATGAGTGGATGGGGGATTTAGTTTTGAAATGGTTGTCTGTCCTGGGTAGTGGTGTCTGGAGTCCCAAAGTAACCTGTTACATGCTTTAAGGTACTTACAGCTTTGTTCATCTTCCAAGTTTCAGGGTTCAATTTGAAATATTTCTGACAGTTCTATTCTCTGTGTATCAGGTGTACTGCAGTTTTAAGTGAGGCAGTGATGTTTTTTGTGGTGACAGAAGGCAGGCTGTTTGAAGGTTATGATAGTATTTCTTCCCCAGTTTCATGGCTTTAACCACCTTTCAACTTTTATGGCCAGTCAGTAACACCTAGTTGTAGAAAATTACTTTCTTTGAATGGTGAACTATAAATGGCAACTTTGTTACAAGTGTAAATTTACAAATTACTGGTAAACAATGCTTCACTGAGGAAAATGGTAGGTGCCAGTATTTAGTCCCTGCTATAGCTCTGTCAAGTTTTTGAATGTACTGGATGTTAAACAGCCCAAGCTCTTCATGTTTTTGAATTTCTCTTCCCACTGATATTTTGCAGTCCTAGTTTTCTAGAAAATATGTTCCACATTTTTCTCTCATTATTAGTTTCTTTAATGAAATACAGTCTTTCTCTTCAAAGGTGCAGAAATTGGGAGGAACCTTGTCTGTAAAAGTACTTTGCTATCAAATGCTTCTTTTCAATTAATAAAAAACATTAGGGTGGGATGCCCAGTGTTTGAAATAGGGCAGGCAACACTGGGTTTTGTGGAAGAGCTTGAGAGCTCACCTGTGCCATCCCCTGGTGTGCCAGTCCTGCAGAGGATCATGCGAGTTGCCTGTGGTGACTCGGTGTGGGGGAGTGCGGGCGAGTAGGGCTGGGAAGCTCCTGCTTTGCTCCTCTGCCTGGAACTGCTCTGACTTCACAGCGGAGGAGCTGCAGCTGCCTTTTAGCAGCAGGATGGGGAGTTTGGTAACTGATAATCCGTGAAATCTTGTTCTTTGTGATAAGAGTGAAAGAACTATGAAGCTAGGTAAACATCCCCTGTGGTCTTACAGACATGACTGGTGTGACCAGTGTGAATGGGTTCCTAGAAAGCTTTAATTGCTTTTACTCCAGTTCTATGTTTGTTAAAACTGGAAATGTTTAGTACACCCCCTGGTTCTGCCTCCTTCAAAGTTTTAGGTAACTTCTAAAGCTGTTTAAAGCTTCGATAGGTATGAATCATGCCAGTTGAACGTAGTTTATTCTTACTTGAAAAAAACTCTAATCAAAACTGAATTTGACAATATTTTTGCCGATTCTTGCTCACCATTTGAAATCAAGTTAATTTTTTTACCATCATGAGGGTTAATGGTAATTTGCAGTAATACTGTCAGTGTTTTGATTTGCCTGCAAAAATCAAAGTGATGATAAAATTATTTAACTAAGATACATCCTCTTTTTTCACTTATTTTTTCTGACTTTCTAGAAAAATGTGTGTATTTTCTATACAAAGATGCTAATCATCTATAGCTTTTATATACTTGAGGCATGATGTGTTTTTCCCCCGTGTTCTCTAAGAAATCATACCTGCTGATTGCTGCTCCTGGAATCCAACTGCTGCTGAGAGGAAGCATATGAGGATATCATTTAGCCACATTCCACTGCACTAGCATTTCAGTGAACAAAGCATGAGTTATATCTCACCCTTTCAGCGTGTGTGTTCTGTGCTTTGGGAATCACAGTACCTCAGTTTATGCAGCTGAAGCTTGGCTGTGTCCCTTCTAATATCTGGACTTGTTTTTTCGTCTTTATAATGTGTCAAAGTTCACCTTGAAATGATGTAGGCGTATCTGTCTTAAAAAACTTACTCTGACGTATTTTGGTCCAATTTTTTGAAGACGCTTTGGTTTTGTTTTATATTACTAAGTGTAATTGACACCTGTTCAAAAACGGTTGCCTATTTACAAATACAGAGCTTTCACTGCTGAGCTACCAAAGCTTAAAAATAATTTGCCCATATCAAGCTTGTCAGTGTTACACACTCAAGATGTATATGATGGTCTATTGAGTAGATGACAGTTCCTGTTGAAATTCTCTTATTTATTGTTAGAGTAACTAAATTAAAATTTAGTAAGATATTTGGAGGGGCTCACAGTTCAGCTAAACTTTCAGCTGGCTTTCAGTAACTTCCCCGTATTAAATCCAGAAATTGCGAAAGCTTTCAAATTAAACTGGCAGTTGTGTCTGTATATTGATCTAATGCTTGGGGTTTTCTTGTTTGTCGTTTTGGGGTTTTTTTTGGTTTTTTTTTGTTAAATAGTGTACAGTGTTTTGATTTTGAGAAAAGGCTTTGCATAGGAGATTTTTCTGATCAGAGAGTTATGAAAATGACATTCCTCTACTCCTTTTAGCAAAACCATCACCAAAAGTGAAACAATTTATATTAGCAATACATGCATTGCATGTTGCAATTTCAGAATATCTAGGGGTAATTAGGCCATGTGTTACCTATGTTTGAATTTTACCTCTCCACATTCAGACACTAAGCCCACTGCCTTGAAAGGGAAGGAAGGCTATTAACAATATTTGTGGAGATGCATACAAATTCGCTTATCATTAGTTTTTCCTCATTAAAAAAATGCTTTTGTTGCAAGAGAGGAGGATTTTTCAGAAGTTGCTTGGCTGTGTTTTACTTCAGACCTTTTATTCATGTCGATCTCCCTACAGCAGCAGTTTTGTACCTGCAGGCGGAAAGAGAATGCACATGTCGTGAATTCCCCTGGCTGCATCTCATCAGGCCTTTGCAACCCTCTTGGTACTGTACCACATTCTGTGGGAATGAACAAGCCTGGGGACAGTCCCTTCTCAAAGCAGGTGAAGTTAAGCTCTGAAGCAAACAAAGTTCTAGAGTTTTCACTCCTCTTTTAGATAACATGAAGCAACCAAAAGGAAGCATGTTTGAATAAATTTTTTTTCATTCTGATGCAGCATTCAGTTTGAGGCAAAAAGACCCCACAAAATGCCTGAAAAAAAAAGGGATTTCAAGAGGCAATGAGCCATGGAAGGCTTATTCTCAAGAAGTACTGCCTTGGCTCAAGATTTCTTGCAGGGAAACACACGGAGTTGTCAGTAGCGTCATGTACTAGCTTTAAGCCATCTTGGAGAGCTAGTGCTGTTTAGTGCTGTTGGATTTTTCCACTGGATCCAGGGATGGAAGCATAGCAGATTTTTGTTCAGAGATAATGTTGGTAGAGGGAAGAAACATTTGTACAGATGTCTGCTCAAAGAAGCTTCTTGAGAACTGTCCATGTAGAATTGGATTGTCTGTGCAGCACCCAGCAGCAGAGACGGGGGTGCAAAGGAAATTGAAGTCGATTACAAGCCAGAACGGGCATCACAGTGGCTGTTGTCTTTCTCATGTGCCTATTCTTCATTACAAAGAACATGGGTAGAGTTTTAGGATGGAGGCTGATGCTCAAAAGCGGTTGTTTGTAGAAGCATCTGAAGAGTAGAAAAGAGCCTTGGGTGTGCTTTGGATACTAGTACATTGTCGTCCAAAATGTTGATAGTGGAATTAAAGGACCAGGATGGGATTCTTGTGAATATTCTGTCATGCAGTTTCAATTACTGCTACCTTGAAACCTAAACCTACAAGAGGGAGGGAGGCATTTTGTACACAAGCATCCTGTTCGATAGATCAGTGCCAGCGCAGGATCGTCTAGCTTAACTTGCCAGCTGCGGAAAACTTTTAACTAATCAGACTTTTCACTTAGGCAAGAAGATAATTGCAGGAAAGGCAATAACCTCTTATGCTGAACAATTGCAGAAGAACTTTGCAAGATCTGTCATCGTCCTTGAACATAGTGTTAGTGTGCTTGAGATATAGGAGATCCCATTGTAAAATCACCCTCATCTCCTGTTTTGTTGCTGGTGTTTCTTTCCTTTTGTTGTGCATGCATGAACAAAATTTGTGGGTTTGTACCTCAAAGCTGTTTGCATCTTTGTCTCCAGCAAAGGAGTGAATTTGTTTTCCTGGGTATGTGGGTGCAGATTGTGGAACAGGTGCTGGAAAATTGTCATCGCTGTAGTGAGGTAGCCTTGGTCTTTATTGAACAGTAAATTGCATCCCCAGACTAAGTGAAAGTGATACCTGAGCTTTAATCCATATTCCTTTAAGGCCAGGCAACTACAGTTTAAAGCACAAATAAATTCAGGTAAGGGTTTAAATAGGTTTCATTCTGAAATTTCTCACAAATAATTTTTCTGAGAGCTGAATAAGTCTCTCCAAATATATGGGTATTAGGAGCAAAAATTTATCATTTTAATCCATGATAATTAAATAAATGTCCCTCAAGGATATACTTTACTTCTTCAGAAAGGGTGAGAGCTATGAATGTTCAAACATTATGTTACTAATCAACCAGTCCAAAATTTGTTTTATGTTGAGGTTGCCTCTTGATGTCAGAAATTGAATTTTGATTGTACAGTACCTGGGAGGTTTCTCTTCAGTGTCAAATATTGTAAAGTCTGTAATTTTATTTAATTACTTATTCTCATTGAGAAGGAAAATTACTGTTCTTGCATTTATCTCTAGCCTTTATCATGGTTTGATAATGCTAGATTTGTTTGTGTCATGCTAATTGAAGTGACAGTGGATTTTGGAACTTTGTCATTCATCTTTAGCATAATATCCTATGCCTCTTTATGTCCAGTTTCTTTTTTGTATCAGAACAGATGAAAACATAAAATTTCCAGTCTAAAGGCCACCACCCTTGCTAGAGTAGCAGCATCTAATGCCATTCTATTTATAGATGGAACTTATTAAGTTTCCTCAGCAGGGACTTAAAGCTATGACCTCGTAGGCCAGAAACAGGAGAGCTACCTACTGAGCTACAAGGGCAATCTCTCAATTCTAAAGAATACATAGAAAATTTCTAATATACTGTACTGTGAGTCATAAAGTACTTGACCAGTAAACCCTCCCTCCCCTGAGAATAAAGACCAGGCAGGCTATCTTTACTGAGTCATTGCTATTATTTGACCTACAACTGCTTTTGTTATAGTTCTGTGTGTGTGATTTGGCAGTATGTAATTGCTATTTAGGCAATGCAGATGTGTTTTTCCTCTCTAATACTTTAAAGAAATTGCCAGTCTGTGATAGAGTTGGGATGTTTGGGTGACTATTTCTGAAATATGTATTTACCTGTTTGAGTGGGTGGGTGTCTTTGCTGATGGTGTAGGATATCCTAACTTCTTAAAAACAGTGATAGTTTAATAATTTATTAATCATTTTTTATTTTCTGTTCCATGGACTTTCTTGAAAGCTTGAAGGGAAAAGTACTGCAGATGGATTTGTTTTGTTTTTCTAATATGAAATGGGAAAGCCTGTTTTCCTTTGGTCAGAGGAAGGCTACCTCAGAAAAGGTAAAATAATAGTTCTTTGTAAGACTGCAAGAACAGAAAAATATAAGTGGGTGAGTAATTAGCTGCATGATTGTATCAGAAAGGTGAGTGGTCTTCGGTCTTTGACTGAGAATATGATAGCATTCCTTTCGGAAAGTTGCTTTTTAGAAAGTGCCTTTTTTTTTAGTGCAGAGTTTTAAGGAAAACTTTAAATTGGGTAGGTTCTTAGAGGCACTTCTGTTTCCCAATTGAATCATAGATGGCTATACTTCCTAACAGAGCTGAGGGCATGGCCTGCCCTGGGTTAGTAAACAGCAGTAGGAGTTCACTGACTCTTTAGCACTGTCCCTCATTGCTTTGGAGTTGAATATGCAGATGAATCAATACCAGATGAGCTGAGGTGATAATTTCCAAGGCCAATACAACTTCACTATTAAAATAGACAAGGAACAGTTTACATATGTGATTGCTGTGTACTGAGCAGTGGAGTAACTACTGCAAATGAAGACCACGGGAAACCTGGCTTTGGGTTTCTTTTTCTGGCTGTAAGTTACTTGTCCTAGACATACTAAACGAGGCTCCTGGGTTACTTAAGATATGCTGTTGTAAGAATTAATATATATTTCCTTTCTGTTCTGCGTCAAGCAAATTTGTCTGAAATCCTTGGAGTGTCAGTTTAGAGTTCCTTTGTCTATGAGAGTCTGTGAGACTTTAATAAACTGACAGAAAAATCTTTGGTTCAGTTTCCTTTTAGAATTGCTATTTATTGGAGCAGCCTCGTTTCTACAGTGGCCAAAATGCCACTTCTAGAAAAATAGGTGTCTGTCCCTTTCCAAGTCATACGTTGTGCCAGACTTGAACACTGGATGAGAAGATCTTCTGCGAGCTGAAGTGGCACTCTGTACTCCAACATCTTTTCTCATGTATATGCTGCCACTTTCTTCTGTGTTGTTGGAACTGATTGTGAAACCATGTACTAAAAGGGTTTTTGGCTTTTAAAAATAACCATATTCTTCTTGCTGGGTTATTTTAAAAATAGGTCATTTCTCTAATCAGATTTAATATGTAATGCAGCAAACAGTCATGCTGTTCTAGCTGATCGAGCATTAAGCTGAGATTGGTAAAATGAAAAATGTTTGTAAAAAGGCAGGCGTAGGAAATACGTAATGCCAATTGCATCCCTTTTTTTCCCTTTTTTTTTTTTCTTCTAAGTTTGCAAGACTTAGGGATGTTTCCTTTCAAACCTTGCATGTTGTCTGTCCACTGGAGTCTGAAGAAATCTGACTTTCTTATAACTGTTATTTATGCTGAGATGTTATTGAGATGCAGGGTTTGGTTGCAGATGTGCCTTTGTGCTGTTATAATGCTAAAGTATTGATGTGGAAATCTGCTGACTTCTTTTGGTGAGCCTTCAACAAAGATAGTTGGTATGTTTTCAATATGCTTTCCAGACTTTCTCTTCTGTCCTGATGAAGTCCATCTTCACTTTGGCTGAACACGAAGTTTTCCTTTTCTTCTTAGGTTTACAGGGAATCGTATATTAATCAGTTATCAATGGCATCTTGGCAGAAATTCTTATGGCCTGGTTTTGTTTGGTGGTTTTTTGTTGTTTGGAACTTGTCACTCTTGTATTTGCTCTACACAGTTTCTCCCAGCTATTTTTTAGTGTATTGCAAGATGTATTTTTATCCTGAAATCTTCTGTGGAAAACAGAATTAGCACTGGGCTGGATTTAAGTGCTGGGTGTTTGTCAGCAGTGTTGCTAGAGCCGCTTTGGAAACTGTTGCTTTAGTTTTGATGTGCAGAGCTCTAGCCTCAAACATCACCCTGGAGCCTCAGTGCTTGGAGACAATTAACAAAATACCGAGCCAACCATTTATTTAAAAGACTTGCTTTACAAAATCAAGCAACATCCCTTCTTCCTTCTCTCTACCTTCTTTATTTCCCCCCTCCATCATACAGGTTTTTCTCCCAATAAGGATGATGGCAGAACCTTCTGTACCTCAAACCCACTTTAGTAGTTAAACTTTTAAAATATGTTTGAGCACAGGTTTGTATTTCAGTACTTACTTAGATAGCTGATACTGAGATAATAGTTCCTTGACACTTACTGAATGTTTTTATGTACCCAGCTTTGGTAATTTGATGTGAAAATTGACGTCTCAAAACTAAATAGCAGTAGGAATGGAAAGTCTAGCGTGTGAAAGAGTTATAAAAAGGAGGAAATGTAGAAGTACAGGAACGTAGGCCACCTGAGAGGGATTGCTTGTTTTCAGAGAAAATACGGAAAGAAGGAGAGGGAATCCGAAAGTTGGCCAGTTTAAGACTCTGGGTTGAGTTCTCTGAAGTGTCATAAAGGAGAAAAATTAATCCAGTGAACATCACCACATAGAAATTGTGTGTGTGTAGTGTACAAGATAAGAAATATTGATGTAGTATTTTTTAATTGTTAGGGATGGCATGGTAAAATTGCCATGCAGAGGAAAAAGTCTACTATGTGGTATGTGAGTTTAATCTATCCAAACCAGCAAACACTAAAATATTTTAATCATAAGCAGATGATTATTTCATAGTTTAATTACAAGGCAGACTATAAAGATTGTTTTGGTGTTCTTACTGCATTTTTGTCTTCTCAACTTACCTTCTAGTTTTTTTAAAATGTAGCAAAATCTGTGAATATTGCTCTAGGTAATTTTATTTTAGTTTTAATTTTGTAATCTGAATTATCTGTGTTTATGAAGTCTTTTATTTTGCTTGGAAATCTTTTGCACTTAAATGCAAATGTAAATGAAGTGTTTTTCTCCATTCTGTGTAGTGTAGATGTTTTAATTACATTTTAATAACTCTCTGTGTACTTAAAAAAAACAAAACTGTTCACTGGACTGTGCAGTACTTAGAAAAAAACCCTGTCATTTCTGTAATGGCACTCTTGGCCCAAAACTACATTAAGCAACAACTCGAACACATCAGTTTCAGTTGGTTTTAAGACTTGAAAATACACTTCCAGAAATTTCCTTCCAAGGATACCACAATATTCAGCTGTTGTTTGAGATGGATATGGAAAAGACAGTCAGCAAGAAAATATAAAATTTCTTGTCTTAAACAGATTTAATTTATATATCACATGGTACTGTTTAAATATTGAATGCTTTGTGCAATTACAAAACATTTTGAGTGTAGGCAGAGCTCAAGTCAGTGGGATCCAGAACCTTACCTCAGTTTCTGCTTTTAACGAAATAATGGATAATTTTCCCTGAGCCATAGTTCATCTTTGTAGTTAGTATGTTGAGCTTTTATTTGTAGAGATTGTTTAGTCATTATGATAAAACATATTATAAAAATTTTGATAATGAAGAGTTAAAAAGCTCTTAGTGTTTTCTTTTTACAAGCCACCTGTTGCCTTAGATGCGTAAGTGTATGAATTCGAACAAAGTGCTCATCACTTGTCAACCATCAGTGGCAGCATAAAAATTACTTGTGGTGCTTGCTTTGCAAGAAGTTCTTTTGTGTTTGTGACATCAGCTTTGTTTTATACAATTAAAGTATTACACGCTAGAATAATCTAAATTGCAACCACTAAATGGTGATGTAGTTCTTTTTTCATAGAGCTGAATTTGTTTACTGGTTGTATACAGCTATTGACTACTGTTTAACATGACATGTCCCTTTTGCCTAGAACAGTCTTTGGAAAAGGTGTTTTTTTGTGTCCTGTTCTTGCCTCCCACCCCCTCCATTCCTCCTCCCTTCTCCATTATGGAAAGCTATTCTCATACTTTTTTTAACAAGTAGATAAAAATACATGTTAGGCTTCAGGCTCTTTTTTTCCAACTAGCAAATTATTGGCACATGATGATATTGCAACAGAGAAAAAAGCCTTGCAGCGAAGTGATCTGGACTGCAGGAGATGTTTTGTTCCATATGAACATGTTCTGACATGAACAGAGCAGTTTTTGTTTGCACAGTTTAAAATAAAACCCGCAAGCAAACCCACGCTTTTCGGATTCTGACCCTACCGTACTAATGACTGTACAGATACCTACCGAATGTCTTTCTCTGTTGGAAATACCTAATCTGTGATGTTCTGTTCCTCTGTTATTGCTTATTTTTCTTTTATTTACATGTCTTTCCATTTCAAAGTGAATGGGAAGAATTTGCATGTGACTTGGTTATGATTTCTTAATATTGAGTTATTCTCCTTGTGTTAAAACAGATATTCAGTGCTATAGAAATTTGTGGAAAATCTGCTGGCCCCTTCTCAAATTACATTGCATTGAATGTGATTTTTTTTGAAAATTCAACGAAGTGGGTGAAATTAGTATAGTTTTTTATATGTTGGCTGAGTATGCAGTAGGCCTGTCTTGCTCCCCATAACCCTAGGAAAGGTGTAACATCTCTTCAAAATTTCCATATGCTAAAAGTCAGGCAAGACATAGTTCCCATTTGAAGGGAAATTAGGCTACAACTAAGCTATGTTATTGCTGATTTTTATATTAAATTGCCCTGGTTTTGGAAGGAATACAAGACAACTGTGCAATTCCTTATTAATTTGTGTGCAGGAGTTACTGGCTCTGCTGAATCTGTGATAAAATCTCTGTGGCTGCATGCAAGTCCTGGAGTGTTAAAGGCTCCCTTCAGCTGTCACCCCTCCTCCTTGGGCAGAAACACTGGGACAGGAGCATATAAATTCAGCTTTCCTATGCTTTCACAGTGATCTAGTAATTTGCCCTTTTGAGGAATAATCCAAGTTAGAGGTTTAGATAAAGTTAAAAGTAGCTTACAGTCAAATAATGACTACAGCACTGTTCCAGCAACAGTCCTGTAGGGATGGGATATGAAAAGGATATAAATGCAAGCTAAAGACTGTGGAAAACAGTATTAAAAAATGCAACTCTCATATAGTCTGTTGCCATACAGTGGCTTTGATAAGAATATTACTATTTTTAAACCGATAAACCACTAACAATACTCACTTTATTAAGAAACTTCCATTTTATTATTCCAACGTAATTCTAAGCTGCTAACTGGTTAATTATTAATTCATGCTCTCATCCTTCCAGATGTTTTCCTATTGTCATTTTTCCTAAAACATATATGTAAACAAGTAGGGAGAGAGAACAAAAGTGACCTCCTAAAGTACTTCTATATTTTTTCCAAGGGTGCAATTCTTCTATTTACTCATACTGTGTGACTCAAATTCCATGAATTGCAGTCAAGTTCTGCTCAGTGTGAATAAAGATGGCTTGGTCTGAACCTGAGCTAATCAGTATATCTTTATAGAAAGCAAAACCGAACATCTTCCCCTCTTCTGTATTGATTACTTTTTCAGGCTGATGTTAAGGTGGCTATGCCACTTAGAGTGAATAATTTAGTGTATGAGTTAATTGATCATTTACAAATTTACATTTGTGTGAGGAGATAGAATGTTTCCTTGTAGTTGATTTGTCCCACACTGAAATAAAATAACACTCATATGCTTGTTTAAATGTAATTTTTCTCCCTCTCTGTATGTGTTCACTGTGAGTGGTTTTGAGTATTAATGGATGCAGTTGCACTCTGAGTAAATAATTGGTAGGGGTCATGGTGTGTATATATTCTCCTTATGGAGAAGTATTGCAGTGTCATTGTTGACTTGCTTTAGCCATTGTTGGAGCTGGGAAGTGCAGCATGAATAGGCTTCGGAGAGCAAAGGTATTGCCAGCTGAATTGGCAACTCAGCTCTTCAGTTGCCTTGCTCACTTAACCTCAGCAGGGTTTCAGTTACTAAGAGAAGATAAAAATATTCAGAATTATTTAATAATTTTTTAAAAATTAAGCCTCCTATTTAAAAAAAAGTTAGATATTATTAAATTTTCATTTTCCTCTTATACAGTCAGTGTAATGTTGCCATGCTAAGATACTTTGACTTCTTCATTTGAGCACTGTTGTTTAATAACATGATGGACTAGACACTTCTGAAGGTAAATACGTCATAATCCTGACTTTCCTAATCAGTCACTGTTTTGGACAAGTATTTTCACAGTTTTTCCTAGTCTTGCTGTAGATGGGAACTTGCTGTTCAGTGAATTAAGGGAACCAATTCAGTCCAGGAGAGCAGAGTATCCTAGCGGTGTGTGGATGTGTCCAGTGTGGTTCCCACACTGGCGCCATGTGGATGTGTCTGCGTTCCCTGAGCAGGGGATGAGCTGATGGCTGCAGCCCTCTTCCCGTGTGCCCTGCGCCGGGCCCTCGCTGTGGAGGCTGGCTGGCTTCCTTGTTTTCGGCTCTGTTCTCGTGTGTTGCGAACACACGGGGCCGTATTTGGGAGAGGGAGCATGGGATTCTCGGCAGGAGTGGTGTGGGGAAGCCTGCAGGGCTGACAGCCTGCCTGCCTGGAAGGTGCCCTCAGCTGCCTGCGTATGGACAGCTTGCTCTGCACCAGCATTTCCAGCTCCTGTGTCGCAGTCATACGAGGAGTCCTTGCTTCTTGTCCCTTCATCTGGTTCCCATAAACAACATCCAAATTCCCTCCCAGCTGGAGAGAAATGCTGCTTTTGTCAGCTAAAAACCTCAAGTTAAGCTTTTCTCTCATCTCATTCTGTTTAGGGATTTTTTTTTTCCAGAATGCCTCTGCACGTGGTTTGCTGATTTGAGGTCTGTTGCTTTCCCACTTTTTGTTTTCTTGCAGTGTAACAGCAGGGTGATGTTGGTTAACAGGATTTTGTACACCAGTGGTGCTATTTACTACAGTGTTGTTAATTTACTGTATTAGAGCAACAAAAATATGAGAAACAATAATTTGTTTGCAGTCTCAGAGAACTAAAAGCTTCTTGACTAGAAAGATATCTCTGGGACAACTGCAGCTATAGGAAAATTGTTTTAAATTGAAATGTTAAATTTGCTGGAATTTGATAAGTTAGTACAAAGCGATTTCAAATCTCACCCATAAAATCACTGTCAAGTTACTTTTTTTCCCCTCTGTGTTTTAAACTTTGCTTTGGAGAACAAATAACTGTTCTTTGTTTCAGAACACATGTAATTATGTGGAAGTACATTAATTCCGTATTACACAAGTACTGCATAGAAATACTTCCACATAACTAGGAAGAAACATTCAGCATGTTTGAGAAGGAAGAACCTTTTGGAAATCTTTGGTAAGGGAAAGTACTACTTGTATTTAAGTGCAGTTTGAATTAATAAATCAGTCTCATATGTCTCATATGCCACCAGTTTTAATGCCTTGATGGAGTGAGTAGATGGCTAAGCTGGGCTTCATGTTGGCAGTGTGGGGGAGAAGGACAGATGGAGCGGCATCCAAGAGCAAGGCTGTGTTCCTGTGGAATGCAAACAGGGTCTCACTGCCTTTCTTAGGAGGAAGGGGTATTGTAATATTATCAGCAATGTTGTATTGAGAATTGAAAACAAGTAACTGAAAGCACATTGTAAAGAAACAGATGATTTAAATGATTCGGAGAACATTTCTAATGGTAGTAATCAGCAAACCACAGAGAAATTTGCTTGTGATCAGAGTTCTGATTTTTCACCAAAATGGAAAGCCTAGTCAAGGGTAATCCATCTTCTGTTCACTTTACGTGTTTTTTCTTAGCTGTACTGCCTACCACTTTATCTAAGGAAAAAGATTTTATATATGTATATACTATTAAATAAGTGTCGGAACAGAAACCTAACGGCTTTTTAGCTTTTTGGAAGTTTCCTTCTTCTGCAGTAGCATCTCATAAAATTTAGAAAATTTTCATAGACACAAATTGTTTGAAAAATAAGCATTCAGTTAACACTGGCTAGCTGAAAAATAAAATGTACCCTGTTTTCATAGCATTGCAGCAGCTATGCTTTAGTCTTGTCTTTCTTCAAACTTTTTTTCTTTTGGTAGCAGAAGAGTCTCTTGTTGATTTGTTGTGTGTTTCTTCTAAACTTTTTGAAGTATAAGCATGATATTTTTGAAAGATCTGAAATAGGGTTTTCTTGCCATATGAAAAGGGAATAGTAACACTTTCATTTTGTGTTATGTGATGTAGTTGGGTTTTTATTTTAATCCCTGATCTAATTTAGGTTAGAACATTACATTACGTAAAAAGTACATACAGTATTCTGTATCAGCGTTGTTACAAAAAAAGAAAAATTAAACTGTGAACTGTATTTTTATAACAAACTCGTTTGGAATCATATGGCTACTTAAAAACAGGATGTAACTCTTAAGGGATCTTTTTTTCTGTCAGATTCTCCTCCTTGAACTTGCAGGGACGTGAAGTCTGCTGGAACAGTTCTGGCCTCTGGCTTGCTCTTGTCAGCTCTGTGGTGTGGGCAAAGGCTGTAAGTTGAGTGAAAGTGCATGAAGGGATGGTGGTGCTTGACTTGCTGCTCTGGGCGGCATCTACAGCAGTAGTGTTAGAGGCATCTATGTAAATGCTCGAATATTGCGTATGCCTTTAGCATATCCTTGGAAATTTGGAGAGTTTTGTTATCTTTCATGTATTGTGAAGAAGTTTAAGTATTGTGGCTCAGCATCTTCTGAGAGTCTACTAGTTTTAGGAACCCTAAAATAATTCCATCTTTTTTTATAAAAATTATAGCCTCTTCAGGATAGATAAGGTCCAAGACAAATGCTACATGATGGCTTTTGGGGAAAAATTGCAAGGAACCTTCCTACAATAATTGGATGAAAGTTTTTTTATAGATTTAAGTGCTGATGAACAAGGACTTGCTTCTGAGACTTCAAAAAATTGCCAGAAGCATGATGACCAGTATGATCCTTTTCTTTTAAAGAGTTTCTTTGAGTGTTTTGAGATGGAGAGAATCTTCATTCTGTGTAAGAATGATTTTTAGGTTTATTTTATCAGGAAAATAAGACCAGTGTCAGACCAAACACTGGACAAAAAATGTTTTGTGCTGGAATTAGCATCAGCATTGTCTATTTCAGTGTTTTCTGAAAGTGTCTCTCTGCCCATGAATTTGACAATTTGTATCACAGCCTATTGAAGAAGTGGTAGCAGTGATGTTTAAAAGGGCAGGGGTCAAGTGAGGGATGATAACATTAGTATTTATTTTTCTTTCTGGAATATTTGAATTTAAAATACTTTTTTTTTGTCAGAGAGGAAATGTTTTAAGATATGTGTTTTGTCATGCTAAAAGGCAATTTGAGGTGGCCTGCTTGACTTCTTTGCTGCATGATACAAATGTTCATACTGACATTCATATGTAGAGAATTTTGAGAATTTGAATGTACCTTTATATAAGCACATCTGCTGGATTTCAAAATTTAAAGAACCCTGCAGAGGTGTACATACAGTTGCCAGCTTATAGTGACTGGGAAACTAAGGCAGTACTGCTGAGACAGGCAGTCTGCCATCCATTTGGTGTTGGCCACATTTTTGCCTGTGCACTGTCCTGTGCCTGTATGTGAGCACAACATTAGCAGTGGTTGTGTGTCAAACTTTATGGAAGGCCTGGTCTTGTTTACCATTATCCAACAACTACTTTGTAGCTGTAATCCTAGTGTTTGCCCCTCTGCTAATCCTGAAACTGCAGAAAGTTATACACCTTCTTATGCACTGTGTTTGGAAGGCTTAGAAAAGATGGCAAGTGACACAAAATAATTTGTGATGTTGAAAAATTATGTTAAGTGGTAAAAATACATAAGAAGAGATAAGAATATATAGCAGCTGGAAAATAATGGTTTGATACAAATAATAGGGAAAAAATATCTGAGTATATTTTCATATGGAAGTGTTGGTCTCCACAGGGAGTACTTGCTAGAGCTGAGTGCGCACAGAGTTTTCCCAGGTAAGCATTTTTAGGTGTTACTCTTAATACAGGTAGATATGAAATATAAACTATGATGTCATAAATAGAAGGTGGGTTTAAAAATAGTGTAGAGGTAAAATACTGTCACTGTTTTAAAGTGGTGATTTAATTGCAAAGCAGAAAATAACTATCTAACAAAGTCTGCTGCTGTACTGGCGTTGCAAAGCAGAGGCTGTCTGGCAGCCATCCCCTAACTCCAGCCTGGGGTGCCTGTCATTGTCACAGCCTGAGTTAGCTTTTGCTGCTTGCTTTTGCTGCAGTTCAGGTACTGTGGTGATGCCAAAACACTTCCTACTGCCATGAAAATAGTGAAACTCTATTAATTCTTCAACTCTGCATGCCTAAGGATAATGTAGAGGTTGGGCATGTTTGTGGATGGTGAGCTGTCCTGAGGGGTGCAACAGTCTATGTGAATGGTTCTTGCCCTGAACCGTGTGGTGCAATGGTAGTCCCTAAATGGCTTCCCTCATCATGCATAACCTGTGCTGACATTTTTAATTCATGAATTAAATGGAATTCAACTTCAGATTCCTAAATTAAAGTTTTTAATGTTTTAAACAAAAAGGTTTATGACAAACTCTTCCTCATGCTATGGTATTTTGTAACATCTTTGTCTTTTTCTAGCATTAAGAAAAGTGTTTTCTGTAATGTTAATTAGCTAGTAACTGCTGTTTTCAGTGTGCTTTAATTACCGTATGTTGCTTGATTATATGTTATGAAATAAACTTAAGGTTATTCTAGATTGTTAAACGATGAGCTAATATATAACTACTGTGCTTAAGATGAGGTTTTTCAGATATGGTGGTGGAAATATTGGGAAGAGGAAAAGCTGGAAGTGCAGTCTCATTCTTAGAGACGCATGAAGACAACTTTAGGAATCGCCTCCTAGATTTTAAAATCACTATTTATGAGAAATATCTGGTAAAATATCATGAAAATACTTTAAAACATAACTGCATAATCATAGAATAGATTGTAAAGATGTAACTCTAGGATGATTTGCATATGTGTTACTAATAGGCATCCTTTGCTGACAGTCTAATTGTACAATGCAAGATACTTGTAATTTACTATTACTAAAGAATTTTTTAGAAATGCTTCTGTTGGAATTACATTTAGCAATAGTTGCATTGCAAAATTACATGTATGTAGTTCTGTCTACACATGTAGGTTTTGCTGCAGTGACAGTTGTACATTTTAATTAGCAAGATGTTTAAACAGCTTGGTGGTCATAGGCAGTTTTATTTCCAGTTTGAGCTACAACAAATGCTAAATGAAAGGTTGTACATGTTGGTTATGTTATGTTTGCTAAACAGACAAAAAGAAGTAAGTTAAGTTTTATAGATGACTTAAAACTCTGATAACAAAGATATTTGATTGCCTTCCATATTAAAATAAAATTTGAACATTTTCTTGAGCAAAAATTATGAATATTGTAAAATGTATCCTGTAACTGCTTTGCCTCTAAAAAGATATTTGCAGTAGTAACTGATCTAGCACTGGAAACCGCTAAGAATTTTAATATTGTTCATGTGTAATTCCTGTA
Organism: Acanthornis magna; assembly: GCA_036785705.1. NCBI lineage: Eukaryota > Metazoa > Chordata > Aves > Passeriformes > Acanthizidae > Acanthornis > Acanthornis magna. Next base: position 12,895,283 of record JAWUZG010000012.1, read on the forward strand.
ATCTCTGGTCTTTGCAGGAGATGGTACTTAACATAGTCAAAGGTTTTTTCCCATGGTGTTTCTTTCTCAGATTGCTAGAATAAAGTCCGTATTTATTTCAGTAGATTGTACACAGAAATAAACAGTTTAAGTTTTTAGTTGATGCATAACTTTTTCATTTGCTTTACTCTATCATAAATTCTAGCTTCATCCTTAGTTAAATTTTGTGGTTATGTTAGCATACTTGCCCTCTAATCTTCGAGTAGTACATGTAAGCAGCTGTATAGCTCTGATCACGAGCTACTTTGCAAATGCTGCTAAACGTGTGAAGATATATCCTGTATTGTGGCAATTTATTCCCCCAAAGATTTTCCTCATAATTTCTTTTACAGTGATTTTTTCAAAATTACTTCACCAATATATTAACTCTCAGTAAGCTACCACTCAATAAATCATGTATTCAGGATCTTTTAGCTTTAATGGGTTGTTTTAATAAGTTTCTAATTTTTAAAGAGTTTTTCTTTGAAGTAGAGTAAGAGTATTGCTCAGCAGTGCTGATACATAGAATAAGGTCAGTAAAGGAGAGGGGGTTGGTTGTTTTTTTCCCTGTAGGCTAATAAAATGTGGCATTTTAAGTGCTGTAGAGAGGGTCTCAATTGTGGCCACTCCCGCAGTTAAGTAGGGACACTGGAGTTGCATTTTTTTCATTCAAAGAAAGTAAAACAATTAAGTATTCCTTCCTCTATGAATGTTATAAAATATAACATGTGTTAGTTTCCCTTATTTCACTATTTTTAGTGGATACTGGGATTTGGGTGCAGGTGGGGGCCTTCTCTTATTCCTTTTAAGTTTGATGCATTTTACAGCAATTGTTAAGTATCAGCATCTCACTGCCAAGTCACTAAATGGTAATTCTTCTAATTATTTTTTAAAAGTAAACTTACTGCTCATTCTGTAAAAATTTATTAGTGGCAATTTTGACATATGGAAAGCTTGAACTCTTCTGGATGCCTTAGTTACCTGATAATGATATTAATAACATAGTAATGTATAGCATTTTATTGGTGAGACTTTAAAACATTTGAATTTAACTTGTATTTAAGGTGGATAAATATGAATTAATCAGCCTGGGGTTTTAGGTGAAAATATTTTCAAATTTAAAGCTTTTGTGCCCTGATGGGATTATTTCAGTGGTTGACTGAAACATTTAGGTGAAGGGAAAGGTTTCTTTAACTCCAAGCAGAGGGAATTGAGTTGGGAATTGGGAACAGAAAAAGGAAAAAATCCCTAACTTTAAACATGTCTCTGATTATGATTATCATGAAACTGAGCTTTGCTTCAAGATTTTAGCCAATGTTATGTTTTCATAATTTAATGGGTATTTATTTTTTGAGTAGTAAGTGATTTGTATTTCTTAGAAGATGCCTGTAGTGAACTGGATCTATCAATAAGTAACTCATTTGCAGCATTATTGTACTCAATAGTGAGAAGTTTAATTGCAGTTTGCTTCTATCATTTTTCTTGACAGCTGTTGAAAAAAATAATGTGGTAGATTTGGATTTATACTGACTTTCAAGGAGGAGATATTTGTTCAAAAGCAGTCAGGGAGTGCAAAGATCCATGCCAATATTCAGAATTCGTATTTCCCTTGAATGGAAGGTTGTGATAAAATGGTACATGGTGTGTTTTCATTGCCTGTTGAAAGACTTTCATGCAGTTAAAATAAGCATTTTGATGGTGGTTGAATTAAGAGTTTTTGTCAGTCTCTTCTCATCATGGATGATTAGACTAAAACGTCTGCTTGTCTTGACTTGAGATCACCACAGCTTCAGATAACATGCTTTGTGATTGAAGGTCGAAATATTTTGAATTCTAATAGGCTGCCAGATGAATTGCTTGAAATAGACTGTAAAATTTCAAGGCTTCCTTTTCCATCTGCTGTGAAAAGAACCATTGGGAATGGTTGAGCTTGATGATCATAGAATTACGGGATGGTGATTCTAAAACCCTCAAAGGGAAGTTGCTATGGAGATCTAGTTCCAAACTGTGAAATGATTCACCTCTGAAAGGCTTCAGGGTCTGAGAAGCTGAACACATCATTGTTCAGGTGGTCATTGGTTAGGAAATTGCTGGTGCCTGTGTAATCAGCACTCCTGTGGTAGTTAACGATCTAAAAAGGTTTGTTCTGAATGATGTGGGACAACAGCAATGTGCATAAGATGGCTTCTCTCAATCATAGTTTGCTCAGCCTGGTGCTTGTAAAAATATAGTGAGCTAAATGGCAGAGAGACTAACTACTTCATTGAGGAGGTATTTTAAAAACAAAATTCTTTTCTGTGATGGATTTGACATCTAAAGTAAAAGAAGAACAACTGTTTCAGCTTAAAAAGCTGTGGTTAGATGTTGCAAAAGTATCATATTTATATATTTATTTTGCAAGGAGCAGAACAGTGGGGCTGCATATTTGTATTTGCTCACAGGCTAAAGGAATAATACAGTTAGAAATAAAGATTTCTACCCAGTCACAGCTTGGGAACATAATGAAGTAGCTTTGATATGTTCTTATTACTCCCCTTCCATCACCCCTTCCCAATATTAGGGCCTACAAGGCACTCTGCTCTGGCAGTTGTGGAAAAAACACCCTGTATATCCGGGATTCAGGTTAATGGAAGCATATGTTTTCTTTCTTCATTTCTAATTTATTTGTGTGTTTGGAGAATAGGAAAAGGGAATAACTAGCCAATGTTTGCATACATTCATAAAACTATGTGTTTTGTCAACTGTTGCTAAAATTTGCCAGCCGATTCTTAGATTACTTGGAACTCCAATGTGCAAGCATTTAATGTGCTTTTTCAAGGAAGGCAGAAGTCATTTGCACAGTGCACAAGTAGTTAGTGATTATAGCTATCTACCTAATTCAACAGAAAGCATTTTCTTGACTGTATGATGTTCAAGTAAAGAAATCTGTGTTACTATTCCTTGCATACCCATTCAGTATCACCTTTTCACAATCTTTTAATGGGTTTTAGTAAAGAAGACGACAGTGGCTACTAGATGGTGCCAGATAGTTACAGAACACAATTGACATGTTCCACAGTGTAGTTGCCATTTAAGTAAAATGTTACTAGAAAGAAAGGTGAATATCTGAGGGCTAGGGATTACTTTGCTGAAATAACGTACAAAACGAGTTCTTTACTTCCCGTGTAATGGGCCAGCTACTCCATAGCAAGCAATTTATTATTTTTTTGTTGAGATGTTCTTTTGATCATTATAAAGGAAGAGGAAGAGATTTAACATCCAAGCAATTTATTGTTTTTTTGTTGAGATTCTCTTTTGGTCATTATAAAGGAAGAGGAAGAGATTTAACATCCAAAATAAAATATTAGTACTGAGTTTTATGTGGTCAACTGTTACATTAAGATTTGAACATGGAACAGTAAATGTTGCAAGCCCTCTTTATCAAGTTTAGCATCTCCGATAAGATGCAAATTATATATTAGCTTGTGTTTTCAGTATTTCAGATTCTGTTCTAAAAAGATAATTTGTTATTTCTTGTAATTCCAAGCCTGTACTTTTATGTGAGATCCTAAGATCTGTGACATCTCTTAATTTTTTGAAAAGTAAACTGTGAAAAATAAGCTTTTAACCTAATTATATAGCTAAAGCTAATGATATATTTTAAAAAATATTATTATTAATTTTGATTACTAGAAACTTATAGGCAGCACTCCTATAAAATTGGAATTGATTTGCAAAGTATAAACTTGCATTAATTGTATTGCTTCATTTGCATTAAGTTTATGTTTTATGTTATGAATATGGGTCAGAATGTTCAGAGGGGAAGCTTTATGACAAGGCACATTTTTATAAGGTAAATTTACTGAGAGGTGTTTTGCTTTTCTTTTTAAAGCTATTGTATTCACTTAGCAACACTGCACTTCATTACAAACTTCTCTAGGGTATATACATATCTAATGGCACTGATAAAACAATATTTAAGTCTTTATCAACTGTCATTTTTATTATACCTTGGCTGATCTTCTCTTAAGTATGTTTACTCCTCCACACCTCCATTGTGCAATGAAATAGATCCTCAAAGGAAAAACACTGAGATAATGGAGAATAAGGTTCTTTGTTAACAAGTGATGGACTGAGTTTACAACTCCTTATAAATACCCTTCTTCTAAATACTCTCTTACTCTTCTGGTAAACAATGACTGCTCTGTTAACATAGCTTTCCTTTCGCTACTCTGTCAAATTCTAAAATCCATTTTTATAGCATTTTTGTAAGGCACTGCAAGGAGTTTTGACAGTTTTTGTAGGGCTGTTGTTTTATCATAGCAAAAATGTCATTTTAACTCTTGGAATATTTAGAATCTACTTGGATAACTAACTTCTTGTAGCTGAAAACTTCTTACTGAGCTTTTTTTCTTGGTATTTATATAGCTTAAGTTATTGCTTTGAATGCTTTTGAAGAGAAGTTGCTGTATTGAAACAATTTTATACTCTTTGTTTTGTGTTTCAGGAGGGTTTGCATTCTGCACTGAACTGAACTGCTCATTCTGTGTTCATTATTTTTCCAAGACTAATAACCTTCCAAGTTGTTGAAGGATGTCTAACAGGGAGCTGAGCTCTCTCTGCACGGGTGTCAGAGTGGGCTCAGCAGAGTTTAGTGGCTTGGACTTGGTTGCAGCATTAGGAATTCAGAGTGTTTCAGTAGGAGTACAGTCATGGTAACAGCTAAGTAGTGCTATTCCAGACCCAATAAAAACTTCAGAGCTCAAGTGGGTTTTTCATATTTCTGCATCTTTAACATAATCAATCTGTGATCCAGATAAATAATCCATGAGTAATTAAAATGTTTTCTATATATCTGGTCATTCAAGGCCAGGTAGAACTGCCCTGTGGGTTTCTGCTAATGGCTGCTAGTTGCTATTCATGATCTCTGTAGATATATTGTCTTAAAAATGTAGTTATTGCTAGCAGTTATATTTGGTTAAGGTGACCCTCAGACTTCAGTTAAGACTGACACCATAGAGCTTGGCACTGAGTATTCCTAAGGAGAAGCCTGGGATAACTGACCTTCAGAAAAAAGGGGTAAAACACAGCAGGGAGATAGGGTGTTTCTGTAAGCAGTCTGAATGAAGTTATACATATAGGCATATTTCTACTTTCCAAATGGTTTCTGCTTAGGAACCATGTTTTTGTACAGTGTAGATATCATCAGATTGCAAATACAAGAGTTTCAGTCTACTTTTGAGTAGGAAAATTGTCTGGCTATGCGGTACACAGAGACGTGTTGAAAGCTATCCACTGATGTTTGTGGCCAGACCTTCCTGCATGCCATATCCTTTATGCAGGCAGTGCTGCTGTGGAGCACTCACCAGGGAGGGTGGTTCTGTGGAGAATCCCCCTTGTTCCTGTTTGCTTCTCTTTCCATGACTTAAACTCACAAAGAAAGGTTTTCAGTCATTAGAACAGAAAGTAACATAAAATGGAACGTGACTGAGCTCAGGGTGACAAGAGCACTTGTCTCTGAGGCAAACATTCTTCAGCCTTTTTGGCTTTTGACCAGGCCAACTTCCTAATTTGCCCCTTCTTCCAATTAACACAGTTGTAGTTTGTAAAAATCTGAACAGAGAGACTAGTTTTTCTCTAGGGAATTCTAAACAATTTATGTGGTATGCCAGCCATTTCAAAAAGTTTTACGTCAAGTGCTGCCCTTCCTAAGGTGTCATCTGACAGTGAATTTGTGTGAATTACCTGGGTAACATGTTGCAAGAAAGGAAATTAATGAGTATGTCCCGACTGTGTCCCTACTATTTGGTGGGCAGTGCAGTGATAGTATTTAAAATACATGATTGAGGGCAGTCAGAGGAAGCCCTTGGCAAATGGGGGCACAAAGAGCTCAAAGATTCATTACTTCAGGTGTCAAATAATGTCCTTTACACCCAGTATGACCAACTTGATAGCAAATCTCAGCAGGTGGAAGGTTTTCCCTGTGGAGTGTTGGCTGCAGCCTAGTGGTGCCAGGATGAAAGAGCAGTGGCAAGTAAACTCAAGAGTAAGAGCTCTGGAGCAGGATTTTACAGATAAGTTCATTGGAGCGACTATCTTGGTAACAACTTTTCTCTGATAAAACTGCTTCCATCAGGAACTGGGTTGTGGTTCTTTGCCGACTCTCATGTCCTGAAGTGAATTGCTTTGCCTCAGTATTTCCTGGGGAGATTATAATTCTCATCTCTGACCTTGTGCAGTACTCGCTTGACAAGTACTTTTATGCAAATGTAAATTCTTTGTATGCTTAAGAAGTTGATACTACAGTCATTTAGAATCCTGTATTGCTGCTGCATGCTCTCATTGTGTGTCTGCCAGTGCAGAAATAGATGTGCCCTTTTTTGTCAAATACTCCCAATGGATTTGATATTGAAAAGGGCTGCCATTCAGCTGCTGTTTCAGACTTTTGGGGAGCGGTGCTTGATTTGCTCTCTCCTGACTGGTGTGGTATTAGGGCTCAGCAGGGTAAATGTAGCTGCTTATCTTTTATATAGGTAAGTAATGAATTAAGTCCTAATACTGCACCAGTCAAGAAAGCCCAAAGCAGCTGCTTTTAGCATCCTGAGTCTGTATAGCCATATGGTACACATAAACCGTAATGTTGTGTTCAAAGTCATTAATGCCACACCTAATATTCTGAACTGTTTTTTTGTTGCTAAAAATCAGCTAAAGTTGAGAATGAAACCTAGTGTTTTAAATGGAAATTAAAACCTTTTCTTATATTTTTACGATGCAGGTAAAACAAAATAATTATTGCCACAGTGACTGCTTGCATTTAAAATAAATAAATTTATACATATTATTTTAAAAAAATCTAGTTAACTTTAAAATATGTAAGTTTTCATGTCATTTAGGGTTCTGTGAAGCTGATCATCAAGAGGGTTGCAAATCATTGGCGGTTTCTATTTTCAGAGTTCCACATCCCAGAGTAATTTGCTTTAATTTCACCCAATTTAACCTATACTTCACACCATCACCATTCAGCTTTAATAGCTATGTTCTATGCATAAGAAAAGCAGATAAATGTCCACAATTAGACTGCGAGTGATTACAACTAGTTAGGGCTTTATGAAGACAAAACTTAAGGGGCTGTAGCACAAAACAAAGCCACAAAAGATGTCTGAAAAAATTCTTTCTTCAGAAGTCAAGGTTTACTACAGCGTTTTATTTAATGTTTTTTTGTACTTGATTTTGCTTATGTTGAAGATGTAGGCAGGTGCACCTTCTTCAACTGAAAATTACTCTGTTTAAGAATATTAGTTTTGTGTTACAGGTGATTAATTTCACTTGAAATTAGCTTGCAAGGGAAAACATGCTAAACCTACTTTATTTGTTGGTTCTTTGTTAACACGTACTTCATTTAAGAAGCTGTAAAATGTTGACTGACAGTATTATTTTGTCCTTCTAATCATAAATATGCGTAGTAAAATGTACTATCATCAAAGTTTAGTACATTCTGTAATGTTAAATGTGCCTGTACCTTGCTCCGAAATAGCAGTATCTTTTACTGTTTAAATCTTTGGAATACTGATGATAGCATGTCAAGCTAGTCTAAATATAGATATTATTTATAATTTAATCGGGTTTTTTTGACACTTCTAGTCTTGTTTTCTCATAGCTGAAAGAAATACCCTACTTCTATCTCCCCACCCGAGTTATTGTATTTTAGTTCGTTTTGTTCTCTCCCCATTCCCACCAGTAAGTGGCCAGGCAGATATTATTGCTCATTTATTTCAGGGCTTATGACAAGGTGTGTGTGTGTATCATGACGTGCCGTATGAGCCTTTGCCGAGCAGCTCTTTTTGATAACAGTCATTGTACCTGTGTGGGAGAGGAAATACAAGTACCAATTATTTTCTAGGTCTGGTTTGTGGTGGTGTTATTAAAAATTCCCTTATAGTTTATTGACAAAAAATGCTGGTCATTGCCCTAAATACTAATGGGAGTTTCAGCTTACGATGCAGTTCAGATTCTGATCAAATTGTAAATATCCCTCTTAATTACAACATAATGTATACCAATACATTGCTTACCTTTTGTAAATGAATGCAAGATGCCAGAATGCTATTACGTGAATCTTTGTATTAGCCAAATATTTGGCTACATTTTACTTTAAGGGTAAGGATAATTACAGAAATGAAGTGACTGGTATATCAAATATAAATTAATCTTGAAGATATTAATTAATTTCCATAATTGCAATTAGGAGCAGAATAAGGTAAGTTTAGAAGTATTTTGATTTGGATTTTAGCATCTCAGTGGCAGCTTGGAGCAGCTGGAAACAATAAGGTTTAGGCTATAGGCTGCTTCTTCATTTTTGTGTCAAACTAGTTTTATATGCTATATCATAAAACTTTCAGTCCAATCAGCAACTACATTTAAATACTGCAAATTGTGGCAGCAAAACAATAATTCTGCTGATTAGCCCCTTTCCATTTCTTGTAAGTGAACTGTTTATGCTGTTGAGTACCTTTTGAAAAAAGAAAAAGCCAAAACAGCCTTGATTAGTCAAGGAGTAATTGGATGACTTGATTTTAGCAAGAGAATGAATTGGTTGATGATAGCCTGTAACTAAGTGTAGTGGTTCTGTTCAGATGAATACATAACATACAGTCATCAGATCTTGACAGGTATAACATAAGCAATGCAAAAATTTCTGGAGGCTGAGAGGTAAATTTTGTCAAAGGAATTTTGAAGCTGATTTTTGAAAGAAATGGGAAGAAATGTGCATGCCATTAGATGATACCGTTTAAAAGTGACATTTGTTACGGCTGTCCTGTATACATATTTATGTGCTCTTATTTTTGCTTGTCAAGCGCAGATCTAGACTGTGTGTCCTGGCTGCCATCAAGACCTTACAAATTGACAGTTCCTGCATTTCCACAGGGAAAAACCTGAGTCAAGTTGCACATCTTCTCCATCCACTTGTTCCGTGTCCTGTATTTTTTTTAAAATCCAGTATCATTTGAAAGAAATGTGCAGAACAAGCTATTGCTGTATTATGTCTTTAATGCCAGTTTAAAAATTATTTTTGGGCCCACCAAAATAATGGGCCAAAAATAATTTTTGGCCCACACTTGGACCCAAACAGCCCAGATAAAATATTCAGCTGAAGATAAACCCTTCCCTGAAACTGAAGAATATTTCAAGTTCGAATCTACTGGAAGCAGAAGAGGGAGCTGGGTGTGGCAGTGATAATTTCCAAGCTCCTCTTTTACAGTGATTTCAGCTTAAATCAGTATTTTGGGGCTGTTAGATGGCAAAAATGAATCCTGCTCCTGTATTACACTTTACTGTTTTCCTGTCTAAGTACTTGTCTTGTTTTAATAGCAGTATCTGGATACCATTGAAACTTTATGGGAATTTTCCACAGCAGATGTTTACTTGCAGTGAGCCTGATGTTTCTAACTCTGTAATCTTTGTTCTTTTACACTGAAGGAAGTGACATGGTTTTTTAAAGCTAGAGTGCAAATCCATCAGCATGTTTTGGGAGATTATTTGAAAAAAGACATATATATATATGAGAGATAAAATCGTGGTTTCTGTTCAACTTCCTATTGATAAACTTTTGATAAAATTACAGTTTACCTCTGGTAGGATACATGAGAGAGACACCAGAGAAGTTACAATAATTTTTTAAAATAATGAAATTAGTAATTAGGTTTTTCCAGTTGACGTTCCTGTACTGCTGTATGATTAGCTTAGTTGTTGACGAACAGATACTTCCTTGATGAGGTTCTTGAGTAAGTTTATTTTATTTATGTATTTTTTTGCCCATGTGGCAGATTGATTCCTTTTTCCTCTTACAGTAGTATGCCATAGTTCCCTGTAGTAGAAAGAGAGCAGTTTTGGAGCACAGGCGGTATAATTCAAGGAAGCAGTCAAAAGGAAGGTGGTGTGGCTTGGGGTAATGTTTGAAGAATGCCAAGTCCTTATGTTTTAAAAACAAATGCATTTGATGAAGACATGTGAAGTACAATGGATTTTCATTATATTATTGGGGAAGGTCATTGTCCATAGGTAAAATTGTCTTGAGAACACAGTGGTGTGGCTAGTTTTGGAGGTGTGAATTGTAAATATACTTTTTAATTAGTATTATTTTAAAAATAAAAGAAGTGGTTAGTTAGATCAGTTTGTTGTTTGTTGAAATTCCAAAATACCACAACAGGTTTTTTAAAAGACAAATATTTTAGCACAGCTTCAAAAAGATTGATTTCTTAATGAAAACTTTGGATGGTAGACCACAGAGCACAGCTGCCAGTAGCCTGCCAGGTGTGAGTGTGCTACAAAGGACATGTGTGAACAAGTTTCTGACCTTGTAAATGTCCCTCCTATTTACAGAAGTTGAGGCCTCATTGTGTCAATAAGAAGACAGACACGGTTGGTGTGTTTGAGGTTCGCCAAATTTAAACACACGTCATCATTAGAATAGGCTTTACCTCTGACGGGTGACCGTGTTTGCCTTCTCTGTTGCTCTACAGCTATCCCATTCTAGTCCTTTGCTCCCTCACCTGGATCCCCTGTTAGTATAATTTTGGGGAACTTTGCTCCCTCATTTTTCTACTAAGCCCTCTCTCAAGCTACAAGCAGTTTGAGATCAAAACAAGACTACCAGCTGTCTGTTTTTCCTTCTCCCCATTACTTTTCTCGTGGATTCTGTTGTAATGAGAGATCAGTATTAGACAAGCCAGTCTGAGGATTTCTTTGTCAATGTTTGTTTTTCATTTTTCTTTTTCAATGTCCTTAAACAAACTGATATTGGGGTTTTTTGCTGAATATCCAAAACTGTCTTACCTGTTCCTTCAGAAGAATGAAATTCTCATTTGTTTGCTATCATCTTGTATCTCAAGACCCACTTCCCATTTTCCCTGCTTCTTCCAATTCAGCAGTTTTTAGTTTCAACAGGCTGCTTTTGTACATAGTGCTTGGTATCAACTACCTAGGCTTGTGCTACTCAGCGTTCATGGCCTGTGTCCACTTTGTGCGTCTTCTTCATTGTACAGCTATTGCACTGTCTTTCATTGGACAGTGATGGGATTCTTAGTAGTACCCTGTTAGTTGTACTTTAAAATAAAGCTTTTGGGTTTTCTGTTTTGCTGCTGTGTACGCTGCAGGGACGGTGGGGCTATCATATCATCTTCCCTAACAAAAGAGAGATAAAGGCCTTGGTTGATAGAGGAATTTCACACAAAGGCAGAATGACAAAGTAATAAATAGCAATATACTGTTAACAATCTACTTCAGGTAAGATTTTTAGATTAAGATTATGGTTCCTATTTTCATCATTGAAAGTTGCAAATAATATGCATGTTTTCTCCTATGTCCTATTTATCAACTCAGTTTTACAACTCCATTTTTTCCTACTACTTTGCATTTTTATATAAGCAGTTTTTAAAATCAGGTACTGGGTAAAACATTTTTCCAGTAGTTTAACGGCTAATTTCTCACAGCTGTGCTTTTTCTGAGAGATCTCATCTCTCGCCCAGAGCCTAATTCCTAAAGTTACCACCAGTTCTGGCTTGCTATGTCTGCATGCAGCTCTGCAGATCACAATTGAATTCCCTGCAGTGCTGTGTGATTTGTACCAGACCATCACTGCAAAGCAGGCTGGAGGCTGGCATAATGGATTGTTCAAGGTACATCCCATGTGGATATTGAGACAAAGTTATAACTAAGGCTCTTTCATCATAGTAGTGTCCCTCTCCCTTTTCCTCCCCTTCTTCTTGAGTATCCTGCTGTCGTGTCTCTTGCTAGGCTGTTGGTCAGAGGATGATCTGGTTTAGGTTGGTGACTGAAGTTGGCATTGACAAACTGAACAAGATATTCATAAATAAAACGCAGTGCCTGTTGCCTTGAAGAATCTGTCATTTGTACCATGATGTGAGCATTACTGCCACTTTGGTCTTTTGTGTATAGAAAATCTTAAAGCTACCACTTTCCTATTGACTGTGTCTATTTAAATGGGAATTCCTCTAAATGTAGAATTGGAAATTGAAACTCAAAATACATGGCTTTAATGGAATATGCAACTAGTGGTCATTTATTCCATGAGAAGAATCAAGCCAACCCAGTGAGGAGGAGAGAAGGCTAAATTGTTGCTTCAAGTCAGAAATCATCAGCTCCCTAAGTAGGGATTTTTACCCAAGCATGCAACCACCTGTTTCCAGACACAGAAATATAGTTGTGTTGCCTGAATGAACTGCAGGATGGCAGCTGGCACACATGACAGAAAGAGGAGACTTGAAGAAAACTCTGGCAGAACATTGAAGAGTCCATGGGTTAAAGCCTTTAGTGGAGTGAGAAGAGAGCGAAGGTGAAGTGCATAGAGTCAGTTTTATAGGGATGGAAATACACTGCATTAATTGGGTTTGGATGAGTAAAGAACTTCATGGATTTTTTTGTGAAAAGGAATGGGAAGATGTGAAGAAATGAAGATGATTTCTGGAGAAGTATTTTGTTGTTGTTGAAGAAAATAGAAAAGTGTATCTAATATACAAGCTAGTTTTTGTTGTTGCTAATTCACCTTCCACTTGCTTTTTTAGAAAAGCTTCATTCTTCCTTAAGACCAAAACAAGTTGTTTATCTTACTTTTTAGTTTCATGTTCTAAATGCAAGATCTTCAAAGTCATGCATCTTTTCTCCTGACTTAACAGTGTGCGGACTTCTGTTGTTTTTTAAACTCGTGGACACCAAATGCAGAAGGAAGATGTGAACAACTTGGGAATATATTATTTATGTGGTAATGGAGGCATTTTTTCTTGATACGAGGATGAAAGATAAACTTTTAGCTGCATAAATACTACATATCTGTTGAGAAGGCTGGGGCAAGTAGACTTTCTGTTGATCTGTGTGGTGACATCTTCCACCCTTTTTATTTAATATTTCCTTGTAAATTATAACAGAGCTGTTAAACTGTTTTGTACTATTTGTTCATCGGAACAGCTTCTATCTCATTCAGCTAGGTGTGCTAGTAAGGTTTTATAGAAGACAAAGGCTAGGCTATCTCTTCCTTGATTGCCTGGCATTGGTATAGATTAGTGTGGAGTGTTTCCATTTGACAGAGCAGCTTGTTCTCTCATCATGGCCAGCATCAGAGTTGGATCTATTGCTGAGGTGATTTTGCTTGTACCAAGGGAGCGCGCTGATGGTCTTTGGAGCGAAACAGTTAATGAGAGAGGAGAGAACTTCTGGTAACCACTATTTGAAAGACTTCTCATAAGTTTATGTAAAAATGATTTTGATATTTGACTATGAACAAGATTTTAAACCTGTGCTCCGTGTGCATTGATGTAAGAGCTTTGTTGCTAAAACCACTGTTTTCAGTAAGTTAAAAGAAAAGATGAGGTTTAAGATGTACATGACAACAAAGAATACCTGCAACTTTCTGTATATCAGTTAGGGAATTGTTTGTTGTTTACCCTGTTTCCTAACTTTTTCAGTGCAAGAAATATCTTGTATTTTTTTCCAGTGTAAAAAATCAGTTTATTTTAATTTTGGTAGTGTTAAAGTAACATTATTTTCATAGTTGATTTCTCATGCATATTTTTAATGTTACAGGCTAGGCATGCAAATGCTCTGAAAATTGATCCAGGAAAAAGTAATGAACTCTTTTTAACTGTTAATATTTTTATTTTTGAAACACTTACTGTATTTTTGGGGGGAGCAGGATTTTTTTTTTTAGGTGATGCTGCTTATCTGATAATTTCAATCCTAGTTGAATTATGTTGCCAGATTGTCATCAGAAGGGCATGAAGTCAGCACACATGCGTCAGTAATATCTGGTTGTTTTAACCTTATGTTTCCAGTTGGCAATTTGAAATTATGGCTTCAACTGCACTTTAAATATGTGATAATAGCATGTGTTTCTAATAAGGGCCAGCACCATTTTGTTCAGATACTGTGAATGGTTGTCACTCATATATGACAAATGCACCTTCATCTGCTTCTTTGATGGCCCCCTAAAAACCATACCCTCAAATCAGGCCGATGAAATTAGCTGCTGTGTAAATTGTGTGTCTGAGTGGTTCATTATCTAATCACCGTCAGAACCACAGTGATAAAGTAGATTGAAACAGGGACGAGGTCTGCCAGATGATTTCAGGCCTTTTTTTCTAAGCTCTGTTTCCCTTGGAGACATTAAGAGTCGTTCAAAACTTCGGAATTCTTTGTCTAGAACAACTTCTTACCCTTAATGCGTAAAATTGGTCAGCCAATGAGGTCTGCCAAGTTGATTTGTAAGGTTTTCTTTCCATGATTCTTGTAATCATTACTGTGTGTATTAAAATGTTCTGCAGTGGTCAATTTAGCTGCTATGTTTGTTACTTCTATGTTAGATATTGTTAAACACACTTGCTACTTTCAGGAAACTGCTCTAGCCTATTCCTTTGTAGGAAAAACTCTTAAATGCTTTAAGTCCTGTCCTAAAATGGCAAAGTGCTATGCTTTGTCTATACAGAGAACGAGCTTTGGATTCTGGAGTTGATATGTAAATTAACATACTAAACCAGTATAAAACATTGCCTGTGATACTTGTACATGGGCGGTACAACCACGTGACTTTTCAGTTTCAAACTTTTTTGTCTTACTATAGTATGTTCTAAATATGTTTCTTGCCTTTTTAGCTTAATTGGTAATACAAGTGTTCTTTTGTTTTAGGAGCATTTGAAGATGATGATATCACTCATGTTGAAGGAAGTGTAGATCCTGTTCGTGACATTGAAATAATACATGAAGAACTTAGACTTAAAGATGAGGAGCTTATCATGCAGAGCATAGATAAGCTTGAAAAAGTAGCTGTAAGAGGAGGAGACAAGAAATTAAAACCGGAATATGTAAGTACATGACTTATAAAAGTAAATTATTAAGTACTCTCGGCATTGAATTGAAATGTATGTATTACTGGGTTTTCTTATTGATCCCACATGTGTAATACAAAACATTACGACTATTTTTATATATATTTTAAAGTAATTATTATTATGAGTTGAAAAAATGCTAGAGTGACTTGCTGTGTTTTCAGTGTAGCATTTCATATTTTCATGTAATACTTCATAGCTAATTGTAACTTTTGAAATTTAACTGTTGTTTTCTTGCTGACACAGCTTTGTATGAGAATTGCCAATCCTTTGTTAAACTTACATCAGTGTCTAGTTGTAATTCAAAGGTCAGCAGTCACTTCTGACTTATTCCTGCTGTTAAGTTCTACTGTGATGTTGGTACCAGTAGTCTTGTAGCCAGCAACTGAATGTATTTTTTGGTGTAATTGCACTTGTCATTTAGTGCGTGTTAAATAAAGACTGCTAGTTAAAAGTAATTTTAGAATGTTGTTGTGGAAAGCTGCTTAAATGAGCTCAATTATCACAGGGTAGTAGTGGTGTTTCTTTGTAAATTAGTAATGTGTAATAATTACCAACTTCAAAGTACATTTTTTGGAAATTGCAATTTCACTGCCACTTGTCTTTTGAGTCCCCTACACTTTGCCAGTAGTCTAGTTATTAATTTTTCTTTGTCATCAATATTCTATAAATATTTCAGGTGGTATATAAAATGCATTTTTTAATTACTACAGCAGTTTATCAGTGTGAAAATAGATTATTTATGTTTAGCAAGTAAGTAGCAAAAATTCTGTTTGCTCAGATGGATTATTCGGTAGCAGGTATTAAGAAAAACATCATTACATTGGTGCTGATGGGGTAATTGATCAGTATTGTAGTGCAGTGAAATATGTTGGCCCTACCTAGTGTTTGGAAATGAATAGGAACTGAAAGTGAATGTCCCTCTCCAAAATGTTCAACCGCATGATGCATGTTATAAAGTACTTCTTTGGTAGCTTCTGTTCGTGAAGAATTAGTCTTCATCTGGCTTGAAAAGTATTTTATTCCCTGATTGGTCTAGGTCAGAAAAAATAGCTGTTGTTGGATGATTTTAAAGGCTTTCATGTAAGCCCAGAGAGAGAACCAGGTATGCTTCATTTAAGGTCTTACCTGTTGTGTGAACCCAGCCCTGGGTACATGTGGGCAGTGATTTTTATCTTTTACAAAAGGTTTCACATGCTTAGAGGAACAGTGCAGTTTATGCCTACAGTTTCAAATAGCATCCACACAGTATTTTGCTTTTTAATTCATCTTAAAGAAAGGGGCAAGCAAAAATCCTGTCCAGAGTGAATTCAAAGTTCAGCCTAAGGCTAAATTTTACATGGGTATGACATGATGAAAATGAGCAGTGCTGTGATGCTGTTCTGCCCCAGCCTCGAGCTCTTCTCGCTTACTTTGTTGTGTGGCTGTCTTTGGAAACAGCTTTGCTCAGCTTGTCGTGATGGAACATTCCTGTCTAGTTTTTGAGTTTACCTCTCTGGATGCTTTGAGGATTTTATATCACAATCTATGTGCTTTGTGTGCTAAGGAAGAAGTTGGCACTTTTCTGATTACAAAACATCTTAACTGGAGTGTGTTTTAAATAGAATTTGTAATAGTGATCGTGTAACTTAATGGGCGGTAGGTACTGTTTTTATTGTATGACAAGAGTTTCTCTTACTCATTTTTTAACTACAGAAAGTTGGTATATGTTTTAAAACAGAAAATGTCAGCTTATTCTCAAGGGTGACTGTAAATAAAAACCCCAAATCTAGAAATACATTTTAAATTAATTAAAGAAAAATTTCAAATCTTTTTTATTAATCTGTCTTTATCCAGCTTCAGTTTCTCACTCATGTCTTTGCTTCTTCCTTCAGTCTCCTTACTATTACTTCATCTGTGGTTCACCTGTCGAAATGACTTTGTCATCTTGTATTTGTAACTTACACTTCCTGTCATTTGTTGGGTTTTTTAATCCTGTTTTTATGAACACACACCCAGAAAACATCAGGTTCTTGAAGTCATGTTGCTCTGCCAGTTCTGGTCTCAAGAATAGCTGTTACACATGACCAATCTCAGCTGAGTTTGTCAACAACAATAGAGGTTTCAAAGGCATGAAATTCCTTTGTTTCATGGGAAGGGATGGCTGAACAGAGTGGGGAGACACAAATTAATGCTTCCCTTGAGACAAAGGCTGCACACAGGAACTATATCACTAGGGAATCTCTCCAGGGAAGTATTGTGGGGCATAATGCCTGTGAGTCCTGCTGATCTTGGACCTTCTTGCTTGTCTTCTCATGTGACTTATATGCTTCAATTGTAAGGTATACACTAGACTTTGTAAAATGGACTTTTTTAATGGTGAAGGCCTGTGAAAGCTCTTTTCCTGGTAAATCAATCCTTAGGTCCAGTTACACAGCTTCTACAAATAGGTTTGTGTAACTGTAAGGCTGTAACAGCAGCTCTTGGGCATTTCCAGACCCTACTGGACTTATTTAGATGTTCACCCACTGGGTTGTGAGGCACCCCTGTACAGTTGGCCTTGCCTCTTTGCCTTTCCCATTTTGTGTTGCAGAGAAGGCCTGTGGTTGCATTCTGTATAATATACTATTGTATAGTATGGCAGGATTGACTATGCAGTAAATGACTTACAGGTCTAGGAGGAAAACCATATGGGATTGGTGAAAAAAGCAGTTAAAGATTATGCCTCCTTTCTAAAGCGGTAGCTAAATGTTAGGAGTGTATCTTGGCTGTTTGATCATTCTGCATTTCCCAAATCCACTGCATTCTGCGTTTAGCTGGTCTGCCACTGAGAGAGCTCCCTGTCCAGCACAGTTTGTGATGTTTCCATGCGGTTTGCAGCTACTGTTCAACACTTCCTCTCTCCAGAGCAAAAAAATCATTAAGAGACAGTATGGCCTGAAATAAAGACTTTTTTCCAAACAAGTTGTCTTCAGAAAAAAGGGAGGATGGGATGGGACTGGGAGAGAGCTTCCAAGGATTTGCCTTTTTAAATTAGTTGCCAGTATAATACATAGCTATTGCTAATACTCTGTTCTTAGCAATATTCTTCTTCTGTAGCAGACATGTGGAAGAAACGGCTGTTGTCTGTGCACTGAGTGTTCCCAGTCATTTTTCCTTTCAGGAAAACTAGGAGGCTACAAGGGAAAAAGCTTGGTACTCCTAGATTGTTCTGGTTTTGTTTTTAAGCACAATGTCAAAATTTTTAGTGTCTTCCCTTTTTTATTGTTTTCTTTCCCCCATTCTTTTGGGACCAATTCAAGGTGAAGACACTTGTGAATGTCTTAAGTGTTTCAACTGGTTGAGAGTTATAGAAGTCACTTGTCTTGTTTCATAAATATGAATTGTCTGATTTAGAGGATTCTCTTAGTAAGCCACCACAATTGTAACTTGATGGTCTGAAATCTCCAAAAGGTTTAGCAGGAGAAAAATAGAAAATTGATAGTATCAGCTGACAGTACTTAAATCTGAGATTTGTATTTTATTGCCTGCCTTCTGGCATGGTGTTATAACTTGTTAATTATCGGTTTTCCTCTGCCTAAGCCCACATTGCCTACAGGTGGTAAATTCACCTTTGTGCAGTGACCTGGCTTGGCAGTTGAATAGTGTTAACTGTTTGTCCTGTCTCTCAGGGAATTGATTTCTCAATCCCCTGTCAGCAGAAATAAAATAGCTGACTGTTCTTAAGGAGCTATCAATGAAATAAATTTCAAGTCCTACTTAAAAATCAATGGCACAATATGGTCCAATATCACCAACATGTAATGTTGACACAGGCTTGGAGTAGCTTCCTTTACACATGTATTGTCTGTTTTGGAAGTATTCCCACTGCCTTCTCAGAAATGACTGTCTGCTCTTACTAAGGGTACTAGTCTTTCAGATTTGGTATACCTTTAAATATTATTTTGGTTATAACCTTTTAGAGAGATGTTACAGAATAAAAATACTCCTGTTATTTGCATGTATTAAAACAGTGCCAATATAATTACAGAAAGCAATCTGTGTAATTTTGATTTTATATTTTAAATCTGTCTGGTGCTCGTATATGCAGAGACATGAGATAGATATTGAGTTAAACTTTATTATTAGCTTATTATTCATCTGTCATTTTGGATAGCAGGGGATTTCAAAGTAAAATGAAAATATCTGTGATTTTATAGATCAGAATGTACAAATGATAAAATTAATTAAAAAATATTTTTAATTGATGGGATTTTTCAGTCCTGGAGACAAAAGCCTTCAAGTTAACACTGACTAATGCAGTTAAGTGAACATTATTGTAGGATTCTCTTCCAATCACTCTTCCAGCCTGATTCAGTTCTAGTCCTTAGAAACGGACTCTCTGCAACAGATAACTGTTCCTTCAGCCCTTTGTTGGTGCACAAAATCTTGAATTCCAGCACTCAAGGATTCTTACGGTAATGGTATTAAGATTTATATATCTGACCACAAGAGTATTGTTTATAGTTGAGTTAATACAGATTATTGATGTTAGTGATATGAAGAAAAAATCTTTAGGTCAGAATCAATGTGCACAGTGTTTGTGGTTCCAGTTTTCAGTTGCAAGGTGTTTTTACAGTAGGTCAGGATCAGCATTCACTACATTTGAACTTCCAGTGTTCGGTTGAATGGAATGCTTTCACAATTCCTGCAAGATACATGAATTCCATTGTAAAGTCTGTCAGTTTAAAAATAAGATTAGTTTATCAAATCAATCATGTTTTTTAAGAGGAAAAGCAATTGTAGTTATGAAAGGGGCAGTTAGAGACTCCTTTTTCGTGTAATGGTACCAGAACCATCCAGTGCATATTCAACCTAAAAGAAAGACATCAAGCTTTGTTTTGTTACTGCAATGGGCAATGAACTAATAACTTACACTCTACCTATGGCCATTGTATTTGTGAGCATGTATGTACTTTGAAGAGTAAAGCAAAATCTTCCTAATGATGGCTTAAGTAGCTTTAATCCCTTCCATTCTCCTCCCTTACATTTCATGTCTTGATCCTGTCCTGAGAATACAGTAAACTGTCTGAAAGATGTTCTTTTGTTCATCATTTGTTGTTAAAATCACTGATACAGTATGGGAGATACTTCGCATACATCAAAGAGCTGGTAGATTCAGTTTCTTCTTATTACCAGTATATACTAGATGAAAATCTTTCCTTCCTGCAATATTCTGATGAATGGGATGGTGCCAAGCAGAATTCACTGACCTCTTGCTGCAAGCATTTGCCAGAGTTCTCACGGATGGATGAACTCTTATTTCCTCTAACTGATGATGTCAGTTGGGAATGTTCACCTTTCTTTCATTCCAAGTTGCAGATAAATACAGTGATGAATTGTATAATTTTTTTTTGCTAGTTTCTTTGGTCTCCTTATGCAAGGAGAGTTTGAGAGGGCAGTTGTTCCACAGGAGATGGAAAGAAAGGAGCAGTGTACACGTACACTGTTGACATACTCTCTGCTGATGGCTTTTACAATTGCTAACTTAAATCATAGGGAATCGAGAAAATATTTATATTCTTAATGCATATAATTATGCCTAAAATCTTGAGTGGACCATTTACTGTGCTTAATGTGGTATTTAGAGAAAATTAAAGTTCATTCTGGAGAACATTTTGAATGTAGCATGGCAGATGTTTGTGAATTGATTGGTAGTAAAGCCTGACTTAAAAGTACATAATTTGGATTCTTTTGGTATTATCAGTAGACAAAGAGAAGTCAGTGCTTAAATACTTTCTGTCAAGGCTGATCTTTCCTGTGTAGATTTGACAAGTGGCATAAAGTAATTAATCTTGTAAATGTCTCTCTGGGTATGTCCAGATCCAAGCCATTTAAAATTGTACGTGCATATGCCAGAATAACACTATGTATGAATGGTTGTATTCTGAAAAAGACTTTTTTCATTTGGCTTAATTCACATCTACAACAAATGCATTCACACATGGATTTATTTGGAAATTATTTTGTGTAGGATATTGCAATAAGAAAAGTTTAGTGAAACTCTACAAAAGATGTTTCAATTTACTTTTCAGTGCAGTTTTCCTGTTCTGAATTTCTGAACTGCTGAAAATAATCACTTGTAGATAGACTGCTTTCTGTCTTCTTGCTTGCTTTTTTTTTTTTTTTTTTTTTTTGAGAAGCAACAAGTGACTGTGTTCTTTTATGTATAATGCTGTAGAGCCCACAAGGATGACCCACACAGGAGAATTTGGGGATTATTGACATGAATTACATTGCCTGGAATGCCTGCAGGATGTTTTGGGTGAAAGTTCTTGTTGCGGTTCAAAAACATTATTGGCATCTAGTTCTAAGTAAATCTTATATCCTGTACAGCTTGTACTGGCTCTATTAGAAGGTATTAAATAGAAGAATAGATAATACACTTGTCCTAAATCCATTACTTCTCCCATTGTATTTTTATTAAGTCAGTGAGCAAGGGAATTGTAAGAGATTAGACATTGTTTTGTACCACAGAGGAGCTCATTGTCACTCCAGTTGATGCAGTACCTGGCTTGTTCTCTTTCCTGCACCCAGCTGCCACAGCTTATTTAAGCACTTACCACAATGAAAAAACATGATGTAGCCTTTTCTTCAAACGGCAAAATTTGTCTTAATTGTCCTTTAAAAATACCATTGTTTTTAAACAGTGTTTTTAGAATAAATTCTTACTTTGTCACTTCAGCCTCACTCCTTTAAACCTCCAGGAAAACCTCCAGGAAAAGCAGAGAGCTGAGGCTATGTTCAATAGAAGTGAAAAGATTTCCAAGGAAAGCTGAGAATGGAAGGATTGTGGGCTCAGTGCACTCCATACACCTCGTGTTAACAAGGAAAATTGTGTGTACTCAATAAATTGGTCTTGGTGCAGCACAGTGAAACTAGCTATGAGTACCTCAAATAGCACTGTTCTTTTCCTGTGTCTGAAAAACCATCATAGAAATTTTGAAGGCCAGATGGAATAATAATTATTATCTGGTTTGATCTCTTGCATATCCCAACTTAATTCTTACAGCCGTGGTTAAAATGGAATGTATCTCTTACAGGAAAAATTAACCTTTATTGAGATATTTTCTGGCTAGAGATAAATTGCTTTAACTTGTATAGGGTATGCCAGTGGTTAATTATCTTTACTGTTTAGAAATAAGACACAGCTTTAGTCTGTATTTGTCAAGCTTCAGCAGTCATTCGATTTCTCTATGCTAGTGTGAAAAACCCTGTATATGTGAGGTTTTTGTTATATATATATATATATATATATATATATATATATATATATATATATATAAAATGCAATAAGAGTTGAAGACATAGAATTTAAAAACACCAAATCTTCATGCATAAGCACTTTTTCAAAACCTCTGATTTTTCTCCAGTTTTTCATTATTTCAGCAGAGATAAGTGTAGATGTCCTGTTGGCCATTAGGCTCTTTATATACTCAAAGATTGCATTAGTCTTCTAGTTACAGTACAGTTCATTTGTTTGTGACCCTGTAGGCTTCTCAGTCACTCTCACAAGAGGGAAGTCCTCTACTGGTAAATACTGTATCCACCCTTCTTTTGTCCCCCGCCCAGCAGTGAATGAACTTTGGTGTTTTGTACTGAAAAACATCATTTGCTTTCTCTAAAGCTGTGTGTCAGTTCTGGTGCCTGCACAGGTTCCCAGTGGTACTGTTCTCAGAATGTTAGGGTCATTAACATGGTCTATTTGGCTGTTGAAAGATGATAACCAGTGAAATGCAGAGAGTTTGTTTGGGGTGCCACCAGAAACATACACATTGGGGGTTTTATTTACAGTTGTATTCTGAGACCTACTGGTTAGGTGGTGTTGACTTCATTTGGTCCATGCAGTGATTTATTAAAGAAATAACTTATGCCACTGAACCAGATTCCTTAGGGAAGTCAGAATATGTTATTTGTACACTACCACCTTCATTATTGATATGTGATGGTGTTGGGACTTCAGTGTGAAATGAGAGGGGCTAACTCAGAGCTACAGATAATGTTTTGGGTATTCCTTGTAGCTTTTCCAAGGAGCAGAGCAGTGTAAATGATAGAATTTTAGGCAATTGAAATATTTTAATAAAAAAGTATTTAACTGCTTTTGAAGCTTTTACAGGGAGATGATAAGTTTTTATATCTTGGAAGTTTTGAAGGGAATGAATAAGGTGCTGAAAAACACTCCATACTTTCCTTGGTGGGGGAAAAAGCCCTACTGTACTCACAGGTACTCTGTAGTAGTGGAGACTTTTGCACTGCCTGCAGGATCACAGGGAATTCGCTTGCACTTTGAAGTGTGAAGTGATAATCCTCACAACTGCTTATTTCTTTATTAAATTTGCGGAAGTTAATTACATGCCCTGCTAATTTGCAACAAAAAAATCACAATTCTCTGATGCCAAGTAGGCAAGTGAGTTTTCCAAGCTTCAGTTTAGTCCCTCATGCTGTAAGAAGAATTTGGCATTGGCACACATTATTACTATCATTCATCCAGAAAGTCTATTAATGTATGCACATTTTTCTACACAGTAGTGTCTCATGAGTAGGTCTTGGTAAATCTGCTATATGCAATTTACATGTATTTCATTATTTTATACTGCTGGACTTACTGTTAATGTCCTGCTTAGCATTTGTGGCTACTTGTGATCTTTGGGAGATGAGAGCAGGACATAAATTAAAATCACTGTATTTCATATGGCTAAATATACTGGGTATTCATATGTACTAAATATATTGCCATGAATATAGTCAGAAATTAACTGATTTTTAAAACAGTGATGTTTGATATTCATTAAGTTTGCTGTATTTCATATGCCTTGACAACTGTAACTGTAAATTGGAATTTGAAGTGATTTTTGGTGGCTTTCTGAATGGTTCTTGTTATAATGTTGCTAGCTGAAAAAACAAGAGTACCCCTCTCATCAAAGAAGGCGAAGTGGATCATTCGGCTGGTGACAAAGTGACCTCAAAGTGTGCAACTGGGGAGGCCAGATCTAATGAAACAAAGTGGATCATTGCTCTGTGTTCTGTTATTAAGCATCTCCAAGTTAACTTGAGTAGTGATTAAATGTGTTTAAATTACTGTTGCAGTGATAGAGAAGATAAAAAGGTCAGTTCATACTCTTTCATCAGTCCTAAATAGAAGCAAATAATTAAAAATTGTGATACATGAGAAATAACCTAAAATGCGCTATTTGCATGTTTGTTTAGAGTGTTGGGGCAGCTGAGTTAAAAAGAAATATGTGGAAACACTTGCCTTTCTTCATATTGTCATTTATGCTTAACAATTTCTTGTTAAGGAATTGTATTGAGATTCATTTAAATGGAGCACCGCCATTGATGCAGGGGAATCTGAGTTCAGCTGACCCATTTTTAAGTTTCAGGACTGTCTGCATTGCATTCTGCGTGGTGTGACTGCTGCCGAGATAGTCCATCAGGGACCTTCTTTGTGTCTCACCGCTTCATCAGCTTCATACAAAAACACTGTATTTGCTTACAAGTTTCCATCCTTTTGTCTAAAGAAAGTTTTCCAATACTTTGCCAGCTTCCCTATAAAACCAAAATAAAATTGCAAGTATATATATGGTTGTCAGTTCTCCCCAGCATATTCAGCTGCAGGTCAGCCTTTACCTGTGGAAATTGTCCATGTAATCACTCCGTTAGAACAACTGTTGCAAGCAGCATCAAGTCAGGTATGTAAATGAGAAGTTATTAAAATTAGGTCAGTGCAAAAATGGATTTAGATCTGTGTGTCACTATAGGTAGCAGATGAATGTGGAATAGAGGGTTTGATTGGCAGCTCTGTGCTTAGATAGGCTTTAGAAAGGCCAAACTTTATTTGCTGTGTTGATGCTTGAAATTTTCTGGAGGTTCTGTGTTGTGTAACTCCCCTTACAGTGTGATTACAAAACATTTCATTTCTGCTTAAGCCTAAAAGTTCGGCTCCGATGACTTGTGCTATAGTGGTTTTTTTCTGTCAATTTTTTAGTGACTCCAATTTATATGTAGCAATGTATTGCTATTATGTTAGTAGCTGTAATGCTGAAAGCCATGTGGTAGGTGCCTACAGAACTAGTTTAAAACTCAAAATAATATGTAACCAGAATTCCTTCACTGCTGAGCAGGAATCTTGCAGGTTGTGTTGATTTTTATATGTATCTGTTTAAAGAGAAGCTGAGCATAAAGATCTTAAGTGAAAAGTACTTACTGGTAGAATTGCTTCCCTTATCATGTTTATAGTGATTAATTAAAAAATAAAAAGCACATAGGGTTAAAGATAAGATGGTACCACTGTTTTCTTCTTTATGTGTAATCTTGTTGCATGTCTCTACATAAGCTGTTCTGGCCACTCATCATAGTAACCAGCTGGGCCATTTCACCTGCTGGAGCCATTAAAGAGGACTCTCTCCCCCTAGATTAATCCCCTCCGACATTAGTTTTTTGCTCTGACAACTGGAGCAGGCATTCAGAATTTGCAGGTGGCCAGTGTGACGCACATAATTGCCTACAATTTTAGGCAATGAATAAAAATGGTCTACATTACTTGTCAAAGGTTGTATATGCAGTGCCAAGTGAGATCTATGGGAAGCCTTTTAGGGTTTAAAGAACAGTTAATAGCAAAGCTGCACAGTGCTTTTTTAATCATAATGCATTTGTAATATAGCACTTTGATCTTCTCCTTGTAGGAAATGGTGTTATATTAGCCACTTTTAAACATTTATGAGTGAAATTCAGTTATAGGAGAGTAAAAGTGATTATTCTTAGGCAGAACATGTTAGATTTCATTAAAAGTTTTAGCTTGCCCCTTCCTTGTTAAAATCTGTGGGGAGTCCTGTTCCTGGAGGGTTTCAAATCAGGATCTGAAGATTTAGAAGAGCTTTTTCTTTTTTTTTTCTCTCCACTAAAGCTACTGCAAGACTAGAAAAGACGGTAGTAAATACTGATGTTATTTGTGCTTGTTTATAAATGTCCTTCAACTGCATAGCATTAAGTGCAAAAAATGTTATGTGCTCAACAGTTTAGGGACTGTTTCCTTGTATTTTAAAGATGTTAATGCTCAGTTGCATCAAATACAACTTTAAAAAATGCATTATTTAAAGCATGATCATAAATTATCTACAACAAAAAATAGGCGACTCTAAAATGTACTACTCCTAGAAGAGCAGAGTTTGACCTTTCAGACCCAAGAGCCTTTTATTAACACCTGCCTGTAAGGAGAACCGTGCCACACGCAGCTTTCGGATTCACGACCACAAAACTGATGAGGAAAGGCTTGAAGGGTTCAGTTTGTGTCACTTGCTGTTTGCCGTTTCCATTTCACAGATGATTAATCTTTCTGTGAAGAAAGGCCAGAGAAACAAAGCACATTGGGCTCTTCCTGCAGTTACTCCTTCTGAATGCACACTAGCTTGCTAACTAAAAGGCCTTTAGATTTCCTGCCGAGAGAGATGTTCTGAAAGTGAATGCAGCTGGTTGGAGGTCACCAGTGCAAGGCTCTTGCCATTGTGTAATGGAGGCTTTGGCAGGTTTCATTTTGGGGGGGGAGGGAGAAGGTGTTGGCGAAAAATTAATGCGGAATAAAAAGGGCTTTGGCCATTTGAATTAATTTCTTGAGGGTGGATCATCAATAATAGGCTCCATTTCTTTTGCTCACAATTAAAAAAAAAAAAAAAGAGATATTTGCTGTGTTTTGTCCCACCCATTCCCTTTTCTTAATGGCATGTTTATATTGTACGTGGTCTCTCCCGCTGGATGCTGAAATTTTGCGTCTTACTGAGTTTGAAAAGCAATCTAAAATGTACTGATTTTTACATATATTTTATGAGCTCTGCTGATGTTCGTGGTGACAAGAGATGGTACTTGAGTATTATGTATGTAACTTTCTAATTGTGGGGTTTGGATGACTTTAATAATCCATATTGCTCTTTAGCGACTTTTAAAGCAGCAATTTCTGCTTTTCTGGGAGAGTAAAAATTTGTTTCTGAAAGGTATTATCTAATTTTTAGTTTGTGTGTATGTTTTGAATCTTAATATATACATGCCTTGTTTGTGGAAGAGAATAGTCTTGATATCCAGCTGAGTTTTTGACTTTGGTTTTTTTTTTTGATCTTGCGTAGGACGTAATGTGCAAAATCAAGACATGGGTAATAGATGAAAAGAAAGCTGTCCGCTTCTATCATGATTGGAATGACAAAGAGGTAGGCTATAAATATTATTCCATGAATTGACTTCTAATTTTGCTACCTGTTACTGGTTCTTTTTAAAGTTAGGGTTTTTTTAGATTCATATTCGTAGTGTATTGAATGCTAAATTTATTCACTGAATCTATGCTTATCTGTGATTTATGTATTACACTTGAATTCTGTAGCCTTCTCAGACATGCCACGAGGAAAATTATCATAAAATTAATTCAAGTTGATTTAAAGTGTTTTTAAAATTCTCCCACTATATTCTCACTTCCAGATTGATGTTTTGAACAAACATTTGTTTTTTACTTCAAAACCGATGATCTACTTGGTTAATCTCTCTGAAAAAGACTACATTAGAAAGAAAAACAAGTGGTGAGTGTGTACAGGTTAAATGTCTGAATTTATACTTCTGTTTCACATTTTTCAGTGGTCAATAATTCCTTGCACATTTAGAATACCATGAATATTAATTAAAATAGCAATATGAACTAATCTTGCACTTCTGTTACTTGTTATGCTCCCATTGACATGCTGCTTGAGTAGAATGCGTATGGTGAAACCCTGACTGAAACTGCAGAAAAGAATATGCTTTCCTTCCTTAAGTTTTAACATGAATCCATTAACTGTGAAGAAAATAGATTTGATTTAGAAGTACTAATTTAAGTAAACATATGGCTTTATCATGTTCTATAGTACTGGTTGTCTGAACAACATCGTTTTCATTCCAAAGGAATGAATTGAACGCCAGAAGACTAAAGTTGTATCAATTGCGCAGAAGTCTCTCAAACAAAATCACACATTTTATCATTACTCTTCTGTTTGCAGTTGGGTGCCTGGCTTTCTTGCCACTGCTTGTGTGTTGCTTGTGGTTACAGGCCTCTTTTGATGGGCTTTAATGCCATGAACAGCTCAGGTTTTAGTCAGGTATTTCTGACATCAATATTGTGACTCAAGTACGTGATGGTTACAAAATCAATCTATCAGACATTCAGTGAACTGGATGAAGATCCGGTCCTAACATGGTAGACGTATGGTGGGAATCTGCTGATGAGAAGCACAGCATTTAGCATGTCATTGGAAGCTCTAGATGGCATAAATATTGCTCTGTGGAGGAGGGAACAGATTAAGTAGTTAGTATATGATGAAGGAAAATCTATAGCAGTGTATCTAGTTGAAAAAAACCCAACCAAACAGCAAATCTTTTCTTATAATTCAGAATTTTAAACACTGTACTTGTGAGATACTTTGAAGATATATAAATGTATGTTTGTGAACAGATATATGCATGTAACTCATCCAAACAAATCAAAAGTATCTAAAGCGGAATATCTGAATTCTCCTAAAGTACACCCTCTGTTTCTCCCTGTACTTCATTAAGTACTTAGATGCACATGGTTTCAATTTTCCATTAAAAATTCTCATTTCCATATGATATCAAAGAGTGAGAAGGCTTTAAACTGAAAAATAAACATTCATAGACTGGAAGCCAAAACAATAATTAATGTCAGATGGTTAACTCCAATAAATCATTAGAATAAATTCTGTGAAATTACTGCGACTAAAACTGTCCTTTTGATACTCCAAGACATTTTATGTTGGTACTAAAGAACAAAATTTAACGTCTTTTAAAAGCAAACCCTCTCAGTCCCAAATACAGACTTTAGAATAGACTTGATAAGCAATATAATTATGTACCCTCTTCATATTTGGCCAAATTTTATAATTCTAAATTAATTTGTTCCTTTAAATATTTTTCGGGTGTGACAATTTAAATATAAGAAGTGGTTCTCCCCAAGGAAGTCATTAAAATCAGGATAATCGTATTTGCTCTGTTATTGTAAGGTGATATTTTTTTCAAGGTACAAATGCTGTAACAGTACAGACATGGAAGTTTATGTGGAAATGGATGAGTTGGTTTTGCTGTCCAAAAAAGGATCCTCACACCTGTATTTGGATGATTACAGGTAGAGCTCACTGGCTCTAATTGTACAGTAAATACCATTTCCCAGACCCTAATGGTAGCCAGACTACTTAGGTGACGCCAGTCTGTGATTTAGCTGTCGCCAGTCACCCCATGTTTTTTGTGAGACTAGTTGTGATGATGGCATAGTTAAACCCAATTGAAAGCAAATCGTTGGATAAATTGCTATTTTTAATTTTTAAAATATCATATGTTTGAGTTGAGGAATCATATAATGAAACAGTTTAGCTGTTTCTATTACAATTAATGATTTAGTTTTTAAAAAAGTATACCCAGATCTCATGGATGTGAGTGTAATTGTAGCTGAAAGATCAAAGCCTGGGTATCTGAGTGATGTTCCAGAAGAGAATTTACCACATAGCCATTTTCAGTACAGTTTCTGCCTCCTGCTGTTCCTATTTTCCCTCAAGCTAGCCATTGACTACCCCCTGTGCATCCCTGCTCGTAAAAAATGATTGAGGAAGTATTTGTCATGTATTTATGAGTGGGAAACATTGTGTGATAGGGAAAGGCATCTACTAGACCTAGAAAGATTGCCATTTCCTTTCCTTCAGCCACTCTGCCACAGCTTTAAATCCTCTGTTTATGCAACATAGCTTTTATATTTAAGAGCAGAATAAATGTTTTCTATGAAGGATGCTAATGGTAGGATTCTGTCATTTGTGTGGTGCGAGCAGATGTAAATGATTAGAATATATTTTACTGTTAGATGCCACTTCGTGATTTTTGTTATTGTTTTGAGGGGTAGGTATTCATATTTGAAGTGCCACATTTAGTCTTAGTCATTCTTCTCAAAAAAGTTTATTTCTGAGTTTAATTTGTAATATTACTATAACAAAGGTAAGGTTAATGCAGGAAATGCTTGGCCATAAAATGTTTTCATCAGACTTTTGCAACTATAAAAGTGTTTAAACAGCAAAGGCGAGGAGAGGCTTTTTTGATTTTGGGTGAGAGGAAAACTAGAATTGTCTTTGTTTTACTGGGTCACTCTTTCAGAATTAATGAACATTTTAATTGTTAGTTAAAACACACTTATATTTAAGTGCCAACGTGTTATTTTTCAATCCAAGAAAGGAAGAAAACACTGTGAAAGATAGGACTATTGTGTGTTTGAGTAGGTGTATTGACCTTTTGAAAGATGTAAAAACTGGAATGGCTCCAAGCAGTTACTTGCTGGTTTTAACAATGTTGAATTAGTCATTCAGTTGATTTATGATTAAGACCTAGCCCCTGAAGAGAAGCTGACATGGCAGCTGTGTTAGTCGCACTTGTGTTATGATCAGATGACAGTAATCTTGATGTTTATGGGGGAATCCACTGAAACCATTCTTAATACTGTATTGCTGTGCTCTAAATGAATATTTAAACGATTCTTTTAATAATTCCTATTGGGTTTTTTTAATCTGGATCTAGTACCTTAACCATGGTATATATGTATTTGAGTTTTACCATGAAAATATTCTAAATAATAGTGGTGGTAGTAGTAATAATAATAATAATAATAATAATATTTATCAGTTAAAACTGTGTTCTGAGTCACAGGATGTCATATAAATCCAGGATATCAGATTTGTCAGCCCTTCATCTAATTGAATATTTATATTTTAGTCATGCTAAAGAGGGTGCTTTTAGTGGCTCGTTGTACGATTCCAGTTCTGAAATACATTGAGCTAATTAATGAATGAATGTAGTGGACCATGATTAGCATTCTGTTTCGTTTGGTGTTTTGGACTTGCAGCAAGCACCATGAATTCTGCATATGTTAAAGCTGCATAAACGGATCTTTTGACTCAACTTCTCAGGCCCTATAAAGGGAATTTCATCCTGTGCCTAGACTTTAATTTAACAAGCCAGTTATGCTGCTAAAGGTTTTCTAGTATCTCCTACATTGTAACTAAATTGTCTGAGACTTAGTTATGAATTTTTGAACATTGTTTTCTCTAATATAACTCAGACTTGTTGAATATCCGAATGTATGTTAACATTATTTTTAGGGGTTGTTTTTCCAAAATGTTATGGTAGACATTCAGTTAAAAATCTTGATTGGTGTTGATAGGATAGGGAACTTAGTATTTTTCTTCTGCGTATTTAGAAAAGTGACATATGTGTCATAATAAATAAAATTTTGCCCATTAATTTTTATACCATTTTTAATGTTCTTAAGCTAGAAGAGGCATAATTAGGTCAGATGAAAGGTCTGTCTTTTCTGGTATCATGTTTCTGACAGGCCACTAACAGATGTCCAGGGAAGATTATAGGAACAGATTAGGCAAACAGAGTATGTGCATCCAGCTTCTTGCAATCTGTTATTGTAGAACTGACTAAGCCAGATATGATATACTTGTGGTTAATACTTTTTGACTGACTTTTGTTCTATAAATTTAGCCATTGACCTTTTGAACTCAAGTATACTTTTTGGCATCCCAATATCCTAGAGCAGGGACTTCCACAGTTTAACTATGTTCTGTACGTAGAAGTACTTCCTTATGCTTGTTTTGGATCTGCCACATCATAATTTCATTTGATGCTCCTTAGATCTTGTATTATGAGAGTGAATAATCCTTTTCTATTAATCTTTTTCATATTGCCTCAGATGTTCTGAATATTAAAAAAAAAAAAAAGGAGGGGGTAGGGAAATCTGATATGAAGAAAGAAATATCAAGGGTCAAGTAAAAGGAACAGTCGGTAGGTTTGAGTATGAATTAATCTGTTTCACTTGGTCTTTCACTTTTAAACTAGTTAGGAAACAAAGTTATACATGGAGTTATTTATTACCATTTATGGTAATAAATGGAGACTTGGAGTTCTTGGTTGTATTTCTGCAGGTATG
This sequence comes from Acanthornis magna, assembly GCA_036785705.1. Classification (NCBI taxonomy): domain Eukaryota; kingdom Metazoa; phylum Chordata; class Aves; order Passeriformes; family Acanthizidae; genus Acanthornis; species Acanthornis magna. The sequence goes on from JAWUZG010000012.1 coordinate 12,927,188, forward strand.
GATGTCTAGGCAGATACATTTTATTCCTGTAAATATATTTGAGAAATTATTTGTAGAAATTTTTGAATCATAAGTTGCAATGCCAGGGTGGTATTGAGATGTTTTCTTGACATAGCTGCTTAATGATTTTACGGTTGTCTTTTATGCTGACAAATTTGGACAACGGTATTTTAAAAAATATATTACAGTTCGTGTTCCTGTCTTAAAACTGAAATGCTTTAAAGGAATATTAGGAGATGAATGATGTTATCTGGGTATAAATAAAGTTTTGCACACACAAGTTGAGAAGTCAGATATTCAGAGTTAGCCAGATCCAGAATTCAGGCATGCTGCTACATCTTTACTGCCTGGCTCTGGCTGTTGAAACTAGAAAATTGCATATGTTTTTCATAGAGCACTTACCTAGTGTAGGTTGTTTGCTTGATAAACAGTTATTTATTGCTTCTTATACAAATAAATTAGGGAATACAAATTAATTAGTCATCCATCAACCAAATGGCAGTCTGTTTTCTTTGCAGCACTGTGTTCTGACATTGCCAGTTGACTTCTTGTAGTCTTATATTTTACCTATTCCAGTAACTTTAGTTCATGTTTAGTAACATTTAGTTGTTCTGTTTATCCCATACTTTTCGCCCCACCCTTTTCCTAGCTGATGTGTTCTCTGTGGGTCTTTGCCAGATCCCTTCTCCCTCTCCTTTGATTTCATCCCATTCTTGCTGGCTTAGTTCCAGTCCAGTCCTTTGCTCTGGATCATTTCTTTCACCAGACTTCCTGCTTTGCTTCACTTTCTTTTGCCTGCACCTCTGGAGTCCCCTGTCTGTTTGAATGTGAATGCATATTGTTTGGGTAATAGCAGGTGTTGGGGACGTGTCTTTAAGCATGGCAAGATGGATCCCATTCTCAGCTTCAGTGTGTAACCTCGCCCCAGACACAAAAAGCACCTTCCCAGAGTCTAACTTCACTCCAGCATTCACCTTTTGCACAAGTGTGATGATTTACCTCTGATAGCAAGTTTGCTCTGTGCCAAATGTCTTGATTCCTAAGTATTAGGACAGTAAAATTTTTCAAATAAAATGTTTCTGAATGTTTTAAAAATGGGCAATGTTGTATGGCAAAGTTTTTTCAAAAATTCTTGTCCGCCTGATTACAACATGGCCCTACTAAATAGCTGAAGCGTGGGTTGTGAATTTAGGAAATAAAGCCTCAGTAATTTATTTAGGGTCTCTATATTGAGTCTTGAACTGGTAAAGAGAGGGGTGGTCATAGTAGAGGGGAACCTTCTGGATTTTGGGGAGGCCTCTTTCTGGGCAGATAAAGGTACCATCACGCTATGCTTAGAACTCATCAAAGGTTGCAGGCTGTAGAGAGCAGGGGAATGAAGGACAGTCTCTTCAGTGTTCTGAGTGATGTGTGACAGCCCAGCATCCCACAGCACCAAAACCAGCCCAGCACAGCAGCCATGACCCACAAGGCCTCTTGTGCTCTGAGAGCATCCATGTGCAGCTGATTGTACTGTCAGGGCAGCACAAAAGAGCTGGGTATTAACACTTCATATCAGGAAGGCTGTGCTGAGTGAAAGCAGCTACAAGCAACTTCTCAACTTCATTGCAGTGTGTACAAGCCCTGTCTTATCAGCTGCCTGCCATCCAAACCTCCCTTTGAACAGTTCAGCATTGCGTCCCATCTTCTCTTCCTTTTCTTCTTCTCTCTGCAGATGCTCTTCTCAGTGTTTTTAATTCTTTTTTTTTTGCTGTCATCACCATGGTTTCTGATCTGTTTATACACAGTTCTGTGGGTTCAGCTGTAATATTGAATAGCTACAGCTATGAGTTTGGATGTGCTACCCGTTTTATAGTTGGCTTATGTAGTCTTATGAATTGCTACCTGCTGCTGATGCTTTTTTCAATCTGCCATGGCAGTTGAGGAATCAAGTAATTTGTGTGATATTTTATTTAAACACTTGGACTTTCATAGCATCTGCTACTTTAGATTTTGCCTAACTTGCAACAAGCAAAAACTTCACTGCTTACAAAGTTACCCAAACATGTGCAGGGTAAGAAAGGGCATCTTTATTTGTATATACTGTCTGAACACTTTAGAAGCTTTGTTTCTCCCTGGTCTTCATTGGAATTCAAATAGATATTTTCATCTCTTTAATAAACGCCTACTGCTTAAGATACAAAATACTAAGGGAGAGAATAAAGTTGCACTAGATTCCAAATCAGTTAAGTACACAACTTGGATTCATTCCATCTATGGAATCATGAGCAGCAGAGAAAGGAACCTCCACAAAACAATGGTATGTGGTGACATTTTCAAGGACAATGATGTAAATTTTGTTTATTGCAATGCCATGTTTCTGACTATGGATGCATTATGAGGTGCAAAATCCTTTTTGAACTTTAGTCTCGTTTAAAACCAGAGAATGCTTAAACTGCTCAGAGGCAAACCTGAGATGCAGAGATGTTTTGTTACTGTGTAGAGGGTAACTGCTCTTCCGTCTTCCCAGTGTACTGTGTAAAGAGTTTACTTCAGTTTTCCGCTGCTTACTTTTCACTGTGGAGAAAACTTGTGCTTCATGCCTCAGTTTTCTTCACTATTTTCCTAAAAGTCTTGGTGCTGGTGAAATTTTAGGCAAAATTTTTTGGGAAATGTTGTCTGCTTTAAAATCAAGTTACCCAATAAAAATTTCAATGTTGTCTAATAATTGCATATTTTTTTCTGGAGTGTTATCAGGGATTTGTCTCCTGAATGGTGTCTGCAAAGACAGTATGTATTCTGTCAGTCCTTTTTTTCAAAGGCCATCCAAATGTGCTCAGTTATTTAAGTGTCTGTTGTATGTAGTTGTGAGCAGTGCTGTCACAGCCTTATCTGGCCAAGCAATGCTTCCCTCTTGTTTATGGTAAAGTACAATTTTGACAATGTGTGATCATTTGATATAGCTTTACTACATTAGTTTTACTGACAACTAAATGAATTTGGGGATTTTCAGTAGCGTGATACCTTTAAAAATACCCTTTAAGTGAGATTCTTAGCTTCGAGGTATCTAACCTTGCTTTTTACGTCCTATGTTTTTAGGTTCAGATGAACTTATATTTAAGAGAGTAGGCATTTCTCTTTCGTAGTACTCCAAGACAGTGATGTCCTAAACACTGAAATTGAAAAAGTGAAGGAGAAAATGCACTTTACTCACTTGTCTATGTTACAGAATGGAAGAAAGTGGGAGGGTAAGCAGCTTAAGAATCCAGCTTTCATGTTGAGGACCCGGTTCTGTAATGTACAGTATGTTTCAGTCCAGGGTTGTTAGTCCTGAGCATCATCAGTACAGCCTCATCAAGAGATGCTCAGAAATATTTGGAGGAGACAAGGCTACTAACCACAATATCAGCGGTGTCATCTTGCTGCTGTATCATTATCTCAGATGCATATTTCAAAGCCTCCTTCCAATGGTAAATAGTTCAATAGTGAATTTCACTCTTACTTGTTTAAGAGTAAAGCAGTTTGACTGTGCATCTAAGTCTCTAGATACTCATGCCAAAATCCCTTTCACGTTTGAAGATCCTGATGAGAAACATCATTATTAATGAAGATGTAGAACAGACTTTGTTTCTATACTCTTTGGGGTTGTTGAGAGTTAGAAACACAGCCACCTTCAGTGCAGTGATTTTTGGATATAATACTAATGAAGGAATGAGAGTGGAGAAAGTGAAATAGTCTCCTCAATTAAATTTCCCGGGGATTAAGATTATTCTTTGATTGCAAGTGTCTAAATCTTCTTGGAGACTGAGCTTTATTCTGCTGCATTTTTCTGTTTATTGTTGATTTATGAAAATACTTCGTGATGCAAATTACAAAGATCCGGTTACAGTTCTCTCCTTGTAGTTAAAATGCTATCTCCTAATATGCTCTAATTTATCAAGTTACCTTTTCCTGCATATTTGGATATGAGGAGAATTTTGGCAGAGAAAGAAGTGTAAAGACTGATCTGCATATGCCGTGGTTACAAGCTCATTAATGTCCCATTAATAAGCAGTTCTTACCCTAGAAAGTAGGATTTGGGTTTTTTTAATTAGAGGGAGTTTTTGCCCTGTTTTGCTTTACAAGTAAACTAACAGGGATTTGTGCAAGAGATTGTTATTCTTGTTAATAGTTGTTCATCCTTAAGTTACTGAATATTAGGTTATGTATTTCTTGTTATTACTAATTTCTTAAGGCCTGTGCCTTTCAGAATGAATGAACATTGTTAGCCTGTCTTTGTCAACTAGACAACATAGAAGTTGTGCATAGTCATTAAAGCAAATAAATTTCTCTTTCAAATCAAGGGGAAAATAGATACTGTGAGCATGTGTCCCTGTCTGTTGGGTCACTGTTACTGTAGCTGACGTGGCATTTTAAAACCGGCAGTTGTTTTTGTGGGGTCCATTGAGAATCTGAAGACAGAGAAGAAGCTGTGGAGTGGCTTTAGCGGTGAGTGACTGTGGTTTCACCTGGCAGATGGGAGTAGCTCCTCCTCTGTGTGAGGCTCTGATGCCTCCTTGTTGCCTGTAACTGGTGGATTTTGAGAGGGAAGATAGTCCTTCACTCTCATGTTAGGCATATCAACAGTTGTAATAACTGGCTTGAGCTGTAATGAACTTTGATTTTAGACTTCTTTTAAAGCAAAAACCCTTTGATAATATTGTCTTATGTTAAGAAATAACAAGAGAATACACTTGCATTGTATTTTTGGATTGGGCACTGCAATCAGTATTGCTCTAATACTACCTTTTAAACAGTGTCCCAATTAGTAAGTATCTTTTCATGATGTATTACTCAGTATTGCAGTGTTTGAATTGCAGGCAAGTTCTGTATACACCTTTAAAATTCTGCTTATTGAATTCATTTCTTGAAACATTTCATGCTGTCACTTCCTACAGAACTATGTTAATTTCTTTAAGTTCTCATACTTGAAGCTAATTTTATTTCACCTACCATTACTTCTCTCGTGCATGATATTTGAGATACCTATAGGGCCTGGGAAAAATATTCATCTTGAAATTGTTCTTTGTGAATGGTCTGCAACATCTCCTTCTCTGGGGGAATATATTCTGTGATACTGTTCTATTGTTCTATTTTCTATAAATAGGGGCTACATGGAAATGTCAGACAATCAAACATTTATTATAAATGGAAAAATAATGTTTAGGAAAGATGATTCTTTTATATGATTGGAAATGTAGGTTCCTGTGGCTTTGGCACCCTTTTTAAAAATTTCCTTTTGCTCTCAGTGTCTTCTTTGTTTCACAATTGACAGATGCATTTTTCATTGATGATAATTTTGAAAATCTGATGCATTTTCTAAAAAACAGTTTTTCATTAAATTTTATGGTTATTTGCAGCTCATTCTTTTATATTAAGTATATGAAAATATGTTTTCATTTAACTGCCTGTTCTTCCTAAGAAATGTATCTTGCCTTCTAAAGTTTTGGCATAGTATTTCATTTTCACAATTCAAGTTTCTTCTAATGACTAATACGGATGACTAATGTTCAGATGTTGATAGTCACTGGTCTTACAGTGGATAGAACCATGTATCCTTGTCTTGAAACTAGGAATAGATGCATGTTCTTGTTTGAACTGGAGAGGAAAGGTTGTACATTATATATATTTAATTGAAGAACTGTCAGATGAGATATTGGGTATAAGTATCTTACTATCCTTTATTACTAATGCTTGAGATTAATTATTGTTAATTTGGACAGAAGTTAAATTTAAGAATGTTTGGTTTTTACTGTCCTCTGGTGTTAGTTTCAAAAGCCTAAGAGATGCTTAGAAGATAAATGTTTGAAAGAGATTGAAGTGCATGTGCTGGTTTTGTAATTCGTTGGGTTGAGCAATGAAAATGCATTCATCTGATTCATTGTGTTTTGAGTCTCACTCTTGTTCTCATGCATTGGCACAGTAGTACATTCCTGAAGAAAAAATGTATTTAAATCCGAATGGCTTTTATTAAAGAAAAAAAAACCCAAATAAAATCTTACACCTAATACATTGAAAACCTGCACAATGTTGTCGATCTAAAACATGTGAAGGTACTTCCAGCTTATGTTTGATTTCAGAGGCTCATTAAATCCATACCTGTTTTTTATTTAATAAAATCTTTATGTCCCAGGATATTCAGATTAATGAAGTGTGCATGCATGTGCATGTGTGTTCAGTTTCCCATAGGATTTTCAAAAATTATTATTTGTAGTATTATTTAAAAACAACTTTATGAAGGGTAAATGTTTGTCTTTGGCTCCCTCTGTCTGCCTGTCTCTACTTGTCTTTGTGAGCTAATGCTTTTTCACAACTTGATCCATCATATAGATTGGAATCAGCAGATAAGATGTCTACAAGTATTTCATATAGGCATTTGGTAAAATAAATAAACAAGTAGAAATATGGTAAAGAGACATGGAGGACTAGTAAGAGATTTAATTTTCAAGCTTAAAATCAAGGTTAATGTCTTTGTGCTTAGACAATATCTTGTTGAAGTACATTTCCATTCCATTCAGAATCTAATTTTTGTACTAGGCTTTTCATAATAATGCAGCTATATGATCAAAGTACACTAAATGGAAACTTGGGTTTAGCTCCTGTCTAGCAGTAGTGTGTGGTGTCTGATAGCCTTTTGTTTCTGGTTTCTAGTTGTGTTAGTACCCTATTGACATAGAAGGTAACTGGATTGTTCTATTAGTGATTTCTGACAAACAGAAATTATTTGATATGCTAAAGCTATTTCTGACAGAAGATAGAAAGTTTTGACAAACATGCATGGCACAGCAAGTGTCCAATTCTAAAGAGCAAAATAAATGCAAACCACCATTATGGGGAACACAAACAGCCTGAAAGCAAGTTATCAGTAAGCAAATAATTGTTGAACTGTTATGAATGGAATAGGATGTTGAAATAGGGCATGATTGGCTGATGTTACATATGTCCTTGATTACCTTCCTTGTGCTTTTATCCTAATAAGTGACATTCTTTGTATTCCCTTGGATGGCTAGACAGTCTGACACTGAAGAAGAATAAATATTGCATGTGGTACACATTAAGCTGTCATCTAGGACAGCATTTATAAAAAGTAACTAGAAAAATTCATAAGAAATTCTGCAGTGCTACAGTTTCCTGGCTCCAGTCATAATTGTCAAAGTTCTTGACACATTCAGGTCTTCTGAAATGATTTGGGTTTACAGCTGCTTGGTGTATGAATAATTATTAAGGATTCATTTTTTTTCTGATGATGCAGACTGTTAATGTTCTCAAAATGATGCATTTTCATTAAAGACCATGTAGTGATAAAAAAAATACCAGTGTTGTATATATAGCTAGTTCTTTTGCAGCAGTCCGAACTAAAAGATGTATATGTATAAAATAAAATTAAGTGGTAGAGTTAAAGAGCTCTTTTTCAAATGCTGTTTTTTAATCTTGGTAGAAAATCCATTATGAGCTCATGTATTGTTCCAATTATTCTAATTTGGAAATAGACCTTTTTTATGTAAAATATCAGCCTTCTGTTTTTCTTCACTGACTTGAAATTAAGACTCCAAAGCAACATAGCAGGATATCATCATCTCTGCAAGGGCAATGGAGAAAACCCCTTTTGAACTATCTAAGCTGATGAGTTAGTATTTGAATGGTAATTATTCTAATCTTTAATTTCAAGATGAGGGAAGTGTAGGAATTATATTCTTCATACTCTTAAATCCCCAAATTTCTTGTGATGGCTTGTACATTGACCAAGATATATCCATGTCTCCTTTGTATTTCCATGTATTTATCTGTTGCCTGACATAATATCATGATACTCTCTGCAGTTGGACACAAAACTTCATGACAGATATTTTAAAGGCTTCTCTCGCAGTTCTGTCATTGGAACTGTATACTGTATTCATGGTATAACCTGGTTTTGCTTCATGTGAAAATGCAGCCTTCTTTCATTATCGTTTAGTTCATGTGATGGGGGTTTTTTATTATTTTTTTCCTGAGTTAAGAACGTCCCATAAGGAAAAAGGAAAAAAAAACGGCCTGTTACCACCTCATCAAGTTAGTTGAGGATTAACATAATTTTATAGGTGACATTGTGCTTATATTCATTCCTTGTCCAAGTAGCCTATAACGTACAAGATCTCATTGTGATTAGCTTGGAATGGGAAAATAGACCCATTGGCTCTTTCATAAAATTTGCATTTAATGTTAAATGAAAATCTTAAAAGAGTTCTTAGAAAAGGGTTGGGAAAAAATCTGTATTCATGGGAAGGGATAAAGCTGAAACACCTGTTTAGGTTGAAAAAAGTTTTCTCCAAGTATAACACTACTCAAATGTTACAGGTAACTGTTAACTCTGTGGACCACTACAGAGCACAAAATATTTGCCCAACTGGTAAATTGAACTGTAAGCCCCACTGTGGGAAATTGCTTTGCTGTGCTCCAAACAGCAGTTATCTTAGTAATTGTACCTGAATTCTTTTGTGGCTAATAGACAGTTGATGTCCTTCTTACCATGACAGAATTAGTTTATTGCAATATTTTAATAGTAAAAATTTTAGGTGAGATGTGTTCATGTAGTTTAAGATGGGCTGAGTATGATTTTTAATTGGTGCTCAGAGAGCAGTGGGGTTTGAGTTGAGAACGTGCATAACCCCGCATTTCACATTCTAAACCGGCACTCGCAACAAGGAGCTTATCAGAGCAAATTGTCTAGTCCATCCCCTTCCTCACTCAAAACCTAATGACCCTTTATCATCATGGTTTAGATTGCTGGACACAGATGTGAGAAAATACAAGTAATCTACAGGTAACTACAGTAGCTGCACTGATGTTCTCAGAGAACTGACTGCTGGGAAGATAAAAAGCTTCCCACAGAGCCTGTGACTTTCCAGCAGCAAAGCACATCATGAGCTCATACATGAAGTTTTATTTGCTGAAGATTCACAATAAGATGCATTAGGACATTCAGCAGGGTCCCTTCTTAGATGAGCACAAGAATTCAGTGGGGTTGTTAGTTGATGCACTAGTGCATGGCTTCACACTAAAACTAGAAAGTGCAAAAATACCAATAAAGTTTCTCTTTGAGAACACCACAAACTACAGCTGTAATATATTAATGTTAGCATAGTTTGTTCCTTGATAGTAAATCATCTAATGTCATTGGACTTTTTTTCTTGTTATGGAAAGTATTCAGGTGTGAAGAAAATGTTTGTAAGGAAAAAAATGCTGCTGGCTGTTGAAATACAGTTAGTAGTACATGCTAGATATGAAGAAGTAAAGTAGAAGTAAAGTCTTGTATGGAAGGACTTGTGTCTAATTAATTACCACCTTTTTTACTCAGCATTTTTTGTTGCAATCCTAATGTAGATCTAACAATCTCTGTGTTCAGATGCTTTGCCAAGGAATGGGAAGGAAATAAAATATTTTTCAGATAAATTTCCCATACCCTAAGGTTAGTAAGATAATGATCTTGTTTACTTTTTTGTAATTCAAGAACCGGTTTTTAGTGATTCAGTAAGGTTGAAATGTATCTATTAAACCATATGGGAATGGTCAATGTGAACCAATCTGTCCGCACTTACTTTCTCTTCTAAAGTAACTTAAGTATAAGCATGTTACTTACGTGGAAAAAAATGAATATGAATGCTGAAATGCTTTCCCCCCCTCCCTTTTTTTAATCATCTGTAAATTTAGGGGTTGTGAGGAAAGAGATATCATGGCATGAGAGGTACAGGTCATCCAGAAATGATGATTCACAGAGGGTGGTATTAATTATTAAGCGGGCAGTAAGCATTACAGTGCTCATCCTTACAGAAAATGGTAGTCCCTCAAAAAGCCTAAAATGCAAGCCAAAGAGAACCTGTGAACAGCCTCCTCCCACCCAGAAAGAAACAAAATATAAATCCCACAAACAGCATATCCCCTCCCCTGGTAGTATGAAGGAGACAAACTTATGTCTTGTTTTTAAATTTAAATCCTCTAGCCTGTTCAGTCACCCTCAAAGCTTCTGTGGTCTTAGGGAGTTGCTCCACTGACAGTTGCTGCTGTCGGTGCCAAGCCTCTGAGCAAGAGGGCTGCCTGTGAGACTGTGCCTCTCGAGCTGAGCCCGTGACCAGAACAGCAGTCTCCTTAATTCTCTGTCCTATTGTTGATCCTCCATGAGAGTCAACTGCGAGACACTCTGAAAACTGTATAATCTTCGCTCTTCATTGCTGCTACTTGCCTCTGTCCTACTTCTTTATGCCCATTTTTCAGCTTATGCCAACCTAAATGGTAATAAGCAGAGCCCCTCATTGCAGAGCCTAACAGACACGCTCTAAGAAATTATTTTCTGTGATTACACATATCTTTTGGCTCACAGTAAAGACATGCAGAAATGTTTTCTCTTTTTCACTAGCAAATAGGAGCTACAGGAAAAGTGATATATATTCCCTTGTTCTATTTTGTCTTTTGATTGAGGAAGACAAAAGAAGGGCTATACATTCTGAAAGAATGATTCCCCCCCTTTAAAAAAATTTTAATTAATTATAATGAAATCCATGTACAAATTGCAGAAAACATTTGATATAACCTTTTATGATATGTGCTGTGTTTCATATTCAGTAGTGGCTTTAATTCTCAACTACATAGACATACAGAAAAGCAGAAAAAAAACGTTGGCTGTTACAAAGTTTTGTTTGAGCTTTTTAAACTGAGTGATTAGCAGAAATAATGACCCTGTCAGCCTTAATCACATTAAAATGTGGTTAACATCATTTAATTTTTTCCACTTAATATGCGAAAATTTCCAGTAGATTTGCAGTGAAGGCCATTGAAATTCCATTAGAACAAGAATAAAAATTTCAGGCATCATTTATTCAGAGAGGGAATAAAGGTCTTGTCTGAAAACTGCTGAATCTTCCTATTAGAGAAACTATGAATCATTGCTTTGAGCAGTACCTTTAGCTTCTATAGTACTGAATCTGGGTTGCTTCTGAATGAATGGAATGCATTTGTAGAGTGGTGCTTTTCTGAAAATTGCAACATAAAAGGTTTTTTTCCAAAATCAGTAAGAGCTTTCTCCGTAAAGGATTATTATGTAATCTGTTATAACTGCTGTAGAGCAGGAGAAATACTTCTGGTTTAGGCATCTCATCACTGTGAAGTTCCATTACTCTGTGTTATTTTTATTAAAACATAAAAACATTTGTCTTCTTTCTGATTGATTCAGAATGTATAGTTGAGCTTTCTTTGTGGTAAAAAGCAAAACTGAGGACATGCCCAAGCTATGACTGGAATATTGTCTTATGAGGTCTTTTTCACTCTTGGCGTTTATTGTTGCAGGCTCCACAGGTTTGTACTAGAAGTACAGATACAGTAACTATGAATGTGCTAGGGAAACTCTCAACTGCATCTTTTTCTGAGAGAAATTTTTGTTTCAAGGAAAGGTACAATATTGGTTAGTGTTACCATGTTTCAGATTTCTGTGTTTTGATTCCCATTTTTTGTCCTTTTCCTGTGTAAAGAGAAGATTTCATCTGCTAAGTGGAAGTACTAGAAGTACAATATGCTCTGTACTTTCTAGACTTTACTGAAGGACTTATATTGAGTATTTCATACTTCTGTCTGTATCTGGTAAGATACTTACTGTATCTCTGGTACTTAAACTGTACAGTGGATTGTTTGTTTGTTTTTGTTTATTAAATTGGTGTTTTGTTCCTGACCCTTGTTCATTTCAGCCTATTACATAACTACTTTGTCCTCTTTTTAGTGGGGAAAAAACATCAGTATGCATTGGATTTGTGCAGAACAAATTTCAGTATTTATTGTACAATTTATTTTTTAAACAAAATATAAGAAAGGGCAGCGTTAGATGTTTAATGCTAAGTACTATGAGATACACAGTGGTTAAGGAATTTTTCTTTGAAATAGCTGTTGCTAAATTTAAGGATTGAGCAGCCCTAACAGGAATTTGGAAGTGCCTCTGTATGTTGAAGCATGAAGGAAACTGAGCAGGAAGTGAGTCCATGGCCAGGACCAGACCTGGTAACCCTGCAGATGAGATAAAAGGAGGTAGGAGTGTGGGAGTGACCAAAGCAAGGGCAGGAGGGAGGTGTAAATTCAGTGAAAGGTGTCAGTTCTGTGGGTCACATTTGGAAGCATCTTGCTAAAGAGCTGTTGGGCCAGGATGGAAAGCTTTGAAGACTGGAGAATAACACTGGGAGAAGACAGCAGAGTGAGCAACAGAATGTGAAGAACTGTTGGATGGGAAAGTGGCTGTATTTTAGGAAGAAGGGTCGGAAGAAACTGTACTCGCTCGATTTTTCTTCTTGGAAAACATGGCATGAAATTCAGAGTTACTATGTCTTTTTGTTTCTGTGCTCTTAGCGAGTATCTGTGACACCTTGCAGCAGAACAGCTTCTAGTCTGTTGGGGGCAAATGCTCACTGTAGCTCCCGTCAGCTCAAAGACAGGTTTGTGTAATGCGTATGTAATGAGTACATTCAGTTTAGAATTCAGCATGTTTATTGGTTGCTTTTTTATAAATTGGGAATTATGTGCTGCTGTATTGTCTCAATCCTGTAATGGGACACATTTCAAAGTCAGAAGATGTCACAATGAAGGATGTCAGTGCATTTCAGAATCAGTGGCCTGCCCCAAAGGGTTGTCTGCTTATGGCTGGACCTTTCCTTTACAGCCAACTTCACTCCATGAAAAGGACAAGCATGCTCTTAAGTATGCAATAGGGTTGGGTAGGTAGGAGACATTTGATGATAGGATTCCCTTCTCCAGAGCAAAACTCAATACTGATGTGGAACTGTAGAAGGAAGGCCTTATGTTGAAGGCATTTTAGCATACCTGGAGATTTGGTGATGTGGGACTGGATTTTACTTTTTTCTCTCTTAGATCTCTGTGATGCCAAGTAGGGAAACTTAATTTAAAATTTTTACACATTTTAAAATTAAGATGTTCTTAGTTTTCTTCATTTGACCAATTAGTATAATGAAGTCAGTACTATTATTAGTGCTATTTTAAAAATTGCACCTTGTTCAGATTTTGACATGACTTACTGCCAAGCTATGAGACAAGTACTGCAGCCGCCTCTTCTGCTTTACCTGTGCTGTCCTCATGAGTGGTGCTGGTAACTATGTGTGGCATAATGGGCTACTTCTGGCCTTGTTTACATTTTATTTTGGAAGAGCAGAGCTCATGAAGTCTGGTTGTCCAAGAGTTTTGGATCTTGTTTCCTTACGACAGTGATCCCTAATTTATACTCCTTTAAAAAGCAGTGACATCAGGCACTGAACACGGGTACCATCGCACTCTGTGCCTTGGGAGGGCTTTCTGTGTAGTGATCAGTCTGACAGTCCTTCTGCTGCTGCTCAGCTGGCCAGCATCAGCCCAGTCGAGTATGTGGTGGTTGAGTTCTTTCTGCCTTCTTCCCAGTGAAGGCATTGGTTCTTACAAAAGGTGTAGGAACTTGATTTGTATGAAATTGAAACCTCTTTGTCCTGCTATGCATTTCCGCATAGGCTTTAAGTATTTCTGAATTCACAAAGTGTAGTGCTTGCTTGTAACTATATGGTAATCCCTAAATTACTGTAATCCCTCCTCTGCATTCAGTACAGAACCAGTTATTGTTGGTAGCTACACAATATAATGACTTCCATAAATTAATTAAGGTGGTGGTTTGTTTTTTTGTTTTTTTGTTTTTTTTTTTTTAAACAGTAGCTGATTGTTTTGCACATAGTATTGGGAGGCAGTTCAAAGAACCTTACTGCTATCTTGGGTTGAAAATGTTCTGCTAATTTCCAGCCTATGTTTTTCCAGGGCTGGCTTATTTCATTGGTGGTTCAGACAGCTTTGTCCTGTAGACTAAATAGTATCTTATCTAATTGGCATTTACCTCCTGTACTTCTTTAAAGCAGGCATTATCAATTTTTTCTCTCTCTGTCATTTACCTGAGGTTCCCATCCCTCTAATAATCTTAGACCTGTTCTGAATTTAGCTGGCCACAGCTGCATGCAGTACTCCGTATGCTTTCAGGAATACCTTGTATGCAGATGTAATGCATCCTGTTAAGCAAGGGGAAGCATTTCCAGTAGGATCTGTAGATAATATTTGCCTTTTCCATGTTGCATTGTCTGGGTGGCTTAGAGTTGCTTTGAAGAGCACTAGCCCAGTGTGATCTCCCTTCTATGTCACTTCCAATTGATGATGATGACGAGTTTCCTTGAGGAAAATGTCTCCTGCTCTTCTATGGAACATAGCATTTGCATGCAACTAAAGTTTGTGTCAAGGTCATTCATGGATTTAAAAAGATCAGTCCTAAGTTTGATCCTTGTGAAGTTTGTACCCTAAAAGGCCAATTTGTTCTCCTGTTATCATATCCAGTGCATTACTCAGTCCTCAGTCTGTAAAAATCCACTTTCCCTTCTTCTCCAGCTGAATGAGAGTTTCATACACAGCACACTATCAAATACTTTATACATGTATTTCTCCTGCATAGAAAATCATATGTCATGTCAATGAGAAAATAAATTTATCAGGACATGCTTTATTTTCTCCTTTAAACCAAATTACTTGTGTTTACCCAAGGTTATTTTCTGTCATCATTTCTTCTTTGATGGTGTCATTGCTCAGCCAAACTAGGACTAAAATTGCATTGTGTATGTTGATTACGTGACTCTTTGGTGGAGAAATGTATAGACACCATGTCCCAGAATAACTGCCTAGTATGATTTTTTAGTATTTATCCTTTGGCTAGGTTTGCTTTTAACCATTTGTTACTTAACAGGGCTCTTCCCTGTTGAGCAGGTCTTTTCCAAACTTAAGTTGTATGCTGCTTCTAAAACAGAAGAAAACATTTAAGCATTAGAATAGGAACAGTGCTTTTCATTGGTTACTGAAACATTTCTCAAAATGTATGTGCTAGAAGAGTGTAGATGATTGCTTTAAGCAAATAAGCAGCATTTCTAATGATAAAGCATCTGGATCCAAGTTGAATAATTCACAATGTCAGTAGTGCTTTGGATGTATGTATTATTTTAGTCATCAATCGCATAATTGGATGAAGTGTTTTCAACTACTGTTTTGGATAGCAGGAATGATTATACAGAAAGTAAAAATAATTTTATAGAGGCTGTTAGAAGTCTAGATATTTTTTCTCTTGGGAGATTATTAATGTTTTACATTTTTAATGACTGTGCATTTATGTCATAGTTTTTCTTTTCAGTGTAACTGTAGATCAGATCACATTCCTTATAGTATATCCCATGCATGTTTGAACTACTTGGAAAAAGTGAAATGATGTGATGTTTAGCTACAGAGAAACGTCAAAAACAATGCATTTATGTGATATGAAAGATTTGCAAGCGCCAGCTAGCAATTGATAGTAATATTATAATTAGCTCTTTATACAGCCTGTTTTTTATTCATGAACATTTTCATTTATGTTGACAACTATCATGTTTGCCACCACACATGGAGCCTTTTCTTTACTCAGAAGAGACTGAACATGAATTAGTATGTTTTTTGGGCTTATGTTCTGACTTGCTATTGAAAAATGGTTTCTGGGCCAAGTCATAAAAATAAAAGTGGCTTGCTTTTTAGGTTTGGCTTTTTGATCCTATTGTTAGTGCTAGTGTTTGTAAGGGTAAAGCATACCACAGAGAACTGTAACTTCAAGGTGGAACTTCTTTTCAGTCAAATTATTTTTTTAGTGTTGAAATTGATGGGGGTATTGAATACTTCTAATTCCATAACTGATACAAAAATATAGATAAACTAACGGTTTTATAATAAATCAAATTTTATTTTTATACTTGCAAATAAAAAAGTTTTGCGCACACTCACCCACAGAATAAGATTATTTCCTTCTGACAAAAATCTACTTTGTCATTCCTTTTTCAGCCTTAAAAATTTCTGTGTCTGACAGATCCTTTAGTCTGTCAGATAAATGAAGCATGACACTGATCCAGATACTTATTCTGGCTTCTGAAAAAAATCAGACTTATGGTTCCCCTAGGGACAAGTATGTTTTAGTAGATGATTCAGACATTGTTAATTTTTTTTATTTCACCATAGTTTAGACAGGTAAACAGACTGTGTCTGCGGAATTGAACATTTTTGTGACAGCTTTTCAAATTAGTGAAGTACATTTCATACAAGGCATCTCTGCACACTGTGAAAATCCTGTTTAACTTGGACATGGATACGTTCATGTGACAGTACAGTATATGCTGTTGTATTTATTAGACATTATTTTGGGGAAGTTTATCAGTGGGAGGCAAGACCAAAGCATATCACATAATTTTATGTGTCTTATGCACATAAGGTGAGGGTTAGTTTCTAAAGCAGCCTATGAAAAGAGGAGAGGGGAGATGCTTTAAGAAGAAAGTGAGAAAGGGAGCCCTAATTTAAGTACTCTGAATTGCCCTCAGAAGAGCCTCCTACTTCATTAACTATATAGGGAGCAGAGCAGGATTAGGTATCTAAATCAGGGGTCTGAAATAAAGGCTTGTATTCTTTGAGTTGCTGTAGGTTGAATATTAACCATTCAAGTAAACACTTTCGTTGTTATACTGAGAGCTTAGGGGATGCTCTTTCCGTGGATAAATACCAAAATTAATTTCTCTTGTACTGAGTAGCATATTACAGCCTAATAGCAAGTTTGATTTTTTTTCATCAAAAAATGCCACAGCTTAGCCCAGTGTTGCCAGCTTCTGTGACTCTTTTTACTCATCTCATTAAAATGGTTTCTTAAAACACAGAATTGTAGTATTTGCGATCACAAAATGTTAGTAGATGTTAATGGCCCAAGGGGGCTGGGGGAATAAGCAGGGTTCATTATTTTAAATTAAATATTCTTATTGTAGTAATATTTGACTCTTAATACTTGCATAATTCTTAACAACTGATGGAGGGAAAAAGAGAACATTCGTGTGGATTCTTTGGTCTGTAGAGGCTCTGCAATTAAGATCACACAGGCTGATTCTGGGGAAGTGAGGAAGGCATTTCCCTATCTTTTGTGAGCAGGACAGGATATTTCAGTAAGAGAACTAGGGAGGAATGTACTGACCCAGTTTATTTAGGTTTCATTAAGTTGTTGTGTGACTTCAGTGAAAGCCAAAACTAACAATGGTAGTCTGCATTTGTGTTACTCATTGCAGGATTTTTAATTAACACTAGAGAAATACATTACATATTAGTCTTTATAGTGTCTTATTTCAAGTGTTGTTAGTATATATTTATTTCATTACATGGGATTTTTATGTAGATCTTATTTTTTGTCTGGGAGCATGGCCTTGTATTTGTTTGCTGCACATACTACCTAAAAGAATTAAAGAATAAAACAAATTCTAAAATAACAAGTAATAAAATAACTAATTGAATAAATTTCAAATTGTTGTCCATTGTGTATTTCATGTAAAGTTTCTTTTGTTAAAGCATCACCTCTTTGGGTTTTTTTTTCAAATACTCTATTAATGAATGGCGTATAACTTTTTATGGGTTAATATTTTTGAGACTTTACTATCATAGCATTGATATAAATTGTCTTACTTTGTACAGGACTCTTCAGAATACAGTTTTTCATGTGACACAAAGAAGTCCTGTCAGGAGACAAAACTTAAAATTATTATGCTGTAGCATAAGCCTGACTATGGTATAGGAACTCCTTCTGCTAATCTGTAATAGTATCTCAGTCATTATCATTTTGCATGGAAGTCTTGTGACTAAGATTTGCTCCTTCTGCAATCATCTATGAATGAGTAATTGTTAAATTATTTTTTTATAGTTTTCAAGATAATCTTTCTAAACTATGCATTTTATAAATGATAGCAATAAGAATGACAAGATGTACTTTAAAAGCATCTTTCTGGTCCAAAATATATGTGCTGTAAGTAGTGCTTGTCGTGCCCATAACTAGGAAATATAATATGCACAATTTGTTGCAGTCTGTGTTGTTAGGTGGGTTCATCAGTAGTTCCATCTTGACTGTGCTTGGTCCTTACTGACAGCAACCTCTTTTTTGTCTTTTTAGTTAAGACTGAATTAATTTTCACAACTGGCAGACCAAGGAGAACTAGAGACTGTAAGCCTTTCACGTGCCAGCAGGTGCCACATGGCAGTGTAGTATCATTTTCCTTATTGTTTAAGTCATAATTGGTTTTGATCACCTTAGTGGGGACCATAACTTGGGTAGAGATATTACTACAGTCTTGAAAATTAGATCAGAAATGAATGTTTAAAAAACTGATTTTAAGATCTTTATTCTTCAGGAATGGTGCTTCTTAAAAGTGTTTCAAATAGGGTTACCTTGACTGACCTTTTGTTAAATTATATAAGCTGTATAAAGTACTGAAAAATCTTTTCTTACTGGGAGCTCTATATATATATATACACCAGCAGAAAAAGTCATCCTGGATTATTTTACTTCTTTGTCTTTCTACCATCTTGATATTTTTTAATTCAAAGTGGTTGTAGACCATGAACTTTATCTTTCTGTTATGCATGCTTTATTTCTCCTAGTTACAGAAATATTTTGTCCATTAACTACTGTCTGTACTTGATTTACAGGTAATATCATGGTCTCTGGTATTATTTCTTTCACAGTTCCCACATCTTGCAAACCAAAAAAGTTTCATGTCAGTTAAGCCAAGTCTTTTTTATATGAAATACGTTCAGAAAGTGGTCGGTTGTATAAAGTTGAAAGTGAAGTGTTGTGTCTTTATGTGTTTTTAGCATACCATTAAACAGCCAGTGTCTCTGGGTAGCTCTCTAGACCAGATAAGCTGAGAATCCTCTGCTACTACCATATTGTGCTAGACAGTTTGTTAACAGAACTGTATCTTGAGGGCATAAAGTGCTTTGATAGAGATTTTCAGAATATTGCCTTGATTTTTTAAAATTCCATTGTCAGTCAGTCTTTTCTGCCTGGAAGAATCCATTTATAAGTGATCTCATATGGGATAATTTTTACTCAGGAGTCCTGCCATTTATAAGCATTCTTCAATAATAAATAATGAAATTCCTGATTGAACTTGGCTCCATGGCGTAGTTGATTTTTGGGTGGTAGGCTAACTTCAGACAGCCTGTTCTTAGTAGTCGTCACCTGTTCCTGCAGCACCCTTCAGTTATATTGGAGCAGCCAGTTCTAAGGATATGTGGGAAATTGAACTGGCCCATCTTAAAAGACAGTGGCTGGAGTGGGGGGCTATGGAAGAACTAAATTCTTCTCCAAAAGCTGCTTTTTTGCTGGATTATTTTTGTTGGTGAACAGCTTGAGTATGCCTACAGGGAGTGCTGGCAGAGGCTCTACTCCATGTGCAGCTGGTAGCAGAAAAGCAAGTATAACATCTGGATGGGTAAGGAATGGAATGAGAAGCTCATGTCGAGGTTATGAAAATGTTTCTTTAAAATCTGGGATGCAACATGAACTAAAATAGTAGGTGCAATACTAGTCACCCCATCTAACAAATGATTTTGTAGAATTCTTGGGTAGAATTCTTCTTTGTAGAATTCTTAAGATAATGGCCATGACAGAGATCAAGGCTCTGGAGTAACTTGCTTTGACACATGGGAAAGAGAACCTGGGATTACTTACATTTCAAAGGAGAATGCTAAGGAGTTATAAACTCATTCATAATAAATGTCAAGTGATAGTGTTGATCAGGAAGTTCTATGATTCTTTTTTTAATACAGTGGAAGTTGAAATTACAATGAAGTTAAAAAACGTGAAATCTGGATCTGGTAGAATGAAATACTTTATGTACCCATTCTCTCATAAGGTTCTTGAGATCACAGGATGTGTGGCAAGTCCCCAAAAGGTAAAGAATTTTAAGGAAGTGTCCACTTCCTATTTCAAGGCTCAAGTCAATCTGTGTTAGGAGATGGGAGTGATATTTACTGTGTGGGATGGATTCTCCACGTTGGCCTCTTGTAAGGTTCAGCTGGAGGCAGTGACTAAATACTGGAGGTGGTATGGGCATGGGACTGTGGGAAGGTATTGACAAGCTTAAAGCATTCAGGAGGTGCAGGATAAATGCGGTGCTGAGTTCCTGAAGCTCTTGTCCTGAGGGGCTGAGAGGAGGCTCTTGGCCAGAGAGCAGCCCAGTGTGTGGAGGCAGTGCTTTTGCTCTGAACTGTTACTAGAAAGTGTTTGCAGGTGGAGGCTGGGAAAGGGCCTTTTGACATTGAAGGATTGCAGTGTTTCATCTGGCCAGCTGGGAGCAGGGAATAAAAAAATAAATTCATAAGCATCATCGATGGTTTACGATGTGGTTGCTGAGGTCTGTTGCAGGTATTCCAAACCTTCTGTAGATTTGTCATCTTCATAAAAAACTTTCCATGGTGAGGAAGAAGGCACCTTTTTCCTCCTTAATGTTTTCCTGTTTAGTCATCCTTTCTCCTTATGCAATGCAAGAAGAAAGGGATACTCAGAGGAAGGCAGGTAGCAATAAAGAGAGCACAGCACTTCGATACAACGGAGTGAGAGCCACCTGTGCTTTCCGCTTCTCCTTCACTTCTGCAACAGACCATTTCTGTGATACAAAGCCATTATATACATTCATTCTCTTCTTTTTACCATTGCATTCTTTGTTAATTATAGAAATTTGGAATGAAAGCTTACTGCAGCTGTGACTGTTTCTGATCTATACAGGAATACATATACATATTATTCTCACCTGTGCACAGCACTGTGAACAGTGGGACCTGATCCCCATGGAGTCTGTGCAGGCTAACAGAACAGAAGGGAAGGACATCACCTAGACACTGTGTCATGCAGCACTTGTGCTTAGGTAGATTAGATCTTCCTCTCCCATCCTACCAAATCAACTAAACCTAGTGGTCCTCACAATTTTTGGACCTGGCAAAAGAAACAATTGTTGCCTAAGTCATCATCATTTTAGATAATTTGTGGATAATGGATGAGGTTTCAAAAGACAAAAGGAATCCACAAAGAGGAGAGAAGAAACAAGATATTTTTAAGTCAATGTGTTTTCTTTTACTTTCAAGAAAAATGTTGGAACAATTCAGCTTTTTAATCCCCTAAAAGCAACCCTGTTGTCTTCACAAACTCGTATTGACATACTGCATATTGGGATTTTTATTAAGCCTTTAAAGGTTTTGGTGCCTTACAACATTTTCATCGACAAGATAGGAAATATTGGCTAGATGGAAACTACTGGAAGCTGAATGTGCAAGACTGGTCAGAAGATAATATACAGAGTATGGTTATCAGTGGTACACTTTCCAAACAAAGAATATCTCATTATGCAATCTGCAGAAGTGGCTACTAGTTGAATACTGTTATGTATTTTCATTAATGAGCTGGATGGTGAGCACTCTTGTTAAATCTGTAGATGACCTCCAATCTAGGAGATGTCCATATATGCATAGAACAAAATTAGAACTTAGGAATGTCTCAAGAAATAGAAGAAAACATTAGGAAAAAAGTAGCCATGATGCAACTCCTGAGAATGGTTTTATACAGGAATAATCAGCTATGCAAACATAGTATTAAGAATAGCTAGTCAAGCAGGGTCATGCAATAAGCTATAAACTGAGCGTGAGATAATGTTGCAGTGCTGTCACAAAAAGGCAAATGCTGGACTGGGTTTAATAAATGGGAGAATCACCAGGAGGATTAGTTAATCCTCTAGCTATTTTTAATGTTTATAAGACATTATTATTGAAAGCTCTGAGAAATGTATCAAGTACTGTGTGCTTCAGAAATTTTTAGACCAGTTGAAGAGAGTCCAGAAAAAAGGTTCAAAGTTAGAAGTAATATGGGGCTTACAAGGACAGCCTCAAAATTAAAACTACCTTAAATTTTTGGATAAAAATAGGGAGTGTATATTCCAAGTCCATAATCTATCGGCTCAGTTTAACGGAAATAAAGGTGGCTTAGGCTACACATATGGAAAACCTTTCAACAGTAGGGAGCAAGCACTAAATAGATTGAGTTTAGAAGGATTCAAAAATCAGGATTGCTCAGAACTGCCAACAGGGAAGAGCCTGTTGGAATTTCTAAGTCCTCTTGTTCTCATTCTTATCCATGGATGTTTTTTTCAGTCTTTTGAATATTTTGATCATTTAGTTTGATCTTACCTACATTTGTTTTTTTCCTTCTTGGGCCGCCTGATGTTTTCTTTTTTCCCGCTATGCTCTTTTGTTTCTGCTGTTTTCCATACACAGTTCAGGTGTAGAACAGAAAAACAATTGTTTCTCTTCCGTGAGTTAGATGGGGTTTTTTTTGGGTTTTTTTTTGGCCTTGCTTGTACAAAAGCGTATTTTCACAAATCACCTTTCTTCTCTGGGGTCAGTTTTTCAGATCATCTTGTCTTGCAGGTGTCCACTGAGCTTAAGCTTTTTCTGCAGCTTCTCTCTTCCATCACTACTTCAGATTTCCATCTGAACTCTGTCTCTGTTCCCAGCTGGATCTCTCATGTGAAACTCTCTCAAATATTGATTTGTAGGTAATGTTCATTCTGCAACTTTTATACCTTTTTATTTTGGTTGGCTGCAGGTTTTGGTTTCTTCTGCCTCAGTAAGCATCACCATTTTAAAGTGAAGGCACCCCCTTCTGCACAGCTCCCCTTTCTGGTGCTCTTTGCTTGTTGGCCTTCTCAGTGAGTGCCCTCATTTTTAAGCCCTTTTCCAAGATCTTCTGCATCTTGATTTAGGATCAGGAGTTAACTCTGGTAGTTGTTCTGATCCGTCTGCGCTTGAAGTCACTGGCACCTGTGGTTTGCTAGATATGCTGATACGCTGCTGATAGTCCTTACATCCTTACCAAACAGCAGCAACAACGTTAGGTGGAAATGAGCATCTGAATTCCTCTTCACTGTTTGCCCTGATCAGAATGTTGAGTGCTGCCTTCAATTGCAAGTTGATGAGATCTGGTTTTGCACTTGCCTTGGTTTTGTTCATGTCAGGCTTTTACACAGTCATAATATGCTTTTCTGCCTGCCATCACAGAATGAATCGATGTCTTGCGGTCTCTTGGGTCTCTATTTTGTTTTCCAGAGAAGATATTTTGTCCATTTTGTGGCATCAATCAGACTTCAGTTCAGGAACCCTCTGTAGTTGCTGTTGGCACACTCCTCTCCAGATGGGAGGGAGGAACCAAGCCACCTCAGTCAGGAAAGTCTGTTGGATGTCGAAGAAATCCTGTGCTGTTACACTGTTTTCACTTAATTTTTGGTTTGCTTTGTTAAGAAGGGTTTTCATGTCAAATAGTTTCTTGTTTCTTAAAGTAGTTTCAGCTGTTAATCATGGTCATTGGTGCTGCCAGTTGTACTTTTTGGTGTTTTTTTACTTTTCATTTTGGTACATTCTAGTGTGCAGTGGGGTTTTTAAGTGTCAAAAGTCTTTAAGCGTAAAATCCAATACTCTTCATTTTCAAATATAGCATGAAATAACAGAAAGATGCTCCAGGATTTGCTTATCTTAACAAAGGCCCAAAATGAGTGTACTGATGCTGTCCTTTTACAGACATACATGATTTTCTTTGGAAAAATTATGTGCTCAAATAAAACAGACTTTGACATTAATTGTTACCATTTGTAAGACCGTTTTGTTCTGTTTGGCACACTTGGTTATCCCTAACAGGAAAGCAAACTTGCACTATTATTATATTGATTATTAGTTAAGCATTCTGCTTTGGGGAAAATGTAATTTTGAAATATATCAATATTCATATTTGAGTGTTTACTTTTTTGTTTATTTTCTCTGTTTTGATCACGTATTGGGGAATTCCATGGTACTTTTTAGTAATTCCTCTGACATTGAAAGTCACAAAAGTAAAAGACTCGGGCAGAGAACCGGACTGTCTGTACAGAGTGAGATGCAGTACCTTATTCTTTTAGTGAGGCTGTAGCAGGTCTGATGTCAGTCACTTCAGAGACCTTTAGACCTCAGTGCTCATTTATTGCTAAAATGTACCAGCTCTGCTCCTGCATTATGAAGATCGTCTGTCAACACTTTGAGATATTCTCCTTTGTTATTAAGCTTGTGATGCTCTACACTGTCAGGTTTTTTGCCAATTATAGTTAAGGTACAATGGTGTATTCACTGGATCAAAGTCTCACACTGGCGGTAGAGGAATGATTTGTAAGTCTTTATTCATCTGAATCGTACAATAGAATACCTGAGGAATGCAAATAATCCCTCTAAGGACTCAATAGAAAAGCTGTTAAAATGACAGTCTAAGACTATTATTATTCTGAATTGGTGTTTTAGCCAAAGTAATTATTTCTTATCTTGTTGTTCCACAATAGTTCTTAGTTTATTAGTTATGGTGACCATATTTACCAAACAGAATTTGAATCCAATTTTTGACATTACTTCCATGCTCATTTCACTTTTTCAAGTTTGCATGTTTCATTTCATCTTTCTTCACTTGGCACATTATTTAATCAGAGACCAGTGTTAGATAATTTCCTAAAAAAATCTATAAAGGATGTATGCACAGATGTTGAAGTACACTTATGAATTGTAGATTCATTTTGAGATACATTTTCTGTAAAAGTTGGCATTTATAAGCTCTGAACTTCGATACCCAATTTGTTAGCCAAAATAAATTAGTTAACTATAAATGTCAGTTTTAGAAGTGCTGTTAAATGTCACATGTCACATTGAGAAACACACCTTAATTGTGATTTTCAGTTCAGCTGTTTCTGAAGGCAATAGTGTTTCAGTATCAGTCCTGGATATCAGACTATGTTTTCACTGGATAACTGGAGGCAAAAAAAGATTAGTGTAATGAGGATTGAAAAACACTGACGGGGTATTTACATAAGTAAATGATGGAAGACCAGCCTTATATAACAAACGTGTGAAAACTGTTGAGTGAACTTCTGTATTCTTTGTCCCATCTAAAACCCTACTCAGTCGGCCATGCATTTAATCTCATAATAGCTCTGATCCCCTGCTATTTTCTTTGACAAATGTGTGTTGATGAACTTGTGGTTCAGTTCATTTTTTTCTGAAGTGACATTTGCATTGATTATTTAAAGGTTTGCAGGCCACAGTTTCAAAGCACTTTAGTATAATAGCAGTTAAAACCTTAGTCTAAATCTTGCAGATTAACAGGACTAAGAAAAAGAGCTCAGCAAGCATAAAGCACTGTGCTGTATGGTGGGTGCTTCAGGTTTGAAACATCTCCTGTGCCCAAAGTACTATGTAATTTGATTATTCGTGTACAGGAAGTACTCCCATGACTCCTGTGTTTGCTTGCTGAGCACAGAGTTGTCATTTTTACCATTCATACTGTTTAGAAATTGTGTCCTATTAACAATAGTGAACTCCTTGCAGGTAATTTATAAATGTCTCCCTTAAACGTACGATAAACACTTGCAGTCAGGAATATGATGCTTGTGTTTAAAGATTTTTTAAACACCAGCTATTGCTGTAAAGTTTTCACAGAATCACAGAATATTCTGAGTTGGAAGGGACTCACAAGGATCATCGGGTCCAGCTCCTGACCCTGCACAAAACATCCCCATGAGTGACACCATGTGCCTCAGAGCGTTGTCCATCTGGGTGAAGAAACTTAGTTTCTAACACCCAACTTAAACCTTCCCTGACACAGCTTCAGGATATTTCCTCAGGTCCTGTCACTGTTACCACAGAGAAGAGATCAGTGCCTAACCCTCATCTTCCCCTCATGACGGAGTTTTAACTGGAATGAGGTCTCCCCTCAGTCTCCTCCGTGCTGAGCAGACCAAGTGCCCTCAGCCGCTCCTCACACAGCTTCCTCCCAAGGCCTTTCACCACCTCTTGCCCTCCTTTGGACACTCTCTAAGGGCTTTATAACCTTCTTACATTGTGGTACCCAAAACAGCCCCAGCACTCGAGGAGAGGCCACCCCAAGTGCAGAGCAGGACAATCCCCTGCCTTGCCCAGCTGGTGATGCTGGGCCTGATGCCCCCCAGGACAGGGTTGGCCCTCCTGGCTGCCAGGAGGCTGACAATTTTGTTAATTTTAGTAGGATAATGAACATTCAAAAACTACCACCATAAGTTTGTAGTTCTAAATTTGTTCTTTTATTCAACTTTAAAAAATGATGAACAGTAAACTGTTGTGGATGCTGCCAGTTAAGGAATATAAAGAGGAATAGGAATTTTTTTTCTTTATTTAAAAATAATCATAGTATAGTATCCAGAAGTTTTGTCCTGGGACAGTAGTAGAAAGGTGGGAAAAACTAGTAGAAGCATGGGCCTGTATTGATCAGCTATGGCATACTCCAAGATCAACAGCCAGAAAAAGCAGGTGCAGCTTGCTATATAGGAGTTTATAGTGTGTGGTGTTCTTTTCTACCTGCTAATATCAACAGCCTTAACTAATTGAGATGCCTTTTTTTAAATTTAAAAAAAAAAAGCCAGGAAAAACTGAAGGCCCTCAGTTTTACCACATTTGATAAATACCATTCTTGGAAGTACATTTTTCTCTCAGAAAGTTTTATTCACTTTTTAGATTGCAAGTGTTTAACCTCTGCCAAACACCTAGTTATTGTCCCAAATTATGCCTATTTCTGATAGATTAAATGCCAAACAGAAACCAAGAAACAGTGAAATGTTAATGGAGTACACCTGAAGCAATTGCTGCCTGTTAATGCCTTGACCTTGGAAAGCAATACACAAAAAGATGGCATCATAAATCCGTGCAATTCTTATGAATATGTATGTGCTACTTGATAATAATGAATGTGGTACAGCCATGCATGCACTACAAGATAATGTTGTGCCCTTTGTTGTCTACAGGTTGATAAAAATTAAAGAGTGGGTGGACAAGCACGACCCGGGTGCTTTGGTCATTCCTTTTAGTGGGGCCTTGGAACTCAAGTTGCAAGATATGAGTGCTGAGGAGAAACAGAAGTATCTGGAAGAGAACATGACACAAAGGTTAATTAGCATTCATTTTCCCTACACTTTATTATCAACTATTTCCTTGCAGTAATTTAATTGCTTGCGCTGATAGAATAATAAATGACAGAGTAATTACCATTATAAAGAGAGAATCTTCTCCTTTCTTTACCATGAGACAGAGTGAAAAGATTTATTTTAAATTAAGTTTTTAACTGTCATCTGTCATCTCTGTACAGTGTTTTAATTATAACATAGGTATTAGTTATGTATATTTTTGAGAAGGAACGATCACCAAAACTGTTTCGTCATCCATGGGGAATAAGGACAGTGGAGAAAATTTTGCCATAGTTTTCTGAAGAACTATAATAAATTGTTTCAATATTGAATTCCAGTCAAACAGATAGGCTTTCATGACCTGGATTCCTGAAAATTGCATGAGGCCAAGAGTGCTGCCTGATAGGGTGATTTATATTTATCCCATGTTTCTGTAGCCTGCCAAATAAACAAATCAAAATACTATCTTTATGGTTCTGCAGTAAAAAAGTAGTTCTTCTGAAGAGAGTTCAATGTAAAAGGCTACTGCAATTATTGCTGTGATTAAAAGTAGACCTGATATCTTCAAAATATGTGATGTCTTTCCACGTAAATTGATTACTTGGCGCATTTAGCTGTTTTATGTGTATATGCTGAATGAATTGGATTCCTTCCTTTTTTTTTTTTTTTCAGTGCTTTAGCAAAGATCATTAAGGCTGGATATGCAGCACTCCAACTAGAATACTTTTTCACTGCAGGCCCAGATGAAGTGCGTGCATGGACCATCAGGGTAAGATTCATACTTATTCATCAGCTATATCCAGTTCCACACTATTGAATTCAGATTGATATCACTGACTTTGAAGTTTGTCATGGTGGCGGTTAGCTAGTCATTACAGATGAGGTTTTTGTCCAGGATAACTTTAATTATTTGTGAGCTGCTGAACAGTGAAAGTGGAGCTGCATTGATTGAGGCAGGTAACAATTGATTCTGCCTATTACATAGTCTGAATTTCTTCATCCTGTAGAATCTGTCTACCCTCCTCCTGTGGTCAGAGATAAGACGTACCAGTATTGTGCTTGCTTAATCTGTGTGACTGGGTTTGTCTGCAGTGAAATTGATGTTGCTTTTCATTTTGTATTCACTAAGTTTGTTTGGGTTGCGGATGGTTCATTCCTCCTGTGCTTTGCTGGGATTACATTTTCAGCAATAAAAGCAATATAACGTCATTATATTGCTCATGGATACACAGTTGGGCTCAAAATCCTAAAATCAGTGTGCAGTAATTCAGGTCTTCTACTGACTTTAGTATTTAGACCTAGTTTATTTTGGTGGTTTTATCTGTTTATCTGGGAACTTATGTAATGCCTAAAACGATAGTATGTATTTTAAATATTGATGTAGAATGATTATAGCCAAAGAGATCAACTAATTTATTCTCAGAGGACAGTAAGAGCTGAGCTGTAGTGGTTTGCCTTTGAATGTAAATATGTTATAATGTAAAGATCAATATTGAAAAATATTTTGGAATGTGTATAGTTGCAAACTCTTACCTTAAATATTACACCAATGTCAACTTTTGGAGGTGCAGCTCAGTCTTTGAGCTTTTATTTTTTACATCAGTGTATTTAGGGCTGTGCAATGAGTTTCAGTGCTGTATTTAATTTCATTCACTGGAATTAATTTGTTTTCATTAATCAACATAATTTCCTGTAAATTTATATTTTTAATAGTACT
Source organism: Acanthornis magna (assembly GCA_036785705.1). NCBI lineage: Eukaryota > Metazoa > Chordata > Aves > Passeriformes > Acanthizidae > Acanthornis > Acanthornis magna. The sequence goes on from JAWUZG010000012.1 coordinate 12,955,823, forward strand.
GCTACAGATGTTTGTGTATGTGTTTTAGCACATTAAACTTATTTTCTTATAAGCATGTGTGGTTTTATTTTAGCTTTTTCCTCTCATCTGTTTACATGATAACTGCTTGCTAAAGTCACTGAAATAGCAACCAAAATAATATAAAAGCAGGAGTTTCGTTTTCTGATTCTTGCCATTTTTAAAAGCACATTGTGAAATTCCACTGTTTTCAGTAGGAGAAGTGCTTGCTCTTTATTAGAGAATTTGAAAGCTGGTTTATCTTAAGACTGATTGTGAGTATCTTTGATTTAATGTGCAAAGATATTTAGTCAGGTAAGCATCAGTGAGTAGCCATATTAACCCAATACATCTTTTATTGTAAAAACTGTGCTTTACAGTGTCAGACTCCTTAGCACTTTAACATGCTTTATTAAGCAGCCTTTAGGTCACCATTATTGCTCAAATTTCTCTCCATGGTTGTATGTGCACAGAATGTATGTCCTTGTAATTTAAAGCATGCAGCTATAATGCATTCTGCTCTATTGTATAAACTTAAATTATCGTATAGTTGTCTGTGATTTTTTTATTTTTTAGTGATTCAGTTGTTGATGTTTTGGTAAGAATACTCAGTTTGTTCTATATCAAACTTACTAAAATTATTCTGAAATAAAAATAAGCAAATGTGTACGGCTTGACATCCATACGTCATTTCTCATTGCGAATGTGGTTCGCTAAGAATGTTATCATTTAATTGAAATTATTTGGATGTAAATGAAAGTCTTGAGTAATTCAGATTTTAAAGTTATTTTAAAATCTTTATCTTCCTCACTTTCTGTGTAGAAAGCTAGGGGTCGAAGTGAATCTCACAACAAAACACAGTCATAGCTTCTGAAATCAATACTGCTGTTGATACCTATTAGGAAAAACAAAGCTGCTGCTCTTTAATGTCAGTTGGTTTATCTGTGACGAAGGCACTGTCTGTGTCCCAGTATTGAGGATAGCCCAGCTGGATGTGTGACATTTTAGCTGATACGAAACAAAGTTTCAGCAGATCCTGAAAGCATATAAAAAAGGAGAGACCTATTTCCTGCAATCAATCTTAAATGCAATTAATTTTCTTCTGGTCTTTCCTTTGACAGAAAGGGACGAAGGCTCCTCAAGCAGCAGGAAAGATTCACACAGATTTTGAAAAGGGATTCATTATGGCTGAAGTAATGAAATATGAAGATTTTAAAGAAGGAGGTTCAGAGGCTGCTGTCAAGGTGAGCTCCCCATCTTTTTCTTTTCCCTCCATATGTGCCATTTTTCCATTTCAAGCCTGATCTTTCACTGGAAAGAAGTTCTTAATGCTAAGTGAATCTTCAGGCACCTCTAGCAATAGACCAAAATCCATTTTCATCTTTTACTGAAGAAAGAGTTCAAATGCAGCGACTTACTGGACAGGAATGCCACTGTTTCAGTATCCAAGATGTAACAGTGCATGGACTACATGACAGCACTAAGACCAAAGGTTATGCTAATGTGTTGGGGTGTTTTTCTCTCTGTTTACCTATTAGTGTTCAGAATTTAATAAGCTGTGAAACTAACTTGTTTTTGAAAAATTGTATTTTTAATATGAGAAAGATTTTTTTAATCACTTCTAAAAGGAAACAAGAAACATAGAAAATCGATTTCTTCTAAAAATGTGTCATCTTATTTTGAGTTTGGAATAAAGGTATTAAAAATGTCCGATGCAAATGGTTAAGAAAATATTATAAAATTGTACCCTTTTTTCAGGATTAGTGGGTTCCACTTGTAGGCTCTGATAAGCATAATTAGGATCTTAAAATTTACCGTTTCACTATTTCATTCAATTGCCCTTTGATGTCTTACTCAAAAATGCCATGCCTTACTTTGATCATTCAGGGTGGCTACTATGTGCTGAATAGACAGTGAAGATATTTAATGGAAAAGTTTTTTCCTTGAGCCTCTGGTTCTTTGTGGTGACACTTGTATTGGGAAGAGTTTTATCTGCTTTCTCAACGCTAGAGGGCAGAGACTGCTCGGGTGCCCAAAGTTGTGCCCTTTTAGAGCTGACAAATTGTATTTGATTTGATGTTATTAAGTACAAAATGAACTTGTACATGGCAAAAAATGTCATAAAGAAAGCTGTTCTTCTCTGCGTTGCTAATGTATTATTTCCACCTTCTTTAAGCAGAGAAACTTACCTTTATTTCATACACATTTGATTTCTCATTTGGCTTTTTTGACGTTTTCTAAAGATTTTTATTTTACAAAATTGCAATTACAAAGCACGTTAGTTTGATTTACTCAATCTCAGTATTTGAAGGTTCCTACACACAATAATGTGTTAAAGAATTTAAAAGGTTCAGCTTTATTGTTTGCTGTTTGATAGCTTGAAAGGTATGCAAAACTATGATTTCAAATTCAGCCTATTCTCAGTGGTATCACTAAGGAAGATCATACTGAGCAGCGGGACTTTAATAGGTTTGTTTGAACCCCAGGAAGTGAGGGAAAAAAATCCCGTATAATTGGTTCGTTGCGGCATGTGAACTGCTTTATGAAAAGGGAAGTAGAGTTGTAGTTGTAAAGGGAAACCACAGCTATAAATAAATCTAATATTCTGCAGTCAGAAACCACTTTACGTAACTGAGATTCAAATTTTGCCAGCATCAGTTTTTGATGCTCAAATGTGAGTGTTTTCACTGAGAGGCTGCATCAGTTAACACCTATTAAATTAATCAGTATTTTGCTTGTATATTTTTTATTTGCTTTTCACAATGTGAGATTCTTAAAAATCAAGCTTCCATACTCAAATTATATTTAATGATTAAATTTTTATTGTTATGAAGTATCTGTAAAACAAGCAGATTTGCATTTGTTACTCAGTTTTAAAATCAAGGTTAGGAAAAAACCTTGTTCTTAGAATAAAGTGTTGTATTTCTCTGGTCTTTCCTAATCTGCATTTAATACAATGTTTCATGCCATAGACAATACTAATTACTTTTATATTGCTGGTAAATTCCAAAATTAAATTTAGGTGCTTTTAGGAGTCAAATAGCAGTGGTAATGGGAGTTGCTTGCTTTGTATGTTATCAAGTTGATCGATTTTTAAGTTTGATTTTGTGTGTGTTTAACACCAGTACAGCATAACTAATTTAATGCCAGTGCTGTGAACTATACACTGAATAGCTCTGTGTGGGCTTTGTAGTCTACAGGGATATCACATTATTAGCAATCATATCTGCTTAGGCAAAGCTGGCTTCTACAGATGGCTGCTTTCAAGTGCAAATGAACTGGTTAGACGTGTCTTGTTTAATACATACTCAAGATTCACAAATGGGTATTGATTTTTTCAACCAGTGTTTCTGATAGCAATGGAAATGGATTAAATGGTCTCCAGAGAATTTAAAGGAACACTGTCACTTTTAATTAACTGTAAACTGGTAACAAAAATACATAAACTTACATTAGTGTATCAAAATGTATTTAATTAAAGAAGTCTATGCCACATTGATAGGGTGCACTACTGCGCTAAAAAAATCTGTTGTGTTACTTTGTGGAGGACAGTTTTTTCTACAAATATTTGTGAGTAATAAATGTATTCAGCTGTAAAATGTTTCTGTACCTGTGCCTGCAACTTACGCTTTCTGATGATTTTTACAGCCCTGTTTTATTAGTGTTTATGTCATCAATTAGTCTAATTACTCTTGACTTTAAGCATTATTAGGATCTTCAAAGGAAAGAACTTGAAAGGAAACCTTTTACAGTCTATACAGATTTCCAGAAATAGGAAAACATTTGCAAAGTACTATTTCTTATGTATCAATAGTGTCATATGGGGTAAAGTCAATTACTATTTCAGTATATATTTATTGTCTAAGCTATCTTAGCTGCAGTTTTCCATAGGCTAGCATCACTGGGAACAACATTTAAATAGGGAATGATAGCAGCAAGGTTATCCAGCCTCTAAATTTCTAGGCAGCAATGTGGGGGAACGCATTTCTTTACAGAGCAGGTTTTGTGAAAGAAAGGTGTCTAAGTTAACTGTGTACCATTAATCTGATCTGTTCTACAGCAACTAAGGTCATTAGTTAACAGCTTTCCTGTAATGGGATCTTAGCATGCCACCACTGTGATAGTGTCATTGAGAATAATGGCACAGTGAGGTCTTGCATGGAAGCACTTTCTCCTGCAAGAGAAAACTTCAAAACAGGAATGGGTATTGAACTAAAGCAGAAGCTCTCAACTTTTCCATATTGTAGACACTTTTCAAGATAAATGCTTCCGCAGACCACCTCCCGCCCAGCCTGTCAGGCCTAATGCCACAGCCTCTGTAATGCTGGGTTTAATTACGATGAGATAACAGTAGAAAAATATAATAATAAATTCTAATGTGGAAAGTACTGATATTTAATAGATTCCTTGCCTATGTTCTGCTCTCCTCAAGTACAGCATTTTAATAACGAATTTTCTTTTCATGTCTTTGGTCCATATGCCTTTTCCTGTATCCTGGTTTCACAGCCTATCTGTTCTTCTATCTGTCCTTCTGAAGCAGATTCCTTCTAAAGGAAATCTCTGACAGAAGAACTGAGCCTGCATTTTGTGCTCCTCAGCCCTTCATTACGCGGGCACAAGCAGACAAGAGTGTGAGTCAGGCACAGTTGAGGCTCTTGCAGGGTGTCCCCATGGGTGGTGGTGCCAGGACCCTCCTGTGCAGGGCTCGGGAGCCCCGAGGTGCCGGGCGGGAAGCTGAGCAGCCATGGCATCGGCTGCTGCCGACCGCCCCTTCCAGCAAAGCGCTTCACAGTCCTGCCGCCAGTGTTTGCCATCTGCAGCGATTTCAGATGAAGGAAAAAAAGGCCAAATTGAGAAAAGAAAAAAAAAATGGAAGTGTTTTAGTGTCCTTTCTCTTGCCAGGGTCTACCACTGTATAATGCAGGTGCATTTTAAGCACTTCAGATCCAGTGGAGGCTAAATTGCTTTCATATATATATTTTATATGTATGTCAAACCAAGTGATGTCAAACCGAGGAGTATTGTGACTGTCAAACTCTGAAGCTGAAGTATTACCATTTCTTTACCAAAATGTATTTAAATAATTGCCATTTGAAAATACTATAAAATGTCTAATGAAATAACCCATTTTCCTTTTGTCTGTTCCATTTACAGGCTGCTGGAAAATACAGACAACAAGGCAGAAATTACGTAGTAGAGGATGGAGATATTATCTTCTTTAAATTTAATACACCTCAACAACCCAAGAAGAAATGAATATCAGATGTTGTTCGCTCAGAAATGAACTGTGCTGCTTCAAAAAGCATATGAATTTTTATTTGGAATTGGAATATCTGGAAACAAAAAGCATACAGTTTCTACCTAGGGAACCTCCCTTCCCCCCAGTGAAATTATTCTTGTTTGTTTTGAATTAAAATATGGCACCTCCAGCAAACATGCAAGTTCACTAAATGTGAACAGCTTTGCATTTCAAACGATTAAGACCCTACTCCAAATTGTAGAAGCTTTTCGGGAACCGTATTACTCTCATGATACTTCATTAATCTCCATCATGTATGCCAAGCCTGACACGTTTGACAGTGAGGACAATGTGGCTTGCTCCTTTTTGAATCTACAGATAATGCATGTTTTACAGTACTCCAGATGTCTACACTCAATAAAACATTTGACAAAACCAGCCTTGGTGTGTTTGGGGATGTCTGTATTGACTGACTGTGGTGTGCTGAATGCGATACGGCACCTGGTGGATGCTGATTACAGAATTTTAAGACGTGTATGATACAGTAACTGGCAGTGTGGGGCAGCTGCAATTGTATCTTGAAAGTGAGTCTTTCATGGGAATCAGAAGATTAGGATGCCAATGATTTGTCTCAAAAAAGTTAATGAATTTGTAGATGGACGTTCACTGAAAGATGATAGTAGGGATAATAACGATGGCAGCATAAATTATTTTTACTGGAGAGAGGAAATATATGGAGAAAAATCATGTTATCTATGAGACTGAAGCTTTTTCATTCAAATAATTTTGAAGGGGTATTTCACTCTTGCCTTGAAATTAACAGATCAGTGAGGCTGGAGCAGTAGTACCTGATGTTGTGTGTTGTCCTCTCAGGTCTGGTTTTGAGGCCAGCGGATGACACCGTTAGTGCTGTGAAGGAAGAGGTCACGCTGTGCTGCATAGGTGAGTTGTTCTGCTGAAATGAGGTTGCACTGGGAGTACCTTCTTACCTCTTTACTTTTAAACCGTGAAGGAGAGCTGATCACTTTGGTTAACAGAAAAATAAAGTGTTGGCAAACGTAAAACCGAGTTTGTACTTTTAATGTGAGGTGTAGAACTGCCCTTTCTCACAGTATGTTTAGTGTGTTTAAAACAGTTTGGCTTTTTCTGAGTGCCCATGTGCCGGGGGTTTCAGCCACAGGGTCAGTGGGGTCAGGGCTGGGAGTGGTGCTGCTGTTACCTGTGGCTTGTTCGTGTGCCAGGCCTCTTGTGTCATGGTGAAAAACTCACTAGTTACGAACTTTGAAAAGGCACTGGCTAACTCCTCGCTGTGTGTAAGGCAGTGGGAGCACTGGTCACATCCTGCTCCGAGACTCCCTCGAGATGCCACCTTTGAGCTTCACTGCTCATTTCTGAGAGAGTAAGACATATTTCAGCCAGAGCCACGAGCCTCATTGTTGAAAAGTTGGCATCATGCCTTTATTTGCACTGAGGAGAAAGAGGGAGGGCAGATAACCAATACATAGCTGTTGATTTTGTTTTAAAGAGTATTTCCTTTTTTCATGGGGCCAGGAGCAGGGACAGTATTGTAGAGCAGAGAAATTAGGGCTTCAGATGATTTGGAACCCTTGAAATTCTCTTTTGTATTGTCTCCCTGGTGTGGCTAGTATTTGTTCCTGGCGTTATTTTGATGTTACATAATTGAGAAAAGATTAGGACCATCAAATCTTGTGTTAAAAGTCAAATCCAAAAGAAAACAGAGCCTACCTGTTTCTCTTGGAAGTCAGCAAGGTGCTAGTAACAGAGAAGGGCTCATGCTGGGTTTTAGACACAATGAAAGGTGAGTGAGAAGTGGAGTATGTGTGCTTCTGAAAGAGAAGTAACCTCTTTACTGCACTAATACCCACTGAAACGTGTTCTCTTGTCCTGGCTGAAATTCGTTCTGGTTTCCAAAATATTCCCGTGGTCCTGAATTGTTTCTCTTTGATTGTGTGTATTTCATGATACCTCCTGTTCTAAAAATAAAAATAATTAAAAATCAAACGAAGTTGTTCTTAGTAGACAGGGGTTTTTTAAGTCTCTACAATATCCTGAAAATAGAAGATGAGCTTAAAATGTTTACCACATCTTAAAAAAATATATATTCTATAATGTTTTATGCTTCAGTTTATTAATTTGCCTGAATAGTTGTCTCTTCAGCTGTTTTAACTAGGTTCTTCTGACTACTGAAGCTAATCAATTATTGCAGAAGAATCCCAGGTTTTATTAAAAGAAAAAATAACCTGATAAGCTCTGTTATTTCTATCACTGGTGAATTGTGACAACTGCCATGTTAAATATGTGCAGCCCATGTTTCTTCTCAGTGGGTTTATGCATTCAAGATGTACAACTCCTAAAAACTTGTCAATATATGTAGCAAATGTTAAGCACTCTTTCAGTAGAATTGTGATTTAGCTTAAGCCAAGCACACGTTATTTATGCATTTCAACCTGCACAGGTGACTCCAGGTACAATGTATCCATCCTACTCACATTTGCTATTTAAGAAAAAAACCCATGAAATCTGCCTGCACACTTTTCAGTGCCACTGGCATGGTGGCAGTGGGTAGGAGACATCATCTTTCTCCAGCTGGAGAAGGATGAAAAAACATTGTAGGCACTTCCAAAATACAGAAAGTAGGGAATTTTACAAGGGAGGAATACTAGTCCTTTCTCTTCACTTGGCATTCCTCAGTGCCTAATGACCATGACATTGATGGCATATTTCCGGATTTAAACAAAGACTAGTGGAACAGGGAAAAGGCTACCAGCCTCCAAGGTACCAAAAGAGAGGGCCCCAAAGTGATGTGGAGATTGCAGTGAAAGTGGCTGTGCCTGCACTGCCCCTCGGGCTTACTCTCTAGGAGTAGATCTGGAGAGTGGAGCGGTTGTGGGGGACCTGATGCTCCCATGGCTTGTACTTAAGGGCTGCTTGGGCTAGTTGCAGGCTGGTCCCATGAGGAGTTAAGTGGGCAGTCGCCACTTCAGTCTCAAGAGAAGCAGTTTGCTCTAAGATACCCAAGGAGTAGGCAGTTTGCCTGTTGTGAGAGACCTGTGCGGTGCAGAGCAGGCAGGGAGTGAATGTGAGTGTGTGAGTTGAGTGTGTGACGGGGTGTGATGAGGAGGTTCACTTTTGAAGGTATGTTCCTGGTCTAATAAAAACGATTCTGTAAACAAGGGCTTGCTGCTATTGGCTTTTGGTAGAATCAATAGCAATATAAAGGTGATGTGCTTGGGAACCCCAAGATGTGACATTTCAGACCATTAAGAAGCATAAAACCCCCAGAAATTTAATTTTTGAAGGCTATGTGTACCCATACCCTCTTGTATAAGACAGTTTTCTGTCCTAATAGGCATTTCCTATGGCACATGGGAAGCAGGTTTGGCCTTTCTGTGTGGATTAATGTATCATATAAAGTAAGTATTGTCTTAATTTCATGTCTATTTGTTCTTTCATTGGCTGTGCCCAGCCCTGTAGAGATTGGTAGAACTGCTACCGTTGTTTTAAAGGACTTTTTGGGAAGGATCCTCTTACCTGCTGCAGTTTTCCATCTGCCTCCTCTCTTCTGTCGCTCAAGTTCACCCTGATCTCTTCCCAGCCCACAGGGCCTGTCAAGGACTCTGTATGGCAGAGTGCCTGCTTTGGAAAGGCTATGCTGGAAGCTGTCTTTTCCTTCCCTCCTTTCCCACAGACCAGGCTGGAGAGGCAGCACTGCACCTGGGATCGCTTGGCTGAGCACCTGGCACTTTATTGATGCAGGGACAGCCCTGCTCAGGCCATGTGTCCCAGGCTTCCAGCCTAGTGACTGTGCTCCCCTCCCACCTCTGCTCCAGCAAGCCAGCAGATCACCCTTGTAGCTTCACAAACATCAGGAAGGTGCGTTCCTGGTGCAGTGTTTTGTGTTCTTGTGGCTGCCAGGCTTGTTCAAACTGCCCTTACAGAGCTCTGTTGGTCCTTACCGAGGCAGGGGTGCTGTATGCCCCATGCCAATGGGTTGTTTCAACACAGAGCATTTATTCTATCAGCTGCAGGATAGGACCATAAAATTGCTTTTTGAATGATTAATTTGTTTGGAGAAGTTTTCTGTTTGAACAATATCAGCTAAATTTTACCATTTCTCTCCACTCATGAACTCAACTCACAGAGGATGGAGCAGGGAAAGTCATTAGAAATTTGTAATTGTTTAAAACTAATAATCACTTCTTTTAGCTTTTACTTGCCCCATACTAATTCCAAATGTTTGATTACAGTATTCCACAATTTCACTTCAATTAAAATGGGAAAACCACTGGAGACTTTAGAAAAAAAAGGATAAAGTAATGGTATTCACCACAGTATCCCTGTGGGTTGAAAGCGCTGTGCTGGTTGGGCTTAGAAAGTTTTAAAGTAAGTTCTGCATTTCAAGGCTGTCATTGGAGCAGCTATTTCTTGGCTCTCTGCACGGATAGTGCCCATTCAGGATCCATGGGAATAGACACGTATGGCAGCATGTTGGAGATTGTGGAATGCTACATGTGTATGCTTGCTGTCAGGGCTTGGGTCGGTGCTATCTGAGCTCATTGTGGCTCTGCAGTTCATGCCTGCAGCATTTTATTTTCTACATGCAAAATGTGTGTGCTCAGCACAGAAGCTGATAAACCACACAGCAAATCAAATCTGCAGCTGTTATAGGGGTGTGTGGGATGTGTAAGTTAACAAAATACATGCACCTGAATCTTGGAAAGTCAGTGCCTGGCAGCCTCGGGCTGTCTGAGCAGGAACATGGGGGTTTCTTGCCCTTGGCAGCTCTGCTGCTGCTCTGGGAGGGGAAGGGCTTTGGCTTTGGCATTGCTGGGCCCTGCAGGGCAGGAGCTCTGCACAACAGGGGAATTGAAAAGGCTCAGATTGGAAATGGGGATTTCTCCAAACACAGATAAATAACATACCGAGGGCTATTTCGGTAAGAATAGGGATGGAAGAAGTACTGCTCTGTGTTGACCCTGTTTCTATCCCCAGTGACCCAGACCCATCCCAGCAGAGCTGGGAGTGGGGAGCACTGGCTGCAGAGCCCCCATCCCCTCCACAGTCACAGGCAGAGACCCTCCACCCCTCCCAGGCAGCGTCAGCAGGCCTCAAGGTACTTAAACCTGGAATTAAAAGAGCTGAGTTAAATTATATTTTTTTAGAAGGGCATGTAGTGACAGGACAAGGGACAATGGCTTTAAACTAAAAGAGGCTGGGATTAGATACCAGGAAGAAATTCTTCACTATGAGGGTGATGAGGCACTGGAGGCTGTGGATGCCTCGTCCCTGGAAGTGTTCAAGGCCGGGTTGGGTGGGCCTTTGAGCCACCCTTGGTGTAATGGAAGGTGTCCCTGCCCAAGGCAGAGGGGCAGAATTCGATCTTTAAGGTCTCTCACAACGCAATTAATTCTGTGATTCTGTGAAATCTCTGCACTGCTTGTACCTCTGATACCAAGTTCACTTGCTGTATTTTGGCACAATGACCACAGCAGATGCAAGGGGGAGAGGGGAGGGGTTTTGAGGGTGATTTAGGAAACCTGTTTGTAGGACCTTCACTCCCTCACGGCCCCAGAGGAGCTGCCTGCCCCACAGCACACCATGAGGTGAACGTGTGCAGCCCCAGGTTTGGTACCTGCACCTGACAGCAGAGAGAGTGACATTGTGAAAAGGTTTCACAGGGCTTGGTTTATAGTAAACATGTAACAGTTTAGAGGTTAATGAAGTACTTGCTCGGTAATGAGGAAGGCTGTTGCCCACATGAAAAGATTCCCAGGAGCGAGCCAGGGCAGTACAGGCTCTGAGGAAGGACACTGCAGACCGGCACGTGAACATTGGGGGTTTTTACCTCACCAGGCCACTGCAGCTGGCCCCAAGCATGGGCAAGGGGCGTGGAGCTGGTGCTGCTGCTCTGACCCAGGACAAGGACTCGCTCCCTCTCTTGTCCTGCGCTAGGTACACTCCCCCATGCTGCGTAAGGACAGAACTTGCTCTAACCAGGGGCTCTCATGCTGCTGAATGGCCACCTTGCCAAATTTGTCAGTAAAAGATTCTTTGAAAATTGCATGCAAAACCCTATAGTTGCTGAAGAGTTAAACTTCCCTGTAATATGAATCATGTGTGAAGTATCCAAATTTGGTTATAAATCCTGTTTAAGTTTCAAAGCACAAGCATTATTGGAGGTAGCAATACTAACATCAAACAGCCTTGATAAGATCAACAAATTACTAAGTATAATTGTTTGTGCTGGGGTGTGTGCAAGAAGATAAATAACTCATAAATTAAACACCAGTGCCTGAGGGTGAGTCATTCATGGATTCAGAGCTGTCCTGACACTCACGAGTAAAAAGTAATTTTCTCTTAGTTCAGTAATTGTGCATTTCAAGATATAAGATCAGCAATCAGTGCTAGGTGTGCTTGCAAGGGTGGAAGGATACTTCAGCCACTGGAGTTTCCCTGTACACTGATTAACAAGAAAAGTCTGTTGCTTGTCTTTTCAGTGGGGTGTATTTCAGTGAGGTACACTTCTTCAAAAAGATAATGACTAATAAAGGGATTAAAAATAGATTAAGGGTCAGTTTTTGCTATTAGAAATTGGCAGCATTCTCCTGGCTTCAATAGAGCAGTACTAGTTTATATTAGCAGAAAATCTGTCCCAAATTATTAAAGAAAATCAACAACCCCCCTGTGATTATTGCTGTTAGTCATCCAGGCTAGTGCCTGCTTCTGAGAGGCACCTGGCACCTCGCTGGCTGTGCTGCAGCTCGTGCGCTCTCACACGGGGTCATTAGAGCCCCTTCCTGACTTATTCATAAGACCCCATGAGGATCTTGGTCTAATCAGGGTTTTCCTAAGGACAGGGAATAGTAATGTAATCTGTTATTGTAACAACATCATCTTGATCTGCTTTTATTTACTAATGTTTTGCCAGCCATTAAATATTTTTCTGCTGAATTCAGACAGAGATCACACTGAGAAATCATATTTTTGGAAATGTGATGTAAATCTCACAGCTGCTCAACAATAGTTGCTGCTGGGCTAAACTCTCAGCCTGCAGGAGACAATTGATGTGTAACCTACACCCTCCTGACCACTCGGGTCTCAAATAGCCTTGACCCCGTCAGTGTGTGGAGTGTCGTGGTAGTGGAAGAGTGGTGGGAATCCTCCTGGAGAAGGCGGAGAAGTCCGTGCCAGTCCTTGATAGGTTCTCTCAGTCTTCAAGAGTACTAATAGTGCATCACTTTTCATCCACAGATACACAGGAGAGATGGAACCACAGCTGGTTTAGAGTTACATGTGACACACGTCTCCTCCATTACGCGATGCTGCCTCTTGTGAGGCCTCCATCCCTTTGCACACAGCCTGGCCTCTGAAGGCTGCCTGAGTTTTCTGCAATTCCCACCAATCCAGCAGTGCAGGCACCTGGTGCTCAGGAACTTGTCACCAGGTAATAACTTCTCCTATTGCAGGCCACCTTTTATGTGCTGTGCTGCAGGAAATCCTTCACCTGGAGGTTTGTGTCTAACACCAGGGCACTGGTTTGAGATGTGCTTGTGGAAAGTGCTAGAGGTCATCTCTGGCTTCACTGGCAGATGCCATTCTGGGAAAAGAAATGTTTAATTTATATTTACTGTTTTGGAAAAAAGCTGTAAGCATACCCTTTTATCCCAAAATAAAAATGAGTTAATGACTGGAGTGGTTAGCCCATTGGGGATGCCATTGTTTTCAATTACATGCCATTCTGATGGGAGAGCACAGATTCTCAGGCTGAATGGAGAATTGTGCTCCAGCTATTTGTGCCTTTTAAAACATTTTCTTTACTACTTTAAGAGAAAACTGTAAAATGACAATAATGACATATTATTACAAGTAAATTACACTGTAAAATAGCATTAATATTGCAGTTGAAACCTAGAATTTGAAATAAGATGGAAATATTCATTTGCACACAGCTTTTGTTCTTATCAAAAGCAATTTGGATTAGGAATGAGATTTACTTAGCGCCTGCATTCGCAGGCGAGCTAATGCTCAGTCACCTGGACTGAGCAGGCTGTCAAGCTCATCTGTCACCAGCCTCCACAGGAGCCTCAGGCAAAGCCTGGCACTCCCCGGAGTGGCACAAAGCACCATGAGATGCCGAGGGAGCAGAGATGCTGAAATGCAGCTCAGAAAGGCCTCATGTGCAGTGGTGCTTCGGGTTGGGCACTTGGGGATCGGGCTGGACAGCCAGGGCTCCTGTGGGAGAGGGTCAGCCTGTGGTTTGTCTCCACAGCAGAGGAGGAGCTGTACCACAGAACATGAAAACAACTCTTCTCCCACCTAATGGAGAAAGACTAACAGGAATTAGAAATTATTAAACCCAAAGTGGGTGCAGGGTAGTAATCAGGGACCTTGCACTTAGGGAGAATGCTGAGCAATATAACACACCATTTCATGAAAATTGTCCCTTGAATTTGACAACCCTCTTCTTTAAAGTTCAAGGGGTTTTGGCCTTATTTTTCCTCTCCTCCATTCATAAATGGGAAACCATCAAACTCTGGAAGGGCCACTTCTGTATAGAACAATTTTGCACTGGTGAGGATTGCAGGAGAGCCCCTTTACAGGGGTATGTAGAAGGGATGGGGTATGGAATTGCATTTAAGGATTACTCTTTTTCAGGCTGTGTTGGCATTAATATAGGTTGGCCTTTCAAGTAGGACATGCTATTGGACATTTAATTAGGACCACCAGCAAGGCCCCATGAACTCCCCATGGCAGTGGGTCTTAAATCTTCCCCTCTCTCCTTGCTTCATCCCCAAACAGAATGGATCTCCCCTTCCTCACACCTTGGGTGAGCACAGCCAGCTCAGCAGGAGGTCAGCCCACCGTGTGATGGTCACAGGATGAACAGGGATCCAATCACTTTTTTTTGTCATAGCTTTCATTATTTTGTATTTGCATCAGCACAAAAAAGAGAGTAATAAATCTAGAACTGATCTTTCATGTTACTCTTTCAGCACTTGTTCTCTCTGCCCATCTGAATAACACAAGGGAGGAACAAAATCTCCATATGTGGGAATAAGTGGAGAGTCTCCTATATTTCTATAATCCTCTGCAGCAGTGATAAATCGCTATTATCTGTCTTTGCAGTAATTTTAATGTGGAACAGAGGAAATGAACTGGCAGGTGCTGAATCCTATCATGTGCTCCTCATGGCCCCACACAGGTGATGTCTCTGGGAAACAGAGGACAGCAACGCAGGCCAGAAAGCACTGCTGGGATGCTGCTGTCATCCTGGCTGTGTAAGTAACAATGAGCAAATAAGAAAAAATAAGCAGGAGAGGTCCTGAGATAGGAGAAAGAAAATGCTGTCTAGATATCCTATGCTAACAGAAGAGTTTTTATGCTTCATATCTGGAATAACCAAAAAGGAAGGCCATATCTACGGCCAGTTCTGTTAGAGTTTCCAGGTAAATGCAATTTTAATCATAATGATCCCACTGTATCCAGTGAAACTACTCTGTGCTTGGAGTTACTGATGCACCTTTCTTTGCCTAAAGACAAATACATTTTTATAAGCAATTTCAGCTTTAAATCTTTGTTATCCCAGTTAGTTAAATCAGGGTCCAAGGAAACCTTAATGGGCCAGAATCAGAATAGACTTCTGTATCTTTTTTATCTAAATATTTTTAACAAATCTGGTATTTACCAGTGCTCCAGTGATGAGTGGGTATGTGGGAAATGCAATGAAATATTAAAATGTTTGTGACATATTCTTGCATATTTAAAGATTTGAGATTTTGTTCAGCAGCTGGGTTTATGAGCCTGCAGTACCAACATTTGTGCTTTCACTTCTTCATAAAACCCATGGAAACTTTTCAGAAAAGTTTTAACTACATGTCAACGAGCTATAAAAGAAAGGTTTATTTTGTGTATACCCTCTTTACCTGAGGTCCATAGTTAGACTCTGCATTGCAGCTCTGGATCTCATGTGCTCAGTTTGTGCTTTTGATCATGCCACTCTTTGCACAAAGCTGAGAGGATTTCTGCTTCATAAAGAGGAAAATACAGACACGTTTTGATGTCTATAGAAATGCATGTTTGCTCTTATTTTTGAGGCAGGGGAACTTAGGGTTTAACATCTCTATAGTTCTTCTTAGGTTTCTGTGCCATCAAAGTTTCCAAGAAGGACTTAATGGGGAATAGAAATCATATGGTTGTGGTGGTGATGGTGTCCTTGATACATTTTTCTTTTAAGGTTGTACACTGATAAAAATAGTAAGTAACCCAGTCTACTCATAACCACTTCATCTTTAAGTTCATGCAAGTTTAGGGAGGTGTAAGTGACTAAAAGGATGAGTGGCTTGAGATTCACTGAGTGATACTGCAAATACAAGGAGTGAAATACCAAAGGAGTAAAGGATATATAGACCTTTGCCCATTACATCAAGAAAATGAAAAAGTTAGGAAGGGGGAGGGGGGGGATTCCTGTGCTACATTTTTCAAGTCCTACTCCAAAAGGGGTAACCAGCCCATTAGTATAGGTGCCAGGAAGCTGCTTTTGTGACATCTCACCAAACACACCTACTTTCACTGGACCATAGAAAGATCAATCCTGTCTGAAAACCACCCATTACCTAAGACACCTAATTTATATTAGAAGCTCACTAAAAGGCACTGTCTGGCCCCCAACCTTCACTGCCAGTGATAAAGAGGATGTTTTACACCATATGTGACACTTAATCAAAACCGATATTCTTTAACAAACCCTTAACCTCTAGCACACAGGAGTCATATGAGGCCAAGGGACAAGACACAGATCCAGCTCAGGGTGGCATATCCTTTGATTAAGATGATACAGATTTCCCATTTTTATCAGGGTTACAGATTCTGGATATATCCCTTTTTGATTTGTCAGCATTAAATTTCAGTCGAGGTTCAAGCCAAAGAGAGACCAAGACTAGTTCTGTCTTCAACTGTGTATTAGGAGATAATTTCTCTGAATCCTCTGCAGTAATGATCCTCAGATCTTCTCATCTTTCTGTAAGCAAGTTTTCCTGGGAACCTGGATTTAAACTATGGCACAAACCTTGCTTGTGTCTGGGTCCTTTCTTAAGGAGGAGTATCTAAATACTCTTATTCTGTGAGCCCTGAAATGGACCTTTTTTTCCTTTCCTTAGGTCTTTTTCAAAGAGGCAAACCTTCAAGTGAGTTCTTTCACCCTCCCTTGGATTTCTGGGGCAGGAGGTTTTACTTATGGAGTATACAGTACTTTAGATGAGGATTGCAAACTTCAGGGGGTTAGACAGTTTTCACTACCTGCAGTACATTGGAATCTCAGTTATAGTTGACTTTACTCCTGGGTGACTTCCCTTTCCCCCAGTTTTTTAGGTTAACCCTTATTCTAGCATTTGCACATGGCTGGTTTGGGCAAGGAGAAGTCTCTCATATTCCTCATCGCAGGGGTAAGTTTGGTTGATTACCCCCTTTGTAGTCAAATTTTTCTGCTGGGGGTTTAGATTTTGTTAGGAACATGGTTCTGCAGAAATGATTCCTTGAAAATAACACGCTGCTTGGTTATTAACGTGTAAAGGAGATCTTGGAAAGGGTTTTGCTTTTCAGTTGTATGTTTTTAAACACTGAAACAGCACATCTGTTCTGCGAGGCTCTGTGGCTGGCTGGAGGATATGGGCTCACTTCTGCCAAGTGCACAATATCCTTGCTCAGCACACAGAAATGTTTCTTATTTAGACTGTTTTCATTGTTATGGTTGTTACTAATGCATTTATAAGCAAAGCTCTTTTTGTGAGGAACTCTCTTTCTCCGACTTTTCCAGAGGAGCAAGGAAGCCCCTCTACCCCTGCAGAGAAGCCAAGATAATATGCAAATTTCTCTAGCAAAAAAAGGACAAGATTTTGCATGAGTTTGAGATTCCAGAAAAAAGAGGCAAGTAGGAAGCAATGGCTCTCAAACCTTTCAGATCTTCTTTTTTCTTTAAACACCATGAAGGAAGAAGGGGCAATATAAGTAGGCTACTTCCTTTAAAAGAGGACTTCAGTCATAGAGACCTGTGATCATGTTAAATTATATTCAAAGGCAACTTCTGTTTCATAAATGCAAAGCTGACAAACGGGAATCGGGAGGACTGGTTCTAGTTTATGGCATATCACATACATCAAAGGTCAGCCTTTTATTCTCCCCTACCTTGGTTTTTAAAGATTCTTTAATATACAGAAGCACAATCAAGGAGAAAGACTCACATCTCAGCTGCCACTCCCAATTCCTTACCCATCTTGATTTCTTAATCAGAAAATTAATTGGGCCTTGGAATCTTAATTTTTCTTAAATCTCTTCAGATTTAATCAGTGTGTTCTGCTGGAAGCAATCTTTCACTTAAGATTTCATAGCAATGTAGCTAAAGAAACCATGTCATTTCCTGCATCAAATACATCAAAGTTATGTGTGTTGGGTTTTTTTAACTTCATCCCATGCTTCAGTTTTGGTATCTTTGCTCTAAGGAAAGAGTGTGTTTTATTTCTTCTTTCTACTGGGGGGTGAATCTGCTCTACTGCAATGCAGTCTAAAATTAATAAATTCCCAGGGAAGGAGGAGCAGATGCCTCCTCCTGTGCAATGTGCTGGTACGGGAGCTGACAGCAGGGGCAAGGATGCTTTTCACAACCAATGCCTCCTCTGTTGCACATGGTACGAAGCACAGCCTCTTGGTATCACTATTTAATTAAAAGGCAGAAGGCAGACTATGCTGTGACCAAGTGCTGCCTCTATTAGTTAACGACACTTCCTAAACACGAGTGCTTTCACAGCAGTGAGAGACTTAGCCTCCCTTATCCCTAACTTGGGCATTCAATTTACTGTTCGCTGTGTCCCAGTGAATACTTTGATTCTCTAATGAGGTGGGAGGGTAGTTTGTGTTTCCAGATTTAAAGCTTGCTGTTGCAGGGATTTGGCTCTGACATTCACAGGAGGAAGTTGCCTTGGGGGCCAGGGAGCTGCATTAAAGCATTTAACAGCTTGCTCAGGTTGCCATTACATATGGGGTCAGCTAAAAGCGGTGCAGTCCCAGGGCAAGGTGCCTGGTTTGTGGTTTGTCTTAAATTGAAGCTCTCTAAAGAGGCTTATGAATGTTTGGACAGTTTTTCTTTTTGGCTTTGTTTTAAACCCAAGATTTGGCCCCAGCATTAAAGTCATTGCCACACGCAGAGAGGAATCTTGCTCGGCTTTGCTGCACAGGTACAAACCCCACTTTTCACTCCTGCCCATGCTGCAACTTTGAGCTCCCTCTGCTGACCCTCTTCTTCCTCCGCTTGGGGGGCTCCTCAAGGGTGGGAGTTCCTCGGAGGCTTTTTAAAATGTGATTTCAGACCAGCTGAGGACAGGTGGGTGTGCCAAGGGTGCTGGGGTGAGGCTCACCCCCACTCAGGTGAGAGTGTCCCACAATTGTTCTCTCATCCATTTACCCCTGGCTGGCTTGCCCAAGGGCTGGTGAATCTGAGATGTGGCACACTGCTGTGTTGAGGCACCTGTTTCATCCCAACCATGCCTGAGAGCACATGCTGGGTATTGAGTGGCTGGAAGTGGCCTTGTGCTCTGTGAATGTGGAGCTGCAGTGAGATGGGCTGCGGGACTCAGGTCCCCTTTTCCTGCTCTAGTCCCAACAGGAGCTAGCAGCAACTCCCTGTCTCTTCCCTGCTTTCTTCTCCTTGTCAGCTCTGTGAACTGCTCAGTGACGGGTATGCACAAATGCCTGTACCTGCCCTCTGCTTTGCAGGATTAGGAAATAGTGAAACACCAGCGATCGGTGTGTACCAGTAATGACAGCAGCATCCACAGAGCACAGACTCCTGATCACAAATATTAATAAAACCCCCCCTTTTCAAATTTGCCTGGAAAGCAAGCTGGAATTCATTATAGCTGCATGCTTTATGGAAGCTTTATAAGCGGTGAATACAAGATACTTGGTAAAACTTTAACAACATATAATAACAGGCGAGTTGTCTATTTTCTGGAAAATATATTGATTTTTCTAGTTTTGGCACTGGAATTAAGCTGTTAATACAGAATGCTGACAGTTTTGAGAGAATTCAGGAGTGAAAATACAAAACAGCTTGACACAGACTAATAGAAAAAGGGGAAAAAAAGGCTATCTTAAATGCTGGTGGCAGGCCAACTTGAGTATTTAGAAATTAAATCCTAAATCTGATTTGTGGACTAGCAGCAGCTTGTGATGAGTGCTGCGGGGTGCAAGAGGCAGCTTCGAGGTCCCTGCGTGTCCTGGCTCTCCAGGAGCTTTGCAGGTGCCATCCTCGGGCCGGCTGTGCTGGCACCACCCCGGCTGGGCAGGGAGCTCGGGGGGCTGCTCTGCCCTCTTCACCCCAAAGCTCCCACTGGATGCACTGGCTGAGTGGTACGGAAAATAAAAGAACTGATGGCTGTGGAAGGATTAAGATGTGTGCTGATACCCAGTTTGGCCACGCAGCTACAGTCCTGCCTTCGAAGGAGCTGAGGCCCTGTCCCCTGGCTCTGCCTCGCCTCAGGCCTTGCAGCCACCCAGGTCCTACAGGCTCCCCTGCATTTGAGGAGAATGAGGATTTCTGGGCCTGCAAAACCAGACAGGAAAATAATTTAGAGCACACCTGAAATGTATCATGAGCCTATCTATAGCTGGTTGCTGGTTGATGGATGGAAGTATGGAGAAGGAACCTTACTCATTCCGTGGGAGGCACAGGCCATAGCAGACACAAGGCTACAAAGGCATGTCCCTCCTGTCCCGGGGAAGGGACAGTGCCTCTGAGGGCCTGGCACACCTCTGTGCTGTCAGGCCTTGGCTGCGAGGTTCCCTGAATCCCCGTTGCGTGCTTTCTTTCACTTTCACTGCTAATTGGCACTTTTTAGCCATTTTTGCATGTGGAGTGTGTTAATACAGGATAGGGTTATTATCAAATTAATTAGGAGCTCCCTCCAATTATTCCTGCTGTGCCTGCCGGGCTCTCCCCGCTCCCCCCGACGGGCTGATAGGCTACTCCAGCCGCCGTGGCTCTGAGCGGTGCCGCGGGCTCATTACGGCCCTGCTGCCGCCCGGCCCGGCCCGGCCCGGCCCGGCCCAGCGCTGCCGGGGTGCCGCTGCCGGCCCGGCTCCCTGCGGCCCGCCGAGCTCGGGGCACTGCGGGCTCAGGGATGGCTCCAGCCAGGGGGGACACCTCTCCTTGCCCAGGTGAGCGCGGGGGCTGCAGGGTGGCTGGGCAGCATGGCTTTAGCTGGGCTGCGAGAGGGCAGGCCGGGGGACGGCTGGAGTGGAGAGGTTTATCCCAGCAGCGGCCTCGCCTCCAGCCAGGGTGAAGCTGCAGTGCCTGGTGTCGGAAACAGCTGGGGCGCTCAGGCAGGGGACAGGGATTTATATCCTGAAACTTGCAACACACAAAACCACAAAAGCAGCTGAAGCCAACCAGCATGTGGACATTTGCTTAATTGAGAAATAAGCACATAGTTGTGGGTCAGTGACTATACAGCTGATTGGCTGAGGCTACTTTATTTTGGAATAATTTACAGTTGTTAAATGGATTTGGAAAAGCCTTAATAGTGGTTATTAAACTATTGACTTAGCCTGACGTGTTCAGTGTAGTAATCCGTGTTTGTGTTTGTCGCTGTGGCGAGGCTCTGGCGCTGGGGAAGGTGCTGCAGCGCTGGCAGCCCGGGCAGGAGCTGCGGGGCCGTGGCCGCAGGGCCGGGCGGGCAGGGCTCCTCCTGCGCCGGCAGCGGCAAGGCTCTTCGGATTTTATCTGGGTCAGAAGCAACGCTTTGCTTCCCCATCGTTACAAATTCATTATGTGCAACTCCATCATCATCTATTGAACCTAATTTAATGTCAAAAACCCTTCCTGTACAAAGAGTGGCTTTTTTGCACCTGTGCAGAATCAGACTCGTTTTAAACTCGTCTGAGCAATGAATAACTTCAAGTGCAGCACTTGTCGAGTGCCCTTCTGGCCAGCAGTTCAAACTGTTCACATTCATTTATACCACGGTGCAGGGTACGTTAGCTAAGGACTACAGAGCACATGCTTTACGATGCGTGGAAGAAATCCCTCCAAATGAACTACATGTCTCTCCTACTCTTCATGTCTCCTGTCCACAGGTGATTGATTTACAGAGCAATTCTTATTTTCTTTTTATTGTTTTCTTTTGTATGATGGTTAAAAAGGCTCAGGTACTCAAAAGACAAATCCCCCTTTTTTGGCTTTGTTTAACCCCTAAAATGCACACCGTACTAAATGCTGGTTTTGCCTGAAACATTGTTCTGTGGGCTGGCTGCTGTGTGTTAGTGTGGAGGCTTTGCTAGGAGGAATGGAGCTCTTGGATATTTTACAAAAAGCTTTTTTTTCTTCAAAATGTCAATTGATGACCAAACTCCAGTAGATGTCAGTCAGGAAGAAGGAATGCTAGGCAGTCAGATTAAAAACAAAAAAATAAATAGAAGAATATGTTTCCCCTCCAGACTTTGACTCCCCTGTCTCAGACAATATTATTGTTTCATTAGTTGCCCAGTTAGCCAGAATCCCTTCTGGGAGAGACAGGACCTACATTTCAAAAGGAAAACAAACAAATAAACAAACTGTCCTGTAAAACCTCTCATTTATCCCTGTTAGTTTTCAAAGAAAAATATAATTCAAGACTCCTTTAAAATATGATACAAGGGCGGGGGAAGTCAGAGGCTCTGAGGGCACCTTTGGAGATCACCTCAGAGGGCTGCTGTCTGCAGCCAATGGCCACAATGTTTTTATTTATTCTCCATCCTCTTTTAAGATCTCCACTTTGGAAACACAACTTCAGTGTGAGTAACTGGCTAGACTGAAAGGGGATTTTGAGGTTGCAGGGGAGAAGAAGAGACCCACCTATTCAGCAGCAATTACAGAAATGGTGTGAGGCCTCTTGCGAGTACTGGTGTGAAGGGTGACCATCTGTCCAGTTTGGGCAAACCCTGACCTGAATGGGAAATTCCCTGTTGAGCCTCATTGCTGGCCGGGATTCCTACACCAGCCCAGCTGCCTGGCACAGTTGTTGATGTGCCAGTGATCATGTTAGTGCTTTTCCAACCATTTCTCAGGCCTAAGGTGAGATGAAAAGTGTTCTTTTCTGGCATCATTCCCAAGTTTTTTGTGTGCTTAGCAATGCAAACCCAAGTAACAGCAGTGACAAAGCTCAGCACATCCCAATCTGGCCATTGCACTTAAGCAGCTGCACCTCGATGTGCCCTGGTGATGCAAGAGTTCACCTGCCATATGCAGTCAGGTGAGAGCTGTTTTACTAATTATTATAAACAACAGTTATTACAAAATTTTATTTACTGTTTTTAGACATATCTGGACATGTTTTCTTCCTTTTGCCTTTTTAACAATGGTCATTAATGTTTCTACTTTATAAAGACCACCTTCTCATTGCAATTATTCTACAATTGTTTTCTAGTCTTAGAGTTGAGAGGTATTCCTATATTATATATTTAATGTATATACAGCATGAGTACAGTCAATGGATATATATCCATTATTTCACATGAGAGTCGCTACTTTTCCCACGTATTTAGCTATCCAACAGGAAAGAACAACATGAGAGTTTTCTATAATGAAATGAAAAGCACACAAAAATTTGGGGCTCCAGGTATTTTGGAACTGTGTAATGTTACTTTATTTACCCCCAAGTACTCTGTGAAGTATCCTGTGTGAGGGCACTAACCTACATAGTTTACGTAAGACCGTAGAAATTCAATTCCAGAAATGAACCTTCGTATCTCTAGGAACAGCTGGAGAGGCTCAGGTCTACTCATCCTGCTCAGAATGGACACGAGGAATTTGGATTAGATGCAGATGGAGTGGGGATTTTGTTAATGACAGAAAGAGAAGCAAACATGTTGAGGCATAACTGCCTGAATACAAATGCAAAATATCTGTGTACATATTTCCGACTTTAAACTATGAACACCATAAATATGCTATCATGCAAAAGGCAAAGCATATGTAAATGCAACAATATCCCATTACCTCTGCAGCAAAGAAGAATTTTCATAACTCATTCATATCCCATTGAATCAGCACAAAGATTCACTGCTGGCTGTTAATTATCCTCTACAAAGACCTGGTTATTGTGTTCAATTTTAGTAAAGGCGCCGTTGTTATTGTAGTGTACATAGAGAGAATGGTACCTGAGGGAGCAGGGAGGAAATAAGCTTGTGAAGAATTTTAACTAGGAGAGTTTTGTTGCACAGAAGGGAATCATAGGGTGGGATTTTGATATGTGCTTCAGGAAATTAAGCTTTTTCAAGACAAAAAACCTTGCTGTGACTCTCTGACTATGTGATACCACTCAGTATTTGAAAGACATCAGCCACTTAAAAATTGCTTGCTGTTACTTAAAAGAATTTCTAAGACTACTTTGACTGAAGGGTAGACAGGAGGAACTGGTCTGTTTTTCTCTGAAGTCTATGACCCTCCAATCACATCAAGGAAGGTGTATGCAAGAGTTCACAAGGCCTATTCATCTCCCTGGGGTTTTGGAGGGGCACTTGGAGGCCACCAGCCAAAGGCAGCAATGCACTCCTCCACACCAGCATGGAGGAGCTGGGACCTCACACAGGAGCTTTCCTGGCAGGACCCAGGGCAGTGTCACAGCAGGAGAGCACCAGCTGCAGCCATGCTTTGGGCTGGGTGCGGTGCTGGGGTCACCAGGGCTCATCGGAATTCGGGAAGAGAAGAGCTGGGAAAAATGGTGAGTTATCCCAGGGGGCTGAGTATATTCTGCACCGAACGATTGTAAACACTGCAGTCGTTTGGCATTTTAGAGGGCTCCACTGAAGGTGTTATTTTAGTGAGTGAGTTCTTTCCCACATGCCTTCCACTGAGTCAATGTCAGGCGGGAGGAGGCAAAGCCTTGAGACACTTGAGCTTCTAGAGCCATTGCTGTTGGTATGAAGCAGGTAGGTGGCTCAAGGCTCATGTGGGAGGACTAGCCTTGCTCACAGGCAGCACAGCAGCTGCAATGTAGTCAGCCTCATTCCCCATTTCTCATTTCTACTCCATGCCTCTCTTCTTCTTGGTGGTGCAGGGGTAAGTACAGAGTTCACAGAATGGCTGTTTGTTCCAAGAGTGCAAGTTGAAAGGACGGGAGAAAGCATGTAACTTTGGGTGGAAATACTGAGAGAAGTAAGAAAACAAAATAAAGCTGAAGGAAGATAATTAAAACTTCTATAAATACCAAGAATAGCTAGGGATGAAGGGAACACAAAGAAGATATCAGGTCAGGAAAGTGAAGCAAAGAACTTTGGGGTGGGATATAAGAAACTACAAGATACGACAGGATGATCACTGTTGGCCACTGTGATGGTGTCTCTGAACAAGCAGGATTCCAATGCATTTCTACTATTCACAGCTTGGGAAGTGTTGCAAAACCATATTGCGTGTATGTCTTCTTGTTACCAGAATTATTTTTTGCATTTTGGCATACCCCTGGGTTAGAAGGGAAGACCATAAATATTTTGGGGGTTTTAATAATGTGACTACAAACTTGTGTAGTATTCCAACAGCTGCTTGTAAAGTTCCTGTTTATTTAGGAGCGAATTGTATCACATCTGTATAATTTTTAATGTTTAATATTAAAACATCTTGAGAGGATTTTAAAGATTTTTTCCTCTATTGCTTTTCTGTGATGAGTCAGAAAATAGTTTTGATGCCCCTTCTGCCTCTGATTTTCTTGACCCCCAGCTGTTGTCCTGCAGCTGGAACAGATGCACACTGTACCTCCCGAGGTCTCACTGGCAGCACAAGGGGAAAATAGCCCTCAGCAAAATTCTGTGGGAGACATGCTGTGCCCCATGTGTAAACCTGGTGGATCAAAGATATAAACTAGGAGTATGTGGGGTTTTCTTTCAGTTCCTGCAGGGGGGTAAGACTTGCCTTAACTAGATTTACCTTCTAGGAGTACAAAGTCCGTATGGAAGAACGCTGGGTCTTCTGGTTTAGACTGTTTTTATCAGCCTTAAAATAAAAAGATACTAAAATTAATGTGCAAAATGTTGCAAGGGAAATGATCAGCTGGCCAGCCTCTAAGGGATGTATCTGTAGTTGTGTCCCAGAAGCTCAAGTGTGATCATGTTCAGGCGCTCAGCTGGAGCAGTAGAGCAGGCAGACTGACTGTGCTCTGACCTGAGGATTGGGGGCAGTTTGCTTTCTCTCCTTTCCTCCATTCTTTTCCCTTCATTCAACCAAGCAGCCTGGCCACCCTGTGCTGCAGCATTTCAGTGGTATTTTACATCAGAAGCACACAACCCTAAGCAAGGGCTTTTCTAGTAGATAAGTTGCATCTTCTTATTATGACTATCCTAAACTATTTCTAAGTGTGCTAATTGCAGTAAATGGCTGTAATTCTCTTATGGCTCAATTCATACCATGGTTAAAAACTACACAACAAAGGAAGGGTCCATTGCTTGTGCAGCCTTCAGTTTTGGCCTGAATACTGGCTTATATAGGGTTAGTCTTTATGCACAAGGTAAAGAAACACCAAGGCAGCAAATGTTGACTGAAAGTCTGAAGGCTGTTGAGATGAGCTGGGACCTCTGAATGTTCGAGAAAATGTGTATCAAAATCCAGAATACCTTATTACAGTGGTATTTGTGATCTTGCTTTTCACACTTTGTGTTGCAGCAGCAGAGAGAATTTGCTCAAGGTCATTGTTTCCTGGTGAATGTTGTGCCTTAATGGGATTCAGGGCAGCACTATCGGGAAGGAGCAAATGAGCTCAGCTGGGACCACCAGCTTTGAGGGATTTGGGCCCCTTAGTGAAGCCTGGATCAGCCCAAAACCCCTGTCAAGGACACACCTGAAGAGAAAGAAATCTAAGAAGTGCTGGCACACAAGGTAGGTGACTGCAATTTTGGGTTGGTTTGTGCTACATAACAGAGCTCATTTGGGACGTCAGCATGGAAGCAAATGTGTGTCAACTGCACAGGTGATGGATGGAGTGAGTAATCTCACAAGATATGTGAGAAAAGCACAGAGATGAGATCAGCCACAGGGGAAGTAGACCAGCGGTTAGGTAAAAGTGAAAAAGAAACAAAGGAAGGGAGAGTTATTCCTCCTTTTTTTGAATCATAGAATTATTTATATTGAAAAAGTTCTTAAAGATGATCAGATCCAGCCATTAACACAGCATTGCCAAGTAGACCACTAAACCATGTCCCTAAGCCTCACATCTATATGGCTTTTAAATCCCTCCAGGCATGGTGCCTCCACCACTTCTCTGGGCAGCCTATTTCAATGCTTGATAATCCTTTCAGTGAAGAGATTTTTCCTAATATCCAATCTAAACCTCCCCTGGTGCAACTTGAGGCTGTTTCCTCTTGTTCTATTTCTTGTTACTTGGGAGAAGAGGCCAAGTCGCACCTGGCTACACCCACTACACGTAGTGCAGAGTGATGAGGTCCCCCTTAAGCCTCCTTTTTTCCAGGCTAAACACCCCCAGCTCCTCAGCTTCTCCTCATAGGACTTATTCTCTAGACCCTTCAGCATCTTCATTGTGTTTTTCTGGACATGCTCCAGCACCTTAATGTCTTTCTTGTAGTGAGGGGCCCAAAACTGAACGCAGATCTTGAGATGTGGCCTCACCAGTGTCAAGTACAGGGGATGATCACAGCCCTGGTCCTGCTGGGTACAGTTTTTGGGACTAAAACAACTACCCAGTGTAAGCACTGAATTGGAAACACTTTCTTCCTATTTGTGTGAAGGAATCTAGAATATTTTTTAGAGCAAGTACTGCCCCTAAAATGTGAGTTGCTTCCTGGGATAGAAGGAGGAAACATATTCAGCAAGAAAGGGGGTTAAAAAGACATGGGAGGGACTTTATCCTTCTCCTACTCATCCTTTACCTTTTCCTAGGAACTACATTTCCTGATGAGAGGATATGTTATGTAAACCATGCAAATTGGTTTTTTAAAAATAACTTCACTTCAAATGTAAACACACGTGTTGCACTGGGCTCTTTCTGGGCTTCTCAGTGAGTGAGTGTGTGTGCCTAAGGCATGTGTTGCTGCCTTGCCCACGGCTGCGCAGGGCTGGCAGGAGCAGCCAGGGAGCAACAGGGCAGAACAGGCAGGGGCCAAGGGAGCGCTGGGTGCCTGGGACTGGAACCCTGGTGGAACAGGAGCTGGCAATTTTCTGTGTGACACAGACCAGATGTTGTGATGGACCATTTTTGTAATGACCAGGTAAGATGGCAGCAGGAGCAGCAGCTGTGAAACAGCCAGCGCCTCCGGACAAGAGAACGTTACATCTTCGTTTTGGTTACTTTTAATATCTTCCTGTTATGAACAAGGATCCTGCTGAATGCCCCTTCCTAGAGGCAGGCAGGCTGCTGGAGCGAGGCGTGTTTGCGTGATCTGTCAGGCAGGCAGCAGAGAGGGAATGCCTCGGCACCCCTGGGAGCCTGGGTGTATCTCATACACCAGCCAGGGCGAGTGGAGGGAAGGTCTGTATGGCCACCAGGTCAGCCTGGGGGGGCATTTTGGTTTAATCACGTCTCGTATATGGCAAGGGGTATCATTGTATTTTTCAGCTTTGCTTTTTCCGACAGTTTTAGATACCTCATGTGGGGAAAGTAGTATCTTTTAAAGAATACATTCTATATTTGGTAGTGAGTGATTTGAGGCATGAATGTGTCTGAAGGAGAAAGGCTTTTCAAGCAGCATGCTGCTGGCTCAAAGGTTCCTCCACAAATTCTGCTGGGCCCTGCCTCTGAGTCGTGCTGCCCTCTCACCAGCCTGAGCCTTGAGGAATCAATTCAGGAACTGCTTGAGACTCAGCACGATATTCTTCAATCATCTCTTTCTACTCTGAAAGAAAAATACAGGGAAATGTCAGAGAGAATTAACAACTTAGATGGGCTGTTGGCAAAGCTTGAAAACTGTACAGAGATGATTGAGAGATGAGCACTGTCCACAAGGAAAGAGCTACTAATACTGCACAGGTGGTGGGCTCAGAAAAATTAGTTTTGGGGTTTTATTAAGTACAGCACAACCTTAAAAAAAGAGGTGAAAAGCTAAATCTAACTTGTCTTCAGCCAGTATCTTGGCAGTAGAACTAATTGACAAAATGTTGGGAATGGCCTCTGTTAACTTCCAGGCTGAAAATCTCAAGTTGGCTCTAATGCCACGGGGCTGTAAAGAGACTCTTCTTACACACAAGCATGTGCAAAACGGTGCAAAGCAGAGAGCATGGGACAGGCAGCAGCAGCATCTGTGGGGGCTTTGCAGGATTTCTGGCTCAGGCTTTGAGGCAACCAAGAGGACACTGAGATGCTGCTGAATTCAGAGCCTCTTTCACCATTAATGCCTCGAGTTGTTCTCCTGCACAACTACAGGTGCATGGAACAAGCAGAACCCGCGCTGGTTGTGCTTGGGAGCTGTGTCTGCAGCTGCTTCCAGGAATGCCAACTGATGCTGGGTGGCAGCACTTTGCAAATTGTGAAGGTATGTGGAAAATATACAAGAGGAAGGAAAAATATTTTCCAAAGAACAGAATGGAGCAGTAGTCAAATAATTAGATTCTTAGTCAAAACAGAGGACAAGGGAGAATGTTGATCCATTCTTCTTTGAGATAGAAAGATGGTGAAATGGAGGATAGACTGGGATTTAAAAAAATGGGAATTTATTTCTTGATTCTGCCATGAGACTTCATGTGTAATCTCTGGCAAGGCTCTTAATGCTGTTGCATATCTTACTCATGTCTGTGAAATGGGGATAATCTCTTCCATGATAAAAAAAGAATTTTTGAGGAGAACATCCTCAATGGTTTAAGTCCTCAAGCAGGGAGGTAGAGCAGTATCAGAGGGAGTACTCTGATTTCCTTCTATTATGGGCACCGCTGAGTTCGATTAGAAACAAGCCAGGATTTCAAACAGTTTTGGAGTTGAACAGTCTTGGTATCCAACAAAGAGATAATGTTTTTTATTGGGAGATAAGGATATTTTGTTTCTCACAGTGTAAACACAAAAATATTTGTCTTTGTAGATTAGCTGCAGCAATGAAAATACTTTGCATAGTCAGTAGTTGGGAGTTCTCAGACTTGGTTAATACATCCTAAATGGTCTGGTACAGTCTGGAATGGGGAGTTGAATTAAACAAGAGAAACTGGGCAGGGTGAGGCTTTATCACTTAGGATACAGTCAGTTCTGTTCTCTGTGAAGTCTCTGCTTCTAACCCTCACTGATGACCACATAGCAAATGTGGACAAATGGTGGGCAAACCAATGAGGAAATGGGAGAAAGGACCATCAACTCACTGTTGTGTTGGTTGCCACTAATTTTTGATAAGAGAGTGGCTGCCTCTCTGCCCCCATAGGAAACCCTTAACGTACTTTAATTCCTATTGATTTCTATTTGACAAAAATGGTATCTAACAGTTTACTGAAGCTAAAATTTGGAGTCCTTTATTCTGACTTTAACCAGTAAGTTTCTTCTCACCATAGGAAGCAGATTACAAAGAAGCATGGGGGCAGATTACAAAGTTTCACAGATAATTTGTAGACCCCTAAAATTGTTGTGGGTTTTTGTTTTTGTTGTTCTTTTTTTTCCCCCTGTGGCCTTTAGAAACCTGCTTTCCAGCCTGCCTCCTCCATTGCCTGAAAATCATGGGAATAAGGAAATGTTTGCTGACTTCCAAATGTGAGTAACAACAAAACTGTGAAGATCTGGGTCCCAGAATCTCAGAAATCAAGTGTGTATTTAGCTTTGAGTTTCTGCTGAGTCCTACTGCTCTGGGACATTGACTCTTTAGGGAGCAGTAAGTAAGAAAAAGGCAGCTTTCTTCCTCTGGACTAGAAATAACTTGCAGATTTAATTGACTTATTTTATTATAGATGTTTATGTTGAATTGTCCTACAACAGCAATTGTGTAATTCATCCAGGAAATAAAATGGCTCCAATGACTAACTTGAGTGTCACATAAAAAAATCAGTGAGTACTGCCAACTTCCTAAGGTTTTAGAATACTGTTCCCTTAGACTGTTAAAGTTGTAGTCAACTTGTTAAATATTTACTTATTTAACAAACATGCTGTTTTAACTTCCTCCCTATATCCTTAAGTAATGAATGACAAAGCACAAAAAGAAGGCTACTCACCTCGTTTACTTTAGATTAGGAAAAACAGGGACTGACTAGTGTAACATACTGAATTGAACAGGTATTTATATTCCCACAAAATTGCAAAATGTAGCTAGTTTAGATGACGGTAAGAGTTTAGAAAAGTTAAGAGTTTAGAAGACTTTATTGCTCCAAGCCTTGGAGATTCTTATTGCCTTGCTAGGTCATTATTCATCTCTTAGCAACAAAAGATTAAAAAAAAAGTTCATAAAAAATCTCAGGATAAGATCACAAACATGTAGCAGCAAGAATAACAATGCTACACACATCCCTTTATCACCCTGTGACAAGAATGGGCACCTCTGGTTTTTTGGAGTTAATCTTTTTGGGAAGAAGAGGGGAATAGCAGGATTTGACTGCTGAATTCTTTCATTATCTTTCCTTCGTGTGGGGTATGAAGGACAGTGAATCAGAGCCCTGATAGATACAGCCACAGGCATCCCGGGCAGCCTAGGTGCATTGATTGCTTCAGCACCTACAAGCAAGACTGCTGAGCTTGAGAGACAAGTTTCCTTGTTACACAATAAGAATAAAAAGTTCCTGGATTGTATTTTTAGAGATGTAAGCGTGCTTAGCAAATACGGTCTGAGGCATACAGTGCAAAAGAGAGGGATAGATGAAAGCTGAGTTACTGTGACTAGAACATAAAAAGACAGGCAGTCATCCAGAGGGGATTGTGAATGTTGGCATGCCAGAGTTCGTCCCTGGATGTGTTAACTGACAGGTAACTTAACACACAACCCTGGAGTCAAGTAAACAAACCTTGTCAAAGACTCCCAAGCTATGAAGAGGCAGAAATGTGACTGAGACAAGAACTGTAGTGGGTAAGTGGTTTCTGGAAGATTGTGTGTTCATTGATACATGGTGCAGCACAGGGCTTGGATCTCTCTCGCTTTCAGTTTCCTTTTAGCATCCAGTGAGGCGCCAGAGAGGTGTGACACTGGCAGGAGTGTCTCTGGCACACCAGCAGAGCCAGGGACCCTGCCCTACACTGGCAAGGGTGAGTAGTGCCAAGAACCCTGACTTAACTTCTTTTCTTCAGCTGTGTCTTCTGCATGGATACCACATCTGTATTACAGAAAAACCAGGAACATTTAGAGGCCCAAGATGTGTGTCCCTCACCAAACTTTTAAGAATTGTTAGACCCATGGATATCAGTGATGTGACAGATCAGAAAGTGGGATGAAAGGCTTTTAAACAGCACTGGTTCCTGCTACGTTAAGACCAAACTCCAGGCTGCCAAGGCATGAAGTTTACCTCCAGTCTGCAGTGAACCAGAACTTGAAGATGCTGTTTTCTCTTTGTCTAGCGTTCCGCACGTGCACGTTCTTGTGAGGATATTCCATGGGGTCTTTAAGAACAAAATCTGGTCCTTCCTTTTATCTTGGGTTTCAGCTCTTCAGGTTTGAGAAATCTGCATGAAAAAAAAAATCTTTCTCCCCAAAGTCAAAGGGCAAAAATGGAGTATGTCATCATCGAAGCTGGATAGTGATGGATTAGAAATCCAGCACAGACCAGTGAGCTGCAGATCTGGTGGGGCTTGGTTTCCCTTGGGCAAATCTTGTTTGGATTCTTCTAGGTCTACATAGCTGGAAGCTCTGACTGCAGCTTTTCCTGTGGGTGGGTATTCATAACATCTTTCATCTTCACAGCTTTCTTGGTGTTTAATATGGGTTTAACTCAAACTTCAGTGGGTCTTCTTCTACTTAGCAGCTTGTTCCTATGAAATGTATAGGAATGTAGCATTTTCAGCCTTTTGTTGCTCTGTCAGATGTGGTTAAAATTGGCTACTGTTTGTTCTTGTTCCTTCTCTCTTGCACAACATGCAAGCATGTACACGCACGTGTGTGTGCACACATGCGCACACACATACAGAGATTTATTATGCATATGAAGAGATAATGATCTCAACCCCCTTTTAATTTCTGTAGGAATCCAGGCTAGGAAAAAAAAGTATTGCAATGCTGTTTCTTTGGTTGAGGAAAAGGAGAATTAACTATTTTTTTTTTTTTAATGCAGCAGACAGAATATACAATTACCACTTTGCTTAAACATAACGTGCTGCTGAAAATCTAGCACTACTATTAAAAAGATACAGTGGGCTCTGTGTCCTGGAACTGCACAGTCGTGCTTGTGCACGACATGCACGCTTTGCCTCCAGTGCCAGAGTAGTCCTGCTGAGCCTAGAGGAATGCGTAGGGAATGGAGGCTTGCCGCGACATCCCGTCTCCATTATGTCTTTTGGAGCTTTGCCACAGAAAAGAAGGAATTTTATCCTTCATTTGTAAGTAATTAAGATGATAGTGGAGTTTGAATTTTCCAACTTTGTGAAAACAAACTAATAGCAATGATCCACTTCAATAACTCAGATATTAATTGACACAAGAGAGAGAAACAATACATTAAAAAATAATTAACTTTCGTTAATTAATTTTTAGAAATAGGAAGGACACCTGCAGCAAATGCAGATGCTTCCAAGTGTCATTAGACTGGGAAGGTTGTGCAGTAATTTGGAAACTAAAACAGGTCGAAAGGACCAGGAATGATCTGCAGCATCTTTGGAGTAGTGGTGTAAAGTATGTGATTGCTAGTGAGCTGCAATAAAGGTGATGAAGATGTGCATTTTTTTAAGGATGTTTATAGAAGCCAGAGGTTAATTAGCAGTTAAAAAGCATCCACTGGTGTTTTATGTCAGCACCATCAGTGTGTTAATTATTGTCATTTTCAGCCTCAAATGTGTCTCTTTCAGACTTAAGCTGAAACAGATTGATGATTCTTTTACTGAGGCATTTCTTAGATAAATTTTAATTAGTTACTTTCCCCCTCCCCCCAAACAGTTTTCTTATATGACCAGAACTGGAATTTCATCTCACTTGGCTTCCTCTTCCTTGGCATTTGATGCAGTTCAAGTATTACCTGTGGTAATGCAGGAAGGTAAGAGGAATGCATCTGTTACCAACGTATTGTCCAAATTTTAAATTTTGAATTCTCAGATGTAGACAGAAAAATGTGAAATGAACCCTTGAACTTCCCACCTCCTCTTTCAAACTTAGTGAGTAGAAAGGCACAAACCTAATTTGTTCTGTTCCTCTTAATGCTTTTGTCTACTTTAATAGAATTATGCTGCAAGGTAAGATCACAGAAGTTTTACACGCATGCCACTGTGAACATGCCAGAACTCTTCAAAACCTGGGGTTCCTCAGAGGGAGAGCTGACCAGGCACCTTGGGGGCATTTAAGCCTGCCAGTTGAGATGACATGGGCTGTGTGCAGTCCCCTAGCATCTATTAAAACAAAATGCTGAGACCTTCTATGAGGTCAGGTTGTACTTTGCATCAGACACCTCTCAGGGAAGGTTCTCTTGTCCAGCCCTCTTCTGTAAGTTGCTTCCCACAACTCCTTTCAAAGATCCTGTCAGGGATTTTTTTCCCCTAAGAAACAAAAACCCTCCCTCACCTGAAGATATGCAAGAATCCAGAACTGTCATCCAGGTTTCCAAACGACCTTAAATGGACATTCATTTGATCTCTCCCTGTTCAGACCACACTGTGGCCTTCTGCCTGCTGGAACTGAGACTTGTCAGAGAAAGCACGGAATGTAGTTTGGACGATAGCCCCAGACTTCCTTCTCCTAGAGGGAGCCACGGAGTCCTGTTTGCTTATGTTTCGGAAATGGGAACTCAGACTGAGATTCATAAAAGTAAGTCACTTCATCCCTCCAGAAGTATTCCCTTTCAGAATTCATAATTCCTGGTATTGTGTTTTCAAATTTTCAGCAAACATATGTGCATGTATATAATTTGCCAATCTCTTCCATTTCACTGGCCTGCTTTTCTATCAGTACTATTAAAAATAAAATGCCAAATTGTAAGAAAGACAGAATTACGCTAGACATGAAATACACAAGAAATTTTTTTCTGTTCAGGTGACTTTATCTATATATCTGTTTATTTACTTCCATTCCAATTTTATGATGGGTCATGGAAGAAGATCCTCAGATGCTGTATTACTGATTCTGCAAGTCATGGTTATGTGGCCTCTTCCTCTGAGCAATTTTTCTAACCTTACTTAAAAGATTTACAATTTTTTCCCCAATTATTTCTATAATTAGATTTTTGTTGTGATGACCTTGAAAGGCAGGAATTAAGCATAAACAAACAGGATAATGATGGGGCACAAAGGCAGTAACTTTTAGGAAGCTTGAAAGAAAAAGACACGTACTTCTCATTTAAGAGTGGTGAAATGAAAGAAGTGTCTACGATGACTACGGCAAATTTTCAGCTATGTACTGATCTGCTTTTTCCTGGTGCCTCTTCCCAAATGGGAGGGAGATTAGATTACTTTGTTTCATCTTTGTAAGAAAGAAATATTCTTAATGAAAAAAATTCTTACTTTGATGGACTATGCTGCCAGTTGAATAAAAATCACACATATATGACAAGGAAGATTTAACCAATACACTCTTTATTTATTTATTTACACAACTAAAACCAAGATAAAGAAATTAATGGGGAAAAACTGCCTTATGCAAATACACCAAACTTTTTTCCCTATTGTAGTGACAGTTTAACACAAGAAAGAAAAACCAGCAGAAATAATTTTCTCTAATGTTATTAAGGACAGAATCTGTTTACCACTCAAATATTAGATGTCACCAGAGAATCTGACAATTTGCAAAATACACAAAAATACATCACCTGGGGAGAGTTACAGCTGTAACAAACAATTTCTGACTAAAAAGGAACATGACTTATTTTGTCCCAATTGCTCAAAAAAATTCATAAATAAAATGACTAGGTTGAAAACAATGTTCCAGAGATCTGCCCTCGCATATTGGTGCATGTAAAGGTTGGACAGACTTTCTGTCGGCCCCATTCCTTGAAGACCAGTCATTTGTGTTGGTGAAGTCACAGCCTTTAGATTTGTGCACAGACTGGGTTGTTAGGCTACTTATTCACAGGTTCTTCCTCTTACTGGGGCTAGGCAGCATGTTTCAGACCTCCAGTGAAGTGCACGAAGGGCCTGGAGCTGGCACGTTCCTGCTGTGGCTGCTGTGCTGCCCACTCGTTTGCTAGGCCTGCCTCCATCCCATCAGGTCTCTCCTGCTAACACCTGGATCCAGGTAGCCGAGATTTCTCTTTGACCTCTGTTAATGGAGCTGTTTCAAGCAGAGACCAGTATTTTTAGAATTGCTTCTTCATTTAAAACAGAAAAAATGCTCTCCTAAGTATTATTTATCTTTCCTATCGTTACACTTGGAAACCATCACACTACTGCAGCAGCCTATACAAATACCTTGATATCTCACACAGTCTCAAGTACCATTTGTGCTCCTCTAGAGGCTTGAAATCCTGGGCTACTGACAGACACTTTACACAAAACATAGCCAAAAGCAACTTCTTGTGTTGTCCAGCAAGCCTGACACCCTGAATTAATCTACTTGCAGCTGCTGAAGAGTCTTACCTCTCCTCATCTACTCCCACCCATGGAGCTCTGATGCTCACTCTGTATAGTTTGACTCAATTTAGCTTGCAATATGAGGAGCAGTATTTTTGCAGGATTTATTTTCTTACAGTGATGTCCATGAGCTATCAGGTTGGCTCAGCTTCTGGGTAGACCACACCTACTGCTAAGGCCTGCTCCCCCCTTGCAAAATTTGTGTTTTTGTAGCACTCACGTCAGAATAGGGAGGTCCTTTCTGGAGGATGATGACACAATGCTAGCCAACACTTTTATCTGACCACTGCTGATTTTATAGCAGGCAAGGGCTCATTTCTCTATTTGGTGAACTCAAGTCATGCAACTATCTCCAACTACTATGTGCTGACTCATGAAACCTCACAGATCAACTTCCTGTCAGTACTGCCTGTGGCCCTATGTAAGGATGACCCAATATTTTAAGTAAATGGACCCATATGGGACATAGAAATTAAGAGTGCCATATCTAGGATTCATAGCTACATTCTTGTTCCTGTCTGCTAAGACTTAAACAAATGGCAAAGGAAGGCTGAAATTCAAAATGAAGTTGAATTCTATGAAGTTTAAGATGTCTGATTCAAAACCTTGCAATTATCTTGGGTTTAGCAGTACTATGTAAATGTTTAGCCCTTAGAAAACACATGGCCTTCTAGATTCTAGTGAAATTTTAAACAGATTACTGAAATAGAAGAAGGTACCTCAAATTCAAAATGACTTTTCCTGAATGGTTAGGTTTTCTGATGTTCTAGTTACTTTCTGAGGTATGAGATTTACAGATAACCCTCCTTGTTGTCCCTCCAGTAAAGGACACATTTTAAGGTAGATTGTTGAATGGAATCCCTGCTGATTCTTCAATGGCATTTAAAACCCAGCCTTTCAAACTGAAGTGACCTGAGCCCGAGTTTTCCTGGTGTTACATTCTGTCACAGCAGAATGCATTCCTGTCCGTCTTGTCCAGTCACATTCTAGGCTTCAGCATGGCAAAACCACCACTCTACAGAGGAATGGAGTACCACAGCTGTGAAAACTGAACTGGACCACATACCAACAATCCTTCAATAATATATTCCTTTAAATAAATGCAGGGTTACCAGTAGAAGGGACCACTTAAGACAGAAACATGTCATAGCTCAGAAATTTCCAACTACTACAGAGACAGAAAAGCTATTTCCAAGTATAGCAGACACTGTCCTGAATGGAAGTTGTGTTAGACAGTGCACTTCCTTCTGAATTTGTACTGAACTGATATGCACATAGAGACTGAGCTCCAAGACTTAAACCAATGATATAAGTTACAGTGGACAAATACAGCATTGAGCTTACAACTGAAATACAGGGTAGGTATTAAGTTTTAGCATTCTTTCCGAGTTGCATCTTATTTCACCTGCCAAAATCTTCTCTCAGGTTCCATCAGAAGCTGGTAGATTATTGCTTCCTCTCCCATATTATACCGATACTTACCCCAAAGGCTGCATCTCAGTTCTGAAACTGCTGCATTTTGATATATAGTAGAGGTATTATTATTTATAGACCAGTATTACTGTCTCTGTATCTACACAGTTCAAATTACAACACACCCTTTTCAGCAATTTGATTGAGAATTCATCCCAGGACCTGCAGTTAACCCGGAACAGGCTAGAAGCAGCAGGCAAAGGCTTAAAGAGGCCCCCTTATTCTTTAAGAATCAAATGGTCATGGTTAGTTTATTCAGATCATATACAGATACAGTACATCTGGTGGGCACTCTCAGGAAAGAGCAAACAACAGCTCCTCTAATTGGGCATGGAGCTCAGTCTGTGGGGATACTGTCACAGTAGTAGGAAGACCCACACCAACACACCAATGGGAGCTTAGAGGTGTCCAGTTCTGATACAGTATCTCCCTCATATATCCCGTATTTTTCTAGTAAGTGTTTTGATGATACCATATTGAGAAACAAAAAAACCTATAAATGTCTTCTCTCATTTTAAATTTTTTTCTTCTCATGTGTTCATAATCTCCACTGGGGAGTGGTAAATAGACACACATAATTTCTAGTACCAATCAGTTTCTATTTAACAATTCTGTCTGAGTCTCTTTACACATCTTTTTCGTAACAGCAGTTTTTTTTCCAAATTTCTTGTAATTTATCTTTTTTTTTATTGTCTGCTTTCTAAATAGCCTATTAATATTCCAGTTAAGTTCTTTTTTATCTGAATTTAATAACACCGTAACAGTGTCCCCCCCCCTAATTTTAGATACTTGACTAGAAAAAGATGGTCCTCCGCTGGTGTTAAGCCTAATTACATCTGAGTTTTATTGCACTGAAAAACTCTTTTATATGTAAACTCAATCCCATTATTGGTATTTAAAATCTTTCTGTTTTAAAGCACTGCAGTTATGTCCCAAGCCAGCAATCAGATTTGTGTAGGTAAACTACTCTATTGACAACATCTCATTTAAGTCAGACAGCTTTCAACATGCACCCGGTTGTACAAAAAACAACAACGTTCATATTTAGATTAAATCCTAGACAACATGATCTTCCTAAAGTAAAATGCCATTGACAGTATGTGGCAGTATGCTGCTAAATAGCAAGGGCCAGGTTTTTAATATCATTTCCCTCTTCACAGCATATGAACAGGAATTATTTCTCTTACACGTCAGTCTTTAAATGAACTCTTAGGTTACTGAAGTCTGAAGTAATCAGTAATAGTTCTGGTTCCAGGATGACAGACTCTCATATATTTCACTAGCAACTTCTGATACTGCCAAACAAACTGCAAGTTCTACACTAGCTGTAGAAGACTTTCTTTAGATACCACAAGAGTAAGGTAATTTTGCATTTTCATTTTTTTTCCTAAAATGTCCTTATGTAGGTATCCTGACGCACTTTTAAATGTTGTGTGTATTAGCTTTCACTGGCTAAAAATTATTCCTGACACTGTTTTAAAAAACCCTCCCTTCCACTTCTAGTTACAACTTTTGCTTCTTATTAAAATAAAAAATACAAATTGCAAAAGAAGCTGCTTCTTTATGGCTATGTTATCTACCTTGCCAACAACCAATTCTGAAGTAGAATTACAAGAGACTATGTAAACAAATGCAGACATTTAACAAACAGAAGTGTTTGATTGGGGTTTTTTAACTACCTTGGGAAAAATGTATTGTGACAAAAAGTTTTGGGATTAATTTACAACTTAATAGTAAGTCACCTGAAGGTACTCTCAGCAAAAGTAAATTGGTTAGAATTAAGACTAAACATCACAGAGTAGGAACAATCTTCCTCCATCATCACTTCCTGATATTAAACTCACATTTTCTCAGTGCATTTTTTCCTGTTCTGTAATAGTTTCTAAGCTAAGCTTGGGCAGTTACTGCAAGGTCACAGTGCTGGGAGTGATTAAAAAGCACTCTTTATTCTCTGCTCTGAGTGGCTGTTGAAAATCCTGACCATACTTCTGGGTTTCCTACTTACTAACTTTGCCATTGCTTTATCTCAGTAGCCTGTGACTCCAAATACTCAGCCCAGCTATGGACAGATGAGACTGTGCTCACTGTATCTCCTAGTTAATCCTCAGTGCTAATTACATGAGAGATTGTAACAGGAAAGTAGGTTTGAGTTTTTTCAGCCTCAGTCAGACTCCCTGGAACACCACACTAAGGGTAACTAAGAAAAATTAATTCTTTAGGAGAATTTCCAAGCTGAGGGTCAAAATCAGTGCCTCAACCTATGCACTGGCCTATGACCCTGCACTCAGATGTGACGGAAGGCCAAGCCCAAACTGTTCCCCTTTACAGGAACCTTTCACAAGCTACATGGTGTAACAGAGAAACAGGCCCCACTAATAATCATTCCTGTATCATCATATACTTATGTAACGTTTTAAACATATTTCCTGCCTTAGTTTAACAATCCGAGAGCTCCCAGTTTCCTTTGTGTTGCATAACATGAGAGACAGACCAGCAAACTGACGTTGAGGGGAATCTTATTAATTCTCCTTAACATGACCAAAATAAAGCCTGCTGGCACAAGCGCTCGATCCGTGCCAAGGCTCGGCTGCCTAGCTCGGGGCAGGTACTACCCCTGGGAAGCCGTGTCGCGCTAAAATCTAACTCGCGGCCCTATCCTGGGTTTTGTTATGCATTAGAGACAGCGGAGGTTTTAGGTTCCTCCGCCCGGGTCAGGCAGGTGCGAGCCCGCCACAGCGCTTATGCAACGGCGGCACGGCGGGGTCGCCCCGCTGAGGCAGGCGCTGCTCCCGGGCTGCGGCGGGCGCTGACCCGGGCGCCCCGTCCCGCAGGGGGCCGGCCAGCGGCAGCCTCCGGGCACAGCCAGCCCGGGCGGACGGGCTCCCCTGGGGACGGCGCGCCGACATCTTAGCGGCAGCGGGACAAAGCGCGGCGGCGCTGTCTGCCGGCCGGGCGCT
Source organism: Acanthornis magna (assembly GCA_036785705.1). Classification (NCBI taxonomy): domain Eukaryota; kingdom Metazoa; phylum Chordata; class Aves; order Passeriformes; family Acanthizidae; genus Acanthornis; species Acanthornis magna. The sequence goes on from JAWUZG010000012.1 coordinate 12,996,133, forward strand.
GCTCGGCCGCCGCCCCGAAGCCGCGGCTGTCGCCGGCCATGAGTGACAGCCACGGCGGGGAAACTTCGAAAGATCGCAGCCCTGGCCCGGCGCCCCCCGGGCAAAAGCGCGGCGGGGGCGCGGGGGACGGGGGGGGGTTGAGGGGGGGGGATAGCGCCACCGCCGCGCAGCTGTGCCTGTGCGCTGACCCCTGCGGGCGATCGGGCCCCGCGGTGTCAGGGGAGCGCGGCGGCTGGGCCGCCTCCCGGGGCGACGGGTCCCGGGCCGGCGCGGGCCGCGGGCTCCCGGCGGATCCCGCTCATTGTTCCCCCCACCAGCCCTGGCAAACAGGAAGCCGCCCCGGCATGGGGCGCCCCCCCCGCCCCCGGCGGGTGACTGGCAGCCCGGGCGGCCCGTGCGAGCGGCGGCGGCGGCGCAACGCAGCCAATAAGGGCGCGCGCGCGCGGGCGTGGGCGGGAGTTCCGGGCTGGCAAGCGGGCGGGCGGGCGGCGGTGTCGGCCGGGCCCCCTCTCCCGCGGCAAGCCCCACCTTTCGGCTTTCCCGCACCGTCAATCAAAATAGGAAAAAAAACCCGGAGTAGGCTCGGGCCGCCGCCGCCGCTTCAGCCCGCCGTGAGCACAATAAGCATGTCCCCGGCGGCAGCCGCCTAGCCCCAGCCAGCAGGGCCTGTGTGCGAGCCAGCCAGCCAGCCTGCCTGCCTCCCGCCCAGCCAGCCAGCCAGCCGGCCGCTCGCACTCACACCATGACCGGTACGTACGCACCGACCGAGCCGCCCCGGGGGCTCCCCGCTCCTGCTCCGGCCCTGCGCGTCCCCGCTCCCGCCCCGGAGCGTCCGTGTGCGAGCGAGGCGAGAGCGGCACTGAGAGCAGCAGCAGGAGGAGCAGGGGGAGGAGGGAGAAGAGGGGCAGGGGCAGCAGCACGGGGAGGAGGAGGAGGAGGAGGAGGAGGGCTCCGTGCGGGAGGGCGGGGGGAGCGCTGGGGTTAGGGGGGGGGAGAGGGAGGGAGGAAGGGAGGGAGGGAGAGGGAGGGGGGTGATCGCTCCCGTCAGTGACTCTCCCCTCCCCCTCCCCGCTGTGCCCGCAGCTCCCGAGAAGCCCGTGAAACAAGAGGAAATGGCTGCCTTAGACGTGGACAGCAGCAGCCACAGCGAATATCTCCAGCACGGCAACGGCGCCGCCTCGGCCTCCGCCGGGGCGGCCGCCCCCCAGGTGAGCGCAGGCCCGGCCGGGCCCCTTCCCCCCCTCCCCCGGGTGACACGTTGTGAGCGGGTGCGGAGCCGGTGCCGCCGCCGCTTCCTGTGTGCGCGTCTGCGAGGAGCCCGGTCGCTGTCCCGCACTAACCGCCACCCCCCTTCTCTCCCTGAACCCGCCCATTGTGGGTAGGACGCGCAGCCGTCACCGCTCGCTCTGCTGGCGGCCACCTGCAGCAAGATCGGCCCGCCGTCGCCGGAGGAGGATGAGGCCGCCGCCGCCGCCGCTGCCTCTCACTCTGCCGGAGCGGTGAGTGCCCGCCCCGCCGCTCTCGCACGGCCTGCCGGGGGGAGAGACAGCACAGCCAGCCCGCCCGCCCGGGGGGAGGGACGGGACACACGGCACTGCCCGCCCGGGGGGAGGGACGATAGCAGGGCCGACCTGCCAGGAGAGGGGTCCCCGGGCTCCCCTGCCTCTCCAGGAGGAGCCGGGCTCCCGGGAGGAGGAGGGAGCCAAGCTCCCCCCTCCCCCGCCATTGGGAGCGGCGCCTTCATTTACTTTCAAAAACGGGGGGAGGCGGGAAGCCTCCCTCCCCCGACCCTGGCACCGGAACGGCTCGCTCGGCACCCGGCGAGGCTGGGAGGCATCTCACCTCCACCTGAGCGCGCCCCCGGTATCCTCGCCAGGCTGTCAGCCTGGAACCGCGCAGCCAGGCAGGAGCACAAAATGAAGGCTGGCTGTAGGGAAGGATGTAGTGAAGTAAAATGGCTGTTTAGAAGCGAACGCGGTGGTGGAGGGCTGCTTCCTGTATCGACGCTGTTTTTCTAGGGAGAGTTATCATGCGGTTCTTCATAGCGCAAGCTGAATTTCTGTCCTTATCTCTCATGCGCCGTCGCCTCTGAAAGGAGCCTTGATGACCTTGGGACCTTGTGTGATGAAATGGATCTTGCAGACTAGAAACGTATTCTTGCTGAAGCTAGTTTAACAATTCCTGTAGCAAAAGCCTAATGAAAACTCGCATGTTCCTTAATTGGTCTGGCTAAATCTCGTGTTGACGTATGCTCATAAAATTCAAAGAGATTATGCGTTTCTAAATAATTGATACCTAAAAATATTGCTATATTAAAAGATAGTTCCAAAATACCTTCTACAATGACACGATGTAATTTTTTGGCCTTAGTCCTTGGAAAATTACGCATACTGCCTCTAAATTTTTTTTTACAAAGACATCTTTAAAATTAGCAAAAAACCCCATTTTTCTTTTTCCTGTTTTAAAGCAAGTCTTGTTTTATAAACTTGCTGTACAACAGCCTTGTATGGTTTTAGGATCCTGCAAATAGGAGGAAAAACTGCAAAGCTTTGTACTGATGGATGAAGTGGCTTTGGCAAGCTTTTAAGAAATGTCAAAGTGTTAGTGATAGAACTTTCTAAATACTTGCTAAACTTTAAAATACTTTTCATCTATATGTTACAGCTTACTTTACATAAAGGGAAGCTGAAGCAAAATAGTCTGAGGTCAAATAGCAGGTTGTAGACTAAAGACAGAGCTTGAAAATATATTAAGATTCCAGTTCCTTTCAAGCGTCCATTCTACCAAACCTATTTATTTGCTCAAGCAGTATGTTTTTAAAAATCTTTCTATATGTTGTAAAGTGCCTGATACCTCTAAGATTTGTTTCATAATAGCAGATGCATACAGTGCTGAAAAGCATAAACATACATACTGAAAAGTAAATGATGTTTAAATGATTGCTTGCTTTCCTGTATCCACCGTGAAGGTTGTTCTTATTGTACAGCTGGAATTGTGCATCTTGTGGGTGGATTGATTGATTAGGATGAGCAGTGCAAGGTCTGACAGGATACTAGAATGCTGGTGCAGGACAAATGGTTGCTGGTAGTTCAAAATGGGCAAAGTTTTGATGTGGTACTTCTTTACTCCTGTTAAATTAATCTGTTGTTATGTTTATTATAAGAGGCTTTTCAGAGGAAAGCAAATGCAATTCAAGAGAAGCCAAGGTCTTAGTTAAAACTAAATGAATATAAGCTCACTCACTACTTTCCATACATGCAGATAGGCTCTTCCTACATATCTTCTGTGAGTTAGGTTATAGCATTCTGGTAATTTTTACACTCCTACAACATAACTCTTGAATGATTCAGAATATTTTGGGTGGAAACTAAATATAAATTGAAGGAGATACCTAACAGTAGTTGAACCAGCCACTGAAGTTAATTAAGATGACCTTAATAAAGAGAGGGGAGAGACTAAAGGCCCTGAAATACATTCCTTGTGGAAAACATAAGAACAAAAGAGATTTAGTGTAATAAAGATTCTTTGTTTTATTGTGGTCCCCTGAGTATATCTTATTGGAGGGTGGAAGAAGGAGGAAGAAGCTAAAAAGCTAATTGTCGATAACCTCATAAATCATATGGAAAATGAAGTCTATATGCATAGACAGACATAATTGTCTTCCTGCAGTTTTTGATGTGCATCTTTTCCCAGGGCTATAGATCAATCAGTTTGATATCTGTGCATGGGTGATAGTGTCTAATGTAGCAATGGGAAGGCAGCTCTTTCCCACTATATTCTGTATCTGGACTGCAGTTCTGACTGCTGAACATCTGGTAGAACTCTCAATCCATACAAATTGGTAGTAGAAGTCAAACTAGGTGTTTCCTCTTAGACGTGCTTGAAGAACCTGCATGTAAAGGGATAGCAGTGCTGGTGTTTTGGGGTTGTTTTGTTACTGTTTTACTGCCATTTGCTTGGTAGAAACTGGCAGGGCTGGAGCCAGCATGCTGGGCTAGCATACTGCTTTCCTGGCTGAAATGGTATGCTGCAGCTGCTCCCCAAGAGACCAGCAGTATGATTTAAAAGCAACAGCAAAACTCTCATAGGAATGCAGGGAACATTGTGTGTCTGGGATTTGGGGAAGAGCTGGAGCAAATGTGATTGTGTTTGTAACGATCTAGTTTGTCCTGCTTTGAGCCCAGGGGTTGGACCAGGTGACCTTCAGAGATCCTTTCCAACTGAAATTATCCTATGATTCTCTATTCGTATCAGACCAGGCCTACTGCTTGAATGGACGTTGCTGTTACGCTACTGAAAGGAGTAGTGAAAAAGTAAAAAGACTAATGAAAATGGCAGCTGCTTGTAATAAAAAGCAAATGAAGAAGACAATTGACAGAACTAAACCCTCTTCTTTCCATCTTGTCAATGACCTGGCAGGCTGTCTCTAGACCACAAGGTTTTCAGCTTAGCCCAGGATTCTGGTTAGAACTGTATTTACTTTTGGATGAGAGGCGCTAGCAGGTGTTATTGCTGATCTTGTCTTTGTGCATTGTGAAGATTTCAGTTTTTCAGCTTTGACACCGTGATTTACTCTGCCGGATGATCAACCAACACCAGTGCTTTGTATGTTGCCTGATGGTGTTTGATATTAATGTAGATGGCCTTGAATTTGTGAGAGAGAATCTTTTCCTTGGTTGCCATACTGCTACATCCATGGTTGGTTCAAACACTTGCTATGGGAACTTTGCCTTGACTATTGCTGCCTGCTCGTTTGCGTGAGAGCCTTGCTGGGATGGTATGTGCTGCTGCCTGACCTAGAATGACAGCTTGTGTTTTGGCCTCTCAGGATGTCTTTCTCTCTCTTGGGAGTTGAAAATCTGAGAAGTTTTAGTTTGAGTCTTGCTTTTTCACTATTTATCTTTGACTAATAATTCTACTTCAAACTTTAATATTTAGGATTCTTTTTCATTTAGTTACAAATACCTAGTTTCATTCCAGTTTAAACATCTGCAAAGGTTTCAGCATTAGGTGAAAATGAGAAGCAAAGCAGAAGGTGGTAAAGCTGTACATAAAGGAGGAAACAAAAGAGCTAACAGATTTAGGTCAAACAGAGCCTTGATGGTCAGCTGTATGGTTGTAGCATGATCAGATGATTATTTAAGAAGGTACAAAGCTACGATGTTAACCAGTTGTTTATGCTCTCTTACTTCATTGTAATGCGAAGCTAAAGGCTGTCTTGGAACTCTCATGCTCCCAAGGGCCATTCTTATAGTTGTGCTGGGTGGGACTGGGATAGGTGAGGATACAGTGCAAGACTGATGGGAGGTTGCGTGGGAGCTCGGGAAGGCAGGTGAATTGGGAAAAGTGGCAGGCTGGCTGAGAAAACTGTTGGCTCTGACAGTCACCAAAGAATGGGAGCTGTCAGATGACTGCCCCAGTTGAGGTGTGTAGTTGCATCTAGTGTGATACAGGCTGCACTGATTTGCTAGTCTTAAAAAGAAAAAAAAAAGAAGAAGGCTGGGGAGAATGATTTATATAATTTATTTGTGTTGTTGCTTACCAACAAGACGTGGAAAACATTTGGACAGGTTAATAATTAGCAATGTGGGGAAGATGAGTATCATTTCTCTGCTGTAGGCAAAGCATTTCTTTGTATCTTTTACAAGTAAAGGTTGGAGTATTTTAAGACTACTTTGGTATATCTTGAGCTTTAGAATTGAGTATCAGTGCTTCACAGAACTTAATGAAAGTCTGGAATTCCAGTTGGTTTATGTCCCAGGAGATGACTTTAACCGTCTAAGATGCACCTAGTTTAAACTCAGTTTAGGGGGAAATGCGAATAGTGCTGACAGGATGGAGAAAGAGGAAGGCATTTTAAATTTCATGTTTTCCACTAGGCAAAAATATGCATGAATGCCATGTGTCAGAGTTAGCCATACTACTTGGCCTATATGATCATTTTGAGGAAGTTCAAAATTATTCTGACATCCATTTTCGCTTTTGTGGGTGATAAGATAGCTTCCTGGTGAAGTATTTCTGGATGTGCACAGATGCACCAGAATATGTTCAGCCACTATAGAAAAGTCTGCCTGGGATTGTCTTGCTTCTCTCTGTTCTATACTTTCGCAAAACAAAGAAGTCTCAGTAGAATGGGATGGCTAACAGTATATTTGCCTTGCTACTGTCCAGAAGCTCACCTTTTAAAATGTTCTTTGGTTTTTGTATTCCAATTATGTCTTTCTAATGCTGGATCAGAACCAAGTTTAGAAGTTCTTTTAGAAGAAGGTGCTTTAGGGATATTCTTAAAAAATTTTGTTTTATTACTCTTTACAGTTTTGGAGAAAGAAAATGTATGGTTTAAAACATTTCCGTATTTAAAAACAGCATAGATAAAGAAGTTCTGTAATATTAAACATTAGTAAGAAGTCTAAGATTTCATAGAAAGTTGATGCTGGTGAGGATGTGTGGAGACTGTCTGGTCCAATCCCCATTGCTCAAAGCAGAGTCAGTGAGAGCAAGTTGTTCAGGGCTGTGTCCAGTGGGTTTTGAATACCTCCAAGGATAGAGACTCCACTGTCTCTCTGGGCAATTTCACTGTTTGATAACCCTTATGGTGTGAAAAAAGGCTTTTTCTTACATATGGGGGACAGAGTCAAAAGCCTGACTAAAGTAATGGTAAATAATATGCCTTGCCTAACCCCATCTACCAAGCTAGTCTTCTCATCATGAAGCATTGCAAAGTTGTTTATTTCAGCATTATTTCCCCTTCCTAAGTCTAGGCTGACTGCTTCTGAACACTACCTTTTTTTTTTTACCCCTCAAGGTTATTTGACGGTTAATTTTTTCAAGGTTATTTTCAAGGTTATTTGCTCCACTGTCTTCTCAAAGATCAAGTTGAGGCTGACTCATTCCAGGTCCTCTTTCTTGTTCTCTTGATGATTTGATAGAGCCTTCAGCACCTGAGTTGAAAGCAGGAGGAAAACAAACTATTTCACACAATGCTAAATTCTAGTTTGGCATGTAGTTATATTGAGATTTATACACGTATACAGATTTAATAATTAATAAACAAAAGAAGTTACCTACTATCTAGTTAAAAATGTCTCCTTGTTGCCATTTCTCATTCCTTAGTACTGCAGCTTCCTTGTTTCTGCTAAGGTCAGAGATATTGTATTGTCTTAATTCGGACAGTTTCTGAACTTCTGCTATTGATGACAAGCTGTTAAATTTTGGTTCCCATTGTCCATGTCAAGAAAAAGATGTAGATATTCTTTAATTGAGACACCAGATTGGAGTTTCTTTTAAAATAACATTTTAAGCAGCTCCAGATAATACTTTTTTTCCCTGAAACACTCTTTGTTTTTCCAAACATTTGATTTGGGCAAAAGTATTTCTCTAACTTGAGTGGCTTCATTGGCAGAGGGTTCAAACATGCAACAGAATTGATTTGTCTTAACAAACAGCTTTGTGTAAGCTGAACCACAGTGACTGATGTTGAACATGTTTTTAACCTATGGAAAATACAAGATAGCATGTATTAGCTCATACTTTAATGAAAGAGTTGAAGCAAGTGCATTTTATCTTGTATTTGTAATGACCTAAGAATGCAGATAGTTTACTGTAGCTTGGTAAACACATGGTATTATTAAACCCATGCATTAGAACCCTAACTCTTTCATAAAACAACAATTTGGATGAGGCAGTGTCCAATTTTCTTCATTAGGTGTGTGATTTTTAAGTGTTTTGGAGCTTGTGACTCAGTATTTGTCCTCCTTTGCTTGTTTTTTTTGCTCCAGGACTAAATGGGGCAAAAGTGACTTTCTGAAAAGTGCAGTAAAAAGCAGTCCACCAGCACAGATAAATGTTTGGTGGACTTTAGTAATAAAATACTGTTGGCTAATGACATATGTCCATTTGACATGTTGAGATGCAGGTGTCTACAACAGATACCAGTTCTTACAGGGGTGTTTCTCCTCTTTCCTATTTTACTTTGGTGAAGCTTATTTTATTTTTTTATAACCCAAGTCCTGTCATTCAGTATGGTTTGGATCACTTCTAAAAGGTATTTTATCTTCTTTCTCTTATCTCCTTCCACATTTGACTTAGTGTTGCTTTAATTTTCTCTAAACATATTGAACAAGACAATTACTAGATTTTTATTTATCATGGCTTTTGATTCCTCAGGGATGAGACTTTTGTCTCAGAGACATCTCTTTATTTTACACTCTGGAAATTATTCAAGGCCTGTTAAAGAATCAAAAGACAGGCTGAACAGTGGTTGTTGCTTCCATTCTTTGTTGGTACTTGACCTTTCTTCAGGTGGACATATCATTTGATTTTAATTCATCCTATGCCTTGTGTCAGCTACTCTCTTTGCTCTGTTCCTGTCTCTTTTTCTTGTTTCCTGATGCTGCTTCCAGTGAATTCCCTGTTGCTTCCTGTTCTCTCCTCCTTGGCTGAGTAGTGCTGAACTTTCCTTAGATCTTTGTCCCTTCCTCTTGAAACAGAGCCTTTGGATTGAAACTGTCCAGCCTTCTCTTAAAGGAACAACTTCCAAATAAGTGCTGCCCGAATATCAGTTGATAAGGAAAAGAGGTGTTGTTTTATCTCTACCCTCTGAGTAATTTTCATGGATAGCTCAGACAGCAAACAAACTGGTGTATTTTGAATGTAAAGCTTAGTGAGTGGACTGCAGATGTTGCTGTTCATATGTCAGTGGCAGAACTTTTTGAGTTACTACAAAAATGCTTAATCGCCTGAGGATGTAGAGAAAGGTTATTGTTCTTTGGTTAGTAGGAAAAGAAGTCCAAGAAACATCTTGTCTCAACAGATTTTGAGAAAGAGCATAACAGTCAATCTTGTTATGACAGGCTGATGACCATTTGAGATTAGAGATCATCCTCAAATACTCTTTACCATACAGGTTTTTTTCATGCTTTAATGCTAGTAATTTTGATAGCTGCCAGATAGCTTCTTGAAAGCCTCACCCTTTTTGCCCCTCCCTCCACATGATTCATCTGGCGGTGTCTGATATAGCCAGCTGTAAGAGCAACATGAATAACAGGCATTTTATGTTGTATGTGTAGCATGGCTTCATATCCTCATGCATGGCTGCTCTGAACTTCTCCATGGACTGACAAGTGCATCTACTAAAAGAGTGGGTCTGTTGTGCCAAAATCATTACAGAGCAGGATTTGAGGGAAGATTTCACTAGATTGTGAAAACGTGAGATGTGTGTCTAACATGAAAATGCCAATATGGAAATCAACATATGTTTTGGGAGAAGAATAAAGTAGGTCATTTCCATATCATGAAGGAGATGGTTCCCTTTGAAGTATTTCTGTGGAGGATATTCATGTGTATTACATATGAGTAGACATAGACGTGTTACTGCGTATTAGATCAGTGCAGTTTTAGCCTAAGCTTTTAACATTTGCTTGTCCATAGTTTTCAATCAGTGAGAAATTATATCAGATTTGTAATGTTTATATTACTTTTCCTTTCTCTTTAGTTCTGACAGCTACTATCAGCACATTATATTATACATTTATTTTACAATGACACACTTTAAACATAACAATAATATTTTTGCTTTTGGTATTTTCTGACTAATATTTACCTATGACTTCTATGGGTCTTTTGATATTTTATGAAACCTTCAGTTAATAGGTATTTATATGCTTGTGAATTGAGCAGTTATGAACTTTCTTAGCCGCTTTTCAGCAATCAGTATCTATGTATAAACAATATTAAACACAGGGGTATAAATTATAGCTAATGTGGTAGAAAAGGAAAATGGATTTTTTTGCCTTCTAGGTAAGATATGTGATAGGGAATATTACATGTGTTTTCTTCTAGTATCATAAGTTACAGGCTTGAAAGACTAAAGAATTCAAATGTATTTTTAAAATGAAAGGTTGATCAGTATAAGAGGAAAAAAAAATAATAAAAGATAATTATTCTCCTTTTACTTTTCCTTGAAGTATTAAGGCCATAAAATTGGTTTTGTTCTGGTGATGCTGAATCTATTTTCTAATATACTACCTGAAAAACTATGAATCACACTTATGAACCACAGAATATCTTGAGCTGGACGGGATCCCTAAGGATCAGAGTCCAACCCTTAGTAAGTGTCAATGGCCTGTATCTTTGAGGGCTGAAGGAGGCTAGCATTCTTTTGGGTTTTGCACAATAATTACTTTTACAGTTCTTGAGAAGAATTTAGAACCACAATATGTGTGTCCTTATTGAAAATGAAGCTTGATAAGCACGGTAAAACTTTTTTTTAATAAGTACTCAGACTTAAATAGAGTATTTTTCTTGTACATGTAAACATTGTAGTGTTATAGGCTGGAATAGGATAAGAATGTGAAACTAGCGAAGTCCCATCTAATGCTGTGGACTAAATTCACTCGGGTGCATACTGCAGGATTCTTTCAGACTGACTAAGTCTCAATGCTATGTTAGGAAAGAATTAGATGTGTGCTGTAGTTTGCATGTGCTGTCTTTGTTCTAAAGGAAGTCAGAATGCAGCATCAGAAAGAAGTAGTGATATGTTCTGCTAACTTCCCTACCAAGAGTGATCACAGGATCAGTGTGGAAGGACAAACCAGAGCTTTCCTTTCTATGTCCTTTGGACTCTGCCACAGAGACTAAATTTGTTTCACAGAGGTGAATTTGTTGTAAGACAAGCTAGTTACGTGTTGCTAATACTGAGTTATTCCATTGGTTCACTGTAGTATGGTAAAACAGATAAGGAAAAATCTGTGCTAAGCATTGCAGGATGTTAAATCTAATTCTTAATACCCTATTCTGAAAAAGCTTGCTTTGGTAAAGAAAGGTAAGTGCAATTTACCTTTTCTTTACTGAATAAAAACCAAATGCATAATAGACTCTTTAAGCATCTGGGGGTCTTCTCTGAAACACTGGGCATTTCCATGGTTCCAACGTAATGAAGATAGATCTTTTTTTCCTCCTAACTGATGCATATGACTAATCCAAACATGATTTCAGTGTAAAAGTTCTTAGTCTAGAGGTCTTCTTCCCTAGTGGAACACTAACTGCTACAAGCTTATAAGTACTAGAACTTTCTGTTATGTGTAACAAATTGAGGCAGTCCAATCTTTCCAGCTGTGTAACTACGTTACCTCTTAACATTCTCTGTACTGCTGAGAGTTACTACATGCACACCTGTATCATATATAACAGAGCTGAAAGGCAGTGGGGCTCCAGGAGATACAGGCAACACTGGCTTCACAGTGATTCCTCCACTTCTGTGCAATAGGTTACAGGCTGGGTAAAGTGTGTTTCTGAGTCCCAGGGTAAGTTGGTGATGAGAGCTCCAGCAGCCCCTGCCAGTTCCCTCCTTCCCACAGCCGGGGGTTTGGATTACCCAGCAGCCTGGCCACCAGAATAACCCTGCTGCTGGTCACCTGACAACCATGACATAGGAGCTGCATTTGACATGTTCGCGAGCAACGCGCAGCTCATGACCCACAGGCTGGCTACCCTGACTTAGGTATTAGATCACTTATAAAATCTGTATGTCATAGTTTTAATCCAGTTGCTGATGGTCATATGAGCTGCGCTGCATGTTTTTCAGTAGTGTATCAATATCTAGTGTTGAATTGCATGATTGGTCTAACACATAGTCTGTATGACACTTGTTTTAATTTTGTGTTTTCTTTTTTCTTTTTATTCAGACAGGGGATTTGGCTTCTGTGCAATTAGCTGGAGCTCCAAGCAGATGGGAGGTCTTGTCTGCAGCTCCTACCACTATAAAGGATGAAGCTGGTAATATAGTACAGATTCCAGGTGCTGCCACAGTAACTTCAAGTGGGCAGTATGTCCTTCCTATTCAGAGTTTGCAAAATCAACAAATCTTTTCTGTTGCACCAGGATCAGATTCGTCGAATGGTACAGTGTCTAACGTACAATACCAAGTAATACCCCAGATCCAGACAGCGGATGGTCAGCAGGTTCAACTTGGCTTTGCAGCCTCTTCTGATAATAGCAGTATAAATCAAGAAACCGGTCAAATTCAGATCATTCCTGGCTCTAATCAAACCATCATTGCCTCTGGAACATCTTCAGCTAATATTCAGAATATCTTATCTGGTCAGTCTGGTCAAGTCCAGGTTCAGGGAGTTGCAATTGGTGGTTCGTCTTACCCTGGCCAAGCACAAGTAGTTGCTAACGTCCCTCTTGGACTGCCGGGAAATATTACTTTTGTACCCATCAATAGTGTTGATCTAGATTCTCTGGGACTTGGCAGTGGTTCTCAAACCATGACAGCAGGCATTAATGCAGATGGGCACTTGATAAATACCGGACAGGCCATGGATAGTTCAGATACTTCTGAAAGGACTGGTGAGCAAGTTTCTCCTGAAATTACAGAAACTGCCACTGATAATGACTTATTTGTGCCAACATCATCTTCATCGCAATTGCCCGTTACCATAGACAGTTCAAGTATATTGGAACAAAATGCAAATGACTTGACCACAACTAGTGGTCAAGTTCATGGTTCTGATCTTCAGGGAAATTACATCCAGACGTCAGTCTCTGATGACACGCAGGCTCAGAATATTCAGGTCTCCACAGCACAGCCAATTGTACAACACATACAGCTACAAGAGTCGCAGCAGCCAACCAGTCAAGCCCAGATTGTACAAGGTATTGCGCAACAGACAATCCATGGTGTTCAAGCAAGTCAAAGTATATCTCAACAGGCTCTTCAAAATCTTCAACTGCAGCTGAATCCTGGAACTTTCTTAATTCAGGCACAAACAGTGACCCCTTCTGGGCAGATAACCTGGCAGACATTTCAAGTGCAAGGAGTTCAGAACTTGCAGAACTTGCAAATTCAGAATGCTCCTGGTCAACAAATAACTCTGACCCCTGTGCAGACTCTCACTCTTGGTCAAGTTGCAGCAGGTGGTGCATTGACGTCAACTCCAGTTAGTCTAAGCACTGCTCAATTGCCAAATCTACAGACAGTTACAGTAAACTCCATAGATTCTGCTGGTATTCAGTTGCATCAAGGAGAAAATGCTGGCAGTCCTGCAGGTATTTATTTTACTCTTTTTGCAGAAAATTGTTTTTATCACTGCATGTTGTTGGTTTAAATGGTGATAATCAGAACATCATTGTCTTGCTACTGAAGCCTAAAAAATACAGTGGGTTAAACATGGTGGTGATAGATTTTATTTGAAACTGCTGTTCCATTTGAAACTGTAATGGTAGAACATAGTCCTACCTCATTCCTTTTAGTATAAGCTCATGTAACTCCCAAGTGGTCGTATTAGGTAACAGCACTTCAATGATTGTGCTTACAAGAGCAGAAGATCTGTATACTAAATTGAAGAGGGAAATCTGGCTGTCAGCTGCCACTCTTCTGAGGTGTCAGTATCATTAACATACCCATTCTTTCTAGTCCTGAATAGATGAAGTTTCTATGGAAAATCCAAATATTTCTGTTTATACAATTTTTTTCCCCCTGAAAATTTTCAGACCCTCCAAGGTGCTGTTATTCATCTGCTCTTTTGTTAAATTAATTTCCTACTGATTTACTGTAAGTGTTACTGTGATGGAGGAAACCTGTGTAAGCAGCAGTGAAACAAGGATGTAAATATCAAAATGGAGGCTTTTCTTAAGAATATGTGTGAATTTTCAGTACTGCTTATTTGCATTATGTTTCAAATTACCATCATTAATTATAAGTATCACAGTGTTTTATCTTGGCGGAGAAGAAATACTGTTTTCTTGAATTAGGTGTTTCTTAATGTGAGAAAAAATAAATGTGCCTGTTAATTTTTGATAAATTTGATACAGTGCATTCCAAATTTCAGGGCATAACTCTCTAAACAAAAAGAATAAGTGATGATTGTGGTTCAGGAGATTTTGCTATACCAGAAGCCATTTAATTGCATTATTGCAGGGTTGTGCCCAGGCTAGTTATGAGGGGCAGAGGGAGCAGTAGAGGTAATTTGGGAGGGAACTGTTACATAAAGTAGCTTGGGAATCACTGTTTTACTATAATCATGTGATCCAGGCCTCTGGCTCATCAAGATACTGAAGCATAAATATTTAAGTAAGGCATAAATGGTTGTATTGTGTGTCTATTTAAGTTTGTGAGAAGAATGCAATGTTAAGTGAAACATGCTTAGAAGACCTGCTGAGTTTTGTTTCAAAAGGCTACTGATTGTAATACCTATATAGTTACTGATACTGCTGTGTTCTAAGTCAAGAAGTTTGCTTTCCCATTTGGAATCTAAAATTTGAGTTGAAAATAATATGCTGGGATGATTTTTAGTTCACTTTGTTTTGGAATTGACTTCTATATTATAAACTTACCATGAAGGTAAAGTTATTCAGATCTAGATGAGCCTGCTCTTCATTGGCTTGTAGGCATCAGGACCAAACAGATGTGCACTGCTCACAGCATTTGCTCTGCTGGGTGATCTTGATTCTTAAATTTTTTGTTTACAGTGATCACAGAAAGTCTCGGTTTGTCACCATCACACTTTGTTTTCTGCATGTTAATACAGCTAAACTCAGATGTCAGAATCTAAGTCTTGGAAAAAGGACCCCTTACTAATTATTATTAGCCCTTTGGTTAATAGAAGGAGGATTATTTTTGAGATTTATATATGGTATAGGATCATGTAGCTGATGTTATTGCTTGTGGAGTAATGTAGCAGAAACTTGAGAAGACAGAAAGGAAAAGCAGAAAGGAAGCAAAAAAACCCCAAACAGGCACGTGAAAAAGAAGTGGAGTCTGATTTTTGATATGTGTATCATTTTGTCTACTGATGGTTCCCAAGAGCATTTCAATAGTAGTTTATAATAAAATACAAGGGAGTTCCATCAAACATTCCTTAACTATATTCTCCTATGAGGAATTTCACATGGGAAGGCAAGAGACTAAATGGAATATGTGAAATGTGATTAAATAGGTAGAAGTACTAGATGAATAGCAGAAACTATTGCCTGAAGTGCATAGCTATAAACACCTGGATATATTAAAGATAAGAGGGAGATTTATAGTGACATTTTTCCTACTTGTCTAGGAATAATGCATGGCTTGAAAGGTATTAAAACTGCCATTCCCTAAATTTGAGGAGAATGTAATTGGTCCTTCCTTTATGTTGGAAGAAAGTCACTTTTCCCAAGTAATGGCCAGTGTGACAGTGCTTCTAATAGAATCAGAATTACCTTGATTGACTTTCAGTGTCTTTTACATATGCATCTGGTATTTTGTATATATCAAAGTTGTCTGAGAGAATCTTTTTCAGTGGTGTTCCTCCCCTTCTTATTTATAACGCCTCACAATATGGTATAGCACCCTTTCTTCAGATTGGAGAATAAATAGGCAATTAGAAGCAGATAATGAAATAATAATTTTTTTTTGCAGTGAAAAGTATGTTGTTCTTTTGCAAATAAAGAAAAACAGTTTAATTTTAAACCGAAAGAGGAAGATGTGGGGAAGAGACAGCAGAATGAGAGAAGTTAAAGGGTGTGGAGCTACTCGATTCCTTTTTTCTGCAAACTACCAACGAGCTTTGAAGCAAAATAAGAAGAATTTCCCTGTATTTTCTCCCCCAAGCCAGATAATCCGCTTCCTTTCATACCAAGTAGAGTCAGGCTGTATTTTCTGTTCTCATTTAAGAAAATTTGTCTACCTGAGGCAAATATAAAAAGAATATATTCCTAGTCTTGGGTCAGGGATGGTTGGTAGTTACCTGAAGTCCAAATAATATACTTTGGTCTGTTAGCAGTGTAGCTGCAAAACCAGGTTTTTGATTTTTGTTGTTACAGCCCATTGTGTGAGAGGTGTTCTTCCAAGGCTTACTTCCTAGGTAGGCAGCAGAGGACATCTTTACTGTGCTTGTGAGCGTGTGAGAGGAAAAAGTGTCTTTACCTAGGTTCTACATTTTGTTTACATAATGGAAAGCCGTTGAAACCCTAATACAAAGCTAATAGTTAGGTCCAGGAAATGTACAGTTTTCTTTGAAAAATGTGTTCAGTAAGTATGCTTCCGCCAAAATGACCATTTTACCAGGTGTACATATGCGTAGACCTGCATTGCAGTGAATTTGTTCTTTAAAGTCTTGGCTGAGCTTGTTTTGTCTTAGAATGTTTATTAGAGTTCATATTCCTCATTGTGCTTAGTGTTATCTTGTGGTGACCAAGGGAAGGGTATTGGTTAGTCACAGCTGAAACTCTTCAGCATTGCTTTTCAAGCAAAAAGCTGCATCAAATAGTATCCATGCACTGGCAGAGAGATACCTTTCTCACTTGTGTTTTGACTTCATTCATGTGGTCTTGAAAGGAAATTAAACCTGAGAAAACTCTCTAGTAGAGTACTTATTTGTTGGAAGTTTGTAATAAAATACTGTGTTGTGTGTAACAAAAAAGAGCCATTACATGCACAGTTCATATTACTCTTTAGTGACTTATCTGGTCAAGAAAGGTGGAGTTTTTTATTGGCATATTTATATAGATTTCTTCTTCAACCATTTCATACCAAGTACTGTTTCTTTTGAAAAAATGTCAGGAACTGAAATGTACCAACTCGGCTTTCATGTTTTGATCCTGTAGGTTTTGTCAATGTGGAAGAATTTTTAAGTTACTTGATTTTCCCCTGCCCACAAGCCATTGTCCAGCCGAAAGAAACTTAATGGTGTTAATCAAAATCTAATTGTAATTGTGTCTTAGCTAATTTATTAATGTACTGAATCAGTTTGGGATTGATTATTTCCTGGAAAAAAATGGCAATTTTACCAGGTCTTATAGGATGCTGGATAACTTTTTTATATATACTTCTTTTGACCATTCCAGTAGCATCTGAAGACACTAGCAAACGACCTGAAAGAAAGTAGCATTAGCTCAAGAATGGACTTTGCTGCTTATCAACCCAGACACACTGAGCTGGAAGATTCATTTATTTAAACAGAAAAAACCCCCCCTACAAACAGTTTTCCAGGTTGGTCTTCAACTGGAATCAAGTCAAAGGCATTCCTTTCAAGAGTTGACTGAAGTGTCACTCCAAAACTGAGGTCTTCATTTCTACATCTTTCATCTCCTCTTCTGCAGGAGTGTACACAGCTACTTATGGACTCATCTGCCTGCTGCCATTGGCCTTACAGTCAGGCCTGTTGATAATTTACACTAGTTGATAGTGAATGGGAGTGGTTGGCTGTTTGTGGTGGCAACTTCATTCCATTCCTGCTGGAATCTGACATCTTTGTCATGCTGGAGTAAATTAGTTACTCTAAATTTGGCCAAAAATTTGGCTGACAATTTTCAAGGTAAACGGTTGCCCAAGTGACAGTGTGTCTTTCATCTGCTGGTATCTTGTGAGGCTTTGGTCTAATATCTGTTTCCTGAAACTGTCTAAATGCTGAAACAAACAGAATTAAAAATGAAATATTCACAGTTTTACTTGCAGGGATGGTTGTTTCAAAGTTTCGGTGCTTCTGATGAAGTAGTGCAGAATGTTACTTAAAGCATAGATTTCTTCTGGCATCTAGAACTTTTTAGAAGTTTTGGCTGGTTTTCAGTGTTGCACAACTTAGTTTTTTCTCTTTAAGTTTCAGTTTTTAACCTTATTAATTTTAATTTCAATTATGCAGTTTTTCCTTCTAAGGCATTCTTTATACCAAGACTTTGAGAGAAGGTCATGGTATCATTATGAAATAGAATCAGATTTTAAAAAGAAAAGTCTTATGAAAAGCATGAAGTAAACTGAAGCAATGATGTTAAGTAAATATTTTCATCTGACAACATCTGTCTACAGCTATCCAATTTCATTTGAAGCATTTAGTTTGCATGTTATAAAATCAAAACAGTTAAAAACAATTCTCCCCACTGTTTTTTTAACATGAAAATTAAATTGGAAACTGATGAATTTAAGTTAGTGCAGGAATTAGAGCTATTTATGTACCAATCTTGTGTAAATAGTTTGCTGTCAGCATGCTTAAATAACATTTCTTATTTTAGCATCATTTGCAAAGGAAATTAATAAATTGTGGAAGAATTCAGTGACCATGCTTGTATGTGTTTCACAGTCATGCTTATAGCAGCACATAGTAAATTATCTCACTTCAGTGTAAGAAAGTTTGCAGAACTTCAATTAGTCTGGTTAATTTTTTAGTGCAATATCTGTTGTTGTGGAATAGAATTACATTTTTCCTTCAAATTCTTGAAAATACTGAATTGTCGCATCCTTCCTCTGTGTCAGTACTTCATGTGCTTTTCTGCTCTTTGTTCCAAAACAGCTCATTAATGAATTTTCTTACAGCTGGTGGTGGTGAGGTGAAATTTTTTGCATATATGTTACTCCTAAGTAAATATGTGTTTGTGATGAGAGTCTGGGGATACAACTTAGATTCTCAGAGTTAAAGAGGTTAGCCTGAGTTACCTTAGTCTCAGATATCCTTGGGATGTTCACAAAAGAATATATTACCCAGTTTCAGGTGCGCATTCTTTTTTCATTTTTCAAATATCCTTTTTACAAGATACTCCTGACACCAAATGAAAACTCTCATACACCTGTGGGGATGTATGGCAAGTATCCATGGAGTGAAAGAGGCAAGGGATTTTATTTCCAGTACTGCTACAACTTAAAAGAAGGCTGGAAACTTGTCTTCTGTCTTCTTGCAGTCTCAGCACTTTAGGGCCATTGTTTCAGGTTCTGTGCAGTTTCCTTGCCTTTTGAACCTCCTGGCAGGATCACATACTTTGGTTCTGATCTGTTAGATCAGAACCAAACTTGTCCAGTGCATCTGTCTCATAGAAAGTATCTGAAGTTTTTACCAAGGACAGTGGCAGGCTTTTTATAATGCCAGGAATACTCACCAGGACTGTAGTTGTGATTGCCTTCTTGAAGATGAGGCTGGGTTGTAGGTGGGTTGTCTTTTACTGCTCGTAGAAGACACCTTTTTTTTTCTAAAGGTAGTAATTTTCAAGAGCAAAAGGAGATAAAAATACACATCATCAATGGCATTGTCGTAATTTATCATAGACGAATGATAGTTCTCAATCTGCATCTAAAATTCATGCCAATCTTTAATTCATCTCTTCCAAGTATGTTTTGTACTTCATTTAATCAAAGTGTTTTCCTGTATTCTAGGAAGACACTTGCTGTGCAGAACTCTCGAGTATATTTTATCAACAACTGTGTCATCATTGATTTAAATAAAAAAATTAATTTTTAATCTAATTGTTCATATAATCACATTTTTAAGTGCACTAATTCTGTCCCTGCTTCTTTGAGTCTTTGTTTACTCTTTTTCAGTATTATCACAGTACTAGTGTTTTTCTAACCCATTGGAGCATTCACGTGGTCAGAGGCTCACAGCATTAAAACTGCAGAGAGCTCTTCAGCCTTCTCTTAAAGGTGTCAAATGAAAATTATCCTAATCTGTTGATTTATTAAGTGTTTACTTCAGTAGGTATTTTTACATCTTCCTTACTTACTGTCAGTGGGAAGCTTTTCATTGTCATCTAGTAGTAGGGCCGTTATTTGGCTTTTACCTAAATACAGGACAGAAACACTGAACAGTTCTGTCTTCCTGAATTACTGCTGACGGTTCTGTTGTTTGACCCTCATAGCAGTCTGGTATTCTTCTATGCAGAAACACTTAACCCTGCTGGTCTGAGAATTCTCTGTATCCTCTTGCTTTCCTTACATATTTCTGGAGTTTCTGGCTTCTTCTGTGTTAAGCATGACTGACTCCTCTTCCCCCTATTTAGTTAAACCCTTGTAGATTTTCAACTGTGAGAAGAACAGAAAAAGTGAGTGCATGCTGCAGCAGCCCTTACTGTCTATAAGAATCCAAAATCTAGAGAATGTGTAGACAGCACATCGCAAGGGAGTGCAGTTCCTGTAGGGCAAGTAACTATTTCTTGATGCATAATATGTTCCTTGTGGTAGCACTGGCTAAAGCACTTCCATGATTCAAAAGCTTAAATATGCGCTTTAGAATAATGTATTGGCTCACTTGGACATACAGTATTGGCATTTCTTGCAAGGAAAAAAAGAACTGTTACTGTGTTTTTATAATTTTGCTGGTACTGCTTGAGTACTGTGAGGTCCTGCTCTTAGACTTCTACACAACAGTTGTTTTTCCTCAGAAACTTAAAATCTGATTTCGAGCTATTGAATCTAGATGACAATCTTTCTTCTGAGTTGAGGTTCTCTAGTATTTCAAGATGACGTTCTGCAGTCTACCTTATGTTGTCTTGTAATTTATTGTGTAATAAAAATGCCTAAATTCGCATTTAAGTTTTGGGGGCAAATCAGAATAAAAATCATTAGTTCTGTTGAGTTTCCTGTCTGAAAGACTTGCACAACTGGTCACCTAGTAGAGAGAGTTTAATTTAGATAGTTTAGTTTAGATGGGAAAGAACAAGAACAGTGTCTTAAGAAATTGAAGTATGTTAGAGCTTCCTCACATCTAAAGATTAAGGCAAGATGAGTCAAGTTACCAAGGGAATGTGGGTTGAACTGTAGAGAAAACAGAAAGTAAAATTAACAGGAGAAGATGGAAAGGAAATGGGAATTAACATCTGCTTTCTTGGGAAAGGTAGGAATGGAAGCACCTATTTGGAAATACGAACGAGTGGAAACAATTTAAATGGCAGACTGTCAAATTGTGATGCTGTGAGGAAACAGGTGTGAAGGTATGTGCAGTGCGGCTGCAAATGTGTTTTCAGTTCAAAGACCATACTTCTGCTTCTCAGATCAGGAACTTTTAAAGGTTAGCTGAGTAAAAAGGCAGGGTGGCTTTCAGCATCTGGGAAAAGGAGCTAAACTAGAAGCTTGCAGTTTGCAGACTGTTACAATGTAATACTGAGTGTGCCTTTGTGACATTGTGCTAAGGCAGATACATTTTTAAAAAATCTTCATCCTTTTCCCTTCTCAGTTATCCCTGTTTCTGTGGCTCTTGGGCAAACTAATAACTTTCTTCATAGATGAAGAAAATAATGTGTTAAGTCCTGGTTGAAACAGACCAAGACATAATGTGAAGCTTAATTGAGGCATTCATTTGATACGGGGTGAAGTAGGTAAATGACCTGGGTATATCAGTGGGCAGCAGTATTTCTCTCCACACTGGGTTATAGTTCACATGTACCCAAGAATAGTTTAAACTGCATTTACATCTGCATAGTTTCATCCTGTCAATTTAGTTACCCTTCTCTGAAGCACTTTAAACAAATCTCTTAGTTATTGGTTTTATTTGCCAAATACACTCAGTCTTGTTCCATATTGTAGCCAGCTCTGGGCTTTCTATGACTATGAAATACTACCTTTGGAACAAAGTTGTACACCAAGATCCCAGTTTCCGTCTTGGAAAAGCCAAACCTAAACCAAATGTAGCACACTAGACAGGAAGCAGAACTTGAACAGAATGTGTATTTTTTAGAATCTGTTGGCAGTTTGAAACAATATCTTCATCTAAATTTTGTCTAAAAGTACCTTCATACTTACCTAGAACTAAGTCTTGAACTTTAAAAGTAAGGGCATATAGAAATTTGAAAGCATAGAAATAAAATAGTGAAGAAAATGTAACCTTCATTTATCCTATGTTTAATTGGTAGAAGACAAAGTTGCCTCACATTTGCTAGTGTGTGCATCAGCTTGTCATGCCTTTAGGGATTATGTAAATTCTTTTAGGCCCCTTTTTTGCAGAATATGTGTAAAATCTCACATCTGGGGCTGAATTAGAACAGAGCACATCTAGAAGAACACCAGGGGAGAAACGCAGTCTCTGGTATCTACATGAATTTGCATAATCTCAAATTCCATTGCATTGGAGAAGACTTAATCTATAGCTCTTCTCCATGGTTTGCCCTTTCAACATCTTCATGAGTGGCACTCCTCCTCCCTCGAGAAAATACTGGTGGGAATTTTAACCTCATCTCCCGCAATAATGTAAAACCTACTTGAAGGGCAACAAAGTCATTGGTTCTAAGGACCTCATTTAAGGCAATCACACTGACTGTGGGTTTTGACTCAATCTGCTCTCTGCTATACTACGTTCTGAGAGGCTAGATAAACACTTTAGCTATTGCTATTTCTTTTAATTGTGCTTTGTTTAAAGTATAGTCTACATAGATAAGTATTAAGAAGTTCTATCTATAAATTGCCAGTTTATGTTATACTTTCCTGTGTGCTTAGAGTAAAAGATAGTCCTTCTGAGGAATAACTAAAGCAATAACTACACTTTCTGCCTTACCAAGATAACCAGAAAACACAGTACAAATTTAAAAACACAGTACTACTTTGTCTTCATTTCAGTTTTGCATTTGTAAAAATAATCTTATAAACTATTGTATGTCAATGCAAATTGTTGTCTTCTCCAGTATTCTCAACTGTTAGGAGTGTTTTGTCTGTCCCTCCTTTTTTTTTGTCCAAATGAATTTCTCAATTGTGCCTCTATCATTATAAAACTATAGTAAGTCTCTGTGCTCCTGCAGTAATGGTTGTGATTGGGAGAAACTGGGAATAGAGAGATACTAAAGAAAAAGTGGAAGGAACTCGTGATGAAAGTTTGTAAAGTAGAACAAACATTGCATAGGAGGTAGAAAGTCATGGATACTGGTGTGCACTAACAGACTTTCTGAACATGCTTGTACTTTTAGGTGTACCTCTGTTATTAGAGTGTGACTTTGGGACGTCGGTATATAATGGGAGAAATCATATGTTATATGGAATGTTTGACTTCAGTAGTGGAGTTGGGTCTTGGGAGAACAGATCCATACCCTAATCTGTTCCATTCATCTTTGCTAGGACATATGTACTTTGGAGTATATGTGTGCAGTATTAACTGGATTCACCTATTGACTTTGCAGGCACACTGTATGCCAATGTCTAATGTTAGTGAGATCGTGGGGAAATTATCTTCTCAACAGAGTGTGTTATTTTATTCCCAGTACTTTAACTCTTATTTTAAATAAAACCAGAAGTTATACAGTATATGTTTTGTGCTACATTTGATTGGTAAAATAATTTGGAGTATATTGTGTAACATATCCAGTTCTAAAGAGCTGATTGGAGACTTGCATTGGCCTGTGCTGGCAGCCTTTTTGTATCTAAATTCCAATTATATGGCCTTGTGTGCAAGAGTGAATCATGCTTTTGTTTTTTTTCTAATATTGCTCTAAGTGGATATATTAGTATACTTAATAGTTATTTGAAAGATAATTCTATAAGCTTTATGTTTTATAGTGGTTTAATGTTTGCTTATATAAAATTAATTTTATATATAACATACAGATAATAAAATTATTTTGTAGCTGAGTCTCAGAAAATTGCTTAATTTGGTAGGAAAGGTAGTTTGGTGGCTCATGCAGAAGACCAGAAGTTGCCACAGGTTTTCTACGTCTTCACATGGAAGATGTTTATTATGGTGCTGTCTGAAATTGTGAGCTTGTTATGGTAACAGTGAAGCTCAGTGTGCAGGTGACTTTGGACAAGCTTACCACAGCAGTACCACGTGTGTAAAGAATCAGCAGAAGTGAGTGTGCTTGCTCCTGCAGTCCCACAGCTCTGAGTCTGTCATATGCATGTAAACTTAATTTCTAGCATTGACTTTTTCAGCCAAACCAGATAAATATTCTGGACTTCCCTGGTTTTGACCAGGAATTCTTTTCCCATTGCAGTGGTTTCCTAGAAAATTACTTACATCAGTGATGTAGGGTACAGGACAGTCCTGGATGTGGTTAGATGTGTGTAAAAGAAAGGCAAACTGTGGTGTTGGGGATGACTGGGCTGAGACTTTATTAGCATCAAGCAAATTTTTGTGTAGCTATATCCTTTGTCTCCAAACAGATGAATGCTGGAGATGATTTCGAAGGTAGACCAGGTAACTATTACTCTTTACATGTTTTGTCATTGGTTTCTTTCCTGATCTCTACTGGGACAGGATGCTCTTTATGATATGTCCCAGCATAATTTTTCTTATGTTTTATCATGCAGTCTGTGCTGCTTTGTCTTCATTATAAAGATGATGGCTGATGCACTGACTCCCAGAAAGAACTTAGAGTGGCCACAATGCTCAGTTAAGGTTTCAGTGTTTAAGGTTAAAAGTCTACATGATAATTGAGTTTATTTTGCTGAGAAAGCAGTCTCTTGAATATGTCCAGAAAGCACACACATGTTAGTTTGAAGCTTCAACAAAATTAAAAAATAGAAAAAAAAAATGAAAACCCCCAACTAAATTATGGTTGTTTGCTTATTAGTTTGTGCTAGTAACTAATCATTTTCACAGGAAAAATACAAAGTAAACTACTCTGCAGAACCAAAGAAGGGGCTGGGGTTCAGCTTTCTAGAATGATACATACAAACTGTCTTTTTTTGAATTCCAGACTTTAAACCCATTGGGAATACAGAATAGTGTTTGAGGGGGAAAATGTTCCTATTAAAATGTAAATTTGTTGAAACAGTTGTTGTTATGATGGTGTAATTAATTCTTGGATTAGAATAGATTGAGTGAATGCTCTGTAGGGAGAGGGTACACATGCTTGCAATGTCCATCCTATAAGGAATAATTAGGAGGCCTTTTTGCATCCAGGAAAGTGCTAGGACCTATTTTGACTACTGGCATATCAAAATGTTCAAGTAGCTCATGTGTTGGTTATTTCTGTCTGTTGCTGAATAACATTCTTCCCTAAATGTTTTCTTTTCTATGTATTGTGCAAAAGATATAAATTTCAGGTGAAAAGGGAAAAACGGAGCAAAAACATTACTTTATTTGTTTTCCTTAGGTATGTTGGTCTTAGGTGAAAACCTTTTATTAGATTGATTTCTCACATTACTTTGTGTATCTCTGTGCATACTGAAAAGTTCTGAAGACCATTGAGGAAGGCTGTTTATACTACATGTGACACTAATTGAGAAATGCTGTGGAAACAGAAATGGCTACTCAGGATCATTTGAAACATGTGTTTATGTTTTCTTCAACCTCTGTCCAACCTCTTGTTCCTCAGTTCTTCCCAGGTTTCAAGCATGCAATATTCTCCTGGTCACAGCATTCCTCACCAACAACAGTTCAAACTTAAACTATAATACTTCATTATAGCTTATCTTCAACTTTGAAATGTAGAGTAAGATAAACTTTTTAAATACATTACAGGTTACAGGGGCACAGAAGCAATGTCAATATGCACTTAAGCATGTTGACTTTTGACTGAGTGCTCGCAACAGTAAAAAAATTTGATCATTGTGGTTTCCTTTTGTCTATTTAA
The DNA here is from genome assembly GCA_036785705.1 of Acanthornis magna. NCBI lineage: Eukaryota > Metazoa > Chordata > Aves > Passeriformes > Acanthizidae > Acanthornis > Acanthornis magna. The sequence continues at coordinate 13,021,369 of JAWUZG010000012.1, forward strand.
TGGGCTACTTATGGATCTGTGTTTGTTCTTTTTCTCAGATATTAGGATTAAAGAAGAGGATCCTGATCCAGAAGAGTGGCAGCTCAGTGGTGATTCTACACTGAATACTAATGATCTAACACATTTGAGAGTACAGGTCGTAGATGAAGAAGGGGACCAACCACATCAGGAGGGAAAAAGACTGCGACGAGTAGCATGCACATGTCCCAACTGCAAAGAAGGTGGTGGAAGGTATGTAAAGTTCAGTGTCATATAATTCATGTAACAAGGAAAAACAAATAATGGGCAAGAAGAAAGGAGCTTTTGTTAACAGCAGTTGTCTGCAGTGAGAGGAAACTAGAGGCTTATGCAAAAGAGTATGCAACAAAGGACTACCACTTTCATTTTTGGGTTTCCAGATGAAAAAGGAGATTATTCCATCCTTTCTGAGTTACTCCATTGAGATTGGTTGAAAAAAATCTGGAGTTTGGTGTCACCTAATACAAATGAGAGGGATAGAACATTGCCCTAAAAATATGAAAATGAAATATTTTGGAAAATTCACATCTGTGATTGGCTTCCTATCATATGTCAAGAACTTGATTAAATCCTGCGTTCCTGCATTTCCTTTGTGATTGAACATTTTTTTTCCACAGTTCAATTACTCTAGAGTGTTACAAAAATACAGTTTTCCTAGTTTTCTTACTCACTGGTTTCGTAGGAAAAAACAAGGTTTGTATAATAACTCCAAATAACAAATCTTGAGTTGTCTGATTGTTTTCAGTCAAAGTTAGTGAGATTTGGCTAAAAGAGGTACTAAGTTCCAATTCATTAAACTTCAGTGTTGCATTGGAACCTCTGCTTTATTATTGTGCATCGCATTAAAGTATTACTCATCTTTTTGTTATTACAAAGATTGTGTTATACTTCAAAACACTTAATTTTAAACATCTTGATTATGGATATAAAAGGGGAAGGGGGGTATAATGAGCTGCCTTTTACAAGTGGAAATATTTAGTTGTGTTTGTGCTTGATAGAATTGTGCAAGGGCTTCTTTCCAATACACTAAAATTTGTCCATTTTGATAATAGTTTCTTCTCTAAAATGGAAATCTTTATTTATTTGGTAACTATAGTGTAAATTAGTAAAATGTCTTTAAACAACCTGTCAGTGTCCAGTGGCACTAAGAGTTCCAATAGTACTGGCTGGGTTACATGTCTTGGCAAGTCTCATGTGAGTTTTTAGTGTGTATTCTACATACCTTCCTTGCAAGCACAAGGAGCTAATATCTCAGGCAGCCATGCTGAGTAAGTATTAAGTGTTTAAGACAAGAAGACTGATACATTTACATCACAAAGCTAGTGATGATATCTGCAGGTTATAGAGCATCTTTGTCTATCGGCTTCCTCTTGTTAAATTTCTATGTGTAGTTCACTGCAACATGGCACAGACATTTCTAAGTTCTTGGTGAACTCTGCCTCTGCCCTGAAAATCTGCCCGAAGTACACCCTAGGCTGAGATTGGTTTCATTTCAGGAGAAAAGTCTGAAAATGTGATTTGCGCTTCCTGTACTCTTAGGAAACAGAGATTCCACGTGTTTGATCTCCCTCATGCACTATTCCAAGCTACAGTGGCTTTAATTTAGAAATCTGTACTGTACAATCCTCTTCCTTCTGAGTGGAGTTGCTATAAAAAGAAATTATAAAGTTTTGGCCCAAGAGAGAATCTTTTTGAGAGATGGTTAGGAAGTCTGGAGAAGGGTGTAGTCTGGCTGAAAACTCAGATATGCAATTTTGGGAAAGAGTTGAGGTAAGAGCTAGGACAGAGTTTAGGTAGATGAGAATCGGAAATCCACTGTAAAGGAAGGCCTGGACACATTAAACATACAAAGTAACTAGGAAAAGTAGGACAAGAAGTCAGGATGTGAGAAGAATTAGAGCTGGAAGGGAAACAGGATAATGAAGGACACAATGGTGTGGAAACAGAAAAAGAGTGAAAGTGCTTACAGTTGCTAGAGCAACTTTCCCACCAGAATGTAGAATTCGTTTAGAGTTTAGGATAAAGGAATAAGTCCACTTGGAGGAATATTTGAGCACTGATCATGTTCCATAGCTGCTAGAGTTACCTTTTTATCCCTAGTGCTGGAATTCTGAGTTTTGATTTGTCTTTCAACTCTGCTGATGATTTGTAGACTTCAGAAAGTAAGACAAAGCTTTTGTAAATGCTTTCAGATAGCATTCATAATTCTTGAAATGATGTTAAAGTTACAAAAGTGATGTTAAAGTTACCAGATTTAAAACTGAGCTAGTGCTTATGATATCCTAGGCAGCTTTAATCCCTTGTGCATATACATTATTACTTAGTTTCTTATTACTTTACTGCATACTTTTTTTTTCATATGATTGCCGTGCCATTCAGTGGATGGGATGGCTGATACAAAGGGAGTAAATCAGGGCAGTGTAATGATTGTCACCTGCTTCGCTTATTGCAGAAATTGAGAGGTGTTTGGGGAATGAGATACAGGACTGCAGCAACAGGGCTGTGAAGTTTTGGAGGTGTATGTCTATATACCCCACCTTTTCTACTGCAGAGTACTGAGTTCATTCCTATAAAGAAGTTGATTGAGCAGACTGTAACCATCTACAGTACTCTAAGAAAATATGCTTCTGCTACATTGAACTTGACACCTCAAGCTGGTGTGTGTTTGACAATTTTGGCCTTAGTCTCTTTCTACCTCATAGCTGGATGTACAAAGTGATTGTACCTAGTTCAGGTTCACCATACTGAAACATTGAGATGATAAAGCCATTAATGTTTGTGAATTGCTTAGATACCGTGAGTGAGTGTTGGTAGTACCCATGATGAGGAAAAAAAACCTTGGAGAAATTTATAATTCTGTATTTTAATTTGTATTTAATTTTAATTTGTAGTACACAAATAATATGTAACTAGTAAAACAAGAAAAGCACTTTAAATCAGTGTAAAAAAACTGAATTGTGTTTCACTCAATTAGTACTATTGCTCCTGTGCTCTGAATGGAGTAGGAAAAGGTAGTACATGGCTTCACATAGGCAGACTTCATCATCATTTCATCTGTTTGGCTGTTTCATCAACCTTGGTTTTGGTATTTCTTGCATTTTATATTTTCTGGATTCAGGTGGGAGTTGAGAAGTTCTTTCTGGCTTTTGTTGTTGGCTTTTTGGGGGTGATTTTGACTCTCAATACAGGAATTGAACTACATTGCAGTCTTCAGATTTGTACCAGTTCCGTGAAGTGGGAAGCCACTATTATTTTTGCCTTACATGGTGGGAGGGAAAGGAAAGGAAGATGATGTATTAGATTTTTAAATTAACACCTTTTAGCCCCAAGCTTATAAAAGGAGAATAAAAAAGTTGGGAGAAAGACATACATGCCTCAAAGGATGACCCTGATTCCAATCAGGATGTATTAGGCTTCTAGTTAGGGTGGCTGAAGTTAAGTAGAAAGTTGAATCTCCTCTCAAGTTAGAGATTTCACCCCCCTAACAATTACATCTGGAGTTACATTGAGGTATAACTACTGCCTGATCTATAGAGGAACTGTGCTTCTGAATACCACTTCAGGTATGTAACTCTAAAACCAACATTCTTAATTAATAAGTGTGTGTTTTACCCTTGAAATGCTTAATGTTGTTCCTGGAAATACTGCTGAATATAAAGTCCAGTTTCTCAGTGGATGAAGGTGTTTCCTGCTGAAACTGTGGCAGTCTGCCTGGTTTGAGAAACGTCATTTCCAATCTTCGTAAAGCTAAAATGTACTATGGAAATACTTTAATATTAATTGTTTTTAAGACTCCACTTAAGGAGTAGGCTGGAGTCATATTCTTTTATTCACTGATGATGGCTATTGGCCAGTGCAGCAAGAAAGGCCTCTTAGCATGATGTGTTAGGGCATAGTGCCAGACTGTCACAGCTGCAGAGTGTCCAGATAGAATTTGGCTTGTATCCTGTCAGTTTAGAGCACGCATGAAGCAAACATGCCCATATGAAGTTGCGTAGAATAATTATACTTAGTTGTTAATTCACAGTAGTCTTGTGAGTTTCATTCTGCGGATCCCTAATTTTCCCTTCGCTTGGAACTTTGGAGTCTGCTAAGGGATTCTGTCACCAGTTAGGTGAGGTGCTTAGAATTGGGTATTCTATACCGCCTATGCAGAGTAATGACCATGAGTTGAGCCTTGGCTTCCTTCAGTCTAGACTAAAGGTGCAGTGAAGCAATTTCAAATGATTGACTTAGGCATCTTAAATTTATTCTAAGGGAATTTTGATGTGATTTCACCCAAGTTATGTACTGTAGCCTGCCAAGTTACAAAATATTTGTACTGATGACTGTGGAAGGAAAGACACTAGTACATTTGGAGAAGCTGTGAGGATGAATTACTCATATGATTCTCCAGCTACAACAGCAGGATCAAAAGCCTTCAGGACTCTGCTTCTGCTGCCATTGAATTTGTTCTGAAATCAAAACTTACATTTGTCATGACAAATAATTAATAGGTAAAAGTGATGTTTTTTCTTCTGAGACAAAATGACTAATGAAGCACTCTGAAGATCACTCTATATCAAGATTTCTTAAAACCTTTTTTAGAACTTAATGGGATTTTATCTCCTTACTTTTCTGGACTGTCTGTAATGTTTTAGGTACATATGTGATTAGGCTGGAATCCCCTTTAGATACTGTGAGTTTTTAGAGTTCATTTCTGGGCATGTTCAGAAATGCTTGCTGCAATTGCTGGCTCCTTGAACTGTGTATGCACTTTACCCTGAACCTTCATTAGATGTAAACCGGAAGCTGAACACCCAGTTTAAAGAAAAAAATTGCCCTGGGGAGGCAACTGGAAATTGTATAATCAGTCATGGAGGATGGAGCACCCAAGACTGTGATTTCAGAATCCACTTAAGGTGTTTTAAGTTAGTGTTGCTGATGAATAAGGTGGCCTGATGCTTGGCTGCATTTTCCGATCTCCTTCCTTGTACCAGCATTTACCATTCATATAGCTGTGTTGTCAGCCAGACCTATTCCCTCAAGTGCCCCTTTCATCAGCAGCAGCCAACACTTAAATTGGCTAAAATCAATCATGATGACCTGCATTGGGCAGACTGATCTCTTTCTCTGGGACTTTTCTTATCTCTCTCTTATGATTTGATAAAAAAAATAAAAGTAGGCTGTTGTGCCAGGTGCTTCCCCTGAATCAATCACCTACCATTTCAGTGAGAGAGGATCTTAAGCATCAAGCTCAGTAGTCTGGATTATATGATCTGTGAATTGTGTTCATTGTGATGGATGTTTTTTTTAACTGAAAAACTAAGGAATTAATTTAAATTTCAGCAAGATCAGCTTCTACCTCTTTTAGTGAAAGCATTCAGGTTAGTATGCTTGTCTTCAAATCCCAAACTGATTCTCAGGTTTCCCCAAGATGCCAAAAGTCCCATCTGTTCTCTACCCAATTGCCAGATCTCCAGTGTCCGTTTTGGCAGTTGCAGTAATTTCTGTTTTTCTTTGCCAAAACTTTCTTTGATATGGTAAAAACTGGAACTTGGAGAAATGTAAAATATGAGCACTTCAGCATCAAAGTGGTACAAACTGCTGTAACAACTGTATTTCCAACTTCATATATATGTGTGCTTCCTAAAGATTATGCTTCTATCACATGCATTTCACACACAGCTGAATTTATAGTTTGTTGTGGAATTGGGATAGCATTATAGAATTTATTTTCAGCTTCTTATGGAGTGTGCTGGAATCCAGTTGCATTGGAAACAAAAGCATGAAGCTACTCAGGTTGGTTTGCAGATCCATTGTGGTATGTGTAGTCCCATGTATATGTATGAACAGTATGTAGGATGAATGTATTAGAATGAATAACTTCTTGCTCTCTCTCTCTCTCTTTTTTTTTTTTTTTTTTTTTTTTAACAGAGGCTCCAACTTGGGAAAAAAGAAGCAACATATTTGTCACATACCAGGATGTGGCAAAGTGTATGGGAAAACTTCGCATTTGAGAGCTCATCTCCGCTGGCATTCTGGAGAGCGTCCATTTGTTTGTAACTGGATGTTCTGTGGCAAAAGGTTCACTCGCAGCGATGAGCTCCAGCGACACCGAAGAACGCACACAGGTTTCCAGTCTTTGATTCTCGTGTATTTAACTAAAGCAGTGCTGTGGACAGGGCTTGGATAAATATCTTTTAAGAGGAGAACAGATCTTTGAATTGGATTGATTTTAATGCAGTGTGATTTTTCTAAAATCAGCTAATACTTATTGATGTTTATACACTTTGGAATCTTTGGTAAGTTTGAGGAGATTAAACAGCCACCTCTTGATTCTGAACTGATTTTTAAGCTAATGTTTAATGTAGCTTAATCAGAGTACTTTGATTCAAGCTCAGCAATGCATTTCATTTGTTTCAACTAGATTTTAGCTCTTTTTCTGTCTTAAAACTTCAGTAATTTTCTCTTGTTTTAAAAAAGAAAAATAGGGGACTAGGTGGTCTGGAGATTAAGTATCATTGCTAAAATCAAAGAAGACCATATGATGGTGCATCATTCTGCATCTTTTAGTTTCATGGTTAGACCACCCACTAGGAACTTCACGGTCACATTTTTCCTTCTGTCTAATATAAAGAAAGGAAACTAATGTAGATATTCCACCTTTTCAAGAAGCAGCCAGTTTAAAATCGACTGTCTCTTTTACCTGTTTTCCTACAAATTAAATCCATATTTGCATTCTACAGGATGTTTACCTTTTAAAATCATAGTATTTGAAAAACCCATGGATAATTTTATGTAATGCTTATCAGCATTACATTGCTTAGAAAAATGTCTTCGGATGTCTGTGAAAATATTCTGTTGTTCTTAATGTTATGCTTTTGTGTGGACATTTTGGATCCGTGAAGCCAAGCTGGGATGTTGCAATTTGTCTGGATGGACAGATTGATGGCTTTTAAAAAAAAGGCAAGTTCAGAGGGCATGGTTAATGGCTTCTAGTGTACCTGCCTACCAGTAAAAGGTAGAGAACTGTAGGAATCTGTCCTTTGACTTCTTTTAAAATCTTTATCACTGACCTGGGGGACTCAACAGTTTACTCTTCTTAGGTTTGTGGGTGACCCCAAACTGGGGTCTAGTCAATGCACTTGATGGCAAGGCTGCTCTTTAGAGGGACTGAGGCCGAAGGAATGGGCTAACAGGAACCTTAGGAAATTCAACAAGAATAGTTACAAAGTACTGCACTGGGGATGGAATTAACACTTAGAGCAACACAGGCTAAGCATGGAGAGGTTGGAAACAGCTCTACTGAAAAGTACCTGGGAGTCTTGATAGACAAGTGGGACATGATCAAGAGCCAGCAGCAACCATGCCCAGAGCTGTATCAACAGAAGCAAAGAGCCTGGTCACAGAGGATTATCCCCCTCTTCTGGTTAGACTGCATCCAGAATATGGCATCTAGTTTTCAGCACCCAGTGTAAGAAAGACATGGATGACAGGATTGAGTTCACTAATGAGTGACCAAGATGATCAGGATGCTGGAACGTTTGCCTTATGAGGAAGGGCTGTAGAATTCAGATGCACTAAGAGAACAGTAATGGCAGGGGGGAGCTTAGTAGTAATTTCCTAGTTACCTGCAAAGGCCACCATTAAGAAGACAAAGTTACTTTCCCTGATGGTGCATTGATTGAAGGATAAGAGACAACAGATGTATGTTGAAATAAGACAGGTTCAGAATGTCTAAAAATAAAAACTTTTTAGTTGTGGGAATAGCCAGGCACTAGAAGAAGATGCCCATAGAGTTCCTGCAGTCTTCATCCTTAAAGGTTTTGAAGAAAACTGGATAAATTTCTCAGCAACCAGATCTGACCTCATAGGTGGCTGCTTGGAAAGAGATCAGGATACGACGTTCAGAGGTCCTTTCAAAACTGAATTACCCTATGATCTTGTATGTCAGTCTCAAGTGTGATTCTGCTCTAGGTCGTACAGTCTTCTCTGTCCATCATTTTGTAGGTTTTGTTCTCCTCCTAAAAGTTATTTATTGGCAATAATTGCAGTTAAACGTAGCAGCCTGAGGATCTGAGATGGCTGTATTCCCTAGCATGCCTGAAAGATCTCCCCAAACTTGGTGACACACATAAAATTAAATCAGTTCATATATAAAGGATTTGTATGGGTGTCAAGAAATGTAACACACAAGTTTATTATGTTGGATTGCTTTCTTCCTCAGTATAATTCTTGTTAGAATTCTGACTCTAAAAAGCAGTAAGTTTAATTGTTAATCTTCTTGAATGTTTTTTTTTTCTTTGACAGGTGAGAAGAAATTTGTCTGTCCAGAATGTTCAAAACGCTTTATGAGAAGTGACCATCTTGCCAAACACATTAAAACACATCAGAATAAAAAAGGTATTCACTCTAGCAGTACAGTGCTGGCATCAGTAGAAGCAACATCTGATGATACTTTGATTACTGCAGGAGGAACAACACTTATCCTTGCAAATATTCAACAAGGTTCTGTTTCAGGAATAGGAACTGTTAATACATCTGGCACCAGCAATCAGGATATTCTTACCAACACTGAAATACCTTTACAGCTTGTCACAGTTTCGGGAAACGAGACAATGGAGTAAATACTACACAAGATACCTATTAATTGTGGTTATTTTTATACAGTAGTGAGAAGAATATTGTTCCTAAGTTCTTAGATATCTTTTTATTGATGTGCAAAAATTTTTGGATTGACAGTAACTTGGTTATACATGACACTGAAATGCCTTACTTTGTATGATATTCCATAGTATATTAAAATGGTAAAATTGCATGGGTTTTGTAGGTACTTTTGGAATCTAGAAGAGATGAAATTTTACCAAGTTATATTAAAAAAAAAAAAAAAAAGAATTTAACGATGGAAATGGTAGTCTAACCAAATGCATCAATCCTGTGTGGTTTAGTGTAAAAAAAATGAGAACATGTTGGTATTTATCTATTGTAAGATAAAAGAAGTTGATGGGTGAAAAGAAATCACATTATGATAAAAGAAATTTTGTAATTTTCTTGGTGACTGGAATTTTTATTATGCATAACTGACAAATCAAGTTTCCAAGCAAATGTTACATAGTGTAGGCTTTACTTAGCTCATCAACTTGTCATTTTGAAGCTAATTATTTTAATTAGGTTAACTATGTACAATATTTTAAGCATTACTCTTGTAAGATTTTGCAAACTACATTTTAACATGGAACTCTAGGGATAGTCACCTTTTAAATCCTATTGAAAAGCCATGTTTAAGATTTAATTTGCCAAAATGATGTATTGTTAATATTCTTTCAATAACCAAGGTGGGCAATATAACCAATGTTTAAAAAGCTTAAAATGTTAAGAAAAATAAATATGTATAGGTTGAAGCATTTGGGTGGTAAGGCAAATGTTATAGTGAAGTATATCCCTTCTTTTGAGCATTGGAGGACCAAAAATAAGGTGTATTGCGTCTCAGCAGTGATTTTTATCAAATCTTTTTCCAAAAAAACATCTGTCTGCCAGGGCCTTAAAAGCCATCATGTAAATTACCAGTAAAATATAACATATGCAAATACAAAAGAAAAATCACTTCCATATTGACAGTACTCCCAAACATATGGATATAGTCATAGTGAACTAGGGGGTTTATGAGGTTTTTATTTGTTTGTTGTTTAGTTTTTGGTTAGTCAATCTGCATTTAAATATCAGCCATCTTTCCTTTTTTGCTTCTTCCCTTAAAAATTGTATGTATCCAGTACATTTAACTGATAAACATATATGTTTTTTATTATGCTGAATTTTCTTTTTATTTTTTAATTACTGTTTATATTTTCAATTATAGAAAATGTACAAAATGAAGTTATATAGCCAGTCTGTAAGTGCTATACCATTTTCAAAAAATGTACAACAATAATTACTGCAGTTCACCTATTTACAAACATTTGGAAATCTGTTCATTTGTTATTCTTAAAACCACCTCAAATTTAAAGGCTACCTTATTGTACGTTTAAAGTGTATTATAACAGTGTGGTAGTTAATAAAACACTATTTTTTTTTCTTTTGACTTGAGTTTACTGTGCTTCTTGTTAACTAATGAGGTGTAATTTTGTAATATGTCTTGCTAGCCTGAGATGTTTTATTATTTTGCACTAGGTGGTGGGAAGCAGAAACAGTTTTTCCTTTTCCTATGGGCATGGAGATGGTAATTTTCCACCTCCACACTCAGAAACCCCCATCTGTATGTGCATGGACATGAATGTGCTGTGCTGGTGTAGTGGGGACATTGTGATCTTACGCTGAGCAGGGCATGAAGAATATGTAGGCCCCATCCTATAGGTTGCATTGAAGTCCTCAGACACATGCACAATATATAGATTAGTAATAAGGAGCTGTGACTAAGTGAGAACTATGAGATTAAAGAGAGTAATGGTTGTATACGATGCTCTAATGAAAATGAAAAGCTTTTCTTTGTGATGTCTAAAGTCATGGACTATCAAATGACAGAGGACAGATCAGGATAATTTGGAATAAACCAGGCAGAGTTCAGCCTAGAAAAAAGAGAACTGGAAGTCACGTAGGAAAGATTTTCTGAATTTCCAGTTTAGTGGAAAAAAAAAATTAATGCAAATCTTTTGAGATTCAGAGCAACAGGAATTGACAGGTAGAGAGACAAGGGGAGTTAATTCACCGTCAGTTTAATCTTCTGTTTAATAAAATGAAAGGAAGAAATTGGTTGGGATGAGAGCAGCAGCTTGAGGGAAGACAATTCTGCTTAGATTTGCAGTGTTCCATGGATGTCAATGTATTAACATGCTCTGAATCTGCTTCCTTTAGGCAGGTAAATGGGCTTGGCTTTCAAAAGCTGTTACAGTTCACAGAGCATGTTAGTATATTTCTCATACTTAGGTTCTGTTTCTCATCTCTTAGCCATCAGGAGCTCTATTAGTGCATTATTTTAAGTGGGAGGGAAGGAGGGTTACTTTCTTCAACTGCTTTTCACAAGTTTTATGGAATGACACTTTCACTGATGTTCATCTGTGGGTGAAGGTGTTTTGGTGTCAAGGGTTTTGATGCCTCATTGCTGAAGATGAGATTGCTTTACTTCTCAGAGCTTTTATGCTCACTACAAGAAGTGGTTACTTTAATTAGTGTTTAGATGGCACATTTAAAAAAAAGATAATCTGTTGTTAAGCTTCAGAAGGTAGATGTTTTGGAAGTAAGTAACTGAAAGTCTCATGGAAAACCAGCAGTTTAAGGGCTGTCTGTGTAATGGCTCACAGCCATAGTGTTTGTGTTGTGGAATAGTAATTTTTGAAAGCTGCCTGCTCACCTCCAGGGTAAAGATTCACAAGCCCAAGTATAAGATCTTTGGTGTATCTAGGATTGTTGCTACCTCGTGGTCTGCTTTTGTGGTCCTCTAGTGAGTGATATGATACCAAGACAAAAGTGTTCATTTTGTAGAATGCTTTCCAGTTCATGGGTTCCTGACAATGGTTGCTTGGTGTGCTTTTTCTTACTGGTACAGTCTGTATCATTTTACATATTTATTTTCATGTCACACTTCTCACTTGTATATTTTCTTGGTATGATAGCCTTTAGACCCTTGGTTGGTTTGTATCTCTTGCAGTCTTGTGTAATCACTAATTAAGAAGATCTTAAAACTGGGTCTGCAAGACAGCATGAGCTTGAGCATCCCGTGTTACCCATTTCAGTGGTTCAATTTCCAGTAAGTACAAGGCCTGGACACAGACTTGCTATAATCTAAGTGTTCTTGGGTTCTTTCCTGTATGAACTAAATGTTTGATCCTTGCAAGTTGCAAACTAACAGTGATTCTTGCAGAGGACAAGAGCTTTTAATCATTGTTATGTACCAGATCAAGGAGCAGTATGACTAAGAACAGTATCATCGTCACTGGAAGATTTGTGAGGAGGAGCAGGATTTCTGGTTTGATGATGCAGATTTCCCTCTGGCAAGGGATTCTACAGAGCATGTTTTTGGGCTTGTCTGGAAAAGAAATATCAGGCCTTGGTTTTAGGCATTTTGAGCAGCTGGAATCAGTAAGATAAGCCTTCCCACTGGCTTCAGGAAAGCTCTGATATGTTCTCTCACAAGTTGTTCTGGGTGTTGGGGAATGAAGGAATGGAGCTAATAGTCACATGTCAAGAGTGCTTCTTGCCTTCTTTAAGTAAAGAACTAATGAGCAGCTGGCTGTCTTTCCTCCAGGTTTTTACTTACTGCCATTAACACCAGGAGTGTGGAGCATGTACTGCAGAAAAGGGCAGATGGTGACATGGCTGACTCAACTAGACAGGAATAGTAGCTCTTTTCCACAACAGTGGGGTAGTAGTGGTTGGCATCAGGTTGTTCTCTGATCTAGTTTCTAAAAGATTGTATCAATAGGAAGCATTTTTTGCAAGCCATTTTACATACAATTCCTTCTTTCATCTCAGAACTAGGAAAAAAAAGCCATTTCTGACTCAAAACAGAGTCTCTGTGTAATTCCAGAGTTCACTTTGGCATCTTGACAGTGACCAAGCCTCTGTCTGGACAAGCTGGTACCCTTCTCAAGCCATATTGCTGAGTTGGCAGAAGAATGCTATGAAAATTATCTGCAAGGAAATGCACCTTTCTTCCCCAGCTATGCATGCTCTTTAGTCAGAAGACTCAATTACACAGATTTTTGAGCTCAACATGAGATGGACACCACCAGGAAGAGGTTCCAAAACAATATTTGGTACTATTTGTTACTTGAGCACAGCTTTTCTTATGGCCTCCAAAAGTTCAAATTTTGACCATGCTCCTGGCATGCCTACAGACATAACAAGATTTACTTCTCATATATATCTTACAACATTAGCTGCATTTTTCACAAAACTAGTTGAAGAACAATGCCTTTGCAAGGATAATAGGCTGGCAGATCACCATTGAAAATTATTTGCTAATATCAAAAATTAGTTAATAAGTGCTATCACATAATCCAGCATACCTTTCTCTGGAAAGGTCATTCAGGTAAGAATCTTGTGGCCCCTGACAAGAAAAGAACCATCAGAACTGGGTTCTGTTTGAACTGGGTTCCAGGCATGAACAAAATATCACCAAAATCTTATATTATCTAAAGGAGTTCCAGACTTTCATGTATGATGGGCCACCCACCTACCTACATTCTTAAGTTCTCCCTTTTGTTTCTATGGAACTTACTCCTCTATGTAAGGTATTCACAGAATTTTGTTTATAATTTATGCTCAAACACCACAAACAGCTACTTCGTCACAGGTGCTGCCTAACTGGATGTTTTTCTTCCATCAGGACATGCTTTGATTTGACAGACAAACACAGAACAGTCTACTCCATTATGTTGCTATCTGAAGAAATTACATAAGGTTTGCAGGGAAAATCAATGAGATTCTGTGTATGTGATTACTCTGTGGTGGAGACATCATGATGATGTTTGATGGCACTGTTCTACATTTACTGGTTAAATTGATTCCTGATTTCTGTCCTCTGTCTAGGCCACTGCATGAATCATTATCAGTACATCGGGAAAGTAGTAGAATACAAAAAGGTCCTGTTGTTTCTGCCACCGTGGTTGGTTTTGGAGACTTCTTTATATTCTTTCAGCCATTCTTCTCCCTAGAAGAAGGTACTAGACTCTGATTCTAGTACTACAAATGTACATGTACAATGTGCATGACTTCATGTACAAATGGTACTGCTGGAAGGTTTAGTGGTGAAAACGATGGCTTCTAAAAGGGAAGTAGCCATGTTTAGTCTTGTTAGCTTGGCTGCAACCTGCACTGGGACCTTCTACTTCTGTGAGCTCCTGCTGTTTCTGGTCATACTCTGCCTTTTTGAGAGGGGTCGAGCACAAGCTAATCTGGCACAGCTGTATCCCCAGACAGGTGTGACTGCAGCTATTTGCGGGGGCTGTTGATGAGTCAGATGAGATGCGATAATGCAAGGAAAGGGAGCCAAAAAAAAAAATTTTGAGAGCTGTATAAAGCTTTCTGACATTCATGATGCTTTCATAGCAGTCCTTACTGCCTTTTGGTTCTTTACATACCTGTGCACCTCTCTATCTTCTTGTAATTCTTCCACTAGGTCATAGATGCTATAATCCCAGCAGGAGCCCATGGGCTAGACTGAGGTTTGCCAGAGTATGCACTATTGCTTGAGGACTTTTAATGAAACTTTTATCTGGAAAAATGCAGTACTATAGGCGATTTATGATGGAGAAAAACAGATATGCACTGGAGCTTGAACTGTGCTGCTTGAGCTGCGTTTTGGGTGAATCCTTTAATCTGAAGTACAAGGATATTGTGTCTAGTTTAGGAACTACATACAGGGGAGGGGGTTGATCCTGTGGCAGCATCAGGCTTGCTTACCTCTTCACTTCTGTGGCTTTTTTGCACTTTGGTTTTGTTTATTGTCTGAGGAAAAGGTTATTTCTCGGTTGCCCAGCCGCACAGGCCTCGTTTCCCTGCCGTGGGGCAGGCAGGTCTCCAGGGCTCTCTGAGCCGCCCCGTGAGGGCCCAGCCCCACGGGACACTGGCGGTGCGCGCAGGGCCTGCTCCCCCACAGCCACCACAGGCCTGTGCACACTGACACGCACAGGGAGCACGCTTGGGGTAATATTATTCCTTTTGGGAACCATCCCGAGGGCTGCCCAGGTCCTGCTGAGAAGGGAAGGGATGAGCAGGTGCTGAGGGTGGCGGGGTTGGGCATGGGTGCGACCGTGTGGCGCTGGTGGCCTTTGCTTTTAAGTGATGTTTGTGAGGCGGTGTCATAAGCAGTCATAGCCTTGTGGTCCTGACTTAAATCCAGAGTTCTGTCTGGGGTTATTTGTGCCAAAGCTGCTGTCTGAGATAACGGGATTGAATCAAAATTTTTCCATGTACTTTGGTAGCTGTTTTTACGACATCATTTAATGTGTCCTAAATACATAATTATTTAACAGCTTGAAATGCTTCCAAAGGAGCTATTCAAGTCTTTTCTGTAAATAACACACCTTTTAAAACTATACTAATTCTTAATGTAATTTTGAGACTTTTCTTACATTTCCTTAAAAAAAATTACCTCCCCAATCAGTACTTACCTGAAGAATTAAAATAGTGTCATTTTCAGTTGTGTTAATTAGCTTTTTATGTGGCCAATTCTGTATTTTCTCATCTGAGATTTGGAGGGAGAGGGGTGTTTTCTAGCTTCCTTGAAAGTCTTAACAGTCGTCAGCAGATGAAGTAGCTATAAAAAGTATTTAAAATGCAGGAGGATTGATGGATGTGGCAAATTTTACAATTTTCCTGTTCAGTACAATACTGAACGCTAGTGAGTGGGAATAATCGTGGACAAGCTCCAACTTCAGGAGCAGAGTAAGGGAGTTGAATTGTCACTTCCCAGTGTTAATCCTCTCAGTGCCTTCATTTTCAGCCTCACTTAATACCCTCTGCAGCTCTCCAAGTTTCTTAGAAGCCTCTTTGCTCCTCCTGCCTCTTCAAATAAGAGCAACAGATGTTTCCTGTCTGTTTATTTGTGGAAGGCAGAGAGCTTTGGGGTAGAAATGGTCCAAACTTTGTTCTGTCCTGCTTATGAGGGAGACAGTATGTGAAAAAACAAACTGAGGACCCTGTTCTTGAATGTTGAACACATGAAAAGGGGGCAGAGTTAACTGGCCTGATGTCACTTCAAGGGATCTTTACATCTGGGAATGTTAAGGTAAAAAAAGGTATTTGTGAGTCTCTCTTGTCCAGTCATTGCATAGGTTTCAAAATTTGTTCAAGATTGTGTTATCCCATCTATATAATTTCATGCAATAAAGCCTGTGCAATTAGGAAAAAGTCTCACTTCTGGAAAAATAGATAATTAAGTTTACAAATTCATAAATAATTTATGGCTTGCACACAAGTTATTTTCTTTTGTTTTGGTAAGTTTTATGACAAAAGTCATGAGGGGATGACCACTTTAAAGCTCGGTTCAGTGTTATGCCACAAAAAATATGTCAAGTGAAACACTTTTGCTACTTTGGCTAAGGGCTCTAAATTTTCTCCCAATGTTCATGACTTTTCTCAAACTTCAGAAACAGACTGGTTTTGAAATTCAGCACCAATACTGTAAGAAGGTTGTAGATTTCAGAACCAGAGCATGTAAACAGCTGTAAAGGATTACAACAAATTTCTTTAAAAATTAATAGTTATCTAAGTTATTAAAAAACTAGCACCAACCCTCACCCCCCACACACACTTGGCATGTCAAATATAAACAGTTTGCAGCCTGAATGTTTAAAGACTGGTGTGTGCATGCAAAATGTGATTTGTTTTTCAAGTGCACTGTTCAGTACATATTAGCGATCCCTGCAATTTAAACTGACATTTCTCTATGACTATATTTTAACCTGTGCTCAGTCTGAGGAACACTTGAACTGGAAAACTCCACAGAGGCCAAAAATTTTCTACTCTTTTCTTGTCAATTTCTATGTTTGAAAGCACACTATTTGATATATCCATTTACTGTGTGCAGATGACTTGTGCATAGCAGGCTGAGAAACAGGTACTGTATTTGAGCATTGTCAGGTAATGTGGGGCTTTGATGTTTATAAAAGTGATCTTTTACCTGTTGACTTATATCCTTTTTATCTGTAAACTTATAAAAGCAAATATATTATTGCTTGTTAACTTAGATTCCTATTTCTTGAAGCATGAAAGTTTCATATGTGTTAAGGAACAAAACTGAAAAGGTCCAAGACCAGCTACAAACAAGCTCCTGAGCTAGGAGTACATACCTTCCTGATTCTCTTCAGCCAGGTAAGCATAAATACTTGCATGAAACTGTTAAACTTTTTACTTCTATGCTCTTCTCTCTCATTCTCTTAATTTCAAGAAGGACTCCAGAAAGCATGCTAATAGCAGTCTTAAACATCTATGTAGTTACTTTGTTTGATCTCAAGGGTTGTGGTGGAATCTTGTTGCCCCTGATGTTTAGTAGATGCAGAATTTCATTCAAGGTGTTCATTAATTTGAGACAGCTGCTTTAGTAGAAGCATCCACTACATTTGGATCAGAATCACACTGCTTCTGTCAGTCATCTCTCTATTTTAACATTTTGTTTTTCTATCTCCTCCCCTAAATTTCATCTCTCTGGAGTCTTTTGTCTTTCCTCTTTCCCTGTTATAGAAAGTGTATTTTGTTAGCCTTTCTGTGCAATTTTTAGTTCTTACACATAAAAAATGTTGTACAGTGCATTATTGACTTTTGCTAGACTCCTTTTGATAAAATTTCTGCTGTTACTATTCAGAACTTCACCAAATTCTGGAGCACTTGTCTCTTCCATTTTAAAGGAGTTTTGAACATCAGAATATGATGTGAACATGTGATCATATTCGAGGATGTGATGGTTCAAAATTTGTGGTTTGCTACTGAAAAACCAAGTATCATCTGTGAAAAATCAAAATCCATCTCAGGCTAAGCTTGGCCCTCTGAGTATTCAGCCTTATGTATTCGGCCATTAATTTGAAAGTTGTGCCCATCTATGAAAAGAGAGATGGCTTTTACTGCTACGAACTTTATGGTTGGAAATCTGTTAAATAAATAAGCTGCACAGAAGGGCAGAGGAGTACTGGCTACAAAGGCAGCTCAAAAACTGAGCTACCAGCTTAGAAATCTGCTAATTTTTTTGCAAACTATTTCTGGAACTATTTCTGAAACTATAAAAGCACAATTAGAGGTATGACTGGGAAATAATAGATTCAGTACTCTTTATGGAAATAGAATATTGCTGAAATGGAGGGTTCTATATCCACACAGAAGAGAATGAAAATCAGGAAAATACAGAAGGATAGCAAAACTCTGAATTCAGTTTGAAGGAAATCATATAAGAATCCTAGTGTTCCGTGATAGAAAGAAGGAAAAAAGAGTTTCAAGAATATTATGTGGTTATTAAGAAAGTACCTTTCTGTGTAATTTTGAGTTTCTTATATAATAGGGTTTTTAAAATTTCCTGTTTTTTTCATCCTGTCTCTATCTTAGATTCAATTATGTTCCAACTTCCTTATATTCGGTTTGGCCTTGCTGGAAAGAAGTTAAATGGCATGGTCAGCCCACACATCTATTACAGAGATTCACTTAGACTGGAGTAGAGACAAATAGGGAAAAAATCTTCTGACTAAACCTTTTTTTAAGGACATAGCAGAATGGACTTTCAGATGGAGCTGCCTGAAAAATGGTGTTTCTTCCAAGAACACTGATGGAGGGGAATGCTTACATTATGAGAGAAAAAAATGTAGCAGCTTTGGCAGCAAAAATGGAGAAAAGAGACTGATAGAAACAAATTGCTAGATGAAATAAAAAAAAATATTTGGCAAAGAAGCAGAGGAACACAGATTCTGAAAGAACCCTCAAGCAGCTTACTATCCTTAGAGGCCAATTAAACCTGAATCAGTCAGGAAAGACAGAAAGAGCCCTCTGCATGCTTAATGAAAATTTATATCAGGCAAAATAAAGCCCTGAGATTATTGGCATATAAGGTGTAGAATGCTAAGAGAAACAAGCTAGCTTGGCTATTAATGATACCAGAGTGGTATTTACATTTAAAACAAAATATATTTGTAAGGTCTTTGAAGGTTTTCTGTGTCCATCTGTATGTTAAAAAATCAGCTCCAGCTGACAAAATAATGTATGTAATGAAGCAAATATGCCCTCAGGTTCCAGCTGCCCAAATCACCATTTGAAGCTATCTGAATAAGAAAAAATTAGAAAATATCTTCAGAAAAAATGTCAGGTAGCGTAGATATTGTGTCTTTTAAATACTTCTAAACACCTTAGCAACTTGTAAAGGCTGGTCAGCTTTTGCTTTTGGTAGCTGATGCATTGCTTAGCAAGAGCTGGATAAAGCATCTCTGTTAAATGTCATTGTGCAGTATATTAGAAGGATATAATCATCAGCATAGACACAGGTTACAGTAAGGTCTTCAGTTACTCAAAAAAATCGACAAGGTTTTGTCTCTTGCCCTGTGTTCCCCTATCTTGGACCTCCCACAGCCATTTAAAAGTGTGGCAATTGAAGGCTACTTTATTGGCATACCACGTTGCATAAAAAGGAGTTTAAGTAGGCAATTCATGTTTTCATTTTCCCTGTAAGTCTCCCCAAAGAGTCAAATACAAAAATAAATTCGAGAGATTGGTAACTCAGAGTTAAAATCAATACTTCTCAAATTTCCATTCTTCACACATAAAATTTTAGAACGTTCAAATGAAACATATACCAAACCCCTTGTGACTGCCATATTACCTGTCTTGGAAGTCAGTTGTAGTCTAGGTTGACAGACACTACCACCTCTCTTCTTTCACAGGGTGCTCATATCATAGTGAAAAGTTTCAGATGGACTCTGCATTTAGAAAACTTAAGAGGAAGGATCTAAACCCCCTGAATTACAAAAGGCAAAAGGGACCAAGAAGTAATTTATATTTGATCTAGAAATAAATATCCAAATTATATTCCATATCTCTTTTTTCAGCTTTCTTAAGGACAAGGGAAAACTCTGGATATAGGCTCAGTAGAGAAGATTAGTCCTCATCCACAGGATTTTTTTTGTTGTTTGAACAGGATTTCCCATATTTGCCTTCTGAATTTAATTGCAAAATTTTGAAACATTTCTGAACCAATTCCTGCATGCTTTAGGGTAATCAATTTTATCCCTCTTTCTCTGCATCTAGCTGTTGAAGTGCCTCCTTTGGCTATAGAATTCTCTAATTGCTTTTCATGCTTTACAGTTTCTGATACCCTTAGAAGCAGTATATAATTTAAAAACTATTTTTAAAGATTGAGAATGTAGATATCTATCACTGTATACTAGTAAAAAAAGTTAAAATTGGAATGAAACTAGTTGCTTTATTTCTCTGTAGTAAAAACTGTTATTCCAATCCTTTTTACTTTATTGACTGATAAGAGCTCTCAACTATGTGAATGTTCAGATGTAGGCCCACGTACACTTCAGCCTCCTGTTAGGATGTTTGGTGATCACCAAAACCTTGCTGTTTCTAATGGCTGAGGCTGTTTCTCAAAATGTCTTAAATCCTTATAGAGAACACTGAATCAGCTCTCTCCTTTTAACAGCTTACTTGCCTTATGTAAATACCTCCAATAAGGTGCAAGTCAATGCTATCCCTCATGGATATTTTCACTGCAGCCCAAGTGCTTCTTTCCATGTGTAAGAATTTGGCAGAGTACCTTGGTCCTGCAATAAGGTATATCAGCTAATGACTTTGTAACGTCCTGTCACAAAACAGACACAACATACGGACTATAAATTGATTCTTCATGTGTGAACAGCTGGAGTGCAAGGTGGGGTTTAAATGCATGCTACCATGTTATCCTGGTGGCTGTACAGTCATTGTACACCTCTTCCTGCTGAGAGGTTTCTTTCAGAAATGTAAGTATTTTCCCCCCATCATCCCACAGATTCATGTTTTAGGACCTACATTGTGTCTCTGCATTTGACTCGCTGACAGATTCTACTTGAACTGAAACCGCTATAGTGGCTGGCCACGCACTGTACCTGAGGATGTGAAAATATATTTTGAAAAGCAGCAATGTAAAGCAACCTTCTTGAAGAATTAATGGCAGGAAGAACTTATTTACCCTTCCCCCAACAGGAGGCAACCACAGATGGAGTTGAAGAACAAGTACTCATTCTCCATACTGTATCTGGTTATGAGTATGAAAAGAAGATATGCACAGAATTCTCATAATACTGTTTTGTTCAGTTTAGTGAAATCAAAATAAGGCTTTCTTTTGTTTTTGTAAAGGAACTGTAGGGTTTTTTACTTAACTTTGTTCTCATGATGACCAGTAGCACATGGCAACAGTACTAAGGCTGTATCTGCTTTTTATACATTTACCAAAGCAGCAATTTTCCTACAGAACTAGAATAAAGAAGTTTATATCCATATATATATCCATATATGAAAATTATGGATAGAGTATGTATATAAAACTTGGGTGGCAAGGAATAATTTTGTTCCTGAGATATACATTTGAAAGGGAAATGCTTAAGGCCTGTTTATAATTTATTTTTATGTTCTCATTAGAATTAAAATACCAAGTGATTGCAAAGTATTCAGATCCTGAAGAGATCATTATCTTATTCGCCCCTCGAGAATTCCCATGCTTGAATTCAAAGGAAGAAGATCCCGATTTGGGGCTTATTTATTTGTTTACTTTACTCTGCAATCTAAACAGTTCACCTTTCCTCTTAGGCCTCATCACAGAGTTGCATAAAGACCATGACATAAAATTCCTTTGGTAAAACGAAGACTCAGAGGAAGGCAGTAAGCATTTAGTAAGGGGAGGCAAGGGTTAAGGCCTGGGACCGCAGAACAGCTGGAATATGTTAGTTTTACAGGAAGGCAGCCCGGAGAGGGAGTGTGAACTGCCAGCAGGTGGCTGGGAATGGCTGGATAACTCAGTGGTGGGACTGGAAGAGAGTTCTGCCTCTTACTGTGATGACTTGGCCAGTTTCAGCCTTTCAGCCTATTTCTTTGTAACAGGACTTTTGTCAAAGCCCATTAAAGTAAATTTAGCATTTCTTTAAATATAATCGATTCTGGATCTAACCCTGCTTGTTTTGACAGTTTTCGTTTGCTCTGTCTCTTAAAGCTTTACCTTATTGTTTCTCAGATGAGAAGAGAAGAGCTGGTTGATTGCTAGATAGGCTCCAAAGGGTGAGACACTGATGTGTCCCTTGGAGAAACTGCCTCCAAGTCAAGCAGACGCTGTTTCATTAAGAGAAGCTGCAACAGACAAGTGTGGGAAGAAAGGTCTGCTGGGGTTTCTCTCCCTTCTGCAGCAAAGAAAGTTATGCTGACAGAGACAGCTGCTCTTACCGCAGTGATGCTTTGCTGTGGTTTGCAGTACTGGTCAATGTCCTCCAGAAGTCCTAGTGGTAAAAAACCCCAAAGTCTGAAGGAAGGATTTGAAGATAAGATGATTCTGTGCACTTATTTCTGAAAATCTCCCAAGCATGACAAACAGTGTAGCTAAGATACATGTGTTACTATTTGACCATCCAACAGGATGGCAATTGGCAGGATTTGAAGAAACCAAGATGACAAGGGCTTGGAGAAGGCTTTTATCTCTATGGGTGGTTGGGAAAAACTTCACCTTATGCACTAAGCAGCAAGGCTTTGTAATTATTGTATATAGCTATTAGGAGAGGATCTATAGAGAAGTCTAAGTTGAAGATATCTGAATTATGTGTTTGAGGGATTGGGAGGATGGCAGTATTATGACAGGACACCTTGTGGCAGGTTAATTTGGAGAGAGAGAAAGGTGAGGACAGTAACAGCTCTATTTCAGCCACAATGATCTTCAGCTAGTGATCCAGAGAGGGCTGTCAGAGATAAGAATATATGTACTGAAAGATGCAGGTGTTAGGGAAGTGAAATAGTTTGTGTTGGCATGTGTACACGTGAGGAGTTTATATTTGAAGTCAAAAGAGGTAATTTCTGGGGGTGGGGGAACGCTAACCAGAGTCCCAAAGAAGTTGCAGTGTAGGTATAAGATTAGAGAGTTCAGATGCAGACAGAGGAGCACAAGGGGACAAACACCTGACACAAAGCTGGCAAACTGGAGGCATAATCACAGGAATTTATCCATAGAGTCCCTGCAAAGGTGGGCAAAAATTAGAAATAAAAGAAAATGTTAAATCCTGGTCAAGAAAGAGCAGTGCTTCAAGAGGAGTGTTGCTGACTGTTGAGGTCAACTCAGTAAGTCAGAGGATGGTGTTCCTCAGAAAAAATTCAGACAGAAGAGATGGAAACAACTTTAGAAAGTATGTGTCAACATCCTAAAAAGGTGAATATACTGAGGGTTGGTGGTGGTTAGGAAGATGTTCTACATAGAATATAAGAAGGCTTTTTACAGACAGAATATCTTAACATTTGAAGGAACACATTGCAGCCAGAAATCCAATTCCCTCATAAATTAAATACTCATTACAAATGTAGTATTCTGTATATCATTATATGGCTATACCCTTGGTAAATTTTGTTGTGCCTTTGTTACTTTCCCAGAGTAGTATGTAAAATGATCAGACTTTTGTCGAGACTCAGCATTTATTGATCTTGGTGTTTTGCTAATAAGCAATTCTTATTTTGTTAATAAGAATTTTTCCAGCTTTATGTTCTTATGAGTGGACAAAACAGATTCTCTCTACTTCTCAGAATTTACAGAGGTGTTTAATAGAAAATATGGTTGAGAATTGGTAGTTGTTTTCATTACAACTACATTGCAATAACAAAGTTGTTATTCCAAGATACATTCAATTGAAACAATAGCACTGTACTCCAATGAACTGTACTAATCCAGTAGAGGCATTGGCTATCTAATATTTTAAGAAAATATTCAGTATAGATTGCTTTCTAAGAGTAAAACCAAGTGACCTATTGCAAAATAATTTTGGCAAATACGAAATGATAAGCTGCTTGGCACTTCTGATCAGGCAAACTACTGCTTTAAACTCTTGTATGGATAATGAAGTCTGCATAGGAGCTTTCATGACAGTAAGATAATAAATACTGACATGGATAAATTGTCATGAGTTGAACAAAAAAAACCCCTGTCAAATTATCATTTTGATGAGGATGGTGCATTTGATTATAATGAAAACAAATGTGCTGGTGGCTCCTTGCAGCAGTAATTTTGCTGTCCAAGATGACAGAGTTAGTTCTGAGAAACTTTTTAATTGTTTTATCCACATAATGGCATACTGATCACTTTTATGTCACTGGGCAAGGAAATAATCTTGACAACAAAAGCTAGATTTCATACCAGAGGTACCACTTTTATATTTAATTCTTTATTTGTGGCAGCACAAATGAAAATAGTGGTATAGCATGATAACTGGCACAGTGGGATCCATATTGTCCATGTGTTTGAGCTGGATAGGAGCAGTTACACAGAATATGTACAGATACACGACTTGTGTTTCATACAAAAGTGTTTATAGGACTACTGATAGTGTGGCTATCTGAAATATTTTCCTTGAACAGTTCAGAGGGTCCACAAATGATAACTGGTCTCACTGTAGTTCACCAGGATCGCCCCCAGTGTCTCAGCAGGTGCTTGTGAAATTCATTGCCACCTATCTCCCTGACCACTATGGATGCAGTAGCAGTAATGAGAGTTTCACTCCCAAATTTATCAAGCTTCCAGAGTTATTCAAGTGGGGAGTAAAAGTGGCTGAATGATGGAACCACATCAACATTTTCTGTGTTGTTTGCAGATCTGCTCTAATCTTTGTTTAATAGCTTAATTATGTCTGGTGAAATCTTTACTTTAGGAGTTGCACTGGGCATCCCTAAACTCAGTGTGTGAAACATGAAAGCAGATGGTGCCTGTCTTGGGTTTTTTTGAGCAGCACTACATAAGTAAAAAGCAGTGACTTGAAGTGTGTAGCCTATTGATCGCGCACGTGAACTAAATCTGTCAGGTTTTTATCCAAGTTATACATTTGAAACTTACAGGTGGCCCTACAGTTCATAAAAATTGTAAGAATCAAATTACCCTAGTTTCAAAAACTGATGTTAAAAATTAAGGTAGCCAAGTGGCATGTTTTTTTAAATATATTGTGCACTATTTTGAAAATACAGGAATATATTTTGGATTATATATATAGAGAAAAATGTACTGTTTGATACCTTATTTTGCTGAATATTTCAGACAATTTTTTCAAAACCACAGATGATTATTTATATTTATATTTATATTTATATTTATATTTATATTTATATTTATATTTATTTATATTTATTAAATAGAAATAGAAATAAGTTTTGCTTCTGCTATACATTTGTTTGGTTTTAGTAATATCAGAAGATGAAGAGACTGACCAATTTCTTTGTCCTTTAGTGTGTTACATTGCTATTGAAACTTTTCAACACTGAACATTTCACTGATTCCCTTTTCTCTGCCATCTGTCTGATCTGGCCTCTTTCCAAATAATACTGCTTTCCCAGTGGATATGGTTGTCCTGGTACAAGAGTTTTCAGTCAGGGTAAGGAAAATTCACACTATGTTCAGTTGCTTCTTTGATAGTGCATATAAACATTGAATGATCATACACACTTGTAGTTTGCAGATTCTAAGATGCACACTAAAAATACCTGTTCGTCACAAACTCTGATTTGTGCTCTATTTTATTGAAAACCTGACACTGTCTGTTAAAAATATTTGGTTTTCTGTCATTATGTTCTGTGTAAGTTTGCTTACTTTGACAATTACTTTATTACAGTAGCTGAAGAATGGATGTTTTGAAGTCTGGTTGTCTGGTTAAAAAAAGTAAAGTTCCAGATTATACACAGCATTGTAGAAATGTTAATTCAGCATTTTGGAAATAGTTGTCTTATCTTAGAAGATCAACATGAAATGTCTTAGGAAAGAGTGTATTTTAGAAGTTGAGCACTTAGCCATGTGCCATTTAATTGACTGTGAAGTTGGGCACAAAATCACAAATCTCTTCTTGACCAATATCCTAAGAAGTCTAGACTTATTTAAATTATATATTGTGGTCATATATTGCTTTACGTATTATATCATATCCAAGGACATCAACAGAGAAATTACATCCCGCAGATCTAAGAAAATGCAATGCATCATTAAAAATGCATATGAGAAAGCATTGTATTTTTATGTGCACACGTGCATTAACTGTTGAAAAGGTGGAGAGGTCTCATTTCGCCTTCTTCCTTTATGCTAGAATCACTTTCATGCTAGTAATTAAATAGTGCGTTTTATAGTGAGCAATTGTAATAAAAACCTACCAGATATTGACAACTTCTTTTAGGAGGAGAATATTACATTATATTCTGAACTATGTGAACTATGTAGATCATCTCTGAACAGTGTTAGAATTTCTTGTCGAACAATTAACTCTGAGTATCCCAGAATATGTCTTACAAGCTTCACTTTCTCTTTAAGAGAGAGAAACGTCTTAGATTACCTGTAGTTCTGGTTTCAAGAAGTGATTTTCTTCCATTCAGCTGAAAGAGTGAACCTTTGGCTTTCAGGATCTATCACTGTGTCAGAGTCACTTCCAAACTCTTGACTAGGATCTTGAAACAACTGTCTTCTCAGGCAGCAAGCTCCAGGGTTAACACTGAATCCTGTGCGTGCTGGGGCAAGACACTGGGAGTTCAGTCAATGGTTTGAGAATACACATGGAGGGTAACTGAAAGGTGTCGGCACTATTTAAGTCTCCCCTAGGCCATAACTTGAAGACTTGCATTTCATTTATACAAAGGCCCTTTTCCAGCGCCCTGGCAGTACAAATGTTGCATTCCCTTAGCCTGTTCTGAGCTGCACTTATGGAAGTAGTGAATGTAAGCATGTGTTCATCTTTTGACCTGTGCCGACACACTGAAAGAATGATTGGTAACTGGCAAAAGGAGAGTCAGGAGTGGATGAAATCAAGGCAGCCAAAGGACAGCAATTTCACTCCAAAGGCAGATAAAACTGATAAAACTCGCATGTTAAAAAGCTACCTAATGAGTCTCTACATTGATAATTTAAAAAGTCTCCCAGGAGGAACAGAAAATATTAATTTTCTGGGTTTCTTCTGGCATTTTAGAAAGTGTATCTTCTACCCCAGTGTAGGCTTCTATAACAAGAAAGCTCTTTCTCATCTTTTGGGGGTAAATGAGTTTAGTACATAAAGCAATTGTTTTTCAGTTTATTTATAAGTTTATCATTTTTCTAGTGTTGCTCTGAGTTTTTATTACATTATTTGAAAGATTTATTATTTTCCCCAGTGATCAGCATTCAGTGTAACTGTCTGGAATTGTCTCTGGATTCCATTTGGGGCAATTATGATAATGGTTTACCATATTTTCCTTTACTAAGCAGACACTCAGCACCTAACTCATCGTGCAGGGTGTAGCTTTACAGCCAGATGATAGTTATTACTCTGGTAAGCTATTTGAAAAAAACAAACAACCCAGACTCTAACTTGCATGAAGATGAACATATTCTCATGCAAATTCCTCAAGAGGAAACTGGCAGATTAACAAATATGAAAACAGGGAGTCTGCTTTCTTCACCAAAGTTTGCCGAAAGGCTGGGAAGCAGCTGAATTACTGGATAATATTAATATCTCGTTTTTACTGTGAAACAGATGTGTGCTGCTAGATCTTTTTCCTGTGGGGGAAAAAAAAGAACACAGAACAACAACAAACACATTGACCCTCTCCCCATCCCAAACTTAGCATGTTGTATATGTTAGGTATAAATAGAGTGTAATCATTTTTGTACTGCTAGCTAGCATCTTTGCCATCGATTCTTGTGAGATGAGAATCAGGCCTTGTATTTAATAAAAGACTCACTGTTATTTAATTACATGGATGTGGTCAGAAAAACGTCTTTCTGACCAGAACATGGAAATAGGGTTGTGATACTGAGTATCTTGTTTTGTTGCAAGTGGTGTTTTTTGGATTAACACTGTTGACCCTGAGCCCTGTTTTTGTAAACTCAGTTGCTAAAAATAGGCTTATGCATGGAATTTATTTAAAAATGTTCTGGTCTTTTTTAAGAGATAGAGATGTTTCAAGAGGGCAAAATCTGGATCATACTGCTTGTAACAAATGAAAAATGTTTACTAACGTTAGTTGCTTTTGTAGACTTTTAATTTCCAAATTAATCTGAGAATTGATTAGTCTGTAGCATTAGACTTATCTTATTGTTCTGTCGTTCCTTGCACTGTTTAGACCATCATCACTCTAAATACCAATTGGAATGGGGACAATTACTGTCAGTGATTGTCATCTTACTCGGTTACATGCTCACTCTGCAAACCTGGGTGAGTGAGCATGTGTGCTCCATGAAGAGTCTATGTATGAGGAGCTACCCTTTGCATTACAGTGCTCTTCCAGTAGAGATGTGCAGCATGGCAGCTCTAATAATAGCCTCAAAACTGTTGTCTGAATGGTCTTGTCTCCCTGCTCTTTTTCTTCCCATGCCAATATCACCACTGTTGGAGCTCTCTAGAGCACAGCTGCAGCATGACCCACAGTGTCTCTGCTGCCTGTGTTCATTGTTGCCCCTCCACGGCAGAGCTGTTAATCAGTTTGAGGTGCCTCAACAAAGCTGGTGTACGTCCTAAATTCTGGCCATACAACTGAACCCATGCTAAATAATGAAACTTTCCATTTGAATGCCCCCTTCAAAGCCAGTAGGACGACTCAGAGAGGCTAAAGCTTGGCATGTGGGTCAGCATTTTTAGTATATGTCTTCCTCTTTTGGAAATGGCTATGTGGATTTGTATTTTCAAATGTTGTGAAAGGGAAGCCCCTCCCACATCTAGAGCCATCCACAAAAATATTCTGGATAGCAAAGACAGCAGAACATGTCAGTCATACTATCCTTGCACTACTCAGACATCTGTGAAAATTTCATGCTTCTGTGAGCAGATTCTCCAAAGGGCTGAATTTGGCTGTATGTCTTTGAGCGCATACTTCCATTTTCCCTGCTGTGCCTGTCTGTTGTATGTTTTTAATTGTCCTTGGTATTTCAGGGGAAAAAAAAGAAAAGCACAAATTAAATAAAATGTATAAATAACAGGAGAGGGCAGGCTTAAACTGACAAAAAGCAAGAAAATCAGACTAGTTGTAAACCTGGAAATACTGTTCCCAACTCCTGGTGTGTGCAGGAAATGCAGCACATATGGCACATGGAATCACCTGGAGCTAGGCCTCTCTGTTGCACCTTGGCACAGGAGAGCAGGAACAAAGCAGAGATGCAGATTGTAACCCTTAGTGGCCTGGTGTCTGGTAAGGATCAGTTTAAGCCTGTTCTTGCACTTGGCTTCCAGTTCACAAATATGAGATTTTAAAATAGAATCATTACGGAATGATCCCTTTTGTACTTAAACATGGATATCGGGGCATTTTTGTTGATTACAAACTTTCAATATCATTCTTTCTAGTGTGCAGGAAATACATATGGATGTAATTGTACCCCTTCTTATAGAAAAGTTGAAATTTATTATAATGACACTTCATTTATGATGCTCCTTGCAAAAGCTGTTTCTGATATTATGCTTTTAAGTGAGCTTCTCAGTGTTCCTTACAATCATTAATGAATCAGACGTTAGATAAAGACAGTGTAGGTATGGCAGCATATCATTATACAGGGGAGTAGAGTGAAGCATGAGGATGTAAATATTTACTACATCTTGCACGATGTTGAGGAAAAGATAGCTCTAAGGGTGGGATGATGTTTTTTACTGTTCATAGTGTACTCATCATAAAAAGAACCCTTAAAATTCAAACCTTTCCTAACTTTTGCTCAACATTGGCAAAGAATTTTGTCTGGAAAAAAATTAGAAGGTCAGAACATCTGATATTGAGTATTTGTTCTGGAGTGGGGTTTTTTGTTTGGGTTTTTTTTTTTTGTTTGTTTGTTTTTGGGTTTTTTTGCTTTTTTTGGTTGACTTTTTTATAGGGTTTTTTGTTTGATTGGTTTGGGTTTGGGGTTTTTTTTTGTTTTTTTGGCATTTTTCGTTTATTTGGAAAAATAAGAAGGATGATAAAAATCTTCTGAATGACAGAAAATACTTGCAGATTGATGCCCATGCATGAGATTTTTATTCATTCAAGAGATTATCTTAAAACCCCCAAAAACTGCTACTTCTGCCTCCCTTTCTGCTCTTGAAATTTCCTTCATTCAGCTTATTCTACCACAGATCATCTCGATACCACTATTTATGTGCCCTGTTATACTAATGCACATGAATCTGTGCTCAGTTTCTCTGTCAAAACTTATATGTTTTCTGTATTTTATGCATTTCTAGAAGAAAATGGGTAGTAATTATGCATCAAGCACTGAAAGGTGAAACAATTTTTACTCTTTTTTTTTTTTTACAGGGCCATTGTCACTATCACAGGCTGATATTTTACAGTTATGTGCTTAACTGGAATCTTATGTTTAGAAATAGAGAAGTGCCAAGATTTCAAACTTGTGAGTATAATTATATGTATTTTTAGAAATTGAAATGAGCTTATGCAGAGATTTTCAAAATAGACCTAGAAGAAGGAACAGAAAATGTCCAGCATAGTGTGTGCATTCAGAAGTTTTAAGAACACTTTTTATATACAAAAGACAACAATTACTTGGAACCCAAGAATAGGGGGCAGCTGTTACCTAGTGGGACTTATCTTCTGCACTAGTATTTTCTGTTTAATAAAATTTCTGACATGTTGCTGTGTACTGGGATAATCACTTTAATATTTAAGTTGTATACACAATTAAGTAGAATTGTATGTCTTATATTTTTTGAAAAGTAGTGGACTTAGGAACATAGTGTAGCCTATGATGCATTAATTGTCAGAAAAACAATGTACATATTCAGTTGAGACAAGGAAATCCAGAATGTTCTGCTGTAATTAGCAGTTACTGGGGAGAAGGACTCTGCTTTTGAAAGTGGTTTGTTTGCAGTAGCTGAAATTTGATTAATCAAAATTACCCCATTATCATAGTGTGACTGTTTAAAAAAAACTGACTTTAGTACAGTGGAATTGGTTTCAAAGTTACCTGGAAGGAATATTTAACTATAAGTGCATGAATCAAGATGTCTCTCCCTGTGTAGACTGATTTTAACAGCCTCAGGTTCTGAGCTCTGGAGAGAATGCTTCAGACCAAAAGCTTTACAGCTGTTTTAGTCCTTCTTTTTCCTCAGCTTGTATATGCTGTGACAGTATAAGGTTTTTGGATCAAAGTTGAATTACATTTGACGGCCCTGAAGTAGAGAGCAGAAGAACTTGTATCTTGAAATTAAACACAGCTGGATTTTCAGTGAAGGCCTTTCAGTAAAGACTTAAATTCTTGAGTGTGACCCTAACTGCTGTAGTCTCATTTTCATGTCTGCACTGAGTTTGTGACCTTTTTCCAAGTAGTCCTCTCTTCAGGTTAAAGTCACTACACTGCATTCTGTAGCATTCATCTTTTTTGCTTTTTGCATTTATTACAATTAGATTTACATTTTGTAAATGTGTTGGGGGTTGTCTGAATTAGGAAAATGAGGTTTGATAACTTGATGGAAGAAAAGGAAGTGAGGAACGACTGATTTCTTGAAATTTCCCACCTGAAATCCCAGGGATGAGGGGTAGGGGTGGGATTCTCAGAGATGACACTTTGAAAGTGGCAAATAGAGGACAGATGCGTGACTTCAAATACCCTCAAATTCCTGACTGAGGGCTCTAGCTTTTATATGATAGAAGATACAAGGAGTATGTGCCGACACTAATGCTATTTTACAAATAGCATTTACGGAAGTGAAAATGTTTTAGCTAGCTTAAACTGTTTTCTAAGTGGGCAGTTACTTTTTGGTGGTCTCAATCTACAATTTTTAGCACATTTATTTCTTGGGTAAAAAGACCCAGAAACATCTTTCAGTGTTAGTGACACATGAATGAAGCCACTGACAGTGACTGAAGGCACTTTTGCTGAAGCAGCCAAAATTAAACATTTTATTAGTGAAAGAGGATAGAAGCAGCTTTGATGTCTTAAACTCTTTTGCTGTTCCCTAAAGCTTTTCACACCAGCTACTCATCTCAGCTGGAGAAAACAGCTTTTGGGAGTCAGAGAGGAAAAGTATTCAGTGAAGAAGTTTATTAAAGAGAGAAGAGTTTCATTGGTGTTGGAAGGCAAACACAGAAAAGTAATCACAGCCCACTGGATTACAACAAGTTAGTAAATACAAATGCTGTAACATTTCCATAGAGCTCTTTCTGTAGAGGCAACTGCTATATGCAACGTATTGTGTTGTTTTATTATTATCACATTTTTCTAAGTTATATACATATTTTCACTTTTAGTGTGCTTTACTTAGGAAAGTTGTTTGAAGTTAGTGAATAATAACACTGAGAGACATCAAAGTTTCAGAAAAATGTGGAAAAGAGGTGTTACAATTTAGATGAATCAGTCATTATTAAGGTGTTTTGAGATCTGCTGGTTTGGCTTCTAATGTGCATTCAGAACACCATCTTGTGGCCTAAGTTTCCTGTAATGTGTTATAGTTGTGAACCATTTTCATAGCTCTCACAACAGTGCAGAGAATTGAGATGCCTCTAACTCCCATGAAAGTTGTGGCAAAGCTCCCACTGAACTTTATGGAAGGGAGAGGAAGGGTCATTACTAGCTTTTGTGAAGTGCAATGAGGTACTGAAGAAATTATCTGTATCAATCTGAATTGCTTTTGCTTATTACATGCAGAGCAATCCCTGAGCAGAGAGAGAATATAAATGAAGTATATACTTAACATCAAGGCGCTAAATTTTAGGCAGCATACTGTAAGTAAAAAACTGGCCTTTTGCTAGGGCATTAACATGCTACCTTTTGTTCCTTTCAGCTTGTCTTTCTGAACTTTCTGTTGCTTCTTTTTATCCATGCAAAATTGTCAAATTGTAAACACCTCCTTATTGACAAGATACACTTATGTCAGTGGTAAAAGAAATGTTGGCACAACAGGCTAAACTAATGTGGACAAGCATTTCTGAACTATTCTAAATTATCTCTTTTCTGACTATTCATGGCTATGGGCTAGCAGATAAACTCTAATCATTCACAGACAGCAACTTCTTAGTTCTTCTGTGGAGAAGCTGAGATGAGAGGGTTGTATTTTGCCATATGCTCTCACTGTCTTTGAAGTATTTTATTGTAAGTCTCTTCTTTGAGAGTTCCATCAGATGAAGAAAAGCAGAATTGTTCCTCAAAGAAAAGGATAGTGCAGTTTTCTGCACTTTGACAAGAAATTTGTCAAATTTCTTGTGACTATCTTGGTATAAAATGATAGACAAGGACAAATGAAGGAGGTGAGGGTAAAAGATTTATAATCAAAGTAATGCCAGCACACTTACTTCCACCGATACCAGACTCTGTTATGCATTAATAACTTTGCCTTACCTTCTTGTAAGAGATGGATCCAGACTTTTCTGTTCCTACAGTTAACTCGTAGGACTGAGAGGTTGTATGTGTGTATTTATACTGGTTTTATATATGATGAGAAATACAATGCTTATTTTTGCTTTTACTGAAACATGAAAAGAAATATTTTTGATTTATTTATATTTTCTTTTAACAACAAAATCTTTATTTGATTTTCTCAGTATGGTTAACTCATATGTGACACTTCAGGCATTCCTGTACTATTCTTGTGTCTTTTTATTCTAGTGAGAGAAATACTTGTTTTAGCAAGGCTACCTTCAATGCTTGATCATATGTGAATTGACAGAACAACCTACATCCTATTTCTATTCCTTTTATTCTATAGACTTTTGCCTATGCAACTTGCAGTAATTCCTATGAAGCTGTCACAATCTGTTCTATCAAAATTACTTACAGATCCTGTTGTTCAGGGATCATTGAGAAGATAGATTGCTATGGTCTCTCTTGTTAATGCGTGCTTAGGGAGTCCTTCATTTACACAATAGACTTATTCAATTTTTGGTGAAAGGTGATTATTACTCTTGCACAGAAGACACATGCTCAATCTAGATATGGATTGCTTATTTTTTTAAAGAAATTGTATAAAAATAGGACGTCCCTCCACAAAACTCTGCTTTTGACCTTACAAACTAATTGCCTTTTCCTTGCCATCTGAAGGAATGATAATTTCATATAGTACTGGACTGTTAGTAACAGCTGGCAAGAAGTCCAGCTGCAACAGAGGCAGATTGAAGCATGACTGATGGCTCAGAGTGATGGGATATCATGGAAAGTTCACTGAGGAGTGTATTCCTGTCTCCACCAGCTCAGCTATCTGGCAGAAGTATGGTTGGGCTAATCCAGTACTTGTTGTGGAGCTGTGTATGAGAATATTTTAATGTTTGAAAGTATCAGACAGCTTGAACAACTGTAGTCTAAATCTAACTGATTTTGTCCATGGCATTTTTCTTCAGCCCTTTTTAATGAGAATAGTCTTAACTTTTAAAACCTTTTCTTACACAAATGATTCTTTGATGTTATTATCTTAGTTATAATGCCATTTCTTGGTAAGTCATCAGTGTTGTAACTGAGCAGAGGTGGGCTGAGGATCTAAAACTGAGACAGGAAAACAGAGGAAATAAAATTCTAAGTATAATCCTGTCAGTGTTTTTTTTGTCTCATTTCCTCTAATGGGACTGTCTTGGCAGTAGGTTATGCCTGCTTATGTGGTATCTCATAAGGCTGAGCCCTCTGCTTGAGTCAGGAGCCTCCTAGACTATGGGTATGGGGGAGAACATGGACTGAGGAATGCAGGGAGATCCTGGGAGCTGCTTTTATCTTAAGATCAACAGCTGGTATCAGCTCTGCTGACTGCACCTCGTGCAGTATCTGTTATTTAAGCTTTTGTAGTCTCAGCTGTACTTTTAGCTTTGACTGGGCATGTGAAACAACATACCTTAGAGAAAAAAAAGAAACAAATGGATTATATAATTCAATTTCAGGGGATTTATCCTCCCTATCTTGTAATTTTTACTTACATGAATAATTTTTGTTTACACGTTCTTAATTTGAATGGGATTACTTGCATTAGTGATAATGTGAGTAGCAGGTACAGGATTAGTTCCTGTATGTGTCAGTGGTGTCAAAAGCAACAGAATATACAATAATTTGGTTACATTTTCAATTATAATCTGAAATTAAAGAGCTTTATTTTGGAGCTGTTGCTCTGAATAGCAAGTATTGATATTTGTAATTGAATTCTGAGATAGAACTTTCCATACATTTGTAATGCAGAAAGAACTCTCATTATGTGAGATTCACTTGGCAGATGAATGGTCACCACTTAGTAACAATATTAAATCCTGCATTTCAAGAGTCAAAAGGACTGGAATCTGCTTCTAAGGTAAAATATTTAATCTATTTCATATCTCAAAATTCTATAGTGTGAAATTACTAGGTTGAGAAGCATTTTGATAAATATTTGAGTACGTGCTGTGATTAATTTGTATTAGAATTGTACTTTGAACTAGTGTAATTCATGTTGGTTGGACACCTGATGAGGCAGGCCTTGATCCTGAAAAAGGCTCCAGGCAAACCTCCAATGAAAACATAGCTGCCTTGAGCAATTTTCAGGACTCAGAGGTAAAATTTGATATAGTGTGAATAAGGATGGCAGAATGAAAATAAATCATGCTTCAGCTAGCCTGTTTTTCACAGCTACAGGTTTGGAGGTTCTGCTTCCTTTCCCTTTCCCTTTCCCTGTCCCTATCCCGATCCCTTTGCCTTTCCTTTTCTTTCTCTTTTTTCTCTTTTCCCTTTTCTCTTTTCTCTTTTCTCTTTTTTCTCTTTTTTCTCTTTTTTCTCTTTTCTCTTTTCTCTTTTCTCTTTTCTCTTTTCTCTTTTCTCTTTTCTCTTTTCCTTTTTTCTTTTTGTATTTGCACAGCTTGATTTTTAAAGATTGATTTAAGTTTGGTTCATATGCAGCTTTTAGCCTTCATGTAATTAAATGGCAAATGTTGGGAAATGAATAATTTTGGCAAATATTCTTTTTTCAATGTCCAAGACTTTTATTGCTGGATAAAAGCTATCAGCTTCTGTATAAAATTTTCTTTCACATGCAATAAATGTCTCCTCAGTTAAAAAAAAAAAAAAAGTGGGATAAGAAAATCTGGAAAATATGGACAAGTGAAATATATCTCCTTAGCCTCAACTAAAATCAATGCTAATGTGCTTACAGCACAAGCTTGCAATAGTTTGAAGACCAGATAGCTGTAGATCATACCAGTCTCTGTGGCTGCAAGTCACTTTGTATGCAGGGACATACGGTGACCCTGACTCCAATCATGGCTTATCTGACAAAGAAGCAACAGTAAAAAGTGAATGTAATCCTGTTGTTTGTTCACAGTAAGTGATACTGCATGTACTACCTATCTGAAACACAGGATGCAAAAAGTTTTTTCTTTAAAGTACTCTGGCCATTTTGGAATCTGAAATATCTTCTCCATGGCCAGCTTCCTTACTTGCATGAGAGGGTGACTCAGGACTCTGCCAACACCTTGATCTTCACTGGAAGTGTTCAGGACCACAGCAGCAGTTGGCTGCCAGCATAATACACAATACAAAATCCTTCCATTATTTTTTCCCTTGAAATTACAAAACGGATAATCACAGTTTGGCCTTGAATAAAAACTTCGTATTCTGATTTACAGTAGGTATTTCTAATGTTCAGGTTTATGTTTTGTAAACTGCTGGATTTACTTTAAAAGCAAATATAACAAACAGTGAAAACCTACTGTCTTCAATTGCACGAGAGATTGTAACTATGGGAGAATTGGCTTGATGTCTGGAATGAAAAATGGGTACACAACTACCCAGGTTTGGAGAAACAGCCTTTAGAGATACATTAAGAAGCTGGAAAGAAGGTTCACACTTTTTAGATGACCAAAGAGTAAGAGCAGATTTTAGTCCTGCTGAAAAGAATGCAAGATTAAGATATAGATGAAGGGGTTGTAAATCTAAAAGGTCACCTGTTTTTCTTAGTTATATCAGATGGTCTATAAGAATATGTTACTTTTTCAGACAAAGCTTCCTTGTCTTGTAGCTGTAGACACCCTGGCTACTACTTAAGACACAGAAAGACTGTGAAAGAAAAGGAAAATTATATATTAAATATTACAGAAATAGTTTGATATTCTTGTAAAAATAGGAGTTTCTGCTGAATGAACAATAGGCAGTCTGGTAGAGTTAGATAATTGTCTTAGCATCGTTAATAGCTTGAGTTAGAGAAGAGGATTTAGGAAATTGAAGTTGATATGTCCAAATACTGAAATGAAGAACAAGATTTGCATATTTTTGATCATAGACTCATTCATTATTCAAGTCGCGTGTTCATCTGCAATAGATGAGAGAAGACCACCATAGACTGCAACGATAAAAGCAAGGGCAAAATTTGACTGTGACTCAGGGGAAAAAGACTAATCTTTCCTAATTTGTTCTGAAACTTGACGTGCAGACCTCAAATACTCTATGTGAAAATGTCTTCTTTGGTCTCCCAGCTATTAAAAGTTGTAATAATGCAAGACCACAAAACCAGAAAAAGCTTTAAAAAGCTTATTCTTCTAAATAAGTGATTCTAAACTCAGATTATACCCACTAGACCCTGTATTTTCTGAGTTGCCAGGGAGTTAGCCACAAAACTCACATTAAAGTCAATGGGAGTTACTAAAATCAGTGGGAGTGGTGTGCCATGATCCTATGTTAACTCTAGAAATTTCTAAGAAAGTAGCAATCAAAATTGTGGTGGAAAATATGAAGTATTAGAGCAGATAATATATGAGAAAATGAGCCAAATATTTAACAAAATGAAAAACATGATGGAAAAGAGAAGATGTATGGAAAAGAGATGGTTGAAAACATTGAGTTATGTAAGACTCTAAAGGAGAATTCATAGGGTTTCAGGAAATACAATTTCTGGAGAAGCTGAGGGAAAATGGAAAGAAAGCCATCAGGCATAATTGCTGTGAGGAACAGCTTCCTGCTGAGATAGAAGAGGTTTACTTTCAGTACTGTACAAATGCATCCCAATAAGTACAACAAACAAAAATAGATGCATCATAAAATCAAGAGTTAGGAGAAGGAGTTTATATAAGCATACAAACATACCACATGAAATGGAGAAGAGACAGAAAAAAAGGGAGAACTGTGGGGGGAAAAGGAAAATATGGGAGAAAATGTACATTGTACTGTGGTTGAGGAAGAAAGCAGACAGTTGATAGGATATGGCTGCCTGAGAAACATGGGAAGCATGTACACTCTCTGTTGAAGAAGGGTGATGTTAATCAAAGTAATTTGTGCAGGGAAAAAAATGACTTCACAGCATTAATTTTTTATCCAGCAGTCACGTATAGCAAAATAACTCACTAGTCCCATAAAAAGTGTTAGAGTAAAATATAGGACTTTCTCCAATAAGAATGTTGTATATTCCCTAATTCATTGAGGTTTCAAACCTGTTAGAAAGTTTCAAAAGAAAGAGAGGGCCATTACCACCTATGTTCCTTTTAGTTTTTCAAGATGCATGTGCTTAAAACCCTTATAAAATCTTATCCCCCCAAAAATGGAGAGAAGTTCCCTCCTCAAAAGCTATTGTTTAGAAAGGCAAGGAAATAAATAAGAAGAAAAAAATGTTGATAAAAACAGCTTTGAAAGATTAGGGAGAAGGCAAGATTTTGCAAGGGATATGGAACAATAAATAAGTTAAATGTCACCAAACAAAGCTCACCGACTGTTCATATCCATGCAGTTGTTGAATAGAAGAATGTTATTTTATGCCTATGGTGAGACTGGGCCGTAATTTCAGACTCTAAAGGAAATCCAGAGTTAATAAAAGATGGAGTACTTACTCTGTAGAGCTACATAATAGATTGTATTGCCAAATGAAGGCATTGTAACAACTTTTTAGATCTAAGAAAATCAAACATTTTAGATCTAAGGAAATCATCCTTTTCCAAAAAAGTTGAGGAAAAATTAAGTCAATGTAGCTGTTACAGCAGGGATTAAACTTAGATGCCCCATGAAAAGTTTCAATTTGTATGGATGCTCTGTTAGCAGAACCTGTGAAGAGACATAAAAAATCAAAACATGAATTTTAACAAACAGTAACTAGGCAGTATGCAAACCAGTTGAATTGTGCTTTGCTTATAGGTAACATACATGTCTCCTGTGACATTTCATAAAAAAATTTAACTACAAAATTAAACTGGCTTTGTGCCTCAAAGAGCATATTTACAAGCAGTGTTTTACAGGTGGTCATAATTGGTGATTTAATACACAGGCTATCTTAGTAGCTGTGTAGCAAATCAGATGAACAAATGGGATTTGGTGTCATTGAGAGATGGCATAAGCTCTCCAAACTAATGAACTTTGTAGTGTGTGAACGTAAAAGGTAATACTCTGAGTACAAAGCAAGAGAAGCTACAAAAACCTCCAGACCAGCAGGAGAACACAGGTAAATTTGAATAGATGCCAAATACTAGAAGGTACAACAGAGATAAATAAAATACTCAGTAAAGATGCAATATAATAAAATACTGTAATTTGGGCTGTCAGCATGAGTGTAGTGAGTTCAAAATAGAACAAATGAATTAGCTTTTATGGGATATTTAACGACAAACTGCCATAAACTGAGACTGCTGCTGGTAATACATATTCAAATACAGCAAACATGTTATTGAGAAAAATGATATAAAATCACACTATAAACTTTTTGGTTGTACTTCTTGAATGTGTCCATAAGGCATCTGCAATTTGCCTTTTGCGGACTTGACATCTGCAGAAGTGGTAGCTTCAGTGCCAATTCCCACAGTATCATGGAAATAATTATAACTACATTTACATGGGGTATCCTGCTCCTGGCAGGGTGTTGGAACTAGATGATCTGTAACGTCCCTTTCAACCTAGGCCATTTATGATTCTGTGATAGCAAGAAGATTTATTTTGGACATGGACAACTGGATTGTCACAGATTCAACAGGTAGTTCACAATATTCTAGAAATACCTCCTACAGCACGTTTTGGGTTTCTTTTTTTCGAGTGATGTTAACTGAAAGTACAACCAGATCAGAGGAAAAATAATTTTTCTCGTCTCAGTCCATTTTTTGGGTATGTGGAGAAACTATGACAGAGGTCTGTCCAGTGCTTCAGGACAGCTGTTTTCATGCATTCTGCCAGAATAGTTTCCTTAGAGCTTTGTACCACTGGCTTTTTCACCCACTGTTGTAGCTTAAGAGCTACAGAGGATAATGTCTAAAAAGCATCAATTCCTGGCCAATTCCACTTGCAAGGCTGCAGTACTGTCTCACAACGCTACTTCAGAGTGTTTCTTCATATTTAATTATTGCTATTCCAATGTCCTGTGTTGTTTTGGAAATGGTTAATACAAGTACTTCATACCTTCTTAAGAGGTATTTTTTAGGCATATTGTCTGGTCTGATTTCCAGTGGCACAAGATATGAGTCTTTCACCAGCTGTTCCCTTCACCATCATTAACTGTCTCTCAGAACCACTCCTACAAATGGATCAAAGGTAAAGTTTATTCTAATAATTAGTTATAAAAATAAGACATATATCTATTTTATTATCTATTTATATATTTATATAAAGTTATATTTTCTTTTGTGATAGTTTTTTTCTATTCATTCTGAAGGTACCTAGATTTTTCCATTATTTTTGTTTTTCTATATTTAATTTTTCATAGCTTTATTAAATTAGTTCCCATCATTCAGTTCTTAATAATCACTTGCTCAACACCACTACTATTCACACAAAATGTTAATCTTCCATTTGAAAAGACAATAAAGGTAACTGTAAACCAGGTTTCTATGTACATTTCCTAATGCAATTCCTAATTTACTTTCCAAGCAAAAAAACCCCAAACCAAACCAAACC
This sequence comes from Acanthornis magna, assembly GCA_036785705.1. Classification (NCBI taxonomy): domain Eukaryota; kingdom Metazoa; phylum Chordata; class Aves; order Passeriformes; family Acanthizidae; genus Acanthornis; species Acanthornis magna. The sequence continues at coordinate 13,061,786 of JAWUZG010000012.1, forward strand.
CCCCCACACAAACAAAGAAACCCCAAAACAAACAAAACACCCACAAAAACAACAAGCAAACAAACAAAAAAACATCAACCAACCAAAAAAAAAAACCCCAAAACAAAATGAAAGCTTGCACATTTAATTAACAGATTATTCTGTTATTTCAAAATAATAACTTCTGGGAAAAATGCTCTTAGACTAAAATGTTTTAGAATAAAATTTCCGTTCTTTATTTACTGTTCAGTGAATTTTCTGCAAATTTGCTGGTATTTTGCAATCTGCTGGAAAGATTTGCCACCAGTTCTATCTTTTATCCCAATTTTTCTGTTGTTCTGTCAATGTTTGATGAGGAAATTACCTGCTACAAAGAGATGTCTGAGAATCAAAAACATCAAGTAGGAAAAATCTCCTACCTCTTCTTAATTTAATTACTATTTTTCAGATTATTAATTTGCTTAAATTTTATTATTTATTAAGCTAATTAGTCTAATATAGCTTAATAATTAGTATAGTTCGATATATTTTTTCTCTAAAGAGATATATTTTATTTCGGTTGGGGTTTGACATAAGTTTTAAGTAATTAGCTAGGTATTTTCAATTGCTTTCTGTATTCTTTACAGTTTTAAATGCAGTCTCAGGAACATAGTAATTTTCTTTGCCTGTTTTCTGCGTTATACCTACTGATTTCTTTCTTCCCATTAGACACATGCTGTATTTTCACGGAGGCTTAGTTCCGAGGGCCTATTTTTTCTTCTGCTGTGCAGTGTTTTTATTAGTATTACTGTTCTACATGTACATGTGTACCCCTTATATGATAACAAGAAAAACAAAATTTTTATCTGTTCGTTTTCACACCTTGGTGATAGAAATTAAAAATCTTCTCTCCTTAAAAGAAACATTAAGATGCTTGGAGCAGTCTCTTCATTTTTAAACATGCAGTTACTAGGATATAAGAGATGAAATTTTGTATATGTTCTCTGTTTACAAAGTAATAACTCTGTTTCTAAAGTAATCAGAAAGTAAGGAAACATATTTCCACACACACTGAAATTAGTCAAATTACTCAGGAGAAAGCTGAACTGAAATCAAAATAAACCTGCAGTTGGTTTTTGCTGATCTCAAAATGCTGCCATGGCTTTTGGAACATTTCCATACATTTTCAGGTTAGGTGCTTCTGGCTTTCAAATAAAACCAAAATTAGAATTATTGAAGAAATCATGAGACAAGCAGTTTTTCACAGTATTTTTAGCCTGATTACAAGCAGAGTTCATGGGAATTTAATAATTTAGTTAATTCTGAGATCTACTGTACCATTCAGAGTATTTGTTGTATTTTGCCAATCCTTCTGGCCAAAATGTAGGCCATGGAAATTTTTTAATTTTCTCTTTACTGATCAAGTTTGTAATGATATCTATTGCTTGTGTGGAAATGAGACACTCAGTAGTATGGAAGATCACTTCTCCCTGAATTAGGATTTTAAAGAGGAGATACTATAAAAAGGAGCTTGACAGTGCGGTAACAGTAGCAGGAAATGGAGATTTTTAAAAAGCAGATGCTCTTGTGAACCAAAACACAAGTTCTGGAGGCTCTGAAAAATTTGAAAATACTTGAAATTTGAGTACTTTCTCATCTTATTTCATTGAAATTCAAATTATATTAAACTTCCACTTTAAAATGAACATGCAGATGCTTAGAATTCTTTTTTTTTCCCCCTTCACAACCAAATTACCTTCTGATGAAATTCAATGAAAGGAAAACACTTAAATTTTAGACAAAAAGTTGACAGGCTTTATCCAGTTCTTTAGAATCCCAGTAGAAAATAATTACAGCAGAGATTGCATATATGTACAAGAAAGCTGACGTAGCCCATGACATTTTGGTTCTATTTCCTGTTTCTAAGAGCTCAGATCTGCACATCTTTATATAAGCAATTAAAGGTATACTTTGATGTGCGTGAAAAGTATGGAAATGTGCTCACAAAGTTCTCATAGGATGCTTTTAGATTTTTATAATCCACTCAATGAGCATTGAATCATACTTGTAAGTATCCTCCTCTTTGAATTTTTTTCCTCCTGATTTCTCTAATTTTTGCAGGGATCATGTGGAAGCAGAGGAAATTTCTGCACAAAGTTTGAAGACACTTGTTCTCTTTAAGAAAAATATAAAGGAAGAACAATTGGCTATTTTGGCAGTTACAGCAGAAATTAGATTTCACAATGCTCTTATTAAAGCAAGTGTCCAGATCTGCATGGTGACAAACCACACTGAGGTCTGATACACAGAAGCTGTGATAGAAAGACAAAGGAGGAGATGCAGTAAGAGAAACTTGTCCTGCTTTTGTCCAGTCATACATCTTCGAGAGAGTGAGAAATATCAAGTTTTATAGGCTATCCTGGCACATTTTGTTTACATTGGAAACCAGGTTGTTTACTGATGTATAGACCGGTTATATACATGTATAATTATAAATATGAGCTGACTCAGCTGATATATAATAATAAGAAGGTTGAATCCACTGAGAACCTGGTATTAGGTCTTTTTAAAGCTACAAGACTAAACACCTTTGATTGTCAGTCGTTTCTTCCAAGTGAAAAGATTAATGGTTTATTGCAGCATAATGGGTAAATTCGGGTTTGGTACAGAACAGACTGAACAAAAAAGGAATGGATCTGTTTAATGGTATTTCTGATAACCTTACAAAGGAGTTTTTCTTAATCTTCTTATATTGCAAATTTAGCGGTAGTTAAATAGCTGTGCCAGAGGCTGTGGAAGACCATGCTGCAAAGCCAAATAAAATTGGAGAGTTTTGATAAACAACTGATGCCTGCCTATGACTTGGTAGAGTGCAGATCTCTGTGACCATAATGAAGAGGCAGGGGGAACTTACTTAAAATGTGAATGAGGGAATCAGAATATTCAAGCATAATGTGAAATTGGATGTTGTATAGAGTGAGTCAAACACCTTTTTTGTCAAGAAAAAAATGACAGAAATCCTTTCATCTATCCATTGATTTTAAAAAAACCCTATGAAGTATGATTTAAGAGACAGTGGAAAAGATTTACCAGATAGTCTACACGATAGTAGATCCAGTAAACATTTTGTTCTGGGAGTAGCTATTGTCACTAAATATGTGTAAATACTTTTAGGAAAGCCAGGATTAAATAAAAGCTAAAACAGTTTTCAAACATTTGCACTTGCTGATGCAAATCTAACTCCAAAGGGAAATAGTTTTCAGTAACTAGTTCCAGATGTACCTGTAAAAGTTACAATGAAAAGGTAATTATGTTGTAAATAGTGGGAATGCTTTTCTTCATCAAAGTGAGAGTTTCTTTATTCCTGGACTCAGTTAGCTGGAATAAGTAATACAGACTGGAAAGAGCAATTCTAAACCCCTGCTACTGATTCCCCAAATTACTCTTTCCAGGACAATCAGTATTTGCTTCAGACAGATCCTCTTTCTGATGAATGGAAACTCTACACTGAATACATAGAACACATGATTGTAGATGGGCTGTTCAAAGCTATCAAGTGTTTTCTTCAGTATCTGAATGAAAACACTGAGGTAACATTTAAATCCACTCCTTTATTTGAAGTGCAGCTTTTTCTTAATAGCAGTGAAATAACTTTTAAACCTTCTTTGGACTTAATGTCAATGGCAATTTCTGTGATATAATGGGGGGAACTAATCAAAACCAGCTATGATATTGCCTCTTCTGTAGATAGATTGTCAAATACTTTGGAAAAGACCCTTTTCAGTTATTCTTACTTTTGCTACTTTTCCTTTTTTTTTTCCTTTTTCTTTTTCTTTTCTTTTTTTAAGTGTCACAATTTACTTTTTCTCTAGGCATTTGAATGTAGTTGTTTTCCCAGCTGAGTCACCCCTATTCAATGACTTATGTCAAGAAGGCTAATATCTCAAGAGAGGCTGTGAGGACTTTGCCCATCTGTTCCCTGTGAGCTGTCATATTCTGCTCTCCTTAACCTCTGCCTCTCTTGTTTTATGAATGGATCCAGTCATTCCCATCAGCCGTCAGAAAATATTCTTTGAATGATATTGGCTAACTTCTTTTTAACTTGTTCTGGTTCACTTGCCCAGTTGAGGGTGCCTTTCTAATACACACTGAAATCTGCAGCTGGATGGACATTCTGCAAAGCTGGTTCATAAATTTGCCTTCTACTTTCACTTGTGCATTGTGCACAGGCAGTCTTTGGCTTTACAGTGCCTGTTTTACTGAGCATTTGGTGGCAAATATTCCAGGCTGGGTATTTCTTATGAACTGTTGGTGTCTTTGTGATTATTGGTTGAATGTTTGCTTTCTTGGTGACTATTTCTCATCAGGACACCTGATACTGTTTCTGCTCCCAGATCTGCAAGTACAGTTGAGCTATGTATCCACAATAATTTCCTTCTCTATAAGCTGTGATGTTATGTCCACAGATAGCAGGACAAAAGTGTTTCGTGAATTGCAGTGAAACACTTTTGCTAGAAATTTAACATTAATGCAAGTTTTTGTGCAAGAGTATTTTTGCCAGACTAGCAGGACATAAAAAATCTTTATGCAATTTCTTCCTTTTGCAGGTTTTTATATGAGATGGAAACAAATATCAATAAATAAATATATCAAAATATCTCCATTTACACAGGGAAAAATAGATTAACTGCAAGTTGGTTACACTGTATAATAATGAAAAGGAAACAAAAGACAAAGTTGAACTCAATATTTCATTGCTTTTGAGCTCTTAAGTGACACTGATGGTTATAAGGATCTCAATCACAGTCCATCTCACTAACAAGCCCTGTAAGTTAAATCAACATGTTGGAGGATGTGAGTAATTACAAGTGTGATATTTTGTGTGTAGCAGATGACAGTAGGTATTTTGAATTTTTGATGTTAGTGTGATGCATGAAACAAATTATAATACTTGAGAAACATGTATCCAAACAGTCATTTCCTATTAACTTGTTCCAGGGAGCAGACAGGAAACCTGCTGCTAACTGACAAGTTATAATTGTCTTTGCCATCAGTGCAATATCTTGGGTCTTGGCATTTTGACTTAGTTTTAAGGATGTCTTTTCTTTCTTGATTTTAATCTTTGCCTCCACTGCTTTTTCACTTTTGGAGGTTTATTTAGCATTATGTAGATCAGATGGATACCCCGGAAGAAATAAGTCAAGTATCTATGAGGAAGAGGAACTTGGTCACTGTTTGTGTCTGGAAGAACACTTTAACAAAGAGTGGTACTTAATGACTGATGATAAAATTGGATGTGTGAAGTAGTTTCTGCTCTGTGGACAATTTCTCAGTAAAGGGAAGCTGGTATTTTATTAAAATTCTGAGGTTCCAAAATATTGATGAAACTTACTGTATTTTAAAGAACAGGTATTTCCATTTTTGCAGAGGTTCCTTTGCTTAATTTCTTGTGCCTATTAATGAAATAGAAATAATTCTATTATTTTGCTGTCTTGTTTAAAATCTCCTGTTCATCATGTTTCTCCTCTTTTTTTTTTTTTTACCAATATTCTACATAACTTACTGAATCTCAAAATCAGAAGAATTTTTTATAGTTGTTTCAAGTCAAGTTGGCCATAAGCTTTTTAAAGTTAATTGGTGAATTTAACTTAAAAATGGACCTGACATTTTAAGGAATGCAGCTCAGGTTTTGTAAAGTTTCTTTAGTTTCTGTTTAATATATATTTTTATCTATATATACATAAGCACAAATATACATATATAGATATGTAACCCTCCTCTTTACATGTGTGTATGTGTATATTTCTATTTCTAAGGATGGATTGAATTATCTCTTTAAGTCCCTTCTATCCCTTTTAGCCATGAGACAATAGAAGCATTTTGAGGACTTTTGATCCATTCTTTGGGAGAGGAACTCTTTGAAATTAGTAGCAATTCTGGACTCTTCTAAAAGATGAATGTGGATCAGAGTGTTGTACCCATCCCCTCAAATGCCCATCCGAATGATTTCCTGCTGTCAGACAGCAAGTCCCTGCCCCTGATTCTGCAGCACTGAGCACATGAATAGGGTTATTACTTGAACCATATGCAGTAGATGCAGAAAAGGAAGAGATGGTCAAGTGTTGTAAACGAGTTCATGATATTTCTCAAGAATAACTTGTCATACGTGTTAAATGCATTTCTCTCTTGTTTAAAAAGGGGGGGAAAAAGGAACCCACCAACTAAGCCTTAACACCATGCTCCTGTGTTTTATTTGATTGAATTTACTTGTTCATTACTATTTTTTATGTGTTTGGATTGCTTTTAGTTTTCAGGTGCTCTATACTAATTACCTTAACATTTTCTTACATTACATGTTGCTGAATGGAGAGGGTCACGCATGAAACCAGAGACAGGTTGACTAAGAAAATGTGAGGAGGAGAGTACACAGCTCTGAGTGAAATAATGGGACATCCATAGAATCATAAATATTGGAAAAGACCTCCAAGATCATTAAGTCCAACCTTTGACCCAATACCACCATACCCATTAAACCTTATGGTGAAGTGCCATGCCTACTTGTTTTTTGAACTTTTGCAGGGATGGTGACTCCACTACTTCCCTGAGGAGTCTGTTTCAATGCATAGCGACTCCTTCAGTGATCCAATGTCTTTGCAGGACTAGGAATCTATGGATTACATTTGCAAAGTCTTAAAACTGACCTCTTGAGAACTTGTAGATAGCAGCTGGGAGAACTGGGGGTGAGGATCCCATCAAGAACTGGAGGTAAGGATTCAACATAACAGCTCTAAAACTTTGGTACATACTTATATAGGAACAAGTATAAAAATAGCACTGAATGTGCTTGGTTTTGGAGGTTTTTTTAGAGCACCTTACCTCGCACACTTCTTTTACGTAATATATTAAAAATATATAATTATGTTTGTTTTCCGTTCCCAATTTTAAGGTAAATATTCTGTTGAGTTGATTGTGTTCAAAATAGGAACATAGTACATTTTTCTTAGTGTTCTCAAGTTTCATTTAAGAGACTTAATAAGCAAGTGTTTATCAATGTTGTACCAGGATTGTCCTCCTAGGAATAAATTAAAATGTTTAGAAGAAAAACTTATTTGTTGGTGTAAGGCAGTGTTTTCACCTAAATAGTCATATGATAAAGGCTTTTTGTCATCCGGTTTTAACTATGGATCTCCTTTATTAATGGAACATAGATTTCAAGGCCAGACAGGACCATTAGTTTATGTGGTCTGCCTTTCACAGAATAGGATTTCAACATTGGACAAATATGTCCTAGAAGGTACGCCTAGAAGCTTTTATTTTGTGTTTGTGCTTGCATTTCAGTTAATCCTGAAACACTGTCATAAATGTAACATTTGCTCCTCTCCAACCCTTGGGGCTAAGAGCAGAGCTGGGGTTTACAGAGGGATCACACGGCTCAAATAGCTAAAGATTCTTGGTCAGGGGGTTCAGCACAGCATGTGAGATATAGTGGATTTAATCCAGTATCTGATTTAGAGCAGAACCTTGGTCTTGGTGCTCTCTCACATTCCAGAGGAATGCATGAATCATGGGGAAATCCACTGTTGCATTTTGGTATATAGAAGTTTTATATAAAACCTGTTGAAAGGTTGGTTCTGTCTACTGCCCTGCTAGGACAACAATAATTTTTGAAACATGAACATTTCTGGTTGAGCGAAAACTCGTTTTCCAGATTATCTGAGCTAAGAAACTCACAGGTAGCATATAATTTTGATTTGGCAAACAACTACTGAAAATGTCACAATTCACCTCTGCCCCAAAATTAAAAGTTTTTTCTGTGCATAACCTGAGGCAGGTTAAATCCTGTTCCTGTAAAAACCTACAGTGCAACCTCAACCTTGTAGGAATAGGGCATCTCTTTATTTTTGTGCAGGTAGATCAGGTAATTAGCAGCTTAATCACTTTGCAGGGTCCTGAGTGCACTAATCAGGGTCCTGAGTGCACTAATAATGGCCCTGACCAGTGCTTCTGGGGGCTCTGCCCCATGGGTAGGGGATTTCAAGAAAGCTCAGGGCTGTGGGCTCCCTTTCCCCGAGGTACAGGGGGTTCCTGTCTTGTAGCCTCTCTCCAGCCGTGCCCCTGGGTGGGCTTGGAGCTAGCTCTGGACCTGTGCTGCAGGTACACTCTCTGGGCTGGACACTGGTGGCTGTATGCTCTTGCCTGCTCTTATCTCTGTCTCTCTTACCACTTCTGGCTGTACTTTCTAGTGTGACCCAGGATCTGTTTCACTGCTGACAGTGTCTGAGGCTATTGATGCACCCGGTTACAAACACCTGGCACTGCTGCCGTGCTTAAGGCCCTCTGGGACTGGGCCCTTGGTTGATGAGGGCATTGTCTGCTGGGGTAACTTTCTGCTCCTGGCTCATCTTCCCTTGGGAAGCAGCCAGCTCTTGCAGCTCCATGATGAGTACGTGCCTGTTTGCACACAAAGGTGCAGAAATGGTGCAGAGATGGTACATGCAAATTGAAGGTAATCCTCTTGAAAATTTGAGCCATGCTCTTTAATGTAACTTTAATTAGAGAAGTCTTGGCAGACCTAAAATTGAAGCAGTAAAAATAGCACCATTAAAATGTTTCACTCTTTTAGAGTGTAAAACACTGGTTCTTTATGAATCAGAGCTTTGCTATCAACCTGATTTTCCCAACTGACTAAATGTGTCTCTGCAGCTATTTTTTTCCTAGCATCACTTGCAGGAAGTATAAAGACTTACATTGCATATGAAAATGGGGAATCTTTCCAAATAATTTCTTTACTATTCAATTCTAATCTATCATGCCTCTTAATGCAGCTGAAAAATAAACTTCACCTGCATGGAAATATCCATTTTAAAGTACAATTTATAGACAAGTATTTCATTGTGTTCTTATTTATGCATTGTCAGAAGATTGCTAGTGTTTATTAAACTTATAGACACTTTCTTCAAATAGTGATAGGAAAACCTTTTGAGCAATATAACTTGCGAGGAAGTAATGAGGTTCAGCTGTGTCACAGAATTGTGGAATTAAGTAGAATGAGATTCAGACTAAACACAAATGTTTGCAAAAGCCCCATGTAAGCTTTTCAAAACAACAAAACCCCCAAACTTTTATCTTTGTGTATCTTTGCCTTTAAACTTAAACTACAGTGTCCAGTTATACTGTTGCGAGCAAGTCCATGTCTATCTCCAACTACACTTGTGGCTGAACTCTTTGTCAGCAACAGGTATAGCTTGTAGAGCAGATGACCCTTTGGGATGTCTAACAGCAATGTAAGGAATATGACTTTATTTTTTTGGACCAGACTGGGTTTGAGAACACCCTTGTTAAGAGCTAAGCAGGTTAAACAAAAGGACTTAGTGTGTTTGGGACTTACTAATACATTCAGTTGTCACTATATGCATTTTTGCGCCCTTCTTATGGGTGGGTCCAAATAAAGTATGCATTAAACTATTTTATAATGAGTTGCATCACTGGGGTGTTTTTTTGGTTGCTGATGATTATTTCCAAATTTAATATACATAAACATGTTCTAATTAGCAAATGCAGGATATTGTGAAGAAACGTTAATCTTTTCCATAAACTGCATTTTGCGAATTAGTCTGAGTAAAGAATCCATCTTTGTCACTGCATAAGTACAATAGGGAAGGAATTACAGGAAGTCAACGAATTTTTTTTTTAAAAAAGGAAAAAGCAGGAAAAAGGGAAAGTTGGGGAGAATGAAAGTATGTTTGTTTGAGTGTGTGTGGGGGGGTTCTGGCTCTGCAAACTAACAATATCTACTTGTAATGTGGTTAGAAATTACCTGAAACATGGAAGAATTTAAAAAAGATTGGCTTCACTGTAAAGCATGAAGCAGTACCTCTATAGTCCAAAGAAGTGCTGGTTATCAGAAGAAAATGTGTAGTTTTGGAGGTGAGATCAGTTCTGTGCTCTGAACCAAATGATTTTTCATTTTTTGTTCTGATAACAAGCTGGTGGCAAGCTTCACTGAACTGAGAAATTGTAAACTCTTAGAAAAGGCTGTCTAAAGATAACAATTCAATGTTTCTGCGTAATGTATTCTGAATGAATCTGATAATTTAAAGCCCACTCCACCAAAATGGGAGTGATGCTTGTGTCCTCTTTATCTTCAATTATGTCTAATCTGTTTCTAATTTAAACATGATAATGCTGTTGTCAGATCAAATATAGATTTTAAATGTTTTATTCTTTTCCAATGGGAATGTTTTAGATGTATGTGGGCTGTCTTTCAGGGCAGTACTGACTGAGACTAATGAAATTTTAGGTAAATTTAAAGGACATAAGAGTGCTTAAAAGTGAAATACCTCATAGTTCATGAGATGGAACATATGTAATAAATGGCAGCTAAGGAAAAGTTAGGCAACAGTCTCCATGGATTACCTGCTTAACCTCTAAGGGACCCTAATTCTATAAATAAGTTTCAGGTTAAACAGCACAGGTTTAGAAACAGATTTTTTAAAAAACAAAGGCCACTTTTAGGCTTGATACTTAAGTATTTTCCAGGATATGGATAAGGTAATAACGGTGATTTTATGAACTGCTCTGACATATCTATAGCTGCCAATATCTTGGAGTACTAACCAGAATTTACAGTCAAAACAAAAACTGCATCAACATTATTTATTAAAGTATATTCTCAAGAATTCCATATTGTGACAACAAAAAATGTAACAAAAAGCTTTTCCAACTAGACATACATTTTGGAGGGAGTGTAGCTTACCTGAGTACATTGCATTTTGAATGTCTGTTCTCATGATGTCTGCATTGAGGAATATTCACAAGTCTCAAAACCAGCTGATAGATTATTTAAAAGAGGAATTGTTTCTCTTCCATGATCGGGAGCTAAATGAAGAATCTACAAGTATTCTTTGAAAATTCAGTTGGTGAAACATTGAAATGATTCTAAAATATATTCTGATTGCAGGCTGATTATAAACTTTGGTCTCAAGTTAGAAGTCAATTTTCTATTTGTGCTTTTTCCTTGTCCTTTGATTTGTCAATGGAGTGTTGTTTGGACATGTGGGGCTCAGTGACTGCTGAATTGATAAAAATAAGGAGAGAGATGGTGGTGTGTGTGATGTGGTGACCTTTTTTGTTTACTTATTTTGGGTTTTCAGGGGGGTTGAGGCTGGCACAGAACCATTATTCAGCTTTGTGTAGTCTGCAAACTTGCTGAAGCTGTACTCAATCTCACTGACTGTGGCATTGATAAAGATATTAAAGTGCACCAGTCCCATGGCAGGGCCCTGAGAGGCATCACTCATCACCAGCCTCCACCTGAATGTAGAGCCACTGGCCATAACCCTCTGGCTGCGCCCATCCAGCCTATTCCTTCTCCCCTGATTAGCTTACCCTTCACTTCCATGTCTTTCCAATTTGGAGATAAGGATGTTCTGTGAGGCTGTGTTGTGGGCAGGTTAGGTAGATGGCATCATGTTGTCTTCCCTCATAGAAGGTCACTGTATTGGTCAGGCACAGTTTGTCACTAGTGCAGCCATGCTGGCTGTCTCAGATCACCAACTTGTCTTTTATGTGTTGTTTTATCGTAATTTTCACCTTGCCTGGGCTTGCAAGAGCTGTAAGGGAAACATATATGGAAGGAAACTCTTTTTATAGAAGCTCAGTTTGCAGCATCATTCCTGTGATTTCCAAAAAATAATCCTAAATCCCACTTGAAGAAGACTTCACTACCACTTGGCCTTGAAAAGCAATGTTATGAGAGAGTGTCAAAATGTTCTGAATTACTTTACATTTCATATGGAAAACAGCAATGCTCAGTAAGAAAAATAAATGCCATAAGGACACAAGTAGCTGATAATCCAGGAGCCTGACTCCTTAGCTGTCAGATGTTTCCTCTGAATTCAGAGGAATTGGTCATAGCATTTCGTTGCAGAACAGAACCCAGGTCACAGTGTTATATCATGATAGGTCTAGATAGAAAAGGGCTGTAATAGCCTGGATTGTGTCCAGAGCTCCCAAAAGCTGAGGTATGTTAAGCCTACATTTTTGTAGCTATGCTGCTGCAACTTTTTCACAGGTAGTGTCCCCAAATTTCATAAACTTTACCTAGAGTAGGACTGCTGTTTTAATAGGTTGTTTGGTATGAGAGCCAAGAAACCTACTGCGGAGAATAAATACCTTCTTGAGGTTTGCTAATTCTTCCTCTGTGGGAGAGCCTTAGTCCTCTTTTGAGCATACTAGCAGAGAGAGTTGATGAAATGGCCCCACGCTAGCCCAGCGTGATCGGGGGTGGTCCTCTGGGTAGCAGAGAGCCCCACGCTGACCTGACCTGGGTTGTCATCTTTTGTGTGCTCATTCTGCTGCAGTATAATTCCCTGCTTGTCCAAACAGGCCTTGTCTTGTCCTAAACTGCAAAACCATTGAGGGAAGTTTGAATTGGGAACTTTTCCAAATTAAGTGAAAGTTCAGATCCATATTGGCACTCTCTTGGACTTTGTGGCATCTCTGCTCCTCCATGAAGTTTCTACAGGAAATCTGAAATGAACGTGTTTTCTTATAAAATTGAAGCATCCAAGTATCAAATGACAACAAGAGGGTTTGTAACTTTTCTATAAATTGGCAGGCTTGCTTTAAGGACAGTTATTGACACCTGAACTAGTCAGTGTAGACTGTGTTTGTAGTCAATGGAGAGAAATGAGGACTTTCTGGGTGCAGTTAATCTGTCCTATTTAGGTACGCCCACTAGGACATGATGGGTTACATTCTGCCCACTGCTGACTCTTAACTAGATATCCTCTGACTGTAAAATTGTTTCTAACTAGATTTTTACATCAACTTAGCTAACTAGCTTGATGTAAGATGGTAGAATTTTCTGCTAAATGTTAGCTTAAACATCCGTGTACAGATTTTGACTATATTTATTAACATTTATATAATAGACTCTATCTGCTCTAAACTTACTTTTAGCCCTTTGCTTATGCAAAAGTTCTATGCATTTGTGTGCCTAATGAGGATCCAATTGTGAACTGAGTAAACAACTGAGAACAAGAGTTACTTGTGCATAGATAACTTTTGCAGCCTAATCTGGGTGCTTTTGAATGACAAAATCAGAATATAAAATTATATATGTACACTTGGAGAACAAAGGCGGTGTTTAGCATATTATTTATAATAAAACTGCATAAAATTATATTAATATGTATCATGGCTATAGTTCTATTTTTTTGTTGCTGCCTTACATCTGTCCTCCAGTACTAAATATACAAATTGATTTGCTCTATTTACTTGGAAAAAGCTCCTTTGACTGGTCATGGTCTTATTCATTGCACGGTTAAGCAGCAAAGTGAGTACATAAGTGTGTGACATACTGAGGATAGCAATTGGCTATGTGAATAGGAGTGAAAAAGAATTATTCAGAAGAGGAATAACTTTCACAAATTTCACCCTAGTATCTTGTGTAATTTAAGTAAGTCCTAGAAGTTAATTTCCACAGGGCTAAATGCAACTATTAAGCTCTAATTAAACAAATGAACAAATGAAAAGCACACTTGGGACCCTCAAACACAGATTTCTTTCAAACAAGTTACTTTATGTTTATAATTCTTTGAACACGTCCTTCTCTTATCCCTTACGGAATATGAAATATTCCCACTTGTCTGCCACTCCTGTTGTTAGACCGGATAGCAAGCTGTCCAGATGAGAGATTATCTGCTTTGTCTTGCTTTTATATTAATTTGCAGGCTTCATTATTTTAGAAGTGTGTGTGAGAGTACATGTATATGTCTAAATACATGTATGTTTATACATTTGTTTATAGTGGTGTAGTTGATGAGTCCAGCAATTTTCTGTGACATGTTGACAGTGAGCAGACCTTTGTTTGTTTGCAGAGAAAGAAAATTCCACCATCAGTACGTTGCAGGGACCTGGCACTCACAGGCCCTATTAGCTTTATGCATTACTGACCTCCACAGGCATTTTAGGGGAAGACACAGCAGGAGGAGACGAAGGTCAGTACAGAAAGTGTTACTACTTCTGCAGGCAAGTAATGTGTATTTAATCATCGTCTTACACCATTTTTGCATATAAGGCTTGGTTTCTCTTTCTGGTAAAATTATCGGTCCGTAGGAATTTTTTTCATATTTCAATCTAAGGGTCAGTTATAAGGAGCAATGTCAAGTTCCACTGAATCCGTGTCATGCTGTACTTCAAAACCCAAGCGAAGCTGTGATCGTGTCAAAGTTCTCTGGGTGCCGCTGCATCCAGATCAAGACACAACTGTGTGCATTTTTCTTCCTGATTGGTTAATGCAAAGTTTGTCTGTGTATATGAAACCCAGATTTGGAGATGTGATGAAATGTGAGTTGAACCTCTTCCTGTCACATTGCAGCAGCTGGATCTAATACGTTTATTTCCTGTTTGTTGGGAATTTATTAATAATTCAGCGAACTGATGTGTTACTTGTTAACACATTTGTGTTTGTATTTTGAATACAAAAAGGCTCTGCCTTCTCTATTAGCACCTCTAACAGTAAAGTGAGGGGAGTCAATATTTCCTTGAGCATCCAGATTTATACTACACGAAATCCTTGAAGCAAAAGGGAATGTTTAAGCTTTAATAGGCATGTTTTAATGTGGGGGAATGTAGGGAATGTTTTAATGTGTAAAATTCCCAGATTATCTAAAAATGTAAATCTATTGGCTAGGTTATAGAAAAAAATAGACCGGGCCTACAATCTTAGTGAATTTGATTACACTTCTCTAACAGCAAAAACACTGCTTTCTAAAGTTTAAGATTTTTCATATGTTAAGGGTGATTTCATGGTGACAGGGGTCCACCAGGTGTAGGATCCAGCTTACCGTGATGATGGGCACTGAGCAGCAATTCTGTTGGGTCACAGGCAGTAGCATTGACCAGAGGAATCTTGTTATACAGTGGAACCCTGAAGACATGGCCTGACTATTGAAGGATTCCCACAAATCTGTAAATGTGTTATTGGAATTGTAGCTCATTAATACTGATTTAGAGCATAAAAATCTTGGTGGGGGAACACACAGACAAATCTTTAAAATTCAATTTTCAGGATGGAATTGTTGTTTTTTATTTTAAAAAATGAGGAAATGAAGTTAATGGTCAGACTCTATGCCCTTCATCTTGTATTTCAAAGAAATAAATACAATCCGTGCCTGTACAATTACATGAACCTAGTTAAGCGAGCTTTAGATGAGCTCTTATGTGTTTAAGGCACTAAAGCAATGGAAACATGGCTTATCAGCAACAAAGTAATACAGAGATAAGCTGTGATTAGAAAAAAAAGAAAAGAAAAAAAGTGTAGAGTCTGTAGCAGGCTTTAAGTGATGGCAGAGTATTCCGTTTTCCAGGGGCATGTTACTGTCATGTGTGGCTACAAGTGTCTGGCTTGATTCCCAGGCCTGCAGCTCAGTTCTTGAATGGCCAGGAAATGCCACAGAGTTATGGGAATATGTCATAAATAAAACAGGCTCTGGGTATGGGTCATGCCTAGCACATATGCAGGCTGAGTATTTGAGGAAGGAACTTTAAATAATATTTGAGTTTTCGCTTAAGTTTTCTGAACCTATGAACACTGTTCTCAAGTGGCCTAAGAAACAACATGAAATTATTCTGTCTGTTAACTATACAATATTACAGACTTAAGACTTCAGGCTTAGTTTAACTCACCTTGCAGAAAAAAGCACTAGTAGTTCACTATCCTAATCCTCCTCTGGATGGAAATGCACTAATGGTGTCTGCACGAATAAGCAATGAAGAGTAGTGAGAAGAAAAAGCCTCACACAGTACCATGTGAACACAGAGTGTCTGCCTCAATTTGTACCTTTTCAGTATCTGACAGTGAATGATAACATTATTGCAATGGTATTTACAGGCACTGCTGGAGTATGGGGTCTGTCATTTTTTTTCTACTCTGAATTATTGTGCATGGCTTTAAAAAGTGCCCGAGGCTGAAATGTGTTTCAGAGGTCGTCAAGGAGGAAACAAAGTGTTTTTTTCACTACTTTTTATGAAATTCGGCAAATCAATTTGAAGTTGGAGGAGTTCCAAATCTAAATGCACATTATTATGGATTCAGATGGAAAAGATGGTTCCTGGTGGGGATAAGTTTGTCATAGTGTCTTTCAGGAAATTATACAACTATTCCTCTATATTTCTTTAGCCTTAAGAAAGGACGTTTCAAAATGGCCACTTAATAATCCCCTAGAAGAATAACCTTTGCAGCAGTCCTATTTTATAACGTAAGAACTATGAAAACCCGGCCTTGGATGGATTATAACAGAATCCTGTCTATTGACTTATATTTTATGATTAAGTCACTAATCTGGCATCCAGCTTTACTTGCATTTGTTCAGAATAACAGGAGTCCCTTTCAGTGGCCATCGCAGATTTCTCTTTTCATCAGCTTTTCCTCAGAGGTAATTGCAGCTGTACACAAGCCATTCAGTCTCCAAAAGAGGACAAAATTTATTTTAATGTCTGTGAGTGCACAGTTACCTCAGAGATGAAGTTATTGTTGTGGAAGAATAGGAAAAGCTCGTTCTGCTCTGATGAAACAGAGTGCCTGACAAGATTAGGAAGCAAAAGATCTTTCTAATTTTTATTTATTTATTTTTATATTAACAAAACATTGTTCAGTTTTATAAATATAAGTTTATTTAAGCTTGAACTCATTAACGAACCCAAATATTTTGTAAAGCTTATTTCTAAATACATTCTATTGGTTTTAGTATCTTGTACCATAGATTTTGCCCCTGCAACTGAATTGCAGTTACTGTAAATGGGAGTGTTGCAGCTAATTGGTTTTTGTTAATGAGAATTTTTGATACTTGTGATTTACTTGAAGTTTTGAATTCAATGAATCCTTAGCCCCAAAGCAAAACCATATGTTTCTGCATGTTAGGTGGACTCTTTTTTTTTTTTACATTCTAGTCCACTGATTTACATGTGGGAGATACTTATAATTGTGGTTATGCATCATCTTCAGGTGTCTACTAGTGCTGCTTGCTTAGTGGAGTAATTCCTCAGGAATAAAGTCACTTCATACTGGTGTAGAGCACCCACTCAGTCAGAGTAGCAGTAATGCAACATTGTTTACTGAACACATATTCCAGGGGATTTTTTCCAGCTAAGAAGTTCAAGAGAGAACTGTAGGGGTTTTTTTTCCATTAATATTAATTCCATTAAAAGGTCCAGTTTTATTTGGAATCATGGTTTATACTAAAGCAAGTAAATAAGGTATACCTTTGCTTTCATTTTCCCTGAGTATCAAATATTTTCCTTAATTGAATTTGCTTTGAGAATCTTGAGACAAATTCAGCCAATACATTTTATGACTGTAAGAGAGATGTACTTGCTTATCTTAGGTTTGAAATTCAGTTTTTTCTTTTTTGTTACACCTCTCATCAATTAATGCTATTGATGAGAGACATTGAATAAGATATTAACTGATTCCTAGTTGTGGAATTTTAATACTTTAGAAATGTGTTTTAAACTTTGAAAACTAGCAAAAAATCAAACCATAAAGTTAAGGATTCCTTCTCTATAACAAACAGAATTCTAGCACAAAGGATAAAAATCCTCTTAGATTACTTTTCAGCATCAGTAGGTTTTAGATGTTGAAACTTATATTGTTGCATTTGTATACCATGCATATTCATAAATATTCACCTGCTGATGAGTTGGAAACCATGGGCATCACTTAGAATGCAGTAGGAGCTGTTTGTTTATTTTTAAAATTTTATAGACAAGTATTAAAGATTGGATGAAAACTCCATGGAAACAAATAAATGATGAGCACATGGAGATGGAGCTCAGAAGATTTGCAAATGTGATCATTTCCCTAATGAACAGTGTTTTGCTACTTGAAATAATGTCTCCTGTTCTGAGTACTCTGCATTATGTAGGAGCCTGTAGCTTCTTAAATTCCCTTCATTAGAGGGTTTCTGAACTCAAAGGATTAAAAAAATTGGGGAAAAATGTATTACAGGATTGAACTCCCATATCTCAAAGTACTTCTGAAAATATCCTTCTGAGTTTATTTTTTCTTCTGTAACCAGCAAATTACCCAGCTGGCTTTCACAAAAGATTCAGAAGCCAAATTCCAAGATGCAGTCACTATCCTGCTTGCTTCTTTATTGCTTTTGTCTTTTTGTCCACAACTGTCTGCTGTGTAAGAAGTGAAGACCTGTCAAAGCACTAGGACATGGGATATGCACTTTTGAATCAATGATTAAGCATCTGAAAAGAACTAAAGTTTAGAAAATTAAACCTTCTTGTAGTTCAGAACCCAGCAATTATGGGCACAATAGTCTTTATGCTCTGGAAGTACAGAATTTTGGATAACTTTATTCCTGAGATGTTTATGCCTTATTTTTAAGGCAAAGTTTGTCAGATGAATAACACATGGAAGACTTTTTCGTTGTTCAACTGCACAGAGGAGCTGTGAGATAAGCAGAAATGTGTAGCTAAAGCAGTAGGAGAAATGGCAGTAGAAAGAGAGAGATGTGCATGATGGTGAATGTAAGCTAACATCCTAAGGATGGTTTATAGGAGTTAAATATCATCTGGACACATAAGAATCTGCAGGTATCTCTCTATTCATACCCCACTTTAAAAACTGAACTATGAAATAAAGCCCCAATGTTTTGCGGATATGAATGATCAGGAAGTGAAGGAACTGCTAACGTGGAAGAAACAAGTGTAGAAGGTAATAATTCTCATTCTTTCCCATTTTAACGATTTCTGCATGTATTGGGGACTTACATAAACTTAAACATACCATTGATCAGTTCTCCAAATGTTGCAAAGCAGTCTATATAGATGAAAATTTCATTTTGATTTGGGGCAGAAGGATGAGGTCACCAAGTATTTAAATATTTTATACAATATGGGATAATATCTAAGTGGAATTGAAGAATGTCTGAGTAGTTGGGTCACTTTCTATAGGTTGGTGAGACAATGGTCAAGATCTCTGGGGGGAGAAAACTGAATGGGAGCCTATCATAAGTTTTTATTTGAAAGTGACTCTCTGAGTCCTGACTGTTCGAATAGAAATTGTCTGTTGAATTTTGCATAGACTTTTTATAGGTTTTGGTTTCCACAGGAAAAGGTTTCCTACTGTATATCTTGATATCTCCTAGTCTTTCTAAATATAAGAAGTATATGTACTCGCCACCATATGGCCTCCTGTGGATAAGAAAGTGTTATTATCCCTATTTTACAGCTGAGAACTTGAAAGTTCTGTGATCCTTTAAACGACACCTCCAGAACTTTCGTGAAAGCAAATCTCCTAAGTCTTGGCCAGAGCTCCCTATGTTGGACTAGCTCTCGGAAACAAACACTCAATTTCTAATTACAAGTCTGCTGTCACCAGTGCAATGGGTTAATTTCAAATTCTGTATATAACCTCAATATCTTAAGAAAACAATGTAATGTTTGAGGAACTTCTTATTTAAAATTGGTTGACCAAAAATGATTTGCATAAATGAGTTGGAAAATACTTTGTTTAAAGTAGTATGGATCCATCTGGAGAAAAGATGTCCTTACTGGTGAATCATTTCTCAACAAAGTGATTTTGCTATGTGCATGCTTCAGATGTGCACATAACAGACAGAAGCAACTCTTCCTTATTTTGAAGGGTGACCAGCTGTGCCTTTGTGCTCAAATGGTTTAACTTGTATTTCAGCAAAATGGAAATTGTTCTGGTACACAGAGCTGTTTTGCAGATTAGTAGTTCAGGCTTTAGAAACACCAGTGACCTTAAAACAGTGGAAATACTTCATTTTTAGAGCATCTTTCCTCTGATGTTATCAAACACCTGTTTAGAGAGTAAAATTATATAGAAAGATTGCAGTATAGAAAATAGAAGAATGACTTGGCTCTGTTTGTCTTCATTAATTTTGTTCTACTTTGTTTTCATTTCCTTCAATAACAACTAATACTTCTAACACACCTACTATATAAGTTCTAAAAATACTTCTAAAAAGTGCTATTACTAGAAGGATTCTATGATCCCTGTGGAAGATGTGATTCACTTCTTCATGATGCCATGTCTTCTCTGCAGTTGTTTTACTGAAAATCATTTCTGAGGGTAACCGTTCAAAGCAGGGGCACTTTTCATCCTAGATTATTGTGTTCTTAATCACTGTTCTTAGTTACATGAAAATTATTCTAACTGTAGGTTTCTTCAACATCTATCAACAGAATGCAAAGAACTGAAGTTATTTGACAATGTTACCTAAAATTTGGTGACAATAAGAATCTGGCAGTATAAACAGCAGTTATATGTACTTTTCAATGCCCTGTGTTTTCTGAAGAAAGTCAGATTATTGAGTGACGTATTTCCTTGCCTGATGTTCTACTGAATTGAAAGATATGAAGCAAATGATTTTACAAACTTTAGACTCCGCAACCTGACCACATTACCTGTTAATTCTCTAATAGGAGAAGCTCAGTCGATCCTGAGGTCACAGCCAATTAGACAGCATTGAGGAGAACACAAGAGAAAATGGGTATCTTTGTTGCCCATTCTGTTTCCCCAGAACCGTTTGCAAATTGTACAAAACATGGTTATTGTCTGTATTCTTTTCTCTCTCCCCTTGAGGCTCACTGAAGTGTAATTGTATGCAAAGATGATGGAAAGATTGTTTGTTGAAGCTGAATTAGAAATCTCAGAATGTAAAGACAAGTTTGTAATTAAAAGTATCTTCACATTCTGGAAATGAAATAACTTAGTAAGTTTGAGCAGCCAGTGTAACCAAAGCCACCTAAGTTTAGGAGCCGGAACAAGTGTGTACTGAGGTTTAGACAGAATTGCCTGACATACAGCCTAGGCTCCTGAGAGGAGCAGGAAGTTTGGATAATCAAAAATAATTAGTCAATTTTTTTCTCCACCAAAAAAACCCCAAACCAAAACAAAACCCACCAAAAAAAAAAATGAAAAAAATCCAAAAGACATTATCATTTTCTGTGGGAAAATGATGCTTTGGGTAAACTTCCTGTCAAGGAAAGTAAATGAAACCATATATTTTCAATCAAAAATAGCAGTTGCCTTTGACTGAGTCATAAGGCAGTGTGGCATAAGGCAGATGTCCCAGTGACCAAGTAGCTCCACAGTTCGTGCTGTTGGTTCCCTAGGGCTTATACTGGAAACTGCAGTTAGTTATTTTTATTTCCCACTCCTGCCCAGTGGAACCTGAGTCTCTGCTGGACTGTGTATCCCACGACACACCATGCTGTCTTGCTGTAGTTCAGCCACTGCTGCCAATAATGGGATGTAATGAAGTCACACAGCAATGTGCAATCTGAAATATGAGCTGCCTGGTGAATGTGAGCCATGGAGGATCAGACCTTAACTTAGGACTGTGCAGATGGATGCAGAGATTAATATTGACTGAAAAGTTGAAAGATTGGGTTTTTTTGGTGACTATTTAAAAAAAAAAGTTTTGTTCTGAAAGTTTTTTATTATAACTATTAATTGCCATTCAGAAAAAAACAGTGTCAGACTATTCTTCAACATGGAGATTTTATATTTGATCTGCTCAAACTGGGAATAGAGAAGGAAAGAAAAATTAATAAAAAGAAAATCCTTTTTCCTCCAGAAAAATGAAAATTGTATTCTCTGGGAGACCCTAGTTTCTCTTTAGCAGGTGCTAACCTCCTTTCTTCTCTGTGTTCTTGTCTTGCTAGTGCACTCAAGTGCCCAATCTACAGGCTAGTTTAAGAGTTTTCAAGAGGAAACCAAGAAAAGTCTCACCTCATTTTCCTCCTGAACTTTCATTCCTGCCTTAGCAACTTCAGTCACTCACTCACAGCACTTGTACTTTTGTCTGAACCCAAGGAGCAAAGTGAGCAGGAGAAAGACAGGCTGGATTTTACCTTTTCCACTGAGATTTTAATGTTTTACACAGTAAGTCACTAATCTAATGTTTTCAATAATATTCAGCTTTTCTGAGAGAATAATAAAGTCTTATCCATATGCAACTGCAGGTCAGTTAGCTGTAGTGTCATCTTGCCTGTGCTGCTCAACTAGTGATTTTGACCTTGGTGTGAATGGATCATTCACTGAAGTGATGAGAGTTAATTTAGCCTTTGTAATAGCCCAGAGCTCAACCTTTTCAGAGCTGCAATTGTTTCAGTGATGCCAAATT
Organism: Acanthornis magna; assembly: GCA_036785705.1. Lineage (NCBI taxonomy): Eukaryota > Metazoa > Chordata > Aves > Passeriformes > Acanthizidae > Acanthornis > Acanthornis magna. The sequence goes on from JAWUZG010000012.1 coordinate 13,083,919, forward strand.
ATATGCAATCACTGAGTAATATGAACAGTGATCCACTGCTGTGTCTTTGGATGTAGGCCACCAAAATCATTCTTTTCATACTGGTAGGAAACAGGATAAAAATTCATTTGGCGCTGCACATTGCGGAGTGTATGAGCTGTGTTATTGCATAAACAGTATACTGAGAGAGAATGAAGTTTGGTGATTTTTACCCCATTTTATTTTCTATAGCTCTTTTCTCCTTTGAGGGAACTCTATAGGTTCCATCTAAGGGAAATCTCCATTAAATTCTCTCTCTTAGATTCACAAGCTTTTATATGCCTATTGTTAGAGCTTGGGGAGAGAGGCACGATTCAAGACAAGCGTACAAAAAATGAGTTATTTTCATCTGTCTCTGCAAATTCACATAAGGTGTGAAGTAGGACTTTTTAGTCAAAGGAGACTAGGTGAAAAGAGCGGAACACCAAAGGTTTTATTCATAACAAACCTGTGTTCTGAGCAGGCAGATCACAGTGTATTTTACAGGGCTGAGGTCTTTCACAGTGTGGCTTGTGTAGCTCAGAGCCTGGGGCTAGCATAGAGGTTGCTCTGTCCTCCAGGGTGCTGAGCTGCAGTCAGCTGGCCTGCCCAGGTTCCAGGTATGTATGTTTTGCATTTTACCAGGAAATAGGTGTAGTAAGACAGATCTTCAGAAGCAACACCAAAGTCTGTGATGTTATTAATGCTTAATAATGATCTTCATATAAATTCCTTACATAAAATGTTAGAGGAAATAGTATTTACATTAGGTAGAGTAATGGTTAATTTAGGAGGAACTCTGCAACTTTTTTTTTTTCAGGAAAAAATCATTGAAGCTGCAGCAGCATGTGAGAATAAACTACAAAATCAGTCAAAATAATGGATTTGATAGGTATTGAGACTGTGCTGAGGATGCTGAAAACTTCAAGGGTATAGAAGAAGGGTTGGAAATCATCTGAAAGCCTTCAGTCACAAGTAGGTATGTGAACCTGTTATGCTCAAAATGTAAAAAAATGGTAATTTTAAACAGACATAAGACTTATGGTGCAAGTCAAATCTGTGAAACCTTAGTTGTTTATAAAATTTAAATGCCAGAATCTAGTGACTTCTAGAAGACATTACAGTACTTGCCACTGTATCAATCTGTGAAGGATATGTGTGTTTAAAATCTTGTTTCTTTCATCAGTGCAAACTTTCCCCTGTTGGCAAAGGTGGGATTCTGCATGAATCAGCTTTTTAAAATCACGGCCTTAATATCTTCAGCAGGCTCTGTCAGAAAGATTTGTCCTGGAACCATTTAAAAAGCAGATTTGTGCTTACTGTTATTTCATAGCAAGTGTAATTTAGAAGGACTGTTCCAGGGTCTCCATCCCCTTCCCTTCACACCCCACCCCCCTGCCCCCCAAAATCCAAAAATACTTAATTCTTTTTGTTTAGAAGCATCACTTTTAAAATTAAGATGTCCAGATGCCTGGGAATAAATCTAATTCATAGTGACTACCAGTGGCTTCTAGGGCCATGAAGACAGGCACTCTGGGCCACCTCTTCAGTGTCATCATTCCCATCAGGATGGGGAATTACATAGCAGTCTGATGAAGGAAGCTGTTCAGGGATCCTGCTTTTCATGTTCCTCTGACACAAAGAAGCCATCCTGATCAAGGCAATCAGGCCCCAAAGAGTTGTTGTTTCCCTCCCCTCCCCAGCTGCTGCATTTCCTGTAGTAAACACGAAGTGTATTGTGACTGTTTTGGAAGCAGAGTTTTAAAGTATACATGTGACCCTTTAAACATCTAGCAGCTTTATCATGTGTGCAGTTAAAGACTAGCACTCCAAGCAGTATCAGACTAGTATTTATCTGTTCTGAAATTAAGTTCTGGGAACCAGCAGCAAAGTGTATTTTTGTTATTAAGGAATAAAATTAAAATTGTAAGAAAACAACACCGTTATTAGTTTGCAAAAGTTATTTGCTTTGATTAAAAGCACCAATAAATGCGTCTTGGTTCTATAACTGCTCCATTTAGCACTTGACATATAATAGGTTTTTTTCCCCACAGTGTAATATCTCCATTGAAATATAATTATTTTGCAGATTGCTCAACTGAATGCCCTTATAAACATGCTGTTAGGGGAAGTCACCCCTGGTGATCATCAGAACATCATGACAATATGTACAATTGATGTACATGCGAGGGATGTTGTAGCCACGCTTATAGCACAGAAGGTAATTTGTTGCAGAGCAATTACACTAATGCATTTTTAAAAGCATAAAATAAAGAATAATTTCATTTGTTGAAAAGATATTCTGGTGGCTTATGTATGGCAATGACAGAATATTTTGATTAAATCCATTTTTGTCCTTTTATATTTTTTGCTTTAGAGTTAGGTAATTACATTTACCAGTTAAAGAATTAACATTTAAAAATATATAGATATTTTGTCCAAATATTTAAAGACTTCTGTTAAAAATGTATGCTGTAATGTGACAGCAGGTTTCTCATTAATTTGCCTCCAATTACTGATCTGTTCACAACTAATATAAATCTCACACTTATTGGAGATAGCTAGAAAGTTTAATATATACAAAATACAAACCAGCAATTTTGTTATGTTGGCAGATAACTTTTGGTTTTTGCTATAAATAGGTTTTATTTCCTTATCAATTTCTGAGGTGGAGTCTGAACCGTTAACTCTTTCCATGCCTGACTTCTGCCCTGCCAGGGCCTATTTATAGTAATTTGCTACTCCATCTCCAGACTGTGGGCACTCAGACAGGAAGGAGGTGGTGAGAGACACCAGGCAATGTCTGCTCCCGTATGCATGGTTAGGCAGGTGAGAGATAGCAGTTCTACCTTCCATTCCTCCTGCCTGCCACCAGCTGACCTCCAAACAGGGCACAGAGCCCCAGCTTCACTGAGCAGCTTCATTCCAGAGTTAGACACCTACAGCTTTTCTCTTTATTCATGAGCAGTAACAAAGGAGAAGAGAAAAACTGTGTAGGTATGAAGTGTGTGTGTGTGTAGTGCATATCTATTCACCCATCCTCTGTAGCCTGTCATCTTTCTATGCATCTGTTGCATTTTAATGTTTACTCACTGTGGAGTCCTTTTGGCAACACATAGCTGCCAAGATCAAGGATTGTGCTCTTTCTCTGCATTTCCAAACACCCGCCCATCCCCACAAAGGTAAGGAGTTCATTATTTTGCTTTATTATAGGTCATAATTTTACTGCAGACCAGACACAGTATTCAGGTTTCTTAGAATTCCAGTCTTTCATGTAAATGACCGAAATAAATAGTTCAAGATGAAGACCACAATGAACTTGTGAAAGTAAAATTTGTTTTACATGAAAGAATAAAGTAGAAAATATTCACAGTAAATTATTGTAGTGTGCCATGAAACATTTTCCAGGACAAAATGGTCTCTTAGACTTTTTAAATGGTATTCTGTAAAACCAAGGGAAAAAAGCAAAACCAAAAGCTACACAAACAACAAAAAGATCCCTCAACACTCTTACAGTTGCTGAACAAAATCTATTCTACTGAGCATAATCACTTTGTTGTGGTGTGATGCATAATAGCAGTTGCATCGAAAATTTGCATCAATTTAAAATATTCTTTTCACTGAAATTGTTTATCCACATTGCCAAAGCCTTTAAGGAAGTACTGATGTTTTTCATATTGTCAGGAGCAGCTGTTTCTATCTGCTGTGGCTGTCTAACCGCTAACTAGGCAGATGGCACACAGTAGCTGAGGTGTGTCTGTTGTGTACAGGACCAACTTTTCTGGCTTATAGGAAGCACAGCTGCCATGCTATTATGATGATGATGATCCTTATGTATTTCAGACATTGGAGGCCTTATATAGAGATGCATGCTTTGAAGGGGTGATTAGGGTCTTTAGTACACTGAATAAGTACTTAAATAATCAAACTGACAAGCTGTGTGGAAATATGGAATCCCTATTAATGAGAATTTTGGGTAGGGATTGGGAGGTTCTGTAAAAACCAAATAAAATTATTTACCACAGATACAAATATCTCAATAAGATATAGCATGTAAATATCAGTATATAGTACTTCAATATCTACTAGAGACAAATATGTTTATGAATGAACAAGTATGTTTTGCATCATTAACTCTGGTCAGTTATTCAAAGAACATGTTGTAGAAAATATTGGACAGTGAAAACTAGGGGAAACCTAAGATTTTTGTCTCAGTTGGCAGAAACTTTATCCATAGAATATTGGAATCAGCAACACTTCTTTTCCTGTGTCTCACTTGTAGTAATTAATAAATCAACTTACTTTCTTCTAAAAAATGACATCCTTAACACTCTTGTGCACTGGAATATTGTAAGAGAGCTGGAGGGGATAGCAAGACGTGTCTGGGGCTTAAGGAAGCAATGAAGTGCTGACCAGATGCTGCATTTCCTGATGATTTAAGGCATTAGTTCATTAGGCCACTAATCAAAACCATGTGCTCTGCTAACAAACCATTTCGTCACCTGAGTGCTGGAGCATGCACATACTGTTTCCAACTAACTGGAACCTAGTCCAAGTCAATGAAAAACGTCTCGTTGACATCAATAGGTGGTAGAAGAGTTTGGCTGAGAAGGGTTGACATTGTTACTGTTCATGTCTTCACATAGCTCAGCTGAATATATTTTAGCCAGAAATGTGGAATTATTGTATCTTTTCTGCGTCTTGTTAGTGGAGTTTATGTTCCCTAAAATATCACGGCCTTGTTAAAAATAAATTATTAATAAAAGATAAATTAGGGGCCGAGTCTGTTTCTCAGAAACTCCACTGCTAGTCTTTATTTTCTAAAGAAAGAGGTCAAGGTATTGAGCAGATTCATTGCTTCATTGAAACAGAAACATTGATTCATTGAGCAGAAACATTGATTCATCACTTTAGTCCTGAATTAGGAGCTGAAACCACTTGAGATACAGACTGGGCAACGTCACCTCAATAGTGCTTATGTTGACCACTACTGTGTGCATAGCAAAAACGTCCAACTTCAAAGCTTATAGCAAGGTTTGTTCTTGATGGCAGTAGAAATGACCTAATAAAATCATATTCTGCAGTACTTTCTAAATAATGCAGCCCTAAAAGCATGAGCAAATATAACATGAAATTAGAATTGCAACTGTGAAGCAGGTTTGTTTTTGCAGCTTCACGACATGCTATCAGTCTCCAAATATAAATTTGTAAGTTTGGAAATAGTTATAAGAACAATAACTTCCTTGCATGTGATAAAAACAGCTGGTGAGAAAAGCACGGAAGTTTGATCACTTAGATTTCACCAAATAGGAAGAGGGAGATATCAATTATCTCTTAGTAAAGCTCTGGGATCAATGTGTCGGAGAGGTGTAGAAGAACAAAAGAAGGAGGATGACTCATGGAGTGGAAGGTGGAAAGACACAGCATCTTGATCAGGAAAGGACAAAAGAAATAGTCTGATTCCTCAGAAGCCGATGGAGGCAGACCTGCAAGCCAAGTACAAGGTGAACAGTTTACAGCAATAACAAGAAATACTGCAGGGTTAGAGGATCATGCAGAGATGGTCACAGAAGAAAGCAGAAGTACTGCAGTGCTAAGGGAAAAGGTTTTCAGAAAGTCATAGATATCAGAAAGCACACAGAAGACAATCACAAAGGTGAAGAAGATGAAGATCAAGGGCGGAGAAGAGGACTGATGAGTCTGGGAGATTCAGGACAAGCAAGGAGAAGCACTGGTGCCTGCTGCCCGGGAGATGAAAGAAGAGAGATTGATAAATAGGAGAAGGGATTTCTTCAAGCAGGTGAAAAATATCACTGGGTAGGAAGTGAAAAAATCTGCCTTGATTGAGGCCAGAAAAATTTGGCCAGGTAAAATGAAAAGAGAGGAATAGGTGAGAGTTCTTCAAGAGCATTTACATATGGTAAGAAAACAGAAGCATTTTCTACTTTATTTTTCGAGGGAATGCTAGCATATGCTGTTTTAGGGTAAGATGGCTTTGTGGTTGGAGAGCTGGGAAAACAGCACTATGGATGGAATTAGGGAGTGATAGACACACCCAGAGTGTGTCAGGCTTTCCTGAGGTAGTCTTCAGGTTTCCTGCTGGGGAGGATATGAGCTAGATCAAAGGTGTGAGTCATTCACTCTTCCCTAGCATTGCATTGTCTTTCAGTAGTAATTTCTGGTTTGATCTTTTTTTTCTCCCATGGGTAGAACTTGCAGACATGTTAGGCACAGGAAGTTCTAGACTTCACAAAGAATATATATTATGCTATTTTGGCTGATATAATATTTTTCAGTTGATCAAAGTGTTTTTCTGCAGAAATCTTAGAAATGTTGACTGTACTTGTGTGAAGTCAATCTTACTAATGTAATTCCAAAGAAAATGAACTGCCTGTTACTTTACTGCTTACTACTGGTACAGTGTCAGTCATAATTGTTGCTTCAAATTTATTATCTAAAATAACAAACCATAGGAAAGAGTAAACTGTGACAGAAAATAAATATTTGTTTGGAGTCATAGAGGTTGATATCTCTCGATGGCCTTTATCCTTTTTTGCTGTGTTTCTCAAGCTAAGGAGACAGAAACACACAGAATCTATGTGCTATATATGTATGTCCGTTAAAATTTTTCTGTTTTCTCTTGATTTTATTTATTCGATGTAACAAGAAACGTGAAACCAATGACAGCAGTGTTCAGGAAACATGACTGGTATCCTTTGATAGAGAAGTAATAAAATCTGACTGTAAGAGAGCACTTTCCTTCATAAACCTCTCTTTTGAGATGAAAGATTGCCATTCCACAGTCACAAAAGAGATGTTCTCCTCTTCCAAATTACTGTGCTTTAAAATTTTGTCAAAGGTAAGATGACCATAATAGATGTTTTCCTTCTTTACATGTGTTGTTTTATGTTACAGACCCCACTTGAGTTTACTAAGTCAGTTATAGTTTTTTTACTTTCTAGAGTCAGTAGACTGGCCCTACAAATACTTGATTATCTTGTTGATTAAATGTGGGCAGCAGGAGGAAAAGAAGAAAGTGTTTGGGCAGAATAACTCACAGGCATGAATTCTTCAAGAGCTGGGCATTAACTAGAATTCTTTCACTGTTATAAATCAGCTGAAAAAGAGCTTTATTCTACAACAAGAAAAAACCCTAAAGTACTCCTGGTGTGACCCGGCCAGGTGTCATTAGCATCGGAAACAAAAGCAGATAAATAACAAATTGCAACTTTACTGGATTTGCTCCATCCGATAACTCAGTCTCTTATACTAGGGAGCAAGAGCAAGAACGTGGTCCTGCTGTCTTCATCTCACTTCATTTAGTAATGTCTTTTTCCTCTGTATACTTCTAGTGCTGTGAGTTTTACCATATAAATATTCACTCTAATTTCTATATCTGACAATGTGGTATCTGCTTAAAGTAGCTCTACATTTTTATTTAATGGATGTGAGACTTCATAATTTACAATTTACAACAGTTAATCCCTTCTGCTAAGAAAAACATATAATAGTCCATCAAGAAGGGTTATTTTTGTTCAAAAATTTTTGAAATGAAAACAGTTAGTAAAACAAAGTAAATCATCACCTATCAAAGCAGTTCTAATGTTGTCATGATTTATATAAAGACTAGTAAAATAGGGAAATGTGTTATTGCATTGTCTTAAATTCAGAAGTAATGCCAACTCCCTTTTTACAGGAAGACAACATAAACAATCTCATCAGCAACAGTGGATATATAAATTAAGAGTATACATTCCCAAATTAATTATATAAAGAAAAATCTGCAGGCAAGGGCAGAATTGTATCTAACACTATACTTCTCTTTTTGCTAGTGATGCACTTCACGTAATTCAGTCACGTAATTTTGATGATCTTTTGAAACAAAGAAAGTGTTCCCCCTATGAGAGATTAGGGATTAATGTTACCAGTATTTCTCATACTAGAATTATTTTTGTTTGTACAAGATATTGCTCTTATGCCCTTTAGTTTCTCCTATTGTGTGCTCTCCTGTGATTAGGTCCGCTTGTCTAGCATATTTCAATGCATTATATGTAATAGCCATTAAAGGTCTTTTCCAACCCAAATGTTTCTATGATTCTATGCTTGTGTGGATCTCTGGGGGTAAGCCTCATAAAGGCAGGCTACTTTCCAATCTCTCTAGAATAGTGTGTTTCCAAAGTAAGTAAGTCCCTTAAAAGACACAGTGGAGCCCTCTTTAGAAAGGTAGACTTCTCACTTTTCACCTCAGTGAATGAAAAAGTATCCCTTTGTCTATCATTGATCAGAAAAGTTGAGATGTGCCATTGGAGTTTTCTGCTGATAGGGTTATCCTTCTAAAATATGTACCAACAAAAGTGCCTATAGGACTTCATGAAATCTTTGTGAATCAAATGAACTATGTTTAGAACACTCCACAGAAAAGTCTGTCTTGTTGTTCTGGGCTCTCACCACTGTAGCTGGCTCTTTTCGTCTTTTACTATTGCTAGTTTGAAGTATCTATAAAGGTTTATGGCAAACCGGAGTAAAGGAATGCTTTTATGAACTCAGTTGCATCTCTGTAGATTTGCTTTCTGTTGTAGTACTTTGAGTTAAGACACTGCAGGATGGGGTTTGGCCAAAGAATAAAGTTAAATTAGAAATAAAGTGACTTTTCAGGCTTATTTTCATGTTATCTTATGGCACAGTAACCTTTTTTTTTTTCCTAATTTTTAAGGGAGACTGCTGTATTTGAAATGGCAGGTTTTCATAGTCGTAAATGTAGGGGAAAAAAGTGTCTTCCAGAAAATATCAAAGCTCTTTTTTGGTGAATATAAAAAACCCTCTTCTTCTCACCCTTTATTTTTTTTTCTGGGTTACAGCACTAGGCCTTAAGGTAGCTCCTCCTAATAAGAAGCGGGCAAAGGCTAGAGCTGAAGTTCAAGAAACTGACATATAGACAGATTGGTATATAGATTTGAGATAATTAAAAGTTTAAGATATAATGGCATATTCCATTGCAAAACAGGTTATAGAAGAGTGTGAGAGAGTTAAAAGTATTAATAATTTGAGCTACATAAGACTGTGTGGCAGAGACAAATTTTTTAGCTTAAGGAAATTCTGGATATTTTCTTCCCCTGAAAGTATCTGAAAGATATAATTAAAAGACAGTGTAAAATAGTAAAGCATTGCTGGTTTATTAGAGTTTTTTTCTTGACTATTCCAACAGAGATTTGCCACAAATTTTCCGGTGCGTATATGCTAAATTCAGGTCTTAATACCTTTCTCATTTTGTTGAATGATCATTCTAGGAAAGCATATAGGCCTCCTTTTTCGAAAATTGCCTGTATAAAATCAATCCTTTGTGCTTATCAAATTTTGAAACATTTATGGTCTTTTAATCTCAGACAAGAAAATGTTTATTGATCTGTGAACTACTGATGGGGTTTTCTTAATCTTAGCTTGTTTATTGCTAGTATTAACAATTTGTTTCCTGTGCATTTTTAAGTCTGAAAACATCCAAGTTCAAAGGCTGCTATAAAACATTCCTTTTGCTCCTAGATATTTTATTAATTTGCCACTGACATTAAGCCACTGATGCTTTTGACTGATCTATGGATTAGGCACAAATTCTCATAATCAACAACACAGTAAGAGGATGATGGCAGTACAGCTCTGTCTCACATGTTCCTGTTTTCTTTTCCCCCTGCAGAGCTTATATAATGATGATTTCAGACTTTTGTGTGAAATAGTGTTGACATCAGAAGAACTGCAAATTCAAGGAGACTCATGATAAAGTTAATCTATCTCTGCCCATTGTATTGTATCTACATGGGTGCTTGAGGCAAAAAATTAAACTTTTTGGTAATGCTGCTGCTAGGCAAGCATACTAAAGAATTTGGGGGGCAGGGCAGTATTCATTAGAAATGGACTATAGAGGATTCCCAGCATATTCAGCAGCAAGAATGTGAGAAATACTCTTGGTATTGTACTTGAATGCCAGCAGCACTAAGAGAGAAAGCCGACAAGTCATTAGTGTACACTCCTGTATAAGCTCAGGTCTTGATTATCTCTTTCCAGTACCTTCAGAGAGTAGAGGAAAGAAGGCTGCTAAAAGACCTGTGCTTTCTGAGAAAGCTTGGGTGCATAATTATATAGATTTGTCTGGCCTTTTCCAAAGGGACAAATGGCACCACTTCTCCAGTCCCTCTCCTTTCTAGTCTTTCTGTTCTTCCTCTTTTTCTTAACTCTCAGTTTTTGTAAGTGCAATACTTTAAGTCCTTCCTCGTGCAGAGTCAAGCATGTCTCTCACGTGTGAGGGGACTGGGTCCCCCTGCTGCCTGACACTGATAACTTTCTGAAGTAGCTACGGACAGTGAGAAGATTCTTCGCAGCTTCTTCCTTCTGTACAAAAATTCTTCTGGTCTCAGTGAAATGCAGTGTTCAATCCTACCAGGCTGTACTTGGTTCAAGCTTTGTGCCACATTTTTAATGAGTGCTCAGGGCCAAATTCAGAACAAATCTAATCAGATACATCTTGCTTAATAAAGCTGCCCTGCTCTCTGTAACTTTGGTTTTGGTATGAGACCATTGGCTTTATGACCGCATGAGTGTAAGTTTCCTATGCATGTGGCATTGCCTGATGCTCAGATGAGAACATCATGTCAGACATGTTTAATCATAACAGTGTTTATTCCTTTTACTCAGAATGTACCCCCTTCATGACAAATGTATGTAAATGCTGAGATAAAAATAGCATTTGACAAGATAGTTGGGTATGTTTCATTTTATTAACACATTAGTCAACTTATTCTGCTGAAAGTAATATGTGAATAGTAGATATGTATAAGATTAGCATAATCTTTTCAGTCAACATTTGTTCTGTGAGGTTTTTGATTACATTATTTTAATTAAGCAATAAGTCACGACAAGCACAGGATTTCATGGTGAGTATAGTTCTCCTAACAAGGTATTATAAAGCATGTGGCTGAAAGCTGAATGATTGTAACCATTCAAAATGTGCATTAATAATTCCACAAGACCGACTAGAGTGCCCTTTGGTTTCTTTAATTAAGTATATATTATTGAAGAAGAAATGCATTTACTGGTCAGAGTTATCAGGACCAAGACTCTACTCTTGGACAGTGAGAAAGCTCCACTTGTGTTCTGGAGCCTCCTGTGCTGTTTCTGGGATTAGATTTCTTTGTACCTGTTCACTGGAAAACCAAGAATCCTGAACCAGAAATGGGTTGTATGTAACTCACTTTGTATCTGGTTGCATCAGACTTGAGGTACAAAGTAATAAAATGGTGGGATTAACAAATGTCTGTTTATTTCAGTCATTACATATTCTTTTGCACTTTAAGATGCAAAGTAACTTGGATTTCTATGGCCAGGGTCTCAAAGTAATTAAATGTCTTTGTTGTGGTTGTGTTCTTGAAACAAAAGCACTGAAGTAAACCTGGAGCTTATAGACCTGTGTTGGGTTTTGGTACTACTTTGTGGATATGTAAATAGGAAAGAGCAAATGATAATTTCTGGACTTATGAGCATGTGAATGTTGTAGCTCTGCTAAATCCTCACAATTTAATAAAGTGTTTCATTTTTGTTGTTGCTCACGGGTCCCACCTATTTTTAATAACCATTTAATGAGGTAAGTGAAAGGTTATGTCCTCTCCTCCCTCCAAAACCAGTCCTCTGGTAAGCATATGATTCTATGATACAAGAATACCGTCTTGATACAAGAATACAAGATCAGCCTGATCTGAATAACTGACTGGAATAAATATTGAGATAGTTCTGAGGTATCTATTTTTCTTCTTCCATGGAACAACTCCTCTTTTTCTATGTGTGGCTGTTATTTATTAAAATGTTCGTGTTTTTTTTAATTCAGGTCTGTTCAGAGAACAAGCAAAGTGATGAGGTATACTGTTATATTGCTCAACTGATTTGCTTATGCTGGGTATAAACTGTTTTAGGAGAATCTTCCATATGTTGTAGAAGAACAGATTGGACTTCTGAATTTGGTATGAGGAAGGATGAAGCATTAGCTTGAAATTCCTTACAGAGTCTACAAACGACTAAAATATTAGAGTTGGCTTGGTCTGGTGTTTTGTTGCTGTTTTTTGTTTGTTTGTTTGTTTGTGGGTTTTTGGGGGGAGTTTTTGTCTTCTGGTTTTTTTGAGGAGTTGCAACTTCTGACATCTTCGAATTATATGACATCACCAGACGTGACATGCTATATACGGCAAAAGAGGGGACTGAACCAGAATCTCAATGCCAAGTCCTCCAAGAGATCGAAATCTCCTGTGTGAATATAGGTGGAATGGTACGGAGAAAGTGGTTGCTCTCAGAATCCACATGTGTGTACTTCAAGTGATAAAAAACCTCAAGGACTACTGCTTGAATCAGTCTTATGCCATTTGTTGTCATCTAAATTCTAGGAGTCCTTTTTGCAGAAAATTAGACTTTGAACTCAGTTTGTTTCTTGTATGAATCTTAGTAGTGAGTGGGAAGATGATTCACTGTTCCTACATACCTAAAGGTAATAAGAGCCTGATGAAATAGGGTTAAAAAGTGTTATGAGACTTGATGAGCATTCATGCATTTTATCTGACTTGGGGCATTGAATCCATGGAAACATTGGCTTTTACACATCATTTTCTCATTCACAAAATTAAGTAATTACATCCTGGGAGAAATGTACTGGCATTGAATATACAGTATCCAGACTATGCCACTACAGGTAGCAGATTGAGTTTAACTAGCCATATGGATTGTAATTGTCTAAGTATGATTAATTCATAATGTTTGTTAATTTTATGCCTTATATTATGGTTTGTTGCGATAATGTCAGTCTTTTCTCTTTTTTTTTTTGTTTCTTTTTAATCTAGGTTTTGATGAGAGTCCTCAAGGGATTCTAATCTTATTATGATACTCACTAATGATGTCCTTATATTCCAGGGTCTCATCAATAGCTTGTTCCCCTTACTGGAAGTTTCACGGAAAAGGGTTCTGAAGTTAGAACAGATGGTGCATCAGTCCATTGCAGAACTCTGTTTTCAGCCAGAGGAAAACTTTATACTGAAGGTGGAAATAATGGTTTTCTGCTTAGCTTATTGTAAATTCTAAATGGGGTGATTGAAGACTGTAATGATCACTGTTGTTTGATGCCTATGAATTTCAACATCTGGCTAATGCCTTTACTAGCCATAACAGTAAGAAAAGGCACTGTAGACTTTTCTGCCTCTTTCTCTTTAATCAATTATTGCACATGTATTTATATGTTTGTATGTACACACAAATATGTAAGCTTGCATATGAGAGCACTATATATATACATATGTAAATCACTGTCTATATTGGTATCACAATGCTGAAATGGAATATTACATAATAATATTTCGATGCCAACACTGGGCTTTCTATTTTTATTAGCTGAATTTGATTGCTACTTTAATAGTTGGAATTATTTTAAATCACCTCTTTATCTACTCTTGCCTACAGACACATTGACCTAAAGTAAATTACCAAAATAAAGTAAATATATCTTTGTTCCTTATGTAGAGTGCAAGAAGAAAGCATTAGTGGGACTGACAGACATGGTCTTTGTAAAGGAGGCTGAAGATCACTTTCTTCAAAGAGATGGACCTCATTGCCCCAACTATTGTCATATTTGACTTTTCAGCAGGTAATTCACTGAATCACAAAAGTCACTAGCATATTCTGTCATTACACCATAATTGACTTGATGGAATATTGTTAACAGGAATCATGATTGAAAAATGATGTTTTCATGGAGAAGTTAAGAAGTTATTTCTTTACTTGTTTCTTTGCTTGGTTGTACTTCAATCAGGATAATGAAAACAGTTTAGTAAGTTTCATTTTAGAAATGGTGGTACAGAAGGTATTGTCTTAACTTATTCAGCAATTTGGCCTGGTGTTCTTGAAGGAAATTGCCAAAATCTCTAATAGTATTGTACTTTTGTTGGAGTTTTGGTTTTTTGGGGTTTTTTTAGCAGTCTGGCTATATTTTAAAAAAATGGAAACACATACTGAATTTTAGACACATGCTGTGAATGCTTTGAATTCAGTGGAAACTTAATCACAGGCTTAAGATACTATTGTGAATTTGGACTGAAACATCTAACAAAACACTCAAACAAAATCCAGCAGTCTGGTTGCTATTTAATGTTGTTATGGGGTTTTGCCCTTGAAGATATGATGCTCTGTAGATTTTTGCCACACAGGTCTAGCCAATGAATTATTCAGGCCAGGCTGAAAAAGCATCCGTTGATAAAAAGAGCTGTCAAAGCGTTAAGCTTTTGAAATAACGATGTGGTATTTCTTCATTCTTTTCAAATTGGCAGTGTATTTGTGTGTCAGCCACAAGAGGGTATAAGGATATATGCAAATAATTTATCTGTATGGTCAGATGGAATAGGAGGTGGCTGACAGTAGCTTGGTGATCAAAGGACAATGTTGTTGACAAAATAAAAAAATCAGTGATCACAGAACTGTGATTTCTATTAGCCACTAATATTTTTTTCTGCTTTTTTTCTTATAGGGTGAGTTGCAAGATATCTTCCTGTACACATCAAGTAATTGATTTAATTTCTGTATAATCAAGTTTTGTATTGGTTTGATATTTTTCCTTCTCTTATTTTCCTCATGGATGTAGTGAAATTCATAGCAACACCCACGAAGTAAAGTTTGATGTATTAATTTCCTTTGCAGGGAACCAATAATAGTGGCATCAAATGCCCATTCATCAATAAAATAAAAACACTCTACCTCTTTCAACATGTTAAGCTCCCTAAACAGACTTGAATGTGATATATATGTATTGCTGTAATGCTCACTAAGACACATAAAACATAAATCAATACATAGCAAAGCATCGGCGATTTGGTGAGGGGTCTTTCTGTTCAACACTGTTCTGCAGTGCTGGTTAGTTATGCCTTTGTGCTTTCCTCAAGCATAACTGTTTTGTCTCACATGGTGACTGCAATGACTGAGATAATTAGCAGAGTTGCTAATGTTTCTAATTACTTTACATTACTTTTAGAGAATCCTAAGTAATTGGCAAATTGGACTTGGCTACCCGAGCTTCTCAATGGGATGGAAAGTAATCAAAGAGTGTCAAAAGTACTGAGAGACGGCCAGTGCTACAAATATGAATAAAACAGCAGCCAGCGTTGTTTTGAGTAGCTAGATCAGCTAATCATCCAGTTGCTGTACCATTCCCAAAAATGTGTTGAAATCCAGAAAAAGGCCATGCTAGACACCTCCTAGCAGATGGGGAAAAAGAAGAAGGTAGCAATTTGCAGCATGGTAGGGCTTAGTAGGTGTTCCGTACTGTTTGACCTATTGACTGCTTCCCCTACTTCTTTCTTTACTTTTTTACCACTGCTTCTTGACTCTAACATCTGAAGGACATATGAGGCCTGCTCCCTACCAGGCATACAGCTCACCCTCCTGTCTTAAATCCTGTCTTGCTTATCCATGCTTCCAGTTATAGAAATGTTAAGGTATTTTTTTATTTTTCAGGTACTTCCTGGGGAAAAAAAAAAAAAAAAAAAAAGATGCATTTAATGATTACTTCTGTGGATTTTCATTTGGCCTAGGATGAGAGAGCTCTAAGGATCAACTGAGGTCTGAGCCAAGCTTATGTCCATAGGGTATTCATCAGTTCTGCCAAGCCAGATCTTGCAGTATGATTGCAGAGTCTCTCTGGTGCATAGGTTTACTATACTGAGTTCTATTAACATGCATGGCTGTGCTGTATTTAAAGATCGTAGCATTTTATTGAAATTGCAGTAGGGATGTCTGTCTTATGTCATGATGATATAAGCATTAGTGTAGCTAAGTTCTGTCTATATGCTTAAAACATCTAGATTCCTTTTTAGCTCATCTCTTGGGTAAAAATGAGCACTGCTGCAAAGAGCAGGGTTGAAAAAACTGCTTTGAGGGGACTGTGTACACTTCCCGATAATACAATTTAGAAACATCTGAAAATGTTGTATAACACTAGCCCAACCTTGTCTAGAGAAATAAAGTGATCATTTGAGAATTTCCACTTCTGTATATCAACTCTTTCTGAAGCAGCATAGTGGAAACATTTCCCAGGAAGACAATTCTTATTTGTTGCAAGACATCTTCTATCTTCTTATTCCTTCTCCTTCTCCTTCTCCTTCTCCTAAATAAATATTCAAGAATATTTCTTTTTATATAAATCTGGGCATTCCTTACAGGTTTTTTAGTGCTACAGGGATGTTTGCAAAATATATCTCTGTCAGGTTATCAGTTATCTTTAATTTTAAAATCTTGTGACTCTAATTTCTCACAATTACAAGTGCTGCCAACTGTAGCACTGTCTTTCGCAGACTCACAGTAAATACTGAGTTGGAAGACACCCACAAGGATCGTTGAGTCCAGCTCCTGGCCCTGCACAGGACCATCCCCGAGAGTCACACCACGTTCCCGAAATGCTGAAATGGGGAAAAGTCAGGTAAAAGAAATTATATTCTCAAATACACTCCATGAACACCTACTTTGCTTGTGTGGTCTTTTTAAGGGAAATCTTTTGGAAAAACAATATGTGTGTTTAAGTTCTATACTTCAAAAGCATATGCAGCCTGACCAGTAGGATAACAGGTTCTGTGAATTGCAGCGTGAACTCTAGGTAAGTTGAGTAAAATTGTTTATTTTTAGTGGATATATTTTCCTTCTTTTTTTCTATGCATTTTCATTGCATTTCATATAGGCAGCAGTCCATGTTTTGTTTAATTTATTGTTCTCTTTTTTTTTTCTCTTTTGTTTATTAAACCAAACCCTTTTAAACAAATACCAGCAACAGAGAAATTCTGTTAGAATATATTTCAGGTACAGCAAATTCAATGCTAACCTTCCAAATTTAATTTTTGAATGCTTCTTTTTCTACTTATATTTTCTGTGTATGAAATGATCAGATGTCATGAACTTATTTCCAACTTATAGCCAGATAAACAGAAAATGTAGCTATGCTCTGGCATTGTTCTTGTCATTAGAGGCTAAAGGTGCAGCACAAAAACTATACCAACTTGAAGTTAATGTCATTGTGAAGCAACATGAGTCTTAAGACTGTGAATACTGTGAACTTTTGGGGTTTCTTCATCCTTCAGTGGAGGAGTTGGAAGTCTCTAAGATATCTTCAAGTAAAATAGAATAAATGAATGACTAACATATTGCGCAACTATGGCTAAAGGAAATCAACTTCTGAACTTCAGCTGAAGGTTTTCAACGTAGTGTAAAAAACTTGTTTTCAACTAGCGTAAAAAACCCCTACGTCTGCCACAGTCCATCATAGCCCAAAATAGTGTGCTTGGTGGAGATATTGACCATATTCAACTGAATCAGTGAACTGTCATGGACAATAATGAGGTCAGTGAATGCTATTACTATTGCTTCTGTACAGTGTACACTTTACATCAGTTGCAGAAATGCCTTTAACAATATTGGTGTAATCAAAATAAGTGTAATCATGATCAGACCGTAATACATGAATAACCACATACACAAAAATGATACATATCATTCTATATAAGCAATTGTCCAATACAGAGCAATCAAATTCATAGCTAAAAAACCTTCACTTGTATGGTGGATCTCAAAGTGGGAATTCTTCTCTCTCGACATGTATGTTTGGTGTTTTCTGTGAGGTGCCTGTCATTTTAACAAAAGTGACATGCAGAGTAAAGTGGAAAGGTCCTGTTTCAACCTGGGAAGAGGGTGGGGCAGACAGATGAATTGTTCCGTATTTTCTATGAAATCTTAATTGATTAGACGATCACCTTTATTCACCATAGAAAGACTTCTTTCTTTATGATGGATACAACAGCAGGAGAGCAAACTGTTGGAATTGATATACTTTGTTGCTTATCTGAAAGGAGATTTTTTGCCCTAATTTTGCACAATAGTGGAAACTTCCTTTAAATCCCATTTTCCTAACCAGCGCCTAGAATAGCTCTTGTTGTTAGATTCTAAGGACTCTATTGTGGCTTTTAAGCCAGAGCCCGCAGTAGGGGTTGTGGAGGGATGCACCGCCCCCAAGAAACTCCTAGAGGGTTTGTACTTGAGGACAAATCTGATGATAGAATTTAAAAATGGAACAGACCATTGTAGATCATCCAGTCCTCCTATCTGCCAGCACAGGATTTTCCCTCCCAGATATTCTTAATGCATTGTTCAATGTAAAAGTCTCAACTCTGGGAGTTTCCAAAGCTTTGCTTGGAAAATTTTTGCCTCATTTTTTCCCTCAGAAGTAGGAGGACACAGCAGCAGCCATGACCATGTCTTTTAATATATATCTGTGTGTACTTTGGACTGGATTCTGCCTGCTGGCCGGTGTGAATAGGGGGCAGATGGATACGACATTTCCCTTTACTGTCTCCAGATGACTTAAACATACCACGTGATCCCTGTGCCCTAGGAGGAGATTTGGAATGGCCTTAAACCATCACCTGTCCTTTAATGAATGTCTCAGATTTTGTAAAGTGTGATCTAAAGTGTAATTGCTCAGTTCTGTAATGCAGTGCAGTTAATTTGTGTATCAGTCAGAAAATTTTGTCCTAATTTTCTGGGTGGTGATTACTCTACCAACCAGTGAAATTGGCTTGAATGTTCCAGTGCATTTTGTTTACTGTTTAAAGGCTGATAAAACTCTCATGTATTATTTCTTTTTGGAGAATAATAATAGTGCATTCTTCAGTCTTCAGTATTGATATATCCATCTTCCAGACGGATTTTGAGAGATTTTAATTATTAGATATTTTACAACACTATTGTAAGTGCTGTTGGAAAGCACACACTGGATTTTCAGAAGTTATTCAAGTCTGTAGTGTAAATGAGCCTCCAATCCCCAAAAAAATATTTTGTGTTTAACACTGTTGTACGTGAGCAGCACTATCAGATTTATAAATATCAATTCAGAACTTGATGAATCCATGGGATAAACACATTAATGCTGAAGTATGTTGAGGCATTTACACTTCAGGCAGTGCCTGTGAATTCTCCAGAGTCTTTGGATTAATGTTATAAGTAGTGTAAGTAGGACTGTGCTCTGTAGGGAGAAGTGTGGGAAGTCAGTATTGTACAAAATCTGCCAGTAGTGACTATAATAGTAATAGGAAAACCTGAAGGCACCATGGAGATTAAATTCCCATTGGTGTATGTGCCACTGTTCTTTGAGACAATATAAAGTTTTTAACCCAGGTAATTGGAGGTTAATGTTGAGCAAATGCAACTTAAAGGGTTTTTTTCCACTTTCGAAAGAATGTTTTTAAGTCCTACTTGTCTGCACGTTCTTAAGTGGAAAAAAAAATTCTCTAACATAGGACTACCAAAGAAAATCTTTAGAGGCAAAGAGAACTACATAAGTAGAAGGGGTAGAAGCAGATGAAAAGCCAGTTAAAATGGAAGGTGGCCCATTTCCTTGATCTCATGATGTGTAGTAGACCTGAGAAATCATTGAATTTTTTTCATTAATGTATATTTTGCAAGATATACAAAACGTAATTGTTCAGTTGATAAACCACTGTAGCGTTTTGTGGGGAAAAAATATAGGTTTTAGTTGGACACTCTATGAGTCCTGCTCAAACGAACATTGTAACTACTTACTAACATGCAGGTGGCCATGACAATGAGTTCTTGCTTTTTTTGGTCAAGTTCTGTCAGCACCAAGTAATGAAATTATTTCAGTAAGACTTACAGGGATTGAAATGAGCCATTTTTGACCAGTGTATTTATCTAAAGCATCCAGACATGACACTATGTGAATACATTTGAATCAGGCTGGAGTTCAAAAGTAAAATTACCAGATTAATCAAAGCATCAGGCTAGCTTGTTACAAAAGAAATGTTTAATTTTAGATGCTAAGGTATTTTCCATTTTAAAACTACAGGCAAGGTTAAGGTAGAAAGGCCAGATTTCAATATCTAAAATTCTTTGTCAGTTCAATTAGCTGTTGTCTGCTTTTCTAATAGTTTCAGTATCTGATTTCACATATCACAGTTTGATGGTTGTGGTGCCTGGGAGGAACCACAGAAGAGTACCTCTTCAAAAAATAAGATTAATTTTAAATCAGGTGAATTTTAGAGCTGTTCCTAAGAGGCGTTTTCCAGCCACATCGTTGTCCTGCTTCATTTTGTGCCACTTTCACTTTCCAGGTAGAAAAAAATTCATGGAGGATTGTATAATTCCTGAACACAATTTCTCTCCAAAATCTCTTTCAGGCTCTGTGCCTCTCCACTTCCCATTAAGTGGCAAAGACTTAATAGTTGTCATGGTCTGGCTGTAAAGATACAGACGCGTTTCCATTTCTGTGAAATGGCAGCACAGACACGGTGATTCTTTACCTGTATATTTTGCAGATTACTTATAGTTTATTCTTTGCAAAATATTTTGAAGACTGTATATACCTACATATCCCAGCAGTTCCTTCACTACATTTTGCACACTTGTATTCACCCCTGCAGTGACCTCATGGGCTTTCTGCCATCTGTCATTGTTCCTTTATTCTAATGCGTGGTGCATTCTCACGTAATTTATGACTTTGCCTGATATTTATTAGATAGACAGGATTATTGCCCACAGATGGCTGTGGTTCACAGCCAGAGGCATCTTCACAGAACTAGTGGGAAGAGATTTATTCATGTTACCATGTGACTTCTACTGTAAGCTAATTTTAGCTCTGGGTTTCTCTTGATAAGTTAAAATGAAACAAGAACTCTGGGTCAAATTTATTCTTGCCTCAAGTGATGCAGTTCCATTGACTTCTGTTGAGTCATACCTGTATGCCAGGTATGAAATTAGCTGTCCATTTTTCTCATTAGTAAAATAAAATATATGAGAGTATATTTTAACTACAATGCATGTGTGCAGTTACCAATATTTCTGGTCTCGAAGCTGCACCTTTGGAGCAGAAACAACAGAAAAGATTTATAAAGTCATACAGTTGTTGCCAGTAGATGACATTGTCTGCCAGCTTTACATTTTCTCTGCTTCTTTTTATGGGCCACTGGAGTCATATATTCTGTCATTCTCAGTGTGAGACTCGGAACATTTCTTTGGCAAAGTCAGGGAGACTGGCGTGTTGAAAGTGAGCCAACACAGTCAGGTGGTTTCATTTGTACTTGATTTTGAGACTAGTTCTTGCAGCAGATAGGACATGAAAATTGTATTGTATCTTTTCAGTGTATTTGTTTCATCGCTAGTGAAATAGTTGCTGCTGGGAAATTTAAGAAATCTAATTGCTAATAAATACATTGAGTTGAATCAGTGGCTTTTCTAATATCTGCAAATTCTGTTCAGTATAGTGCAGCCCTAACTGGGTCTATGTTTTAATATTGCAACTACCAATACACAAAATAAAGTCCCTACATATTTCCTTGCTGTAGACTGAAGCAGAAATTCCCAGCCTCCAGATTGTTATCTATAGGGAGTTTAAAAGCAGTTGGGCTCGAGGGGAATGGTGCTTGAAACAAAAGCCATCTGGAATACACATTAGGTGATTCTGCTACAGAAGAGCTAGGAACAAAAGTAAACATAGGAAAATGCTGCATTCTCACCCTGCAAGGTGCTAGGCATCCTTTCCATTTCACTGGGAAGTCAGTGGGAATTAGGAGCACACAGCGCTTTCAGCTTTGTGTAATTCAGGAATGCCATATGTAGCTAAATCTATTAAACCAAAAGATGGAGTAAGTAAATATCTAAATAGGTGAGGTTCAGCCAGCAGAGTTATAGCATCAATATAAATTCCCACTATTTGTCATTACGGCTTTTGTTGTTATGACAAAGATGATGTTGGTGGTATTTTTTATGTTTTGCTTTTCTGCATTGAAGCTAATCTGGACTGACATTTGTGAAAAGCATATCTGATCATACTTTCTGACATGCGTGTTCTCTCTATTTTGATAGTGCAACTTTAAAACCGTTGCACTCATTCCTCAAAATGGCATGGTACGGGTAACAGTAAGAACAGAATTTCCATTCTGCTCCTTACTGTCCAGCCTGGTTTTCAGGGATGCATGTTATAGATGAGAGAACAGAAAAGTAAAGAGAGAATGCTTGCACATGGAGGATTTGCAGTTGTTTGCTTTGACAATATGAACTCAACACTTTTTTGCCCTTTTGTGGTCATAGAAGTTGAGCTGGCATAGAAAAGAATGCAATACATGCCCCACTGAAGGCTATAAAGCCTGTGTAGGTGGGTCAGTGCATCTGAGAACAAGTTCACTCTTTCAGGTGCAGCAACTGCAGCATTTGACCCTACAGAAAAGTATCTCCTCACCCTTTACTAAAGGCATTTCTAGAAGGCACAGGTTAATTTCAGATTTGGCATGTCAAGACACGGAGAAGAGTCATTGACACAGCAGGTGCATTTAAATATAACTGTCTAATTATACAGTGATGCAAGTTTGCTCCCAAGAAAGTAAATGTACAGTGCCATGGAAAACATGGTATCTGCCTGTCATGCTGTTAAATAGAAAAGCAGTCTTCAGCACTCAGGCACGTTTCATGTATGAAATCATAAAAATTGTGGTGTGGTAAACATGTGATCATCCCCATTCTTAATCAAGTATTATGCTGGTTTCAGCTGGTTTCAGTTAATATTCTTCACAGTGGCTGATACATGGTTATGCTTGGGGTTTGTGCTGAACACAGGGTTGATAATATAGTGATGTTTCTGTTATTGCTGAGCAGGGTTTACATAGGGCCAAGGCATTTTCTGCTTTTTGTACTGCCACAGTGGTGAGGATGTTGGGGCTGCATGAGAGACTGGGAGGAGACACAGCAGGGACAGGTGACCCCAACTGACAAAAGTGATATTCCTGACCATATTGGCATCATGCTCAGTGTATAAAGCGGGGGGAAGAAGATGGAACTGGGAACATCATTTGGAGTGATGGTGTTTGTCTTCCCCAGTCAGCATTACATGTGATGGGGCCCTGCTTTCCTGAAGGTGGCTGAACACCTGCCTGCCCATGGGAAGCAGTGAATTCATCCCATGTTTTGCTTTGCTTGCATGCACAGCTTTTGCTTTCCTTACTGAACTCTCTGTATCTGATCTCATGAGTTCTCTATCGTTTACCCTTCCAATTGTCTCTCCGGCCCTGCTGGTGTGTGAGTGACTTTGTGGGGCTTGGCTGCTGGCTGGGGTTAAACCACAAGTATGTACGCTTATTTCCCTTCTGCAGACTTGGCGGTTTGCAACATGTATGCAGGTTGTTTCAGAGAAACATAATTTCTGAAACTTGAGTAGGTGTGTTAAAGTTTGATTTCAAGCTTACTTAGTTTTTATTTGAAAATTGTGCAATAGAATTCCTGAATCGGTTTTAAATTGTCAGTAATAGCAGAGGACAACAGAGGAATGTTTTTCTGTAGCTACTGCTAGTCTAATTCTGGCACATGGGAAAGTTCACTGTTGGCTAAATCTAAACAGAGCCCAGAGCCTTGTCGTGTGCAGGGGGTGTGAGGCAGATAGTTTACAAACATGATCCTGGCTTGAGGGCCTGTTTCAGTGATAGAAGTGTTTTCTTGCCCTTCCCACATGCACTGTATCAAAATTCTTTTTTCAACTGGCAATTCTGCCCTAGACTAATGATACTTTATCTCAGTTGTTGAAGTCTAGGTAGACAAGCAAATGTAGAGAAATGGGAAACACAATAAAATATTATCTCAACTCATAATCAGAGACCAACTGTTGTTGTCTATGGAGAATATCTAAGAAGTAAGTAACAGTTATTGTATCTTAAATAGAATGTGGTTTTTATTAGTTTATTTGCACGTTGAAGTACAGGCGTTCATGACCCTGCCCTACATGCCAAATGAGACAGAGAAAGATGGCGGTAGGTCTGTTCTTTCCATCTTTTGCTGAGTATCCAGTTCAATCTTCTTCATATTTAAAAACTTTTACTGTATAGTCAACTATCTGGGGTTTTTCCACCTGCTTTTGCCATGCTTTCTCCTTTACACTGACTAGATCTGTATTTAGCTAGTAGAGTTGACTCTGCAATGTTAACATCATTCAGAATTGCTATAATTGAACCCAATAACCAATAAATGTTTTGAGATAATATATATTCCCCAAACAGCCATTACAAAATGCATTAAATTTTCTTAGCACTCTCTGAAATACCCCTGCTGAGAAGTAAAATGTTCCTGTAATGTACACATTCAGTCTTCCTAATTAATGACTCTAGCTTTAAATGCCATCTTCTCTTAGTCATGATGGAGAAAGGCTATTTGTTTTGAGCACAAAAGGAAACATTTACTGAATGACAAAACAGATATTCAAAGCGGTCCAGAACAAAGACATCGAACGTTGTGTAACAAAGAAGATGAACATTCATGGTGAACCTTTTAATATCGGAGTTTGAGATCTATCTTCAGTGAGATCCTTTGGTGTTCACATATCAATCAACTGACAAAAAATGCAAAGTGAAGGGTGTGACTCATGTGCTCACTGGTATATTCAGCCAAAATTACAGAGCCGAGCAGATCCCATCATTCTGACTTTCCAGCACTGTCTCTGGCTCCCGGCATCACTTCACCATCACCACCCTGCCAAGAATTGCTACATTCAGCAGTCACTAAAATGTCATATATGCAGAAACCATTCATCAACCTCAAACTTAGCTTATACAGACTTTTATTTAAGGCAAGCATCAATCCCATCTCATTTCTGTTGCCCATATCCCTTTATATATTCGCTCTCTAAGATTCTGCTGCCATCTGTAGCCAGTACTTAAGCCACAAATTAATTTGAGCCAAGATACTTCCTTTGGGAGAGAAAAAAAATGTCTTTTTTATTTTTTTAATGTTAGTCATAATCTGAAGAGTCTGTCCTGGAAGATCTACAGAGATGGAAATGAACTGGATATCCAGAGATGGAAATACATGGTGAAAACTGACTCTCTTATGAGCAAGAAATACAACAGATGGTTATTATGCGACCTGGTATAACTTCCGGACCAGGGATCTATATTTATGTCGTTATTACGCATTCTTCTATTTTGTATTCAGTGTTGTTTTCCCTCTGTGAAACATAACTATCTCTGTACTGACATGAGTTCTTAAAAATGTTTTAATTTGTTAGGATTTTATTGCAGACTGCTGCAGATCCTCCCCAAGTCTGACTAAAATGTTGCTGTGACAAGATTTTCAGATTCTCCAAATAATTTTGCTAATTAATTTATTGCTTACCAAATGTTGTTTTGCAGCTCACATTAGAAACACCATTTTTATGCATCTTGTAACTATTTAGAAAATAACTATATATAAGAAAAGTATTTTTGTTGCTTATTACTATTTGATGGGACTGCATATGGCCATACTGCAGATGTTTTTTTGAGAACAGTTTTGTACAAGGCTGAATCCTTCTGAAGACAAGGAAAACTTTGGGAAATCCTATGCTTTCTGGAAGAGAGCAGTTCGCTGCTCTTCACAGACTGCTGATTCTGGTCATAGCCATAAAAGGCCTAATTACAGCCTTTACTGGAAACCCTGTAGTATCCTTGGCACCTGCTGCTGCTGCACAGTGAGTACTTCTCTTGTTGCACAATTGATCTGTCCTTTTCATTGCTTGACAGTCTTCCTTCTCACACCTTCAAACAAATACCATTGTTTCCTGGAGAAAGAACATTAAAAGGGTGCTGTAGCGTTCACCCTTCCAAATGACAGAGCTGTCTCTATAGAACTCTGTCATGCTCGAGGGCTCATTCCCATATACAAGTACTTCCTCCTAACATCAGGAAAGGGCAGCTACACATAATTTCATGTTTTAGGTTGTCAGGTGGTTCTTGGCTCCTTAGAAGCTCTGATCACTTCAAGGACAGCAGCCATTTGTTCCTGATGTTAAACACTACATCTTCCTGTACCATCCCCTCCTATTTTAAAGGGAAGGGCAAAGGTGAATTCTCGAAGAGAATTACTGATTATTAAATTTTCATTGAACTTAAAAAAAATAATCTGCTGAGTTTAAAGCAACTTGCTGGAACTGTTCAAAAGTGGGGAAGGTTGCATTTGATAACATCAGCCTGATCAGAAAAGTTAATGGAAAGTGGTAGTAAATACAATCTAGAAATGTTCTGGAACATATAAATAATTAGACCAAATCTGCCATAATTTTTAAATCAGAAATTTTTGTGCAAAGTTGCTAGTACTATACTTTGTAGTGAGTTTCAGAGCAACTCACTGAGTTTTCTGAAAACTTTTTTGATCAAATGGTTCAGCTGTGAAAAAGAGAAGGCAGAAGTTAAACCAAAGCTTTGTGAACAATGTATGATGGTCTTTAGCTTCAAATTCAGATCTGGGTCCAACTTTTGAATTCCTGAAAGTGTCTTTGAATCCAGGCTTTTGGTTTAGGGGCACAAAGTAGTTCTAGCAGTTTTTTGCAGGCCTAATTAGGAGCATATGAAAGAGGAATATGAAGTATATTTTTTCTCTATTTATTTTGAAAGAAAATCCTAAGTCCTATGGGGCAAACCAAAGCCAAGTCTAGATGCTGTGTCTATATCAATGTACAGGTGTAATCATGATTACTCAGATTAAACACTTTTCATGGCATATAGGGAGAGGGCATGCATACAGGCATTATTCTGCTTTGGTGTCCAGACCTAGGAAGCATGGATATGTGCAGATCAGGGCTATGAATTTACTTACATAATTAAATGAAGACCTTTCTTTTTGTCTACAGTGAGCTTGCATGCAGCCCTGTTAGAAAAAAGTTACTAATTCAAAGACTGTGTCTCATAGTCCTTGGGCACACACGTCAACTCTGAGTTTGGGAAAAAAATTTTTTTCCATTGATCACTCAGTAAAATATCTTGCCCTAACCTCAGAAAGTGTTGTAAAATTTATTACTTGTGAAAGTTCAAAAATGGGACTACAGTGCTGGCTCTTTATTGTATAATTTTTAATGAAATGCTTGTGAGGTCTTCATTACAGTTTCTCTGTTACTGTTTTCTTGTTCAAGGTTTTCTGCTTATTGCTGGATTGCCTGCTGATGCCTGTCTCAGTTCTGTGAAGTATATTTCGTTTGCACATGCAAGTGTCTGGGTTTTAAACATGTTGATAGGAAACGTATCATATAACAGACATTATATGAAGAGAAGTTCCTCAGTTGTGTTTTTCCACAAGGAGAAAAAGTGTTGGTTTATTACGCTTAAGTTCAGTTGGGTTATCCATGTAGCAAATATTATATCTGTATTGTAAATTACAGATATCCTGGAAATGGTTAATGCTTTCCCATTTGCCATGCCTTTTCCTACTAGCAGAATGTCCTAGGTCCTGCAGTTTATTCCTCATGCAGGGACACCAGCTTTCACAACACATTTGCACTGTATTTCCCCATACCGTACACAGATTCTGGCCACCTAACAGTTCTCTGTTATTATAAGTTCTTGGTTTCCACAAGCCATACTATGTCTGCAATACTCAAGATTTCTGGGCAGAAGTTTTGGTCAACCAAGAGTGTTGTTTCTAGACAGTTCTTGCTATCCCTGCCCCCCTTTTTTCCTTTTTCATCGAGGGAAGCCAGATTTTAATGTGAAAGATGTTTCTGAGAGTTTAGTGAGAGACTTATCAATCCTCTATTTTCTTCAATTCTCTCCTTTTTTTATTTAGTTTTGTCCATAGTGGCAGGGGAAGCATTACTGATCTGGATTCAGTTTTAATTCACAGTCAAAAACTTATAGATTTTACAAGCAAGCACTATTTGTTCCTGTAGGTTTGTGCTTTTTCATAGTTGGAATTTGGCATTTTGATTGATTAATGCTTTTCACTTTTCATTTGAAATAGGAAATGAAATTAAAGAAACTATGATCACAGAAAGTTTTGCCAGCAGCAGAAACAGTATGCCCAGGAGCTTCAGACATGCACGTCTTCTCTCAAATATTAAAGAAAAAAATTCAGACCAAAGCAAATCAAAGAATTTTGAGGTAAGCTGAAAAGAGTGCTTAAACTTCTGGA
Organism: Acanthornis magna; assembly: GCA_036785705.1. NCBI lineage: Eukaryota > Metazoa > Chordata > Aves > Passeriformes > Acanthizidae > Acanthornis > Acanthornis magna. Next base: position 13,111,900 of record JAWUZG010000012.1, read on the forward strand.
TATGAGTCTGAGCCTTTGGCCATTTTAGATTTGGTCATTTCTGTGGCTATGTGCCAAAAATATTTGTTGATAATAGCATGCCTTTTGTGTTCAGCTGTTGTCCTGTTTTCGAGCTAATTGATTGTTTAATGGAATTTAGTAACTGATTGATCAAAGAAAAAAGAGCAATAATGTTTCCTTCATGTTTATTTCCTTGACCTAATGCCCAGTTTCTTCTTTGTTCTAAAAAAGTTCCTGATATTAAAAGGGAAGTGGATGAGCTAGTTTAACAGAGTAAGAGGAGCAGCAGCATGTTTTGGATAGGTACTGCATGATTCAGGGAGATTTATAAATCATAGCATTGAAGTCCAAGTTACAGTAATCAACAAAGCAGTAGGAATGCAAAGCCTATAGATGGTATAAGCACAATACAGAATCCAAGAACAGTGTGTTTCTTTGGCATAAACGGGTTGGGACTCCGATTGTAAATAGCCTAAAGTGAACTTATAAAATACTTTGTATTTGTATGTGTCTTTATGCGGAAGGATTCTGCTGGACATCGGCTCAGTCAGTACTGAAATGCTTTTCTCCTTGGGCTAGAAAGCAAGAGCTATTCAGACTAAAAGTACTACAGAGATGTTTGCTGCTGGCACTGGGAAATGGTGCCAGTGACTCCTTTCTCAGGATGGGCCACGTAAATCCCAAGCACTGAGTACTCATTTCTCTAGTGAAAAATGGCAGCCCAGGACCACAGTGCTTTTAGCATATTTGGAATATAACATTGAGTCACCAATATTGCTTTCTGTATTTTGTTGCAATTTACAACATTTTTGTTATAAATTCAGGGTGGGGGAAGAGGGGGGAGTGTTACAGCTCTGTGAAGAGTGGTGCCAAATGACCTTTCTGCCTGAAATAGTATGAGCTGTTACAGCATGCTCTTGTACTGAGAAAGTAATGTAGTGCTACCAGTAAGTAGAGCAAGAAAAAATAGGGTTAAGTTTTGAATTGCAGTTTTGCAATTATTGTTTTTCATCTCCTTAAAAGGATAATATTCTTCTTGACTCTTGACTTGATGAGCTGAAATGAAAGCACAAAACCAGTTACAAAATTTACATCTGGCAAATTTTTTCTGTGTAGAAAAAAATGGGAGATAACTATACTCATGGGCTGGAAAAGCTGATGGAGGAAAGAAAGGAAAGTTACTGCTGAGTAGGTACATGCTGGTCAGATAATGATCCCACTCCTCAGTTATAATGCCTGCTACTACAAACTCTTCAGTCCACCCTTTTAGTCGATTTGATTTACGTGATTGGATACAGCTAGGGTTGGACTTGAAAGACAACCTCTAGGCAACTTCTGAGTATGTCAACAGGGTCTGGGCTAGAAGGCCTAGTTTCTCCCTTCCCTGGAGATTGAATTATTTGCCAATGACTTGTCTACCTGCTCCACCCATGTTTCCACAGCAGCCTCCTACGTACACATCTGCAAGCAGAGTAGGCAACCATCACTGGCAGAGGTCCTGATGTGGAACTACTCTTGGAGGTGAATTCCCCATTCCACACCCTGCACACCTGCAGAGGGGAGAGGTCTGCCTGCCTTGCCAGCTCTTGCCTTGCCTGTGTGCTCTGTTCTGTTTCCTTCACCACCCAGTCCCTTCTCCTTTCTCCAGTACAGCTATGGCGGGTGGCCATGGGGCCTTCCTACTGCCAGCTCCCTGGAAGGGAAAAATTCCTTTGTTCCATTTCTGCCATATGAAACCAAGGTAGAGGGACCACGGCTGGTCAGGGTGATGTGGAGGCCTGGACAGAGATGAGATCCTGCCTTTGTCTGCTCTGATTCTGCTCCTCCCAGTGGCAAATAGCTATATGGCCTTTTCCTAAGGGGTGGGGATTTACATAAGCCATGTGCCAGAAAACCAATTTCAGCCTCTGAATCCTATAACCTGTGTAACAGATGTTGTCTTTCTGAGCTTGTGGTGAGGACAGCTTTGTAGTCCATGCAGGAGGGACTTAGAGGACACTGAATGGGCAGGGAGCTGTGGACCCAGGAGCACATTCACTATCAGGCAAGGGCTCCTTTGCTGGGGATGGAAATGGTGGAAGAGTGTTTTGTCACACTGGCATAAGGCATTCACCTTGAAGGCAATGGGCCTGTAGGGGACCAACCCAGATTTCCTGGAGCAGAAGGGAGAATTACCTCAGAGTCTGGACTCTGTCCAGGTACCCAGAAAACTGTGGCATCTAGAGCAACAGCAGCCAGCACTCGGCATTTGACCTCGGCTAGACATCACTTTAACTGGGGCAACACACAACAGCTTCATGAAACTCCCCCTTCTCTATCAGTACCCTGGAAATTTAGATGACACCCTGTGTTTTCTTACAAAACTTATTTTCTAGGTCTACTTTTATTTCCTCCCAGTCCCTTGGGAGCTTCTATTTCTATCTGCATGCATTGTTCCCACTAATTAATAAAGGCTTCTACTTTGGTGGATCTTCCTTTTAATTTCTGATGGATGCACAGTTCCCTGAAGAACCTGCTTTTGATGTTCTAGAGAGAATCTTTCAGGCATATTAAGGGATCTGATCTTTTCACTAGTAAAGTGAAGTAAAAATGTGCTATCACTAGTACGCCAATTTTATTTGTATTATAGCACCTCAGCCTTGTAATTAGGTAAATTGTGCTGAATTCAGTGAAGTTATTTAAACCTAAACGTTTAGTCAGTAGCTTTGATTTACCCTCTTAATCATTTACTTGTTCGTAAGAATTATCTGTTCTGCATCCACCTGGAGCTTTTATTTTATTATACTTTGTGATCTAAAATTTGGCTAAAAGAAAAACCCTCAAGGTTGACAAGGACTAGGATTGACAGAACTGTGGCTCTTTGAAATCCCTGTTGTCCATTTAAATTTTAATGTTTCTATCATTTGTTCCTCAGTGTAAATTAACAGCCATGGCAGTGTGTTGGGTTTCTTTTCTGAAGTCAAGACTTTAAATTTAATTCAATAGCCTAGATTTACAGCTATTCTATATTTCACAAGGCAGAATCAATAATGTGACTGAAGTGAAGAAGATAAAAATTTATGGTATCTTGCAATTTAATGGTTGAAAAGATGCAATTGGAGAGATCATAAATTGTGAAGGAGTTTATGCTTCATTGCTCCTGATTCAGTGCTTGCTGTTAGAACTTGATTTGTGACTATTCACAAGGTGTGATTAATGGTGTGATCGATGCTTGCTTCAGTGCAGTAAAGCAGTTGTAATGCTCTTCATTAGAATAAATAAAATAAATTGACTGAGGCTTTATAAAAACTGTGTAACATTTAAAATCTAAAATGTCAATTTTTTTTTCCTGTTACAATTTAGGTTTCTTCAGGCAGTTTCCACCTACATCACATCAGTCATTGTCATTCTTTTTGGATATTATAGAAATCCATGTGGGTTTGGGTTAGCTTTATGCAAAGCTCAGTGAAGGGGAAAAAAAAAGACTTGAATAGGGCTGACTAGAGACTAAGATTTCTCATGGCTGTGTTTTGCCATCCTGGGAAAAGTACATGTATTCTCCTTTAGCACATGAAAGTTTAAAGGAAGCAAGGCAGAAAATGAATCTTCCACATACGGCTCTACTAAAAACAATAAAAACTAATAATGTTCATTGTTTTCAAATGGGGTGTTTTCTTGGCACCCTAGCAGAGACAATGAAGATAAAGAGTCCTTTTTGAGTGATGTTTTTCTGGTTTAAGGATGTTCATTACATAATCCAAAGCTATCCCACAGTATGTTCTTAAACAGACAGGGGAATATGAGAAAACTGCAACAGCCATGAAAAGCAGTAGAATGTAATGATTTTGATGTTGTCATTTAAAGAATTGGGCTCCAGGAGATACAAACAAGAGATAGGGTAGAGAATGCCCTAGGATGCCTTGTGCACAGCATTTAAGTCCCCTGCAGTATGTGGGTAATTTTGATGTTTTAAAAGTATAAACATGCTGTGTAAAACCTGGGGAGTGAAGAAATTGTACCGTGAAACTTAGGAAAGGAAAATTCTACTGTGGCTTGCATCTAGAGCTCTCTCATTTATTTTTGTTTGCCTTACAGAGAGATAAAACTGTAACTAGCTGGAAAAGTTTATCAGGTTTCCACTGTGCTCTCTTGCTCTGATTTTCTTTGGTTTCCTTTGTCATGATATGTGTAGAGATTTCAGCTTTGTGTTTGATTTTAAGAGGAACTATAGGTAAACCCAAAGTTACTAGACAACAACGGATCGTTTTAACAACAGCATTGAACTATTTCCTATAATTTTTGTATCTTAAAATATGCTGTAGCAACTCCAGACAACAATGATGATGCATTTTCTGACTGGAATTGCAAAGAGAATAAAACATGTAAGGAAACGACAAATGTTTTTTGAACATATATCTATGTCAAATTAGTGCTTCTATTATTGCACACAGTATTTACAGTCTAGCAGTTGTAACTTCACAAAAAATCTCAATATATATCACATTCTGTCTGTCAGCAGTCTGGCAGAAATTCAGATATTAACTACAACACATTCTGACAGTAAACACATGGTAAAATGTGTGAGACTACAATGTAAGTAGCTAAGCTTCTCTTTTGTAGATGATTTTTTTGCTCCCTCACTGTCAATTGAAAAGCCAATATTTCACACACACATGTGAGTTTCTGTGAGTCATAAAAACTGGGCTTGGTAAGTGCAGACACAATGTAGCTGCAGCCATAGACCCCAGAACATTGTAGATGAAAGGTCCCCAGAGCCTGGTGCTGTAGTGGGCACAGAGGCATAGTTTTATGCTGCAGTCATGGTTATTTGACCAGCTGAGTTTGCCTCTATCCAACAACTATGCAAAAATGTAGGACCACAAGGAAACATGAAGCTCTAGCTGAGCATAACAAAATGGAAGGCTGACTCAACCCAAAACTCCATCAATTGTGTGGCAGGAAGAACACCTGTGTCCCCACTTGTTTGGTTTTCTTGTGGGGTTTTTTCTCCCTAAGGAACTGATGACATATCCAAGCTATTATGCTAATTGGGGAAGTAGAAATAGCATGGAACCCTTAGAACTTGTTGTATTGCTTTATCATCACCAAAATGCATCATCAGTCTTGTTTTGTAGAAAAAAAGACTGAAGCATTGAACAACTTCTCCAACATCATATGCCAAATTTGCTGCAGTGTACTTTTCACCATCTCTTTAGACCTGTACCATATTCATAGAATCACAGAATATGCTGAGTTGGAACGGATCCTTCAGGATGATCCAATCCAACCCCTGGCCTTGCACAGGATATCCTAAGAATCATCATGTGTCTGAGAGGGCTTTTGTGTTCCTCTTGTTAAGAGAGAAAGCCACACCCATTTATAAATAGTGCCAGAAAGGATGCTATAATAGGAATTTGTTTGGGACTTCTTGCTTACTTTCAGCTGTTAAAAAAATTAACTTCTCTTAAGTAGGTATGTTTTCAGCTATGTAGGCACTTTGCAGGTATATTCAGCCAGAAACACATGGGTCGTATACAAACAGAAGATTTTGTTATCAGACTGATGTACGATTGTTTCACCCTGTTTCTTCAAATGTGACATGCAATAAGGAAATGGCTCAGATTAGGCCATATACTGAAAGCAATATGGCAATACTGAAGGAACAGAATATTACAATATAAAGGTTTCGGGAGGGCTGAGGCATTGCACTATAACTGCTTGTTGTATCTAATCTAAACTCTTCAGAAAGAACTGCGCTCTATATTCTGCTGCATATAGACATTCTCAGCTGGCTTCACCAACACTGGGCGTTTTACCTGGCAGAGGAAGTTTTTCTGAAAGAGGAGAGGGTTTAAATTGAAATAGCTGTTCCACAATGCCCTTCACAATGAACTCCCCCCCTGCATCCCCAGTAAATGCCGTGCTGCAGTTTAACTTGGTCCACTTCAAAGTGGACTAAACAAAAAGGTTACTCTTCAGGCAGAAAGAGATTGTTAATTTAGGAGACTATATGAACTGCTTGGAATATGAAAAGGATGGATTTACTAGCGCTGGTTCATCACCACACAAAGGTAGTCATGTAGTCCATTCTCCAGCTTTATATGCCTGTGACATACTGTAAGAACATCCAGACAGTTTATGGTTTCTATTGATTTTTCCTCCAGAGGGAGAGCTGTTGTTTCTTGTCCCAACAAACCTATTTTCTCCTTGTTTGGGTAACATCTGCAAATGTTGGCTTCTCCCTTGAATGAAATATTATCTTCTCTGTTTTTCCTTTCTTTGTAACAGTGTCAGTGTTGAAGATTTAACAGCACCATAAAATGCTAAGTGTTTTCAGTTGAGATTCTGGAATAATTTCAAGTTACAGGCCGAAAGACTTGAGGCACGGCACAATTTACCCAAAGCTATACTCTTATTTGCTCAAGCTTAATCCTGCATCCTGTCCAACGGACCATTCTAGCATTGGGGAAATCACGCCTTTCTACCCAGTAGTAACTTCTCAATTTTTGAAGGAGGTGCTGGCTCTCCTTGTAGTAGCCAGAAGATGCTGCTGCAGAGCACCAGTACTAAACCTACACTCGCTTCTTTTATTATCACTGTTAATGTTGAAAGGGATACCATCTATTCCTGTTTAGCCTTTGAAAATTTGAGGTGGGCTGACAGGGTTTATTCCTTTGTTTCATAGGAGAGAGCACTCTGTCTTTCCTTCGCTATTGCCATTTTTTTCCTACTTATGAGTGTCTCCGTCCAGTGTCTATCAGTTTCTTATAGATCCCTCGCAGTTCATTACAGGGTTGCTCAATTTATTAGGACCAATCATGCATTCATACCTTCTTTCATCTGAAGTGCACTTTTAAATGTTAGGCTACACACTAATCAAGTTGAACATAATAATGAGAGCACGTTCACATTGTTAAGGTAAATGATCCAATGCATTCATAGTGAAGACATATTTGAACTACAATTTGTGCTTTTCATCGCAATATTGAACATTCTGGACAACTATGAATTGTGTTGTTTTGTGGCAGCCTTGCAAATATTTGATTATTATTACATTTCTGGCAGAACCCTGGATATTTCATTGCAACTTTGTGATAAATTTTCAAGTGCAATTAACTGGGGAGGATTTTATTATGTCAGCTTCTTCCTATAAATTGGAATAGTAATATGTGTATGGCACCTGTACATACATGTATCTTTGCACTTACAGTAGTGACTGATGTATGAGGCTGAGCTTGATACTATCCACTTCTTCTCAGGGAAAGCAGTAGGTATTTATTAGCAACTTCTGTGTTGCTAACATGGCATCTGAAGCCGGTGCATGGAGCTAAAAAATAAAGTAAATTGATACTTTGGAGGTAGGAAGATGGGCGATACTAAATACATAAAAATTTTCTCTTCTTCATGCTTAATGGGGCACATTTTGGGATTTGGATATTTTGCATTTTTCCATTCCTCAGAAAGGGTAAGGAATTGTTTGATGCGGTTGTTAAAATTCTATAGGAGAACCTAAAAGCTGTTTGTGCTGTGTGAGGAATTCTGTTCCAGGACTTCTGCAGAGAAAAAGACACTTTTACATGAGTAAATTGGTCTGATTATGTTCCTACAGAGCAAGAAGCGTTAGGCTTCAGCTTTTGAAAAGGATGTCCGGTCTCCTGGAACTAAATGCACAGCTTAATGATGGTGAAACATGTGCAAGGGAATTAGTGAGCATGGGTAGTGATAGCAGTGACAAGTAGCAGACACCAGTGACCATAGTATGGTCCCAAGGTGCCAGTGTTGTTTTTCTGCTGGACCCAGCATGCACAGGCTGCTCGGTGAAGGTGGAGCAGAGCTCACTGTTCTTGCCATGCCTTCCTTCTTGAGAGAAGCAGAGCTCCCAGGGCAATGAAGTTCTTTGTTCTGTTGTTGCTTCATAATGTGAGTTGGAACATTTTCTCCTGAGGACTCTTAAACTGGAGTTCATTGCCTAATGGCAATAGACTTACATAGACTTTTAGGATGCATCATGCCAGGATGTGAGTGATTCTCACCTGTCTTTCCTCTTAAGGAGGTATAGCAGTCCCTTCTAAGTGGTGTGGGCCAGATTTTTCCACATTCTGAAGTAAAACTTTCCACAACAGTTAATTTAATGTAAGTACCACTCCCAGAAATATATCTATACTGGAGATCTTTCATTGCTGTTATTATGACTTTCCATGCATCAGTTAAGTGTCTCAGCATGAGGTTCAGCTGTGCTTTTATGTCATTGTTCTCATTTTCAAAGCTGTAGTTTCATTTCTGTGTAAAATTCTGGACTAATCATATCTCCTCTAAAGTCACATGGGCAATTGTACATTAAAGATAAAATTTGGCCTAAGCTTTGCCAGCTTTTTTTCAGGCCAGGGAAAATGATGAAAGAAAAGGGCACAAATTGTGGCACAATCCAAGCCCTGCACCAAAGTCTCTAAGCCATGCTTCTCACGGCAAGAGTGTATCCTCCTGCTTTGGCGTCCACATCTTTCACTTCAGGACATCTGGAAAACAGGATTCTACTACTTACGACATTAACAATACAAAAAGAAAATGTTCAGTCTAAAATCATGTTTAGATTTAAATACAGTTTAGAGGGCAATGGCCAAAATATTTGCAATAGGTTGTTTACCTCTTACCAGTCCTTAGTTTATTATATTTTCTTAATAATTTTATTTTTGTAAGTACTATTATTTACAAGGTAATATAATTGGTTTTTATTATTTTGGCTGTACCACTCATGTTTGTAACATAAAGTAGGCAGCGAAAAATGGGCATTGTGCCCAACCTCTCAAAGTTATTTATATGTCTTTAAAATCCAGACTGGAGGAGACAAATGGAAAATTTGCATTTTTTGCAGTTGAAACAAGCTTAACAACTTGCTAAAAGTGTTGGAAACCCAAGCTGAAATTGCAGTGGCCACATGGAAACTCAGATATGAATGCTGTACATTAGGAAATATTATCTTACTCAGCTGATATGAAAATATTTGTGCAGCAAAGGAAAATAATTTAATTTGTGATATTTTTTCAAGAGAAAGGCATAATGCATCACCTGGCTATACTTCACCTTCCTTCTACAAGTAAGTCAGTGTCAGGCACTGTGTGAGCCCCTGCAGTGCTGTCAATGAGCCACACACTCACATGGTTTTTGCAGACTGACTGAGACTGAAAGGTGCTTTCAAATATTAAGCTGCCCTGCTTTAATGCGTCTGATCTCTTTGGTCAGAGAAGATCCTAATTAGAGAAGAGCTATTCTTGATGACCGTGTAACATTGTTATGGTAGGATAAGTACATTTTCTAGTGCTTCCAGTTTCAAATAGAACAGTAAGTTTCACTGTTTTACTTAAGCTGATACTGCACAGCCTGATGCATCTCTTTTCTCTGGTATTTTGTCTCTATTTTCCTTTCGCAAATTCTTCTCAGTGCTATTGGCAGTTTTTCACTGTTAGTAAAATTACAGCTGTTCCCTTTAAAAAGAGAAACAAAGTGACCTGTGAATCAATAAAACGAAAACAGTTTAACCAACATCTAAGTAAAATCTCAACCATGTGTTGAGAATCTCAAGCCTCAGAGCCCTATTTAATTTTTCATCCAAATGTGTCAGCTGCTAAGGCCAAGATTTACTAAAATAGCTTTTAGTGAAAAATTATTTTCTGACTGAAGAAACAATTTCAAAAGTTCTTCAAGAATTTTGACTTTGATTTAAAAAAAAAAAAGGCAACAAGTCAACACCACCCCAAATATTTTGGTAGAAAACTAAGATGTTTACATTTGAAATTGTTACCAGGGTAGTTGTAGCTGGGGTGCCTTTTTTGCTTTAGTGGCTCCTTGCTAATTTCTACTGTGTGCTGCCATGCTAAATTCACTCCAATGGAAGATGAAATCCAAGCAGAGCCTTTGTTTGGGGAAAGAATGATAATGAGATGAAGCTTCAGAGCAGTGATGCTCTGGCTCTAAAGCAACATTTCCGAATTGCGGTATTTTGTATTTCTTGTCACCACTGTGGGGCCCTTCTGTTGTAATTATTTTCCATGTTGCTCTTTCTCACTGTATTAGCTTTTTCTTAGACTGTAATGACTTGCATTTTTCTAAATGCATGTTGGTTTTTATGAATTTGTGTTTGTTAGTGGAAGCTAACTTTATTTAGCGTTTGAATTTCAGTGCAGTTTTTGTTCTACCATCCTCTGGTGTTTGGAGCCCACCTAATACAAATTAAGCTACCCTACCTTGGTATTGACGCAGAGTCTCTAAGGTCTCCTCTAACCTGCTAAGCATGAGGGTTTTTTGGCAGGATCTACTTTGACAAGTACTCTGACAACTACAACACACACAGAGGTCCCAGGTTCCAGTGATGTTCTGCATTCTTGCTGGGTATTGACTATCCTCAAATCTGTCTGTGAGTTCAGGTTTGCATCAGTGTGAAAAATGCCATAGGTTCCCTCTGTAAGGTCACAAGGAACCATTTAAAATTCACAGGCTGCAGGAGAAATAACTTTTACCAGGTGACAGAAGGTCTTTAACCATCCCAACATTAATCTGCAATAGCCTCGGCACAGTTTACATCTGCAAGGGAAGGCCTGTTCCCACACCAAGGAAATCAGTACTTGTTAGGCAGCCTGTGACTTAAATTTGTTCTTCTGGATTTCTCTTCACTCTACAAATCTTTCCTCTCAACTCCTTTAAACAAGAAACCTCTGCCCTTCTTCCTAGTTATCCTTTTTGCTGACTGGTGGAAACACTGGTCTCCTCCACCTCCTTTCCAGATGGAACACTTTCTAGATTGTCAGCAAAGTGTGCTTTTGTGGAAAAACTCTCTGCCTCCTGAGCACTGTAATAATGGGCTGCAACAAGGATCAGACCTAGTCAGCACTGGAGGATGGCTGCTTCCTTCCTTTCTCTTCTCCTGCATGCCATGGGGAAAAAGAAAAAGCAAACAGGAAACACCCATTCCTTGAAGGGATGCATGTGACAAGCAGACGGGGAGGAGTGTGGGCAGCTTGCAGTATACATGTTCCCACATCCTGCTCCGCTCTGCTTTTCTTCACCAGTCTTGTCCCCAGACATATATTGACTCACCAAACTTGGCCTAGAGGTGAGCAGGAATCAACCAGCCAAATTATTTCCACAGCAAACTCAAAGGCTGTCCATAGGATGCTGTCCAATATGGCCTGGTTATGGCCTTTGCCATTGATTTACCATGTGTCCTTCTTGTGTCATTTCTAAAACTACTTTCCTTATGCTGAGAGGCTAGCAGAAGAAAAAGCTCAAATTCTGCTTTCTTGGGGCCATGGACCAAAATTTTGTGTACAAATCTGGGACCAAATGAGCTAGATGACAGGTGTTAGAGATACCAGAGTGTGTGGTGCAGAGATATGTGCCACTGCACATACATGCAGTGTTTTCCATGGAGTCTGATTCCCTTAAATGGCTGTAAGCTTTAGAAGCCTTGCTGAGCATCTGTGCAGTGCTGCTAAATTTATGCTTGTAATGAGAAAACTGCTGGTGTAGACCCAAGGCAGAGCAGAGAGGCCCTCACCCTCTCCCCGTCACTTTACCTCTTTTTCTCCTCTTGCAGTGCACATCCAGGCACTGCTGCTTTCACCTGTGGACATGTGATGATGTTAGGCTGCAACCCAGACCCATGTCTTTCAACTAAGGCCAGGTGATGAACTTTAGTATCCCTTAGGAGCAGTGTTGCATGTCAACTTTACTACCAAAGGGCTCACACTAGAAAGTGGCTAACTTGTAGTGGCAACAAGGATTAATTCACATTGGATACTTGTTTTTTTAAACAAAATACTTGTCCATGTCTGTATGTCTCCCTTTATCCATCTTATCTCTGATTTTGATTTTACTCCAATTATTATTTCCTCAGGGTTTCCCTCTTGCTGTTTCTTTCATTCTTTCATTTTATTCTTTCCCAAGAAATAATTTTCCCTGAACAGGTGGAGCTCAAAATACTGGTTCTGAATAACTTTGCAGTTTACAGTCTAAGCCCATGTTTACCAATGCTGAAGTTGGTAATGGCCTTGCAGGCCTCTCAGCAGCACATTCTTACATTCTGTAGAGAAGGGGGAAAGTAAGAATTCATTTACTTTCTTTTTAAACATAACATGAACTTCTCCAGTTCCCCACCTTCTTTTTCCCTTCACTTGCACTTGAAGTGGCTCTCCTGCATGGCCTTGTTGCTGGACCTGACAGCTCCGTTGAAGGAGGGTGACAGTATTGCAGGGTGTGATGAGTGTGAATTTCTTTGGCATGGAAAATCAGGCTGTAACATTACATTTGTCTCTTTACTTGATGAATAGGATACGCTTGTTGCTGGATGAATGCTTTGTTCTGAAAGATCCAGCTGGCTCCTGGCCTGCATTTGTATCACTCATGTGATAAATAACTAGACATTTTTAATTCTAATAAAAATACTTGTTATATTAGTGGTATAAGATTGATGATGATCTTCTTCTGATGCTGCTATACTACTTCAGTTTTGCACATGAGGTATTGTCATTTTTTAGCACCTTTCACTGCTTTAGTTTAATAATTTGATAGTTTTAAACATCTTTCAGATACTTCCTTTTTGGTGATATTTGAGAGGACAATTTTCCCCTCTAAGGTCTGCAAAGGAGATCATGGTAGATGGCCTCTGGCAAACTGCCTTTTTGTATTTGTGTTGTCTAGTCTGGAAAGTGAGTATCTATGTTTTGTAGCTTTTGGTAGAGAAAACTTCCAACAAGTTTCTTTCACTTTCTGAAGTGGACTGCTTATTTGAAGATTTGGTCCTAGTTTTTTCAGACTAATTTGCACTGGGCAAGCCAGTGCCATGATAAGTAGTTTGATTCCTCAAGGTAATACCAGCTAAGTTAGTATGAAACAGTGAATCCTTAGAGTGCCCAGGGAGTCTTCAGAACAACACTGCGAAGGCTGGATAACTATACAGGTTAGCTGTGTTGTCCCAGTTCTGTAATGAGCTTAGCTTGTGTTAATTCTATAATCTCCACATCCTTCTCAATTGTGTCTTATAAGCATACTCTCTAGCACCTTATTTTTGTCCTCATTTTTCTTCCTTTGTCAATTATATTGATAAAAAAAGATGCAATGTGGCATGCAGTCAGGAAAAAACCCCAACAAAGTAGCCATTTTTAAGCCAGGCTATTTACCAGTCCAGAACTATAAAGAAAAATTATTTGTAAGTGGAAACAAGTTGCAGTCTGAGCTCAAAGGTGCTGCCATCTGTCAAAATGAAATAGCTGTGTTTATGTTGAACCCTACACCTAAGGACCTCAATGTTAAAACCATTAAACCACATAACATTCCAGTGAGGGACCTAATAATAGCATATCTGTTATAGAGATCAAAGAGATAAAACTGAGTTAAATGACTTGCCCAAGAAATCACTATCTGTTACTGGCAAGAACAAGAATTGAACTAATTGACCCCATCTTTCAGAGTCTGTTTTAATCTTGAGACAATTCTGCTTACCCATCCACAACTACTTCACTCACAGCTTATCTTAACATGTTTTATATAAACAGCCAGAAAACTGTAATGTGTCTGAATTATGTAGAGTGTTTTCCAATACAAAGAGCACATCTGACACATTAAGCATATTCATTTTTCTGTCTGGCTCCTCCAGTTCATAGTTTCGTCTCGATGATAAGGCATAATGAAGCCCTATATTGTATTTTTCATTTGGAGATTTATAGAGTGCAATTTTTTTCTTTCCCCACCACCTTATCCACTACACAAGCTAACTTCATACCTCATTTCTGCCATTGATATGGCTATTTTCTACAATGTGAATGAAATACCTGGCGCGATAAATATGGAAGTGTATCTGCAGTTTCATTTTCACATACAATTGACACTTTTCAAAGAATAAAACCATTGCTACAGTATTTACTAAGTGTCCCTATTTTAATTCTGATCTTCTTGAATAGTCTTTCAATACAGCAAGCAATTCAAAGTAATTTCTCTTCATTTATGACCATGTTATATTATTTCAACATAATCATGCAGTTATGACATACCATTCATGTTAGAAAATGTGCATATAGATGCCACAATAATTCTAATATTGCATTTCACTACATTTTCAGTGACAGGAGAATGCAGTATTCTACTACACTGAGTTACAAATGCTATACAATGTAATCCTGCTGAAATATCTGTTCGCATTTTAATTTTGCAGTGTTAATAATCTCTGTTTTACCAAAAAATTAAGGTCAGTTTCAAGTCCGTGTATTTTTTAATGTTGTTTATTTCCACTTTTTTACTTTGTCTGTTAAGTGTCTCTTCATCACATTAACTTAGTACATTAAAACCACACAGGTATAATGATTTATATTAGTGTGTGAACTCTCCTAACAGTTTAACATAGTATTTCTTCTGCTACTAACATAGAGGTATTTCTACAGCTTGTCGTTGCAAATAGGTTGTCTTCATTCTACTGCTTGCAATATTTTGTAGCTGTCTTTCTGGAGAAAGGCAAAGCAATTATGTTGGTTAGAAAGGCTAAAGCTGGGAAATAGGCTCTTCTGTCTGCCAAGGTTATCAAGCTATTAGGAAAAGACCCAGTGGTCCAAGTCCCTTGCAGTTGCTATGCAATGTGTCTTGTGCTTCCCTGCCTGTCGCTGTAACAACCCTTATGCTCCAATGGGCCTGAGTCTTTCCTGTAACTGGTTTTTGCGCCACTTCAGCTGTAGTAGAATCAGTAAAGTTTCTTTTGAGTAGTACTGGTGGAACCAAGAAAGGATTAGAATCCCTATAACACATGCACAGCCTCTGAGTAACTCAATTAGCTCAATCAATGATGAATGGTAACTCTTCAATAGAAATCCTGTCAATTCTGATGGAATTTTTGACGTCCTTTTTATCTATTCTTGATCAAATCTAGACATGTTTTTTAGAAGAACAAAACACTTATTTAATGCAATATAGCTATCACTCATTGTCATAAATGTGAAAAGTTAAATGACTATTTTTCTGGTATAAACTGTTAGTTTTATAACCTACGTTTCAAGAGGAAATTGCAATTACAGGAATTTTGGCACACTGGTTATTCAATTTTGAATTGTTGGACATGAACAGGGAATACTGTGATATACAGGTTTATTTTTATTGCCTTTATGCTAAAGACAACTTTTAAAATAATAGCTATTATTTCTGTGGATCCTTCAGTTCTGCCTAGTTGAGCCAGGTAAAATTAGTTAGAGAGATTTCCTGCACAGGATTTGCTGGAGCAAAGAATTAACCAAAAATAGGTGAAAAAGTAGTGGGCAAAGAGAACAAGTGACAGTAGCAAAGAAATAGGTAACTCCCAGAATCTACAAGTCATGTCTTGGCATCCTCTCTGCTACCAGTGAAAAATGAGTTGAAGACCTCACTTAACTTTATGAGGTTTGGAGAACCTTCAGCACCTGCAGAGCAAATGTGGCAGAAAAAGCAAAAAGTTGCAGGTTTTTTTTCGGACTTTCAGTCACTCTGCTTCTGCGTCATAGGGGTGAAACTTATTCTCCCACTTTTTGTACTGCACAGTTCAGCACTGTGAGAAACAGAAGATTTCCATTTTCCAGCATTGTAGTCTGGCGTCTCTTCTTTAAATGAACTTAAAGGCAAAGCAGTAAAGGAGGTTATGCCAAACATACAAAGGGAATATTTGTTTTTTCCAAGGTTTGAAACAATGGAAACTATAAATATACTAAAAGCTGTAGAGGTATTTTAAGTTTGGTTTGTGGCAACCTCTTCTGATTGTTAATCATGAGAATAATATTACAGATGACTAATGAGTAACATCATATATGATTTCAGTTAATTGTGTCTGACCATGTTCATCTTGATCTGGGAGAAGAAATTAATTCAAATTAATACTCAAAAAATTACATTTAGCCTCTGAAGCAGTTGGTATTGGAGCAGTTTGGGTCAGGTAGATTCCATAGGTTGTCTCCTGTGAGGACTGGAACTTCAAGTGAAATACCTGCTTGGATACTTAAAGGCCTGAGGCAATGTCTTAATATTTACTGTAACAGCATCTACTCTTGTGTTCCCAAAAACACTAGGAAGAGAAAACTCTAAGAAATATGTTCCTCTGGGCTGTTAAAAGTAATTAATTTCATTGATGGTCTTATTATTCCTGATGCCAATGCCAATGGTTCCATTTACTTTCATGCTCTAATCCAGAAATGCCAATTATCATATTGTAGTGTTTGACTCCACTTTTGTTATTTGCTTTGGTTGTTTAGTTCTAAAAGGACCCAACTTTGAATCAGTCTGCAGCATTTACTCAAACATTGAATACCTGATATTTCAGAGAAAGGAAGTCATGGGATTTGTGTCCTTGCCCTGGACGGCAGAGTGGGAGAAGAAATTAAAAAAAAAAACCCAAACAACACCACAAAAGCCACTGATTCCTTTAAAGTTGGAGATAGACCATGGGAGCTTTAGCTTGTGTACCAGCTCTGAGGCATCCAGTTCCTCACCTGCTATCTGCCTGTGGAAATTTTTTTATGAGGAAACTTCACTGGGAAATTCCTGCATAAAAGGAGCGTGTGGAAAAACCAATACAATCTTAGAGTTTGTAGGGTTTCTGTGGCTTCCCTGTTGCTACCTGTGGATATTTCCATTACGGTCTGTCTTCTTGGTCCTTGCAGAGTTTCCACCTGATGTGGACAGAGTCACAAAGCTGTGAAGGTGACTCATACTTGTCCTTCAATAGAGGAAGACCTATGTAGAAAAGGAGAATCTCCACAAGAGTACAAAGGAGATGTTTCCATACTTGCCATAGTAAACAAGTGAAACCTTCTAGAGAAGTGTTCTCTGGTCACACACAGAGGTGCTTATGCATTCTTGTATGTCCAAATAGTGACCAGCATATCTGAGGAAAAAACTGTAACTGGAATTTAAATGTACAGACCTAGACACATGGGCTCAGAGGGAAATGTAGGTTCCTAAACATTCCATCTTATTCTGCAGTTTCACTTGGCACTACAAAATAGAGTTGCTGGAGATAAAGAAAGAAAACCTTAAGGAAATTTAACTCAGGCAGACATTGGGACATTAAAAATACATTAAAAATTTGATTAATATTGACTTCTCCTTGCAGTTTGGACAAAATATTTTTTTAACATCTAAGCTCTACTTACAGCTTTGCTTCAGAAAGCCTCCCTGATGTGCTGAAAGGTTCAAAGAAGTGCTAGGTAAAAACCAGTGCAGCCAAGACACAAAATTACTGCAGGGTGAGCAAAGGAAGCAAGCAATGGATGCAGAGCCTCAGGTTGGCAAATGTATTTTCAGATATGGTTCCTGATTTTCTATAACCTGTCTGTCAGCAAATCAAGGGCAATGTATTTCCAGTCTGTTTAGAGGGAATACATTCTCTTTTGGTTATGGAAAATATTTTGGAGCTAGTTGAAAAAAGGGCAAAAAGAGATGTTGTCAGTCTTTTCCCCCAGAAGCCCAATAATTTGCTGCAGTGTGCTTCTGGATTTGTTGCCTTTTTGCTCGAAAGGCTTTGAAGCATAGTATGTCCAGGAACTCCAAATCACCATTGTGTACCCTGTTAAATTTCTAAAGGGATGGAGGAGATAGGAGATGGATCAATGAAGATGCCCTTTGTCCTTTGCAGTTATTTCACACATGTGTTAAATACATATCTGTGTCTGCAGGAGAAGTGGCTAAGACTAGCTAGGAGTTTAGAGTAAATACGATGCTTGGATCCAAATGTTAGTCTTCTGTATACAGCTGTCTAATAAATCTAGACCAGGAGATATTATAATCTCATGGCCTACTTTAGGCATATGCATTGAAATGAATCCTTTTTGTGTTTCTACTGGATTGTTAATGTGAGGAGAAGAAGACCTAAAATTATAGTTCTTCTATTGTCAAGAACAACCCAACAGCCAGATTTGCAGTTCTATGCTATTGCAGTAAAAATTTTAATATTGCTAAGTAATTTTTTACTAACACTTGTATTTATTCCTGGAATCCTTTTGGATTCTCAGTGAAGCAAAATCCACCAGACATAATTTAATTGTATATGTATTAAATATCTATCCTACATTTTATATTTTTCTTTTTTTAAAAATAATTTTTTGCTTCCATATATTCAGAATTCCTTCAGACAAAGAGAACCATCTGGCTTTCTCATATATTGGGAAAATTTTATTGAGCTAATTTGCAGGCTAGAAAACAATGATCCAAGAAGTTAAACTAGCTGTCATTGTTAATCCCATACAACATGATGTGCAACAGAAGAGAAGCCAGAAGATCACTCTATAAGTTTTAAGTAAAGCTCTGGTACAGAACTCATGAGGTGGTAATAAAATAGAGCTTTCAAGGGTGCAGTGGAAAGTTAGAGGCGACAAGCTGAACTAATAAAACAATCTATCCCATAGGTAAAGGAGTAAGCAGAGTGTTTTTCCAGCCCAGTACCAGCTTAATACATTGGCCAGAAGAGGAGGGATAGCGTAGAACATAAACCTGCATTTTGTGGGACAGCAGAGGAGATTGTTGCTGGCTTATTGGCTGACCCGCAGTTAGCCAGAGGAGTTAGCCCTTGTCTTGGAGATGACTGCTGGAATTTTTTCCTACATGGAAAGTATTCCAAATCTACAAATATAATTTGGTGAGAGGAGGCCAAATTTGGACCTGTCAACTTTGACACATCCTTTAAAAGATTCCAAATGATAGCTATGGTGTGTAAGAGAGTTGTAACAAAGGAGAGACTTTCAGCTCTTTTAACAGAGAGCTATATAATCACACTTTCTTGTAGAAGCATTCAGTGTGAAGATCTGTCAATAGAAATCTCAAACTGTGAATATACAATTGCGCTTTATTATCCCTTTGTTATTTTGTAACTACATAGGTATGACAGACAGAAACTGATGTTAAAAGAAATCCACAATTGTCAGCGTGTCACATGCATGAATCCCACTGCTGGAAGTTTTTCAGTAAATCAGCATCTTTGGGTAGGTACACCAAATGCTGTATTTTAACAAAATGTTTTTGCTCACAGTAACACTCAAGCTCTTTAAATTAAGAGAATGAACATCCTAACATTTTTTTACTGTCGTGCACAGCAGACAGATGGTGCTCTGTCTTGCACAGAGCAAACAAGGAACTAAACAGTTACAAGTACCAGATAAAAGGTGTTGAGGGAACAGAGTACATAGGGAAACCTTCAGTTAGACCCATTGCCAAGGCATCCCTGGGAGCCCACGTAAGCAAGTAAGTGCTGTATTGTAAAACAATAATCATGTGTAAGACACCCCAGGTTTCCTCAAAAGTCCTTTGACTCTTGAAAGGAGTACAGTGAAAGAGTATACAGAGGTCTCCAAACCTTCACGTACCAGCAAGATTATTTTCTTGCCATTGTGTCTTAAGGATTTATGGTGCTACTGCTCTTGGCAGGGCCTGGAAACCTGCCACACACAAACCAGAGAGAGGTGGAAGCTTCTGGTGCACTTCAGAGTTCTGTCTTTTATGAAAGACAAAGAGAAGGGAGCAAAACTCTGCCTGGGGGCAATTTTTTTTAAGAATTAACCTAATTTTGTGTTAATATTGATTTCTGATTTCTTTGAGTGTTTTCGGGAGGATGTGTTGGCTGTATTTTGTCTGCCAGCTCAAATGATATGTTTGTGGCTGTTACATAGCATTTTTTCCTGCCTTGTGCCAAATCTTGGTTGCCACTGCCTGTACCTGTGCTCAGGCTCAGGGGTTTACATTTTTAAGGTGGTTAGGATTTGAATTCTAAAGACCAGCAAAATGTATCTGTTAGGATGAGCATGTAACAATTACCTCAACAGCCACTACACTTTTCTGAAACCTCGTGTTTGTGCTATATATATTAAAAGCATAGACTTCTAAAGGAACAACAATTTAGTTCCCTTAATCCCATTTCTGACAAACCCACGTGCAAATCCTCCAAGAGAGCCATGCACCTGTGACTGAGCTGACTGAGCAGCAAAGCACAGAGGGGGCCTGAGATCAGCTCCCTTAACAACCAGACTGCACTGAGTGACAGCTTGTTTGTGTCCTGAGTGATGTGCAGGGTCTGGTTCGGAATGTCACAATGGAATCGCTGCTCTGTGACAGTGACCGTAATGTACTTCAATTCAGTCCCCCCACAGGAGCAACAAAGGCCAAAAAATCCACCACAAGTGTGCTTAACTTCAAAAAGAACAATTCTGTGAAAACAGGGAAGCCCACTAAAAAGAGGCTAAAATGGGCCACTAAAAGAATTAAATTCTTCCAGGCAGTAAGAAGACCTCTGAAGTAGGGACCCAGCAGCAGAGCATAGCCCATCCTTTGGGAAAGACTTCAGAAAGGGTGAAAAGAGACTGGCATGGCTAATCAGTAAAGGGAAAAAAAGCTATTAGAAATAAGAAAGATCATTCAGAAAACAGAAATTGTGTCTAAACTAAGTAAGAAGGATTGCATACTAAAGACTAGACATAAAATCAAACTAGCCAAAAGAGTTTAACAGCTAACCAGTTTCAGGGATCAGAATTTTCCCTGAACCTTTTTTTGAACACTTTCGCAGAAACAGGTGACGACCAGCATATAAGATGTCAAAATGGCTACTCATTTTTTGCACAGATGTTTGCTGTGAGTAAAACTGGGCCTAATCTCACAAAGAAACTTTTTTTTTTTTTTAAGAAGAGAGTGGGGACATCAGCAAAGGTCTGAGGACGTGTTAACAGACACAAAAGGGAGATCCATGTTATTTAAAAATACGTGAAAGATACCTGGAAGCAGGGGTGAACAATGAAGTTTGGTGACAATGTAAAGTTCTCCCAGGCAGTAATGATGAGGATCAGTTGTGAAGAATTGCCAAAGTGATTGTGTAATAAAATTACCAGATGAAATTCAATGTAGATAAATGTAAAGTACATGCACACTGGGGGAGAAAGCCTTTTTTGTATAGAAGATGATGGGCTCTGAACTGATGATTACAACTGAAGAGTGAGATCTGAGGGATATGTTAAATAGTTCCATGAAAAGATCATCTCAGTGCTTGGCAGAAGTTAAAAAAAAATCAATAGTAAGAAGTTATTAGAGAAGATAGAGCAAACAGAAAACAAAATTATTCCTCTGTATAAAGCCATGATTCACCAGGACATTTAAAATTAGATGCAGTTCTAGACATGTCATTGCAAAAATTATGTTTTAGGGCTGGAAAAGGTGCAGAGAAGGGCAACAAAGATGACTAAGGCAACAGCTCCTGTACAGAGGCTGGGACTTGATAGACTTGAAAGGAGACAAGCTGAGCAACTGTATTAGAGGTCTACAAAACCAAACTGATAGCAGGAAGGTATGTGCTGACTGACTTCTCTTTCTTATGGTGCAAGAACATGTGAAAGGAATGGGAGAGAGAGGTCTACAACAAGAAGAGGTAGTTCATGAAGTGGGTAAGGGGCCTTTGAAACTCCTTTCCAAAGGCTTTAATGAACAGAGGTTCATTAAAGGTTTTCATGCAATCAAGGGGAGACCAGGGTTTACATCTGGAAGGTGCTACCTTACGTGGATAAGCACTGACAAAGCACAACAGGTTCAGAAAACCTCCTAAACTGAAAATATTCAGAGACTATGAGAGTAATAGGGGGGAAATATAATATGCATTTTTGATAACATTTTTTTGAGAAGCTCAAGTACCAAAATGAGATTATACTCTTAATACTAAAGTAATAGTGATTCTTTACATTAGTGACTCTTACTGTTTTCCTATAAGCTGGCTCCTAACCATGAGATTCAGTGTTGGTTGTGAGGGTCAGGATGGAGTGGCATCTTGGCTGTGGGGACAGTGTTTAAGTGGGCAGGTTCAGTTGGTGTTTTAAACATTTATTCTTCCCCTTGAACAAGAAGCTCAGGTTCACTTCTTTTCACTCATTAATGTCAGCTGAAATTAAGAGAGCTGATTAACTAAAAAGGAAGGAGTCCCTTTTGTCTTCAATAGTAGACCTTGTGCCTGGCTACCATTTTGTACTTTTAGTCTCCTTTTATGCTTATCTTTCAACTGGTCACTCAGAATTATGTTTAGCATGCTTTTTTTGCCTTACATTGAGTTCTTTCCTAAGCAGCGACTTCTATTTGTGTAGTTTTAGTATCTTTTAATACCTGGAAACATATTGTTTTTCAAAAAATTGTGTTTGTCCATTTATTGAAACCATCTTTCCAGCTCTTGAGGTGCTCATCATATTGTATTTAAACTTGTCAACAATTTTTTTTTGGTAATAGATAGACTTGAGAAACACATCTCAAATAGCTTCTCACACTGCTTGGTCTTACTGTTAAGAATCACTGCCCTGATACAGCCTATATTGGTATATTTTATAATTAGGTTAATTACAAATATTCTATGATATTGCTTCATTTGAAAATGCTGACTGATCAAAAGTGTAATTTCTACAAAAGTGTATGAGTCTTAGAAATTTCTGCTTAGCTATTTTTTTTAAACTCTCTGATTTACAGGTTTGTTTTTTTTTCATAGAGAAACACTCTGAAGATGAGGGATTCTGTGTTTTTCCCAGTCCTGTCTGAACCACACCAAGGTAAAAAATACCATCGTCAGGTAATTTTTGTGAGTTCTCTTGTTTTTAGGTGACTGTTAAAAACACCATAAAGATGTTAATAATAGAATTACAGCTGAATTGATCCAAGGTGAAGGATCAATATGTTACTCTCCCTAGAAAATTTAACAACTCCATAGTTCTTTTTCACTTGATACTCCATTAATGTGCTGAAATATTTTTATTTTTTAAAAAACAACATTCATACTCTGAACTATCCCAATTTGATTAATCATACACAGAATGTTAGTCATTCTGAAAAGAAAATGGCTGCGAAGGAGCACATTGCCCTGAAGTCAGGCACATTTGGCAGGCTTCATACTAACTTGATAGTAATTATGATCTCCATCGGGTGAGACAGGGAGTGAATAAGATATTTAACACTGTGTGCTTTGGCTGTGAAAACCTTTTTGACTTGTGCTTTCAATTCCTAGGTTTCAGTGTTATTAAAATATCTATGTGGGTATATTTTAAAAGAAATAATTGTCCTTTCCTACACACACACACAATTTTTTTTAATCTCAGAGAATTTTCTCTGTTTACTGTCTGCTCCCCAGAGATGGATGCTCTAACCACCATAGAGAGAGCAGGGCCATAAATATCCTTTTCCAACACAGGAGCTGCAGTTACAGTGTAGTGAAATCCATCATCTCACTCATATAAGATGCAATCTGTCTACATCAGAAAATTACCCAGAACCTTCTACCCACAGTGACTAGATTCAACTATGTTTTTAATTTTAGAGATTTGATTTGTATATTCCAGGTAATACAGGTCTTTCTATGTAGTTCTGGTATTTGTAAGTTGCTCTTTCTTTTTACTAAACATTATAGATTCTTGTATGATTTGTGTAACGTTTGTTTTTTTAACATCTCTAGTCTAACTCAGAGTTCCCCAAATATACATGTATAAGCTTGTGTCAATACTCAGAGTAATTGCTATGCCTGGACATCTAAATTCTGTAATACCATTTTCTCATGGTAGCCCACTGGCCACCAAAAGGAGAATGCAGCATTCTCAGGCAATGAGGATCTTAGCCATAAGATATCTAGACTATTGTAATTATCAGGATAGAAGTGCTTATAAAATCAGAAGGTACAACTCTCCTACAAGCCTGAAAATTGCCTTACAAACTCTGAAGGGGAAAGGTACCAAGAGAATAAATTTGACTGTGTTTCGTATACAATTGCACTGGATTGGGTCCAGTCTGAATTGCTCTGAAAAACCTGGAGAAGTTGCTGTTGTTTGTAACTATTGTTTTAAAAACTGTAATGCATTGTAAAACTGCAATGATCTTATTCCTAGGTTTCTCTTTTATAAAGCTTATAGCTAGAAGTTTAGTATTTACAAAAACTTTTGCTAGATCTACTAGCAGATGTCACATGTCTTGCTTCTTGTGCCATTCCAAGGCACTTCTCCTTGGAGGGAAGAGTAGTAGGAACAAGAGGGTAAGACTAAATCTTATGAATGTTGGAGTAATGCCTCTAGTCCAGTCAAGACTATGAATGTGACTGATGACTTTGCAGTGATGTGGGGGGCAAAATACTGACGCGCTACAATAAAAATTCTTTGAAAGCTCGAAAATTTGGCTCCTGTAACAGGCTGCCACATGCTTAAGAAAATAGGTTTGTGTTCCAGACTGTTCTGAAACTGAATGTGAACAGTTCCTGCAAATAGTAGTTCTCCCAAATGTGTTTATTCTAAGCCTGTCTATAGAGCAAACTACTGTGCCATGTGGTGCCAACCTTGAACAAGCTGATTCAAGTACCAGAAACAACTTAGATGTGGCAGATCTGTGGTCCCTGCACACTTGAAAAAGCCAGGTAAATATGTCTGCAGATATGTGTTTCCCACATAACTATGTTGTTTCCTTACTGAAGGCAGCTCATACATAAAGTGTACATGGTATTGCTCCACTCTGCTATAGTCTAGGAAGGAGATATCTAATGTGTCTATATGGGGTCTGCCATAGCAAAGAACAAAATCTGGGCTCTGGGTTAAAACTGCCAGCTACTCCTTTTCCCTTTCCCTTTTTCTGTGTTTGTTTTGATTTACGTGTGTATTTGTTTGGCTAACAAACAAGCACAACCTTACAACCCCTGAGAAGTCTTCTCTTCCTCCCTGCTTTATAATTTCCAGATGCTTACACACAGAGCAGACTGCAGGGAGGGCAGAGCATGCAGAGCACTGAGGAGTCCAAGTGACTCCCATTGGAGGTGATGGCTTCCTTCCTCATCCTTTTCAAGTCCATGTTCAAATGTTATCATGGTGGTTGTCTTTTCAAATATGAATGGTCCTTCCACTTCCTTCTGCTGCCTCGTGCCCTCAAAGTTTGCAGGGTTTTTTTGAAAAAGGAGTCTCATCAAAATTCCTGTACTGCCTCCTGCATGTAGGCAGAAAGTGAGGATGGAGGAAAGAAATAAGGGGAAACAAAGAACATCTAACAATTCTGAGCATACTTTTCCTCAAAAAAAAAATTGAAAAAATACAATAAAATTTGGCAACTCAGTGAGCCTAGTGTTAATTTCTTTTTCCAAGCTAGCTTTCATTTTGTTTAGCCTTCCTGTCTGGGTTAGCTTTTAACGAATTCAGCTGTCACTTTCTATGTGAGTGAGGACATTTTTAGTACTGTGGATTGAGCTGGCAACAAGTGAGCAGTAGTGTGAGACCATCAGCAGGTGCGTGGGAGACAGCAGCAATTTGGGAAGCCTGAAAGAGTGCCTGTGAGGTTCGCAAAGGGAAATCAATGTTAAAAAAGCATAGTAAAAATCTTTCTGGTTGTAAGAGGTATTGCTGGAACAACTGTGCTGCTGAGAGCATAATTTGTTTTTCTATTCTTCAACAGTTTCTGATCTTTGTATGTTATCTCTAGGATTTAAAGACAGTTTTCTTTTTTCAATGCAGTTGGAAATATTAATCTTTGAATTGAGGTAGGAATTTTACCCATAGTTCCTGAGGGGTGCTTATTTAACATCTGTTTAGAAGCAAGGAGGAGAGCAGAATGCCAGGTTTTTTGATCTCGTAATACATATGAATCAAAAAGTCACTGCAAAAAGGAGTATTTTAAGAAAAAATACCCCGATCATGGAAAATTTCCAAATAAAATTTCCCAATAATTATATCTGCTAGGCATAAAAACAGATAAATTATATTGAATCAGCTTGTACATAAATATGAAGACAGTAGGGGAAGTATGGTTTCATGAGCCACCTGCACACCAAATACTTATCAACATGCCTGCTGAATTTAGTCTTAAGTATTAGGGTAGATTCCATGCTGCAAAAGCCTCAGTGAGTGCATTTGTATTAGCACTTTGTAGCAGAGAGACTTTAATCTGTCAGTTCCTAAAAATGAATGCAACGTTCTTGAGGAAACCATGCTGAAACTGGCACTCTGAGAGAAATCCTGAAGTCAAGAGGAAGGCCTTTAACAAGGCCGAATTTCGTTGGCTGATAACAACCAATGACAGAATGGAGAGTTGGAGGATCAAAACGATAGTTAATGAAGGGTAGACTAAAGGGTCAAGGTGAACAACACATCAGAAACATTTGGAATTGTCTTAGCCTCAAGTCTGATGTGGTGTTCATAATGCTGGTGTAGTCCTTTGGTATTGTGTGTCAGGATAATCTATACTGGCAGTGAAGTTAGGAATAATACAGAGCAAAAGAAGCAATCTAGAAAAAAGAATTCTTTAACAGAAGCTGGGACTCCAAGAGGATAGTCAGGCTGTCCTACAGAGAAAGAGGTGTGCCAGAGGTAAATAAAATAGGATTATAACAAAGATGAAAGTCATAGAACAAACGGGTAATGGGAAGGGTTCACTGTTTCCAAGGCAAAGAAACAACCTCATTATATAACTCCTTTTACAACAGGACATTAATTGTCCATTAAACATACATACTGTGGAAAGTAAATACTCATCTTTTGGTGACCTAAGAATGCATATCACCGACTGAAACATTTTAGTTTCTAATGAGGGATTGACAGTGTCATGTATAAGGAAAAAAAGGTGTTTGAATTAAAATGTTTTTGCAGTGAACCCTTTCACCACCACCCCAGTGATACATAGTTTTCTATTTCCTTGGTCCTTTTATGGCTCCATGAAATCATCCTGTATTTCCTTGGTTAAATGTATGGAGGAAAAGATACTGAACATTTTAATAAAATTTTCATCCATGCTGCAGAAGGTACTTGGAGGTATGATCTTCGCATGAGGTAAGAGAGGTACCTGCCCTGTTTCATGGTATATTATACCCTAAGTACTAGGAAGATGAAAGGGATGTTATTATACTGACACTATATATTTTACAGATTAATTGTTTATTATAGAGTATTTTTTTGCTCTGTTTCTGGTCTGAATGAACATAATTACAATATAATAGAAAAGATGATAAAACCAAAATCCCTAGAGTCATAAGAAGTATTCTGTCTCCTGTTTTACTTGAAGAAGTATACTTATTGAAGTTTCTCCTTTGTAATGAGATTATTTATCTTTTTTCTGTTCAGATGCTACCACCTTATGGTTGCATGCCATGGTAAGGATTAGGGGAATATTCAGAATCAACGGAGGATATGCAGAAGTAGAGTGTACCAAAGAGAGCAGAGTGAAATGACATGAAATTATGTATTAATAACATAAAGTGCCTAGGAAAAATAGTCCCATAATTTTGGGGTGAACTTGTTTTCCTCCAGAAAAGGAGCTGAAATGAAAATCTACCACCAAAATCTGCATTGCATTTGATATCCTGTTTAGTTGTCTACAGAGAGAAAACCCAGTCCAGATCTGGCAGCCAGAACTTCTAGAAATGGCATGCTCCCTGAGTCTTACAGAAAAAAAAAATAAAATACTGTCTACTGGTTCTGTAGCTAACAAGGTTGTTCCCAGACTTCACAAGTGCACACACACAAAAGGGAATATTGTGGTAAAGGGTTAATATGCTGGGTGAATACTTGTTTATATCTCTATATTGTTAGCACCAGGGTGTTGATGAGCACATATTTATCCATAAGCCACTAATTTACTGCCACTTTGCCCATGGTGTTGGAGAACCTCGTTACTTCCCAGTATCTGATTGGGAGAAGCTGACCAGAATTTTAACAGAATTATTAGAGCACTACAATGAGCTTCATGCTGCAATGAGCTGCATTGTCTGAGGATGCCATACAGCAACATGTAAATTTCTTTACTTTTGGTACATATAACATGTGCTCTAGCAGAGTTAATCACTGATGTGCAAATTCATTTAAAGGTGATCTGCGGGAGTATTAAAAATAATCTCCCAGCTTAGGGATGAATGCTGAATACCTCAGGCATTTATCATAGTTTTAATATTAAACTGTAAGCATTTTTACTACTAATGCTTCCAAGAAGTCTTCATTCACTGTGAATTGTTGGCTCCTTCTCAGCATGGCCCACTGGCCTGCTACTGGTCATGTCAAATGTACTGTAGAGCCCTGAGAGAGACTGTGGTTTGAACCATCCAGATATTTTAAAGCTCCTTATTACAATGTTACAGTGGCTTCAAACCTTCTACAGTTTATGTGGATAGGAAATGAAGGGTACTAAAAAATCCAAAACACTACAACAAAAACGGTTAGAAACATACATAGAGCTTTAGAAAAGAGATTTATTTAATGCTGTTAAACTAGACCCATATTTTGCAAAGGGATCATGTGGTGCATCAGCTATCATCTGCTTAATGTATTCCAAGGGGTCATATCATACAGGAGCAGGTACTATTATGCAGTTAGAATTCAGAGCCGTTTGAAAAGAAAATTAAAAGAGTAGATGAGTAGAGAGAATGGAGTTTACATGCAAATTTACTAAAACTTCTTTTGGAAGAGTTTCTGTGGCATGATTTCCATGTTTCTAAATCTGACAAGTACTCAATAAAGTGGTTTGACTTCCCATTCCTATACAGATTTTATTTTTGTGCTGAGATGCTAAATTCAGCACCAGTTCAGTTGTAATTATTTTAATTATTTATTAAATTATTTTTCCACAAAATTTCTTAGACAGTCATTATGTCATTTAATTAAGGATTGTTCATACAAGCAAGCATTTCCATGTTCATTTATCAGAACAAAATACTCATTGCTTTTGCTGGGTGTCCACTTATTGCATTCCACATAGTTTGAACAGTAAAATGGCCTTGGTTAGATTTGCTTTGTATGTGTTTCTTCACCCTCTGTTTCTCATATGAATTTAAATTGGTATCAGCTTTGAATTGCTGGCAAGTGTTGACTCAAAGTCTGCACCTCTCCCATTTCATAGGAACGTAAAAGGAGAAACTATTTCTGTTTCCATTGGCTCCTTCCTCTCAGCTCCTCGAGCCTAAAATTACTTTTGTATAAATTTAAATAAAGTGTCTTATTAGAAAAGCTTGGTGCATCCAAAAATTACCTGTTTGTAGTATTCTCAGGAAAGTCATTGCATTTATCTCAGTGTTAAATGATGAAGAACCCCCAAGAAATACATACAGGCTTCATCCACTGGGACCCAAAGCAGAAAGCAAATTAGCTCTTTATCTTGTTTGGATTTTTGTTAATCAAGAAAAATGCACTTAATTACTGTGACAGGAAGCAGTGCATGTAGAAACCGCACTGAGCCTGGAGCCAGATGTCATGCAGTCTGAGATAGCTTAAGTTTGTTGTGCTGACTCTCTGTCAACAGAAGAGAACCTCCTCAATCACAGCCAGAACTTGTTATTTTATTCAAATAGGAATTTCAGTAACTCACATAAGAAAAACCTGTCTTTTCATGGCTATAAATGTTTGTTTGTTGTTTTGGTTTTGTTTTTTTTAAACATGGTCTTGTGGGATTTGGGGTTGTTCTGAAACCTGGATGATCTTAACATCTCTGTGACCTTTCAGCCTCTCAATTTTTTTTGCAACTGCCTAGTGAAAATTGCCAACTTTGAATCAACAGACAAACATGGAGTATTACATAGTGAGAATGGAAATAAAGCAAATTAGTTTCCCTAAAGAAACTGTATTTAGAAAAGTTGAATTAACAAAATGCAGAGGAGGGCTCAGTCAAAACTTTTATTTTGTTTCCCCTGGCTGCTCTTGGAAACACAGAAGTTCAGATCAGGTGTTTGCAGCTTGGATTAGTTTATGAAGATTTTACTACTATTTTCTAGCCCATTGCTTTTTATAGTTCAAATATCTTAAGAATGCCTGCTATCAAGCAAAAATAAATACTCTTAGTTCTATTTGTGTAATTATCAGCTGAATTCTTGAGACTTTTTGTGGCACTGCTTTCTTAATTGGAGTTGGAAGTAGTATCAAGGAAAGTCTAAACTCTTCAGCAGTCCTTCACAGCTCAGTGGAAGTTTTTCAAGTCTCCAGACTTTGAGATGCTCAGGGTTTGGATTTTGGATTGCTGTGACATTGTGTTGCAACAGTTCATGTAGCATTGCTGACTCCCAAATGCCAGCAAGGAGAGAGTGTTTGATCTTCACAAGGAATGGCACGAGTCAGATTGTGTGTCAGCAGTGGGATTAAAGTTCAACAGCAGATTGTAGGATTTTTTTCTATGTTCATGGTTCGACTTGATGGTCTTGGAGGTCTTTTCCAGCCTTAGTGATTCTTCACCCCATCATTGCAGAGCCTTCAAATTTGGACCCAGGAATACTGCTCTGTGAATTATCTGGTTTCATACATAGGCTGTTCTTGTGTGTATTGTTCTTGTGTATTGGTAAGCAATATCCTATTCCAGCTATAAGCAATGTCAGAAGGCAAATGAAGAAGGCTTGTCACCACATGTGCGTATAGTTTCTTGTCTGCTATTTTCTTTTTTCTTTTTCTCAGCCTTTGTAAGGAATGCTAATTTAACTTCCACGTTTATGTTGTTTGGGCACCTATCCCAAATTTAGACCGTCATTCAGCAACCTATTACACAAGTTCTCAATACAGAGCAGGGGTCCATGACAAATGCCGTGCAGCCCAGGGAGGGGGTGAAGTCTGTGGTGTTGAGAGAAGCACTGTGAGAGGCAGCAGATCCCAGTTCTTGGCCCTGTAAAACTCAGCACAAGCTGGGAAGCCACCACCTCACAGACAAGGGATAGGGTACCAGACAAGTGGCCAGGTGAAACCTAAATGCCTGTTCCTGGCTCCTACTGAGTTCCTACTATGACAGTTTATCTGTAATTTGGGAAAGAAACATATAATCTTACCAATTGCCCTGTAAAAGTTGTCAGCTCCTTGTTTACACAGTTCTATGAAATAGGTAGTATTTCAAGGTTACTTGTGACTTGCTTTTGTTCTGAGCTGACAGAGAATGTTGTTTCTAATTAACTCACCATGTTCATCAGAATCAAATTCTTCAAATCCTTGGGACCTGCATTGAGAAGAAATTACCTCCAAGTTTGATGTAGTAAGAAGAAACTAGCATTATTTAATCTGTTAGAAATTCATAGAAAATAATATGAAATTTACCGCATTTTGACTGACAAAGTAAAAATATTACAATATGACAATATTTCTCAAAATATATGTTCAGTAAAACCACAGTGGTATTAATTTCTGAATTATTATTTTTACATTAATAGAAAGGCTTCAAAGATATTTTACTAGGAATATGCCTAGTTATAGAAATAAGTATTTTATATTTACAGTGCACAATAAAATGTAGTCAGTGATGAAAGAACACTATGTAATGGAGTTCAGAATATCAGAAATAAAAGCTGCAGAGAAAAGATTTTCTGCTTTTCTCATCAGCAAAATTTTGTAATTACAAAGTTTGCTCCTATGCATCTAAAGTCTCTTTCACAGCACCAGGCTGAAGGCAATGCTTATTGAAGACTGACCCTTCCATCCTCTTTCTATATTTGTTTACTTTTTACTTCCATTTTAAAAACAGGTATGCTCACGGCTGAATCTCTTCCAGCTACTTTGATAAGTAACCATGAAGCAATTTTTGGCTCAAAAACCTGGGCTAATGGCAACCAAAATGTCTTGTGTTGGTTTTGAAGAATTTCTAAAAGACATAAGCTAGCTTCCAAGGATTCTGGACTCTTTGCTCTAAAGCTGGTAATCCCTCAAGTTCTTGGCATGATATACTGAAATTTTCAAAATATTTTGATTATCTCAAAACTAATTCCTCTGCCCCTTCTTTGGGGAAGCTTGAAACTGTGTAACTTTTGCTAATAAGTAAAATTCTTCTTTTTCAAGAATAGAATTTCTTGTAAAGTTGCAACTCTGATTTTTCTAGCCTGCTTTAAACTTGCTCTATATACAAGATAATGCAAAGCTGATGGTTTATGTGACGTTTCCAGAAGTAGCTTTAAAATGGCAACCTTCATGGCAGGATAGCATTTCATGTGGAAACTCATTAGAGGACTGGATTGGAACCTTGTGGCTAAAACTATTAGAGCAGGGCACGAGTTCTCAATAACAACAAACAAGTGGCAGAGGAAATATAAAATCTTGTCCAACAGCACTCATTTCCTTACTTGTTTTCTGCTTCCAAAATAGAGGTTTATTGCAAAAAAAAAAAAAAAAGTTATTCATCAGTTCTAACTTGGGATCAGGAAGAGCAACTGGGAATTTTGTATGAAAGGTCTTTATTTGTGCCTTTCCTGAGTATATTGCTATTTGATAAGGAGAGACAGAATTCCTATGATACCTCCATTCTCAAGTTAAAAAATGGAATATCCTCCCTTGCAGATATACACACAATATAGAGGCACCCATTTAAATAGCTCACTTCCAAGGTGGCCATATCCCAGCACCTACATAATTCTAACCGTGAAATCACAGTTTTATGACTGGCAGTCCTGTACCGTGCAGGTACTCTCTCAGTATTCTTCAAGCCTGCGCTCTGAGTTTAAAGCTGAAGAATAAAGGCACTTCTTTATTTGATAGTTTCAGCAGGCAGACACTGTGAGTATTGCATTATATTCATGTAGAAACAAAAACACAAATTTGACCTTTTTAACCCTATTGTGTGAAAAATCATTTGATCCTGAAGCTGAATCAGAAAAATCTCATTGTATCAAGGATTTAATTTGGTTTAAACTCAATAGCAGCTCTCTTTTTTAAAAATTATTCACAAAATGATTATATATCATATATATAGAATCTCGAGTTTTACTTTATCTTTATAATCAGAACTACTTTAACGCTTATTTAATCTTCTTTCTATCTGCCCCTTCCCCCAAACAGGAGTATTTTACTGCTTTTCTTTCATTCTGTCTGCATGTTGTCCATACATTCTGCAATTCCTGCGTTTTACTAGAATATTTAATGATCCTAGAAGAAAATATTTACGATAGAAAGTATTTCGTTATTATATAAGGGCAAATAGTATGGGTTTGCAGTGTAATCAGGCAGCTGCTCCGAGAACAAAACGCTTGCTCACGTTTTTGGGCAGCAGCCCTGTCTTTGTGGCAGTGGCCGCCAATAGTTAATTGCGCAGTGCCCCCTAGGGACTCCTGCCGCCGCCGGGATCCCCCAGCGTCCATCGCACTCCGCTCCCCTTCGCCTTTCTTGACCTTGAGAATAACTTTGAATTTCTTCCTATTCCAGCTATGGTGATAGGACTTGCTCTTTAACTCCTTCCAGTTTTTGTTTTGGTTTGGTTTTTCAAGTTGACTGTTAACATCTGTGGTTTACAGCATTCTGTGTATTTTCAGAGCATGCATATTTGGTTTAACACATGAAGTTTTCTCTATGTTATTTAAATGTGATGGTAACATTTTAAAACATTCTTTTCCAGTTTGGTATTTCTAGGAGATGTGTTTTCTTTTCAATTGTTTGTTAAAAAGGAGCTGTGTGAATTACCTTCTCAGAACCACAATTTGATCAGTGCTGGAAGAAAGAGGCTGGAAACTGCAGTACTTTGCACAGATGTCAGATACCTGATGAATGATTTCTTACACTTATTGATGTGGTGGTTTCAGGGAAATAATTGTAATAATGAGAACAATGATAAGGACATGTTTCCTTTTACATCACTCACATAGGTGAACTGAGATGTCCACAGAAAATTTGTTCAGAGGAAAGAAGAATTTTGCCAAAACTATTTCTGATCAAAACTGTTCAGAAATAAAAGATGGTAAAATGAGCAAAGGGCAGTAGGTTTTGAATAGGCTTCATCAACAGAGGGGAGAGGTCATCTGGGAAGATTAGTTATAGGAGCTATTAAATCACCTCTGTGACACTGTTAGAAGAAGCTGCTTAACATAATCATGTGCAATCAGTAAAAATGCTGTTTATTACAGAGCAGTTTTGATTTTCATATTTGGTATTGTTATGTAAGATGGTGTAATGTAAGGCCATACACATTTCCCAGTACAAATTAGCAGCATTAATGATTTATGTTGTTTACCTGACAACTTTCAAAGTAAAAAATTATTGGGAAATATCTCTCCAAACCTATTTCCACTGATACATTTATTAGAGATTTGCAAAAAATTTTTTCTTTTTACTGTAGTTGTAGACAACTGCAACTGATACAGAGTTTATATATCAACTAGTCCTGCATCCAATACCTCTGTTTGAGTTTGATTGTCTTTCTTATTGACACAATGTCAACCATCTCTTTGAAGTGCTTATCGTTTAGTGATAAGAGTCTACAAAAAACAATTGTCTTCTAATGTGGTCTCTCCTGTTTCGAATTAGACTTCTCTATGCATATTTTCTTATATGTAAAGTAGAGAGTAATATAATCACTTATGTTTCTTGTATATTTATGTCTGTGCATTATCTCAGGATGGACATGCCAAATCAGAGTTTTGTATTTGGACACATCTTGGTTGCAAGATGTTAAAAGTTGACTGTCAAATTTCATGAGACATGATAGAAAGACATGATAGAAAATTTGAGGGTGATGGAATCTTTGCCAGGGTGTTTGCTTCTTTAAAATTATTTTATTTTTCATATGGTTTTGGCACATATTCATATCTTTCAAGATCCTAGCTTATACTTTTTCCTGAGTTCCCCTTCATTCTACTTCATAGCCTTCTAAGGATGCATGTTTTTGTACCACAAAGTACAATACTCTTCCAGATAAACTGAGTCGACAAAGGGATGGCAAAGTACTCTAAAATCAGTAAACTTAACTCAGTCATAACTGTTGTAATGCTGCTTCCATAGTAATGCACAGTTGTGGGACCAAACATCTACTAGCAAGCTACCAAATTGCAGCAGATTATAGACAGGCTGTACACTCACTTATTTTACTGTTTTCTGTAAGTCTACCTTGTCTGTACAAATTAATAACATGCCAGAAATATAGAGCTGTATTTTTAAAATTTTACTTCCTTATTATGTCTTAGTTTGATATAATTCAGTATATTCCCTGCATATTCTTTTACCCCCATTTTGGTGATTTATTAGATGGCATTAGCATGTGTTGGCTCTTTCTTTCATTTTCCCTGATAATCTGCCAGCCAGAAAGAGCTAGAATGAGGTACAAGTGCAAGTACATACTTTTGGAAATCATTCTAAAGCATAATATATTGAAATGTTTTATAATGAATCCTTGTTTGCCAGAAAAATATTCAACCATGCCAGAAAATTATCTGTGAGGAATAATTCTACCCCTTCTTTCCTCCCCCTCTTCCCAATTTGTGTTGCTTGGAAGAGGAGACGAAAAATGGCACAGATGCATGCAGTATTGCACAAAGAGTATATATGGACATTTCAGTCACTGATATTTCCCCATTTTCTGATGCTAATGTAAGATATGTTGGTTTTGCATTTGTAATTAAGATGAACAGATGGTGAAGACTTAGTTTAAAGTAATACTGTACATCCATTAAAATAATCTCTGCTGACAGTGATTCTTTACTATAGCAAGACTTAATTGCATATATAACATGCGTACATCAGAAAGAACTCGGTCTTTAGCCATTTGCTCCATTAGGACAATAGTAAAACAGACGTCACCAAAACAGAATTTGTCCTGGAGACTCCTAAGAGTAACAGATGCATCTCTGCTGACAATATTGGCTTGCTTTAATTAATGAATACTTTATGAATAAAAGAAAACATAATTTCAGAAAATATGCAGAATTTCTTTTGAAAAAAGGCACCCATATTTTGCAGGAGGAATGTTCAGAAACACGACAGTAAGATTTTTAACAGATAAACTTGATGTTGCTTACGCTATTTCTCTCATGGAATAGTACACATTATTTTGGTGTCTTTGGCAAGCTTTATAAATATGTGTATTTTTGAACTGGGCTTTTGTTTTAAATTAGGTACATTGCGAAGGGTCTGACTGAAGCAAGTCCTTAAGCCTCTATAAAGCAAAAGCAGACGTCTGCAGTTTGCATTTTTCCATAGAAATTGTATAAAATGCCATCTTTCTCATTGTTTATATATGGGTTATACAAAAATATCATTATGTGTTTTCACCTTAAGGTCTATAGTTCACAGGAAATGGGACTTCATGTTGTATCTCCAAGGTGGGTATGTAACCTTCACCTGCTTTACAGAACAGGAACACATTTGTTGAGCAATAATATTTATTTTTCACTACAAAGAGAATTTGGTCATTGTATATTCATAACTCAACACTTTTTCTGTTTACTTCTTGTCCTACCTACCAGCACCACATAGGTAACTATTTTCTGTGATAATGGAAAATACCGAATTCTAACCTCTGAGGATATAGTTTGGCAGAAATACTTTCCTCCTTTCCCCAAGCTTCTAAGTACGTATATTTTACTATTGTTGTGATTACCAAAAATTAAATATAAGGTTTGATTAGCATTTCTGCAAGTTTTTTGAACTAAGATGCATCTTCTATTGTGCCAAAACTATCAGCAAAATCACTGTACAGTGGCTGAACAGGTCTTTACTGAGAAAAACAGTTGTCCACTCTAGTTTCACAAAATCAGTGAATCCCCATCCTTTGTTGTGCGCTTTATCTGTTGAAGGCCTGGGCTCCATACTCTCCTCCTCAGGAGTTGTCACTATCCATGAGGATATCTTGGAGACTGTAGTGTGTCATACCTTGGTTTAAATTCCATCTTTTTTCCTGTTAAATTTCTGCTTTGTTTAAAAAATATTTAGATATTTATTGAAGCAAAAACTTGAACCCTGAGGCCCCATTTTCCACATGAGTACTGCAAACCTCATGTTACTGAGTCATTTTCACTGTGCCTCAGAATATTTAAGTATATTAAGCCAAGTGGAATAGCACCAGCAGGAGAGATTGAGGGAGTCTTTATCCTGGAATATGAAAATTCTGCAACATGGTAGTTAAACATTCTTCCAGGAGATATGGTTCAAAACCCCTCAGGCAAAAGAAGGAATTGAACCAACCTTTCTTTTATTCAAGATGAGCTGTAGGGTAAAGCAGGACAGAGGTGCTGCTTTCTTTTAATCAATACATTAATTTTCTTTGAAATATCTGAAATTGAAATTAAATACTTCTCTTCAGTGTGTGTACCTCCTTCCCATCCCCCAGCTAAAATTATTTTAAAATAATTTGGGCAGAAATCTGTGGTTGGGAAAGGACATGGTTTCACAGCCACATTGAAAAAATCTTTCGTTTGCATAGATTTCATTCTGGTGACAGAGCAAATAGTCTTGTAAATACAGCTGAGGTATATGGATTGTGCTCACTGATAAAGGAAATAAAAAAGACAAGGAGTAAGACAGACTGGGACCCAAACGAACAAAAAAGGCTGCAAATTTTACAAAACATTCATTTGTCTAATTTTCTCAACATAATAAAGAAAGGATGGGTTTATTTGGGGATTTAGCAGAAATTATTGATTAGAGGAGTGATGTATTTACTGGATGTGGGATGGGTAATGTTTCTGAATGGGTATAGAAAATATCTCTCCAAAACTGGAGTGATCCATAAGTCATAGGATGCAGAGCACAAAACACCAACACACTAACATACTGAGAAAGGCTTTAAACAATAACTGAGTAAATCTTGGAAGAGTTCCAAAGAAACCGGGAACAGAAGAGGAACTACATGCACATTAATGGGGTTTAGACAATAGAGATAGTGCAGCAGACATTCGTGAATGGAGTATTAGCTCTTTAATTATAATAATTACCTAAGTTTAAGGTCAAGGCACCTGTGCATTGCTGTCTGTGAGAAACTGATTAAAAAATTAGAAGTAGCATTTAATCTCCGTGATACAATTTCCAAAAATTCTCTTAGAAATTTGGATATTGTCAAGATTATTACTTATTATTTGTATTGTACCTAGAGACATTGACTGAGATGGGTCCCATGTCACCACCCTGAAATCATTGATATCAAGATTGACTCTCTTATCTCTTAAAATAAAATACAAAATGAAAATTCTCCACCGGGAGGAAAACCATGAGAAATGAAGACTCACATCTTATTTTATTCTGCTTTCCCATTCACACTGAATGTGGAAATGAAAGACTTCATTTTGTTCCCTTTAGTAATTCAGAAAAGTCTATTCCTGGTCTTGGAAATTAACTTTTTAGCTAATTGGTTGGTATAACCTCACGTTTGCTGTAGGGGAGCCCTATCTGAGAAGCAGTGAAGGTGGATCTTGTCACCTGGGCATGGATGAAGCACGGAGCTTTGCAAAGTATCTCTGTCTGGAAACAGCACTACTCATATCATCCCAGTTACGTTCATGGCTTTTGGGGGCTCTGTCCTGATTTCTGAGCAGGAGAGTGCAGCTGTGGGAGTAGCTCGTGCTTGTGGGACACCTCATGCACCCAGTAGGTGACCCCAGGGTCTGCCAGCAGCGTTTGTGCCACGTGCTTCCTGGTTTTGCTCGCTGCCTGCCGTATTAGGTAAGTCTGAATTTGAAAAAAAGCAGGTAGAGATCAGTGAGGTGCATACACAGAAAGATTTCTTTTCCCTTTTGTCTCCTCCCTCGAGATACAAGTATCTGGAGTTGGAGGCAGCAAAAGAAAGCCAGTTTCAATAGGAACGGATACCAGCATTTTTTATTGAGAACACAGAGGAGACTCGATGGAAGAATGGGTGTCGAGTTGAGGGAATTATGGAATAAGCAGAAGAGCGTGGAAGAAGGAGTAAAACAAAGAGAAGGAAATATTAGAGGTGATGGAGTCAAAGATATGGAGATGTGTTATATAAGAAGACATTTACTAAAAGCTTACAGAGATGAGAAGCCTAAGGTTATTTCTAAAAAGAAGGGAGCAAGTAAGTGCATGAAAAAAAGTCATAGGAGGGGACAAGAAGAAACCTGGGAAAACAGACTGAAAAAGAAAAGGTGACAATTTCGAAGAGAATTGCTGTAATTTGTTATAACTATTGCTCTGCAATGCCATTTCTGACAGAAGAATATTTCCATCCCAGTAAAAATATGAGATTTTTATAGGGCTTTTAAAATGAGTAATTTCTAGTAAAACACATATGGAAATTTTAGTGTACGTTTTTACTTTAGAAAACAGTCCTGATTTCAAAATTTTAGTTTGCGGTTTGTTGACTTTCTCTCTTTTTGCTACTTCCCTCCTTTTTCCTAACAACTCAAATCTGCACCATCCTCGGAAAGAAGTGTGTTCCAGACGAATTTTGACAATCTAAAAAATGTCAGAAATTAAGAAAAACATCTCACAAGTGCAATTCACAAAAAGGAAGAACTGCTTTTTCAAAAGGTCACACAAAAGAATAAAAAATACAGACTAAAACAAATACAATAGTATTTTGTGATGAAAAAATTTAAGCAACGTGTCCACAAAAGCTTCACTGGGGAACCAAAGACATTTTCTGGTTTGTATTTCTCAAATTTCTTAGGGGAAAAGAAAATATTGAAAGAATATGTTAAAACAAAAGCAACCTTTGGATCCCTTTCTGACCCTGAAGCAAGTGTCAGGCTATCATTGCAGAGGAAGATGTTTTCTCTCCAGCTGTGGCCTGTGGTTGATAACCAGACCTTTTACATTTCAATTGTAAGTGTTAAAGATGTCATAAAAGAAACAGAATTAATGTTTTTTCACCATTGTACGTGCTCACCCCCTCTCGTGCTTTCATTAGTTCAGGGGTCACTGTTTACCTTCACATTTGAGGTAAAATGCACTAGAGATGATCACTGGAAAAAGAAATTCACCGAAGATGAACTGAGAAAACTAGGTGCCTGTGGTGAAATTCTGGGCAAAAGCACAAAATTAACTGTCATCCTAGCCAAAGAAGGTGAGTAACTCCAAGTCAGTACCACCATCACTCTGATTGAAGTAGTGAAAGAACATTGAAAGAGCCTGTTCTAGGTGAGAGCAAGCCTAAAGATGAGGAAAATGATTAGAAGATGAGAGGATTGAAAGCTTTTAGTGAATCAAAAGCACCTGTTAACAATAAATAAATAAATAAGTAAAAGTGAAGAAGAAGAACCCTTCTTCATTTTCTTGAATGTTTTGGTCAGATAAAACCAAGTCTTGCAGTTTCGTTTGACAGTATCTTGTGAGAGGGATTGCAATAACATTAAAGTGTGGCAAGAAATTAGTAATATTTTGTGGTTAGAATATTGTTACAATGAAAGCTGAGACCAGGGCTGATTGTTTTCAATATGATTAAAAACTGAAAGTTTGACTACAGCAGAAAACTAAGAAAAAAGGTCAGTAGGATTATTTGCTTTATAATACTACATAAACACTTCAAGAGGGAAGGTTCTGTAGGTTAATATATAAGCATATGTGGAAGCAGTTGCTGCTTTAGAAAACTTGCCATTTAAAAGCAGAAAGAAGTAAAAGGATAGGAGGGAGATCTGAAAGGAAGCTAGTGTACTTTCCAGCAAAGGTTTATTCTGAGAATTATTTTTTAAAATATTCTAAAAGCAGCTTGACAGTATCTCAGGCTAACTAGAGATATTGGGAAAGCCTTACTGGAAAACAAATCAATGTGTCTTTCATAATACTTGCTTTGGTAAAGTGTCTTTTCAGGTTGCTTCCAGCAGAACATTTTTTGTCTGAGGAGAAAAAGAGTGCTGGTCTTCTGATTCCTCGCTAGCCAATATCTTTCTCACTGGCTTTTTAGGGGAAATGATCTGAGACTTTGGCTGTCATTGCAGTCTCACTGCAAACAGCTTCTCCTCCACCAGTGTGCAGGTACTTTCTGAAATAGTCCAATTAATTTAAATGTGCAAATAGTTTCTACCAGAAGCAAGAACAGATTCATAATATGGCCCTTAGTTTTGGGGCTGGGAGGCAGGGGGGGAGTTTCTGCCCTAAAAGTTATTTTTTCTTTCACCTAAGAATTTAATTTGGAAGGCACTTATGTGGGAGAATTTACTTAATTCTGTAGAGTGCTCTAGGTTCCAAAGTCAGAAGTGCTAAAACCTTTGCAGGGTTTTCTTCCCCACTAATTATCATCCCTGTGATCGGATGGGAATTTATAGAGTAGGCTGATAGTTCTGTGTAATGATCTTATATTGTAAATGAGAATATTTGTAGTTTCTGGTGATATTTGCATTGTTTACTCAGGGCAAAGTAGAGAACATCCTTCTTTCTATTGACATGGAATCACAAGGGTTTTGCAAGGCATATTTGAGAGAGAATGGCTAGCAATATTTTCAATGACAAAATTTGTCAACATGTAAGGTGACAAAGGACAATAAGTGAGAATGGCGAAAGCTTTTTTTCTTGTTAAATTTTAAAATTGACGAATAGCTTCACCAGGCAGAAACACAGCAGAATGAATTGTAATAAAGACGGTGTTTTGGTAAATTATCTTTGTTAGTGAGGAGAAATCAATGTATTGATTTATTCTTTTTATGTGCAGAATCTAGTTATAGAATGCCTCATAAAAATCATCCTTTTAATCCTTGTATAAGAGTAAGTTAGAGAAACTCCAGGTCACAGTGTTTCATTCTCTTTTTGCTTCTGGAGAGTAAGTTTGAATGGCAGAATGATAAAATCATATTCTTACTGATTTTGAAGGGTGCTTAAGAGTAGCTCCCCTAGCTTCAAGTTGGGGTAAAAAGAAAAGGTATGTGTTTGTGTAAGTGAATGTAGCCACTGACTTTCTGCAACAGCTCACCTGAGCAGACACGCTAATGGCAACAATCTCTGTAAACCTGAGCAAGGCATCCTTCTGCAGGGCAAAGGAAGAGGTTAGAAGTTTCGGGAAGCTTGAATTAAACTTTCAATGATGCCAGAAGGCTACAAGAATTGAGTGCTGTTCTCTGTGTATTTTATTATGCACTCCAAAGATACTGGAAAAATATTTTAATTATCTTAATTTTCATCTCTAAGCTCCAACATACCTCCTGTGTTGTTTCCAAAGTAACAGATCCAGCCACACTACTACCATATTTCTGAAAGTTGTAGGATATAATTTGGCAAACTTAAAAATGACAAATTTGACACTTGGGATGAAGTAGAGGGAATTGAACACAATCACCTCTGACTCTGTATTGTGGGCAGTAATAAAAATACACTTTTATCAAGGAAGTGGACAGATACACATGGTACTGGTTCAACCTTGTTAGTGTAAATGCACTGAATTAGAGTGAGTTATACAAGTGTATACAAGTGTAAAGGCAGCACAAAGGAGAAAAATCAATCTAGAATATTTTGAAAGCACATGCAATCTCATTTTTGCTACTGTGCTGCTGAAAGCAACTCAAATGCTTTTTGTGTACTGTTAGTGTAAACTTTATTGGCATGTGTGAGAATGCCCTTTCCTGGACGTTTAGCATGGGGCAAAAATGCATAGGCTTTTTTTCACCTGCTCTGGAGACTCAAACCAAGGGAAAAAATGTTAGCTTGGTTTGAGGCGGCTTTGTTTTCACCCACTGGATTTATTTTGCCAATTAGAATCACCGTGAGAACCACTATGAGATGATGCTGAAGAGGGTGTTCAGTGAAAAATGCTTCACCTATTTGTTTCAATTCTCCCAGCAGGTGTTTAGTTGTAAAACAGTAATTTAACATATAGAGTAACCTAGAATCTTTGCCAGATGCTTATTCACCTATGCTGTTGGCTTAAATGAAAATACAGATGACTGGACCAAACTTGATGTTTGTAATATCATTAGTCATAGGAATAAATGGGATTATTCATGGTTTGTTTTCCTTTAAAAATAGAAGGAAATAAAATTCTGATGAATTAACATTGCAGGCATAGAATTTCCTGTATTTTTCTAGAAATAATTTCTTATAAAATTTTTCAGGCTTTTGAGTAATATGTGGTTTTTAAGATCCTGATTAATTAAAAACGAACATAAACATAGTCTGTTTCATGTGGTTTTAAGCATAACCCCATGCTCTCTAATTTTTCCAAAATACTTCCTCAAGTTTTCCAGCCTACTTTAAGGCATTTTCCAAGCATTTGTTTGATATTCCCTGCTCTGCAGTTGGACTTTTTCTTTCAAATTGATTCCTTGATTTGCAAGATGTCATAGTGTTCCACTTGAACCAGGTAGTGCAGTGTTTGTGGCACTAGGACGCAGGGTGGAGCCCTCTTGACTAACAGCCAATGTCTGATACACTTCCCTGTGTTGTGCTGGGATGATAGAGTGAGGGAGAACCAAACCTTCACAGCCTCAGCAGTTTCAGCTCGGGTACCTAGGAAAAGGTACTTGGCAACAGCTCACAAATGGGGGAAAAGATTTTGCAAAGTAAAATGAAAAGCATGTGTGCCTTAAGGAGTGTGTTTCTTTGTCTTTCAGCAATTATTTCTACAATTCTCATCTGCTTTAGATATATTTTGTATATTCAGGTTTTGTTCTCTGACAAATTCTGTTCAATAACTGGTAGAAATCGCAGATCTTCAGCAAACGTCCCAGGTTTTTACACTTACAGATGTGTAAGATTTTCCCTGTTTTCCCTCTGCCTTGTTCTGCTTCATATTTTGGCATTCATATGCCTCACCTTTTTAAAATACAATATATTTCCATGGTGCATTTGTGTGTTTGTGCACTCTGTGAAATTTCAGCTCAGCTGTGCTACAATATACATGCTGTGTATATTGTACAGTGAGAATCTATTGTCCTGCCTTTGTCATTTGATCTCGATTTCGTTCCTTTCCAAGACAGTGTAACTTCCGTGTTTTGACCTTCCACCCCCTTTCAACATTTCTCCAGAGAACTGATCAATACCTGCTGCTTTCCCTTTATTCAGATGATGGATAGTTTTGGATAACTCTGTAATCTTTGCTCTCCTGTTCACCATCAGATTCTCCAAGAACTGACCTTCATAGAGGAATTTTTCAGTGGCATTCGGGACCCATGTTAAAGAAAATCCGGTGAGGTT
Source organism: Acanthornis magna (assembly GCA_036785705.1). Lineage (NCBI taxonomy): Eukaryota > Metazoa > Chordata > Aves > Passeriformes > Acanthizidae > Acanthornis > Acanthornis magna. Next base: position 13,155,624 of record JAWUZG010000012.1, read on the forward strand.
CTCATGTTATTTATTTGAATTTCCTGAAACAGAGGAAGCAGAACACAATAGAAGTGAAACATTTGAGTTCTGACCTCTTGAAGGGTTCCATAAAGCTTCCCCAGCTGAGTGTCATTTGATCCCCTTCTATGTTTCTGTAATCTGTCCTTGACCCAGTTCTAAGTGTGATCCAGCACTCTCCAACAGGTTAGTGTCACATGATTGAGTGTATAAGTATTTACAGGAGATGTCTAAGTGAGAAAATAAGGTATTTACTGCTCAAAGAATGTAAGTTTGGTGTTGAAGCCTCTTTCTGGTTCTCTGAAGTGACTCACACAGAGCCAGAGATGAGAAAAATTTTCAGAGGAATTTTTCATAATCCTGCAGGAAGCCTCCCCCTTTTAGTCTGAAGAAGGAAGAAGAAAAGCAGATCTGTCCTTGCCACGTAGTTAGGCAGAATTATGACTTTGATACTAAAATGGAGGGTAGAATACACCTACTTGTGCTTAAAGTTAGGACCAACAGAGCACTATTTTGAACTAAAGGAAGGAGAAATAATGAGCAATTGCTATTTTGTGAGGGAGTGGAATCTGACCAGATGATTCTAAATCTGAATGCAACAGCATCCAGCTTCCAGCAGAGAGGCAGCTGGAATTGCCTAGGCACAGTAACCAGGAGGAACTGACATACCTGAAAAAAGTGAATGATTTTAAATGAGTCCCAAACCTCCACATTAACTTTGAGAATACTCTCTAAAATATAATTTGAATTGCTTTTTAAAATGTCTTGTGGGTTTGTTTGTTTTTTTTTCATTTCAGATCTATGTAATATGCATTAATTTTTAGATCTGTCCCTTTCTATTCTTCTTCTTACTCTGTGCATTATGTATATTTGTATCCAGCTGTGCACATGCTTGGGTGCATCATGGATTGGTCTATATGGTAGAGTCATGAAGTATTTATGACTAGATCTTAGTCTCAGATGGACAAAATTGTACCAATATCTCATGATGAACACAAAACAGACCGACAGCATGTCATAAATATGACTGAATTTTGACTTCAAATAATTGAACTGACAATACACAATAGTACCAGACTCAGTAAGACCCGCTGAAATTATCCTGATTTTAAAATGGCTATGTCAGCATAACTTCTTGACATTCATATTATAAACCAGCAAATAAAAACAAAAGTTTCTGGTGGAGTGTGTGTGCTAATTTTTAGCACTTCGTCCCTTCATCCTTTTCTTTAAATGTTGGCTTTTTAAAAGTGTAAGTTCTTCTGTTCTCTGGTGGCATTTAGGAAGAACTTACTTTGAAGGACTTTTTGACGAGGCAGTAATTGATTTTATATAAAGGCAGACAAATTCTAACGCACACACACATAATGTTACACCTATGATTTCCCATTTATTTGATTAAATTTTCAGGTTGAAGGAAATGTTTTGTTGAGCAAAACACAATACAGATATTTCAGCTTTTTTAGCTTTTTGATATAAATAGACTTGATTTAGTTTTTGTTTTAAATAGAAAGCCTAACAGTTTCATTTCTAAATTGCTTTAACTAAGAAAATGTTGTTTTCCTTCAGATAAAATTATGTGAAATCAAGATAATCTTCTGAAATACCTATCTGATATTGGTGGGAAAGAAACCCACAACACAGCCAAAAGAATCTCCTGATTGTGTGAGTTTTAAAGCAGAAACAAATTTCCTGTCCTGATGAACTGCACACCATTGACTGACTCGTGTGGTGTCTCAGAGGCTTGGATACTGTCTCGAGAAGGTAGAGTTACATAAATCAGCTTATGTTACTTCTTTGACATGTTGATATGATTTTCCCATCCTCCAATGTTGCGTTATTTGCAACAACAATAATGTGTGTGTTATTTCAGACCATCTATTAGTAAGGGCTTCAACCAAAAGCTGAATAGTTTGCTACTAAGAATAGCTGCACAGAATGCTACTACATACAATACAGATCAGTAATGCAAAGCAGTTTGTGACATGTATTCCCAGGTTAAGAGGATTTCTCTTAGATACATTGAATTTTATTTTTGCTTAGTCCTTCTGAATGGTGCCAAACTAAGAATAGAGAGTAAGGCAAAAATTACACATTATGCACAGTGTAGAACAAAGTGGTCCACATGCTGCCCCTTGAACACACCCAGATAAATCCAGATTGTTAATTTTTACACCTTTATTGGATTTTGTGATGCTGAGATTTGTGATAGTTGTCATCTAGATTCTTCTCAAAGCCTTAGTTCTTAGAATCTAGGAATTGCTTGGAAAATATGCCTTTTTCTCATTCTCTCTTCTTGTTTTGCTTTTCCTTCCTTCGTTTATTTCCTTTCTTTCTTACTTTTTGTTTTTCTAGCTTGGTTTTTTTTTCCTGTCTAATAATTTTATTGTTTCCATGGCTAGACAAAAGCTTGAAAACATATTCTGAATAAGTTTTTTTTTAAAGGGTATATCTTACTTCAAAGCAAATTCAGTTTTTCAGTAGAACATAGAACATAGGTAGATATTAACAGAATTTTCTGTTTCTTCATCCGTAAGAACTAATTTATCCCAATACCAGTACAAGCCACTCTCCTCAGATGGCACTCAGTCCTCCTGAGCTCAGGGAGAAGCAGAGAGAGGATTATTGTGGAGAGCATCACATGACAAGGGGAAAAAGATGTTTTGGGCCTCTGGCTGCTGCTCTAGGATGTCCTTCTGCCTGATCTCATTAGATCTTTGCACTCTGCACCAAAATGAGCACCAGATTTAACTGACCTGGACAGGGTAGTTGGCTGAGATGTCATGAAAACAGATTTTTGCCTCTAGTGCACCAGGAATGATTGTTTGAACTCAGAGGTCAAGGCTGTATTGCCAATTTAAAGACTGACTAAATTTGACTGACCAACATTCAGGCAGGCATGGATTGAATTTCACCATGGAGGAGAGGATGTAAATTCTGCAGCAAAAAGTCTTCACATTTTATATCTGTTTAAAAAAATTATATACATGTATTGACATATATTCATGAAAAAGGTGCTAGAGGGTTTGGGATTTCTTTTTCTTCTGACTTTGTAGAACAGTATAAATTTTTATATTCACTGGAAAATGACAAGCTGTTTTTACGTGATGGCTTCATGTCAGTGCTAAGGGCTGCAGCTATGATTGCCAGAGGGATGAAATGCCCATTAAAGATGGCAATTTTACTAGCACTATAGGATTTCTGGGTACAGTGAATTTAACCATTAAAAAAAAAAAAAAAAAGAAAGAAAAAAAAAAGTTTTTTTAGCAGAAACATGCACTTTTTCCTAGATTCAGTTTATAAATACCAGTCAAAGTATCATTGTCTTTATCTGTGTGTGTATGTGATTACTTTCAAGATGGAAAATGGGCATTTCCACACAGCTTGAAAGCTGTGATCCTTGAAAACCCATCTTTATTCTCTGTCAAGGATGACTGGAGTAGATTACACTGTAGTATTAAAAATACTAAACCACAAAAACCTTGAACCGTTACCACAACTAAGCTATCATAATAATGGTAATTTTTTTTAAAATCTAGAATTTGCAATAAGTGTCAGCTTTCTTTTTTAAATAAACTATCACTTTATCACTATAAGAGCATTTACTTATCCTTTGCAATCTGCATTTATTAATAACACTAATGTAAAAATAGAGCAATTATATTTAAATGACACAGCTAAATATTGTGTCAGTGGTATGAAGCAAAAGGCAGTGCTGCTCATTTCTTGAAGAATACCATACTTCATGAAAGCTACTTTTCCAGGTTGTGAAACCCAGCAGGGCCTTTCTGACAACAAGCTACAACTTTCAAGTAAATTACATAATGCAATACATCGAGTTTCTGTATTTTACATGGTTATATACACATTATGTGTGATTTTTTTCCGTGCTCAGAAAAGTTCTTTGAGTTAAAACCCACTCCTCTGCATACTAATGTAAATCGTAAAAAAACCCCAAGGAAATTAACAGTTAAGCCATTCAGCTGTTCACCTACACTCCACTCACTTAGTTACCTCCATTCTGTTACTTCCCACACACACATCTCCATCCTCCACTTGAACAACCCCCAATTATCTCAATAATAAACCACTGTGTTTATAATAATGGAGCTGGGAGCATCATCTATCAGTTTAAGGCAAACTTACTGTTGTATGGCCATGTTTTCATTTATTCATATGAATGAATTTCAGATACCTAATAGAATTTCAGTTACTTATAACCTTTATCAGAATGAATTTTTCCTGTGTGCATACCTCAGTCTAAAATTTTGTGAAAACTGCAGCCAAGGCAGCCATTTACAACAGAAATGCTGAGGCAAGGTGAGTAAATTTGGTCAAGATAAAATACATTGGTGACTTTTTTTGAGCATGTAGAATTTTTTCGTATTTGGGGCAAGAGTCTGAATTGATCAAGAAAACAAACTTTTTATCAAATCTGTGGAATTCTACAAACTTTAGATAGGTCAGAACCATTTAGGCTGTGTATAATTTGGCCAAACTTTGCAACTCTGTCTGAAATGAGAAAGGTTCACCCTGAAGTTGTAGGTAATGGACCAGGATTTTTCATTCAGTAAAAACTTTCAGTTTATGTGAGCTTTGCAATGCCTGAGTCTGGGCCCTAGAAACCAATATTCTATGCTTCTTTCCCTATTATGCTTTCCCTTTCATTATTTTTTGCATTTTTTTGGGACCCACAAAGTTCGAGTTATCAGCCACAGCTCCTCCACTGAGTTGCAAAGCAGGGCACACAAAAACCGCATTTTCCTGTAGAATACTGACACCGGTGAGGAAGCTCCTGTTGTGTTGCTGAGCATTGCCCTGACACATGAACAGGCAGGCTCTTGCCGTGGTTTCTGAAGGCAAAGTGAAGATCTGAGGGGGGATTTAAAAAGGCAGAACGTGAAGGCTTTGCAGATACTGATAGACAATTCCTTCCCCAAGTGCGAGGGGCAACAGAGGAAAGAGCATGACTGGGCTTGTTTTGAAAGCATTGCAGTCAGAGGAAGGTACCTTGGCTCATAGACTAATTGGAAGCGAGAGCTGACCTTTGATATTGAACATGAGAGGGTCAGTGGTGAGCAGATAGGCCACAAAGGGCTTTGGAAGTCAAGACAAGTCATTTGTGTCTAATTCGACTGAGAAGGCTACAGAGAGCCAGTTCTAGGGAGTGGCAAGGGAAGGAGATTTGTGTCGAGCTTTAGAGAGAAAGGGCTGAGACCGGAGGCGGGAGAGGGAGTTGGGAGAGCAAGGGAAGTGACTGGACAATCTGAGATCAGCAACAGCAATGAAAGGGGGAGGGAGGATGGGACGTTTGAAGCAACCTTCGTATGAATGAAAGCTTGACAGAAATGGCAGCAGTTTCTGAATTATTATAATATATTCCAAAGACATGCCAATTCAGGAGTTCACAATGCAGCTGTTGTTTCTGAGGGAATGAGAAATTATTTTACAATTTATGCAAAGGACTATTAAAAAGGTGGCAGACGAAGAAAAAATATCTGCATAAAAAGGAAAGTTAATTGCTTCATAAAATGACTCACTGAGTGGTTCAAAAATCTTCTCATGCATAAACAGCAAAGTTTTACTGTTTGGGTTTTGTTATTTGGTTCCTTTATATACTGAAAGAGTAATTTTCGCAGGCCAGTATCTCTAGAAATAGTGGTAGTTACATAATTGGATGTTATGAAACAAAGTTGATACCTCTTAGCTTTAGCTTCCTGGAATTGGAAAGTTATAGGAACTGAAAAAAAGTGGTTTCATTTCTATTTGCTGAATTTACCCATGGACATTTGTTCTAAGTGTTCATTATGTGCCTAACCTTCACCTTTCTTCTGGGAATATCAGAGATATAACTTTAGCTGAGCGCGAATCTCGTCACCAAAAAAAAAAAAAAAAATAGTTGAAGTTATTGCCCTTGTAAATTTCCAAGATAAAATAATAAGTGTAATGGGCAGTGGACTTCCGGTGAGCTTAAATGCTGTTCTAAAAAACGGCCACTGTAATAACCGAAAGTTCTCCTTGGAGTTTTCTGTCAGTTGATTCTATTTCTCATATGACCACACATGAAGACCCCTCTGAAATGCTCATTGCTGCCTCCAAATCATGCCTGTGACTGGCAGTATTCTGTACAATCATGAGTGTTTTGTGATCCCAGGTGTCTCATACTGGTATACAACAGGTGTGTTTAGATGATGTCCAGAAGTCCAGTGAAACATGGGCTCTGTTCTGATGAGTGATGTGCAGACGTGGAGCCAAAATGATGCTGGCTTTGTGGCAGCTGTCTAATTCCTCATTTTAGCACGGAGGCTGATTTCAAAGCAATGTTCTGCAAAGAATCCATCACCAACAGAACTTGCGGGGGTGCCGTTCATTCATGTAGGTGGCTTGTAACAAATCACAGACCTGTTCTTTTATTTCAAAACCAGCAGCTGGATGTTGTAGTTAGGCAGGTGTCTAAAAATCTGTCATCTATTTCAAAGAGGAGAGCAGTTTTCCAGAGTAGATGAGCTAGCTGCCAGGCTTGAGAGAAGTGGGGACTTCTCTTCCAGGAGTGGGGACTTGGGTAACCTTAGACTTTCACATACATCTCACATACATACAAAAATGTATGTTTTCTAATTTCTAGCTTGGAATTTGGATGGAGATGTTCCTCTAGACAGATGGGAAACACAAAAGCATTGCTAATAGCACAAGGCCCCTATATTCATCTCTATATCTCTGTCTATATTTTCATTTTATTTTTTAGGGCAGAGTGTGCTTGGGTGGGATGTTCTTAATGTGGAGGTTTGCTTGTGGGCTGGTACTAGAGACAATGGTCTTATTTTGATGGATAATATATATGTGTTGTGTCATAGCACCTCATATTTGCAGAGGATTTTATTCTAGATAAGTTTAAGAAAAGATGTAGACTGTGTCGTAATACAGAAATTATTTGGTCAGCATTGACTTCAAGATATTGCCCACAAACAAGAGTGGATAATTTCCCTTCCTAAATGCGGGGGGTTATGTGCCACAAGCATAATTACACTGTTAAAAATCAAGCCAAAAATAACGGTTCTCAAATGATGGAAGTGCCCAGTCCAGTGCAGCTTCCCTTGTGCTCTCTCCAATGATTCTCCTTTGCTCCCCTGTAGCAAATCAGGACAGCTGGCTATTCAACCTAGCTGATTTTCTGTCTTGTCTCTTGTTCTCCCTCACATATGATTTCCCAGGCCCACAATACTAACTTCTTTCTGCTCTATTTTGGTGCTAGCAGTGCTAATAACACCAAGGTTGTGGGTTCAATCGCTGTATGGGCCATTTACTTAAAAGTTGGGACTTGGTGGTCCTTGTGGTTCCCTTCCATCTCAGAATATTCTGTGAATCTGTGAATAATCATGTCATACTACTGTGCTTAGTTTCAAAAACTGGAGCAACTATTAGCTCTTTCATCTTTGATCAAGACAAATTCTAATTAAATTAATTTTCTAAGTAGTATGCAAACAATTTTTTTCTGATCAACCCTTTTCTCCTGTTCCATAAGGAATCCTACATTTTTATCCTGCCTTAAATTGTGAACATGAACATAGTGAAAACCTCTTTGTTTTAAAGACATCGTCCTTGATGGCCCCACCTATTATTCTGCTTTCCTGTGGCAAGTCATCAAGTTTTGTTGCCCTTCTGTATCTAAAAATATATCTTAGTATTTTTTAATGTAATTTTTCTTCTACCAGTTTGTCAAACAAGCAGAAACTGCTGCAAATAACTACAAAGAACTGACCTTTATAGAGGACATGAACGACATCTTTTTGTCACATCTCATGATATCAGTCAATTTGATAAGCACAGCTGAGGAACAGTTTAAGTAATACTGCATACACTTGTAATATTAATTGTAAATTCAGACAAATTGTAGTTATCGGTCTATCCAAATTCTTTTACGTGAATTTTGTAAGGCCTCTCTGCCTGCTCTCCTCTTATTTTGTGATCTTTGTTGTTTTCATGGTGCTGAAAGAAGTATTTCTGGTCACACCTTAATTTTTTACAAAAGAATATGCTTTTCATGTCCTGTTTTAAGAAAAGCTCCCTCTCAAGAACCCTCCTTCCCTAAAAAGGTTGGTAAAGAATCAAAAGGTAGGTCACTGGGTTTAATTTATGATGGTAGAGCCATTTAGTACACAATGTCCTTCTCCCTCGTAACTGATGAATTGACATTATGAAATAAAATGTCCCCAAAGATATCTATATACCAGTTTGCAAGGCGAACATACTCTGCTATATGAAGTGAAGGGATCTCGTGTTAAAGGACTAATGCTTGGAACATCTGAGAGCTCTTTAATGTTATTTACTCAGTGTTGGCTTGAAGCCAGTGACAGAAACCCTTTAGATACAACGGTGAAAAATTGGGCCCTGAGAGACATTGTAATAACAAATTACCTCTCTCTTTCCTCCTCAGTTATCTCCACCCGTGAGATGGGAATAGCCTGTTTGTCAGAGCACACTTGTGAGATGTAATTCATTAATGCCTGTGAAATTTTTTGAGATCATAGGATGGAAGCCTCTGTTCAAGTGTCAGGTATTATTAGCTCTCAAACTAAAGCTATTTTATATTGCTGCATTAGAAACTACATGGGCACTCTTGTTCCATGCAAATAATGAGCAGTACATGAGTGACATTTTGTTTGGCTTAATAGGATAGTCTGTCCACAGTACCAAAGGAAGGGCTTGTGTAAGCACAGGGACATTAGGGAGCGCTGATAACACACTGGGCAAAGTCACTCATTCCAGATATATTTTGATCTGGGAATTCAAGGAACTAGGAAAGAAAAAAAGTAAATTAAAAAAGAGAGAAAGACACTAAGAGGTTGGTTGAGGCAGGAGGTAGGAGAGTGGGGTGGGAGGAAAGGAGGATGGCAGGTGGAACAGAGCACATAACGTGAAAAAAAAAAGATGATGAAAAGCAGAAAAAGTTGTAAAAAGTGACTTTTCAATTAAAATGTAAAGGCAGATGGATGTTTATTGCAAAAAACCACAACTTACAAAAACAAGGCTGTAATGCCATCTTGGGGTTTCTGGTGACATCTCAATCCAGCAGAGCTCTTCTCATTTGGTTTGTGAGTGTCAACAGAAACCCCTTGATGCTATTGAGGCTCACAGTTGCCTCTTATTGATTCTGTATTATTTCAACAGTGGAAAAATAACACCTTTATTTTCACAGCCAAAGTATCTCATACTGTGATAGAAATGTACATGAGCTTATTGAATCTCATCTCTGTTCATTTCTGTCTAGCTTCCAACACCTAGGTAGTGTTATCACTGTGGGTTAGAGAGATATGTGTTCTTTTATGGCTATCAAGTGAAAGACTATTTATCAAATATACCGTAGTCCAAGTCTTTATTAGGCTAAGGGATATAAAGTGTCCAGCTGTCTTCTGTTGTTTATTATTTTAAACTCACCTCATCATTACAAATATTACCCCAAACAATCCTCTTATTGATTCTTCTGATGTGTAGTATACAACTTTCTCATTTTCAGACAGGATAATCAAACTGGAATAAAACCTATTTTGTGAACTGAGTGAGAATATGCACCATTTAGTAACGAGTTCGTATAAAATGTATTGGAGCTTCTACCCCAAGTCTTTCAATTTTGCTGAAAGAGAAGCAATTCAACGGTGACATCCAGGAGCATGTAGTATGGTGTCTCTTGATTTCCAAAGAGTTCAGGTAAATAGGTGTGCTGGATCTGGCTGAGATGGAGCTCATTTTCCCCACAGTGTTGTTTTTGTTTGCTTTGTGTCTGGAAAGGCGTTGATAACACATCAGTGTTTTGGGTACTGCTGAGCGGTGCTCACACAGCATCAAGGCTGTCTCTCCAGTGTTCCCCCCCCTCACCCAGGAAGCTGGGTGTGGGCCAGACCTTGAGAGGGGCTTTAGCCAGGACAGCTGACCCAAACTGACTGCACGGATATCCCGTACTATGTGATCTCTGCTTAGGTATAACAGCTGAGGAGGAGGTTAGGGTGGGGATGAGGTGAGCATTTGTTATGAGGTTCGTATTCCAGAGCAATTGCGACACCACTGAAGCCCTGCTTGCTGGGGAATGGATGGACATTGCCTGCTGGTAGGAAGTAGAGAATAAATCTTTTGTTTTGATTTGCTTCCCCATGTGCTTTGCTTTTGCTTTACTAATCTACCTTTACCTCGACCCATGGGTTCTCTTCCATGTTATTTTGTCCCTGCCTGTCATGCTGAGGAGGGGAGTGATAGAGCAGCTTGGTGGGTGCCTGGCATCCAGCCAGGGTCAACCCACTACATAGGAAACAAATCCATCGTAAAACATACAGCCTGAACTATATTATCCTGTGCATGAGTCACAAAAATTCCATTAGTTAATTGGAATTGAATAAATTTACTCTCTGTGTTGCCAGTGGAAAAGACCAACAGTTAAGTTCTAGAAAATTGAAATGTTATTCTGCATATAATGCTCCTAAAATAGACATTCTTATCATTGAGAAATAATCACATCTTTTAAGTAGAAGTTTTTTTTAAATGGCAAAATTCTGAAGAATTTTATAAAATAAATTTATGTTCCAGTAATCAAACTGAAATGTTTTTGTGCCTTAGAAAATAATTTTGTAACTTCCCATATGCCTAAACCTTCCCTAACAATTCTCTGCGTATCTAGTCTAAGCCAAAATCCTTTAGTGTTGAGAATTCTACAACCTTCTTATTTAGGTTGGACATGTACTTTTCTGTCCTTACAACTAGGAAAAAATTTCCCAATTTTTCTTCATGGCTTCAGACTGAAATGTTTTTTCTTGTTCTGCTTGTTGTAGACAGTAGGAAACTGATCACCAGCCTAACCATAACATCTTTCCGCATAAGTGAAGATGTCATCATACTCTTTTCTAAACATTATTACCAATCTTTCCCTATTGCTCATGGTTTCTAAATTGCTCTAATTTTTTGTTGCTCTTCCATGGATTTTCTCTCAGATGCCAAAAACCATCAGCCATCAGTTCTCTTGCTGAGACCTTGTACGTACTGCATAGATGACCTCTGTTACCCTGCTCGGATCCTGCTGCTAAGACATCCCAGAATGGTGCTTTATGTTTTTCTCAGTTTCATCTCAGCATTGGCCGCACTCTGCCTTTGGCCTTCTCCACCCTGCAGTGCTGCTGTCTGCCAGATATTATTTTTTTTTGTGCTTGTTTATTTGATACTTGGTACCTAAATGCAGAACTTATTTTTGATATGAAACATAAAAAACTTGAATTGAGTGAGAATTTTGAATACCGAGGCACTACATGTTCTGGCTGAAGTTATGGATTCAGTTCTGTGAATTGCCTTGTAACCCTCTTAGTGCAGTAGAGGACTCCTATTATCAGTCTTAAATATGTGTATATTGCTTCACATTTGGGGGAAAAAGCCAACGAACCAACAACTTGATTTCAGAATTTTTAAATTATGCTGTATTTTCTTTTTCTTTTTTTTTTCTTAGCAATGAGCACTTTATTCTGTCTTTAATTACCAAAACTTTATTGAAAACATCAAGAGTTATGTGAAGATACACTTGACCTGGAGTGAAGTATCAGGAGTTTTTAAACATTTAACTTATAGTGTATATTAGTATGAAACTAAGTTGAGCAGAACCCATTAATGTCACAGTGGTCGGTTACCAATGGAAATAAATAATTCATGATGAAGGGAATTAGTCTAATTAGCAGGCAGTTTGAGTCCTTTGATAAAACCCAGCTCTAATTCCGTGAAGGGCAGGAAGTGCTGTCATCAGTCAGCCCTGAAAAGATTAGCATCTATTATGAATGAGGTTAGACACCCTAGTGAAGTCATGTGTGTCCTGGAGACAAACTTAATATGTTCCAGAATGGGACACAGTTTGTCTCACCAACACATCATGATTCCTACTGGGCTATTGTATGTAATAACAAGCAAAGATCAGTGCTCCTTCCTATCATTCTCCCCCTGTCCATCATTCTGACAACTGTGCAAATACATTTTCCATGCAAAGCAGGGAATGTGCCCTGAATACTTGTAAAATTGCATGAGATGTCAAAGAAAATGTATTACCTTTTCTCAGCAACCTAAAACCAAACAAACCAAAATACCAGTGCAGAAAGAGGGCATAAAAACACATCTGCTAAATATATGGGGTGTAGAGGAAGGTGTATCAGTTTAGAAGCACATTGATTCCATTTGAAAACATTATTGCCATCTGTCACAAGATGTGTCAATAAAGCTATAGGCATAGGTCTGTATGATAGACAGGTTTTAAAATAACTGGTGATGCTATAAGGTTATAGTATCGGATGGGGAGTAATATCCTGCAGTATGCATCTGGAAGTATGACCTCAAAAAAGGACAAGCTTCTTGGTGTTATGTATTTTCATTTAGAAATGTTAACTGCTTCATTTGAGGAGACTAGCTGTGAGCTGTGCAAGCTTCACAGTTTTGTACTACATGCTGACGCAACATCAGCTGTGTTTCCATTTTTGCTTATGAGCCTTTTGAAATTATATGTTTCCATTTTGCAATTTGATGCAATAATGAAGAAACTCCACATTTGTACGTTATTGTATTGCCTGTTTTTATTGTAGGAAATTAATTGCTTCTTTTATTTATGTTATTAAGGGGGGGGAGAAAACAATTTTGCAGTATTTTATCATTTGCTGTAATAATTATCCTACTAGTAATACAACGGAAGACTTAGAAACAGTATATTATGTTCAAATGTCTGAACAGTACTTAATATGTTGACACTTGTGGCTGGGGAATGTTGGTCTTCACATTATATTGAAAAAGGTAACAATAAGTGATTAATAACACCCCTGACAAGCATAAGATGATTTATAATATAGAAATGAATAGGAAAAGAGTAAGTGTAGTCAACACAAGAAACGATTTTCATAGAAACAGAACAGCTTAGCAACTCAACATACTAATTGACAATGGAGCACTGATATTGCAGAGAGTGCCACAATCAAGTGCTACACTAACTTCAAGTAGATTCCTAGATGAGATTCAAAAAATAGTGGTCTTCTCTGGAGGGTTTCTTGTTCTGAGTTCCTTGAAGAAGGAAGGTACACAAGGTACCTTCAACATTTATTTGTACATTTTTGTCTTGAATTCACTGGCTAGTGAAAGTCAGAACAAAATTCAGCTGTATGAGCATTTTTGGGTTTTGATTCTTTGATCTCTGTGTGCCTCTTAAAAATTACCTACAATGTGGCTGTGCCCCGGGCTGATAAATGTGCTCATTCAGCTTACTGAAATGGATTTATTTATTCATATGTGTGAACACGTGCATGCAGTAACCACTACTTTCACCCTTGTGTTGGTGGGGATGTGATGCTTGGAAGCAGAAAAGTTTTATGTTCTAGAAAACTTGCAGTATTAGGCACCAGTTTAGGAAAGTAACCATATGTGCCCTGTAGTCACATAAGACAATTAGAATAAACGGGCAGAAGTTTGTAAGGAAACGAAATTATTTTGTTAAGTCTCTTGAGATCATTAACTGTCCACGTAGCTTTGTCTACTGTCACAGAATACAGGAGCTCTTGTACAATTCATGGGTATACGTTAAGTCCTCCATGGAGTTCACAGACTGGCTGGTACACTTTTTTCAGGTTAAAAATGCTCCTGAATGTAAATATAAGAATATATAGAAGCATCATTTTTTTCCATAGATCCCAATAAGCACCTGCCCAGGTCATACTTTGGTGGTATCCACCAGAGAGAGAACTAGAGCAATTAATTTCTTCTTCCAAAAGCTCTCCTGTCCTTTTGTGCCTTGTCTAAGGAAGGGTGAAGCGACTCAACACAAATTCTTTGTCTTTCCTGTCTGTGAAGTGTGATATACTTGTCAGCAACTGTTGTTTCTCTCATATCATTCCCTTCAGAATTTGTAGGGTAAAGCACAAGGACTGGGAGCAGGTTCGTGACCAAAGGCTGTTTACAGCCAGCTTTGCTCTGGAGCTTTGTGTGAGGCTTCCACCAGGCAAGGTGTGGCCAGGTATCAGTGGGCCTGAGTCAGAGCGTCACAGAATGATTTGGGTTGGAAGAGACCTTTAGAGGTCATCTAGACCAACTTCCCTGCAATAAGCAGGAATGTCTTCAACTAGATCAGGTCATCATGGACTGCTTTACTACTGCTAAATCCAGCCCTTTCAGTCAAAAATCACAAGTAGTTATACAGCTCAGCTACACACTGTTTGAAGAAAGATATATATTCCAAGTGCTACCAGAGGATAATTCTTAAACTGCTGATTTTCCTTGAAATATTCAAACAGTGTTTAAACAGTAGCTTATTCTTATTTTCTGTTTACTCTGCTTTCAGTACCAGGAAGGTGACACTGGAAAATGGCTGACAGCACAGCATTTCTGATTCTTATAGTGTACTTACCTAGCTATATTCCTCTGACAATATCCATGTTCTTGTCTGGGACAGATGGATTCACTGTGTCAGTAAGGAAAACTGAGGAGGTCACAGTAGTTCCCACATCGTGGGACAAAGAGGGCACATGCCTCAGACAGCCATGTTGCTATGGATCTGCTCTTTCACATTTTACTGAAAAGGTGAATTCTGCAAAACTTTGATATTTTAAAAACCAGAAAGCTGGTGAAAGAAGGTCTTTTTACTGAGGCGCTCTTTATCTTGGCAGCTGTCTCACCTGTCCCCTCATCAAGACATCCTTATGGGATATCATCCATTAATCAATTCCTCTCCTTCCTGTTATTTTGTTACTGGTGTTTATGTGTCAACCCATGTCTCTATTGTCCTTATTGTTCTCACACCCTCCCACAACAGCAATACTGCAAGATACTGCAGCAAAGGACACATCACCCACATTCACAACGAAACCTATGACATGCTGCATCCTTTTCAAGGTTTACAAAAGTGTGCGTAACAGCCCTATGTGTTCTCATTACTGATCACACTTTTAATCTGTTCTTGCTGCATGTTTTATTCAGGGGCTCTTGTCACACGTATCAGTGTGAAACATCTCTTTTTTAAGCAAAGGACTGTTTAGATCTTCATGTAAACAATAATAAGGAGCTAAAATTGTTCTGATGAATGTAACATACTGGTGAAATGTTCATTCTCATGTATGT
Organism: Acanthornis magna; assembly: GCA_036785705.1. Lineage (NCBI taxonomy): Eukaryota > Metazoa > Chordata > Aves > Passeriformes > Acanthizidae > Acanthornis > Acanthornis magna. The sequence continues at coordinate 13,170,735 of JAWUZG010000012.1, forward strand.
CTTTGATTCATAATGCTTACAATATACTATGCTATCTAAACAAACAGCTGTGCATTGTCCCCATCTCAGATCAGCTTGTGTTCTCAATTACCTCCTAAGAACCTTAGATATTAGCTGCTTCTACTGAACAGAAATGTGAGCAGAAAAATGTATGTCACTCAGTTTCCTAATTCACCATGAAGTTATATTCTGGGGGTTTTATTCTGCTAGTAATGTAAGTTCAGGTGCCGCAACTCTCACTCAAAAAAGCTTTTTCTATATTTAGATCAACTAGATGATTGTTGTAAGTCCTCTCCAACTAAAATATCCTACACTAGAGCAATGAAGTATAGCAGGGAAAGATAAAAGACACAGATTGAAGTAATATCATATTATGCACTGGTTTTATTAGTAGGTTCATCTTAATCAAACCAAGCAAAGTTTACTGAGAGTAGTTAGAAAGTTGGAGAAACTGGATAGAAAGCAACTTAAGAAAGGTTGCAGGAATTTTCATCAGGAAAGTATTCAATTCTCAGGGCATTACTGAGCACATAGCAGCATGATAGACAGGAGAAGGAAGGGACCATGGAGGTTAATATTGCAGCAACACCAAGAAAACTGCAATGTGAAGTCAGTAGCATACACTGAAGGACCTATCCTGAGCCCCATTAAAGAAAAGCCAGACCTTGAGATAAGAAGAAAAATGGGGAGGCAGCTGGGTCTTTGAAAAGATTCTGCGAAGTAATACTTCTGCATTACAGGCAAGTGAACTTTTCACTGCCTTAGTTCTAACTGGTTGTACTTCGTATCATGTCATCCATGGGTTTGCAGGTGAAAAATGCAGTTCAGATTCTGACTCTCTCTGTGAACCCAATCCAGAGGGAATAGTTTGGGACTGTTTCCTGTCTTTTGGACAGAATAGAAGCCCTGTTTAAATGAAGAGAGAAAGGTAGCCACCCTTCTGACCCAGGAGGAGGAAACACATTTGTCTTCAGTTTAACAGCCCAAGATATTCCTATGTCAAGTTTGCAGTCCTGATCAATGGGATGGATGATCAATTGCTCATCCACCAAGGTGAGGTCTAATGTAAATAGCCACAGTCAATTAAACTGTTATGAAAAGACTTTACTTAAATAATCTTTTATATTTATTTGCAGATTACTGTCTCAATTTCTGGGTTTTTTTCCTTTTTTTCAGCTCCAGCTCTTTCCCTGACAATGCCTCAGGCCCTATTCTCTGCTGCTGCTTTTCTGCAGACTCGCAGCATTCCCTGGAACCTGCTGAGAGGGCCACCAAATTAAGGAGCAGTGAGAACCCGCTGGTGAGATACTCTTTCAGTTACCACTCTCAAATATCAGGTTCTTGTCTGGGATTTCCATCAAGAAATGAAAAGAATAGGAATTAGTACTTATGGTTGAACTCAAATGCTGCATGGCTCCCTTATATGTGCAGCCTCTCTTATACAGAGCACGTTGCCGTGTTCTGACAGAACTCTCAACTGTTTATTGAGATTGTCTCCAAACTAAGTAGCAATGTGACCTTCTCCTATAGTACAAATTATATGAATGAAAAATGTGTTTTACCAATGCACCAAAAATTTGAAGCTAACAAACCTTCTCTGAACAGTGTACTGCAACTTCTCTTCCTTAATTAAACCAGAACCCTTCTCCTGGACAGGTTCACTCAGCTTTGCCTTTCTTTGAGTAATACACCTTCAGACCAGTGCCTTGTTTTGATGTATTACAGTGATAGACTGAAGAGTTCATGCAATACATCATCACAGTCAGCAGTTGCTGGACGCTAAGGATTGAGAGACTGAGCCAGCTGTTTTTCTGATGTGTTCTCATAATGCATAACCAGATGATGGAAAGTCATAATGTATTACTTCAAAATGACACCACCCAGAAAAGGAAAAGTCCAGAGGTGCAGATTCTGTATAATGAAGCATTCAAAGTATGAAACAGGGCTGCAAACTCCTGGAACAAGGGGTTGGTAATAAATCAGCTCTCTATAGTATTATGTTGGCTATGTGGCTACACAGATACACAGACACTGTTGTCTGATTTCCAGTGCCTCTCTGTGATGCACCATTGTGTAGACCAAAGATAACCCTAGCAGCAGTTTTCCTTCACTCTTCTTACAGCTGAGCAGTTCACAGTTCTAGCAACAAGGGATAGGGCAGAATTACATTGGCTCAACAGATTTGAATATTTGGGATTGCTCTGCATCTTGGGGTACTGTCAGAACTACTCGGATGCTACTCTTTTAGTGAACTAAGCCCATCCATGGCAATGGCACAGATGGGAATGGCCCCTTTGCCCTTTATGGGAGTATTGCATCCTAAAAGGGACAGAATGGGCTGGCCCAGAGCACTGCTGTAGTGATTGACTTTTCCTGCAGATTGACTGTAAGCAAGGAAAGCTCTTTTGGCCATCTCTTCATCTGTTCTTTGTTTATCTTTCACCTGCCACACACACAGTAAGGCCGAACAGTAATTGATCCCTAATTATCAGCATCAATTAAAAAGAGAATTATTGAAACAGATAGCAATTCTGAACATTTGCCTACAAAACTTTATCTCTGATGAAGCAGGTTGTGTATGTGTAAAAGTATTTCCTCTGAATTTATTTTTAACCCTAGGCCAACCATGGGATAACAGAAAAACTAGAAAATAATATTTTAAAATCATGAGCTACATCTCTACTGTAGCTCTTTCAAATACCTCTTGTTTGTTAAACGCAGTACTGTTTATGATTTTGCATGTATAAACATCATTATATCTTTGGCAAACCCTTGAAGGTCCTACCCTCAAGGGGTAAAAACCCTCATGTTTTTACTGCAAATAAAGAATTATTATATTTTACTAACAGTCAGTATGCTTTTCTATCTGTAGTCAAGTACTATAAACCATGGGACTACAAGATATTAAATATGGTTTTGTGGCATGTGATTCTGAGACAAAAATATTCCAGTCTCATATACAAAGAGGTCTTTACCCACAGAACTTTGCTAGCTCAGATTTGATCATGGATTTTTGAAGAGGAGCCTTACCTGGCAGACTCCATACAGGACTGGCTAGAGATTGTGTGCTCATGTCTGATCCACTGCCAGTACCATCAGTGGCTGTCTTCATCTTTGGTACTCCAAGGAGCTGGGTGTTTCCCACCCCTGCCTGCCATTCATTTAAAAGCCAATGTTTAGCACTTTGCAAGGACAAGCTCTATAAAATTACATCTGTAATTTAGTTCCTGCAGTTGTGGGTACAAAATTGCTTGTGGGTACAAAATTCCTAGTGTAAATGATCTCAATAACCTATCAAGATTCCTTGATTTAAAAAAAAAAAAAAAAGAAAGAAAATCAAGAATTTTCTGTGCTTACTTCTTCAGACCAACTTGTTCCATTCCCTAGACAGAAGTTTCATTCAGCTTCAAGGCTGATGATTGGCCATCAACCTTGAAGCATCACAGAAACATTTTGCTCAGTCTTGACTGCTTTTCTTTTTTTTTTTTTTCTTTTTTTTTTTTTTTTTTTAGTATTTTATTTTAAAAGTATTTTTGCTTTACCTTTAAATATTGTGGCTAACGTATATGGGGGAAAGGTTCATATATCAGGAGTTATGTTTGCAAGGGACTGGTGGAGAATGTCAGGGATATGTTCAGTCTGTGACACCTTTTGTCACAGTTTAGTAATGATTATTAATATCTCCTTGAATGAGGAATGGAAATTGTAGTTCTGAACATGCAATCAGCTCATTTATGGCCTAACAAGTGTTTCCCTGAGCCAGCAGCTGACTGGGACTTGATTGTAAAACACACCTTATCTGCTACTATTAGACGCTGAGATGGCACTTTCTCTTCTAGTTTTTGGCACACAAGAAGCATCTCTACCTTCTGTGAGGCAAAACCACAAAACTTGTGTTTAGCACTCCTCTTAAACTTGGACAATATGACAGATTTCTAATCCAAATAATTGTTTAAGATTATTACAATGATAATTATTGTAGTGATAATAACACATTATTTCAGCTGACAATACATTAGTTCCATGGGGAGATAAACTTGCAAGGCCAATGGATTTATCTTGATAACAAAATGGATTACTATTAACTATGATGGTAATTTTTCCATTCATGCACAAAGAAATCTCCCATTGAGTTCATTGTCTTTTTCCTGAGTGCTGGTAAGAATTCCATCTACATGTATGTAACAAGACTGGATTCTGAGCTAGTACAATATTGGTACTGTTACTCTGTATTGTTTAGACAAGCTCCAAAAGCCTATACCTTTACTTAGCACTTCAGGTACAGGATTTCTGTCTTTCAAAATGCCCCTTAAAAATTACGAAGTGCAAGACGAATGAGGGATGAAAATAACAGTGAATTTATTAGGATTTTTACCAGGTAGATGTAAAAATCTAAAATAGATGAGAACAAACCTTAACCTAAATACTGTTTCCTGTATGTAGCAGCATGGAAGAGATTACTTTACTTCCATGATCTTCCACCATTAAGCCATAGCTTTTGCTCTACTGGTGATAGAAACTTTGAACTGTACACTTCCAGCTTCTTACTGTGATTTTGGCCTGTAACAAGTAATATCTTGTATCCCTGTTTTTTGTTCTTAGTCTGAAAAGTATATAAGGATGCTTGATCTAGAGAATGATTTTCACAGTGATTATGTTTCTGTAGGAAGTGAAACATACAGAACTGTATTGTCAAAGATCTACAGACCAAGAGTCTTTAAAGAGCTTTGGATCAGAACCTGAGTCATCACTTAATGCTTATTTACCAAAACTATTATAATTCATACTGTTAAAAATCCATACTTGTTTTCTTTAGTTCATCTGATTCATTCCTCTTCTATGTCTTTATCACTGTGATGTACTGGATTACTTATTTTGTCTTTGTGGCACATCTTTTTTTTAAAAAATCAATTAATCCAGGTCAAATATATTATAAAACTCTTCAGAAATTTTGATAATTGTCATGGACATTTATTTGCTAAAAAATACATTTGACACCATAAGACTGACATTAATATGCAAATCGGTGGACTATAAAATTCATTTTCATGCCTCCAGGGCAGTATTTTTATAAATACAGAAACATAATCATGCATCCTCCAGAGGACTAAAAATAATTATACGAATTTACAACAAAGCCCAAGGCAGTGTCTCCTTTTAACTGTCTCGTTTTAATATCATTTAAGTCTTGTTAAAACTTAATTACCAATTCTTTTCCATAATTTAGGTGGAAGAACTGAGGTCTCAGCTTGATGTTTGAGAGAGAGAACTTCATCTGAGAAACAAAGACACCAAGGCACAGATTGACAAAATAAGACAGTAGACAGAAAAACATGGTAAAGGAAAAGTCATCACAGAAAACAATGAAGAACAGAATATCTATTAACATTGTCACAGTTTAACTTGGGTCCACAATTAAGTTTCATGCAGCCACTTGCTCATCCCCTTCCCTCCACTCCTGCCTCCCCATGGCAGAATGGGGAGGAGAATCAGAAAAAAAGGTAAAACCTGTGGGTTGAGATCAGAATAGTTTAATGACCTAAATACATTTAAATATACTACTAACAATAATAGGTAAAAGGACAGAGGAAAAACCCCAAGAAACACAGGCGATGCCCAACACAATGGCTCCCCACCTTCTGAGGGAGGCCCAGCCCATCTCCAGCAGTGATCAGCCCCTCACGTCCAAGTCCCCCAGTTTATACACTGTCCTTGGCATTCTGTGCTATGGAATATCCCTTTGACCAGTTCAGGTCACCTGCCCTGGCCATGACCCCCCCAGCTCCTTGTGCAGCTCTTCACTGGCAGAGCATGAGACACCAAAAAGTCCTTGATTGAGGGTAAGCATCACTTAGCAACCAAAACATCAGTGTGTAGTCAACAAGAATTCCCTAGTAAATCCAAAACACTGTGCTGTACCAGCTGCTAGTAAGAAAATTAACTCTATCTCAGCCAAACCCAGTGCAAACATCCACACAAAATGGAACTGAGCTGATGTCTTGCATGACAGGAACATAAATACACTGGAATATATAGACACCTACATAATAACATTTACATCTACACATACATACCTGTGTATAGGTGGTGATCTATTCATTAATGCTGGTATGGATCAAGCTGTGTCCACCTGGGAAGGGAGTGCAGGACCAGTGCTTTCATCCTCTTCGTTCCATGGCTGTTTTCTGGGAGATGATGGCTGCTCAGGACAGGTGTAAAAGTGAGTAACTCTAAATTCAGAGCTGGCCTGGCTACAGGCTTTCATTGATACGTGGAGTAGGCACATTTTATCAGGAACTTCTGCTGTATGAATACTTGTGGATCCATGTTTATTTCCTAAGGCTGTGCTTCTAAACAAGATAATCTGCTCTCTACCTCCATGACTGACGGAAAAGGTCACAATGGCAAGCCTACCTCTGTATCAGAGGTATGAGGTCAGGGTCAGGACCTTAGCTTTGTACCCCAAACAAAGCTTCTGATAAGCAATTTGAAAGTAACATTGTACTGACAAAACCTGTTTCTTTGGACTGATTTACAGAAGCTTCTGTGCCCTCAACATCTATTCTCTTTACACTAAGGGTAAAGCAGAGAGTAGGGCACACAACTTCTCTGTGCTGTGGTGCTGTCCCCTCACTCCCCTTGCTTCTACCTTTGCTGCCAAAACAGATGAGTAATCTCAAAAATGACAAATTCTTGATTTCCGCCATCGGTGATACATATCCCATCGACTCAGAGACTGCTGCCTCAGGTTTATTCTTTGTGTCATGTTTGCCAGCCAGTGTTTAGTAACAAGTGTCACTGTCTGCTCCCCTGCTTTGAACTGGAACACATTCCTGTTAGCCCTCACATCCAACTGAAAGCAGCTTTGTATTGATTTAATTCACCCTTTTTAGTATGACCATACTCACAATGAGAGATGTGCATCCAAACTTCCAGCTATTGCACAATTGCCACTGGGCAGAAATTCAAGTGATTTGGCACATCATTTGGTTGGGAATCAGTTCCCATTGGTTCATTCTGTCCAGTGCATGCCTTGCCTTGGATTGAAATGCCAGGCATTTGTCGCCTATACTGATGCCGGCAATGGCCATCCCCATAGCACTTCTCTGTCCTTTTGGGCTGCAGATTCAAGTGTTAATGAAATATGAAATGCAAAGTATTAGAGAAGGTAGTATGTTACAGATTTCACCTACTTGCATTATTGCATTAACAAATAACCTGTTCATTTATATATATACAAATTCATCCTATTTGTGATGGACACTTAGTATGCGTTAATTCTTCCTAGAATTATAATGCTTAAATTTTAAGATGTCAAATTTTCCTGTTTATTTAATTGCATAGACTACTCAAAAATCTTTCATAAAGAAAAGGTAGCCTTCAGAGCTAGAAGTGTGGCTTATTTAATAAGTCTTTAATAAATAAGATTTAATAAGACATTTAAATCAAGTGTTAAATAGGCTGTCATTTGTACCTGTGTAAGTGAATTTGAAATTGAGGAGTTTCCTGAGCTGCACTAGGTTGTAAATATGTTGGTTTCATTGGGCTGTAAATACATTTGTTTCTAATCTTTTTTTGCCATTCAACACGACTGCAATGGGTGTGAAAATGGAAGTGTGATATTTTCCAGGTTGTTGCTAGTCAGGCAAAAGTTAGAAACAGCAACAAGAGTCTGAAGATGACCTTCCTAAAGTTGACTCTGCTCTTAATGCAGAAAATGCTGCTTTAAATATTTTAAATATAATAATGTATCTCTCTTGCTCTGTGGTAGAATTATCAGATGATTTTTTTTCCCCTCACTAGGAAGTTCTGGATCTATACTTCTTACAACAGAGCTTTGTAATCTTGTCAGCTTTTAGGTAAACACGATGGAGTTGGGAACTTTCCTGAACCTACTCAAGCTATAAGCAATGTGACGCAGCATTGTGGAGCCTTGTGTCTGTCTCCGGGGGGGAAAGTCCAGAGGACTGAGGCTGGAAAACTGCAAATATATACATGGAGAAGGTAATTGAAAAAATGTTGTGAGCACATTTAAGGAATGTGATTTATTTTTACAGTCCAACTAAATGTGGTTTTATTGCTAGGCACAGGTTTTGTAGCGCTATTTCAAGAAAATACTAAAGAGCACAGAAATTACAGGATTTTGTCAAATTAAAAAAATGTTCCCAAGTGAATTGCAAGCACCTTTACCATCTTATTTCTGCAAAATGTGACATATTTAAATATTGTCAAAGAATACACTTCTTAAATGTCAATATGCTTTCAGGAAATATAAAAGCTCCAAGATGGATGTCAAAAAACCAGATTCCTCAGATGGGTACCACAGAAAAATCTTTCTCCAAAGAAGCTTCACAAATTTCAGTCTAATGTGCACTATTAATGTGATGCTGTGACAGCTCTTAACAGAGCTGTCATTATCAGACTTGTTTGGACTGGACTGTGTCAAGACAACCACAGCTGAGGACTCAGTGCTCAGCATCACTGGCTCTAATGCACCTTAAGTAGGCAGTCATGAGGAGCCAGTGCCTAGCCAACAGTGTACCCTGTTCTTGCCATACCTTGGAGGCCTGCAATTCCCAAATAATGCCCATACGTGAAAGGGGGGAAAAGCTCCTTTTTCTTCGTTTGAGGCTTGGGAAATACTGACTTTTGTCATTCATCTGAGCAGCAGGTGACAGCAGTGCTGAAATGCCAAAGAGGTAGGCAGTGGGAGGTTTGCAGCATGTCTGTTTATGTTGCCTTATCTCCTTTGTGCTGAATCTCTCTGTAGCACATCCTGTCCATTTGTCACCAAGAAATAAGATATAGTGACCAAGAGAAAGTTGCTTCAAGTGAAGGATTAATTTTATATCATGTAAGAAAGATGGCTATTGATACTGGATGCAGGAACACTTATCATGCTGATGAATTTCATGTACCTGATAACGTCAGGCACCAAAGATTCGGTTTCAACACAGCCTCTTTTGCAGCTTTTGCAAGTTCTGAGGCTCAGTTAAGCCCCAGCACATTTTGAAGTCTTGCTCCGTGAGATGGCATGGGTAGATTGAATCCTACCTACTCAGTGTAAGGTTCCAATTCCCAGTCATTCTTTAATAGCTCTGATGAGATACAGAATAGAGAATAAGGTTTCAAAGCCTTTCAGCTGCTATAGATCGATAGCTGCTCATTATGGAGAGAAAAATACTTTTTCCATTAATGCTAAATGGATCTTTAACATAGAGATACTAAATTTCCTAGAAGATAAAACATTTCCTTTGTGCCCCACATCCCTGAAAGGGAACGTGCAAACATTTTCAAAAGCTTTCATGGGAGATAAAATATTGTGGATTTCTTTTCTAATTGCCAGGAGCAGTGTAACTGCACAAGCCCTACCCATGGGTTTGGCTGAGAACAAGGCAGGATGACGCACTGGATGCCTTCAGGTGGGTGCAGTTACAGTTTCTGTGAGTGGTGTTGTGACAGCTCCCAGTAGCAATACTGCAATCATAGCATAGCAGACTTTCAGTGTCAGGGCTGGATTCCTGACTCCAGTCTCTGCTCTTTTCTCCAGCTCTGCTCTGCCTAGCCCAGGTTATCTAAAGCTGAATGATTGAAAAGTATAAATAGAAGGAATTCACGACACATCAGGAAAAAGACGCACTTCCCATCATATTAGACTGCAAAATTTCTAATTCTGTTCTGATTTAGGATGTAAACCTACCAGCTCTGCCTCTTTAATTTGATGGTGTTGTAAAGGACAGAGTAATTTCAAAAATGTGTTAGACAGCTCTGAGGTGAAAAAGTTACTAATATACACTTCACAGATTTCTGTCTTCTCTGGCACAATGGAAAATCAAAGGCTTGTGATATTGGTCCTTACTGCTCTCAGTCTGTTTGAGACGGGGTGTGGGGCAACACACATTCAGGTTTCAACATGTCCAGCTGTCACTCTCTGTGTCTTTGAGAATATAACCTCAGTCTTCAAATAAAAGGAGTGACCAGAAAACTGTTGGTAGCCACACAAAATAACAACATATTGAAATTAAAAAGTAAAATAATCAACACTAATGTCTGATCATAAAACTGCTGAATGCCCCAAAAGAGTATGGGGTTTCAGCTGTCTGTCTTCCCATATGCTTTAAGGCAGTGCCAGTGCAGGGCTGCACACATATTTTTCTGCAGAAGTCCCGTGGAGAAATACAAAGCAAGTCAGAAAACCCTATGTATGAACATCGTCTCTTGACTACTGCATAGGTGGAGTTTTCGTTTATCCCACGTTATTGCTCATTATTAGTTTTGCAACCAGTTATAGGGATTATTTATACCACTACTTGAAAGACTCAGTTTGATCTATTGATCAAACAAGAAAATAAGGCAAATCAAGTTGTTGCTTAAAATTAAGTTAATGATTGACCCACTGGAGTTAATACCACATTTAGATTAAACATTGAAAAGTTATGCTTCTGCAAAGTAACGTATTAAAAATATTTTGTCGCTTTGGTTTCTTACTGATCAATTTCTGAAAGGCAACAGTCCCCGGTGAGTAACAAAAATTAATTAGTGCAAGTTTTAAGTGGAGTTCATGTTAGTAAATCAGCCATTATTCCAATTAAATACAGTTTGTGTCCAGATATGAATTGTTTCTCATATCCTGGAACAACCAGAATATCTCCAGGATCACAGACATTTAAAACAGTGATTGCAAAACATATTATTGAGATGTACGATATTTGCACAGTTCTCATGTAGAATGAAAATTTGTGTTATTTTTTCCTCTGATGAGGCTGTTGTTAGCAAATTGCTAGATTACTTAGAAGACTTGTTGAGATCAGAGAGCAAGCCTGAATAAAAAGGTCATGCCTGATACTAAAGATTCTCACTTTAAACTGTGGGCTTAAAAACTCGAGCACTATCTATCCATTTGAAAATAGCAAGAGGAGCCATGGGAATGAATTTAGTCTGAACATACTGATATCAGTGGGAGTTGCTTATACAAAGTAAAGGCCAGAACTGAGTTTTACATGCTGTATGTTGGCAATCTTACCGAATTAAAACTGCAATAATCTGCCAGGTTTTCCTTTAGAATTTGTAACTACTTTCTTCTTTGTAACAAAAATTAAAACTAACAAAATACGTGACTATATTGTCCTTTCTTTCTGTGTGAGGTCACTTATTTAATTTTCTCCACATTAAAATAATTTTTAGGTTTTACTAGTTAAACCCCAGGATACTGTGTTTATGTAAGGGAGATAGGGGAAAAGAGTGGGAGAAAATTTATTAGTAAAGAAACACTTGTGTTTGCAGGTAACAATAAGCTTCAGTAAAGGGAAGATTTGGAAAGAGGAGCAGATTTTGTGTCAGAAAAATATTCAAACTAATAAACAAAAACTATGCCTGAAAAACAGTTTTGAATAATTTTTTACCATTTCTGGTACTGACTTACAATTAATCAAGTTGGTATTTTTGTGGAACATACTGAAATTTCCACAAGCTTAAAATTTTAGTTCCTGATTACTAAATCTCCACACACCATTTCCCTTTTTTTCTTTAGGTAGATGGATTTCTGCAAAATTGTATTAATTTTGATAAGGAATACATTTCTGCAGTTATTGTTAAAACTGTAAAAGAAGATTACCTCCATGACCCAGAGTTCAACTCGAAATGTGTGCAAGAAAATTTCAGGTGCTGCTGCACACAGTGCTAGAGTTGTTAGCATCATTAGAGTCCAGGAGATAGGAATTAAACTGCTGTAAATTTCTTCAGCTTGGAATTTTAGAATTTTGCTTCTTTCAGCTCTTCTTTTGCTATTGCAAAGAACTCACTTTGTAGTTATAGCCATTAAAAATACTAGAGAAAAAATATTTTGAATGTCATAAATTATTTTTAGACTGAGAGAATGGGTTCTGTATCATGGCCATGCTTCATTTGGAGGCTTCCAAAAATAGCTCAGCAGAAGAGTCTCTGCACAGAGACCCAAAAGATCTGAATTTAATCCTGGTTCTCTCACTGATCTTCAGGGTGACCTTGGGCAATCTGTGCCATTTTCCTTCTTGCTAAAAAGAAAATAATAATACTTATTGCCTTTGTAAAGCACTTCTAGAGTAAAGCGCATGAATCAATAACATCTTCTCCTTAAGTATGTGAAATAGCAGAGGAAACTCTTCCCACTTGCATTAGTGTGCTTTTAGCATTTAGAAATGTGAAATTATAAAGATTATTGCATAGGAGGGAGAAGCTCAGAAGTGTTCCCTTAATCAATAAGTTGCCAGCTGGAACGCAAAGGAAAACAAGGTAATGTACCATTTAGTGTAACAACTAAGGAAATATATGCTTTCAATGTGAGTATGGCAGCTACCAGTGCAGTCATACTGTATTATCTTGCTGCCTTGCATGCTGGTGTGGCAGTAGAATGGTATAAAACACACAAACTGTTTGAAATCCCTACATTACTCTTCAAGACTTCCAGTTCTCCTGGAGAGATCTGTCAGTTTAGATAGAAGAGAAAAGCTAGTCTTAAGTGCTCTGAGCACATGTGTGTGCCTTGTTCTGCACGTGGGGACTTCCTTCCCCCTGGAATGCTGCTTTGCTTTTCCCCAGCAGATAACCAGCACAAGCTGTCTTGGCACAGAGTGGTTTTCAAGAATGATAACAAACAAGATTTTTCACGTGTCCATAGACTTGTTGACCTGCAGAGCCTTTTTGTGGTCCATGTAGATGGGTTAATTGGGCTTGAGTGTTCATACATTGCTTGTATAATGTCTCTCAGAATTTTATATCAACATTTTATATTAGGCACTACACAAGTCCAGTGTCATCTTACTGTGCAGCCTAGGTGAGCCCTGGCAGTAATTAAACTATTTTAAACTATCTGCTTAATTGCATTAAAAATACACTGAAGAGCTTGCACTGTTTGAATGATCTTCAGGAAACTGTTCAGCTAAAGAAATTCCCTCTTGGCAACGTTTAGCTAATTCACAATATTTGTTCTGTGAGTTACAGATGGTCTTTACACCATTTGTTAATCTTACTTGTAACAGAGCCCTGCTTGCTGCTACTGAGCCAGCAGATTCCTCCTGTTCTCCTTCCCTCTGCTCTCTCCTCTCTGCCTGTCAAGTTCTTCATTGAAGTGGAGACTTTGGGAGCAGTGCTTGAGAGAAGATGGGCAGGGGAATCCAGCCCTCTCCCCTCCCAGCCATGCTTGCAGCATTGGCCCTGAGTGAGGAAGAATCCTTGTGCCAGATATTGCCTGTGCACTGTGGCTCTGTGCCAAGCATCCTTCACTGGTCAGTCAGGGAACCACTGCCTCTTCTTCCAGGGGAGCAGGGAGATGCTGGAGCAGAGTAAGGAGGTTGCATGTCAGCTCCTTCCTTGTGCAGCCCTGGGGGGTCTGCTCAGCCCTGGCCAAGTCCCAGTAGCAGAGCACAGGCATTTCCTTGCGCTTTCTCAGTGGTGCCATTGCGTAACACAGCCATGCTGCAAGGTGGCCCTCCCAGAGAAACAGGAGGGGCTTCCAGGCCCAGGCGCCTCAAGTGCCATTCAGAGGGCGGTGGGTGAACAGGGACAGTGGTTGGCATTGTCACCTGGGGCACCTTGCCCTTAGGGCTGCTGTTGGAGGCATGGTATGGCAATGGCATGGTATGGAACAGCATGTGCACATCCCATGCCCTCCAAAATGGGGCGGCAGCAGCTGCCTGAGACACTGGGCTCCCCAGCACAGGAGGCAGTGCTGGCTGTTCCTGCTGCATGCCTGGCTCAATCACCCCTCTGCCTCCCTGCCTGGAAAAAAGCATTGGAAACACAGGAGAGAAGGCTACTGAAACTGCAGATAAGTACTGTAGGATATCAGGCTTACTTCAATTTTCATTAAGAGTAAATTAAAATAATCCTTTAATAAGCATTGCAGTGAACCCATCATGAGGATTGTTTGAATATTCCATCCCTGCCACGTGGGCAATAGTCAGTGTGTAGTTTGTCCTGAGATCAAGCCCCACCCTTTCTATTCAGAAATCCCCCTTACTATTTAATTAAACTGCCTGAATGTCTCCCAAAAGTCACCATGTAAGTATCTAATAATCTGGATTACAAATATTAGGATAGTATGAGATAATACTGTTATATTATCTTAGCATAAACTGAAATAAAATTGTAATGTTTATATGTTTTACTTGATATATATGCAAAAAAGAAAATTTGCTCTTGGGTGTGGTATAATGTTTATGATTAAATGCTTTATTCCTACTTGTATGTCAATCTATTAGTGTGCTGTTAATTCAAATGTTACTATGATGTATTTTATCGCTGTTAGCACATTTATCACAGGTAGATGTGAAACTTAGACAAAGGTGTACATTCTCATTAATGATGAGCAGCCTATTCATCTTACTAGAGTGTAATTAATGTTAGTTACAATACTTAATTTTTCACTGTTTGTCATGGTGCATATTTAGCATTTCTTCTGTCCTTTATCAATCTGCTCTCCTATCATATGAGCACATCAAAAAGATATATGTAAGTATCTGACCTGTTTCGGCGTCTAATTTTTATACTTTTCCAAGAACTGGAATATTTTTAATCTAGTTAGTTAAAAAACAGACTGTAAATTGTTGTCCATTGCTTTGGGGTTTGGATTAACTTTATCTGCAATAACATAAAAATCAGATAACGAAGTAAAGCAGGGCACACAAGGAAGACACAGGTTCTACTTGCTGTAGTATTGTGCTGTTCTTGTGTGAGGTTGTAATGGTGCCAATTGTTCTCTTGGATTTTCAATTACATGTTTTTTGTACTCTAAGGCTGTTAGTGCTAGTTAAGTATGTTGTGTGAGTAATACAGCTCCAAAACCAACAGAAGCATGGAGTATCTGAAAAGTGCACGTTATTCCGTAAATAAGTGCTACAACAGCTTGTTGTTATACTTTAGGAGCATTGCTTTGTCAATAATGTTGTTAGCAGTACGGAGCCAAACCACAGTCCCTTGTGCAGTGGTGCAAGAGGGGAAGAAGTTATGGCTAATGTGTCACACAGCAGGTGGGAAACAAGCTGTGCAGAGGTGGGTAAAGGGACTGAGCACTGAACACGTTCCTGGATTTGCTCCCCAGTGCGCCAGTAAATCCAGCTGAGCTGGAATCCTAGGATAAGTCCATACTTTTGTATTGGTCCCAGAAAAAATACAATCACTTTAGCTGAAACCTGGGTTTCAAAGCATTTTTATTTCTTGATCATCCATAATTCCCATTAAGTTGGATTGAAGGAGAATTGATACTTCCATTAATTGTTGTTGAATGAAATTTCTCAGGAAAAAAATTAGAATTGGGTCAACCAAATGCATCAGGCGCAGAATGGATTTGGGATGTATTTTCTCAAAGTTTCAAAGAACTGTCTCTGAGAGAAAGCACACCAATTCCTATTTGTTAGTCTTTTAATTGATGGATATTACGCTTCTAACATATTAGGAATTAGCTGGGTTTTTTTCTCTGAGATGACTTCTTTTGTAAACCACTGTTCATGCCAGAGATGAAGCTTATCACATCTCCAACATAATGAAATCCATCTTAAAATTTCATTTAAGCCATCAAGGGCTTGCAGAAAAATATAAATCTATTAGAAAATCCTTAAAATAGTTCTATTGTATGCTTTGGATTAATCATAATTTCCTTTTAACCCAAATGAAGTATAAGGGAATCAAACACAGGAATTTAACATATTTCAGTATGAAAATTCAATCTGTACACATTTACAAGTAGGTGTAATTGTAGTTTAGTAGCAAATTAAGAATAAATACACCAAGGTAGGTTTAGGCATTTTAAACAAAATGATAGTGGAAGGTGCTCCATAGTGTTTGAAGTACAATAATAACCTGTAATGTGAACAGAACTGACAAGGGTTCTTTTCCATGCTACCAAAGGAATGCTTTATAACAATGGATTCTCTTTGCATGACTGCACCAAAATCTTTTTACTAAAAAAATATCTTCCTTTGAATTTTCTATGACAAAAAGACCAAAAAAATTTCCATAAAATAACAAAATTCCTAAAACAATAGACTATGGAGTTCTCTTTCTCCCCGCTCATCCCTCAGCCCTGACTCATTTGAATAGAGCGAATTGCTAAAACTGAAATGTCTCTTTTTAACTGATAAAGAATAAATACAAAGAGACTATGAAGTTGCCTTTAACCTTTATGGCATTGCAAAGCTAGGTATAACCACAAGCTGTAAATCAGACCAAAAAGATGAGCATTTCACTCCATTTTGATTTGACCATTTTGCTTTCAAAAGGAATTTATAAAAACACCCAGGAACAATGAACATTTGAACTCAAAATGGTCCAGGTTTATTTTTACTCCAAAAGAAGAAGTCTCAATAGAGATATTGATTTTCTAGCATTCATCCAATATTGCACAGAAAATGGACCTGACCTTGCAATCCCTAGTGGAGACATGGAAGCAGTCATTACAGTCATGGTTCCCATTGATTTTAGTGGGATTACTTGCATAAGTAAGGGTTTTCAGGATGTGACCCAGTGTCCCATTAGCAGTAAGACCAAGCGTACATGGATGTCAGTTCCACTCTGTTCAGCAGAGTGCAGTTTACCTTCCTGTCCTATATTCATCCTATGGTTTTATTCCTGCCTGTTTATTCTACTTTTTTTTTCCTGGCCCACAGAGCTTCATCATTATGCAAAAAGTACCAATCCTCCTGCCATCCTGAGTGGGTTTTTTCACTGTGTCTTCAAATGTCGTTTTCAGCTCAGAGTTGATGCCTACACTTACAGATCTTCCTTCCTTTGGTTCTATTGTTGATGAGGATAAAAAAAATACTTTGGGCTGGGCACTATTTCTCACTATTTTTTAATTTCTGGGACCAAATGAGAAGGAGACATTACTGTACTTTGCAAAGTAAACGCAGAGTAGTAGAAAGCTAAAAAACTCAAGGAGAGTGATTTTTTCTTAACCTTGGGAGAGTTCTTGTGCCCCATGGCTCCTACAGGAATGCTACTCCAGAACCTCACTGCTCAGTTGGATAGAAACCTCCTAACTGTGACTCTAACTATACCACTGACATTTTATTCAGGTTCCTTCTTGTCACAAGCTTGTCCTTTACCTCAAATAGGTATTTCTTCAGTATTTCCTCACTAATGTAGCTGTGATAAGGAGCCACATCTCCTCTCTGCCTTCTTTTTGTTTCATTCAATGTGGGCAAGGTGCAGGAGAGGTGTGCAGGGAACAGGATGACTACATGTTTGTACCGTGCCTTGCACAATTGCTCAGTCATGGTTCAGGGCTCCATAGCCTGACTTTGTTTTAACAGTGAATAATAATGACCCTCCAGAACACACTGAGTGCTTTATTCTGGATGGACACTATTCATTCTTTCAATTTTCATTGAGATTTGGAGCTTTAGAACAGGAATACTAGCAACTGAGTATTTTTATCAGTGGTACTTTCAAAGAAATGAAGAAATGAAATGTACAGTATATTTCAGTTTGCAATGATCATTCTGTTGTTCCATTTGCAATGGAAATGAGCATATAACATATTCATGTGTACAGATAAGGAAAATGACAAACATTAACATCCCTTGCTCTATTCATTTATAATATTCAGTAAAAAAAATCCTTCCATTCCATAGATTTTAGTTTTGTTTCAGTAGCACAATGCAAAACAACAAAAAAGAGAGAATTAAAGGATAAAATACATTTAATTACTTTCTAAGCAAGTTTCCTGGAAATTAATATATTCTAAATCATAGATTCTTTGCAAATCTATCTACTAAAAATATATAATTCCATGCCAATTTTATTTCTTTTATATCTTTATATGTGTTTTAAATATAAAGTTGGTTATGGAATCAAATAAACCAAGAGTGTGTGTGTACACACTTATATTTTTGTGGCCAAGCAGCCTTTGATGTGCAACTCAGCCTGTTTAAGGGGACTGCAGTGTTTGCCTTCTCAGTGTCAGTCCATTTCTGCACAATTTAATCTGCCACTAAAAAGAAGTTTTTTGTTCTTATGGGTATAAAACAGTATGCCAAGGATAAATCGGTGCAGCTTGCCTTCCTTAAAATTTTAGGCACAACCTGAAAGTGCAGCTCTTTCCTTTTCTCATCTCAATGGGATGCTAACCTAACAATCACAATTTTAGGACGGGGAAATTGTTTTGAGTAGAAATAAATTGTCCTGCCAGTATTGTTGCATGGGGTAACATTAAGGTACATTGGGCCTGGGGTTCACAGCTATGATATCTGGTTTTGGAGGACTGAAAGTAAGAACATGTAGAGAAAGAAGAATAAGAATTAAAAACGAGTTCTAGATAGTTCAAGTGAGTTGAAGCAGTTCAGCAATAGACATCCCAAAATCCTGCAAAGAGGCTTATTCTCCAACTGCCTTCTCTGGCGCGTGGCCATCTCCTGTCAGAGCCCCCCAAGGAATTATTCTCTTTAAGTATGGATTCCCTTTTTCCCTCTTTTGTTGAGGTATCTAAAGATACTGGGCTTTAACTTATAGCTTATATTTTCTGAACAAAACAGGAAAAAATATCTTTGGTTTTCTCTGCAGCTGCTAGGAAAAAGAAGTCCATTATTTGCAGCTCTAGGGGAGCAGCAGAGGAGAGATCTTTTGTCTGCTTTCCAAGGCCTGGAGTGGAGGCTCTTGTGGTCTGGGAAGGGCAGGTTGGAGCAGCCACGGCTGCAACTGCGCCAGGGTGTCCCAGCGAGGCTCTCAGGCTGGGCATGGGTCTGGGTGTGACATTCGTACTTCACCTGCTGTGAAACAGAGTTCTCTGCTTTGGGTCTCAGTGAAGAGAAAATGAGCAGCCCCTCAGGAAGATGGAGCTGAGGCTGACCTGTGCACAGCCCTCCTTCGCCCTGGCAGCAGCTCAGGGCAGCCACTGGCACCTGCAGAATGTATCCCTGCAAGTGCAGCCACGCAAGGGCAATGCCACAGGTGTAAAATACTTATGCTCAGGCGCTCCCCATTGTGACCCTGAACTAGTTAATCACATCACTCCTTTTGAAGGTTCACACTGCCACGATATAATTTATGTGGGCCCTCAAAGATAGATGGAGATGTCAGCTATTGATCACAAGGAATCGCTGCCAGTCAGTCTTTTTGTTGGTTTCCATCCTTGTGATGTGTTTTAAAAAATATTGTATGATTCAAAATTATACCTGTAAAACCTACAAGTAGAAAATTACTGTGTGCATTTATCTTTAATAACAACCTTGCGAATATTTATAGTACTAGTAGAGTAGAATGTGTTATACTAGTTTATTTCCCAGTCTGTTTTAAATGATATTATTCATTAGTAGTTGTGAAGTGGTATGACATATTTTTTATGTTGCTTGTTTGTAACAAAGGTTCTTAATACCTTTTCATAATGAAAGAGGATAAATGCTCACATGGAATACGGGAAATTGTGCTTGCAAGAGCATAGAGTGTTGTCTTAGGGTATTAAATTAGCATTTGGTACAGCTCTGCTTTGTGTGCATTTCTAGCAAATGTTTCAGCTACAAATCACTATAATACACCTGTATTCTGGTTCTTCAATTCATATAGCATTTAAATCCTGCCAATACTGTGTCTTATAAATATAAATATGCAATTTAATTTAATTCAAGCATGCAACACATAATTTTTCTTCTAATTAAAATATGATATTGCAATATGGGAGCTGCCTGGGGCAAACAGGACTCGTCAGATTGCCAAGCCAAAGGGAATTGTCAGACAGCTCTGAAGGCTGGCAGGGGAAGGGGCCAGCTCTCTGAGCCCTGGGCGCAGGGCACCGGTGGTGCCTCCCTGGAGGCTCTGGTGTTCCTGGTACCTGCAGCTCCAGCCTGGCCTTGCTGACCCCACTGCCGACCCTCGCTGGCCCCGGTGCTGCTGCCAGCCCAAGCCCCCGGTGCTGCGCTGCCCTGCGGCCCTGCCTGTCCTGTGCAAGTTGGCAGAAGCAGCACGGCTGTGGCTGCTGCCTTGCCCTGTGCCGGAGTTGCTGATGTGCAGCAGAACTCAGCTCTGGGGAGGAGGAGCTGCCCCACAGGAGCAGCTCGAGGGATTCCTATAACGCTCTCTCAGAATCGAGCAAAACAACACGAATAGCCCTTCTGCATAATGACTCAAAAACTGTTAATGGCCATCTTTAGTAACATAGCAACAGCCAAACCCTTGAAAAGAGGAAGTTTTCATTGGGAAAGCGTTTCATTTTAAACATTGAAATTTGGTATAATGTAGTGTATGAAATAAGTTTTGAAAGGAAGCTGATGATTAAGAAGAAATGCAGTGGGCATTTAATAAATGGAGGAACCGCAAGATAATTAACTGGCATGCATAAAGATTCATGCTTTATACCAAAATTTTAATTTTGCACATAAATGTGCCTGATGTAGGCAGCATTTAATCACCTAGCTGACAGGAGTAACTACTTTCATTTAACCTTGACTGAAGATCATGAATTCTAACAGGTTTAATTGGATACATCATTTAACAGAATGAACAGAGCAAATTTTTCTCAATTCATGGGTTCTGATTGACATGCACCAGCAATAAGGCGTTGCACAATTAAAGCTGATCTGTATTCCTGGCCTGGGCAGCAATTGCCATAGTGATGTGACACTGTTTGATCACTGTGGCACTGAAACTATACTGAATTTCCCCTTGTTTTGAAAAGGGCAATGCTTTAAAAAAAGAGAGAGAAAGATAAAGAGATTTTGGCACCTTTTTTTTTTTTTTTTTTACATTAATCACATTTATATGCACAAACTGTAAGGGAAGGAACTTGTTATCAGTAACTCAGAGGAAAGAAGGAAAAATGGTATATTCTTTTATCCATTTAGCACATTATTTACAGAAAGTCAAGAATGTGGATAGTCAAATGAATTGTAACACATTAAGGGCGTGATTGTTCTGGGCTTCCATTTGAATGGGAAGTAATTTTATGCTGCTCCACTATTCACCTGCAGTTTGGTCTCTCTGTCTTGGCCAAATCAGTTCCACATCACAGATAACTTGCCAGCTGAGTAAAGGTACTGAGAAGGGGTGCTCGTATTTCAAATGAGGTAGAAAAGGATGAGAGGGAAGAAGTGGTACCCCACAGTGAGCTGCTATATTCTTTTCCTGGCACACAGTGTTTCATATGATAAAACCTTGAAAAAATTCATGGAGGAGCTGGCACCTCCAGTTCCCCATACAGCTCCTGCCAGAACTTTCACTGCCTCTGGCACCTTTCACAAGTTCTGGGTATGACCTTTGTGAACTGGAATTGTTCTTCTATTGTTCAACCATAAACATATACATACATACATATACACAGATGTATATATATATACACACACACAAATGTGCTCTTTTACGTCTCTGTCTTCCACTTAAATTTTTGCTTCCAATAACTCCTTTTAATTTTTTTCTTTTGGAGGAAGTTTTGCCAAACACTAAATGGTCTGAGGGCAGAGTAGCACACAATGTGTTTCAGCCTGGCTCAGTAGAGCCAAAACTGCAGTAAAAAATCCTTCCTAATTCCTGAACGACCTCTAAAAAAAAGCTTCAAGCAAGTTCTTCTCCCCACCATGAGCATTGCAGCATCCATGCTCAGAACAGCAGGTTGCTTTTCCACTTTTTTTCTCTCTTCATCCCCTTAACTTCAGTCCCCAAGTGCTGGTCCTTGATCTCACCTGCAGACAGACCTATTGCTACCCATTTGACAACCTTCATTTCGGTTTAGGCAATGTATATACATATCAAGAAACAAACTTTGTAGGAGCGCACTGCAGTGGAAGATAGAAATCTTGGGGAAATCTGTAATCCTGCTTGGCTCAAAAACATGAACTTTAGAATCAGGACCACTAGATGAATTTAAAAAAGGACTTTTTTGGTCATTTTAGAAGCCTCAAAAATTCAATTATCTGTAATACCTTCCTCTGTCAGAGGTATTTCCCACATGATTCATTGTAATACTGACAAAGGTATAATTTATCACTCACTAACATTTTTTAGTTTTGGGTAAATGATGGGATCACATGCCCAGCCTCTGCAGCTGTATAATGTGCCTTTCTTCATGCATGGTGCATTTCTTCATGCATGGCAAGTTGTCAGTCGGTGCCTGGATCTTCCCTGTGCAGGAAGGAGAGGCAGGATTGTGTCAGTGTGCCTCAGCCTGGCCAACAGGACACGTTTCTAATGCAGGACCTGCTTGCGCTCCCCTCACATGGGGCACATGGCAGCAGGAGGTAACCTGTCCCCACTCTGCTCACTCCTGAGCTCCTTCAGGCTGCATGGGTGCTGCAAAACTGCTGGCCCCTTCTTTAAAGGGTATCTTTGGGCCCCATTTAGAAATGCTTGTGCTGTAATTTACTCCAAATTTGTCCAAACCTTCCCAATAAAATAGCTATCTGTCCCATCACACAGTTCCTTTTAATGCCCTACAATACACGCAGGTTCCACCTCATGGTGTCCTCAATGCAGGAAGACTTGAGGCACTCATTCAGCATTTCCCTAGGGAGGTTCCCAGGGCACCCCTTGGCCTTCCCAAGGTGCACAGAGCTTGTCAGCAGCACAGCTGGGATGAAGCACAGCCCCTCCCAGGAGCCACACTCAGCTCTGAGTTTCCCTGGGGAACACTGCTGAGTTCAGTGGAGCTGCATGGGTACATATTTGCCAAGCTGAAGGGAGCACACATTTGCTGCCGGAGGGAATCGCTTCTCTGCTGCCTGGTTGGCCCCAGCTCCAGCCCCTGGCTCTGTTCACGAGCTCCCAGTGACACCAGTTCTGGAGGGCTCGCTCTGCTGGGGCCTTACAGCACCCTTCTGACCTTTCCTTTATCAGCTCCCCAGCCAGTTCATCCTCTGCACTCAGAGTCATTTGGGTGCTCTGCCCGTGACTCTCCGGAGTTGCATGTCGTTCTTGCCTTGTCTTCATGCTCAGTCATCCATGCTGAATTATCTTCCACTCCTCCCTCTGGGAATAACGAAGGCTTTGACCTAGTGGGACTGTTTGTGTGCTTAAATGCTTTGATGTACCAGACACTGAGCTGCTCGCTCCCAAATCTAAGGTGGTTGGGGATTTCAGGCTGTTTTCAGAAACAGTTTGTGCACTGGGAAGCATAATCTAACTGAAAGTCAGCAAAGGACACCAACTTCTGCATGTTCAAGTATTTCATCTATCATATTTAAACCCTTCTATTTTCTTTAGTTTCCAAACAGCTGTCTTTTCAAGTTTTGGATCTCCTATAGAGGATATACAGCTGTAATAAGTATATTTAATTTCATTTCAGAATCTACAGGGAGAAGGGGATATTCCCTTTTTACTGATATAAAACCAAGTTTGTAATTTCATTTTGAAGGCTGTTCTGAGCAAGTGGGGGAAATCAGAAGACCAGCTCCATTTTTACCCAGATTTTCCTGAATCCACCTTTGGGCCATGACCTAAATGAAATTATGAGCACAGTTAATGTTTACACCTTTCTTGCACTGTCTAATTTAACTTTCAGCAATATAAAATGGGATAGCAGAAATATTTTTATGTGTTCTTACAATGTCCAAAGTTGTTTGTTACTGTTTTTATTTGAAGGAACTAGACACAATCCTGGCTGCCTTAACTACTGCCTTTGAGAGAGCTACAGCTGAGAAAATCCGCTGCCAGGAAGAAGTGAATAGAACTAACAAGGCTATTGAGCTGGCCAACAGATTAGTGAAAGGTCTGAGGTGAGGTCCTACAGGGCAGGCTAATGAAGCAGCCTACAGAAAGCACTTCTTTGTTATACACTACTGATCTGGCAATAACAGAGGCACTTAGCAAAGAACCTGATGAGCTGAAAAAATTATGTCATTATCATTCATTTTTTTCATAATAGAAACATGGTTTTGACCTTTGCATTTTCTTACATTTTTGCTTCATTGTGGTATATATTAACTGTAAGATTACCTGGTAACTAACCTATCCACGAATATTAAGAGAAGTAGTGGATTGTGGATATTGACAATGAAGGCAATTTATTAAAATGCAATGACTATATTTGTAACAATTAAACAACACTAATGATTCTGCCCAGGGTTGGGATACATAGAATCTAATACAATTTGCACTACTTAGTTAAGCAATATGATAATTATCTAATTATCTTTCTGAGATTTGCAATGGGTATTTCAGGAGAGAATAAATAATGGCAAAGCCATGAATTATCAAAAATCCATATTGTCTGTTGATCTAGGCTGGCTCAAGGGAATCTATACTCACTGATGGATTTTTTCATTTACCATTCATCTACTGATGAGACTGTTTTTTATACACACACACACACACACATACACTTTTTACAGATAATATTTTTTCATTGCAACATTCATTTAGAAAATCTCTTGTGGTGGCTCACTACCATTATAGGTTTTGTCCTCTTCTACCCAATACTTTCAAGCTGAGTTTGATAACCAAACACATAGTAAACAGCAAAAATAGAAGATCCATTTGTTACTAAGCAAAACTATATGGCTGAGTGTGGCTAGTGGAACTTAAAATATAAAACAGGTTTTAGGAGTTATTTGCTGAATCAATAGAAAGGATTTATTGACTAAAGGGGAGGGAGGGCAGTGCAGCAGGCCCCTTGTTTCTGTATAAAGAAGCAAGATGAATGCATTTAAAATGTTAACATCCTGGCTGAAAGTGTAATGTATTTTAGTGATTAATAATGCCTGTAAAACTAAACCATGTACCTAATACAGAATAATAAAATAAATAACATAGCAAACCTCTTTAAAGTGTGACAATAAATGATTGTTCTAATATTTTCTTCCACCTAACATATCATATTGTTTGGTTCTCCCATGTGCCTCCTGCTGGGCCTGACAAGTGCTGGAATAGCATACGTAGAGAGATGAAAGGCAAAGTGTGGGTATGCTGGGGGGGGAGGCATAATGAAAAATAATCTAAAGGAGGAAACAGAGATGAAAGGAAAGAAGGGAAGTTGAGCCATGCGCTAGATGAAGACAGTAAAATGAGTTTTAATGGAAAGTCCTTCAGCTGATACCTCCCAAAGCACCAGCCCCATGAAGAAGGTGGCCAGCTCGACAGATTGGTGATGGGAAGTAGAATTCATTCCTGTTGTTAGCTGTACCACTCTTGGTCAAAGGCAGTAATAACCATATGACAGCCGTTTAGTGACTTACAGGAAAAAAATCCATTTAAATCCACACTATGGTAAACAATAGGTCACTGTTTACTATTAGTAAACAGTGTAATACTGACACTGCTGTACTGTCAGTGCTGGCTGTTTCCTTGTCTGAAAAATTTTTTGCTGAGAAGACACTCTCGTATTTCTCTAGTTTTATCGTTGTGAGGAGAATTTCTCAAGAAATATAAAAATAAATTTATTCACAGCATTTTTAATAAGCAAACATGTAAGAATTTCATTAGTAACTGATCTTTATAAATACACCTTTACCCTGACAATAATAGTAAGTAACCAAATGCGTGAGTTTTCTTCTAACTCAGGAAAAAATGTTGACCAAGCAGAAGAAGAGCTGATAGTGTCTAGCCAGGATCCCAGGGAAAAGCTTGCACCAAGTGTCATGTCAAATCTCTTACAGACTTTATGCAATAAAAGATCCTGCCCAGAGGTAAGTTTTTTTTTCTGCCTTCTCTGAGCCCTGGCACACAAGGACTGTTTTGGGTGGTTGCATGAGTAGTTGTTACTCTGTACCAAGGAATTCTTTGCTTCTGACAGGTGCCAATTATGCTGTGGACATCTGCCCTGTAGGCATTGAATCAAGCTGACAACTCATTTTATATCAATCAAACAACAACCATTTTCAATAATTTCCCATCCAGCTGGGACTGAATTTGCACAAGTGATCTATGTATTAGAGACATTACCAATCCACAGAGACATTCAGAACCGTGATTATGTTCTGTTTTCCCACAGAAACTCTTGCATCTGCACGAGAAAGCAACAACTTCTTCCCCTATGCAGGAGGATGCTGACAACTCAATTTTGGTCACTCGCTGCCAAGCTCAACTTGCAACAGTCAACTCACATCTGACTGGACGGGGGTTTTTTATGTCCAGGCTTGCCACTTGAAAATCTTGTCTGTTGCTCCTCTAAAGGATGTGGATCTGTGAATCTGCAAGGTAATATTTAAGTATTCAGTACTGTTTAACCACTGTAATGGGCATTTTTAAAATAAACACATAGTAAATGAATGGGAGTTTTAATCCTGTTTTCTGGATAGAAAAGGAGAGCTGGACTTATCACCAAAGCATTATTAGGAACAAGAAAAAATGTGATGCAGAAATGTTCCAGATGGTAACTTTTCTTCACTATGATAGTTTATTTTCAAAGTAGTACTGGAATGAGCCCACATCTCATTCTGCTTTGCGCAGATAATAATTCTTCAGAGATACATATATTTAAAATACACGGTTAATCAGAAAAAAGCCTGGCACTGATTCCATTCCCTTTTTGACCTGTTAAATCATCATGTTGCTTATATGAATTCCTTCAAATATTTTATTTAATAGAACAGTATATTTGGAGGCAAGGAATCGGTAAAATGTTCTTCTGGAAAGGCCCAAAACGTGTCCTTTGATAGTGTTTGAAGTACCTTTTGCTATCTGACTGGAGCTACAGGTGACAACTAACCCACAGACCTTGGGAATATGGTCAGCAAGCCAGAACAGGAGGCAGGCTCACCTTCTTCTTATATTCTGTCAAGTGCTGTGCCCTGCTGTTTGCACAAGGGAACCAGCTTTTCTTGTTCTGCTCTGTCCCTGCTACTGTGCACCAGGGCAGCACAAAGCAAGATTTAGTGCTTGGATATAGTATTTGCTTGATAGCAATTGTTATAGTTAAGGCTGCACTGAGACTTCTGTCTTAACCTGCTGCTCTCCCATGCTCAGAATATTCTTTAAAAAAAAATCCTTTTCATCTGAAATTTTTCATGCTTGTTATCAGCTGAAATATGATTTTTTGGCAAGCCTGAATAAAATTCATTCATTCATATTTGAATTATGCAAGGAAGTGGGTGTAAGGAGAAAGGTCTCTTTTTTGCACATTCATAATTCACAAAAAAAGCTGCATATTACAAGCTGAAACTTTCCAGGTGGCTAGTTTTGACTGAAGGGTAGTCTTCATGCTAATTACAAAGAGAGAATGACTGAAAGAAAAATGAAAGAGAAAAATTAAAAATGACACATATTGTGATTAACTCATTTGTTTTGTAGGTGTGTCATACAAAAGTTACATTGTGAGCCACTTAGAACAAGTTTAAAGTAACAATTTCATTTAAGTTAACATGAACTACCATAATTACATAATATCAATGTTTTGTGCTGCAATTTCACTAAGAATCTCCCTACAGAAGCTGCAGCAGCTTTTACCTATGCAAATATGGAAGCTCACGGTGAAATCAGTGCAGAATCTTATGAATCGTTAACTCTGGCCAGAAAGCCAGTCTGGGGAAGGGGGCAATCTCATGCAGGGGCAGTCACTGTCCCTATGCTCTGGGTCTCCCTGGAGGTAGGACTGCTGAGGAAAATAACTTGGAGTTTTTGCAGTTTGTTCCAACTTACTATACTGACTGTCAGGGACAGCAAACCACGAAAGCTTTGCTATTCTCTTTTCCTTGCTATATTCCCATATACTTGTGGACATAACAGGCAGCACAAAATCCGACCAGCACTGTGTGACTGACCCTCCACGGTACCAAGGGATTGCTTCAGCAGAAGGTACCTGGGCAGCAGAGGCTGGGAGTGTTAGAACAGCCTCCCTTAACCCATGGAAAAAAGGTGCTGTGACATGCATGTTCTCATAAAACACCTGGGAATAAAATACAACCATATAAATAAAGCAATATGCCTGTAATTTTAAACATCTGAAAGAATAACTGGCAATGGCTCACACAGTAATTGCTGACCTTGCTCCACATCGAGCAAAGATGAGTTTAGAAATTCCCCAGTACTAAGTTCCCAGTAACCTCTTGGAGGCAAAATAAGGACTGTTGGATACAGTGCAAGAATCATCATCTTTCTTTTCTCCTTGACTTTTGGGAGAACTAAGGACAAATAAATTCTTCCCTGTGATGCTGCTTATTTTTACCAAAAACCAAAAAACCCCAACAACACCAACAAAACCCCCCAAAACCACAAAAACAAAACAAAAAAAACCCCAAAAACCAAACAAAAAAACAAAAACACAAACAAACAAACAAAAACCACTAAAAAAACCCATTCTCCCCCCCAACCCCCCAAAAAAAACCCAAAAAACCCCTTAGAGAATTCTGAGACATACTAGCTTCTGTAAGTAGAAATTTAAAACTTAACCTTTATTATTCCAGGTCCCTATTTCAGGAAAAAAAGGTCTTGAACCAGTCACTGAGTGGATGTATGCTACAATAATTGCTAAATAGAAAAGTGACAGCAGTGTCTGGCAATTCTATGGCCACATAAAAAGTCCCTGGTCTTACATTTCCAGTCATCATTGGCATAAAATCAAACCTCAGCACTGGGGAACATCTGGATAAAAGTAACATCTGTTTCAGTATATAAATTATCTATTTGAGTCATAAAGGGACAAGTGCTAGTGTGAGTAAAGACTAATGCACAGCTATGAAGGAAACATGGCAACTATCTTTTTTCTGAATGCCTGATGCTGCCCGAGGTGTTAATGCCCCAGCAACCATAACAACTCTGCTAAAGCCCTTTTTTACTTTCCACCCATCAAACTATAATGAATGGAACACCGTATATTGGCATCATATCTCTTGTCTTTCACCAGCCCTGTACTGGGATGACTCTACAGGTGTGTCATACTGCAGGTATTTCTTGCTGGGGGTTCTGTTTTGGCAAAACTTGGAAAAAATTATTGATCTTGTACTTAACACAGTATTTGCAAGTTATGTTCAGAGTATTTTTAATAATCTCTTATTTTCTTCATCAGCTCTCTCTCTGATTGTGTTCTGCAAGTATTCGAAGTAGCTTCCTCTGAAAACTCTACCTACACCTGTATGATAGTTACCTTAACTCCCAAGGATTGCAGTGCCCAAGACATGTTGACTCCACCTGGATTTTTACTTGTCTATTTTTCTTATTTGCACCCTTGCAAGCACTATAGTTCAATGACTGCAATTTGAGCACTCCTTCCTATCTAGCTGAACAATCTTCCCCAACACACCACCATCCTGATGTGTAATCACTCAGGAGACATAATCATTCACTTAGAACTAAAATAATTCTCCTACCGTTTGCTCCTTGCCTCCATTCTGCCCTTTTTCTCTGATTTATTGCACTATATTCCTTATGGAAATATTTTGACATCCATCCCCTCTATTCAAGTCTTGTACCCACCCTTGGAGGGAGTGCTTTGAACAGAGGAAGGCCAGGATGAGTGTGTATCTCGTATACTCACCCTTTTATTCCAGTGTCATTTCCCCCACC
The DNA here is from genome assembly GCA_036785705.1 of Acanthornis magna. Lineage (NCBI taxonomy): Eukaryota > Metazoa > Chordata > Aves > Passeriformes > Acanthizidae > Acanthornis > Acanthornis magna. The sequence goes on from JAWUZG010000012.1 coordinate 13,200,126, forward strand.
TCCTCATTATACTCCTGAGCCCTTCCCCTCCTTCTAGTTTAGCTGTACCTACTATCTCTTCTAGAGCTGAGTCCTCCCTTCCCTCCCCTGCCCCTCTAGTAAATGTCAGAAAATATTTCCTCACAGCCTCTGCTACTCAGGTTGTGAATATAGGGATCCTGAACCCCAGCCTTGTCTAAGCTCTCTAAATCACTTGACCCCAGAAAGGTTGCCACAGGACAGCACTTACCTACAGCGCAGGCTAGAAAGTGCTGTTAAGGCACTGAATTCCTCCAGCTCTGAGCTTTGCAGCTTATTTAGACTGCAAGGAAGATTTTTGTGAGCCAGGCACTGAATTTGTTACTCGTTAAGCTTAGTCAAAATTACTGTGAAATTCCTTAATTAAACAGTTCAAGCTGAGAAGCAAAATACTTTCTAGTCCAGCCACCACAGTGCCCCACTCAGTCCTGCTCCTTTGCCTCTTCTTTCTTGCTGCCCCCATGTTCTCATGTTACCTCACGTGCTGCCCCTTGGTTTTGCTTGTTACAAGTGTCTCCCACCTGCCACACTGCAGCGACAGGCAGAAAGCTCTTTATGCCAAGTACTGACCTAGTGCTGTGCACCAGCCTAGGCTGGAAGTGCATCTTGAATTTCTTGCTCCCCCGGGAGCATTTGATTAAAGGAGGATTTTCATGGTGTGCTGAGATTCAGAACGTGGCTGCTATTCAGTAGCTGCTTGTGGCAGTTCTGAGCTGGAACACACACTGGGGCTTTGCTTCTTCTGCGGCGATAAACTGAGTCCTGGGACAAGGAATTCTGCACGATTTCCCCCAGTGTGCAGAAGAGCAGAAACAACACCACGCTCACTCTCGCTGCCAGGCTGCTGTTCTTGCTCTCGGGGACAAAGGTTTCACCAGATTTTCAGTGATTCTCCACAGAAGGCTTCCACACCTGCTCTCTAATGTGTCTTTTAGAGCTAAAGAACTCGAATCAGCTGCACTGTTACTCAAGATGCATGAGGTCAGTTTGGAAACATTTGGAAACTGAGGACATTTCATGAGTGTCTGCACATCTGCACAGGGCCCTGGAACAGCACTTGCAAATGCAGGAGACCTCACGGCACAGTGTGCCTTCTACAGGCCTAAGCAGGCTGAGCCCAATTAACAAATACACACATGTGCTCCTCACTGTGCTCAGGGCAATGCACAACCTAAATTAATTTCTGCTATTATAAATCTAGAAAAACTTCTCTGTAGCCCTGGAGATGGCTCTGGAGTCACAACACAGATGTGTATAGTTGTACACAATACAGTTCACAATTTTGTTTCTTTCTTCTCTTTCTAGTAATTGAAGTTTTAAATAAATAAAAACAATGCTTACAATGAAGTTTTAGGAAAACAGAATATTTTAAATGGAGGTACGTATTTCCTTTATTTTCTATGGTTTGATTTATGGATTTTAAAACTTGCCACTTCAGCCTGAACTCATAAAGCAGAAAAATTACTTTAAAATTAAGTTGACAGTGCTTTAGGATGAATTATGGATACGTTTTTTGGCTTCTGACAGTAGTTTGCTTCGGGATATTCTTCTGGCTGAGAAGCTGTAAACAACAAGACACAGCAGCAAAAATACAAGCAAAGAAAAACAACTAAAAGAATTAGATCAGCTATAATAACAATAATTCTGATGCTGAATTTGGCTCCTTTGGGTCTAAACCAAACTAAATTTATTTCATAATCTTTATTTTTCAATTCACTTATCCACAGTGAATATATCCATGTGTATGTATTTTCCCTCAAAGAATTGCTGCATCTCCATCTGCATCTCCACCATGACGAAAATAAAATAAAACTTTTTAAATCACCACAAAACTCTTAAATACATTTAAAGTAAAATCTGCAAGAGGGGAATTCTAGTGTTCCATTTTACATATCATATAAATGTAGCTCTCCCTGGTACATTTTTTCACAACTCCTTATTGTGCTAACTTGTTAAAAATTGTGCCACTGTTTATATTATTAACTGGAGCCCAGGACTACAAGGAGCTGTTGAAGCACTTACCCAAGAGACCAGCTAGAACACAGGCACTGCAGTGGAGGGATTAGTGAGCAGGATGCTCAGACATTCATTTCTAGCTTGGAGTGGCCACAGCTGGCTGCAGTTACATCTGGCCACCGGATGTGCACCTCTCCATATGACAGTTGTGGATACTGGAAAGTTATTAAAAGCATTTTCCATCTCTGCAGGATTTATGCTGTTCCTTTCTGCTATGCTGATGCACATGACTGTGAATCTTGTACAAGCAGTTACCGGACATGTAAACCAGAAAGTGGATGTTAAAAATCATTGTATTATTAAATGCGGAATCATATCTAATTTAATTAAGAGATAAATATACCCTAACTAGTAAGTAAATGTGATCAGGTGATATCCGTTGTACTTGCATATCTTTTCCATCATCAGAGTGCTTTAAAACCCTTCTGATTTATGGATAGTACGTTTCTCTGAAATAGGAAAACAAGATTTTTTCAGGTGGCACATGAAGCAAGAGTTCAAAGGACTTGACCAAAGTGTATCAGCAAGTCAGTAAACTAAAAATGTATCCTATAAATAAAATCCTTAAGGGAATATGTCATAAGGGTAGTGCCTGTGGAGTTGGGTTGCAGGAATTTTTTGGGCAAGGAGTTGAAAATTATGACCAAGATGACTGGCTCTTGTATCTTCATGCTTGCCTTACAGTCTGCATAAAAATTTGGAAATTATCTTGGAGCTTTAGGTAGTTTCAGGCCTGAGATGTCCTAATGAATGAAAGTAAGGTGTTTCAAAGAAACAAGCTGATGATGATCCAGGCATTCATAACATACATGTGTTTGCCTTGTCATGGTATTATCATCTCGTAGTCTTTAGACAACCTCAGACATTACACAAATCAGTGTTTGCATTGCAATTATAAAATTTCTTACTTTTAAAATCTAAAGATTGCAGAGAAACTATTTCAGAGAGCAAATAACAGAATATTTAGAAGAAGGAAGTAAATATTTTGTTAAAATAATTTCTGGGGAAACCCTTCAATGATTTTGAAAAAGGCACAGTCCTTCTTTATGACCACGTGAAGCTTAAAGGGTCATCTACCAAGTTCCACCATAGCTGCATTTGAACAGTAAACTGTGGGAACTCACAAAATTTCAGGCAAGGAGATTCCCCTTACTTTAGAAATTTACACATTTTAGACATATTTTTCCATAGCATTTTGTGATATCACATATCACATATTTGGGCTGTCATTTACCCGAGTGAAGTAAAGACTGGCAGCAATCCCACTGCTCACTTTGTACTGAGCAACCACACAAGATGCTGACACAGAAAATCACCCTTTGATTTCTCAAGAGTTAAATAGCATCTGCAAACCATGTCAAGTTCCATTTGGAGTAAGCTCTGGTGTCTAGTGCATTTCTGCCACTGATTATTCTTTCTTTTTTGTTTCTTCAGATAAGAAATACCTGCATCCTAGCTGCTAATGAAAGAAGAGGTTAATTCTGAAATGCTTAGTCACTTCTATACTTTTTTACGGATGCTGTAAAGAAGTGACAGAATCCTGTAGTTAACATGATTTGAAAGATAAGAGGGAGGAGAAGGTGGAGAAAGATTATATAAAATGTATTTATATTGCTTCTACAACTGAATTGTTTCCAGTATAATGTCACGCTCTCAGTGTGGGGGGATTCTGCATGTGTCATGAGTCTACAGATGTTCTTGCACACTACATGCAGCTGCACTGTTTGTCATGGGCAAATTTAACAGCAAGATGCTTGTTACGTGTTCCCTTCTATTCTTAGTTTACAAAAACACGGAGGGAGAAAACCCCACTACCTGCTATCTTGCTTGCATCCCTTCTTTATATAGCCTTTTAAAACACTTTAAAACAAATATGGAAACACCCATCTTTTATACTAAATTCTGTAACACCTGCAATTACAGCTCTATTACCTTTGCTAGAATGATCTTGTTCTTTTTAATGTTTATAATGCTAATTAAGTAATTTTAAGTACCTGAAGAGGTCATATTCCTAACAGTGGGGGGTTCTTCAAGAGCTTGATCCTTCAAAAGGCAGAATAATTTCCGCTAAGTCCTGAGTATCCTCTGTTCTCAGCGACTTGCAGATGAAACTCACAAGCACTCCATATAGCAGCACGGCAGAGCCAAGTGCTGTCAGAAATTTTAGAGTCAGCTTCTACTCTTGTCATTTTAAAATCCTGGATCTTCTCCTCTAGGTATTCTCTATCCTAAGCTTTGTAGGTCCAAGGGCAGTGTGTTAACCAGCTCTTCGGAGGGGATCATACTTGGGTTCCAGCTTCTTGCTGATGCACCCAGGAAGCAGAACAAGATTTTGCAAATAGAAAAGAGAAGGAAAAGGGGGCGGGAGGGGGGTTCACTTGGAAAGCCTGTAACATGCTGAAAAATGCATTGTCTAGTTAGTGGCAAGGGAGGTAACTGAAAAAATGGCAGTGCAAGGAGAAATTGTGACTTCAGAGGGACGAAACTGAAAGCTGAAGTAGAGGCACAATCAACTAAACAAAACAGGACAAAACTCAAAAAGAAGGTACAGCAGTAGAAGATGTTAAGGGTGTTACACTAACAGTAAGTGTATGAACAAAAAATAGATGTCATAAAAGAAAAATTTTAATTTAATTTCTGCACCTTCTACAGTACAAGAAAGACATTAACCTACTGTCACTACTACAGTGGAGGCTGTAGCAGGAAACCTGTGAGGAGAGGCCAAGGGCACTGTGGTTCTTCAGCCTTGAAAATGCCAAGAGGGCAGGGGGATTTACTGCTGTTTGGAAATACTTCAAAAGAAGCTACAGAGAAGTCAGAGACAGGTTTTGCTTAGACGTGCACAAGAACAGGAAAGAGACAACCTGCAGAAGTCAGACCAAGAGAAATTCTGACCTGGGGTTAGGAAAAATTATTTACCATGAGGGAGGTGAAATATTTGCAGAGGGTCCCTGGAAAGCTGTGGCTCTCTCATCTCCAGATGATGAGGTCTGTTTGCCCTCTCCTTGAAAGTAACCACACTTAACAGATCACCTAGATACTAATATCTGCACTCGTAACATTAAAATATACATATATTTACGAGTATAGTTGAAACTGCAAGTGCTTATAAAACATAAAAGAAAAGATGGATCAACACTTTTTTTTCCCCATGGAAAAATCGCATTTTTAAAATAAATGTACGATTGTATGGGAGGTATTTTAAAGCATCTTGAATTTTGTACATGGCGAAAACTGCATATATGTAAAATACAGAGTCATGTCTCAAGTTGATGGAAAAGTTCTTGTTTGTAAGAAGCTGATCAGATAATTTTGGAAATGTATAACAAGTGTTTCTGTTATCAAAGATGTGCATCTGTGAACACAGACTGCCAAAGAAAATGGAATATTCAGTGGGTCTTTTCAGAAGAATGCCAGCAAATAGCATTGAAATACTTAACAGAGATGTGAAGATATTAGTTTCCAGTCTTCAGATGATTACTTAGCTCGAAAGTTAAACAGATGTGACTATGACATCTCTCATTCTGTTTCTAATCAATCTCTAATCATATATATAAGATCTACTTCTGTTTGTGCACAGACTCAATTTCAGAAATTGTTGTGAACTACTTCATGTAAAACCTGTCTGATAGTGCCTGTCTGTGTGTCTGCATGTGTGATGTATCTTAGATTCAAGCATGTTTCTTAATTATCCTATACCTTTATCAGGTTACACTATGATCTCCTGCAGCTACAAGAATTTTTAACTTAGCACTACAAACTATAGCTCTCAGTTTAATAATCACAGTATTCCTGCTGATTGGGCAAATTACATTGGCAATGAAAATCAAATACTTTCTGTTAGCTGGCCTCCTGATGGCAATGAAGAAATACAAGTCAATCAGACCTTGAATTATTCTAATTCAAGAGAAGTTAGGAAAATGTGAATGTTTCCAAGATCTGCTGCTCATTCATGACTCTGCAGTCATAGCAGGGTTTGCAAGCCCTTGCTGAACTCTGCATTTCACAGACTATTCAAAGTGACTTTATAGCCCAATAAATGTGATTTTGCCGTTGTTTGTAAAAAGCAACAAGGGTTGTATTGACATGACAGTGCAGGGATGCAGCAATGCTCTGGGTTTTTCTGGGCCCAGTTAGATTTTAACTTGGTTTACCTGTGATGGCAATTCTCTAACTGTGAAGCACTCTTGATTAGATTTGTTTTAGTTTAACTCTAGCTTAGGGTAATAAAACATGGTTATTCACTGTGAACTGAACTGCCTACAACTCTAGAGTCAGCTGTGGGGAAGAGTGCAGACACAGATGACACAAATCAGCCATTTAATCATAGTTAGATGATAGTGCTAAGAAAACATATAAAACTAAATCCAAGCAGACAGCAGGCTGAGAAGAAATGTCCCTCTCCCATGAGTATCACACTAATCCTGGTGATAACTCATCACAATTTTGCCCCATTCCTTTTGGGGAATACCAATCTTAAGACCCAAAGGAGCACTGGAGGAGTAAGAGCAACACCAGAGAAGAGGGAATTTTTAGTGTAGCAATTTTAACTCTATTTTTAATGAGGTCTTCCTGTATTCATTAAGTAATTTTGACTACTATACTTTTTAAAACATTAATTGGACTAACAATAAATGCTTGGATTCATATCTATTCTGTGCCTTTTGCCAACACGTTTTTGCCAAACAGAAGACTTTTAGCATAAGAGCACATCATAACATCGCCACTATCTTTAAGGACCTGGAAGCTGAAACAAGCACTATAAAGATCACTGAAGCTCACAAGCACTTTTGGCCAGTTGCAGTCAATGCTGCTGTGCTCTATCTTCTCATGGACAAGCTGAATAAAATCAATCCAGTGAATTAGCTCTCACTCAAGGTTACCACTCAGGAAGATGTCAGTGTGTTTGCGTGCTGCTGTTTTAATCTAGTGCTACCACTGGCTTGCCACGGTCCCTCTGGTCACAGGCTTTTACTGCTGTATTTCACAAGGCAGTGCAGTGAGCAAAACCCTCTTACAACGTGAGACTGAGTGTAAAGAACCCAACTGCCTGTGTAAGACCCTCAAATGTCATTTACATTGGTCTGTTTGAAAGGGTAAAGCTCACTTTTACAAGCCCAGTTATCTCTCCCAGTACAGCAGGAATCCTGCACGAGCTGCCATTTACCTCTCTGTGCATGTATCCCTGTATGTGTGGCCAAGCAGCCCACAGAGCAGTTCTTTGTCTTAAGATTTTGAGGTCTCCCTTGCATGCCTTCCCGATTCAGCACAGTACGATGGAATATGGATAAGTTTGTGTAGTTCTGCTTGGATCACCTTGCTGTAGCTTGAGCTGTTCGTGCTGCCAACTGGCTCTGCCAGGCCCCTGGAAAACTCCCTCCCCAGGGAAGAGCATCAGTCTGAAATGCTTCCTACAAACTGCATTTGCTCTGAACCAGTCCAGGCTGCTTTCTCGTTACAGACAGAAAAGCATGACGGTTTCACAAACATTGCTGTGGCTGGGGGGCACCTCTGCAGGGACAGCCAATTTTCTCACTCTCCACTTTCCATCCTTATCTCAAACACTGGGAAATGCATCAACTTTCAAAGTAGCTCTTCATGTCCCAAGTGCTGCTGCCAATGTATATATTCCTCCTAGAACGAGCTGAATGGAAAGAGTGTTGTATAATGATCTCTCATTTAGCTTAAAGTGTCATCTTTTCCTTCACTGCATTTCGTCTGTGAGAAGTATGCTGAGTCTTGTGCAGCTGTGCTCTTGCTCTTACTCGACACAGATCACTTCTAAGTTGTGCACCCCTACCAAGAGTTTCCTTCTTCCCTTTGAAAAGAGTGACAAATGGGTACAGAGCAGAAGAGCCCAAAGCCTACATGGATGTGAACCCGGACTAGGATGAAAATATTAATGCGATAAAAGAGATTTCTTTGGCTTCTAGTGCATGTGTTCTGAGCTGGAAAGTAAAATTCCAAACAGAGAAATGGAAGACAAATTCAGATTCAGATGCTGACCCTACTTGTTTTCAGAGCACAGAATACCTACTGCACTGAAACACAAATCAGCCAACCAGTGAATTCTTGCCCAGTATCCTCAAGGTCATCTGGAAATCACCTACAAGTATCTTGCACAACGACATGTGCAATGACTGACTTCAGCAAGGTGACAAAGACCTGCTCTGGTCAAAGCTGGGATGCTCAAAATGCTCACCACCACACAGGGCTGGGCCCTGCCTTTTTTGGATACATTTCTGGCTGAGCTGTGTAAGCAAGATACAGTTCTGCTCAGAAAAAAACACATTATATTCATTATTTTAAAATTAACTGGGGTTAAACCAATTGCCGTTGTCAGGCATACTAACCTTTAGAACAGATCTAGCATTAAATCATGGATATCTATAGGGAGTTCCCTTGGATCATGTGATCAAATTAAGCTCTTAAAAGTACACTTCAAAAATGTCATCCTGGTGTAGGAGGAAAAGAAAGAAAATAAGGCGATGAAATTAATGGAAATTTGGAGAAATGAAATGTTGTCTCATGTATTTTGACAATGTAGACATCAGTAGGTTTGCCAGACAGATCAGCTTCAGATTTGACTTGAGCAAATTAAGCTAGTCTAAAGCACAAGCTACTTGCTAGTCATTTTCTTGGCTTTTTCCTCTTGAACCATTTTACAAGTTTATTTACATTATAACAGCACTGGCCGTGCTTCTCCCATGTTTGAGGTCATTCCCCAGCCTTTGGGAAGAAAGCTGGCATCTGACAACGTAGCCAATTTCTGGTCATAGAAGTGTTTTAAGTAACAAGGTGTTACTTACAGGCAGCAAGAGAAAAGGGGGAAAAGATGTGACGCTGAGGAAATGAGAGACTGCTAAAACAATCAGGTATAGACAGCAAGAGGAAAGAGCACCGAAACACCTGAAGGGCTCTGAAGGAAGAAATCCCACTGCACCAATTGTTTAATCATTACCCTGCTTTGCAAACAGCACACTGTAGGCACCTTTCCTTTGCAGACACCTGCTGCTGCACCCCATTACTTTCAACAATAAGACATCAGACATAACTGGGCATAACTGAGGGATCCAGTCTTTGGCACCTGCAGCAAGTTAGAAAGAAAAGATGTTCTCATTGGGTTTTTTTGGGTCCTTGTGGTGGTTTAACCCCAGCCAGCAATTAAGCAGAACATGGCCACTCACTCACTCCCCCCACAACAGGATGAAAGGAAAAGAATTGGAAGGGTAAAAGAGAGAAAACTCATGGGCTCAGATAATGACAGTTTAATAATTGAAAAATTATAATAACAATAATAATAATCCTAAAAAAAAGAAAAATGATACCCAAGAAAAAGCAATGCCAACGAAAAACAATTGCTCACCACCACCAAACCAATGCCCAGTCAGTCCCCGAGCCACAGTCCCCTGCCAACTTCTGTCTCCAGTTTATACACAGAGCCATGATGCCATATGGCAGGAAATATCCCTTTGGTCAGTTGGGGTCAAGTGCCCCAGCTGTTGTCGTCTCAACTTTTTGTGCACCCCTAGCCTGGTGGAAGGGTGTGAGGAGCAGAAAAGGCCTTGACTCTGTATGAGCACTGCTCAGCAATAATTAAAACATCTCTGAATTATCAACACTGTTTTCAGCACAAATCCAGAACACAGCCCCATACTAGCTGTTACGAAGGAAATTAACTCTACCCCAGTCAAAACTAGCACAATCTTAAACTGAGATTGCTGGACTGGAAGGTGTTTGGTGATGTTGGGTTTTTTACTTGTGAATGTGACAAATTTGACTGAAGCCTAAGAACCATTTTTACAGATTGTTTTGAAACAGTCTTATACTTTAATACTGCCTGCCTCACACAACATGCTGTGATTTGATTTTGCATTATTATGATGATGTATTACAACAGCAAGTAATAGAGAGTGCAGTGAATTCAGACTGGAGAATCTAAACATCAGTCCTGTTTGATTTTCCTAAACCTCTTTCTGACCTAAGCACCTAAATATCCTCAGTCTGGTCATGATCCACACCTTGACCATATGCTCATCTACCAGAGAACAGAATAATTCTAGGCAATTAAGACACTTGCCCATATCCATTTCATCTGCAAGATCTTTGGAGTTGCAAACAAAACACTGGATGGGAAGATTTGCTAATGCTGACAGTGCGTTAGATCACTTGATCATCTTTTTCCTGTGATAGTTATTACTGAATGGAAATCAAATGCATGCATGTTAGGACTAGTAACAGATGGCACTTCTGTTCTGTGAGGAAGAAATAGGGGCAAAGGGGCAGCAAAGTTGAACCTCCCCCCTTCCCTGTCTTACCAGGATTCATTGTGTTGCCCTCCTGTTACAGTTGGCTGTGGCTCTTTCTTGTTATAAAGAGATGTCAGAAGTTAGAGAGAGACAGACGATAACCTTAAATCCTTTACTGCATTTTACCGGGATTCTGAAAAATAAAAAATAAAAAAATAAAAGCCAGCTGAGGGAGTTGGAAAATGTCAGTGAGGCATTACACAAAGAACTTGATACATTTGTTGACCTTTCTTCTTCCTCCACCCTTCTCCTCTAAGATGGATTTAGTAGTAGTGAGTGCTTAGTGCTATAAGTGCTTTCTTAAAAATAATTTAGATGCTATTGTCTGTCTGCCTGCACTTGGAAAACATAGCTGTTTCAATGAGCCCCTGCTGAAACGGAAGAAAAAGGGTTTATTGAAATACCTCCAAAAATGCACCAAAATTTCATTCTTCTCCTTGTCTGCTGAAACCCATCTTGTTCTTGCTTTTACAGTCTTTTGTTTTATTTTTTTAATTGTACCATTGTATTCAGGGTCTTTTCATTCTTCTCCGCTATTTTACGAATGGCATGTGTGGTATTAAGAGCTGAAGGCAGAGACGAGAGGAGAAGTGTTTTGAATTGACTAATTTGCAGGCAAGAAATAAAGCTCTTGTAAGGTGGTCCCAGGGGTATCTTTGCCATGAACACTATTTGAAATGACATGTAATCTGGTACATTTCAAAGGCAAAACATTTCCTATTCTAAAGTATCTTCCTGAGACAGCGTTGGTTTACCTGTTTTCAGAGAATAATAAACTCCACCGAGGCCAAGGAAACTCCTTCTCTCCCCTCTCAAAATTCCTGTTCATTTTCAAAGGGGCAATTGCAGCCAACAGTTTATTTCTGTCCTATCTTTTGATGCTCTAATGGCTCAGTGCTCGCTACTAATACATAGCTGAATGCACCTCTGGATTAAATACCAAGTAACAGAACCCAGCACATCCCTGTACAACACAATAAACAATGGTGTGGAGCTTTCTTGTTGTTTCTTACAACAGTTGAAAATTTAGGTCTGGTTCTTACAGACTTTTACATTTTTAAGCATTTCACCACATAACTTTGATGATGAAATTTCTTAATAGAAACTGTTCCTCTTCTAGAGAAATCTGAGTTCAACTGACCTTGGAATGTTGTATTAATACTTTCTCAGCACAATTCAGTGTTTCTAGCTTTGTTGACACACTAAAATATTTACACACAAAAGTCCACATTTCATTTGTTAAGGCAGAATAGCTTTTTGTTTAGAATTTTGTCCATATTTTGGTGAAGGCTTAGCTGGTCTTATAAACTGACACACTTAATCATCATCTGTGAACATATTCATATACTCTGAGGAATGTTTCTATATGATTTAAGTTTATGATATCCAGATGCTGTACTGCATGGTTTTAAAAGATTTTAAAATGTTTTAAATGGGGAAATTGGCCATAAATAAACCCCAAAGCTTTTGAGAAAATAAAGAGTGATAAATATTACAAATAATTTCTATTAATTTCACAGCTGTTCTGTTCTAAAGCTCTTAGTTACAGAGAAACAAACTCATGCTTTGTGAACCTTCTGAACTTACACAGACCACTGTTTAAACATTTACCTGATTTTCTCTTTAACTCTCCATGAAGAGAAATCAGGGTACAGTGTGTCTACAATAATGACCCTATATTTTTATAATTTTTTTTGCATTTTCTATTTATTTTCAAAAATAAAAAACTTCCATTACATTGATTTTAAAAATCCAAATGCTTGTGTTCAAATATACTGGCTCTATGTAGTATTTTTTTCAAGTGTGGACAATGATAAATAAACTATGTTACTTGAACAGAGATACTGAAAGTTTCTGGATAGAATAAGCAAAAGAAATGGATTTGAAATGTCCAGAAAGGAGAAATTTCTAAAAGCATGAAAAGAAAAAGTTCTCTCCTCAACCTAATATTTATGTGAGGCAGCAGAATGTCCAGGATCACTTGTGCTGTCAGTTTGCATTACCAGTCTCAGCCCTTTGAAGGACAGATTTTGTACTGTGAGTGACCCTAACGTGTGTTGCATTTGGATCTCTACCAAAGAGAAGTCATGATAAAATATTATGCCCCGTAGATAGGTCTTACACCATAACTGTTGTTTTTCACAAGGTTCTGTCAACTGTAATTCTTAATTTATGGGAACTTCGCCCAAATGTAACTTGGAACTAAATGTGTCCGGTGCTCACAAAAACTTCCAAAGAAGGCAGTGCTGTTCCCCAGTAGTGTTTCTATCCTGGACTGGTCTCTTATCGATTCTGAACCATTAGATCAGTCTGGACAAGATGCTAACTGTGCATACTAACAATCATGAGAAAACACAACATTTATTATTAAATAAAAGACCTTTCTACCAAGTTAGTTTGGCAATACCACTGGTCTTAGAATTTCTACCACAACCAGAGAAATAAGCCAGGCCTTTCCATGACTGCCAAGTGCTGTCACACGTTAACAAACCGATGGCATTTACACCTCTAACACTCGGTATCTGAGGAAAGTTGCAGTGCTTGGCTCAGGCAGCTGCCTGAGGGAACACTCGCTGCTTTCTGAAATCAGAGGTAGCTGCCTGCTCTTCTATATTTTAGTAGCACAAGTAACCAACCTTGCACAAGTATACTTCAGAAACAGATTGGACCCTACTGAAAACTTGCTAACCCTCCTCTGACCCAACCAGCTCCTAATGCCAGCATAAGGACTTCGGTTTAGCCCCTTTCATTGCCAGTGTGTAATGTCACCTTTAGTGAAACATTAATTTAATTTCTTTTTTCTTTCCTTAGATAAATTTCTAACATATCCACTTCAGAGTGCATTGAAATATTCATATAGGCAAGATGCAGGGAAGCCATCAGCAGGAATCAATTGTTTCACTCTGGGATGCTTTTCGGACACAAGAGCATTTTGCTAATACAGAGTACCTAGCCAGAAAGCAGCACAATATTCTAGCTCAGCTGATTTATTGAAACTATATTTTTGAGGACTGGTTTTTTCCTTTGGTGACTCATGTAATGTGTGCCATTTAAACACTGTGTGTAGAACACATGCTTGTTTGAACACTTCATTATTTGGCTCAAAGTAGTACAGTATATTGTTCTGTTTAGGGAACAAGTTTGAATTTACCATTGACTCAGGAGAACTTCACAATGTATCGCTGGGTCAAGGACAGGAAGCTGCAGCAGAAATAGCTTTGGAAAAGGCATCAAAAGAAGGCCACTGGGTTATACTTCAAGTAAGTCAAAGCTCTTCATTACATCAGTGCTGCACTGCAGTGTTAAAAACTGAAGCGTTTCAAAATAACATGTGCCTAGATGAAAGAGTACTAAATAGTGATTTAAAACTTCCTTTGTCTTTGCCACAAGGGAAGCACATAACTTCATCTGTATATGTATCACTGAATATCACATAAAATATGAATTGCATCTATCTTGCATGTAGGGAGTCAACTAACATATTTTCCCAAGCACATGATATCTGATTTACTAATTTATTATCCATTAAAAAAAATCTTTTAGTAAATAAATGTGTAGCAAAAAGAATTGTTACGCTGTATAATCAGATGAATAGATACAAACAGGGAAGATTGCTGTCATTATGCAGTGTATTGTGCTAAACAGATGCACACGATTTTTTTCAAATATTGTGCAATATCAAACTGCTTCCTTATGTCTGGGTTTTTCTTGTATCAATAAAATGTTTCAAATTTCAAATCAATAGCTCACTGGGAGGCCTATTTTTTCCTCCCTTCTCCCCCCTCTCCCTCCTTATCTCTGAATATTTATTTTGTAGTAAAGTGGCTGGACACATTATAGAAATTACTGAAGAAAACCAGGGAAGGAAGTCAGCAGGATGACTGGTTTTGAGTGTGAGGAACCTGCTACTTCCCCTAAAGCACATCTCATTCCAGAGTGGGTTTGGGAAACCTCCCATTAAAATAACTGATAAGCTACTACCTATAATACTGCCTGATCACCATGCTGCACCGGATAAATTTGACCAGGCAAGCAAAACACCACAGAAATAAAACTTTAAAATGTGAGTATTAAACTTCTCATTTTAAAGCCACATGAAACAGTGAAGTCACTAAAAGCTTTTACAAGATATGCAATAATAAAGCAGAATTAATTTAAATTCTTAAAGATTTGTTCACGTATCCTAGAGTGACCAGACATCTACTACCCAAAAAAAAAACCAAAACAAAAAAACCCCAAAAAAACCCCAACAAGAAACGATTTCCTAACATTTTAAAACATCACATACAGTTTCTAGCTAAGTACATGCCTGCGTGCATGGGAAATGAAGAATTTGCAGTCACTACAGGTAATGACTGTAGTACGGAATAAGAATTTATTTTAGTTCCATCTAGCTTCGTTTGGTTTATCTTGAGATGCACAACCATGTGTTTTTGTGTCTCTGGAATATCTTTTACATATTCTGAGCATGAAGTGCACTGGAATTACGTCTTCAGCTGAGGTAAATCAGTGAGGTTCACTACACCAATTTATATTGCTAAGGGTTTGGTCCAAAATGTTTGGATCATACACAGGAGGAAAGCATGGCTTGGCTACTAAGTTATCATATCTTTCTCAGTCCTTTTGAATCTTTGTTTTGGAAGGCTTTTAATGAAAACAGCTTTTGTTACTGACTTAAAAATACTTACAAACACAGGTGTATATAGGTAGCAGTTATAAGCTATGATCAATACATGGGCAAAGAAATCAAGTATCTCTTTGGAACACAAATATGTATTAAAGAAAGAGCATCCACCTGAATGCTAAGAAACTCACCAATTTTTTTTTTTAAATTGCTTTTCGACAGTATATTCTAAAAAACCTCTGTGAAAATCACACGGCTTTTCTTCTTTTTCTCTTGCTTAGAATAACCTCTTCCAGCAATAAAAAAGGGAAGAATCGCCAGCCACCCGCGCAGCGCGGGAATGTCACCCAAAGTGCTGACAGACGCACAAAGAAACCCGCGGCTGCAGCCACGGCCACAGCGCGCTTGTGGCCAACTTCTGCCGGCGCTGCGGCCCCGCCGAGCCCGCGGCGGCCCCCGGCCCGGCCCGGCCCCGCACCGCGCGGCGCCGCCTCCCCCGCGCCCGCCCAGGTGCGCTCGGGGTGCCGGGCCGGGCCGGGCTGCACCGCCCGGGCCGTCCCCCCAGGCCGGCGGCTCTGCCGGGGAGGCCGGCACCTCTCGGCCGCCCTGCGGCAGCTCGGCCCCGCGATCCCTGCGGCGCCCGGGGCAGCCGCCCGTCCCCCGCCAGAGCCCGGGGGCGGCCTGGGCCGGGCCGGGCAGCGCGGCGCGTTCCCGGAGCCAGAGCGCCCCCTGCCGGCCGCTGCCGCGCCGGGCCGGGCGAGTGCGGGCGGGCTCGGGGGCCCGGCTGGGCCCGGCCCCGCGGGGGTGTCCCGCGGGAGAGCCCCGCGTAGCCTCCGCGTTTGAGCCTGGGCAGCGCCGCGGGACCGGGACGGCGGCCCCGACCTCCCGGGGAGGTTTCCCTCTCGCAGACACTCGTGTTAACGCTGCAGTGGGGGCGTACGGGACTCCCCAAGCAGGGCCGCACCCCCAGCACCCGCTGCCAAGAGCCGGGCGCCGGCGGGGAGAGTCTGTCACCCGCCCCCGACCCGGAGCCTCCCGCCCGGGCGCCTGTGTGAGCCCGGCCATTACCAGTGCGGGAGCCAGCGCGGCTGGAGCGGTGACAGCAACACCGAGGCGCGTCTTGCACTTTCTTCCGCAGTTTCCACCCGGAGGACAGGGATGTGTCATGGGCAGGAGCCAGGGGTCACAGACCTGCGGGGCTGAGGCGACTCGGCCGACGGCAACCCCGGGCGTCCGCCCGTGGAGCCGGGGTTTGTGCCTGGTTGGAAAAGCAAACACGGGCATGAATGGGCACGCTCTGTTAACTCGTTTAAATGGCCACAAGCACACCGCTCTTCCTGAGGAATTACACCTTAAACAGACTTGGCTGTTTAATAAACCAGCCCCGGTCCCCTGCAGCGGTGACCTCTGATCCCACAGCAATGCAAAGGTTTCTTGTAGCGCTGTGCCCACACTGCTGCGGCCGAGCGGCGATAATGACCAAGGTTCCGTGGGCGACAAACTATTTCGGCACGAGGGAGGCAGAAAAGTCCTCTCCCTTTCACCTCTGTGGGGCATTTGATGATTATCACTGCCTGTGGCAGTGGCCGTGCCTGGCGGGCAGAGGGCCCCCCCCGAACTCGGCATTTGTCAGGTGGCGATGGGAGCAGGCAGCAACAAGCCCCTTCCCAGCCCTGCGAGCCAAGCGCGGCCGGCAGGGGTGGTTCACAGCCCTCACCTGAGAGCACATTTGCCATCTCACCTCCTCCTCCCCCGCAGCCCTGAGCAAGGCAGGTGCAGAAAGCTCCCAGCGCCACAGGCGGGGGCTCGGTAGCCACGCCGTCCCCGGGGGCGAGGCGGGCGAGGCAGCAGTGCCACAGGCCCCGCGCACACGCGGCCCCCGCGCTCCCCCCGCGCCCCGCTCACCTGCAGCGCCCCGCGGCCGCCGCGCCCCGGCCCCGCTGCCGGCAGCTCCCGCCGCGGGAGGACGGGGAGGCACCCGAGGAGACAAGGGGAACAAAAGGACGAGATCAGAAAAAGGAATAAAAGAAGGAAATGTAGCGAACACTAAAAACAAGAGGAGGAATTTTCCCCGGGGGGAAGAGAGAGGGAAGCGCCACTTACATGAGCCCTTTTTTCCCCTACAATTTCTGCAGAAATTCTGACAATGCACGTGCTCGTTTTCCCTTTCCCATCCCACACAAACCTGTTGTTGTTTTACTCTCATTATTTCACTTTATTGCATCAGAATTGCTGAATCATAAAACAGGGGTTAGTGAAAATGGTATTTATCTTACAGAAATAAGCCCCACATTATTTTAAAGATCCCCACGCTACTGCTGTTATTATTATTATTATTATCATCATCATCATCATGCATCTTGGCAGGTTGAAAGGTATCTCAGAACAGTAAGAATTCAGCAGTAATTTAACATCCCACAGCAGTACTTTAAAAGCATCAAATAGCATTTTGAATTTTAAGTCAGTACAAGTGTAAATAAATGGATGTACTCCCACATGTCTGTTGTTTTTAAACTTGTGGTGATACTAAAATATTTGCCTAACAGCTTTGAGTTATAGCAGAATTTCAGCTCATATATACACATGCGTGTGATATTGAATTAAACCATTTGTCATTCTTTTTCCATAAAAGACACAATTTGGCTCTCAGCAAACCATTTGAAATAGAAATTATTCTGATGATACCACAGCTCCATTTTATTTTATGGTACTGTATTGATTTTCAAATAGACAATACATGTATTTTTGTAATGGTCTAAAAGAAGATATTCTGCCTTTTTATTTTACAGTCCTTATGCTATTACTTGCTTTCATTTCAATAAAGGATGGCATTTTTCAGAGATGCTACCATAAATTGCTTTATTTAATAAGTTGCTACACAGAATAATAATGTTACACCAGAGAGCAGCACTTAGTAATTTGGAAGAAATAACATTTTTCTTTTAAAAATATTTCTGTCTCTTTTTTTTAAAATTAAAATTATCTTTCTGTGGTTTTCTTTCAGAATGTTAATCTGATTATTTAAAAAATTGTATTTTTTCTTGCAAGCATCAGAACTTGGGTGTGACAGAAAGGGGCTAATTAAAATGGGGAACAAATTAGATTAATTTCCACAGATATAATAGTGTTATAAAAGTCTTGTTCTCAACAATGACTCCATAATAGAGCAATTTCATTTATGCCTAAGCAGGTTCCTTATTCTGTCTAGTGAGGATTGCCAGCAGTGTCTTAGTGACAAGGTTTTTATTATTTTTTGACAGTTTGATAGGAAGTCGGTGCTTGCTTCTGGGTTTGCAGTCACTTCAAACCTGGATTATGAAGGCTACCATAAAAATATGGATAAAATGCTACCTCCCCAAAGTCCCATCCATTATGGCCTGCACCCCAATGGGGAGATTGCTTTGTAATAACTGCAGACAACATTCTCCATATGCTATTAGAGCTGCAATTCAAATACTCACTCACTGGGGAAGGAGTCTCCTAAGCTGTGGAAGACAAGGTCAGTCAAAACATAGAGAAGGCTTCGAATTTGTCACAAGACAGTGTGATGTCTATGGGTTTATATTTGGGGGGTTTTTCTTCCTATGGACACCAATTCCAATAGAATTAAATATTTTCATACCTGGTTTTTTGCAGGGATGCAATCTGAAATTTGCAATGAGGGGTCTCTAGTATACATGAGACATAAATATATGCATTATTTTGTACCACAAAGAAAAAAGATCTTGCTGGAATGTTACAATATATTAATAGTATTGTGTCATTTAGGATCCTTTGTCAGGTTGGAAAATGCCATTATTTCCAAACTATAAGGCAGAGTTTGCATTTCTTCCTAACAGCATGGATGTGCACAGGTCTTCCACTCATCCATTTC
This sequence comes from Acanthornis magna, assembly GCA_036785705.1. Taxonomy (NCBI): domain Eukaryota; kingdom Metazoa; phylum Chordata; class Aves; order Passeriformes; family Acanthizidae; genus Acanthornis; species Acanthornis magna. Next base: position 13,218,967 of record JAWUZG010000012.1, read on the forward strand.
ACAGGATAAATCCTCCATATCCTTCATACTATGACATGAAGGCGTAGAAATGCTTTCACTGCATTAAGTTAAGATTCACAAAGTTTATCATTTCCTTTACATATATGCAGCAGTGGGTACCCAAGTCACTTGTCTCATGCAACGTGGTATCTCTTGAGATTGAAGGCAGGGCTAGACAACATAAAGAAAAAATCTTTCAGAAGAGAGGAAGATCAGATATTTTATTCAAACACCAGCAGAATGATATGCACATAAACTGATTTGTTTTCCAGAACATGAAAGACTGGATCCACTCATACATGGGGTAAGGCATTCTCTTCAAGAACTTAACTTAGGTCTGAAGATATGTGTGCTTTGCTTTACTAATCTCAGGGGATGCATGGGGTTAAATAGCATGAGTGTAGATGCCAGTAACAGGCAGTTGTGAGTGACACTTGGGGAGCTTCTTTCTCATTTCATTTATTTTAAAATTGTGCTCTCATAAGCTGCCTACTCCAAACATTAACTCATCTCCATATATCAATTATTATATATCAATATACCAATTATTTGTTCTAATTTGTGTGAAAAAAATTATCACGAAACTGCTCAGGACACTGACATCCTCTCTGTCTGCATACTAGGAAGCAAAATGCAAGGCCTCTTATTATGGTCTGATTTCCATTTCAGTGCAGACAGGGAGGTAAGCTTGGTACATTCTTCTCTTCTGCCATTGCAGAAATTTGCCTCTCCTGTTATAACTGCAAAGAGATCTGGTTGCTAGTTACAGTATGTGTTCATGTGTGTTTTAGGCAATCCATAGGAGAGAAGGAGGCAGCTGTTTGATGCCTCAAGAGACCCTCTGATGCCAAAAACAAACACTACCTTGTGTAGATCCCTGCTGGAAAAGGCATGTGGTGTTAAACGATCAACATCTTCAAAGCCATCGGTATGTGGCATTGCCCATCATTAGGAGATGCCCATTAAGTGCAGGTAAAGGTGCAGCATCAGCAACACCCCAGTCCTGATCTCACTGTGCATCTGGGGAGTGCAGTCAAGTGAGGGAAAAAGGACCTGGGTAACTCATCACACATCTCTGGCAATTTTTGATAATAATACGTCTCTCCACACCAACAAAGTGCTGAATAGCAACATGTAATGTTCTTAATCATAGAAGGCCGAATTTTCATAATATCTAGCAATCTCAAACAGCAATGTACCTGCTGCACTAACATGTAATACATGTTCAATCACAGAACTGGGCAGCCAAGTAGCTTCTTAGGCATCGCTAGCAATTTACACAGACAATTGTGGTAAATCCATGCAGAGCTGTAGTTAATGCATACAACTCCAAAAGTAAGTACTGAAAATCTAATTCATAGAACTAGTTTCTTTAAGGGACCTCCTTTTTTGCCACCTAAAATTACCTTCCTTTCGATCTTTAATTCAGAGTAACAAAACATGGGCAGTCAAACTGCCATTAGTTCAAGCAAGCCAGCAGAATGGTAGCTTGATTGCGTGTACAATTTTCTGTGGGATATCGGAAAGCAAGTTAGTAATTTGGCCCTTTATCATTTTCTCCCTGTACATATGCGTAGGTGGGTGCTTCCATGTGTATGTATATGAATTACTATATCATATAATTACTTAATGCAATTAGAGTGAAAACCTGGAACCTACACTCTTGTTTTTCTGACTGTTTCCCCCTGTTAAAAAATAAATGACTCACCCCAGTGGCAAGAGCCAAAATACTCTTTACACTTGATGATTTAGCTACCTTATGTGTTTTTACTGGGGAAAAAAAAAAAGCCCTCTATCATTTATCATGTCATCTTATCACAGTCTCTTTGTGAACGCAAATAGCACACTAATGTTTTCTTTTGTTAGGGTGAGTTGGCAATCTCCTCAGAGATGGAGCAACTACAGACAGCTCTTTTTTTTGATAATCTTCCTGACACTTGGATGAGACTGGCTTATCCATCAACATACAGTTGCTCAGTGGTAAGTCGAATGCCAACAGTCATTCAGTATGGATGGCACTTCATGTCCATTATAAAAAAAATAGAATTGAAACTAAAGAATTTTTTGGCAAATATCTTACCTTCTTCTGTAACTCAGAATAGCTTTTTATCATAAACTGATATTACCCATGTTATGAAAAGCAGAAAGAGCCTTGCATTTACCTTGCCAATTACTGCAGACTTTGAAAGATTTCTCTAAAATTTGCATTCCCACTTCTTTCTTGCTTGCTTGCTTTTCTCTCAAGCTGTGTGCACTGATCAAATACATTTGACAAGTGCTGTAGCACTCAGTATCTACTACTTAGAAGACCAAGCTTGGTTTCTTGTGTCTTTTGGGATCAGAATTTGTAACAATAAAAGGGCACTGCTCTGAGCTCAAGGGTGAAATGATCACCAGAAGAAGTAGCAATTAACAAAGCAGCTTCTGTTAAGAACAGGGAAAAGTTTCAGAGCAAGTAGTGGGGCCATCATGTTTCTGTTCATCTTAATTGAACATCTTAAGATGTGTCCATCTATCTACTGTCCATGACTGTTTTATAATACCAAAAATGAAACCAAAAACAAAAAGTGAAAGCCATCCAATGCTGGCAGATTATTTCCTTGCTGACATACATTCAATTCTCCACGGGTAGCCTCCTGAGTGAGGCAAAGAGCCACTGGCTGATGGAGCTAACCAGGACTGGAGAGCTGACCAAAGGACCGGAAAGCTCTGCCAAGCACAAAGACAGGTAGCACTAGAAGGCAAAGCAAGCCCACACTTCTGAGATCAGTTCAGACTTCTGAGAGATCAAAAGTGGAAGAAGAAATCTTGTTCAGCAGAGGAAACATTGAGAAAAGCACCAGAGGTACATTGTGGTGAAGATCAATCAGAGCTTTACGGAATTAAATGCTCTTTTAGCTTTCCTTGATGGAAAACTAAACCACCATAGAGATACTGTGATGTCTGTGATAAATATATGTCCTGAAGACAGAAAGCGTTGCCTAGGGGATATAACGCAGTAATGCTAAATTACAAGCTGTTTTCCTGAAGGACAACACAGCTGCTTTCTTTTAAAAAATATATGGGGGATTCAAGATGGACCTTATATTCATGTTTGGACAAAAGAGGGTAAAAGTACCCACTGATTATATAAAAGCTGTCTTGCAGAACTAGTAGGATTTAAGGTGACAGATTATCTTTTAGCATCAGGTGCAAAATGCAGTGAGTCACCAGGGAGCAAAATCCTTGCTGTGAAGCAGTGCTGTGCAGCTGGGCAGCCTCCCTGATGGAGCACAGCGTGCATGGGGAGGGACTGCGGAGCAGGTGAAAGGGAGGCACCAGAGCCATTTCGCAGACAGTACTGCTGGAGTGGTCAGCTTAGCCTGGCCGTCAGTCCCCTGGGTTTGGGGAGGTGAAAAAAACCAACAGAGACTGAAAACAAAACTTGAATCACTGTCACGTCTAAAACCCCACAGTAATTGTCAGTAGCAGGAGCTGTGGGCTTCCTCCGGGGAAGGATATCCTCCCTGTCATGCACGCTGCAAAGCACGCAGAGGCCTCAGTCATTATGATAGTTTTATCCTCCCTGTTTTAAACCCCTCTGTCTCTTATATACCTACCTGACATGCCACCATCTGAGACATCTGAAAAAAAAACCCTTTGATTTCTAAGCAGCTGCTATTTTAAAGTAAGGTGGGAGAGTGAGGAGGTAAAGGGGAAAAATCAGAATGCATGCACAGTTTAAGCATGTTGGGCTCAGCAAATGTGTCAGAAACAGCAAACACAAGTGATTAAATGACAGAGATCGTCAGATCACCTAATAATCTCAGCTCTTCAGTTTATCTTCAGGATCCTTTTCTACATCTTTGAAATGAACCCAAATTCAGTTAAAGCTTCCCTTTATTAGCTGGCCCTATATGTCACCTATTTCACATTTCTGTGAAGAAGTTGCCTCTTGCTCTAAACCAGCAGTCTCCTCTCTCTGGCTTAGAGACAGTCAGCTATCCCCAGGGCAGATGTGTCCAGCACTTCTTAACAGCAGCATTTTAGGAAGCAAGAAGCAATACCGAGGAGTGCCAACAAACCCCTCAGCTATAAAGGTGGGGATGTGATGCCAGAGAGCGTAAATGGGGTAAAAAGGAAAAAAAAAAAAAAGCTGATGCTTTCTTTTTCAGGCCACAGAAATTCAACAGATAGGGAAATAGAGTGTGGAGGGAAGAGAAAGATTGGAAACCTGTGTCAAAGGTCATTCAGCTTTCTGGAAAGACCAACAGTGGGACTCCTTAAAGGAGGCAAAAAATGTTTGGGTTCTGGGCTGTGACTGCATTGTCAGGCTGGAGTAGGCTGAGGTGAGAGTAGCAGTGAATGAGGATTTGAAAGGAGACATCACACGTAGAGGGGACGAAGCGAGGGGGCATACAAGGAGCAGAGAGTGTTGGGGAGCGGGGGCAGAAAGGCACAAAATGTAGGAGCTGCCAGAAGAGGGGATGTGCATTCCCTCTTTGGAAGATATTCATGATACACAGATACAGGCTTAGAAACTATTCCATGAAAACTCAGGGTTATGGCACTGACTCCCTCACAGGCTAGAAAAATACATGCTTGAAAGAAAAAGGCCTTCAGGGTAGGAGGGTTTGTTATTTGGGGTTTTAAACTGACAGAATCTGCTGCTGACTTGTAAGGTGGGGAGGTATTAACTCCTGAGAAGGAGGAACAAAAGGCAAGGATTGCGATCCTGCGAGAAAAGACAAGGAGCATTGCAAGTAGAGGTGGGCTGGTCCAGAGGGGGGGGTTAAGGATATTCATCGAGTGCTTTGAGATGAAACACGCTGTGTGTTCGCAAAAGTGTCTGTCAGTCAAGTGGGGGAGCAACATTATGACAACCTCTCTTCCAGGAGCAGCAAAGACCAAGATTCTATTCCCTGCAAAGCCAGCCAAGAAATTACTGAAATGGCTGTTTTAACAGTCAAAGCTAATGGAGAGAACAAAAGACGCACGTACACACACATCCATCCATCTATCCATGTCCTCCCATGGCCTCCGATGAGCCAACTTCCACTTAAAGAAAGCCTCTTGCATTGGTGAGAAAACGGGCAGCAAATTATTTTATTGCTGTAAAACTTAAAACTATCTCGGTTTCAGGGAGGGGTGTGAAATGGGTGTAAGTTGCATGAAAATTTCTGAGAGTACTGTTAAGTCTGATGCACATGGAATGGCAGAAAAGAGGTTAGATTTCTTTTGAAGGAGCCACTCCTGTTTCCTGAATACCAACTTGCTGTCGTACTGGCTACCTCAAAGCACGGCTGCTGCTGTGGCTCCTTGAGACAGACAGGCTCAGGTTCCAGAGGGGCTGTTCTGAAAGCCCACAAACACACAATATTGCTGCACTTGCTGTTATTCACTTGTCAGTATTTAATTAGCAAACACAAATGCAGAACTGTGCTGAAATAAAAAAAGATAGTTCAGTTTGGAAGAAACTTTTAATATGAGGAAGTTGCTTGTTAAACAGAGAGGAATTTGTTGTTCAGCTGCACTCAAAACACAAGAAAAGGGAAAAAAACATTAATATGTGCCAGGGCAAAAGCACCACTGTCTTGGCAAGAAACAGAAACATTTGCAAGCTTCTGAGTTAGTATTTGAACAATGGGGAAGAAAATGAACTAGAAAAACTGCCTGATGGGCTGCTGAGAAGAATCTTCCTCCCTCTGCTAGGCACGCTTATTTTTGTGTTTTTTTATATCTAGATAAGATGGACTGGTGGTACAACAAATAATATCTGACACAGGAGTTATACAAAAACCATGGTATCAAGAACAGAATTTATAGTGGCCTGCATTCCCTGAATTCAATGGCAATCAGATGAGCAGCAGAAGTATAGTCAACTACCACTATTCCTTTCTACCAGAAGATACTGAAAGCTCTGTGAGATTTTCACACAGTTGCTATCCTAGTACAGGCTGATAAAAAATAAAAACCATAACACCAAAACCATTAATTCCTGGTTGAAGATCAAGGTGAGAAGAAACCTTAAATCTGGCTGTCAAACATCTAAAGAAACAGGTTTTCCAGTGTTTGCTTTGGTCATTTTCCCTGTGGTTGATAATTTTAATAAATTACCCTTACTCATTCATCAGAAGTCTGCCCTTCTTCAGTTTTATCCCAAGTTCCTAGTCAGCAACTTCTCAAATTGCCCTTCACATTTCAGAACTATCTTCACGTATTGCAGATGAGGGTCAGAATTCCCTGTTGCCAAGCTATTTATTAGCATCTCCTTTTAATCCTTTTCCTACACAAAACAGATTTCTGAATATTGCCTTTGTCAAAGTAAATATTTTTAAATATACATACTTAATTTGGGGGTGGTGTGAGGTTGGGCTGCAATTGTTTGCAGTCCAGGAGCTTCATTTTACTGGATCCTTCTTAGCGTGGCAGGTGTCAGGTCAGAGTGGGTGCACTCTGAATACAGAGCATTCCAAAGTGCATCCAGGACCTTCCCAGCACCTGGGATTCCTGACCTCCTACACCCAGTTTGCTTCCAAACACTTTGAAATCAAGAGCACCCTATTCAAACCCTTAGTGTTCCAGCATTTGCTAAGCAGTGCATTCTATTAGTGAACACTTTCACTGCAGGTTAAAATTCTCAGACGCAGATGATACAATGCACTGAGAAATATTGGCTGGGGGAAAAAAGCCTGTCATACATAGCAGGACTACTGATAATGTGCACTGTATTACACTACAGCAAAAATGACTAACATCAAAGCTAAACAGGAATGATTTGTATGGTTGAGACAAGTAGAATAAAATATGTATTTTAACTAAATCAGTTTTTAGGAACACCAGGCACAGGTTAATCCTTTATAAATATGTTCACAGAGTACATTAGACACCAGCCCGCCTACACAAAATGAATGCAGCACACACTCTGATGTATTACAGAGGCAGGATAAATGAGGGAACTCTTCTGTGTTTGATCTGGTTCTGCTCTGTAATTCAGAGATACTGGAGATGGGTGGTGAGTTTCTCATTGATCCCAAAAGAACCAATAATGTTGAATCCTGTGAAATGTAAGCTTTGTAGAGGATTGGAGGCTATGCACGAAGGACATTGTAGCTTTAGGGGCATATTCTCTTCTCTGGAATGTGTGTAACTGGCATTCACAAGAGTCATACATATCCTGGGGAAACTAGACCCTGTAGCTTAACAATACTTAAAATGCATACCTAGCTCCACAGGCAATTACAGCACTCTCATGGCTACATCTGCATCCAGTTATCAAAGGATAGATTTCCAGCAGATAATAAATGAACCTGCAAATGAATATCTTCAGAATTTTGAAACAATGCTAAATTTGCCACACATCAGCATTTAAAAATGCAGCAGAACGAAGCCAGAACATCAATCCAAGTCTAAGATATTTAGATAGAAAACACAGAGCTAGCACATAGATATGGAAATAATCAATTCAATTCCCCACCACACTCCCCATTCTTTCCAGCTTTTTAAACCACTTACTCCAGTCCTTTCTTCTCTGAACTGTATTTTGCATATGGTGGAGGTGTTAATCCACAGTTACTGCACAACAGGGTTGTGAATTTTAGCTAATGAAAGCTTTTAAAGGCACAATGAAATACTCTGGTGAAAGGCAACAAAGGAGTGCAAAGTACTATTACAGCCTAGCCTAAGTTTTACTGAGAGCATTCTTATACAGGATGGACACAGCATAAATATGTATTACAGATGATAACCTCCCTGTAAAGGCTAATTCCCACCCCTGAAGCTGCCAGAGGCAAGGGGTGGCAGTCTTATAAGACTTCATAAAGTCTCATAATGTTTTCATCCTGTTCCTACCCCCAGGAGCTGGAAAAGAACCCCTGTATACATCTGAATCCTTAATGAGCAGCATGTCCATCCCGGCATATTGCCGGCACAATTAGATCACAGGGACTGCAGACTAGGATGGTTCAGTGAACACTTATAGGCAGAGGCAAATATAGGAAGGACAGTAAATTCTGTAGTCCCAGTTACAGCAGTTTGGCATACAGTAAGTTTACAGTGTGTGACTGTATGCAGTCTATGGGAGAGGTAAGCAGAGGGACAGAAATCTGCTTGTCATTTTCCTTGATAATTTTTGCTAAAATCCAAGTAATTGTTCATGATAACAAAAGGAACAATTAACACAGTCTGTATTTTGCAAAGGTGAGAAAGGGATAGCTGTCAACAGGATGTGGATGAAAGCACCAGTAACTCATTTGGAAAAGAACTAGCACCAGAATAAATGTACAACAGCTTACCAGGCAGAGAGGACAGGATCTGCTGCTCTGAAAGATGGTTTGATCTGTTACGATGGGAATGAAGTCTTCAGTTTGAAAAATATTATTCTGCTTCCTGGGTCTGCAAAAGCTAACATTGTTCTAAAGACTGCATCTCTCTGATCAGCTGCCCTGTTTCACTGATCATAGTCTAAGTGATCCGTAGCCTCCTTCTTTTTCTGCCTCTGTTCAGATAAAAGATTGCAGCTTCATTGCAGTTATTATTGGCATGTTTTTCTTAACAGTTTACTCTCAGCAGCTTCTGATTTAACCTTACGTGTTCTGTAGTTTGGGAAAATGCTAGAAAGACAATTTCTAGATCGGTACCTAATATTTTCAAAGTAATATCAGGCACCTCATGCACGCATCTCGTGTTCCACCCTTTTGGTAAATGTATTCTAACACTCTACTTACCTGCTTTAAAAGGACTGGCATGTTGAACCAGCTGGCCTTTTTCCACTGCTATAGCTTTTCATGTTATATTCTGCTCCTCCAGTTTCTGTATTTCCCCTGCATTTTGCAAGACAAAATGCAGAAGTTTAAAGGCACATAATATTTATGTGACAAATTCTTGCTGCTAAGTACAGTATTACTGACGGATTAGTTTAATGCAATAGCATAATGTAATTTAATTATAGTAATAGTGCATAGCAACAATCTTACTACTTACGTTAGATTGTGAGACATTCTCTCTTAAAAGCGTCATCATTATTATTTAGTTTTTGGATTTAGTTCCACAGTGTCCCCCCCTTCCTCCACATACAGTAAATTAATTTCATAGGTGTAGAAGAAGAAATATTAGGTAAATTGCTCCCATTTTGCCCTAAGAATTCACAATACTAACTGAAAACCTATTTTGTATCGTGAGACAATAGTCAGACAGCCTGTGGTGAAAGCCTGTAGCCTTCTGGGCAGTAAGTCCTCAGACCTGCATTCTGCAGTTAAAAAAAACCTGAAACAAATGTCGAAGAAACACCCAGACAAAAAACCAAATAGGAGTATTCCACTATGTCTACCTTTTGTATTTACCTGAGAGCTTTTACTGTAGATTGATCCAAAATCCTGTGCCAGCCATTAACTATTTCTACATTCATGTAAACTATTGTAGTTTACAGGACTCCAGGTTTTTTCAGCCCACAGCTTCCACTGATTTCAGCTGTGGCTGACAGCAATTCTGAAAATCCAACCCACAATAATTCCTATTTCTAAAGTGTTTTCTATCTGAAGACCACAGAATTTTCTATCAGTGTTAATTTAGCCTCCAGAAAGACAGAAAAATATATCTTCAGCCAGCACAGCTGTATGCAAAGTGAACATCTGTCCATTGCCAAATTCAGTTTAGTGAATAATAAAAAAACCCCACACTTTATTTTCTTTTCCAGACAGGATCAGACTGCAAGGGAAAGCCTGGAGAGGATTTCCATGCTTTAAAAAGAGAAACAGGGGAAGACTGAATTTCCTAAGGTCACTGAGGAAATGTGTGGCAGTGCTAGGAAAAGATCTCAGCACTTGAGCAGCAGAGATACCATCTTCACAGCCAAAACCAGATGGTTTTTCTCTGCAGTGTGACATAACAGCACAGACAGAGTACATCTGTGGATTATGTGGCAATGAAGTTAAGTAAGGTTAATTTCTGGATGGCTGAGAGGTGTTGTCTTTTTGTAATTGCATCGTGGCAAAAGCTCTTCTTGCCTTATTTCAATAACAAGATGCCAGGTAATGTGAATTAGCCAAAGCACTGCAAATCACTGCTTTTTATAGAGGGGTAACAAGATGTGCCCTTTTTCTGAAAGTATGGAAACAGCGAAAATAATCCTGCTGTATGCTGACCTGTTGCTGTTCATTGACTAGCTTGCTCAAGGCTTTGTATGTATTTTCAGTGTATATATTTATTTAGGTGTGAGGCTAAAGCCACAAAGAGTCTCGGGCTCAGTACTGTAATGCTTGACTCTTAGGGGCCCTTTCAGCCTAAGAAACCCCTAGTTCCACAAAAGCCAGCATCTCTGCATCTCTGTGTGCAAGGGACCTGCATTTCTGCTTCTTTCAAGGGTTTTGAAAGATGACTTCGGGGTGAGCAGACACACTTCTCTCCCCTTTGACTTCACAGTGTGTGTGAGTGTGTGGAAGTAGCCGTGCCCAGCGGCCCCTTTAGTACAACGTCCCAGCATAAGGAATACATAAGTTGTGCTAGATTTCCCCATTCCTTTTAAAGCCTCAACAGTGTATTATTTAAGAGCAGTTCTGTGCCGTGAGAGATAAAAATGCACAGCCTTTTTCTGTTTGATTTTGGGTAGATGTTTCAAGCCAAAATCAATCTTTTGCAGCAAGTATTTGCTAAAAGCTAACTGTTTCACTGTTTTACAACACCAAAAGCCACCTGTCACATCTACAGAACCTTTACAAGCTATAGATAGAAACATAATTATATGTCAGTTCATTTTTGCATTAATTTTGACATGCAGCAGACCCCCTTTCTCTAGCCAGTCTCTGCTACTGCAGCAACACCCCATACTCTGCAGAAACCTGGACTTTGATAGAAGCGGCACCATTTTTACACCTTTATGCCCTGGTGTTATGCATACTGTGTACCATTTGCTACCAAAAGCCTCTGCATTCCTTAAAGCTTTGTCTCAGAAGAGTGAAATCCGGGTCAAACTTCCCTGCATCAAAGCAAGCTGGTGGGGGATTTCAACCTTTGTCTTAGCTCCACATCTTAGGTGACTCTTCTGAAGATTTAAGGGCACTAAGAAAACATTTTCCTCTTTGCTGTGTTTTGCATGGGACTTTATTACAACTGGAAAGCAAGAAGCTGTTCCCAGCCTAAGATCTACTACAGTAAATTAGGTCACTTCAGCTGCGTTTGTAGCAAGACAATGTACAGAAGTCTGTTCCTCCCATTGATAGCATTGTTCCCTTGCCTATAGGTGTCAGTTTGGAAACAAACCTAGAGCTACTATCCATTTAAAGTGAAACTCATGATTATTAGTCTCTCTGCTATTTTTTTCCTCTTTCTCTTTTTTTTTTTTTTTTTTTTTTTGAGTTTAACCATTCCGGTGCAGTGAACAACCTCCGCGCTGCTGTGAGCTTGACTCCTAGCCTCAAGATCTCTCCCTCCCTAGTGTTGTCTGGATATCAATTTTTTCAACCCCCAGTCCTTCCTCACAGGTAGGAAGCACATCACAACTCATTAGTAATTTACTGCTACAGTAATTTTTATAATTACTGCCAGGAGGCCTCATTAAATTTGATCTAATGAATAAATATTGTATTTTTCAACGTGATTACCAGAACAGCTTAAGCTGTGTGCCATAAACAATTATTTTCTTCAATATGCAGTATGTCAGTGAGTATTGATTTTTATTTTGTAAAGAATTTACCGTATTTCTATCCATGGCTATTAAGTAATAAATAGCCAGCCCTCTGAAGCCTCAATTGCCATGGAGCAGATGGAAAAACAGAATTTGAGGTATCTGTTGCAAGAAATAAAATAATGCACGTTACTGAAGATAAAGGGTTTGTCTGGAGGTTAAGAAGGAGTGCTCCAATGTGAGTGTCTCTCCTAGCCCTCAAGAAAGCAGCCTGCTCTAGTCTGGAGTCTCTGACTTGTAAGTCAGTGATACAAAAAAAATTTAGGATTTATTAGCAGGATACAAACAAAGCATTTTATCTCAGAGAACTAACACATGAACAAAAAAGGATTCCTTATGTTTCATTTGCTTTCAGAGCAATTTCTCAGATGGAACATTCTTCTAACAGATTTAAGAAAAATAAAGAAATATACAATATGCTGAACATAAAACTATAGTTAAAACCAAGGCTGCAAATTGTATTTGCTTTCCAGCACCATTTATTCCTTTTTTTCAGCAATTGCAGACTTTAGCACACAAACCTCTTTGAACTGTAACAGAAGGCATGCATAGGCAATGTCTTAGGACATACATCAAAGGAGCTCAGGACCAGGAGGAAACCCTTGACACTTTTGTCATGCAAGAATGTTTTCTGCACCCTCAACTATACTGTACCGTATTAGATAGATCTAATTCTGTAGCTAAAGCACTACTTAAATAATTTTAAAGTAAATTTAACTAGTTCAATAAATAGCACTGCTGGCCTGTGCTATCAGTTTTTGTGTTTAAACAAGACTTTCCTTTAGGGCAAAGGAAAAGGTGTGTGGGTAAACCTAGGGTCACTAGGGGCAAATCATGTACCCTAATTCATCAGTAGGATTTTTTCCTATTTAATAGACATTTCTGAATTGCATTTTCTGCATTTTCTCCCTTGATTGTTTCTTTTAAGGAAACCTGGGGAGTCTTGAGATTGTTAGTTCAATCTCCCACACTCAGTCTCCAAACTGGGACATGGCCTCCACTAGATTTCCCTGGACTGAGCGCCATGCAGTTACCAAGCTGTAACTGCAGTAACCAGAACAGCCTCTCTGGCTCGCACCAACATGCAAACATTACCCCCAGGTAAGCCAAAGGCAATTAACTCTGCACAGGACCTCAGGACTTAGATCCACCTTAGTTGCTGCTTCACTTAATAATATTTCTACTTCAGGACACTTTAAGGTCCCTTTATACCCAGGTTTCTGTTGTGACAGACATGACGAAACCTCAGTCTCACCAACACGGGATGAAAAACACCTGTCCTTCCAGATAGGCTGTCAAACAAAGCACAACCTCCCTCATCTCACCAGTGGTGGGAGCTGGTGGCAGCTGCTGAACGATCTTTGTAACAAAGAGCAACTACGAGACAGCTTCTCTCCCCTCTTTTTATTTTTGGTGTTCCATGTCCCAAAACCACACTAATCACGGCATTGCAGAGCTCAGTACAACTACAGGTAAAAGCACTAGCAACAGTACCCTGATCTGACCCCTCCAGTGCCTCCCTTGGCTCCACCGTCTGCCTTCTGAGGGATAAGGTCAATGTGGCTTAGGTGCCATGCAAACACCAAGGAAACGTTGCTCAGAAATTGGGGCAGAAAGAGCTCGAGGTGTTTCTAAGTGTGCAGGGGAGTTGAGTGCTTTGTAGAAACGAAGCCGTTTAGCACAGGGACCCTTTTACAAAATCCATCTCTTCTTGCCTATTATTCAGCAAGCTGTGGCACTCTGGGAGCTGCAAGGGAGCTCTAGTGAGGAGCTGTTGCACTAGATATCAGGGAATTCTAAGACATGGCAGGAATCGCATTTCCTTGTGGATCCCAATATTTTGTAAGTATAATTTAGTATCTATATAGGGGGAAACAGAAGCTAGATTTCAGCAGTCAGGCTTAATTAGCAAGTTAGTTAAGACTGACTTCAGCCAAACTGTTCATCTCATTGATAACTTTTTTTCAGAACTGGAAAGAAAAGTAGAAATCAAAGGCTAGACATGAGATTTTGGAAACTGGAAAAACAGGTGGGAATAAAACCAATGGTACCTAAGAGACTACAATACTCTCAATTCCCATGCAACAGCTATAATGCATAATACACTTACTAGTGAGTATGTCAAAGAGATAAACTAAGTCTTTGTAAGGAGAAAGGGTGTGTGTCTCCAGCCTGTGCTTAGTAGGTACACAGAAAAAAAAAAAAAGAAATGCATTATTCCTTGCTGTGGGTACATCTGCATGTCTTGATGAAAATTAATTGTAATCACATTAAGAACATTCAAGTGTTAATTTTTTCCAAAGCAGGCTTTAGCTATGTGAGTGAACGGGGTTTTGGTCTTGCAGCTATAGGAAAAGTGACCTGTTTAAGATCATATCAGCAGGCTTTGACAGAACACTGTATGTGTATTCTGTAATGGGCACATAGATATCCTATATACAGGTATATTTTATTTACTGGATGTGCTTTTCAGAGCTTTATAGTATAGATGCTGTTTTCTAGCCACACCAACTATTTAAAAACTAGAAGTTACTTCTCCCCCCCAAAAAAATAGGATTACATCAAAGCATTTCAGTTCCTCACAACAAAACTCTGTGCTTGGTTTCCAATACTAAAATTGTAACATCGCAACTTTTTCATAAGAATTAAATGGAAAGAGAAATAAAGGGGGAAGAAAAAGCTTTAGAGTGTTAACTCTCCACGGCAGGAGGAAGCCAGCATGGGCATTGAGCTCGGCACACTCATTCCCTTCTCCCTGCTGAAAGGGACACAAAAAGAACTCTGGCTAAGCATTTATTTTTCTGCTAATGTGAAAGTTTTCTTTTAAAGAGGAAGCAGATTGAACAGAGCACGAGAAAAGAATTTGACTCTGGCTTATTTCCAAAGGGTTTTTTTTTCCTGATGATTCACTGTTATCACTTGTATTCACATTACAACTATCCTCAAAAAGAAATACCCAAAACCGAAACCAACCCCCCAACACACCCAACAACAAGAAAAAAATACACAGCACAAAAGCACTAAGAAATAGAATCTTTCCTACTGCTAAATTCTGCTAATAAGCTATATAAGAAGAGAATCGTGTAAGATAAGAGTGCCTGTGTTCATTCACATTTGAGTAGGAATGTTGCTAAGCCTCTGTATCTGGAACTTTAGAGCATATCTAAAAATGGTGAACCTCCAAGGTGTTAAACAAAATGGTTGACACTGCTTGTGCTTCATCTATTTAATAAAGTAGAAACCATCTAAATATCTCTGAAATCTAAAATGTTTAAATACGCAGTATAATCTTTCCAGTAGCTTTATTTTCAAACAGGAGTTTGTTTGGATATCCAGAGAGGAGACATAACTGCCAATTCTCTGAAAACATGAACAATAATTTTTATTTGTGGGAGAGCTGTCACCCTCAGTCCTAGTGTCAGTCAGTTGTGAAGCTTACGCAGCAATTCACAAAGATACCACTTTTACACGGATATTCAAACTCAAAGAGGTAAGGCAAGGGCAAAAGTAGTGCAAGTAGGGTTCCTTTGGTTTTGCCTATGTGATTAAAAGAAGATGAGGATGGTTGCCATAGAGTTTTGTTACACCTCTTGACACAACCTAGCACATAATTTCCTTCTCTGTGCCTGCAGTTACATTAAGAGACAGGAAAGGATACAAAGCTGGCTTGAGCCCAAACACAAATCTAACATTTGTTAGATTCAGTAACGTTTTATATCTGCTTTCAGGAGTAGATATAAGTTTTACCTGTAGACATATTCCAAGGGAAAGACTGTATCAGTAGGTTTCAACACAGCTGGAAATACACTTCAACTGATTTCTTTTCTGGTCGAAGTGATCAGTACAAATACTAAAGTACTACTAATAGAGACAGATGCAATGCCTTCTTACCCCATCTTGACCATACCATGACTTCTGTTTTATTTTTTTCATGTAACAGAACTGTCTGCCATCCTTGCAATGAGAGCTTGATCAATTCTAGCTGGAAGAAAGCCTGTACCACACAGCAACAAGATCTGATTTAATATGACTGTATCTCTATGCTCTAGTCATATTTTCATACAGATTCAATATCCACAACTTCTTGTATCAGTCACAATAGGATTCCTATTTCCCCTCTCACCTTCTGTTTTCAGGACTCCTACCTCTAGCACTGATCCTTACATTTCTGAGTCCAAACATACAATTCCCCTACCGTTTCCCAGGTCCAAAGTGTTTGTGGCATTTTTTACACCCTTTTAGGAGACCCAGGCTTATTGCTTGGAAGAAGAGTGAGACCCAGTCGTGCAAGGGTGGTGCCGTCCCCTCCTGGGTGTTTGGAGCCCAAACACTCACATGTATCTACAACAAAGCCCAGCATTATCTGGGTGCTGGTGTTTAGGACCCCAGAGACCAGCCAGCCTCTATTTGACAGTTTTATCTTTTTACTCACTTGTAGTTGCTTTAGAGGCCAAGAACGTGAAAGAACAGCAGGCAGTGTTTCCAGAACTTCCCCATTAGCTCATGCCATTAGCCGTGCAAGAGCTGCACTCGCAAAAAGGCGTAAGAGAACACTCTGGATTATGCCAGCAGAGGTCAGCGGGTGACTCTTTTGCCAAAAGTTTCAGATGCACAGTGTATTACAGATGGTTTCAAAGTCAGCTGTGTTCCCTCACCGTGGGAACACTTCAAGCCATTCTTTAACTAGACTCCACCATTTTGCCCTTTGTCATTTCATTTGCCTACCCAAGCAAATGATGATGATGCTTTGGTATGTTGCCATCTCTGTGCTCTTCTCTTCAAAATACATTTTTAGGTTGCTGGCAGACAAAATATAGATATATCAGCACATGAGGCCAGGAAGGAAGATGGGTAGTTTCCAAAGTTTAAAATTCCACTGCAGTTCCCTACGCTAATATAATTGGTTAAGCAGCCAAATGTGATGCTCTGCAGTGTTTAGTGTATGCTACTTCAGCCTGAGAAGTAACACTGCCATGCTGTTTTTTTAATTTACATATAATGAAAAAAGTTTAAGAAATACAAAATTTTTTTTCTCAAGATTTGAAGAGCTTCAATGCTTCAATGTTTGGCTCAATTAAAAAGCAAGTGGAATGGGGAAGAAGCAAATGACATGTATTAATATATATTAGTCTAAGAAAATCTTCTGATAATAAGGTTATAGCCAATTTAATCAGTATATACTATATATTCATTATAAATTATTATACTAGGTTAAAAAAAAGTTTTATCAGACCTATGCACAGGATCACCTGGCTCTAAAGCTGAGTAGTGAGGGAATGCCAACCCATGCAGCCCTTTACAATATAAATCAGTAGCCATTCTTTTGTCCTTCCTTACACAGCAATACTCCATTCCCATGTATCTTTGGTTTTTAAAGCTGACAGGACCTTTTCCTCTCAAGTTTCTTAAATTGCTGTTCCTTCACTGCACTTATAAACCACGAGCTCGTTAACTATTTTCCAAGTTCACATCAACAGTACTTAAGTAGCTGTGGTAGGGGGGCTTGGGGAAAGTGGTGTATTGAGACACCTCAAAACCATCATGTAAAACATGAACTAACATCCTAC
Organism: Acanthornis magna; assembly: GCA_036785705.1. Classification (NCBI taxonomy): domain Eukaryota; kingdom Metazoa; phylum Chordata; class Aves; order Passeriformes; family Acanthizidae; genus Acanthornis; species Acanthornis magna. Next base: position 13,236,193 of record JAWUZG010000012.1, read on the forward strand.
ACAATTCATAAATATGAATTTATTCTCACATGACTGGCAGTGTGATGAAAGGCACATCTAAACACAGCTTTTAGGTGAGAGTAACAAGGTGAGGATTTTACCAGTAAAGAGTATCTGGGACAGCTCAGTCACTCTGCTGGGTCACGTCTTTCCTGTTTCCTCTCACTGCAGGCCAGCTTTGTGTAACCTTCCACCACAGCCTCACACAACTCCTGCCTCTAGACCCAGGATGCAAAAGCAGCACAAGTGTCAAAACCAGTCTTCACTATCAGCCTGCAATCAAGGCCCCTCAGGTAATTCTCTGCTCCAGGAAAGGGCTCCTGAGAGGCCACTTAAGAGCTTGTTTGTGAAAGAATAAATAAATAAATAAATTTAAATGGCAGCCACTTGTGTCCAAAATTTTCTCCTCATCCTTGTCAGCTCAGGATGTAGGCATCTAGTTTAAAAAACCCCCAAAAAATAAAGAGAAAAAGTGGAAGGGTAAAGCACACAGCACACCTGCCTAGAGCCTGTATCTGGCTTGAACTAAGTACTCTGTATTTTGACCATCACAAGTTAGTCACCAGGTACCAAACAATTCAATCCAAGCAGCATGAATATCAGAGCAAGCCTCGTTCAGGAACACAGGGCCAGGGACAATAAGATGTCCAAGTCCCAGTGCTTCCCCAGGTATGATGGGAACAACCAACTCCCTTACTTCACAGCACAAGTTTATACGAAAGGTGGTAAAATATAAGTACACCTGTAATAGGCTTTTTCGTAACAGTTCAGAGGCAAAAATATTCTAAAGACGAAAATTTTTATTTTCAAAATAAAAAATTTTGTACAGAACAGCATAGATGTGAGTAAATCTAAATACAGCAGTCTCTGTAATATAACACAAGGGTTTGCTTTTAGCACAGTACTTTCACACTCTAGCAATCAGAAGGCAAGCCAAGCAATTAGGAGGAAAAAAAACCCCAACCACTTTTATCTGTCAGAACATGTATTTCTAAAATGAGTTCCTTCTTCACAAAATGTACCTAGAGGGAAGAGCACTCTCCACACCTCAGATTGCACAGCTATTCACACTATAAAAACAGACAAAGAGAGGACAAGATTTTCAATAGGAGAGATGATTTATGAAACAGAACTGCAAGTCTGAGACATAAATATCTGTTGTTTCTAAATTCCTCTCTCCTCCCCTCCCACACACACTGATGAAATTCCCAGAAAGGTATGAACCGTGATCATTTTGTATACACAGTGCAAATACTGCGCAAGCAGGGAAGTCTAAACCCATGTTGATTCTTCTACTATTCAACTGTACATTATTTATAACATTACATTCTAAACCTTATACAAAGCTTACACAGCAGTTTCCATAACCAAACTAAGCACATTTACACACTTTGTGGTTCTCTGGATGCAATTTTCATGGCACCCTCTGTTCTACAACACTGAGTACAGGAGACCCCATGCACGCAGCAGATCAGAATTCTCCAGCTCCATTTCTGCTATCCTTATGTTTCACAAACGTCATATGAAAGAACCTTCCCCAATCACAGAGCTGGATACAGAAACATGCATTTCCCCTTTTCCTGATAAGCAAATTAAACAAGTTACTACCTTTCATCCACTTAAAGTTGGCCAACAGTCACATGAACTGCCACCCCTCTACTTGACCAAGCCCTGGTCTGGAGGTATCCCTCTTCTCCAGGACCACTGCTGAGTCTGCAAGGCAGCTCTGCAGCTGCAGCAAGAACTGGGAGTAGAGAGTCCACCGAAACAGTAATTTAGCACATGGAACATTCTGTTTTAGACAGTGGTCACTCCACAATGTGTACCAGTATGTTGACATCACTGTCACCAGTAGGCAATGCTACCGCTGTGGAAGCTTTCACCAGTGGCCTTCTCTCATCTGAGCAAAATCACGAAGTGCCACCTCAAACAGCTTTTGCTGCATTTTTAAATTCAGACAATCTCCCTTGAAACGGCCTTGAACTTCGAGTACTCTATAACCAAATATTAGTGCTTGAAGACTGCTCAGCCGCAACTTATAGGGCTTCCTTTTTGAAATCTAGAACATGCTGTCGTTTCAGAGAATTCTATGATCCCATTTAACCATTAAGTGTCTGCATTGCAGAAGGTGGCTGCTTGGTTCTGTGGAGAAAACTGTCCCCAGTTTTCAGAACATCTCTATCTTTTTGTAACCAATTTCAGAGCATAAGTAAACCTGCAGCACAGATTGCTCTGTAAGTGAAATGGCATAAAGCCCCATCTCCTTTCAGGAAAAAAAAGTTACTATCATGAAAGCAAGGAATGATGCTATCTGATTTGCAAAGTTGTTTAAAGAGAAAACAATGGCCTGTGGGTGAAGACCTTCATTAAACAGCTTTGCCAAGTATGATTTATACTGAAATAAATGAAAGTTTTTCATCCTTTTTTACCCAAAAGGAGAGGGAAGCAGGGAGGCACTTTGTAACCTAATTTGATTGAACAAATCACTGCAGGCAATAATATGACGTTGTTCAAAGAGTATGTAATTTAAAGGCAGTCACAGCTTCAGTCTTCCATTCCAAGTTCTTGTTTCAGACTGAAAGACAAGTAAAAACATGAGTCAGCTTGTAGCAAAACACTGAAAACTCTTTAGATCAATTAGTGGAAGCCCTGACAATACACACTGAAGTTGAGAGCTGAAAGGCAGAGTGGATATACCACTTGTTTTAGGTAAGAACCAGTGCATCTGACTGACACAATGGCATACTCACCTTTTTAAGTAGGCATGGACATTGTCAAAGCCGTGGTACTTGGCCAGGTAGACCAGGACACCTGTGGCACATCGGCCATCTCGCTGTCTGCAGAAGCTGCAGTTGCAGATTCCACGGCATGGTGGGCACCTCCAGGTCTACACAAAAGAGAGACAACAAGCCATTTTAACTGAGCTGCTATGTCAGATGTAACTCACACCCACAACGTAGGAGAGTGCCCTGCTCCACACTGAGTTCTGCAGGGAACATCAGCACTGCATAAGTTGCCTAAATCAGTGCAAGAGTACAAATTCTTCAGTCTGTAGGGGGTTAAACTCTCCATTGCCTGCCTTGCACACAACCACAGGAAGCATTCCCCTCTGCTCAACTCATACACCACAGCCCACAACCGCAGCACTTTGTCCTCAACACAGTTCCTTTCCATAGGGCATTAGGCACTACTAATGCAAGGCAAAAGAGAACACTATTCTGACTCTCAAACACAACAATATTTTGGCTGCTGCTCTGTTCCCATACTTCGCACCTGCAAACAGAACTACAGAAGTAGTAAATACAACAAGTTGCACACAACACAATTCTGTGATTCAGGGCGAATCAAGCCAGGACTGCATGATGTATTACAGCACCGTAAGCAGTTCTGTTAAAACTCCTGTTGCCAGTGACCAATACACCTGGCTGTGCAAGCCAAGCACAATAAACCACCACTGAGCATTGCCTCACCGGATCCAGCAGTGCTGTTCTGACATCCTCCCCATATCTGTTGCGGAGGCACGGCCCACAGAACTGGCCCCGCACTCCGACGCAATCAGGGTTACGACAGTTTGTCTTGGTGTCTATGGTTTTTTGGCGACACTGATGACAAGTGGATCCCTAGAACACAGGGAAGAGAAGCAAGATGTTTAAGATGGCATTTTAGGGGAATAAAGCATTGAACAAAATCTCTTTTGGCAGCTAGCAGTGCTTATCCTGAAACAGAAAGGCACCTTGCAAGTTTGAACCAAGACTGCATCTTCACACTGCATCTTCAGGGTGAAGTAATCATTTGCCCTGGCTGGCATCACTTAGATATTACAGTTGTTCCAGAGTGAAAGCAAACTAATTGGCTTGGTAAAGGCCATTCTGCAAATTCAGGCAAAAATAGGAAGGGACAACTCAAGATCTCAGGCATATTTCTCCCAAAAATCGCATCCTCTCTCTCAGTGAGAGGGAGTGTGCTCTATTTGATGCCAAAACACAAACATGGAATAACAAGAAAATTACTTCACAAAGTACACGTTTCACAAAGTTGGAATATACTTACCATGGCCCTGTTATATACTTTCTCTCTTGCTGATCCACAAATATTATCCAGCTCTTCTGCTGTTATGTCCTCAACTGGGCGCACAATGTGTGGAAAAGCCACGGCACCACGGTGACCCCTCCTGGGAGTACGGGCTTCATGCTGAATAGCAAATGCACGATACTTTTAGCATTAGTTTCAGCAAAAACTCTATAAAGGTGAGGATCTTCACAGCAATGCTAAGTTCTCAAACACCCATCACGTATTTAAGCAAGACGTAACAGAACTTTGTACAAATGCATGATATGGATGCAGCTTTAGCACCCTCACTTGATCTGCCACCTTCAGGGTGCAGAGATGATACTGATCTTGCTTCACTCCTGCTAGAGTGCAAGAGGAAGTGATTTTTCAAGGACAAGGAAGGGCAAACAGAGAACATCAACTACGAATCACTGTTTTCGTGAGGGATGCAAAACCACCCTCACAACCCGCAACAGGAGAACTAGAACTTCATCATACCTCCAGGCATTCATCAGACATCTTCCTTCTTCTCACCAAGATGTATGGGTCATCTTCTTCCTCTTCTGGTTCAAGAGTAGGAGGACCTTCAATCAAGGACCTGGACCTTGTGTGAGGCCGAGAACTTCGGTCCGGGTTCCTCCTCAAGGCATACGTAGGAGATGAACGCCTTGGAAGTCGCTTTGGTCCCTGCTAAAGTTTAAAAGTCCCGAATGAAACAGGTGGAAACTCAGAGAGCTCCTGTCCCCACTGAATTCCTTCCCTGAAGATCCCTTCCCTCTGTCTTTTCCAAAAACATGTCTATCCCTGTTCCAATCAGAAAACACAAGGTAAGAAGATTCTAAACAAATTCATCTTAGGCATTCTGCTAGTCACAGAGAAATAGTCAAAAGCAGAACCCGTGTCTACGAGGAGTTGCAATTTTTAGCATTGTTCTAATCTTCACCCAGCTTACAAATAAAGGAGCAGTGAAATTCACTACAACACTGATTCACAACCCAACCTTCTTTAAAGTTCAGCTAAATGCCAGGTGTTTCTCGAGGCTCCAAACTCTCAGAATATTCAGGCCTGAGCTTCAGAGTCTGAGCTGTCCCCCCCTTATCTCCAGCCTTTGTATAAATACATATTTACACAGCACCTTGTTTAGTTTTACTGGCCTGTGGAGACACTTAACCCTTATAAATGAATCTGTTCTGCTTTATACCATGGCAAATCAAAAGAGAATTACACAATGAGGATACCTGTTTTAGGAAGCAATAAAATTCTAACTGGGCTTTGATTTCCATGGTTTATTAAGCTTTTTCATTGAGAATCCTGCTTTGTAATGTCAGAATTGACCCTTAGAAATCTGAAGGCAAGTACAGTAAGTTTATACTCACATGACTGACAGCTGGCAACGATTTTCTCCCACCGAAGATACCAGAAACATTTTGCAACTCAGCCATTAGTTTTGCAAGCTAACAAGAGAAAGAAAAATGAAGCAGAGCCTTAAAAGGATATTTATGAGCTATTACAGACTACTAGGGCAATTGGCTGAAAGTACAATTACTTACAGGAAATGTAGTCACTCTTCAACTCTTTACATTTATGTCTTATTTATGTTTTAGTGACTGCAAGTGATTTGGAAATGTTCAAAACTTATTATGTTGTTAGGCTTGCAGCCTATGGATTTTCACATGCAAGAAAATATAAAAATATCAGATTTATATTTTAGGAATGCAAATTCATCTTAATGCATTCATATAATTCCCATTAAAATTAATTTAAACAGAGGTCACCTAAGAGTCAAGGGGGGGGAAGGGAGAGTCCCCAGGGAGACATTGAGTACTTGCCATTGCTTTGTTTTCCTTTATGTTTAAAGCTCTTTTTTCTAAAAACACAGCACCCTTTTCTTCAGTGTCAGAGTCTGAATCTGGAGCGGGCATCAGTGGTTCAGGAACAGGTTCCATCTCACCCTTCCTCCTCTCCGATCTTCGAGGAGGAAACTTCATGGCTACTTTCAGAGGAACAGAGCATTTCTGCCCTCTCTGCTCTATCTCTCTCTCAGCACTTGTATTGTTTTCTTCTGAATCCGATTCCAATTTCTGTTAAAAAATCAGAATTGGAAGCATGTAAATCCAGGAGAGTTGCTCTGCAGTTAAGTACAGTGAACAACATTTTGTCTGGGGGTGGTTAAAGAGGCTACCTGGCTGCAATCTAGACATCCAGTCCTAGTGTTCTTGTGTGTTTTGGAGCAGGAGGAAAGGAGAGGAAAGCACAGGGATAAAAACCTCTCAAGCAGACCCACACAGTTGTACTAAACACATCAGAAGAGGGAGTGTAGGTCCAGTTGCAGCAGTCTTAGCTGTCACTTGCAGGTCTAATAGCAAAGATAGTTTGTGTGTGTGGTGTGAGGAGAACTGCCTTTAAAGGGCTCCATTTTGCCACATATAGTATTTGCCTGTAAAAAAAGCCACTATGCAGTTGTCTGCACAGGGTCAAACCCAATTTTGTAAGTTGTCAAGAACAGTCATCTCACAGTATCAATGATAACAAATGAAAACTTCCTTCTAGAGCCAGCCAATGAAATAATTATGAATAAAATCCCAGTATTTTCTTATCTTTGAATTCTGATATCTGGTTTACAAATTTTCCAAGAACCAACAGTGAAGACATAAATTAATTTTTTTAGTTAAAACCTCATTTTGCAATAGGCGTTTTCTTTTTAGACATAGTAAGACAGTTTTATTTCGATCAACAGTAACAATGGACATCAAATGGCCCTTTTTATTTACACAGGGTTTTTATTAAGCAGGTATGTGATTCTGGTTGCACATTATGTGTAGATATTGATTCTTTTTTCTACTTATCTATTCCAGCTTTGTCTCCTACTTATTCTCTTTACTACTGTGTATTATTTAACTCAGACGTGTCTTCTTCCAAATAGACATTTTTCTTTTCTTGTCATTCCTCAGCACGTTCTGAAGCTATGACAAACTTGTTTTTGCCAAATGTGGTACTCCTTTGGTTTCTCTTCTGAATACCAACTATTGATCTTTTTAAGCAATAAAACTGATCTTCCACTGATGTCAAGGAAAAGCAGGAAGGCAGACTTCACCACCTATCACTATTTCTCTACTGCTGAAAGATGCACAGCGTTCCCTGTTACGCTGCCAGAGTGGAGGTGTGACTACAAGTCAAGATACACAGAAATTTTTCTGTGGTTTGCTGGAGTCCATGGGCTAGCCTAACATTTTATATTGAGGAAACCAGAAATTCCAGGGTCCAACAGAGTAACATCCAGCAAGGACAGTTTTAAGAGGTATATTTCAAAATACGTATGGCAGATTTTAAAAGCTCAGGATCTTGAGTGCTTTTCATGGAGACAAAAAGAAAATTAAGCTTCGGCTACTTAGACTGTATATTAAATGAAATTATGCTTCTTTCTGAAACACTGAACTTTCAAGCTGAAGCTGGCATTATTTTCCAATTAAGAAAGTTTGAGAATTTAAATATAAAATAGCAAACTAGAATCAACTCTCTTACCAATGCATCTTGAACCTCATTTTCTGCAAAGCCACAGAAAGATTCATCATCAGAGGCTTCATGAAAAATTTTTGCCAGTTCTTCTTTAATACCCGACCTAAATTTGCATTTCTACAAAAAATAAAATATCCTTTAACTGAAGTTGTACAGAAAATTATTAGCATTTACAAGTACAGTATAAGCAAATAGCTTTTTTAATAAAGAAAAAGAAACAGTTAAGGCATTTAACAAGGGGTTTCAGAACCACAGCTGTAAATTACCAGGCACCTTAGGTTAGGTGACATTTCAAAGGCTAGAATTGATAGCTAATCTGTTTCCAACAATTACCACTTAGAAGCACAAGTGAAGAGTGAAATAAAATTATGGCATATGGCATAGGCTTATAACTACTATTCAAAAACATAAGCAGAACAAGTAGTTTTAATTGTGGACAAAACATTCACTAGTTTTACCCGTTTTACATTTTTGCAAGCTTTACTAGTACTGCACATACGGTCTTATTTGTTCTTGTACTGTACTTACTGTGTTTGCAAAATTATCAGAACCAAAACTGTCACAACTGTCATCAGAGGATGAGGATGTTTCCATGGGAATCAGTTTCGTATTTCGAAAGGCTCTGAAGTTTCTCTTTCCTGAACAACCTCGGCGCTGCAAAAGGACAACAGCAACACCATTAAGAAGAGACCTACAGTAGTACACTAGCTTTTAAGAGTATCGTTTTATTGAAGTTTAGGAGGTTTGAACATCTTAGGATGTTTAACAATCTCGAATGCAAGTCAGCAGAACAAAACTCTGATACAGTTCTGATCATTGTTATAGATGAGTTTCGTTCAGTATATAATACCCCTTTTTTGCAAACAGGCAAGGGGAAATAGGTACATAAATCACGTAATTCCCCAGTCATCATAGCCAGTGATGGAAAAAAGTGCAAGTACACGAAAAGTACCTAGAAATCTGCTTTGATTCATTTACTAGTTTCAGTTTGAGGCAAACCCTAAATATTCTGCAGCCCTTAAGGAAGGGTCAAAGAATTCCACCCACATATTTGAAACAACTGTTCTAGACTAACCAGCTTCCCGTTTCGTTCATTTTGCCTCCGATTTGAAAGACCTTCTTTTTTAATGGGCTTCAGGTTTCCCTTTCCCAGGAAATGTTTCTACTGGCAGGGACCCATTTTATCTCCCGAGGGTGGCGGCACCGATGCCGGTGGTGGCTGCACCCACGCTGAGGGGCTGCCCCACTCATGAGCGCTTGGCGCTTCACGGGCCCACGGCGCGGGCCAAACGCTGCACAGAGCTCCACCAGCAGCCACCCGAGGCACCCTGGAGCCCTCTGTCCTCTGCCCGGCACCGCTCCGCTTGCGGGCTTTCGCTTCAAAGCTCGGCCGAGCCCCGAGCAGCGGCCCGGCCCCCACACAAAAGGCGCTGTTCCTGGCGCGGCCCGCCGCTGCCGAGGGTGCGCGCAATGGACGGCACGGCACCGCGCCGCGCCGGGCCGGGCAATGCGGCCCGAGGCCTGCCCAGCGACCCGGGACGGGCGGGAGCTCGCACACACGCCCGTCCCCTCGGGCGCGGCCCCGCCAGCGGCTCTCCCCGCCCCCGCTAACATGGTGCCGCCCCACACGCACGCGGCCGGGCCGCCCGCCCCGACCCCAGCGCCCCTTCCCGTCCCTGCAGCACTGGGCCGCCCCCCACAACACCGCACACGACCCTCGGCGAGACGGGGGCGATGGGCGCAAGGCTCCGGGCCGCCAGCTCCCCGCCGAGCGCGGCTCCCAAGCCGAGTCCCCTCCCTACCCCAGTTAGGCGGGCAAGGGCAGCGCCACGCACGAGGCGCCCGAGCAGCGCGGCGGGGCAGGAGACCCGAGGCTGCCAGCCCGAGTGGTGGGGCTGCCTGCCCCACGTCGCCCTTCCTGGAGTGCCCAAATCGAAGAGCCCCCTGCCCGACCCCACCAGCCTTCAGCAGCGCGGCTTAGCCGGGCTTCCCCAGGGTGGCGAGACCCCGCAGGGCCCCGGGAGCGGCCGCAAGCGCCACAGCCTCCCCTCTCCCCGCAGCAGCAGCGAGCCGCAGGCGTGCGGCGAGCCCGGCGGGCGCGGGCAGCGCTCACCTGCGGGCGCGATGGGGCCATGCTGGCGGCGGCGGGACGAGCGCGGAGAACTGAAGGTTCGCGCCAAAGCCGCTGGACTGCAGGGGGCGGGGCCCGGCGGCGCCTTTCCCGCGTTGCCGCCCGCGTCCTGGCAGATGTACCCCACACCCCCGCGGGACCGGGCACCTGCCGTGCTCGCCCCGCGCCCGCCCCCCCACCGCTGCTGAGCAGATCATCAGTTCTCTCGGAATGTCCCCGAAAGGGCCACAGCAGGGTCTTTTTTTTTTTTTTTCTATTCGCGGTGTGGGGTTTGTGAAGCTGCAAGGGCCTGGCCCTGTGGCGCGAAAAGCTCCCAGCCGGAACGCGGCGGGACCCGAGTGCAGAAAGGGGGGCGGGGGTTGGGGCCCGCTGGGAAGCCCGCGTGGTCTCTAACTCTCTTTTTTTTCTTTTTTCTTTCTTCCCTCTTTCTTTCTTTCTTTTTTTTTTTTTTTCTGAATAATTTTATATGCCAAGCCTGGGTTGGTTTCGCTCTGAAATAAAACCCCCAAACCTGCTAGTTTTCAGGGGCAGTGGGGCTTCCCCACGAAAGAAGGCCAAGGATCTGTGTCCTGGCTGCCCCAGCAGCGCCCGCACCCAGCACCGCCTGCCGAGCAGGGTAGTGCGAGTGCGCTCTGTCGGAACATCTGCCCCGCAGCGCGCAGGCTGCCCTGAGCTCCCACGGCGAACGGAGCGTCACTTAGCAGGGCCCCAGGAGCACAGAGCAGTGAGACTGTGGGTGACGCCTCTGCTCCTCGGGTAACAGCAGTTCAACAGAATTTTGCAAAGTTGGCTGCCTTGCCCTTTGCAATCCAAATACTATTTGAAGACAGGCCAGAAGAAAATAGATCAGTCATTCTAAACCATTTTTGGTAACGTTTATAATAGCACATTAAATCAAGTGCAGCCGTTAAACAGCAAAATAACTGCTACAGGGTATTTGGCTGCAATGGTAATGGGAGAAGCCCTGAAGAAGCTGTATGGGATTTGTGACCCCGGTGTTTCCTGTAATCCTCTGTTTACCCTGTGGTTTGAACAGGGCTCAATACCAGTGCAACAGTTGCTGCTCAGCATTTCCAGGTGCCTCCCTGACAGCAGGCAAGTTCCCAGGGCAATGGGCTGGAGGGAGGTGGCCCCGTGCACGTGCAAACCTGTGCCTGTGTAAGGCAAACCACAAACCATCTCTGAGCCAAAGCCTCTAAATAGGCTATAGCACAATAGAGTACAGGAGCCCTCATGGACACGTTCTGTTTTCTGTGGGCATTATTCTTCCTGCGCATTCTGCACTCTGTCATGTAAAAGAATCTCCATTTTCAATAAGCCTGTAATTACATACTTACCTGCACTGCTGGCTTCTCAGCACACACACAAAAGCAGATGAACTAAACCGGTTCTCCAGAGACCAGACCACACTCTATTCCCCTAAATCCACATTAGTGGAGGATTGCCACCCAGATGGCTTCCAGACAAGACAGCTCAGTTGGGAAGAGGGGGATGTTTTTTGAATTTTGATGTAGTTTTACTACTTTCAGAAAAAGAAATCTACAAATACCAGTTTACTTATGTGGAAGAAGAGATCCGGTTTATCAACAGTAAAAGCCCTTAACATTTTGAATCACAATTATCAGAATTTTACTAGAAAAGTAGCCAACCTTCACAGTTTTTAAGAGCATAGTATGAAATGTTATGGAGTACTGATGGCACTAGCTGAAGCAAAACTTCAGACTGCAGTTAATTTTCCATTTAATGTTTAATGCAAACAGCATTCTTCCAATCTTCAAACTACATATGTATTCAAATGGCTTTCAAATTAATAGGCCAGAGCAGGGACTTTGTGGGGAATCTGGACAGGATATTGCATGAACTGTATTGTCAGGGGGTTTTTTAATATGTGAAAAATAATTATTTTATTGAAAATTGTGTATGTCAGCTCACATATTTTACAGATGATTGGGGAGATGGGAGCAGGAAAGGGAAAAGAGAAATGGGATATTTGTGAAGGGCAGAGGCTTCCCTTCCTACAGCACAGAATAGAGCAGGGGTACCAGAAAACAAAGGTCTGTAACTCAGGAGATGGTTGTTGTGACACTGTGGGTTGCCCTGTTTTCATCTTCATGGCCTGCATGCCCCTGCACCCTCAGAGGATGGGCAGAACAAACTTACCAACTGGCTTTACCATGATGGAAACTTTTCCTGCATTTGTCAAGACCCAGGCAGCACCATTGTCCTACATCTAGCTATTAACATAGGTGAAGACATGCAAAGCTGAACCCGGGTGAGCACTGCATTTTCAGCCACACTTAGCTCAAATTAGGCTAACGTGAGTGGAGGAAAACATCCCTGCCTATTCAGCCCCCCAGTCTGGGTCCTGCATGGCCTGTCCAGTGCCACCGGTGAGCTCACCCCTCAGGACTCACATGTCAGCAAAGATCATCTGGAGTATTTTATCAGGTGTTTTCAAATAGAATAGTCTATTAAGGTCTCATCTGTCCTTGAAATGAGCTGTCAGTACATGGTAGCAGCCCTTGGAAGACCTGCTAAGGGAATCGGCTGAAATTACGGAGGGACGTGCAGTAGTCTGGGCGTGCAATCCTTTCTGCATCTATCTGGGGGAATTAAAGTTGTTTACATGTTAGGAGCTTCAAGCAGCAGCAAGAACATGGACCTCCAACAATAGCTCCATTGTCAGAAACAATAAATGTGACCTTTGCTCTGATGGGACGAAGGACAAGTGCTGTCCTCCCTGTCACCCCACAGATTTCAGTTGCTGGCATTGTAACACAGCTTTTGTCTCCGGAGGCAGGACTCCTGCTGCCCTGTCCCTGGCTCTCCTACACACTTCCTTTCTTAACTATGGACAGCACACTTAATGCTCCTTTCTTTTTTTTTTTTTTCTTATTGGAGCAATAAATTTTTACCTGCTGTGGCGAATGAGCGCTTTAGGACACTCAAAGAATCACTGGCAAAGGTGATGGCAAAAGCATGTTTAATATAAAAGTGAAAGCATAACAAAGTTCATTGGCAAGGTTCACTCTACTACTTACCAGATGGTTAAGCACACAGAGAAAAATTGCACTGAAGTTTAAAATCAATCTAAAACTAAAATCAACCAGAAATTATCTACATGGAAAAGGCTGAAAAAGAGTAAGGATGAAAAAGAATAAGGGAGACCATCCCATTGAGTCACAAGGTTCAGAATGGACCTCCTTGCCAAACTTAGCCCCACACTTGAAAAACGGTTTAGGCCTAAAAGTTTTAATGACACTTAAGCTTAACAGCACTTAATCGATAGCTTAATGTAAACAACTTAAAAAAGATTCTTACAGAATTTACTACAGCACAACAGTTACTCAGTAATAGGCCATACTTACTTACGAATCTCAAATACTTAAGAATCTAGGAGAGCAGCATTTGCCATAGCATATTCATACTCACACGGACCCAAAGGAGTACATACAAGGTATATACATTTGAAAAATTCCTTCTGAATTCAGCAAAGTACTCACATCAGATGCCTTTGCATCTTCTCAATAGGCAAAAGGTTGGCACCTCAAGGAGTGGGGTATCCCAGGCTCCATTGCTGGCGATCATCCCCCAAGTATGGCAAATGTGGGAGTTTGCTGGCTCTGAGAGGCCCCACTTGGGGAGGTGCTGGTCACAGCCTGCTGCTGTCCAGGAGGACTCAAAGGGTCTCACTTAGGACTGCTCTTTATAAAGAGCTGGCTTTAGTCATAGTAATTTTCCATCCTGGCCACAATTTAGGTCAGTAGTTATCTTTGTAAGTCTGGTAACAAAAATGTTGTTCCACTTGGGTTGTTATTCAGGCAACAAAAATCTCCAACAACCTCCCTAGAAAGCATAAGCTCCCGGGAGCAGTGTTTCTGATAAGCTCAAGAGGAGCTTAGCCCAGGTGGTGTTAGTCAAGGCCAAGGCTTAATGAGTATTTGTGAGATCATAGTACGGCCCAAGGGTGGGGATGCACCACCACACCGGCCTATAATAGCATGTGGATACATTAGTTAATGTTTGTGTGATGCTAGTATTTATTGTGATGAGACTTGCACAGTGACACATATTTAAAAATGCAAGCATTTAAAAGGAAAGGGAGAGTTTGGATTCTCACAGCCACAGAGTACCCATAGCACAATGCAATAACACGTATCTTAGCTCCATAGAAAAGAATAAGATTGCAGCCACTAATGACAGTAATTAAAAATTTCTGTAAGAGCTGTCCAATCACCTCTTCATCTGAGGAAATTATAGTGTGTTATTGAAACCATTAGTGCAATAAAATGAAGCTAAAAACATTTTGCATTAAAATAATCAGACATTGATTTATGATGTAAATTGTAAATCGGTAACCTATAACACACACTAATTGTTTTTCTCTCTCCTGTAAGGTGTGTTTCTTAAAAAAATCTGATCAAGCATATCTATTTGCTCAGATGTCACCCTCCAGTGGCTCACACTACTATACAAGACATAATAAGGTGTATAATCAGGTAACCTGCTATTGATTGCAATCCAGAAAGGACACACTTGTTCTTACACAGAAGCAGGAGGATAGCCACTTTTGGAGATTTAATTATAGCCAGACCTCTACATGTTTGCTGGACATGAATTTTTATGGAGTACCTTTTTAATGTAAATACTTTAACACAATGCTCTGATAGGTAGAATCAGATTTTGTAAAATAAATACATTTAAATATTTAACATGTACAATCAGTTAATAGTAAGACCAACTGTACCAGCTCCATAAAATACCTCCACAATACAATTAGTATTTTTTCCATTTTTTTCTCTCTCCAAGGAGAAATAGATTTTCTCCTTTTAGTTTAACAGGTTTGTATCTCCTTGCTGTAATTTTCTTGTTAGTAAAGGCTGGGTGCAAATGCATCCTGCATGTTGAATTGAAGGTAGTCATGTCGGATCCTATCTGATGGTGTGTTTCTTTGACACCAACTGGCAAGACCACAAAAAATGAAAGAATAAAAGAAGGAAAACCAAAGGAATAATACAGGTCTGTGACAGAAAAAGTGCTGTTGAAACTACATTCATCAGTACACTAAGAGAATGGCTGAAATGTGGTTCGTTTTGATAGAAACCTTAATGATTATTCCAAATATAAGTCATAGCAGATCATTTGGAGCCCAGAGAATTTTGATGCACATTATGGGAGTGTAATTACAATGCTCATTTCAGTATCCTGTAGCCATACCACAAAATGCATTGCAAAAAATTGTTGATGAAAAGTAGCTGGTTTTGATATGCTGCAGCCACTTTTAAAAGCTCAAGATCTCATCCCTTTCATTGTTGGGCTTTGATTTGTATTTCCGCTTGAAAACGCAAATTACATTTAGTCACATCATAAAGAAATCACCTACAAAATATT
Source organism: Acanthornis magna (assembly GCA_036785705.1). NCBI lineage: Eukaryota > Metazoa > Chordata > Aves > Passeriformes > Acanthizidae > Acanthornis > Acanthornis magna. The sequence goes on from JAWUZG010000012.1 coordinate 13,251,281, forward strand.
CTGCTAATGTATAGCTGTGGGAAACAGAAGACTATCAGGAAATAATAAAAAATACTTACTGTAGCCTGTTTTTTTGCCCTTTTATGTAAGCTTTGCCATTGCCTTTTTGCAAATGTTGATTTGCATTGCCTCCACCAGCCTTCAAGATGTGGCTGCTGGGGGAGGATGGGAGTGGGAGGACAGGTGGTGGCAAAGCCTTCTCCCCAGGCAGCTCTCTCAGCAGGGAGGAAGTGAGGGGGACAAGTAGAAGGCCTCCCTCGGGGCCCACTGTTCCCTGCCAGAGGTCACCAGGGCACATCTCAAGTTTTCAGGCCCTTGGGTTTTTTCACAGCGTGAGGCAAACGCCCTCTCTGCTGCAGGGAGCCCTCTGCTCGCTTGCTAAGGCAGGGAAAGGAATGTATGTGTTGAGCCCCAGGAACAGTGAGCTCCTTTATTCTCCACAGCACGATGTCGATGTGTGCACCTGCCAGCACCTGCCCAGCCGCCCGGGAAGGCTCGGGGAGGAGGCTCCGGCCCCAGGCCGCGGCTGTAGGGACCGTGGGTGCTGCTGCAGGGTGAGCTGCAGGGAGAGCTGCAGGGAAGGGCTGCAGCGTGCAGCCCCAGCTCGCCTTCCTCCCAGGCCACTGCCTGCCGGCGCCATTCCTCTGTCCTCTGAGTTGTTCATCTCAAGTGCCCTGTATTTACATGTGCTCAAACGTGATCTTGGCAGACCCTTATTAGTGTTATTGCCATAATAGACTTCTCCTCTCTAACCTCTATGGCTTGAACTGCTAAGCACTGGCAATTCATTAGATAAGAATATTATATAAAAACCCTTCTATGGTGGACACATACAGAAAATAATTCTGTCAGATGTAATTTTCAGAGGTAGCACAGCTATTTGGTTCCATTTAGTGACATGAGATGCCAGGAGGTCTCTCAGTTTGGGGTTTTTCCACAGTTACATAAGTCACTGCCCATCTTTCCCAGCCTAAAGTAATAATAATAATAATAATAATTATTATGTCAAAGTGCATTCTCTAGCACAATCAAAAAAATCAATTGCATATATTTGATGCACAGTCCAGTGTTCTTGGCAGCAAGTCTGCAAGATATAGGAAGTCTTAAAACACATGGGGTTTGATCCTGAGCAGCATCAGCTGAGCTAAGGAGCAGGACAGAGATGAGGGGTGCCCCGGCTGGGGGCTGTTGCTCTGAGGAAATCTCTGCTCCTTAAATCAGCTCAGCAAGTTGCCAGATTGTGGTCAGCATGCTGTCAGATGTGGCCAGCTGCTGGACTGTAATCAGTGGGAGCAGGTAAGGGAGAGCAATACTGCAGTAGCCAATTTTTTCTTTGAAAAGTAAACCATGTCCAAAAGCACTCATCCCCATTTCACAGCAAGGAAGCAGGTTCTCATGGGGCATTGGCTCAGTCATGGCAGTGCTGGGGGAGGCACAAACAAGCACTCTGTCCTCCCAGCAGAACAGGGACTGTGTTTGCTTTCCCTAGCATTTCATGGAAACAAAGCACACCTGTGAACCCCAGCCCTGAAAACCACTATTCCTGGGAGCATGGCAGTGTTTTCTCCACTGGTGTGGCATCACTGAGATCAGGGTGGACTGGGAGACAGGCGCACTGGCTGAAGGTAGCACTCAGCAACATCAGCACACGATGAGCAGTTCCCACAGTCATCGCTTCCCAGCCAGACCGGACTTCCCCGCAGCACAGAAGTCCAGTGTGCCACGGCAGTAGTCAGACAGGCTGAAATCCTGGGAGCTGCATTTCCCAGGGAGAAGGGGTTGGACAGCCACCTCATCTCCCCTCTGACCATTACTTCTATTTCTCTTCCTGACAAGCGCAGCACAGGCACTGTGTTTTGGTATGTATCAAAATCAATATAAGGCTAAAGCAACAAGCAGAAACGTAGGAAGAGAGACAGGTTACAGTGTTGCCCAAATAAAACCCTGAGCTGGGGGAAATTCCTACCCAGGCCATAAAAAGCAACCTCTGCATCTCTGCTGGCCTGGGATGGATTAATGGTCTGCTCATGCCACAAGGGGTTAGGGTGAGGGACAGCCTGGAGCTGTTTATGATTTTGGTGCCCCTTGGACTGTTCAGTGGGCTGTCATCTCTGTGACAATTGTCCTGTGAATTCACAAAGGCTCTGTGGGAAAATGTTTGTGTGAGGGGTTGAGCTGGGTGACAGGTTACTCTGCCATTTCATGCCCTTGCAGCTTAGGCAGATGAGTAGCTACAAAAGCCCTCTGAGCATCTCTCCCCCTTTAAGAAAGACCTTTGGCTCTCAAGCAAGCTGTCAGTGGGCAGCCCCTCACACCTTGGCTGTATGTGAACAAAAGCAGCCTGTGTTTGCAGGACTGGGCAATGGTTTTGCTCCAGGGAGTCTCACGTTCACGTGCTGCCCTGCTTCGGAGCAGGGTTCCACAGGCACTTGAATTGCCAGCTGGTTCACAGCACAGCAGCACAGCAGCACAGGTCTCGGACCTGCAAGAGTGCAGTGCCACACCAAGCTGCTGCTCTGGCTGTCACTCCCTCTATGGAGCACGTCCCCAGGACTCTCATCTCTTACAGCCAGTCCTTCTGATGGCAGTGACAGGTACCCCAGTGCTGCTGGGAAAACTCATGTGCTTAGGAAGCCAATATCCAATAGAGTCAGACCCAGCTCTGGGACACCAAGCTAAAGAAGAATGATTGCTAACCTCAGTGGTGTCTGCTCTCCATCCTCCTGTTGTTCTTTTCTTTGCATTGCTTTTTTTTAAAAAGACATCCTTAGATATATGGGAAAGACCAAAAAAAAAAAAAAAGCAAAAAAAAAAAAGCTGAAAAAAATTGAATCATATGTCTTGCTGGCAGAAAAAAAAAGGAGTTTTTTTGCTCATGCCATGAAGCTGTGGAGGTAAAGCCTCCAGAAAGCCTTCAGAAAACCAAGGACCATGATGCTGAGCTTAACTTCCTCTTCCTGTCTGAACTGAGCACTGCTTCCTCCCTCACAACCCACCGGCAGGGTCAAGAACCAGTGGCAGGGGAGAGATGCTGCTGTTCACCCTGAAACTTTCCTGCTGATGTCTGGCATCCAGAGAGAGTTGGGCAACTCTTCTGATTCCCACAAGATCCAGAGTAAAATGCTGCTGAATGAACAAACAGATTCTGTGTAAGCTCTGACAGCAAGTCTCACATAAAAATAAAAAAAAAAGAAGAAAGAAAATTTGCATCTGATTTTGCAAACATTCTCTCAATTGGATGCAAATACTCACTCACTTTGGATGTCCAGTTCTGAAATTGCCTTCATGAGGTCTCTGCTATTTTTCATCATCCATTCCAGCAGGCATCTCAGAGCTCGCTTCTTTCAATTCAGAGCATTTTAAACCCTGGAAGAGGAAAATGCAGGTACCTTTTGGGGACTAAGAAAACATCAACATCTATGCATGGAGATATGAAACCCAAGAGAAAGAAAAGCCAGGAAACCAAGGGGCAGCTCTACAGCAGTGGTATTTTGTGCCACTCGCAGAGCCAGCCATGGAGGGAGGGTGTAGCAATTGCCAAGGATATGTGTGTGGATGGAGGGCAGTGTGTCCAGCTCCTGGCGTGCAAATCTACACACACAGGTACTTAAATATGGTTGGCTTTAACAGACTTGTGAGAAAAACCTAAGTGAACATAGCATGGCTCCTTTCCAAAGAGCATTTCTTGAGGTGTCGATGCCCAAGACAGTCTGATTTTACACATTGCTGTGCATGATCTTCTAGCTGCATGTTAGGAAAATGTGAAAAAAAAAAAGGCTCAGCTTTGTAAAGTACTGGGGGTGTGTGTGAAAATGTAACCACATTTTTATTTATAATGAATTGTCACCAAGACAGGGAGTAGCCACATTAAAAGTGATAAAAAAAAGATGGAAAACTAGATCTTGCTGAGAATTTTTTCACACGTTTACTCACTGTTGCTTTAACCAGCAATGCTGGTGCAGCAAAAGGATTTCTAATCAGTCACTAATGCATGATTGTTTAATTTTAATAGGCATGATCAATACCATCCGCTCCTTTAAATGCTAATGAACACTTTAATACAACAGATGTGGACAAACAGTACATTGCAGATTAAAATTAGGCACGGCATTAAATAGCTTACAAACAGCAGAGGAATCCTGCTGGACATCTTGACAAACAACCACAGGCAGCTGATGAATCTTGAATTGCCACCACCAGCCCACAGTGTCTCAAGCTTGTACAACTACACCACCATCCTGATCACCCTAGAAGAGAAAGGTGCCCTTCCAAACTCTTGCAATTTCTTTCTTAGGATTTGTGCAGGCCCAACTGTGATTCCTGAGATGCATATCCAAATTTTAATAACACAAGCACATTTCTAGCAACTACTCTCAGGTGCAGTTACTATTAGTTGGTATCCTCCAGCCCATTTTGGTCATGGCAGGAAAGGTCAGGGAAGGATCCCAACCTAGACAAAATCCCAGTCCCCTGCTAAGTTGTGACAGAAACATCCAGTGCTAGATTGTCCAGGTCCCCCACATTAGCTGTCAGGCTCAGTGAACCAGGGCCAGAAGCTGGGTTACTAAGTAGCTTTCAGCCCATTTGAAGCCACAAGAAAATGGCAAACTTCCTTACCACTGGGCATCACTTGCAGCTGAATTCACTTCAAGATAAACTTCTATTTTTTCTGCTCTTAACTCTTGTCAGAGGAAAAGGCACTTGAATGACAGAGATCCAGTTCCTGACAGCTGGTATTATTTGTGTCTTGCTCCACTGGTTTTGGTGGACCCTGGCCTGAATTAATGAAATGCAACTCCCAGTTCACTCTGCGAGGTACTGGAAACTCACCACAGGGCTCAGCCCTCACTGGGGCTGGTGGTGACCAGAGGAAGGAGAGCTGAACGTATCCACAGGAGTGGCCTTTGTGGGTAGCAGGGAATTTACATGTCCTTTGGAACGTCCAGTGACAGGGCTATGGTGACACCCCCTCCCCCTAAGCAGGTGACATGCCAGCAGCTCTGCTGCCATCGCTCACAGTGGTGTGCCAGCGAGTACCACCTGGGCTGGATGGTGTGCAGCACCCTGTTCAAAGGCATCTCTAATTTACAGTTCCTTGGCTTTCAGAGGGTACCATGCATTGCTTTGGGTTCAGCTTCCTTTATCTGTTTCTTCCTTTTTTTCTCTCTTGCATCTTGTGAAACCCAAACTTTTTTTTCTCCTTTTTAATTGTGTGAAATCAACTTGGAGTGAAAAGGCCACGAAGAAACTTTCTGACGCCAACTGAGTCTAAGCTGTGTCTTTGTTCTCAGCAGAGCTAAAGACCACATTAATCAGAAACTTTGCTGACCTTGTCTTTACTACCTGAAGACTGAAAGACAAAAGCGACACAGTCTGGCCACATTTAAAAAATCAATTAAAAAATACTAGCTGCACAGGGATAAACATTATCATAGACCTCAGTGGGGTTAGTTGTAACTATGATAAAGGCAATGCCTTTTTCTCCCTCTATTTTTATTTTTTTCCCCCAAAAGAATAAAGCCTAGGTTTTTATTCTCCTTCTGATTAAGACAACTGTGTATGTGACAGAGTGTGCTCAGTGGTGTTGGGTAGCTAGTGTTGGGGCTTTTAATAAGGAACAAAGTAAGCCAAGCTGAAAGTGGAGAAGGGAAGCTACTGAAGTGGACCTGAAGAAAAATGTCCCTGTGTCCCTTTTTTTCAGACTATGCTGGTCTGATAAAAATACTATCTCTTTCTATAGCCCTGGCAGAAGCAGACTAGACAAGGGGTGAGGAGATCCTGCTCAGAGCTGGACTCAGCATCTAGAGGCAAAGTGAGGGAAGGAGAGGTAACAGCTCAACTTCCCTAAGGATGAAACGGAGAGCCTTTCATTATGGCACCTGGCTGTGCCTTACGGATTTTATTTTTGAAATATTAAGCAAATGAGTGGATATCCAGTTAGCTGGGAACACGAGCAGCCAAACGGAGAGGAGAAAACCAAATGAAATCCCTTGGTGTTGGCAGTGACAGGAGGAGAGGTGGCAGCTCTCCCTGTCCACTGGCAGGGCCCAGCCAGGCGGGTACCGGCTTGGTGCAGCAAATCAAAATCAAACAGGAGCAGGCATATCTTCTCCAGGTTGAGCATTCAGTTAAATAAAGGGCCAAATTCCTCTCAGAACATCCTCCGGCCCCGCCAGCTCCCCCTGGCTCTCTCCTTTCCCGGCTTGCCGGCAGCCTGCCTGTGGGGTTTCCTTGCGTGCTGCACCTTTATCCACCCGCCCTCGCTGGCTCTGCTCTCCCCTTCGCCCCTCCTGGGCTCGCTCTCACCCTGCGGGGGCATGCCGGGGATGGCCGCGGGCTGCGGAGGGGTGCGGGGGTACCTGCGGTGCTGGGAGGCCGGGGGGGCCGCTGGCACAGGAGTCCTGCTGGGTCTGCCCGGGTGCCGAGGGGGCGCGGGGGAGCCGGTGCCGCTGCGCCGCCCGTCCGACGAGCTGCGGGAGGCAGCGCTGTGCGAGGCGGTCCTGCCTTTGCCCGCAGACCTGTCCCTCTCTGAAGGGGTGTCAGAGGCCGTGCTGGAGGCGCTGCTGCCTTTTGAGTTCAAGTGCAGGTTCGAAAGGTTCCTCATCAAACCGTGTGACAGGGGAGAGGAGTTCCTCGAGTGGCTGATGGAGGTGAGCTGGTGGCTGACGGGAGCGCGTGTCCTCCTGACGGCGGCGGCGTACGAGTCCTGGCTGTGAAGGTAGGGCAGGTAGTGCGTGACTGTGGTCGGGCTGTGGGGGTGGCCGTGCTGGAGAGAAATGGCCTTTGCTACCTGGTGCATGCGCAGGGTCTGCATCCACTGACTGTCAGTGCCTGGCAGGGAAATGGAAACAGAGTCAGCTTTCTGTGAACCGATGGAAAACCACTCTCCGGTTTACCAAAGGTGTGGGATTAGGGACCAGAGTTCCTCTCGGAAGAACCTCAAAGCACCCTTTCCCTCCCAGCCTTACAGCAAATAGTCCTCGGTTTGGGTATGTTCAGTGTTATGGTTGAACACCATGTTGGGCTTTTAAAATAGCAAGTGATCCAAATATTTCTGATGCCTCTGCAGATGATGGAGCTTAGACTAGAAGGCAATTACTGAACCATCCACTTGGCTCTTCAGGTGGGTTCCCACTCCCAAGTGCCTCCCAGTCTTTTTAACCCAACCTGGTTTTAAACATGCCCTATGATGTTCTTGGCAACCTCATCAGATTTCTCACAGCTTTCATAACAGAAGAGCCTGGAGACCTCCGGAGCAGGCACAGAAGTCACTCCAAGGCACCAATACTGCTTCAACATTGCCTTCCAGCACAGTCCCACCTGGCACAGTCGTGCTGTTTGCAGCCCAGCACAGAGAGGAAGCGGTGCAGAGCCAGAGCAAATCCCAGCTGCAGCTGCCACGATCACCTCTTCTGGCTCCAATTTCTTTTCAAACTGCTACACACCACAAAAACAGGGGCTACTTCAGTTTTTGTTGATACTACAAATTTAGAATTGAATCCACTTTGCATCCAGCTTCATGCAGAAAACCAGCTCTGTATGGGGAAAAGCCAGTGAGGCACCAGGCTTCAGCCAGGCTGGCTCAGACAGTGCTTAACTGAGCAACTCAGGGTATTACAGTTCCCTCTACACCTGCTGTCACAGCCCTGGGGTTGTAACAAAAGTTGTAGCTTTCAGAGATCAGACTGAAGTGGTTTTGAAAGTCAGTCCTGCGGTTTCCATGAAAGCCTTTAGCAAATACAATAGCAGTAAATTTTCCATTTGAACTGCAAGGGCTGCCTGGCTTGCTACTTTGTGGGTAGAGCAGAGACCAGGAATTCCTCTTATCCAAGGCCACAGCTCTGGCCAAAGACCCATGGGGAGCAGCTAAAATAATTTTGCTTTAGAGAGAGTTGAATGATTTGTCCTTAAAGATTGCTAATATCATTCCAACAGGAAAGCATAACCCTCGCTGCCTCTCGCTGGAACATTGTATTGGCTGTGGGGAGTTTTGTGGGAGCTGGATAGTGGCTCTATCCTCATTAGGACTGCTCCTGTTAAAATGTAATGGATGATCTCTTCCATTCCTCTTTTCCCCACACTTGTTTGAATCCAAAGAGATTTAAATCACTTCAACTTATTGTCAAGTATGGCAAAAAGGAACTGTCTTTCTTGTCATGGTGTGTGTGACACTGACACAGCAGATAGCTCCATCTGCACTGAGATATGAACCTTCTTTCACAGAAAGACAGATGGGAATTGCCTTCTCGGCTTCTTAACCTCCTTCAAAGTCATGGTTTTGAAAGAAACATGCATGCTGAAACGTACTTGCTAGACACTCTCCTCTGCCATTCCCCCTGCCCTCCTACCAAGGCTGTGGATGTAAACCACAGACCTCATAAACCTGGAAATAGCAGGATCAAGACTCAAGTTTGGGTCTTCATTGGTTATCAACACTCAGGTGACCATCACATGCCCCATGGGACCAGTGCCAATGCCCCTGGGCAAGCCCCCTTCAGGCTGTTCAGTCCTTGTACCTTAGAGCCATCAGCAGTGGCCAGCCCAGGATCCAGCTGTCCATCAAGGATCTCTCAGTGTGCCCTGAGGGGCTGCCTCTCATGGGCTGGGGGATTCTCGCTCACATGGTCTCTGAGTCACCAATTCTGCACACCGAGTTAAGTGCTCTGTGTGGCAGCTCACAGAGGCAGTACCTCCACTGCTGGTTATTAGAGCCTATTAGACAGGTATTACCCTTACCTTTGTGCTTGGATTTGGTGGTTTTTTAAACCTGGGATAGGTGGTCTGGTAAAGAAGACAGGCCAGAAGGTGTCTAGAGCTGAGGCACAGCTTTGGTGCTGGCTGATAACCCACCTCCTCTGAACTGTGCCTATTCAATTGGCTGCTGACAATACACTAGTGCCTCCATGTAACTCCTCCAATGTGCCAAAGGGACAGACAAGCTCTCCCACCACTCTGAAAAAAAGCAAGCATTTCGGCTTCCAGGGGTAGAGACAACCTGTGAAGATACAACACCACACTTTGGTATGGCTGCAGGGCTCATCACCCCAAAACCAGGCTAACCTCTATTTGCAAAGCTAATCTGCAGTAAAGATGTGTCTTTTAGGATGTGCTCTAGGTTCCATTTGAATTACAAAACAAAATTGTGTTGCAAATGGATCACAATTGCTTAGGAATAAGCACACCCATTTTAGATGAGTCTGTAGTCCAAACCCAGCACCTCTCAATTCACAAGGTTGTTCTTTTACAGTTGGCAGTAGTGTACAAATGAAGTTCTTCTGCTCACTGGTATCTTGTTCCAGCTCCTGTGCTGCCCCTCAGCTGTCCCAACCCAAAGATTTCTGCAGCCCTACTGTGAATTCAAAGAGAAAAACAGCTTGGCTAACAATCACCTTTACAAAACAACAGCAGATTTTAAAGGCAGAACTTTGCTAGAGTCAACTGAGCCGAGTGTGAGTCTGTCAGCAGCATATATTAATTAAGAAATGAAAATTGCATTGTAGAGCTCACTGCACTATTAAACATATCTCACTGATCAAGTCAAGCCCCAGAAGCCGTAACAACACCATTCCAGAAGTCAGATAATGATGAGCCAGGGCTGGCCTAAATGGGCAGGCTGAGTTGTGGAAGAAGAATGCAGTGGGAAGATTTGCACTCTTCCTCACAGCACAGCAGAATGTCAGGAGCACTGGTGTCTGCCAGGCTGGCAGCATTGTACCTGCCAAAACAGCGTATCATCCACAGGGAAGTTTTTGCCTCCCAACATGCAGCTTCTGAGGCTACAGACTCAGTATGTGTGCCCCCCTGCAAGAGCACTGGCCAGAGCAACAGCAATCTGCACCCACACATCTCTTACAAGAGGTGCCCTTTATGCAAGCACAACATCTGTGCAAAGCTGTGTGCTGGGTGGCTAAGGGTGGAAGAGCTGGCCGAAGCACTCCTGTTGAGTTGGAGCTTATCACCATGGACGGCTTCCAGCATTGCTTCCCATAGGAGCGTACAGGTCATCCCCTTTACCCTTCAGAGACAGGTGACATACAGCCCTACCAGAGGGAAATATGGCTCTGATGGTCACCAATGTAAGCAAGTTAATCAGGAGCATCAAGACTGGAGGCAGCCTGGGCTGCAATGATCATGCATTGGTAGAGTTTGCAGTCCTGAGGGATAGGGGTCAGCTAAAGTTGGGTGCATGAACTTTAGGAAAACAGACTTCCAGCTCCTCAAGGACATAGTCAATAGGATCCCCTGGGGACAAGGGAGTGGAACAGAGCTGGCAGATCTTTAAGGAAGGCTTCCATACCGTGCAAAAGTTCCCCAGGAGCAAGAAATTGGGCAAAGAAGGCAAGAAACCAGTGTGTCTGAGTAGGGAACTGCTGGTCAAACTAAAGAGAAAGAAGCAAATGCACAGGAAGCAGAAACAAGGACAGGCAACCTGGGAAAAGTATAGACACGAAGTTTGGTTGAGGTGAGGAATGCCAAAACAAAGCTGGAATTGAAACTGGCATGGATACAAAGAATAACAAGAAGGGTTTCTACAGCTATGTTAACAAAAAAAAGGAAGTTCAAAAAAAAGGTGTACCCCCGATAAACAGCATTTGAAAACTAATAACAACAGATGGAGAGAAGGCTTTGCCTCAGTCTTCAGTGTCAGCCTCTTTCCCACACCTATCAAGTTGATGAACAGCAGGATGAGGACTGGGGGAGCAAAAGGCTTCCTGATCTTAACATCCGTGGACAAGGGAAAAGTTATAGATGTCATTCATCTGGACTTCTGGACATCAAAAGCCTTTGATATGATCCCTCACAATATCCTTCTCTCTAAATTGGACAGAGATGGATTTGATGGGTGGACTGTTCAGTGAATAAGGAATTGGCTGAATGGTTGCATCCAGAGGTCAACAGCTCAGGGTCCTGATGGACATCAGTGACAAGTGGTGTCCCTCAGGGGTCCATATGAGGATGAGTGCTATGTATTATCTTCATCAGTGTCATACAGAGGGATCGAGTGCACCCTCAGCACACTGCAGGTGACACCAAGCTGAGTGGGGTGGTTGACATGCACTGATTTTTTTGCTGTTCTCCCCATATATGTCCTGCCCATGTCAGCAATGAAGTTCACACGTGTTGGCTTACCTGAGTCAGATCTGCTCCGTGAATTCCCCTCCGAGTTGGGGAGTGAGGTTTGTATCATGAGCTGAACTGCTTCAACCTCGTCCTGCACTTTCACCTTGCTCCAGGAGATAGCTTGGATGTGCCTCGTGCTTTTGGGAGCTCTAACATCACTCTGCTCAGGAAGGACACAAGTGTGAGGATGCAACAACACAAAACACACTAAACTCCCCTATGTGGGAATTTCCACTACTGCCTGGACAGCAGCAGTGTTTTCAATATAGAGTCTGTTTTGCAAAACCCCTTAGCTAGTTCTCAAATAGTTTTAGACTCTAGATAATTTTGGCTGGTACTTTGTGATTACGCTAAAAATGTGGTAGTGAATAACTGCTTCAATTCTTGTACCCTGTGGAGGTAAGATCTGAAAGCCTTCCTCTACAAGCACAAAAATACATTTTAGTAGTTCTATTAATGTCAGCATCAAATGTGCACTGCTTTCTGCTTAAATAGGTAGAATTAAGCAGGTATTTTCAGAGGGGGACCCCCAACAAAATTTTCCTGGAATATCAAGCTCTTCATTTTACTGTTAAGGACTTATGACTCCTGTGAGAAACTTCAGCCTGGAAGAAAAGTAGCTCTTCACTTCCGAGACAAGCAAGCAAGGCCCAGGATTTCCCTGTCTCTCCATCACTGCCTGAATCCTTGTTCAGGACAGAGCTGGAATCTCATCTATTAACCTTCTTCTGACAGAGTTGGTTTTTATAAAATCACTATTGTAAGTAACTGCAAACTCTTTTTACAAAGCTAATTTCTATCACATCAAATTGTATTCTGGGTTTTATTTCATCTTATTCTTGATTTCTCATTTTCTTTTGTCTCCTGTTGCTTCTCTGCTCTCCTAATTAGCACTTCATTTAAAAGATAAAAACCAGCCTCTTTAAATAATGCAAACAACACTGACCATTACACTTAAAGCAAAAGGAGCTTTCATCCTTGATAAGAAGAGCCATCCCAGGCAGCAGTCTGAGGCCATTGTCTCTGTAAACTTCATTAATCTTTTGCTCTGAACTTTAGATTTTACAATTAATTACAGGCTGCTGAGACTTGATTATAGGATATAACAAAGACAGAGGATGTTATTTCCACACCTCCTGTGTAGGTTTTATCTTGGATCAACTATTTTATTTGTTTCTTAGAGCTTACCTCATATGTAACAATACATTCTACAGACTGGTGTTCTTCTATGCCCACAATCCATTTCTCCATTACAAACGGTGGCTGAAAAAATCATAGTGGGAGTTTTATAAGGTGCTCTTCATCTCCTGACTTGTTTCTAAAACATCCAAAAGATATTTACAATATTTGCCTCTTTTCATTCATTCCTATATTGTTAACATCAATCCTTTTCTTGAAACTTTATGAGAAAAAGCAATGTATTGTTGAAATATTTACTTTCTTGTTTAAAAAAGGAAACTGAGATGAGATTTCCATACATAACACACAGAAGATGAGACAACATGGAATGTTTTCATGGGGACATAAACCTTTTCAATTCTGTGCATGTACACTTCTGCTAGATTTACAGAGGGAAGCAGGAACAAATATCTAGAGATTCTCAGAGACATTCCTTGAAAAATGTAAAAATGTTGAAGTATATGAAAAGTTAATGTTACTGTATCTAGTTGTTAGTTTATTTAACTTGAAGCCTTTTTCTTTAAAGGAAAAATTGAAACATCCAAGATTAAAATTAAACAGAAAACTAGTAATAGTAATAACAACAATCATAATAACAAAAAAAAAAATCGCAAGTGTTGTTCCAGAAACCACTAATTATACAAATAGTATTAGCATGAATTAAATATTAGAATCCTTTTTGGTAAATATACCTATATCACATTTTCCTTAAAATTCTGACTGTTGACAATCTGCTTTTCATTTTTTCCTTTAGAGAAATAATTAAAGATTTCCCCCTCCCCCAGTTTTGCCCCAGAAATTCACAGTTAAAAGCACTTAAGAGTTTGGTGTTTTTATCAGTGTACATTAGAGCAGCATTCTAATTGGCAATCAAGCTGTATATTTTTTCCGTTAGAAATTTATTTTGTTAGCTATTATCAAGTGGAGCATATTAATAAAAACAAACAATTAAAATAACAGCTAAGAAAATTCCCTATAACAGCTAACAAAATTCCCTCTGTATTAACAGAACTTCTGTTGCTCAGGGAAAAGCACTCTAAATTCTTACTGGTAAATATTTACAGGCAGGTTCTGAAATAAGGTAAATTGCCCAGTGACAGTGAATTGGAGATGTTCAGTGCTGTACTGTCTGCAATGGGTTTCAGGCTTTGCAATCCACTGTTGCATGAAAGAGAGAGTTTTAGAACCACGTAAAAGTTCTAAAACCATGCCCCCCCCCCAAAAAAAAAAAAGAAAAAAAAAAAGAGAGAGAGAGAGAGAAAGAGAGAGAGAGAAAAACCACAAAACCACCCCCCCCCCCCAAATCCCCCAGAGAAATCACATGAAGTTTCTGGAACATTTAAATCAGTTTCTTCTGTTGAAAAATAAAGCAATTTTTTGAAAATACTTTTCTTTAAAAGGAGTAATAAATTCAGAGGGTATAATATGGAATTAAAACAAGAAAATATAAATTAGTTTCTTCTCTTATTTGTCTACTGTTAACATTATTGTCAGCTTAAAGGAGAACCAAAATACTGAACTCCTATTATGATACAATTCTATTTAAAATGTGCATTTTATTTAAAAGCTGTCAAGAGATTGAGCTTCTACAAGCACAAAAGTCGACTGCTGTGGTATTTTAATGTCTTTGTTTGAGATCTGTGAAATCGTGAAAGCTTTTAAGGCTGTAAATACCTTTGTCATCTTTAAAATCTCTACATCAGGTAGGTTAGTGTTGAATGTCACATCTTTTATGTAGGTTATTGCAATTTCATCCCCGTCCATCTCCATGTACATTTTCCATTTACAATCCTATGAATAATAAAAAAAAGAATGCTGGATTGTTAGAATACAAATAGGAAAAAAGCCCCCAACAACAAAACCCAAAATGAAACAAAACTGAAAGCCGAAACAACCCAAAATCTAATCCTCAATATATGAAGGGAAAAAAATAACCCAATGAGAAAGTTAAGGGACATACACATATTTGCAGCACAAGTGCTGGTAATGGAAAACCCTCAGTTGTCTTGCTCGCTCTTCCCTTAGCTCGCCCTGCGAGGCAGCTGCCACCTTGGCAGGCCTGGATGTCTCCTGAGGTGTGGTGTCCCTGAATGGCCTCACCTGGACAGACAGCCTGCTGGACACCATGGCTTGGGAGCTCTGCACACCCTGGGGCAGTGGAGCCATCCCTGGGGGGCACAGTCCATGCGGCAGCCAGCCCCAAGGACAGAGTCTGTGCTACACCTTCAAGGCAATTGCTCAAATCATGGGCAGAAGGATGAGCTTGTTACCACAGCTCAGTTATTTCAGACACTGAGAGCCCAGCAAGGCACTGAGAATCCTCAACTTCCGCTCGCTGCCAATTGCACTATTAATTATAAACAAGCTCAGCTTAGAAAATAATCACAGTGAGTCCAATAAACCAAAGCAATAATAGGTATCCTTAAATAATCCCCTGAGCCAAATGGGGCCAACATCCCACGCTTTGGACAGGTGTGAGCCTGCAGAAAGTGACAGCTGGCATCCTGCAGGACATCCCACATGGGCTGAGTGCTGGAGCTGGGGTTCATATCTGTGGCCACGGAGGCTCCCACAGGGGACTGGAGACCTCCTGTCCATGGCACAAACCAGCCAACCCTTGCTGGTCTGCCCAGCAGGTGCTTTGGAGATGAGACACTGTGCAGTGCACTGAGCTCCTCCAAAAGTCAGTCCCCTGAGGGACCACAGGGCTACAGTGAAGTAGAGTGTCCCCATCTCCATATAGGAAGGAGGGAACCTTCTCTTCACAGAGACAGGAGCTCCTCGTGCCATCTATAAGGCAGGTGTGGGCTCGGCACTTGCAGGAGGCAGTCTTCACTTCAGTTTTGCTTGGAAAATGCAAAAACTTTCAGTGGGGACACAGATGGACACTGAGGGCCATGGGCTTGTGTAAGCAGTTATTTGCACAGACAAACATACAGCAGCCGAAAAAGTATCCATTTGCACATGTGATTATCTGCTGGTGTTTGCACCTGCATCTCTCCTAAATGTAACATAGGAGCTCAGCCCTCAGAAGTCTCAAAGCTTTCCATCATACATTGAATTGGCAATTCCAAGAAAAAAGAAAACTGAAATACAATCATTTCTGAACTGCAACAAGAAATTATGTTTATGACAGCCTTCTGTGTCCATCTGTCCCCATCGAAAGTTTCCACATTTTACAAGCAGAGAGGGTGTGTGAGTTGGTTTTCACACTGCCCTGGTGCAAGTTTGGGTGAAGGGAGCTGCAGTTCAGTGGTCAGGGCACTAACCAAGACTCAGAGGCACCAAATTCAGTTTCCAGTTCTGCTATTGGCTTCCTGTGCAACTGATCAGGTGCCAAAGTCACCCTGTGCTTCCTATTTCCTAATCACAGGCTGTATCTCTTTGCTGTCTCTTTTCTGTCCTGCTTTTTGTATTTGTGAGCTGACCCAGGGTAATTCCTGTCCTGTCCCAGGCAGGTTCAGCCCTATGCACCTGACATCAGCCGAGGAGGGCACCTGCTTTGAAACTGAGCAACAGCAAAGCGAGTTGTCTCTGACTCCTCATCTCTTGAGCTGTGCTCCTCTCCCTGCCCACAACGTCCTTGTTCCCAGATGCTTTTGCAGGACATTCATGCTATTGCAAATCAAACCTGAGGTTACAGACAAGATGCTTGATGACATTTTAAAGTTTTACAAAAACACCTGAACCAAAAAAAAAAAAAAAAAATTGACATAAAGTACTATCCTCCAGTTAGCTCAGCACATCTCCTGCTATCTCTGAGTAATAACAGTGCCAAGCACCCAAGAGCTAGAGCTGCACCTTGTTCCAGGGCCCCCATGCCCTCCTGACTTGGAGTTTTGTTCACTCACATTTCCCAGCAGACTAGATCTGACAAATACAATCTCATTTTAAAAACAAAATACATCAACCAACCACCTCTAGAGAAAAGTCTGACAAGCTGTGTACACCCAGGGCACACCGTGGGCACTGCCACTGCCTGTCCCCTTGCTGGATCCATCATGCAGGCAGGATCCCTCTCCAGGCAGTAATGGATCAGGCTGCCCCACGCAGGGGTGGATGCATGGGCCCAGCACAAACACTGCCTTTTCCAGCTCTGAACTGCATCTTCAGAGAAACACTCACTCCCCTGTCCCTCAAATCCAGCCCCCAAACCATTGGTCCTCCTTGGGGCCCTCTCCAGCCACACTGCACAGATACCAAAAGGGCAAGATACCATACTGGGATACCCATGCTGGTCCCCCAAAAATACACATCTAATTTTATTTGGAAAGGTTTTCATTCTGTGTTATTATAAAATCATTACTGGAAAGGGGAAAAAGAGAATGAGAGAGAGAGGAGAGCAAGAGGCAAGAAAGGGAAGGAGATGAGAGATGAAAAGATATAAGAGACGGAAGGGACAGGAGGGAGGGAGGGAGGGAGGGAGGGAGGGAGGGAGGGAGGGAGGGAGGAAGGAAGGAAGGAAGGAAGGAAGGAAGGAAGGAAGGAAGGAAGGAAGGAAGGAAGGAAGGAAGGAAGGAAGGAAGGAAGGAAGGAAGGAAGGAAGGGAGGAAGGGAGGAAGGGAGGAAGGGAGGAAGGGAGGAAGGGAGGAAGGGAGGAAGGAAGGAAGGAAGGAAGGAAGGAAGGAAGGAAGGAAGGAAGGAAGGCTGGCTTTAGAATCAAGGCACTTAGCAAATATCTAAGATAAGTAGGTGGCTATTTGTCTTACAAACCTGGTAACCGCTCTGTTCAACCACACAACAAACAATGCAAGATTTGTGTGCTGCAGAAAAAAAGGGACATATTTCCCTGTTTTCCAATGGAGTTCCGGATTCTTATAATAGGAGAGGGATGTTCATCCATTTAAGCAAAAATTTGGCTAGAAAAACCAAGCATATGAGTTTCAATTCTTTGATGAATTGTAGCCATAAGACTTCTTGGATCAAAACTACGTTTAAGTGCCACACGTATGTGGGAAAATAATTTGGAAATGGCTTGTTCGAAGTGTCTGGTTGACAGACAGGCTTACATAAGTCTTTCAAAGAGACATCCCTGGACATCTTGCCACTCAAGCATTAAAATATCTCCCAATAGCTACCTGCTTGCTTTTGATCTAAACAAAAAACCCCAGCTTTTTGTTTTAAAAAATTATCTAGTTCCAAAACTGAAAGGCACAACCAGCAAAACTTTTTGTGAAAATATTTCCAAATAACACTTTGACGAATCCAATCAATCAACACCTTCTGAAAATTATTTTAGAAAAGAAAAGCAAATCACACATGTATTTGAGCTGCTTCTCTTCAGCTTCAAAATGGAAAGTAAGAACACTTTAAAAATTAAGTCTCCAGCTTACTGTGGTGACAATACTCCTTTAACCCATATGCGTTTATGTCTGCAAAAAAAAACCTGAAAGGGAAATGAAAAAGATCAGGCACAGGCTCTGAACAGCAAACATATATCCTGCAACAACAGCTTAAAATCTCTGCTAGGGAGGCACTTCATTTTTCAAGGGGGCCCAAATCAAGGATTCGTTTTAAAATCAGTGGTTGCAATAAACTTTTCTGTTTTTTTAAAGATTGAAAAAAAAATGGAAATAGCATTGTAGCGGGTAACTGGATATTAGAAGAAAAGTAAGATGTAGCGCAAGATGAAACAAATATGAAAAAAATGTTGGCCATGCTGATACTAAAAGTAGTAGCATGTTGATGATTTAGGTCCCCAGAAGCTCCTTTACATTCTTAGCTATTATCTATCTCAGCTGCCGAAACCTGCTGTTTTAAAGGCATTAGAGTTGAACATCTAGTGACAGCACTTGGGTTATTTATCATTATGTATCACCCTGCTACACTATATTTTATTATACTGGATTTAAAGGAAGATAACACAATTATGGTTAATTTGCTTCTCTTCTTTATATATATAGTGTCATGACCCACCACAGCTTTGTCCCATGAGATATTTTTAACCAAAAAGAAATCCACAAGAAACTCTCCCTAAAAATTCCATTAATAACCTCTTGTAGCATGTATAGGTTGCAGGGTCTGGAACTAAGAATGTTTTAATCTCTTCAGCAAAACAATGTCTCATAATGATGTACAGGACTATTGCTGCACTGATGAAGAATCATACATAATTCAGCACCTTTCACTTGGCACCACTGTGATATCCTCATTAGCAGTGGCTCACAGTGGCTGTCAGATGGTGTCCATGCGAATGCAGGCATTATATTGTCTTTGAGATGTGCAGCTGCTTCCATGACACTGCCAGTATATAAAAACATGACGCCAGTTTGTTTTATTTAGTGCTAAACCTTCCAGTTTGTAAAAACAAGGCTGACACAGAGCCTGACATGAGGCAGTGAAAATAATTAGCTCTCATTTTCTCAGCCTCCTATTTCCTTCTCCCCGCTGTGTTCTCTTTCCACTAAACCACCACATGTCAGTCGAAATGGGAGGCAATTAGTGGGCTCATTTCAGTCCCCACAACTGTGCTGAAAAGAAAGTATTTATGATGGCACAATGAACAGCTGAAAGATTAAATAACATTTGCCTTTTGAAAAGAAAATGACTTCTAGCTAAATGGGCAATTTTTGATTATTCTCAAACAAGCTTAGAGTAGTTGGTTTTTAAAATACAAGAAAGGAAAATGAGTCATTTTTAGGTGAAAGAATCAAATAAAACTTGACACAGTAATGCAAATAACTGATGTTTTATTGCAAAATATGTAAATGTGTTATACCCTTAACAATGGCTGATGTCTCAGGTCAGGGCAGGCTGCTGCCAGCCAGGCTCCAGCAAGAGAAGGTGGCTCCACCGCCGGTTTTGTTTCAGCTGTGCAGGCAGAAAAAAAGAGGGGCGGAGGGGAGGCCTTGCGAGAGAGATGGTCTTAAAATGTACAGAAACAAAGCAAGCGGAAGATATATTTATGTTATCAGTTGCCTGGGTGCCTCCTCCGAGCCGGAGCCCTTACTCCTGTGCAAGGCAACAGGCACTGACTGGCTGCATCTTCGCCTGGAGAAGCACGAGGCCCTTTAACACCAACGCAGACCAAGCAGCAGCACCAAAAATATCTGTCCCCTGACAGTGCCCTTCTTTAACATCCAATGCCGGGGAGCTGTGCACAACAGAGCAGCACGTCATGGTGAATACAAGGCATCGCTGTGTGCTGGGGGCTGGTGCCCCGAGAACAGGGGCTTGCAGCAGCAAGGCAGGAGCTCAGTGATAGCCCAGCATTCACCAAAAGCTGCCCCTGCCATGTGATCAGAAGCAGACGGGGAGTGTTGCAGTCACAGGCATCCTCCACATGAGCAGCCTGCTTGCAACAGCGGGATTGCAAAGGTGGAAGCGCCAAAAATGCGAGTCCCTTCCCCGAGGGCTGCATGGGTGCCCTCCTGTACTGTCCTCCAGTGGCATTTCCTGTGGACCACTTGTGGGAACAATGTGCTGGAGCCATGCAGACACCACATCCCCACTGTAGCAAACGGAGGTGGCTGCCCACACTCTGGGGCTTGCAGCTCTGCAGGACATTGGCTGCGGGGACAAGGGAGCACAGGAGCTCAGGAAAGGCATGGCAGGGCCACTGGACACGTGCTGCACGTGCTGGGAACAAAGACTCCTCTTCCAGGCTCTTGTCTGGAGAGCACATGCCAAGCCTACAGACCAGCGGGAACATGTCTGTGCTTGTGCAGACATATCCATGACCAAGGCTGTACGTGAGAGAGAATGTGTGGAAGGCAGCAAGTTGATTCTGTGGCCAAGGTATAAAAATAAATCTTTAGATTAAAAAGTCTAGATAGCAAAGTGAGCAAAATACTTAGCTGGAAAGTCTATATGTCTCTTCAGAGCTATGGAATAATTTCTGATGGGAATCCCTGGTCTAGCACTGCCTACAGAAGGATTTTTAAAGGTCTTGTCTTGAGTTTGATCTCATTTACACATGGATGTTACAGCCGGAGCAATCCCAGTGGAGATGATGGAGTTATACCCGCTCCACCTCATGCAGAAACAATACATGATCCTGAAAAGATTCTTTGAAAGAAAATACCAGGAGCTCAGATCACCTGCACTGATCCACCTTCTTGGCATACTACATTCATCCATTCTTAATGGTGGTGGCATTATTTTAATGTGGCTGTGGTTTTATTTTGCAGATTAGGCAATTTTCTGTGCCCTTCACTGACTACTTGTTAGAATAGGAGCAAATCTATGACAATGGTACACAAACACAGCTACTCTTATTTTTCCATTAACTACTAATCTTTAGTAGTGAAAGCACTATGCTTTGAGATGGAATTAAAGGGAGAGGATTTAGAAGATGACATTTTGAGATAAGGATAAATAACCCCATGTTAGAAAGCCAAGGTACCTGTGATTATTGTGCAAAGGAAGGGTCAGATAAAACCAATTCATCTTCCAGTGTTACTTACTGAAGTGGGTTAAAATACCTATGGAGCATGGAGAATATATATTACTGAAAAACTGTAAAACTGAAATTTTTAATTTTAGACCTTGGCTTTTGCTTTATTTTTAAGAAAGTAAAGAAAGGATTTGTGAGCATTGATGTAGTGGGAGGGCGGACAGGAGCAAGCAGCAGAAACAGTCTCCTGTACTTGTGAAACTGCATTCCAGTTACAACTATTTCAGTACTGTTTTTTCTTGTAATGCCTGCATTTTGCCAGCCTGGGCTTCTCCACACGAAGAGCTGGTCACAGTGTCTCTGTAAAGTATCCTTAACTGTATATTAACTTTTGCACTATACATTTAAATAATTGCATTAAAATGTATCTCAGTTTGGATATTCAAGGCTAGAAAGTAGTTCACACAGTTAGCAGATGGTTTTGAAGAGGCTCTGCTCTTTACCTTGTCAGATGGAGAGAGAGGTAACTGGGGAAAAATAAGGCGAAATGGTGAGCCAACTTCAAGGCTTTGTGTTTGGATATAGGTCAAATTGTGCCACTCTCGGTAAAAAATGAAAACATTCAATGGCATAGTGAAATCTGCCCTTTTGAGGACCAAAACTAAAGCATGCATCAATAGAAGGCAAAAAGACTGTAAGGCATCCTTCTCAAGGGGTCTGGTGATTCATCAGTGTGGAGCTGACCGACATAGCTCAGACACCTTTCCCTGATTGGGAAATTTTAATGAGCCATCTAGGATGAGAAAGCCATTGAAAATTCCCCCTGCAGTCCTGCAAATCAGCTCAAGCCACAACTGCCAGGGTTTGTTGTTTTACTCTCCATCTTGGAGTTAATTGGTGGTCCCCTGCTTTTTTTTAATTTGTGGGGGAAAAAAAGTCTAAATCTATCACCTTTTAGCTCATTGGGAATTGTGTACAGAAAGGTCATGAAAAGGCAGTGAATGGAAGTAACCACATAACTGGAACTACAAGAGTTGGAAAAGAAACCTCTAAAAACCAGGTTAGCTTTGCAGTGCTCACTCCTGATGCATTCAGAGAGCACAAAGGTCAACTGAGCTTTTATCGCCTCCAAAGATGCAGCTAAAAAAGGAAGGAAACTGTAATGAAATGACTGCATCTGTCAGCTGGTGGAAACCAACATAATCCCACTACAAGATGCAGTTTAAATTAGATAAAAAATACGGGGCTGGTAAAGCTGTTTCTGGGAAGTCAATGTTTCATTCAGTTTATAGAAAAGGCTGAACATTCAAATGCTGTCCTGAAGCTTATCCAGCAGGATCCTTGCTAAAAGGCACTGCCATTCCTAAGGCCCTTAAGTTTCTGCCTGCTGATGAAGAAAGGTGTGCTATCTGTGCTATGGGGCAGGGCACAGTGCCTGGGAGAGGACACCTGTGCCCTGAGGAACCATCTTCACCCCACAGATGGTGCTGTGCTCTTCCCAGCCGAACACATCGGAATCAGCTGGCACCCCTGAACCTGGATCCTGCACCAGCTTATCCAGCACTTGTATATCCAGTGGTATTGCTGAATGTCATGATGCACTCCAAGGCTGCGCCCACTCCAGAGCTTCAGTTTGGAACAGGAGGCTTTTGTCCTGTGTGTCCATCCTGTCCCATGAGCCGGAGCCCCCTCCAAGGACACGGATGGGCTTGCTTCCAGGTGCTAGTACACCAGAAGATGCACTACAAGAACAAATGGGCACTCGGCCCAGAAGACAGCACAGAGCCAGCCTGTGTAAAACCTCCCTGCATGACCTGTTCTCCTGACAGAGCCCTTCCTGCTGCGCGGCACCACCTCCCAGCTGAGCCTAATAACCTCCCTTGCTGTACACAAGTCTGGTAGCCCACACATCACCCAGGGAACACGCACCCTCAGTGTGTAACCCAGATTTGAGCTTATTGCCTCTTTTTCCTCATGACTAAAACAGGAGAAATGCTTCTTAGCTAGGCAGCTGGTTATAGGGACTGATTAGGGTAAAGTTCCTTTGAGAAATTTATTTTTAAACTGATGTAGGCCAGCTTTTTAGCTATAAAGATGGTGGAAGGTATGATCCCAAGTGCTTCTGCTGACCCAGTTTTACAGGCACAGGCACCAGTCTTTTACAAAAATGGGACAATAAAAGAAGTTTAAACCCTTCGATCCTGGTTTACTCTCTATTTCCAGTTCATTTTGGAACAAATCCAGATGGCAGCAGTAGCTGACTCAAAGCAGCCTCTAGGGGAGCTACAAGATTGTATCCAGGGGTTTTCAAAGAAGCAAGCTAGCCACATTTCCTATCCTGTATGTACCACACCAGTGTTATGTTTAATGTCAATTACTTGCCCACGTTGGCCCTTGCATTGTGCCCAAAAGCTCAGATGATCTACTCCTTCCAGTCCACTTTTTCAAACTGGCTCTGCTGCAGCATTTTTAAAGGGAGGTACAAGTTAATGTGCAGATCTCAGACAGATGTTTCCAGCCCAGACATATTCGGGTGACAAATTGTGCATTCCCTGGAACAGCATCACTAAGCACACGGCGTGCTGCAGCAGGGCAGCTGACGGGGAAGGCACGCCTGGCATGCAACCACAGCTTCCGAGGGAATGGCTTCCTTAGAAAAGGGCCCCACAGCACGCAGAGCAGACACGACCAATTAGGATCTCTCAGGGAAGGCAGGACCAAATAAAAAAGGTTGTCAGAAACCTGCAGAGGTTATGTCAACCCTACACAGGCCCATTGAACTAACTCTGCCCTCTCATAACAATTCAGCTTCTGTCCCATAGACTTTGCATACAGTCTCATTTGCACATTTTGCTGTCATGGCTAAAACATCTACTCGTCTTCAAACTTCAGGAGGCGTTGGTACAACGTGAATTTCTCTCCAGTGCTCAGAGGTCTATTTGCTCCTTCTCTTGCTCTTTTTCCTGGGGATTGTCTCCCACCTCCCTGCATTATGGCTCACAGCCCATATTGGAAATGGGAGGGAGATATGAGCTATTTCATGGACGGTTAGTTCCTTGAAGAGTGGGTTGCATGTGGGAGAGAAAAATGCACACCTACAAAAAAGCAGCTGTGCAGCTGCATAAGCAACATGCATTCAAGAACATTGAGACAGTCTAAGTAATTCACATAGTGATAAAGAAGATTTTTATAGGAAAAAGAAGTACTTAGGATAAAAGAAACAAACTAAAAAAGGAAATCTCCAGACAAAAAGCTTTTTCAAATTGATGAAATTATTTCAGTATGAGTATAAGTTCCTACTAAGTTCAAACCTAAATGCTTTCTCCGCAAGCACCACCAAGTACAGAAATCAAGAGACTTCTGCAAACAATATGCCCTGAAAGCAAAGCAGCCAGATAACACAAGATGAAAGTCAGCGTCCCACAAGTTTAGGGTGGACACACAATGCAGATTTATCAAATACAAAAGGAAACAAATCCTGCTGTCACAACCCCTGACTCTTGCTCAGAAATGCTTTGCACACCATTTCCACATAGATGATTCATTCCAAAACCCTTGAACTCAAGAGTCCATGGCAGGCTGGACAAAGAAAACAAAAAGCATGGGACAAACCTCACCCTTGAGAAAAACCAATGTGATAGAAATCCTTTGCTGGAACATCTGGAGTCATCAATGCTCCTGTTACACAGGGTGTAATGAGGGATCCTTGAACCAGCTCAGCCTAGAGCTGAGGTCTGATTAGGATGTGGCACACCGGCAATTGCCTTTTACCAGCTGATGCACAGCAGTTTTGTGCAATGTGCTGCCACTACCCCTCCCTCCTTCCCCAGCACCATGAGGGCACACAGTCACCACCAGGACTGGGCCCGTCCTGCCCAGCCAGCAGCCATGCATACCATGTATTTTCCAAACTCCTCTTGGTTGCATAAAACAGTATCTCCTTTCTGCTGAGACAAAAGTAAGTCTGCCCACCAAAATCAGGCATATGACACTGCACAACTGTCAGTGGGATTTTTTAATAAATGGATTGTTATTTCACACCCATTGTGATAAAAGAACAAAATGAAATCCCAAATTACAAAAATTACAGTTAAAAAAATTGTTCACAAGGAAACAAAAGCTTTCAGCCAAGACTTTCTCTGCCACTCTTCCTTGCCTGCTCTGGGGCACGGTTCCTCCTCACCAATGCAACCCCATTTGCCACCTTGACATTCAGTCGGCGCTTTCCAAAACAAGAGGATTCTCCTGCCAATCTTTTATCTTTTGTGTCCAGAAGAAACTGGACCCTCTGAGTAGGCACTGCTAACCAAACCAACTGATCCAGCACTCCCAGCTTACCTTTGGGCCATTTCCTGGCTTCAAGTGATAACCAAAAACAAGTTCAAGATGCACTACTTTCTCTATGCTTTCTTCAGCTCCACCTGCAGAATCCTGCCAAAAAAACAGGCAAAGGTGAGAATTCACATCTACCACAACCCACTGGGAGACAGGAACACCCTTTGGTGGAAGAAAGGATTTGCCTTTCAGATGCTGCAAGTCTGGCAGGCAGCAGGAAGGAGACATCACACTCCAAGACGGGCAAAGGCTTCTGCATGGGTTTAGGGCAGGCAGGGGATGGCACCTAGGAGATGCTGTATGATTTCTGCGCCTGGCTGAGCTGCTCTGGCAAGGTGCAGTGCTCCTGTGAGCATTGTGGCAGCCTCTGCCATTGCAATTGCAGCTGGCACAGCAAGGCAGCAACGCTCTGACTTTCATTTTCCCCTCCAGGAAACAGAGTTTTGCTATATGCAAATTCACTTCAAGTAGATTTCACTCTATAGCTGTGCAATAAATTATGACTAAAAAAGCTAATTCAGGATTTGGGGTCTAGAATTGCTTGATTTGTTCACTGAACTAAATTAGGCAAATATCTATTCTAGCAACACCAAGGCTCCCAAACACTCTCTACCTTTTGCATGGATCTTATTAGTGATATCAGAAAATCAATAGGTTAACATAAGGATGACTAGACACTCAATCATCCTTCTCTCCTGTATCATTAGCAAACTGAGGAATGATGGGCTTATTCTGGGCCAGGGGTCTGCTGTTCTTCAGTGGTGACCAGTTGATGGCAGCAGTTTGGAGGAATGGCTCTTCAAAGTAGTTTCTGATTAATGACAGCAAATGAATTGCAAACAGTTATCTTCTAATTTCATTCCACCGGTTCCATGATAAAATCCTGGAGCCTCCTTGAAAACAACTTTTATTATCCTATTACTTGTTCTGATGTGACCCTACACTGCTGTTGACCCTCTGCATTTGGTACAACATTGTAGGAACTGCAGCATCGCCCTCCCCTGAACCGGAGAAAGTTGAGACACGAGAACAGTGAAATATTTATAGCAGCACGAGAAGCACGTCTTATATCAACAATGAAACTTGCCTTAATTAATGGTGGAAAATGAAATAGATTTAGGTAGTCATGGGTTAACTTCTCGATGGCAGTCTAGAAAAAAAAACAACAAAACCAGATAGGAGTTATTTAATATCTCAGCCTGCAAATACCAGCATGAAAAACAGTATAACTCCATGTGCCCTCTCTTTTCTACTGTGGATACATTAGGGCATGTGAGAAGAGTTTAAAATACAGCCCCGTTCTGGAAACTGTTGTGGTAGATTGGCCCTATTTCGCATTCAGAATCAGACCTGCTTAATCAGAGACAGTGATGTTTGGGGGAGTTGTTTTTGTTGTTTTTATTTATGCTCAATCAACCCAGCAAGCTGTGATCTTTCATTTTGGGCATTATTGACTTTATTAAGTTTCAATAATTTTCCCTGTAGGAAACATAAATGAAATATATCAGTAATGGTGTGTGGGCATGGAAAAAAATGGCTGATGAGCAAAAGGGGAATAAATCTGTGTGACTTACAAAGCTAAATTAGCAGGACTAGCAATTAGGATGCAAGTATCTCTTTACTAGCAAATTGTGATCTAAAATGATTGGGACTCAACAGAATTACAGATGCTGCTTTTAGAGGATCCCTTTTTCAAAGCTGACTGCCAGAAAAATGAACTCTCTCCTGTGGCTACAGTACTAATACCGTTACTGCTGTCATGATCACATTTTCCAGACCACGATTTTCTTAACTCGTTACAAACATTAGATATTTAAAACACTGTTTTAAAGCAAAGTTTTAAGAGCAAAGAAACATGGCTGATAATGAGCTTTAAAGCTGTCCAACTCAGTTTTGTTAGTCCAAATATGCTTTACGCTATAGATGAGACGTGGAAGTTGCAATTTCAGTTCACATAACTGGTTTTGTGTCTGTTTCTCCTTCAGCTAAAGAGAACTCTCCCTGAAGATCCCAAGCTTTTCTGCTGGGAGAATGGCCCTCCTAGGTGAATCTGTATCAGTACTGCCATCCAGCTCACGAGAAAACCAAGAACTACAGAGGAGTATAAAGACCACAGCACATTTTCAAGCCTCATAAAATGCCCGGGTTGCTTTGGGTTCTAGATCCATATGATGCTATAACACTGTTTATTTTAGATATCAAATATGTTCTCTATTTAGCTTTGTAACTTTTTCTGTTGCTAATACTACTGAAACCCCATAGACAACCCCATAATATTCACACTATAACCTACTGCAACATGCAATATATGCTGATAATACCTTTAAATGGATGATGTGTCCTCTGGAAACAATTCCCATGTCCTTTAAATCCTCTTCTTCTAGAAGAAGCAATTGTTTCCCAGTGATATGATGTTCCTTAAACAAGCTAGCATAGACACTCATTTCACCAGAAGTATCACCTTAACATAAAAGAGGTTATTCAGAAATCCACAGGGTACTTCATTGGAGGGGGGAAGAAAATGAACAAATGTATATAAGTTCACAAATGTGAATACGAAAGTACATATGAATAGCTTTTACCTTTTCTAGTAAGTTGTTGCATCCAGAAAAACTGCAAAAAAGAGGAATCAATCTTGAAGCTCAAATTATCAAAAATTTCTACTACAGTTATTAGGAGTTCACAAGTAATCATCCTTTTTAAAACAAAATTTAAAAATATTTCTCACTTTGGGATAAATAACTCAAGATTCACCAATGCAAGTGATTACTTCTATTTAGCTTTTCCTAACTGCCTTCTATTTTGCAGCCACCTTTCTCAGTTTATTGTCGTGAAGAACTGAAATGGCTGAAGCAGTAGCTGGGAAATGTGACGTGCTAAAAGGGCTGAAATGAAGGAGCCAGGGCTTTTAAGGCTTTTGCACTGGTTTTTCAGACAGTCCTTTGGTACATGTCAGCCAAACAACCCCATGATGCACAACACACAAACAGAGTGCTTGATAGGACATTAAAATCATTTTGACACATCATTATGCCAGAGATAAATCACTGATGCATCTTGTTTAGCCTTTTAACTGAATAAAAAGTAAAGTAATAAAAAGCAAAGTAATAAAAAGTAAAAAGTACTCAATGCCATTATTCTATATGAAAGAGATATTCTACAGCCCCTAAAAAGCCCTTCACTTTTCTTCAGCTAATTGCCATCTGGGTGGCCCATAGTGGGATAACACCTTTGAACCCATTTTATCCTGTCCAGGGTCAGGTCTTTGGGAACTTCTACATTCCTTAAACAGGGACTCAGGAATGCCCTCCTGGCTGCTGACAGTTCCCAGCTACCACTATTTTCTGGACACTGGAGAATGTGACTGTTATATGAAGGTAACTGAAATCTTTAATTTACTCATAGTAATTTTCAAGCCTTTCTGGGACACAAGTTTCACCAAGCAAACAGCAGTAAAATCTCACCTATATGTTCTGACCCAGCCTTCCCTCCCACCACACCCACTGTAATATGTTAGAGAGCTCCAGCAGCACAACCCTGGCCACATTAACACAAAATACTCACCACATCTTCTTCGGTCCATGCACAAATATCAAAGGAGGGCAGCAACTGTGTGAGAGACACGAATTGAAAAGAAAACCATCTGACCATTTTTCTCCCCTCCACCCAAATTTTAGTCTGATGGCTGATACTATTCTGTTCCTTTTCCCCTGGAAAGTGCAGGACTTAGGCTGTGATTCATATTGATGTATTAAACCACTGGATTCACACTGATCATGGGCTGGCTCCAACAGCACATTGGCAGTGTTAAATCGATCCCATCACTCTCCGCAGATAAAATTACCAGCAGATCTCCAACAAAAACAACTTAAGAAGCAAAAGTAAACCATCTGATGGCAAGGGACTCTAGGTGCCTCTCCTCTTGGCTCTGACTCTATGGGAAGCCTTTTGCTATGGCTTTGGTACCACTTGATTTCTGCAATGAAAATAATGCTGTGATTATGACTCCCTCCCAAATGATGGATATTTTCTTCAAAAGGAAGGAAAACTCTCACTGGACAGCAGCAAAAACAGAATTTGGAGTCTGGCCACTGCAGATTGTCTTCCTGTCCATGTACAGACAAGTCTCTCTTGGTTTCTGCCAATGTTTTGTAACTGCTCCCCTAAGGCTGGGGGAGTGCAGCACTTCCCGGCCTCCTCCTACACTTTGTTGGATGCAAGATGGTGTTAGCTCTTGAAGCACTAGAAATCCACAGAGAAATGGCTGCATTGAACAAAATTCTGGGGTGATTTGAAAACTGACAAGAGGAGAAGATGTCACTGTAATACTGCTTGCCATATTGCTCATTCAAGGTATCCTAAGCTTCACCTTCTTGGAATTTTTATCCAGCTTAAAGGGTTAACATTAATTGTTGCAGATCTGTATTTGGAGTGTCAGTGTCTCCCAGCAGCTCAGCATCCTGATGTAGTAGCAAACTCATTTGATGTAGGTAACAGTGATTTATGAGAGACTCAGCTCAGTAACCCATGAGCCCCCATGGCTTTGTCACCTGCTCTAGAGAGCCCTGCCATGCCCAGGTTCACCAGCCCCCACCCACAAGCCAAGCATGTCCCCTCAGCAGGCCCTCACCCAGCCACCCCAGCTGCACACTGAGCCCCAGGGCAGAGCAGCTCTCCAGGCATGAGACCAGGGTGTAGTGTCACCTGCCCACAGCTTTCAGCCCTCACTGTGGATCACTCTTCACAGCACCCACATGTGACACCCATTGAAGAACCTCTGAGTGCCCGAACTCCTCGACTTCTGCCTCCATATCTACTGAATTTTTGCTGTCTACCCCACTTTGAGGACTTTTCAGATCTTCTTTTTCCTCCACCAATGTCTCAGACAAATCTTGCTAGGCACAAACAATTCATAAGACCAGCTGAAGCCACCTCTGTAAGGAGTATCTAGAGGATCTTCAAACACACCCCTTTGCCCACTGCTTCCCCAAAGGGGACAGAGCCAAAGGCATCAGGATGAACTGGCAGAAGGAAATATGTGTCAGTGAGAAATAAATGAGACCCTCCTAACTTTTTCTCTCTACTACAACGTATTTGCAACCAAGCTTCTCAACCTACCTGCTGTTAGGCCATCCCTATGCTAACAGCAACCCACAGCCTGGGCAGAATGCTGTGGGGCAAAAGTAGTGCTGAAGGCAACATTTGAGCACAAGGAAGGGCAAGTGGCAATTATGAACACCCTCAGGAGGCCATGAGTTGTGCCTTTTGTAGGCACTTTTAGTCAAACTGGCTGATGCTGCAGCAGGAGCCTGGTACAATAATTTGTATAACTGAAAAATTTACTGCAAAAGTCCAATAATGTATTTTTTGATGTACGGTGAATTTTTTCAGCTTTCTCCATGTTTACATATAACCAGTGGCAGAATAGTTCTGTATTATTTCTTTTTTTTTTTTTTTTCTTAATGGGAGAATAAAGGAGCAATGTCACACAGTGAGTAATACAAAGAAGTGACTTGAACCAGAAGACATTAAGGAAACTCTTGAAACACCAGCATTTTACACAGTGACACAAATGCATAAAATTTACTGTCAAAATGTTTATTGCAAAATAGAAGTTTGGAACAAAAGAGAAGCGAGGGAAAAAGTTCACATCAAAAGAAAGTTTATGACACCAATCAAGGAAATTGAATACATTGCATGATTTCTTTTTGGTTTTTTGCTTTGGTTTTACACTGGAAAATCAAATCCACAGTGTGAATAAAACAAGACATGGTATGTCAAGTGCAATAAAGAGGATAACTGACACTGCAAGACTTTACCACACAGAAGTGTACCATTGCATGTTCCACACAAATGATATATTCAGTTTATAGCACAAGAGTCTCGGCATAGGCATTGCACTCAGCTTTGCTTTTTCAGAAGGGAAAATGAAGTTTTCTAACACTGTGAAAATATTTTCTATTCAAATTCCATCAGTTCAAACTTGAAGTGTAAGTAGCATCGACTCCTACTATTCAGTACAAAACTTCTTCAGTAGTGCAAAAGCAAGAAATGCAGTGGACTATATCTGACTTTAAAAGGCATATGAATATTTAGCACACAATATAAAATGTTTAAAGAAAGTTGTTGGTTCTACAGTTTTAAAATTAAATCTTCACACATCAGAAATCTCTGTGCAGATTTTACAGTGTACACTAAGTCAAAACCTGGAAGAAAGGAAAAGGTCTCTCCTCCAGATTCCTACCAGTGCATTTTAAGGGCTGTGAAAATTATTAAATGAACTTACTTTTTCTACCTGAACGTTCTACCTAGGACTGTAATTAAAACCTCTGTCAAGTTAGAGGTCTTATTAAAAACCTGTAAAAGCTGTCTGATTACAGAAAAAGGAAGTACAGCACTAAAGAAGCACAGTGACACTGCTGAATATTTAATGGCTATATGCACAGTGCTGAGAGCAACACCAATCACTACTGCATCAGATATTTAACTCAGAATAAACACTTTAAAACCCAGAAGAAAAGGGAAGTAACATCTAAGAAACCCTCTGGAACGATACATAAATGACAAGTCAAGAACATGACTGTGTGACAAGAGGCCACGCCAGGCCTCACCTCCAGGAAGCCCTTCCCATCCAGAGGGGACAAGCTCCATGTCAGGGAGCACACAATGGCTGGTGATGCAGCACACCTACACACTGTACCTTAAGACACTTGCTAGTCCAAGGAATTTGTGGTGTCATCATCACAAAAATGACTAGAGCAACAGTTTCCCTCCATTAAGTCCCCTTTCCATTTTTTTTTCACCATTGCTGAAGGAAAATAAAGGGAGTTGGGAGTTGGACATCCTGTCTTGGTCCCAGCTGACCATGCATCTTTAAGCAACCCGAAAGTCGATCCTCCCCTTTCTTCTCTCAGGCCATTTACATCTAAGTCAATGTTTACAATACAGCAGCCTGGTAAAAATGAGAAGTTCAGGCCTGGTCCTTACCTTTCCCCTCCATCAAATGCAGCAATATTATCTTACTGCAAATACCTCCTGGTATTTGCAGAGAAAACTAGGAACCCAAAAGGCCTGGCAGGCCCTAGTGAGCAGAGAGGTGTACAAGGCACAGGAAGGCTTTTGGTGGTTTGCTCTGGTTTTGGCCCAGAGCAGCCAGAGAATTGCCTTCTGGGTTTGGCTAATGCATTCATAAGCTGACACACTACGTGGCTCTGGACTGTTGTGGACATTCATATAACCTGGTGACGAGACAGGCAGAAGATGGACTGGGATACACTGCAGAGCAAAACCAGGTGTGGAAGATGAAATACTCCTCCAACCGCCATACCTGCCCACCAGAGCCACTTTCAAAGTCTTCATCTAGTGAGAAGCATTTCAGAGGCAAAAACAACACAGCTTGATTCTCACATATGATATTTGGCTTGTAAACTGGTGACATCTGATACGAAACTCACCACAGGAAACTAAAAATGCAATCAATACTACTGTTTTTTTAGTAACCATAGCCAATATCCTAAGTATAACACTATGTCAACCGCATTAGAAGAGTTTGTCGTATGTTTTCACCTTATCTACAATTCAGAGATCACATTTGCTAGTTTAAATGCACAGGGAGGTTTTACAAGAGCTTACATTTTCCCTTAATACAGTTTAATTTGCTTTGACAAATAACATGGGGAAAGAAAGGTGAAGGGGAAGAAAATCCCTCGTTTCATTAAAAAATACTGAAGCAAGTAGATAGTAGAAATTACTACAAGCACGTTACCACATTCTGATAATATTTGCTGATACAAGTTACACCCCTTGAAGACAGACTTAAACCTTGTGATTTTGCAACTATGAAAATCTGTGTCATACTATTTTAAAACTATTTTTATTTCTGTAAATATTAAGGAGTGAATCTGCAAATTCAGTTTAAACCCATACAAACACAGATATGCATGAAGTGCTCTGAGATTGTCAAACACCAAAAAAGTGCAAAATATAAATGCTAGGAACAGACTTTTTTTTTGGTTTTGTTTTTGAATCCTAAATGTACTGAACCAAATTTCATTTTCAGTTGTACAACCCCACACTGCTTATGTGGTACAGTAATTTATGCACAATGACACACATCTTAAGATCTAAAGTGCACATATTACATTACACAAATCCATCAAATTTTGCTGAGTGCAAAGTGGCAGTTACAAAAATAGTATCATTGCTGTGGGTGTTAGCAGACATAGACCTACAAAAATAGTAAAAATCTGCACTGGAAAAGCCTATTTGTTCTTATTTCCATTTCATTATTTGCCCTTCCACATCTCTTTGTCTCCCTAAAATCAGGTTGCTTTGATGGACCTAAGAAGCCATCCCCACTGGTGCAGAAGGAGTAAGTTTCTCCTTGGGACACTTTGTACATTTACTGCATCATTTAAATTATAATTTCATCATGAGA
The DNA here is from genome assembly GCA_036785705.1 of Acanthornis magna. Classification (NCBI taxonomy): domain Eukaryota; kingdom Metazoa; phylum Chordata; class Aves; order Passeriformes; family Acanthizidae; genus Acanthornis; species Acanthornis magna. The sequence goes on from JAWUZG010000012.1 coordinate 13,284,688, forward strand.
AAAGCTTCCAGAAACAAGAGGGTTGCCTTCAAGTCAATAGATTTGCAACTGTTTGGAAGAAGGTTCAATGACATCCTACAGAAACTAAGCATCTCAGCGGGTCTAATCCTGTGCAAACGGAATGGAGTAGGCCAGCTTGAAGCATAGCACTTGCTGCCTTGCACGTTACCAGACCAGTGCTGATGCTTAAGGATAAAACAATTCTTTCTCAAGACCCAAAGAGGCGCCCACTCTAGAAAAACTCCTTCAAAGAACTTTCTGTTTTGTTGAATGAACATGTAATGATTTCAAGCCTGCTGTTATCTAATGTATCCATTTTTCTCTAAGCTATCCACGAAACACTCACCATAATATGTAGGTTAGAGCTGTGTAACGGGCAAGCCTATAATTAAAGAAGCCACTGAAAAACAGAAGTTTTCATAAAAGAAACCCTTCCAGTAATTGAGAATGGAATTTTGATGGCTTATTTCCACTACTGCTGAACTACACAGTAACATTTTTCTTTTGAAATGCTGGCCTTCTTCCTTGGCAAATATTTTACAACATCTTCCTTTCTAACCTGCATCTGTGTTCGCACTGGATTCCCTCCCTCCTTCTGCATCACCACTAAAGGGGTCATCAGGAGAAACATCCTCACTGCTCTCAACATAAGTGCCTGGCAGGCAATTATTGCAGCAGATTGTTACACACTGAGTTTTGTGGTAAGCCACAACAGCAGTGGCAACACTTTAAAAGTAATGTAGCTGCAAAAAACAGGTATGCAGAGACTAGTAAATATTCCTGACATTACTGCCATCAATCAGAAAATTTCACATAAGCCACAGTAGTAAGGCCCAAGCTGAAATGTCATAGTGGCTTCTCTTTGTCCTTTCCTAAGGCTATCACACACCGTTTCAGAGATACAACAGAATCAAAATTTACAAACACTGGTTTTTGCTCTCAGGTACAAGAGTAAGTCCATCAAAGTTAATGAGCCTTTGTGGATTCACATCAACATAACTGAAAATTAGCTTCTAGATCACAATATCTGATAATAGATGCAGAGGTTTGATTGCAGTTTACTTTGCCAAAGTGAATTATATACACATGCACATACATGCAAGGGGAAAAAACCATTTATACAAATCATCTGCTAATAGGGATTATCTGGATTCTGCTGCTATTCACTTTTAAAACTATATATTTAACTAACCGCTCTCTTCCCCGCAAGCTTCTCTCTTCCTATAAACTTATTTATGACTTCCCACAATGCTGCCTTGAAAAAGGCTTTAAATTAGAAACACAGCAAACCCCTTCACTGCAACAGTAAGAAAGAATGGATGTAGAGAATAGCAAATCTGGAAGTACAAGTATATGCATATGATTGACAATTAAAGGGGTAAGGGAAATGACAAAAAACACAAAAGAAAAATTTGAAGTACATTAATGGCATTACAGGCATTGAAGTTTCTCCCAGTGTTTCCAGATCTTAAATTTATCAAGCCATAGTTTCTGTAATCAGGCATTAGGAATTATAGATATAATCATGGTTCTTAAAATAATAATAATAATCTCAATTAGTTTGGAAAGTTTAGTTCCAAATTTCATCAAAGCAGAAATAAGTCAGCACAATCGAAACAAAAACAACATATCTTCCTACACACAAATATGCTCAGCCTGGAAAATATTTTTTTCGGTTGGTTGGTTGTTTTTAGTTCTTTTACAGGATTTAAAGAGACCAAACTGACAGGATTCTTGTTCTAAAACTTTATTGTTTTGCTTTGCTAAAACAATTTCAGGGTTAATTCTACAACTTTTTTCATTCACTGCTATCATCTGTGTCATCAAAATCATCATCATCATCATCATCATCATCGTCATCTGACCAGTCGAATTCACTGAAACCCAAAGCCATGTTGATTTTCTTCCCTTTTCTCATAGAGGTGGTTTTAGAAGAATTCTTTTTGGCTTGCATGTTTATCTGCATTCCAGATTGCAGGACAGATCCTGCTTGGTTCAGAGAGAAGATATCTCCAAAGCCCGTCATCATCAAGGCCTTCAGACTTTGGTTCATGCCAGCTACCTCCCCGTTACTTGTTGCTGTGATCTGACATGACATCTCTGCACTGTTTGACTCCTCTGTTTTAGATTCAAAGTAAGACTCCTGAGACATTCTTGCAGCAAGAGGTAAGAAAAACTATTTAAAGGAGGAAAGGACAGAGCAAAAGTGAAAGTTAGAACCAATTTAAAAATCAAGGAAAAAGACACCACCAGATTAGTCAGCAATCAACAGAAAGCATACGATTAGTGAATCTCAACTCAGAGGTCAAGTAAGAATTCATTAAAACAGACAGCGTCCTTCTGTCATTGCTCTTAAACCAAAGTGCAAAATCACTGAGTGGCATGGCAAGAACCACAGGCAACAGAGCTTTCCTGACAAAAGAAGGTTCAAACTCTTCAATCCCTCATTTTGGACAGCATAAAATGGAATATGACATTTCCCAACCAGGTGGACTGGCTCCAAGGCAATTGGAGTTGCTCAAGTGAACCTTCCAGGATTAAAGGATAAATCAGGTTAAGATCAGAGAACCCAAACAAGCTCTGCAGTTTGGTGCAGAAGTAGCAGCCCCTAAATATCAGAAATAAAAGCAGCAGCAGACTGGTTTTGAGTGTATGCTCAAAGGGAGAGAAAGGGTCACCCTGCAACAGGCGCAATGAGAAATGAGTCTCTCACCAATGCAAAGCACAGGAGAACTGGCCTCCAGCCTGCACCAGCACCATGCTCTCGGAAGCTGTCCCAGGGACAAGGAGGTAGGGGAAGAGGGGCAGTATTGGTCAGCTCATCAGCTTCTTCAGCTTGGTTCCCTCTTTTTTAAATTTAATTTTATTTTTAGTGGTATCAAGAGACATCTGTCATTTGGTTGTACATCATATTAAATCTCTACTTATATAATCTTCACCTACAGATAATGGCATTCTCCTGACCCAGTCTGTTTGTAATGACAAATGAAATGTGCGCTCTTCAGCTAAATGATTAATGCCTCTTCAGTGTGGCTGGGCTAGTAAGCTCTGTAACATGTTTGCCTGCGCTGCACAGGGAATAAGAACTCAGGAGTTTCATCCTAAATTAAACTACCTACTAAAACAACAGCAAATGAGCTGTGTGTGAACGCCTGTGAACTAACCTTTCTTTCTAAAGCTATTTGCAAAATTACCTACACAAAATTCACGTTTTTTCACATCCTTTTAACCTAATCAGAAAACTGACTGAAGAGTCAATGGCAGTTGGTCAGAACAGGTTACAGGGGTGATTATGGTGATGTCCTGGTATGTAACACAAGAGGCTTCACGGCCAGGTTGCTTAAAGAGTGCCCATTTCTTGGTAAAACCACTTACATTGACAAATTATCTATCATTAAAAAAAGACAGTATCTGTCTTCTGTTACACTTGAGCTTTCTCTACTTACATGGACTTACTATTTGCATTGTGGTTAAGTAAAGTTAGTCATCAGAGTTTAAGAAATCAAAACAAAACTAGGAAGTTGGGGTGATGGGGTGCCCTAACTACTCTTCATGCATCCTGTGGCTAAGTGATGAAAGAACCTGCAGCTAAGCTTGTACAAAAACCACCAGTTACACCTTCAACAGAGCATTAGTTGGATCAAGGACACCAAAAGCTCCTACTGATAAAAAGAAGGAATGTTTTAAAAACAAGATCTAGTCACAGCACACACACTTCATTGCCAGGCAGTTATAGTCACTTTAGCTGCACACAAGAGCATCCCCTAACATATGGGAAGAATTTCCTACAAAAATCAACAAAGCTTCAAACCAGCTTTCCACTAAAACCTGTTTCCAGGTCATTGACTGTCCAATGCCTGAGAGTGGGTAAGCTGTGAATGTCTCATTTTGCAAGTTATAATCACTTTACTTCTTCCATATTTTGCCATCTCCTCATCTGGAGAATTAGAAGAGTTCTTTGGGGCTGGGCATGCCTTTAGTGACACATTGCATATGACTATCAGAAAAGACATTTAGAGATGGCTGGGACCCACCAATCTCTCTAAATTCCATGGTTCTTAAAGACCACCTGCAGGTACAGGGCATCACAGGTGAGTATATGGATTTCATGCCTTGCTCACTGTCTTCCTCTATGTAAGTTCATTTTAGCTACATACACTCCCTTCTTAATGGCAGGTCTTCTTTCAAGAGAAGTCTCCCATTTCACCACAACTATGGATACATTTTACTCCACCAAAATGCTCCAGATTCCCTTGTGCTAGAGGCTTTTGGAGATCTGCACAAAGTAATTTGCAGAGATCACACTCAAAGATGTCTGTTGTATAAGATGCAGTAAAAATAGGGTCAAAACAAGAGCAGGGAGAAACGCACAGAAGCATTTCTAAATATTGGTCTCCTCCTTCCTTCATGCTGAAGTGTGTGAAGTTATACTTTACTCTTGGGGGCAGACTGCCACTCATAGTTACCTGCTATGCAGGATGAAGCTTCTACCAACCCTACCACACTGGAGAATCAAGTGGCAGAGACAGCTTTGCTGTTCTCCTTTCACTTGGTTTGAGTTTCTCCTCCTGCACAACACTGCTGGCCTCTGGTCTTTGCTGCAGATCAAAATGAAGAGGTGACTGCAGAACACAAAGCAGGGACAAGAGTACCAGCTAAGACACAATGAGGCCTAGCTTTGGCTAAGAACCATGTTTATGCCCACTGGGTGTCCTAAGATGTGTCATAGCTCTGGCTGGCATATCCTTACTCCTGTTTTTACGGGCAAGGTTGTTTAAAGCCAAGCACTGCAGCTCCCTGTTCTAACCCTCCAGTTCGATGCTGCTGAGGAGACATTGCCTGAACTAATAGAGGGAGACAGACGTTTAACACCCAAGTATTACAGCTTGCAAATAGAATGTCCAAGGATATTTTGCAAATGATTTACAACTATGAATTTAAAATACAGTTTTATACGTAACCAGTGCTATGAGAAAAAACAATCCTGCTTGAACAAGCCCTCTTTTTGCCAGTATGTATTTTTTTTCCAATAAAAGAGCTTCTTAAAAAATTTGTTCTGTGTGACAGTTTACTTAAGATGTGTGGAAAAAACAAACCTATATATCTGTATTAGAAGAAATTGCATTTAAATGCAATAGGAGAGTTGGGTTAATGCTATGCAGAAAGACAGTTCACGCTCAGCACAATAGGCCTTAGCACAATGCTTTATTCTTGCAGCAATGCCAGCTCTAAGTGAAAAGTACAAGTCATAAGCAAGTACAGCATAAAAAAAACCCTAGGGCCTTGCTGGTGAAAAGGTTTGCTCATTAAGGCTGTGTCTCATGCTGTGCTCAGGATAGAGGATGGCCCACAGCTCAGTTACTGGAATCTTGCAAGCGTCAAAGCAGGCATACAGATATCTACTGAAAACATACAGAATCTGCACATAGGAAAACATTTATCCTCCATCATTTCATTACTGCATGTTCATAGCTGGAACATAAATGCAACTTCATTCAAACAGCAGCAATAAGCTATGCCTCAAAACCAAGTCATATGTAAATGGATCTGGCTGGAATCAAGGTTATAAGTAGGATAAAATTGTGCATAAGAAAAATCATATGCTACTGCAATCTCAATTTGGTATTTGTTTTAGCTAGTGCTTTAAAAACAAGTAGGCATCACAGTACTTTTTTTTAACAACTCTGTTGCAACATGTCTCACCATGTACTAACCCTGTGGTACTGCCTTGGCCAATCAGTGTTTGAAGAATATAGTGTTTCATTAAGAAATTCAAGATAATGCAAGGAAGGTTTTTTGTTCAATTTATTAATAGAAATGTGGCAATTCTACCAGCTGGCAACTGGTCAGTCAAAGTTATGTTAACTATAATTATGAACAAAACCTTAAATTAACACTTCAGATTTTGACCCTCTTTTCACAAAATGGGAATTTGCTTCTTCTCAAAGAAAAAGAACAGAATAAAAAAATCTGCCTAAGTTTCCCAACATGCCTTCTGCAAGATACCAATGATTCTTATATTTAAGACCAAATCCTGCATCCAATAAAGTCACCAACTTCCTAGTTGAAAAAAGAATTTATTGAACGTAAATAACTTTTAAAGCTGAGAACTCTCAATAAATCAATGAGACACTACTTAAAATGCCCATGTCACAATATGGACTACCAGTAATATGTGGTATCTAAGGTATTAGGCGAAATTTAAAAAAAAAATTGTTATCTGGAGTGATGCAAAAAAAATGGCCCAAAGGAACAACTAAAAACAGGAGCACTACTTCCTTGGGGTGTCTTGAGATTTACATACACAAAGCTCCAAATACTTCTGACACAAGATGAAAGGTTGAATTATTGTCTACTTACGGGAGTATTTGATTGTTCAGTTAACTTCTGCTCCCACATCTTCAAACGTCTCTCCCGTTCCTTTAGTTCCTGCTCTTTAAAGCTCAGATCACGCTCCAGTTTCTTTAGTCTCTCTAAGGTTGCTTCAATTTCACATCTGCACGGAGACAATTTGTTACGTCTTGTCTTTTCCTGACAGATATAAATTGTTCATAATTCCCACCTGAATGTTAATTAAATGTGAAAGGCTGAAAAGTACAATACTAACTCAAGCAGTTCATTTAATTACCAAATGCAAAGCCTTTCACAGCTTTAGGAACAAATAGCAATGTTTATACTTAAGAACAACCATAATACCTTCAGTTGAAGAAAAATAACATTTAAGAGTAAAATACTATATAACAGAAACATTTTAAAAATGAAAATACCTTCTTTCCCCCCCAACATCATGAAACATGATCTAATCCATAAAGAAACTGCATTGAGAACTGGTAATGGAACAAGCACTAGCAACACAATATAGGCAGTCCAAGAAGCCCATTTGTCTGGGTTTATAACTTGACTATAAACATTACTTGGACTTACACTCAAAATACACAGAAGCATTACTGGGGTAATTTTCCCCACTTACTCTCCTGTTTCTTTAGGTGAAGATGTAAGAACAAAAATACAAACCATGATATGACTCAGCCCTGCAAATGGTTACAAATACAAGCTTCTCAAGTCTGGAACAGTTGCAAAAAGGATTTGGCTTGCTTTTCTCCCCTTCTCACTATACATGCAAACTTATGAAAAATAGGAAAGGCAGGAAATGAAGGCAGTAGTCTAAGAAGCTTCAGACACCATCCTTATTTGGTTTCACTGCACATACCTCCCTTAACAAAGTGGTTTCCTTTGACATACTTTCTGACTGACAGTATGTTTTAAACACATGAACTGAACTTCTCTTGGAAAAGAGTTTAACAAATTTTGCCTGACATAAATACACAGGTGTATACTAGAAGCTGAACAACAATTCTGTCACCAGATTCAGACATATTTTTTGCTCATGGGATAACAAAAAAAATCTCCGATTTGTATCAGAGGTTGTACTTGCATTTAACAAGCCATTTCTGTTTAACAAGCCTTTTTGGGAGACGGTGCACTGCCTGTCACCTGTATCCTGACAGCTGTGGGAAGAGTCAATCACATTGTTTTGTTTTCCTCCTTGAAAAAGTGAGCTCCTAAGGAGACAAGAGATCCTAAAGAGAGCTCTGAAGATAGCTATTGGGATTCTACAAGGCCAAATATTCTGCTCAAACTTTCACACTATTTTTCTTGTGTAAACACACAGTGACAAAATACGCTCCTTCGATGTTTTCAAAAAGAAAGTAAGAGGACTAACTGAGTTAGCTGTCCTTTCTATTTGGGGTGGGGAAAGAGAATTACTTCTTCCTGTAAATCTCCTGTCCTGGCACAGCCTGATTAAACTCTTCTCCACTATCAACCTAAAAGAGTTCAGCCTCTCAATGTGGGAAAAATACATACCCAAAGAGGCTATTTAAGCAATTGAAATAATGTAAATATTCCCAATTTTATGGATTTCTTATTTTGACAAGATCTCTGCCAGAGAGTAATGCTTACAAAGTACAGTGAAAGGATTCAGAGCTAGAATAAGCAGCAACTCCTACTGCAAACTCTACCACCATGCTTAATTCTACTGCAGAAATCAGCCACCTGAGGGCAAAGGCATTTATCACACTTGAGTCCTGCTGAGTGAACTGTTCTATGTGGTGGTCAGAACAAATGCCCCTCATAATTATCATGCTTCAGATTTCAAGAAAATTCTCTATCATATTTACGCATGCAAAGGTCAAGACTGATCTCTGTGCTGGGTACAAAGTGGTCACACATCCTAATAAAGAGACAACAAGAGAACAAACGAAAAGGCGCTGAACAGAAGGTCAGAAAGTGACTCCTCCCCAAACATCCATATCCCTCTCAAAAACCCTTTCTGTCAGGTGCAACACATACTATGCTATCTACTGTGGGAACTACAGAGCAATTTGATGGCAGTTGCAAGCACTGCTTTTCTTAGTTTGTCTCTCATCAACACTGCTACTTACACACAACTCTATAATTTTAAAAATATGTAAATTACATTCTCTTTTAAAATAATATTATGGGCTAGGGCAGTCCTGGTAACAATAGTTTTCTCTATGTCATAAGTCTATTTTGTACTGTAATTATCTCTCTTCATTAGACAGAAACTTCTCTTATAATAAAAGGTCAGTGTGCAAAAACAGTTGCATTCTGAAAAATAATTCCAAAGTATAATGAAACAGTGTAATTAAAGAGAAAGCTACTGTACATTGCCCAGTTAATGAGTCTTACTCCATAAATGAAGCAGCTTGAAACATTAAACACGGTAGGACATGTGGATTTGTTTGCTTCTGTAGTTCTGCGGTCTGAGTTTACTGGTTTTTGTAGGATAATTTCATTCTGTGACACTGAAGAACACATACTGCATTACTAGAAACTATAATGGTAAACATTCACAGATTAAAAACAATTACTGGCATTTGTTTATATGTCTTGAATTGCTACTGATACACTAATATAAGTATCACTAATAAACTATTTTAATCATTAGAGCAGCCGCTCGTGGAGAGAAGATGGAAGGAGAGATGCAGTTAGTATGTAGGACTAAATGCAGACAAATGTGATCTCTCACTGAACTGGAGCATCATTACTTCTACAGTAATTTTTTCCTACTGTAATACAAGTGACTTGAGAAAGGGCTCCAAAAAGATCACAGAATATGAACTTAACAGGGCAGACCTATGAAACTCAGGCATAAGACAGTGTCCCTATTTCATTAAATAATAAAAATGTGCCAAACATGTAGAAAGTTAGGAAAGAAGACACTGAATTATTTCAAAGAAATTAAAGAACACGCAGATGAAAATGTATTATTAATATAAACATTAACCCCAGAAAATGTTGCAAATAAGACCACATTATATAGATATGTCAAAGCATCGTGTATGTTATCAACTCCACCAGTCACATACAGACTCAGCCCACTCTCAGTTTTCATGCCAGCTAGTCAATGATACTGAAGACTCCATTACTTGCTGTTATAGCTACACTTTTGGCATGTCTATACAAAAAGAACCTCAATTTGCCTTTTTTAAAGACTGACAAAAAACGCAATCCAGTTTGTTTGAGCTTTGATTTGCTTTGGCAAGTGCAGTATTCTTGTGAAAGTGCAGTATCTGGATCATTAATTCAGAGGTCCCTCAAAGGAACAAGCAAAACTTTCGCTTTTCCCAAGCCCACCCTTCTCCAGGACTCTGATATCCAGGCTTCATTAAAATTCCCTATTTTGTGGTAATACAGCTCATTCTTTCCATACTGCTGGTTCCACTACCTCTTTGAAAATCACTGTGGGATAAAAAAACCATGGAAAAAACAAAAAAAACCCAATGAGTAAAAGCAAAGATTTTTCAATGCAGAAGTTTAAACACAATAAACTTCTGTGCAATTGTTTTTAGAAACAAACTTAGTCTCTTAGTTTATCCTTTGGGATCACTTTATGCATCTTTCATCTACTTCAGGTGCCATATTTTTTTGCATACTTTCTATTAATTTGGCTTAACATTCTATAATACTTCCATACAGACACGGCTTTTGCATCAGGGCAGACAGCTGTTACCAGAATTTGGGTAGGAGAGCACTCCTCCAGCTTCCAAACAAGTGCCCACATGACTTCTGCTCTTTCTGAACCTTGTGTTTTCATTTCAGCTTGATTCAGAAACCATCTTCGCCTTCAGGCAAATCATGTCCCATCATGAGTTTGTATTTTTTCCTCTCATATTTCCTTGTCTCCAAATCATTTATTCTTCCAGGAAAAATGCCATATTTATCTTTAATGCAAGCCTCCATGGTAAAAAGTTTTTCCATTACTTGATAATATCAAAGAGCTTTTTGTTTCTACATGGCTTTTCATTAACACCTTTTCAGACACTCCTCATCTGAGCAATTTAGGTGCATCAAAACAAAATTTGCAAGAAATACTTGGGCTACCTGAGTCACATGTAAAGAACTAAACTGATTAAGTAAAACAACGTAAGTTTGCTACCAAATGTCAGCTAGCGCAGCTTTTATTCTGCTACATTGGCAAGATTTAAGTAGCTATTTGCTTTTCCTAAAGGCGTTTGAGTACTTGCTCATCTTTTAAATAAATACTTTTACTACATAGTGGTATACAAGAAACCCCTCACCGGGGTGTATTTTTCTTCCAATCTTCCTTGTTGCGTCTCCTATCAGAACCACAACAGGACGCTCAGAGCCCGCACGCACAGCAGCGGCCATGAAGTAAGCGCCGGTGCCTTAAACCGCCGCGGTTCCTGGCACGCCGTAGCCGCGGCTCGGGGCGCCAGGCCCGGCGGTGCCGCTGCCCGCAGCGCTCGCTGCAGCCGCGGCTCGGGGCGCCGGGCCCGGCGGTGCCGCTGCCCGCAGCGCTCGCTGCAGCCCCGGCTCGGGGCGCCGGGCCCGGCGGTGCCGCTGCCCGCAGCGCTCGCTGCAGCCCCGGCCCGGCAGGGGCGCTGCGCTGCGGGGCAGCCCCGGGGGCGGCGCGGGAGGCGCAGTGCGGCGCTGCCGCCAGCAGATGGCGCGCAGCCCCCGCCGGCGCCGGGCCCGGGGCTGCGGCCGGCGCGGCCGAGCCGGGGCGGGCCCGGGCCGGGCTATTTATACCCCGCCGTGTGACCGGGGGCGTCCCGGCGACAGCTCACTTTTTCCACTCGCCCCATTAAAACTCTACGTCTTGCCTTTCCTTGGAAGGCAGCGGAAGAAACGCGGGATTGCCGGGCTCGACGCGAGCCCCATTTCCATGTGCTCTTCCCCATCCTCCACCCCGTCCCGGTTTCTTCGATGCAGGGAATCTTTCAGTGTTTCTGCTCCCTGCTTATCTGGCGCAGGGCCAACGCTTCTTAATATAGACTGAGCCACGATCGTCTGCAAAAATCATCTCCCTGTGCAGATCTGCTTTCAATTTTCCTTCTCAAACAGAAGGCTGTACTTGGAAGTGACAAGTTTTCTAACCCACAAATAAGCTTCGGGGACAGGTTTTTGAAGTTTTGGCACATACCAAAAAAGAGGCTGGAAGTTTTACTGCAAAACTGTAATGTAATAAAATTGTCTGAAATCTCATCTCCATTTATAATCACTTATGAATAACAATTACAATCTGCAATAGCTAAAATCATATGCTCATGCAATACTGGGGCACTATGCAAAAACAGGACTGGCCTGGGCATATGCTTCTGGATCTGCAGACACACAGCTGATATGAAGGAGAGAATGCAAAAAAATGGTGGAACATATAGAAGTGAGGACAAATAGAGGCTTGACTTGGAAGGGGGGTTTTATGCATCATCTATACACTTTCTATGAAAATTGCATCAAACCTACATATTATCCGAGTTCTTTTGCCCCCATACTGACTGAAAACTTGTAACTGGTTTTAAGATGTGAATCACAAAACCATAAATATCATGATGCCTAAACCAGTGTAATAATAAATATAGGGTACAGCTAAGTGCATTGGCTCCTAATACAAGTTTCGCAACATTCTGGGCATTCCTGAAAAACAACAAGGTAAGTTACGTTCTAAAAATACTTCAAGCACACATATTTTCTACCAGTACATCATCAGAGTCTGGTGTCTTTCTGCAAAAACTACTCATACCATTTCAATGTAAAACCACATCATTTCATCTTGGGAGGAAAGAAACTTACCTCCACTCCGCCTTATTATGCAGGAATGAGTTACACTGGTCTGGAAGGTTGCTGTCATTTGACATAGATTCCAGGATTGAAATAATCTGCTTGAAAGATGGTCTTTTCTGAAGAAAAAAGAACCCAAACAGAGCATTTGTATTCATATAAAGCTACTAAAACTATCTGCAGGAATTTGTCATCTGAAACCCCAAAGTTAACAGAAATTGCAACACTTCTTTCTGACCACAGCATCCTGCAACAGGACTGTAAGTCTGTAAATAGTTTCTTTTTGTTCTTCCATTAAAGAAGAGGTCAATTTGGGAAGAGTCATCTAGGCTAGTAGGACTAGAGCCTTAGCTTAGTCTCCCATGCCTACTAGTAAAATAGCATTAAACATTAGAAGCATCAATAATCACCTAGATCCTTAATTAGAAAGAGTAATTTTTCTCAAGCTAAGAAGGTAAATGCTTCTAAACACAAAAGGCTGGCCCATCAGCAACTGGTAATTATACAGATGGCCTTTTAAAGGTATTAACACAAACTCTTTGGTGTGTGAATAAGCCATTTAGCTGCCCATCAAAAACAGGTTTCTGGCCGCAGTTCCCCTCTTGCAGAGGAGATGCTTTTCTGAAAAAGTCTCAGCTACCTCAGGAGTAGCCAAGGAAGAAGATTGAGGCTAGGGAAGGATGTCTCGCCTGGCAGCTAAGCTCACATCAGTGGTGTCTCTACTCTTCTCTGCTGGGCTCATTTACTGAGCTTTCTGTACCAGGGCTCTCCATCCAGCACCCACTGTGCTCACAAGCCAGAAAGAGCAGTTAAAACTTTTCTGTATTTTTTTACTTTTCCGTTAGTCCCAAGGGGAAGCTATGAAGTAGGATAATAACTGAAAACTGAAAAAGCCACAGTTAAATGTGTTTCTTGAAAGAGCGCTGACTCTGTTAGTCTGTTTGACAGACCCCAGACAAGGTTGAGACAAAAGGTTGAAACAAAATGTAGATACATAATAAGGGGATGATGCACATTCTCTCTCTATCGCGCCTTTAATTATACCATTTCTGCTAAAATTACAGATGCCGCAATTAAAACGTGCATTTTAATTTGGGAGCACAAAAACAATTAGGAACAATGCTGAGGTGTCTCTCTCAGGAAGATCCAAGTGATTTCCACATTATAAAAGAAAGACAATTTCTTTATTTTAAATGTCAAACAGCATGAAAAAGTGTCAAATGCATAACAAAAAAAAAGACAAGCTCTCTTATACTGTAATGCTGCACTATTCTGCTCTAACTGGAGGCTTTGTCTGTCATTTTTTGGTCCATCTCCATGATTTCAGGCAATGGGCAGTTCAGTGAGCCACGCAGATTTTCTTTGCAACAGACACGCTTGCCCCAGCCACCCATGCGCTTATGCAATTTGGTCCCCAGCCCAGCGTGCAGGGAGCGGCAAGCTGGGCATGCTGAGCTTCATGGCAACAGGTACCGACTCTGCAGCACATTGCCTGCACTTGGTGACATAGTCCCTTGTATGGAAACCCAGCAGGGTCATCCTGCCTTTACAGGGGGCTGGGGAGGCAGCTGTCCTTCCCTCCACGTGCATGATGCTGCTGGACCTGCCACAGCTGAGCAGATCCTCTGAACACACCCTGGAAAAGCCCAAACCTCCCTGGTCAGGAGTGGGCTGTGCTGGGGGCACAGAGCATAAAATCCATCCGTGGCACCACCACCACCACCAAATCCAGTGCAGTTTTGGGGCAGAAGAACGTTTCAACAGCCTTCACACTCTTTTTGTTGCTACAGCTGCATCTCTTGTAACCACACCAGTGGATGTGAGCTGTTGAGGGGATTCAAGGGCTTCCCAAACGGTGAGGAAGCTGCCAGACAGGAGACAGTGACTCCCTGCAATTCACCAGGGTACTGCAACTGCTACACACTGTCCAACAGACTGGCAGGTACATAATGTACCTGTACTAAACAAATTCTGGTTTTGGGAAGAGACCAAGGGCAAACATTCCCATGCTGCATTATCTACAATATTTTATGGATTATTCAGGATTAATTTATAAAACACTTCTATGAGTTTTGCTCGCTCCTTTTTTCTCGGGTGTATACTGGGAAGTATAAGGCAGGGCTGACACAAAGTGAGCACAGTCAACACTACTGTCAGGTCTGTCTGGAGTAACGAGTGGAGATAATGACAGAGAACACAGCTTTTACTAGGGGAGGGCAAAAGGATCAACCGACTGATTTGGGAGAAGCAGCAACACACACTTGGTGGGTCCTACTTTACAGGCAAAGGAGCTGCTGAGTTGTGCAGCTGGAGGTGGAACAAATGCAGAGTCACACAGTACTGTCAAAGTACTGTACATCTCTGGCTGTGCAAATTCTGCAAACAGCCAGCAGCTACCCTGCCAGCTTTGCAGTTGACAGATTTACAGGTAGCAGTTTTCCAGGGAGACAAACCTGACAGGAGGACATAAGCCTATGCTGTCATATGCGTTTTGTTGGTTTCTTGCCCCTAGAAAGGACAATTTCAGATTTAATAAATGTACTCTAAGTGCACAGTGGTATCTTTGTTAAAACTGGCAAGAAGTGATTTGTGAAACTGGGAGCCCAAGCTGAGGAACTTCTGAAAAAAAGAAAAGTCTTCTTTTCAGTGGATAACTGCTTAGCACTTTCTAGAAAGCCCTTATAAGGGATTCTTAAAATACCAAGGCATGAGTCGCCTTTGAAAACTGTTTCCCTTTATATCTGTGATGTCTCATACTGAAATCTTTAAAATATATGCCCCTCTAGAAATAATTCTGGCTAATGTTTTCATTGTTTCCTTCCACTCAGTATTTCTTACTGAATAGGTCTGCATAAAACCAGGATATTTAATCCATATGTCTTTCATTTCTTGCATCTCCTCTGTTCCCAGATTTCTGATTTCCATTAAAATACTTCGTAACTTATAAACATCTTTGATGTGGGGATAAACTGAAGGAACAGATGAAATGAGAGAGAATTCTTCACCCATGTTTCAAAAGCAAGTAACCCCAGTAAACAAAGACATCAGCGATGAGCAACCTTGTTTCTACAATTACCTAATATGCAAGCAAAAGTCACTTGTTTGGTAGAAATTTTAAGGTATGAAGTGTTTGTTTCAACTAGCAGTTTAAACTGCAGAAAGACTACCATTCCAAGTATCACAGCTGCTCTGAAGCAGCTCTCCAAGTGTATTCCTCAGCCCCACCATAACTGCACATCCCTCATTTCTGAGGGGTAACCCACCAAAAGTTACCTCATGCTTTCAGTGGGCTAAAAGTATGCACCTTAGCAACTGCTTTTGAGCAGCTGACATCCTCGAGCTCACCCCTTCTTGACCTTCAGTAACTTGTTCATGCATCAATGGTCTGATTTTCTAAAGCTAATCCTGGCAAAAAGGAACGTTACACAGAGCAGTATTTCAGAGCAGCGTGCTCCATCTTTTGGCTCATGCAGGCCACACAGCCCTTTATCAAAGCACTTTGAGAGCTAAGTAGTGATCCTTTCCCAACACGTGACTAAGTCAGTCACATGCCCAAATTGTGACCACAGATTACTCCATTTCAGTCATGTGAACAAAGTATTTGTAATTGCCTAACAGAAGAAGAGCTGCATGAAAAAAACTAGCGAAGAGCAGACTGTCAGAAAAACTCTGTCTCACATAAGATTCACACTTTGCACGTATCAGAGACACCTCTGGGAACAATGTCCCCAGGAACCTGCCCACACCCAGATAAATTACGCTGTCAGACAGAACTCAGTCCCATGGTTAAGCATCATTCTTTTACAACATGCAAATCCCTCCCTCTCCTTGAGAAACAGCAACAGTCTTTTGGACACTTATGGATGTGGCTTGAACAAGGCAGAGAGTGAGCTGATCTAGTATATGCTAGAGTTACAGAAAAGAAGCTCCAGTAATTCTTATTCTGAGGCCTTTGGTAGTGATGCTGACACTTGGGAGCAGTTATTAAAGATAAGTAGTTGGCACTAAAAGTACTCATCAATAATTACTGACCTAGAACTTATGCAGCCTACTCGTAGATTCAAAAACTCAAAGCATTTTTCTCCCCTCCCTTCTGTGGGGAGGATACAAGGAGTTATTAAGGGAATGGCAATTAACTGTCTGTTCACGTGAAAATCACATGTTGATAGATCTCAGTCTTCCAGAACCATTCTGCAGGAAAGCAACCCCTTGCTTAAAAAAGAGAGACGAAGAACGGGTATTTCCTTTCTCATACTGTTCTTCTGTGGCTGCTCTCTGGCGATATATTCTAGTTTAGAGCACCTATAGGCTCTAATTTGTCTTGGAAATTCTTGGTCTCTCTGAAGTAGTAGCTAACTTTCTCCTGAGTTTAAAGAAACAAAGTTCTTCCTGGTGCTTTGACTTGAGAAAAAGAGCACAATCTCCTTTGCTCAACTATCCTTCAATGCCTCAAATATTTTCATAGGCAAAGGAAATGGATGTTAATCCTTGGTAATAAAGCTAGTATGCCCACAGGCTGTTTCAGCCAGTTTTATGTACAACAGGATGGTAGCAGAGTCCATTTAAAGAAGGTAACTCTCATAATCTACAAAAGCTTTTACTGTCTAAATACTTATTTAATCCCTTCCTTGTAGCAGCAGATTAATAGTGACAATGGTTCAGCTCTTTTAACTTTTTATTCTGTTTTCATGGTTAGACAGTACTGCTATTATATTATTACAGTACAGTCACCATTCGAGTCCTAAGGGAAGAGATTAGGAAAGGTTTAATGTCAATTTAGAATGTGTTGCTGCAGTTCCTACCCATGTTTTATGGATTAATTTATTCTTTACTTATACTTGTGTTTTCAACACAAATAGGGCACAAAATTGGACCCTGAAATATGTATTTCATAACATGATGCTTGCATACACCCAAGAGGGATTAAATATTAACCTTTGAAAGAAAATATAAAAACTGCAATTTTTACACTCGCTCCAAAATGGCTACATTTTTGCCATCCTACCATATTTCCCATCACTGCCTTCAGTAGTCAGGTAAGTTAGCAGCATAGTAACTTTAAAAGGGAGAGAGAGACCTTTAGGTATAAATATATTAACACACTAAAAAAAAGACCGTCCTGGGTAGCTTTGTGAAGAAATGTGTTTTAGCATGCATCAATGGTGTCAGCTCAGAGCTGTCCCCCAAAGAAATGCTAATGCACTTTGCAAAACAAGGCTGGGGTGGTGGTGTAGAAGTCAAACACACATTTAATTACCTTTGAATCAGCATCCCAACACTGGTGCATCAGCTCTGCAAAACTTCTGGGACAACTGCTTGGAATGGTTAATCTCTAATGGAAAGAAAATGTACCAGTTAATGGAAGCACTTCCCTTTAGGCTGCTACTAAAGCATTTCCTGTAAGAGCAATAGACTTCAAGGAATTAAAACACACTCTCTCTTTTAAACACAATATAAAAAATGTGGAGACATATTAGAAAAAAAAATCAAAATTACTAACACTAGCAAGAAGTACAAATAACTTTTAATGGACCTATAAGAAAGCAATGTATCAAATGCACAAATGGAGTTCCTTAAGAAAGCTCAGAGACAAGAAGCAAAACCAAGACAAACAGCTTTTAATACTAAAACATAATAGTTTGTGGAGGTTACTGCATGGTATTTTAAGATTCTTGTCAAGATAGGCATAATGTACAGCCTGCCTTAATTCCTTTCTCCCACACAGATGATCTAGCTGTACAATACTATAATCACTTTTGACACACACATAGCTGAAATAGATTACATTAAGTGAGTTAAAAAGAGTTAAGTGAAGCTCTACATGACACAAGAGACGTTTCATGAGCCTGTGGTCAGAAGGATTAATGAGGACATGCAGATCTCGGAAAGCACTCCCAGAGCACAGTGAACTCATAAATATTTCCTAATGACTGAAGACAAGGAGTTGCTGGCTATAGCCAGGACCACTGAGTACAGAGAATTAGTTTGAAGCTAGTTTGGTTTCATTTGCTGAGTTTTAAACCATGAAAAAATTCACTCAGCCAGTCCTAGAAGATTTTTACATTAAGAGTCTGCCTCCAGACTGGAACGCCTAAAAGCAAATCCTTTCTCACATATACATACACAGATACTGAAGCCTCTCCAGTTGACTGCATATGCTTCCAACAACATTACACACTGAAGGAGATCCCTCTGCTCTCACTAACACAGTTAGTGACCTCAGATATGTCATATTACATAAATAAATTTTTTAAAGTTAGATTAAAAAACTCATTGGACTCATTACTCGGTGAAAATGAGTGCAAATATAAGAGGGGTCAAGCTGGAAAAAGGGTTCCTTTCCTCTAAGAGGTGAGAACCAGGTATTACAGTCCTGTTCAGACTAACCTGCTAGAAAGACCCTTTCATCTGCCCTAGTATTGCCATTTCAGAAGCAAAGCAGAGCAAGTTATGCCACTCAGTACCATTACATTACTGCAGTGTGACCTGCAAAGTCTTACAAGACACAGCAGCCAAAAGTAAGAGTTAAAAAATTCTGCTCCACAAGCATTTGAACACCATAAGAACTGGAAACATGAGATACAGAGGCAGGGCACTGCAGAAGACTGATTATTAACGTCATAACTTAACGTGCAAGGGTTTCTGTGCAAGAAATACACAGCAATTTGTACAATGCATAAATAAGTTTTACTGGTCCTTGATCTCTAATTGAGTCATTAGCCTAAAAATACACTGGCTAGTCTTGCTGCAGTATTGTCCATAACCCTCACTGTTCCAGGAGGTGGACAATCAGTTGCAATCACCACTTGTCTCACTTGTGCAGAATGTCACCAATACAATATGCAATATAGAGGTAGCAGGTTCCAAGTGTCATATTATAAAAAAGATTGTATTTCTCAGTGCCAATTTATTATGAGATCATGTCTAGCATAACCTGAACCTCATGCTTTGCTTTTGTGGCTTTAAAAAAATCTCTACCAGAATAAAAATAACACTATGAAATTATGCAGAGTGTTGAAAGAGATCCATATAAAAACATTAGAATCTACTCCCATTTACTGGCCTCAGGCTTTGCAAAGGGGATTTTTCACCTGATGCAATTACGCTTTGGCCTCAGTCCCACACTGAGTTTAACAAAAGAGTTGCAGTCCAAAAAATGGAGGACTGGCTCAACAGTGATACAATCCTGTTGTGGACTGGAACCATGCAATCCCATTGATATCAACGGATTGAACTGAGATCATAACCTGACCATTACACTTGTTTTGGGACACAGAAAACTAAGAAGAAAAGTAGCACAAGCTGAATTTTACAAGGCTTATGCTGGATGTGTTACCCAAGCCATGGCCAGAAAAAATAAAAATTATGCAATGCCCTCTAAGCTCCCCCACAGCCCTCTAAGGAAAATGGCAGCAACAGGCTAGTGGTACCCAGCAGGCAAAGAGCTGGCTCTGAAAATGCCACCCCTTAGATTTCTTCAGCCATGAGTAAAATAGTCATGTCCACATTTTGTTCATACTGTATTTTACACAATTCTTTTCTCAGGAAAAGTGTAGAAAAATGTGTGTTGTACTCTCTGACATCTTTCAGCATGTAACTACATCTCTTTACAGCATTCCCAATGCCACTCTGTACCCCTTATATAACACTGCATGTGGTAGGCACAATAAACAAATACTGTTGATGGAAGGCTTTATGGTTCCTCCTTCAAAATTATGTATGAGGCTTTTCCTAAACCAGGAGAAAGTGTCTTTGTGCCCCCTGCTCTGACAAACACAGTAGAAGACCACATCGATAATCTTCACACTGGTAGTGTAGCATTTCCAACTAATTGGTATATCACAGTGTCACTCACTGGAATTAATCCAGTCCTCAAACAGAAGAAAAAAGAGAGAGGGAAAAAAACACCAACAAAAAACATTAAACTAAGAGGAGGAAACCTAACTCTTCTGTTTAACTCTGAAGCATTTTGAGAAACAGTTTATGTAGAATAATAGAAATCTGTATTGTACAGCCACTGCCTCACCATTGTAATGTTTCCCAAGCTTCCGCTGTGTCTAGATAGAGGAGGTTTCATCTTTGTGGAGGATTTCCATGCTTGTCTGTGTGTGGTACAGTCACAACTTTAAATGTTTTTTAAATGTAGTTACTCTCTTTGATATCAAGGGACTATGTGTTCAGATATATGCTCACATGTCCAACTAACTGAAAGCCTCAATTTGTGAGAAGAAGAAAAGCGAGGCTGGGGACACTGTACAAACGGTGTTTACACCACTGAAGTGCTTTTGAAATGGAAAGACTCTGCGTGAGGAGGCTTGCAGCTATGCCACAGCCTTGCCGATACCAGTGAGGAGCTCATCTTCAATGTAGTGTTGAACGTAGGTGGCAAAACTGTAATTTCTCTCTTTTTTTAAAACTATTTTTTCTTCTTTTATTTTTGAAATTTTCATCTAAGCGGCAGTTTCTTGTACTATAGTGACTCCTGCTGGGAGAGTTAAGTTGAAGTAGCTGAAGGTCTCTTACAGATATATCAACTCCCGGCCAGTAAAAAGATGTCCTAAACGCAGGAGATGGAGTTAAACTGTTCCCCTACCTTGGACGCAATGGCTTCTTTCATCACTAAGAACAAACCCCTAGGTTTTACAATTGAGACTGAGAAACTAGTACAGTACTTGTACAATTTTTGATCTACAGCATCACGACGTGAAGCTGCAACAATTAGATGTAAAGGGTCCATTCATGAGGAATAACATCACTTTGACCCTTTGTGTTAGCTCCTACTGCTAATCTTTCCATACGCGTGAACTTACTTTCAATTTGAAGAAGATGAAAAAGTCTTTTGCAAAACCCCAATACTGTTTTCTGATCTATGTACCTGAATGTAGAAACGTAGTCTTACCTCGTTTTTTTCCACTACAAGCCAAGCTACTTGTAATCCTTCCAAGCCTTTAAAGGGGACCTCCCTTGTTAGCATCTCCCAGAGAACCTGGAAGAGAAAAAAAGAAAAGAATTTTTATTTCTGTACTTTGTATTTTAAATACATTATTAAACCTTGATACAGCACTATTCTGTATCCAATTACCAGGCAACCAGTTTTCATTTGCAGGAACTTGGACCAGTGTTTGTGTGCAAGATCCTCTCACAAAATTAATTTGAATGTTTCTGCTTTTTCCTCTACAGAAAAGCCAAGATGAAAAACCAGGTTGCTTTTTTACTGTCTTTGTATACTATATAGTTCACATTTGGCAACTGGGACTTGGGAAGACAACGAACTCTTCCTCTCCTTCTCAGCCCCAACTAGACATTTCTTTGCTTTACAGTGATTTTTCATTTAAAAATATTTCTATATGATTGCAACTAGTGAATATGATCCAAAAGGTATTTTGCTCTTATGATATGCCTATAAAATATAATTTTGCAATCGAAAGTGTAATTGTTTATCTCCAAGTATGTGATCATGTTAAACTAAAGCAATACACAGCATATAAAAAATTACTCTGCTCTCCTTGAGATTTTATAGACATAGTGTCCTTAGAAATAGAAAGATCTCCTAATTTTGCATGCTTTTAGCATTTTGGTAATACAGTGCCCAAGAATCTTAGCTACTCTGTAGAAAAGAGTTTGGCATCACCAAAATGGCTTCAAGTCAATGAATCCAACTTGTTTTTCTGCCATTGGGACAACATCTCAGAATTCAACCAAATTAACAGCACTTTGTACCTTCACTTGTACATGTCCCCTTTTTTTAAAAAGCAGAACCTTCATATACGTATCTTGTTACAAATATCTACAAACTTTTTCTTCTGCTCATATACCAAGCATAATAACAACAAAAAAAATCTTTAATGCAGCATTTGCCAAAATGCATTAAGATCCTTATGCAAGTCTCTGTATCCTCACTGTTTGGATTAGTACCCAGGTTTATTCCAGCTACATCATTTTGAATGGATTTTGAACAGCTATGAAGATAATTAGAAAGAAAATGCAACAATATTGGCAGATGCAGGTCGAGCAAGAAAAATGCATTGAAGCAGAGTTGGGCCTTTAATCAAGTGAACAGGCTACTCCAACAATAGACCCATTTGAATACTTCCACTTGACTCAGAAGACTGATTAGTAAAGGTATGGGTATCTTGGAAAAATAAGAACAGTTTTTCTGAGAATAAGAATATATGGGGAAAGCTATCACAGATGTATTCAATTATCCTGTTAGCTTCAGTTCAGTCCTTTTAGAAGGAAAAAAAGGCACCTCAATTGTAAGTCAAATTATCACCTCTCTACTGGTAGAGATGGAAATTTAATTGTGAGAGAAGGAAAAAATTTAGCAGTCCCAAGTACTTCAGACAAAAACAGCAGTGTACAAAACAGTCAGTTTAAAACAAAGATCCCTGGACCAAATCAAACATGCAGTTGAGCAGCCTTGTACCATGAAACCACAGAGGAAAAACTCAAGCTTGCACATCAGATAGAGCAGTATCTAAATACATCTTCCAAGTAAAGAACATAATAAAATACATGTTAAATGTCTTCAAGAGCCTTGAGCTGGGAAACTACTGCTGTGCTACCTTTCTTTCAGAAGACTGCAAATTGAAAGAGCTGTCTTGTTTCATTCATGCACATGTGTTTGTGCAGAACATTTTGCACCGAATTCCTTTATCGTGACACCTTTAGTGTTTATTTCCACTGCCTGGACAGATCACTGCCTCCCTAAACCAACAGTGCTAGCTGAAAACACTTCCAAGACTGCACATAGTTGAAGAGAAAAACAGCAATCTGACTCAATATGAAGGATTTTTCTCAATGCCTTCATTTTACTAATAAATTGAAGATACAAAAGTGGGATGTTGGAAACCTTTGTATTTACTTACATAGGTTTAGAAAACATTTTAACAACAATACAATTTTTGTATTCAGGCTAATTGTATAAATAAAGCCTTTCCTTCCAATGGTGACGTGTCTCTGTGTTCAGTTTTACAGAGTTTCAACCCCATCTCATGGACTAGCTACCCTGAATCATCAGCTAAGGTGAATGATTGCATCAGCAGTCTTTTTAAAAGCAGCAAATGGGTACCTTCTACCTTCTCATCTGCCTCTTCCTCTCCCCAGGCTGATTCAGCAGCAGACAAGGACCTCAAGCTAACTTACCCCAGCCTCTTTATTGTGAGGTACACTGTTCATTTTCAGAGCTGGCTCCCCAGCTCACTTCATATGGAAATCAATTTATCTTTCCTTTCTGGTGTGTAATCTAATTGAGACTGACACGGTTCACTTCCCTTCCCACCTGTTATGGTGAGGATCACCTGTTTTCTCAATCACATCACATCTCTGTGATGATGGACAGCAGGTGCTCACAAAGAAAACAGCCAAGCTGGAAACAATGATGAAAAACAAAGCAAGGGCATTTAATGTAGTGGTTTGTAAGCTGCAGCCTCTGAAGATGTTGGACTTATCTTTGCATATAGAGGAACAGAAAGGAGAGATAAAGGTATGAATGTTCACCCTATACACGAAGCTGTGAATAAGAAATATGTGGTCTTCAGAAAAAGCGCACACACTTACTTCGGTCAGCTCAGCTGTGCATTTCAATTCCTATCCTCTTGACTATGCGACAATAACCCAATGGAAAAATTAAACCCAGAACACTCCTACCCCATCCCCCATCCCTACACCAGTGCAAAGCCAACAAAAATTCAAAGTGCCATTTGGATGGGGGAACATCCAAGTAAGTAATCTGAGGAAAAGAAAACACTGAACATCTTCACTGAAAAAAAAAAAGCTTTCTCTGGTAGGAAACTGTTCACAGACAATGGCCAGGAGCCACAGATAGCAGAAGCACAGCATAAGCATTAGTGCTGCACTCACAGAGGTACTGCCCTTAGGCATGAAAATTAGGTCTGTCTTCTCTGCATTGATCCAACTGCAGTTAAAGATCGCATAATTCTTTTCAAAAAGAGTAAGGGATAACCCCTGGAGCTAGCCAACATTCCCTCTATAAATAACATATGTTCTCATAGCTAAAGCAATGTTTGAACAGCTGCTACATTTGATGGCAGTCTCTATGCCACCAATAGCCAATTAATGGTTTTACTTACTTGTTCTTGTAAGTGATAAAATAATTCAGCTACGTCACATAAGCTTCTGTGATTAAACACTTTTATACAGATACACAAACACACACTGTGGTGCACTACAAACAGTTCTGCCAGGATAACATATTCTGAGCATATGTCTTCATGATTTCAAAACAGCTTTTCGAGTGACACTGTCATTCCACATACACTTTCCTATTTGGCAGAGATGCAAGGAATAATTTTTGAGCAACACACAATGACATAAGAGTCAACTTCAGAGTTGATAACTTATAGCACTTGGTTTCTGTTGTTTAGAGTATGGATCTGGAAATGGATCAGAAAAGAGAACTACAGCATGGCTGAAGGAAAGTGCAAGATCTGCCTTTGTGTGGTAATAAATCTCCTGGAAAATTTAGCTTTAGCATTTCATGACAGCATTATAAATTATTTACTATGTATCTCAGAGAATACATAGGCCTGTTTAACCATCCATGAAGAGCAGGACAAGCTAATCTAAACCTTAGCTATAAACATGTATACAGCTGTTCACAAAGAGGAAAATTAATTTCAGCTCAGAAGCAACTCAGACCTATAAGACTGCAGAAAGACTTCAACACTTCATGGAAAAAAGCTCTCGCACAGCTTAAGCAGAATATTTAAAATCACAGATTGGTTTGTAAAAAGAAAAGACAGTCAGATAAAAAAATAGAAGAAAGGAAATTAAAGAAAACCATGGGGAAGATGACAAATACTGCAAATGAAATATCTATTCCTAGCATCTTACTAGTTTACATTTGAAAGGATTCTGTTCTTTGTTAAGAGGACTTTAACTGAAGTAAAGCAGATTTGTCTCTCTAGCACAAAAGCTGCTGGCAAGTGTTATGCTTCAAAAAGGGATTCTTTACATTTTGTTTTTATAGATGATAATAACTTGAAGAGACAAAAATACCCTTTCTCAGATTTCTTGTTTTCAGACCCTTAGCTAATTCTCTGATAGTCGTAACACTTATTATAGGGAGATTCCAACTTTCAATGTTATATTCAGGCCATTTCTTGCTGATATAACCCCATTATATGAGTAATTTCAGCAACAGAGAATTTGGGCCACTGCCATTCTTTATTTCTACCCCGCTATCTACTCTGAAAATGATGGTGTTCCAAGACTAGAGTTATAAAAAGATTAATTACTCCTAAGTGCTTATGAATTCATAAGCTTCTACCCACAGTAGAACAAATTAGTTCAAAAATAATATATTTTAAAATGTGGGTCATTATTAGACATTCTAATGTAGCACTACACACCCATAACAACATTAAAATACTCTGGTAACACTAAACTGTTTTAATAAGGAGGGTAGCTCAGTTCTACATTCAAGCACAGAACTGTCAAAGGAAGCTTACTTTTTGAATGAGGAAAGATGAACTATGCACGACATACTGTTCCCAAGGTACTGTTAATACTTGACATGATAAGACATTAAACAATTTCTTGCCTCTCCCACTTTGAAAATATTACCTAAAGTCAATTCAAACTAGGATGACTATGTGAGCGGTTTGAACTATAAGACCATGTTTGGAATTTTTCCTCTAACATTGTTGTTCTGTTTTGAAACTGGAATGTTTCCCTTCAGTGGATAATATGTGATTGTTTCCAGTAACAGTTTACATTAACATTTACATTTGTTAGCTTATGTTCTCTTTGTGACCTCGTTCAGTTAAGCAAACAAGGATTTCAAACCTGACAATATAGGCTCCTTGCAAACCTTCGAACTTTCACTGTTAAGTGATGCCACATCATGTCTCAAATTTTTTTCTCACTATAAACAATTGTTCGGCAAAAAGTTTAAGCCACCCTCCACTGGGACATCAGCTTAGCTATGTATAGCCATAGGTGCTAGCTTAAAACCACAGTGCCTCCCTCATATCTATCTCTTCCCATCCCTCAAAGAGAAAGAGACAATACTTGGCAGGTTGTGAAGAATTTCTCATTCTGCCACCCACTGTTGACTCCAAACACAGAAATGGTTAATACATCAATATACATGGAAACTATAGCCCCACTTCCTTTCCTTTTCCCCCCAAAGTACTCTTTACTGTTCTCTGCCAGAGAAAGGCTATGGGGCTAGACACACAATTGATCTGACCAGTACAGCTATTTCTAGCCTACTTTGTATTACAGAGCAAAACTAAATTAGAGTTTAACTGTGGACAAAGTGAAGTAATTCACATTACTGAATCTGAAAATCTGACATTCTTAGGAACTATAACTGATTACTCACCCTTCAGCAAAGCAGTGCTGGGCTTCTATATTTTCAGATGGGGTCTGTTCTCACAGATAGTGATAGCACCGTCTTTTAAACAATTAAGCACAGAGCAGTGCCTTTTTAATAAAAATCAGTGACACTCCATTTTAGGAAAGTGGAATGCTAATAATTTCATCCTGTTACACACTAATTACAGGACAACCCTTTTCTCCTTGGTTCCACAAAAAAAATGCATGAGCAGAGATTCAAGATGCAGGTTGTTCAGTAGCTCCTGAAAGCTGCTACTTGTGGCAAAGCATGCACTTCCTGCAGTGGCTGCTAATCTAATCAGATCTTACTAAACATGCAAGATACTGTGTTCTTCCTATATTTTTCAAGGATGTAATTATAAATTATGGGTCATAAGAGAGCGTGGGGTTTTTTGTTGTTCTTATTTAGAACTGCTGTTCTTGCACCCTGCAAATTCTGTCACCCTGGAGAACTGCTAGAATCCATAGTGAGATGAGGCACTCACCACTCCGTATGAGTACGTGTCACATGTTTCAGACACTGGAAGACTTTGAATAACTTCTGGGGCCATCCACGGGAAAGTGCCCACTAGTGACATGTGTGTCGTATGGGAGTGGAATCTGGAGGCACCAAAATCACAGATCTGGCAAAAATAAATAAAAAATTAAACTGGTATTGGAGTATCAACATCATTCATCAGACGTGGAAACATTGAGTTAAGCAACAGCATGTCTCCACAAACAAATTAAGTGTTCATACCTTTAATACACCATCAGCAGCTATAACAACTGAAAATGAAAAAAACATAACATTACAAGAATGTTAAAAATAAATCCACTACATTTTTACAGCAAAATATTTTGTTTTTCAAAAAGATAAATGACCTGAAGGTGAGCCTGCACCTGAACATGCACAGGTGCACAACCATCCTGGTTTCTTTGAGAAGCTTAGAAAAAATCTGCTGAATACCTGAAAGCCTCCAAAGAAATGCAAAACCTTTCAGGCTTTACTGAGTTAAAAGACAGCAATACAGATGAACTTCATTCTCTCCAACACAGTTAGGTTTAACAAGAAGCTCTCTGGAAGATTCATTAATAAAAAGAGAAAGCCTACAACTGAGGTGAGACCCAGAAGTTTCTTGACTATTATCTTCCTGTGTGCATTATTAAAATCTGTGCCCCTTCTATCCCACTACTAGTAGTGTAAGTTTCATCTAAAGGGCAATGGTCAGCAAATAGCAGTTGACAGCTGTTTCTGAAAAGTACAGACTCCACACTGAATGTGTATTACTCAAAAGCCTGAATATCTGTCAAACCTCAAAACAGACCACAGTAAAGACAACATTTTCTGATAAGAAATCACAGGCCTTATCCAGTCTATTGTGTCTGGCGTCTGCCAACCTTTCCTGGTACTCAACCTTTCCAAATAGAAAAAGGAAGTGAGAAATGTCCAGGCAGTGTCTGAAAGCTGATGAGATGGCCAATCATGGCCACAAGACACAAGCTGGAAGAGCTCTCCTTAGTGCTCTAGAGGATGCCAGGTCTGTAATGAAACTCAGACAGGCTCAGGATGGGGAGGACAGAACAGGCTCTTCTGTGCCTCAACAAGATCAGCTTTGATGACAACCACAGCATTAGTTAGTTCTGCTTGTTCACAAAGCTCAGGCAGAGATTTAAATGCTTCATTGTCAGGTAACAGTAAATGCAGAGAATTTCAGTGTTTTTCTACTTTACCATTCCTGGACTTCAGGTCCCTGTGGATAACTTTGACTGGAGCTTCCATGTGTAAATAGTGCATTCCTACACAAAACAAAGGAACAATCTAGTTAGCCAGGCTGAGCAGGGCCATCACGTATCTGCTGTCATGTTCCCTGGTTCCCATTAGTTGTACTTGTAAGTTGCCATACCTGTATGCCATACTGACATGCTGAAGGAGAAGCAAAGCTTCCCATAATCTATTTCAAGTAAAAAGCAATAAGCAAAGCTCACATATCTCTCAGAGCATCTATATGGATACGCTAATGGTTTTAACATCATATATAGCTATTTTCTCTAGCTATATATAGTTGAGGAGGTGTCTACACAATGAAGCCAGATACGAATCTACTTTCTGTTCATTAGTTTATATTAATTTTTGTGTGTTCAGTCACAGAGAACACAAAGGATGGAACAGCTTATTCTACATTATTATATGAAGAATTTCAGTATGTTTGCTGAGAATAAGACCTTAGTTTCCTTAAATGCCCCAAATCAAATCAAATGTAAGGGCAATTATGCACTTTACCTCATAATTACTCTACATCAGCAAAATTATTCTCTTGTGACTTAGGGGCACACCAGAACTAGCTCACAGAAGCCATTTTCATTCCAGAATATTTTGGATTAATAATAAACAGGGAACATGTGAAAAAGAACAGTGAATGGGTTTTGCTTTTTTTATGTACATATGTTTGGTTGGTTTTCTTACAATTTGAACAAGGAAGACTAGGAAGGCTTTCCTGACTTCCTAAGGAAAGCATCTCCAGCTGTACACTTTGTTGGCTGTGTAGGGTAGTATACACCACTCTTCTTGCTTACCTTTAGCTATGTCAGTGGCCCAGGTCATGATATGATCCATATCCATCTCTTCACTTTTGTTACTATTAATGTAATCAAACAGTGAGCCAGCAGAAGCATACTCTGTTAAAAAACAGCAACAAACAAGATGTTTTAAAACACTGCACCTAACTTGAAAGACGTAATAGAAACTCTGCCAGTTCCAGAAAGCAGTCAGCCTCTGGCTTAGTGACGAGTTTGGATTCAACAGCCTAATATTATTACCAGTGTAGTAGGAGAGTTGTAGTTTGTCCGATTATCCCAATACAGACATAATCTACTACTAACAAAAAATTTAAAAAACAAAGAAAAAAGTGTAACCATATAGAAAATCAGGCATTAAAATGAAAAGGCATTAGAAAGCTCTGGCATCAAGAAAGCTCAGGCAAAGCAGCTTAAATTCCAGAGTAAAAGGTTCTGGATGCTCCTTGTTCAGGACAAGCAGACCTTTTTCTCAATTTCCCTTAACGATACCTACAGAATCCCACAGCAGGATTCTATGGGTACAAACAAAGACTTTTGGGGCCCATTGGTGTTTAGAAGGGTGGCAGATGGAATCCAGTCTGACCATCAGAGTTGTGAGGCTTAAAGCAGGAATAACAAGCTAGTTACATCTACATACATTTAGATCTGAAATCTGAGACAACTCAAATCTCCACAGTACCACTTCCGCATAACCTAAAATTCTTACTTTTTTAAACAGTGAATTTGCCACTCTTGATCAGAAGAACAGTTAACAGGTGAGTTTGGTGGTATCAGATCCACCTTATGGTTTCCACAATCAGAGGATACTCCCCACTGGTAAGCAGTACTGTGTATAAAGGATGCCATATAACAAAATGTAATTTTTAATATCTTTTTCTTTAAGTAAAGCCACATGCTAAATATATAATGTTCTGCTAGAAAGAAAGGGTTTGCATGTAAAAAGTTTCCAATTGCCATCTTGGAGAAACAGAACAGCAGATCAAATCCTTTGTTCATGAAAAAATGGAAGGATGAAACTAGACGTCTAACACTGACATAAGCAGGACAGATTTCGCTGTGCTGCAGGTCATGTACAGCAGTTTAAAGCCTGTAGCTCTTCTGCTAAGTACTTATTAAATAAGTTTTATGCTTATTTAGAATTCACTCATGATTCACCAAAAACACAACAAAGGAGGTTTGTAAGATGAAGCAGCTGACACATTTTCTTTTATCTGTTTGTAATGACATGGCAGGCACATGCCACGCACTGCAGCCCAAGCAGCACAAAGACCAGGGGGATACAAGGAGCAACTTGAGCCCTTTGTCTCTCTCTCCCAAGGCTATTCAGTGTGCTTCTCAGGCAGAATTTAGAACCTACTTAGAAGACTCTCAAAATCTTCAAGTCATTTCAAAGCAGCCACAAAATCATTGCCTCTAAGACTACATCAAATGTATCTGAATGTTGTTAATAATAATATTAATCAATGACTGATATATTATAGGCTAAATGCATACATTTCCAATTGCCATTGTTTCCAAACAAATTTCCATTGTTCCTCACCAAGGGATCAAAAACACTGGGAAATTGCTGTATGGGGAAGGAAACTGAGACCAGACTGAATCTGCAGCCTAGAACACGGCAGGCCAGATAGGAAGACTCCAGTGCTAAATGAAAGAGGGAGAAAATAGCAAGTCCCTTGAAAGTAAACACTCAAGTGGCAAGTTAGCTTTGGATCAGTGCTGCAGAACCTCCCACTGAAAGGACAGACATGTTGCTTCTGATGTCACTGAGAGAGGAGTAAGCTGCTGACCTGCACATTTTCACAATTAAAACAGATGCTTTTTTTACCCATGATGTCATCATTGGTCTTATAAATGGATTCTTCAGGAATAGGTTGGCTGCATGCTTTGCATGCCTTTACAATGCATAATTTGATCCACCAGGGTCAGGGACAACTCAGCTCCTCGAGCCCTTTGCCACTGTGTGAACAGAGGCAAGCAAGCTTCAATCAACAAAGCTCCACTGCTGGTATTTCCTCTATATACTTATTGTGCCACAGGTTTTTACTACGAGCTTGTGGATTTGGAAATCATATTGCAAGGACAACGTTCTATCAATAATGGAAAAGAAATACTTGCTTTAGAAAGAAAGGCTCTGACTAATACTCAGGACAGACTGGACCCACCCTGTGATGGGCTGTGGGATACATATGGTGCTGTGCAATGGGGGCACAAGCTCTGGGAACCTTTTGGGAAGAGGCAGCTGTGGTCAAAAGCCGTATCTGAAAGCTACACATTAAGACTGCTGCTGACAGAGACAGCAGTGACATCTAGAATGATGTGACCCATGTCTGCAGCTCACCAGGTGGCAGGACGAGCTGTCACACTGACATTAACTGCAGATGTAGCCCTTCTCAGAGAACTCTTTAACAATCTCACATAAGACATTACATGCAGTTAATTCTCAGCACATGCCAATACTTGGCTGAATACTCTCATCTCCATCACTCTGAAGAAACATTTGTTTCTTGAGATTTCTTCTTGTTTGGGATTCTCCCTCTCAAGAAATGGATCTCTGACTAAACACAGGATTAGGTCCACAACACAGAAGGCCATCCAGAAGATCACAAAGTGAAAATCCCTCTAAAAGACATTTCAAGCACAATTAACATTTCTCAGAAGCCATTCTCTCATTCGAAAATGGTGTGGGGACATGGAACCTTGCTTCCCTTCCAAACTGCAGAGCTCCAGCCTCCTTAGATGTTGCAGGGAGAATCAACACAGTTTGCTAAAAAAAACCAAACCACTTTCTTCTTTGGCCATGCATAATGAGAGCTCCCTGAGGAACAATGTGGCTGAACTACACACCATGTCTTTCTCACAGGCAGTTAAAGAGCCCACATTATCAATAGCACAGTGAATTACTTTAGTTGCTGTCTGTCCTGTGACTGGTAAGCAGGTCGTATGTCCTCCAAACACTGACCTTTTGAGAGATCAAGCTGAGGACTTCTAATCCAGACATCATCCCAGGTCACTGATTACACCTCTCCTTTGCTACTCTGCTTGCTAGTTTATACTTATATAAAAAAGGACAGTAAAACTACATTACTTGATTTATTAATTTTCTATTAATTTCATTGCTTCTGGACAGAATTCAAGTTCCTGTCCATATGCTATCACCAGTGCATTTCTGAGTAGTGTAGACTGTGGTCACCCCATGCACCTCTGCTATGCTGGCTGCCACACCATGACCTCCAGTAGGCTGATACTCCTGCAGTAAGCAAAGCTCCCCATGCCCTGAAGAGTACTGTATCTCGGATGTGCTCCCACCAGATCACACTGCCATCTGCTGTGATAACCAAGAGTCTAAGAGGCAGGTAGAAATAACTGAACTTTCACAACTTCTGACCACCATCTAAGAACCAATAAAAACCTGACCAACAATGACTCAAACTGTTAGATTGTGCCACACACAGAAGACTACTCTTCACCTGGAACTTTGAAATGATAAAGACATGCCAAAATGTGCCTCTTAACCCACACTTTCATGCATTTTATCTCTCTGAACATTTATTTCAGCATTTGAGAAATTGCTTTGTTTTGGGTTTACTTTCTACTACTATCTTACATAGTTTGTCCCATACAGAAAAGGGACAAAATTGTATACCTGGACCATCTCCCAAGATAAGGGCAGGAAGCTTAAAGTAGTGATATAATAAAAAACAAACCACCAACAAAAACCTCCAACAATACCACAAAAAACAACTTCCACATAATTCTAGGAATGCCAAAACAAACGAAACCTAGTTTCCAATGAATAATGGGAGTTGTCTTACAATGTCTTATAAACCCTTGACTCTATTTCAAGCTCTTCCCATTGTGAACCTCACAATACAAATTCTCCTATTTTCAATACATACAGGCAGAACTCATGGGGCAGCTTTGCTCTGAGCAGACTCCCAGCCTTCCCTCTTCACAGAACCAGCAGAACTTTGTATCATGAAAACCTCTACTTTCATGACACTCCAATTAAAATGGAAAAGCAATTCTCAGAACAGGATAAGAGAACACAGTGAAAGCTACTGTTTAAAGGAGTCCTGTGTTTGTGCATTAAGAACACCTTAGGCCCCATCTGCCTCCCTGCTGCCTCCAGCTACACTCCCAGCCTGGTTCCCACCTCCAGCGCTCCCATTTACATTAAGGCAGGTGGGGCCAAACACTCTAACATGCAAGGAAGACCAGAACAATTAGAAAACAAAGCACAGTAATTGGATAACATTGGAGGTAACCTTGTAGCACTGGAGTTTTACAGAATCAAGAAAGGGTCAGACAAAAATCCTTACCTGTAACTATGCCATAATTTGGAGGTTCAATGACAGCTCCATAGAACTGAATGATGTTTTTGTGACTGAGCACACTGAGTATTTCTGCCTGTTGAAAAGAAACAAACAAACAGACAAGTCAGACAATCAAGAATGGGTCATTTACTATGATAGTTTAATTTTTACCCCAGCGGGTATACACATATATATAGCATATGTATATAAGCCCACACACATCTAGGAAAGACTGTTCACAAATGCTTGGCATTTGAAAACCTAGTGAGAGAGTTTGGCAGATGAATGCTTTGTATATTTGGGGCAGGGGGGAAAAAATTTCAGACTATTCTTTCATAGCCAAGGCACAGATGTAGGAAGTTAAGTCTTTGGAAAAACTGAACATCTTGGAAAACTTTATTCAAGAAAGATCTGGGATTTTTGGCAGAACAGCAGCAGTCCTATCCAGAATTTGTGTTTATGCACCAAGTACTATGGGTTCAGTGAGTCCAGCACTTCAGGCTGTTACAGCATACTATGCACACAAGCTCCATCCAATGTTTACTGGAAATGTAGAATTTCGAAGCATGCGCCGTGGAGTCTGATTAAATACACACAGCAAGAATGCTTGAGATTGCCAAACAGCCAGCAGTGCAGTTGAAACTGCTCCTCAGAGCAGACTACAGATGTTTGGCAATTCTGGATAAATATACAAAACTTTCAAATTCCAGTTGGGTTTCAGCAAGAGACTGCAAGACAATGAGACTGTATCCACAGAAATTAAGTCATATATGCCCTGTAGTTTTTGAGAAAAAAAGTCAGGTATGTCCTTAAAAGTGTGTCAACACTTTAACCTCTGTAGTCAATTAAAATAAATACTCAAAGATTTTAGACACATGATATTACATTAATATACTTATTATACAAATACAGATACATACTATTATATATTTTTCTCCACAGTAATGCTTTACTTTAAGACTTCAAGAGTATGTTAACTCTATACCAGGCGAGAGCATCTAACAAGAGCAAAACCACAATTAACTCCTCAGAAGTTATCAAAAGTATCTGGGAGATCCCTTTGCAGATCCCTTGAGTGGCAGTGGGAGTGTTGCTGTTTACCTGCAGGTGAGTTTTCACACATATTCCTAGGTAACTGCCAATTAAATTATTTTGTGGCCTTGTAGATTCACTGAAAACAGGAAGGCTGCAGCGGCTCTGATGCAGAAACCCATGGTGTTTCTAGCACAATAGCTACTGCTATTGTAATAAAGTAGAGCTGTAGCAAACCAGTATTTGTTTGGCCTATATTTTATAGGTGGTACCATGCTACATGTGCTTAATTGCAGGATTACAGATAAAGGCATTAGATGACTCAATTTTTTGCTGTTGTCGTTGCTCAAAGACTTTTTTGGGTAACTTCAACACAGTTTTGAATTAAGATCTTTATCTTTAGCTAATGCACAGACATTTACACATATTTAATTAAATCTTTAACTATAGCTTTGAACTTAACTTGGGTTACACTAACTCTTCATGCTGCTTAGCCTGCTCAGCAAGAAAAGCAGTATTACCAGCAAGTGAGTAATCTTTTTTCACAATACCAGAAAATTAACTTTATAAATGTATGCTGTTTTCAGCAAATCATACTGCAGACTGACTCACCTACAAGTCCACAGAATAATTTAACTGGCAGCCATCTAAACAAATGTGGGAAGATTCACTTGCAGGTAAACAGCAACACTCCTAGAGCCAGCAGCAGAAGCAACAGCAGCAGCAGCAGCACAAGCTGCACCTCCGACTTCCTTCCCTAGCATGGAGAATGCAGATGACAGCTGAGTCATTCAAATCTCCATCCCAAAAACTTTTGTATTATTTTTCTATATTCCTTAGGAAATATTCAGTTGAGGAATGTCCTCTAATTCCTACCAGCATTACTGCCAGATTACCAGGAAACCTAACTCTCCTTGACTACCTATCCGAATATTCAGACAGGAGACAGGAATACCACAAACAGTTAGGCAAACTATCTAAACCATCTTTGCATGAATACCTTGGTCAGAGGAATGGAATAAAACCATCTTCTTGTAATGTACTTTTAAAACTCCATGTCTTTAAAGCATTGTGCATGCCACCTCTGTCGTGTTTACAACACAAGTACTTCAACAGGTCATTAGAATTAAATTGATGGGTCTTACATTTAATTTTCCCATAGCATAATATATTTAGGTGCTGGCTACAAAAGTAGTACTAGATGAATCTTTTCAGCGAATGAATAAAAATGCCACATGATTAACAAATCCAAGTGCCACAGCTCCCTATTCCACCACAACAATGTGCAGAACCCAGTGACTGTTCTCCATCTCACACAAGATGCTGCAGGATCCAGTGAAAGCCCATCAGGGTCAGTGGACAACAGGAGGGGCTGCACTGCCACAACGCCAGCAGCAAACCCCAGACCAACCAATCACCCAGCACTACCATGGGGTAGGGACTACCAGGGACTGCAAATAAAATATGAGCATTAGACGAAGAAGACAAGTACTTCACTGCCACAGGCATACCGGCACACAATGCTTTTATCATTCAGAAATGCAAAAAGAATTTAAGATTATCTTATTTACATTATACACACTAAGATCACATTACAGAAGTAGGAAAAAATGCTGTGTCAACTGTGGCTAATACCATCACCTTCACACTGATGTTCATACTCTAATCTGGGATTTAACAGACAGCAAAGCAAGCTTCCATCTAAGAAATACAGAGAAGCACCTTCTAATTGCCCACAGATATCCAAAATGAACAACTGGGGGGGGGGGGGGGGGCAGAATTACCAACTCTTCCTAAGGACCGTTATATCTGAAAGAAATCTTCTTTAGACACTTTTGATCACTCTGATGTTGTTAGCATGAGCAATTCTAGACTATTCCTTTCATGTTTTGTTCTTTTCTGTTGCTGTAGATCAGCTATGAACTCTATTAGCCAGTTTAAAGACACTAACTCCTTACAGTGAGAACCAGATGCAAGTCAATCCATATCTTTGAAGCTTTTGTACAATCTTTGACAAGAAGGTGCCATATTTCAATGAAAATTACTTTCAGATAGCAAATTACAAAGTGGTGGTTAAAGACTGGTATTTCAAAGGTCTCTTAGGCACTAACAAGAATATTTAGAATCACCTTTAAGCATCAAAATTGTGCTTGAATCCAAAATGTCTAAATGCTTGGAAGAAAATCCTGTCATGCATCTATCTGTCTAAAGGCTGTTGAAGAAGTCAGCCCTTGCTGGGTAGGGCATGACATTCTTCCCTCAGTAACGCTGCTATCTTATGCAAGCTAAATGAGCTAAATTTACTTCCTAAATGGTGATGACAAGTAACAAGTATTCAACTTCGTCATTACATTAGTTTTTTGTGTGAAAGACAGAATTTTATTTTTCTTAAAGGCTGGATCAAAGCAGAACTAGTGGAGTTCAGCTGAAGGAAAGACATCCAAACACATAAATACTAACTCCCTGGACATAACACAGAGACACAGTCAGACACACAAGGTGACTGGGATAGAGATGACTATTATACTCAGTGCCATGGTAAGCTTAATCACAGCCTGTTACTGACCATCCAACTATGCTAAAACTGTTCATACTGTCCTTACATCACAGGTATGGATGAAATTATGTCCCTCTCTTAAGTCCTGCTGAAGAAGTATTACACACTGCACACCATTTCTTGAAGGCAAAGGGATTCAGAATTCTAAACAAACCTAATCCACTGTTCACATAATTCAAATATATCAAAATCCAAGGTCAGAAAAAATTACATTTAAATCTTTTTAATTTAATTCTCACTGGCTTACTGTAAGGCAAACCCAATTCATTAGACAACTACAGTGTAAGAGTCTGGAACTCAGGTAATCCCTAAGTGTACAAACAGTGTAATTGTGTCCTGTGAACCATGGTACAGATCAGTGTTTAACAGGTAATTTGGTTTTATGCCTGTTTAATCTCTACTTATTGACATGTGAAAATGTCACCTCATCTAAGGCTGGCATCACCCTATAGCTGCCTGTAGACCCACTAGTACTGCTTTAAACCTTGTAGTACAAACAACCATGCGTGAATAACCGTATCTGCAGGTGTTTTAGCAGGTAAAAACAGGGTCCTCCTCTAGGTCTTGTTTGTGTTCAGCAATTGCTGGACAGAAATCATGAACACAAATTCTAAGCATGGGTGGCAGCAGATGAGGGGACAAAGCAAGCTGGCCAGACAGCGTGGTCTTGTTATGAGCAGCACAAGCCTCAGCTCCAGAGGATGACCCAAGCCCTCACTTGTTTTTGCTCTGCCCTGTAGCAGTGCAGCAAAAGCAGCAAGTGCAGCTCAGCTCTGACAAGGTCTTCAAGGTCGGTGCTGACTGCAGATGTGGGCAATGGCCACCTGATGCTGAGCTGGCATTACTTGGGAATCAGACAAGGCCGTATCTTCAGATCTTTAATTGCAGCCGCAAAGACAGTAAGGATGTGGACGGAGGCACTTCGCATACAGCTGTGTTGTTGCTTGCCAGCTACTCAGAGCAGCTGCAGCTGCTCTTGTTAGAGCTCCCTATCCCAAGGCAGTTAAAGTTAGCAAAGACCAAACGACTCAGCATATTTTAGTTACTCTGGTTCTCCTTGCAAATGTATTAGAAATTTGTTACACTCGTAGTCAAGAGAAGTGATCAAGGGTTTGGGCTAGCAGTCTATTCCAGCAGCACAGCTGGAACTGTAAAAGAACATCTGTTCACAGAGTTTTTTCAGCATCAAAAGACTTCTTTGCATGGGTCCAGACAAACTGGGCCAAAGCAACTCAACCACTTCCCTCCAGGTGCCTTAGGAGCAGCTGACTGGAAAAAGTATCTTTCCACCCTGGTCTGAGCAGGCTGGTTTAGGATTAACACAGGAAATAGCTGCAGCCCCTTGCGAGACCATTGGGTCAGCCAGCAGCCAAACAACTCTCCTGTTAATAAATCAGTTAACTGCACAGCAAGTGTCACCTTCACTGCATGCAAAATTACCAGAGTTAGACATGGTTAGCTACTTAATCTGATTAACAGAATTTCCGTAATTGCCTTACAGTATTTATTATTACATTGTGCAAAAGTTTGGTTATTTACTTTTCCAGAGAACTGTTTGCCATGTTTATTAAGGAGATATTTAGACACACTTAAGGCAGCTTTGGAAAGATAATTTTTCCCTAAGTCTTGTAGCATTTTAAAGGCTTTGACCTTTGTCATGTTCTTGGGAGAGTTGCAACTTGGCTACTCTCAGGGGGTTTTATAGTCTAATAAAAGGGCAGCTGGAAGAGGCCAGCTGATGTTTTATTAAAAATATTCTATTACTGACAGCCACATACAAAAAAGATACAGAATGCTAACCCATATAAATCCCACACCTTTATTTCTAGACTCCTGCTCAAAAATACATCCAGTCTATGTCGATTCCCAGTGTCTCATGAATCCTTTCTTGAGGGATGGCACCTCTTACAATACACCAGTTTCTCTAAGTGAACAAGCCCAAAACATGATTTTACAGATGCAATACTAAGACAATAATCATTTAGCATTGATAACAAATTAGTTTCTCAATATGTAACAAAAGGATACTTATAGAATTTCAGAAACATAAAATTATTACCAAGAATTATATAGCAGGGATGTTATGCAATTATTATAGTTTTGAACACTGAAGAGAAAATTAAGCAGATACAAAAGAAAAATTTAGGACTTTGCCTACTGATTTGTCTGTTCTCATAGAGTTTTCTAAGGACAAAATTACAAACAAGAATTTTGTGCTTTGGGGGCCCCAAATAATGAGCAAAGGATATGGATTATCCAGTTCAGGGAGTTTTTGTTAAACCTATTAAACTGTCTTTAATACTAACAATGCAAGAGGAAAACCACATGGACACGGCAGAGCCAAAGACTCCTCAGTGGGATCTTCTATCTGCAAATAAGCAGAGTTACATACTCCCAGCATAAATGTGTTACTATGTTTTTCAATAGGCAATCATAGTTCTAAAACTATGGCTGCATGTCACTTAAAGCTGTGTGAGATTATTTTTTAGAATTCATTGAGATGATAAACGCATCCCCCAAAAAAAGCTGTTTTCTATCGCCCATTTACATGTTAAAACTATCAGCACTTATGTCTTAGAACACAGCCTCTACATTCAGGCTGTATCAAGAAACAGTATCCTGTTTCTTAAACCACACAGAAAAGAGTTAAATTACATTCTCAGATTGATGTCACCAGCATTTCTGTAAATAACAGAATTAAATTCTCGTAAGTACATCTACAATGACGTACAAAATTTGTACTTAGAAGCATTTTGATTGAGCAAATGTTTCAAAGCGTCAAATTTGCATCCGAAATTATGTCCTACACTGTTACAAATCCCAGAGACTAAAAGTGGAAATACACAGGAAACTAATAAATTTTCATTGCTATATAATCATCTTACCACTATTTAAAATCCACTGGTGTATATCACCAAAAAAATCTCATTTTTTGAGATACTGTGGTAGAAACACACACTTTAAATACCTTGTGGTAACTTCTAGGTTACAATCTTGAATGAAGAAAAAAGCACATTACCAAGACAGCTCAGTTCTGTTAAACTGTCATAATGTACTACGGGTAAGGAATATGGACATAAATTTATTATATGCTGTTATAGGCCCACCCATCTTAGGAAATTTACTTTAAAATAATTAATTTGCATCATGCAGCACCATAGGGCTTGTTAGTAGTAAAATGTATTGGATAGTGACCATTTGAAAAGAAAAATTAGTTTTATACTCTATTATAGCTTTTTATAGCAACCTTTGCACACAACTTGGTATGTTACAAATAATTTGAAGGCTAGGGGATTAAAAGCACTAGCTAGCAAATTCAGAACACGCCTGTCAAAACACTGCAAAGGCTTCCTCAGCCCATGAAAAGCAGGCTGGTCCCTCTAAAAATCACAGGGGAATTGTCCTTGTGATGAGGCAGCAGAGCCTCTGCCTTGTGCAGTAAGAGCGAGTGAGATTAAGCTAACTAGCTCAATCCTCCCTCTGACCTCCATCAGCCCCCTACAACAACCACGTGGAGACCACACCACTCTAACCAAGAAATTTCAGGATCATGGTGTTGGTTTTCCTCATGAAGGGGGGTTAAAAACTTGCTATCAGTGAGAGAAGAAGCTGCTAACAGACTGATGAAACTAAGCAGAGGCACTTTCTACAGAAAATCCTTACAGAATATTAGTAAGCTTGAAAAAATTCTGCTACATTTACACTGCCATTTACAAAAAAAACCCAACCAACCAAAAAATCAAAACAAAGATGGAAAAATAATTCATTTTTCAGACAGATTTCAACTAGAAATCCATGATGTCCAAACATATCCCACAGGACTGTTACTTTTTGCAGCATACAACATGAGATTGTATGAGCATTTAATATTAAGGTACCTGATAAAAGGAAATCTGCCATTAACAAGTTTAGTTTGGATTTCACTACTGTTATTCACATATAAACATTCACATTCAAACATGCATAAACTATGTATTTGTAGTGGTGTAAGAGTTTAGAAACAAGCAATGTCCTGCAATATTACAAATATTTAATTCAAGCAGATCTGGAGTACTAAGCTGCCTCCAGCTGCAAAGCAACACCAGCAATTGAGTAGAAATAATAGATGAGTGGACTAAACAGCAGGGCTGAAATACCTGAGCTCCCATGGAGCTGTTTATTTCCAGCAATCATCATTTCTCAGCGTTGGGAAATTTTCCAAGTTACTTGCAATCATTTTCAACACAAACCAGCTTTGACTAGGGAGAACAGTAACAAAACCCTTGACATTCCTAAAATATAATGAAATAACCAAACTTGAAACTTTCTGACTCTCGGCTCACTCCACAGGTGAGAAGATTTCACAGCTAATATGCAACACAGGGATCATTCCAGATCCAAAAAATGGAAAAATATCCATGGAAATTATTTCTGAGATTAAAGTCATTGGAAGTTTCTATGAGCATCTTGTTGGAAAGGCATTTTGGTATGACAGTGGGCAAAATTAATCCCCTTTCAAGGAGCCATGGCCAATACATATAAAGTTACAATAGTGATTTTTCTGAGGTCTGCAGAGTATTTGTAAGGAATCCGGATAAGATAACCTAGAACAAGTCAAATCTCATGATACAGAGGCTTTTGCTGAACAATTAGCACAGACTCCAACAGAGACAGCAACAGCTGTACTTATGCATCCTGATCTACTCCTCTAAAGCAGCTACGATCTTCACAATATTTTTCCATCTTGATCATGAAAACTGTAATTTAACCAAGGGGAAAAAAACCCATCGTTTTCTTGATGAGCTTTCGCTTAAAGCCTTAGAATGGATAAATCAAACCTACTATAGCTCATGAGAGGGACAGCACTTGATGGGGATCCCTCTTGTTGGAATCATAGTGAACGTTATAATTCCAGAAAATGTTCCTCAACCAGGCAGGCTGAGCCCACCCTCATGAAAACAGCATTTCACAAGATGTGCTACCTCCCTGTCGTATGCCAACAGCAAACTACAAGATTTTGTTTTTCACACGGACTGCTGGAGCTCTGCACAAGGCTCTCCCCAGCTGTCTCTCAAAAACAAGCTGCTCCTGCAGAAAAGGTATGAATCACTCCCTACCTGGATTCCACCTAACTTAAAGCTTTCAAAACAGAAATTACAGCTGTGACCAGCAGGCATAAAGGACAGAAAGCAGTTGCCAACTACAGATGTTAGCACTCTGCTGAAGTGACTGAGAGTCCTCCACAGATGAGAGATGTTTTTCTGTGACATTTACCTATGATATAGTACAACCTCACAAAATCTGAGGTTTTCAGGAAAATGAGTTGTCACCATAATCTGAATCTCTGAATGCTGTGCATTATCTGAATGACACACATCATGGTGTTAGGTGAAACTGTCCAAATAATCCAGCACGGAACATGGTGAAGTCCTCACCATGAATCTGTTTCCAGTTCTGGTTTTACCATGTAATGGGAACAGATTACCTTCTTTCCTGAATGCAGAGCAGCAAGCTGTCTCTGTGACTTACCAAGTCTGCTTACTCTTTACCATGACTTACACAGTAAGCATCGCTCCACGGGTTACAGCCATTTCTCCCTTTCACCCAGCTGCGACTGACAAGAACTTAAGCAAGAACAGCCTCTGGAAACACAGGACTTGCAGCTCCATAAAACTTGACTTGTATCTTCTCCAGCTAAGCATCACTGTCATTCAACCAGGACCATGCCACCAAGAAAGAGCCAGAACAACATACTTCACAGCAGCGCTCTCTGGCCATGTCCACACTACTGCTTAAACCACGATGGATCAGAATCTCC
The DNA here is from genome assembly GCA_036785705.1 of Acanthornis magna. NCBI lineage: Eukaryota > Metazoa > Chordata > Aves > Passeriformes > Acanthizidae > Acanthornis > Acanthornis magna. Next base: position 13,327,421 of record JAWUZG010000012.1, read on the forward strand.
ACTCCCAACAAAACTGAAGTTTCAGGATGACCAGCTCCTTACCTGCTTTTCAGAAAAGTCACTCATCTTTGTCTAGGATTGAAAATTGTATTTTACTTAGAAACTTGGCTCAAATGCTACCCCTACTGCATAGCAATGGTCAAAAAACAAAACTAGACAAAACTCCTTTTTAGAATTTTAAGCTTTTATCTTTATGAAACATGGACCCAATGTTTATTTTTTCTTGGGATTCTTCGTGCTGCCTTCATGGTAGCTCAATCTTTTTTTCCATTAAGACTAAAAGAATTTAAATAAAACAATGGCTAAGATAAAAACCTTAGAGGAAAACTAGCAATATTTTAAAAAGGCTTTTAATGTCATAAACCCATATTTATTAGTATTACTCTACTATATAGTTCTGACATGTAACTTTAGCTTTTCCCTTACTTCTCTTTGCTGAATTTCTGGTACACAGGACTCCCTATCTTATCTAGGCGTCTTTATAGATATCAGCTTACACAGATATGGTAATAACAACTATTTAATTACTAATCATTGTAATATAAGAATACAAATGGTCAGCCTCCAAATACATTTTGAGATATCAATAACTTGAATACCTGAAATGCTGAAGAGAAGGCATCATGCTGTAGCTAATGACAATTCTAATCTGAATCTGAGTGCAGCAGACAGAATTTGCATCTCTTCCTATTCAAGCAATGCCCGCAGTCCTTGTACAACTACTAACTTTGATTTATGCTCCAAGCATGACAAGGATTAGATTAGCACAGCTCAGTACAATGAACTGAGCTCACAAACTGGATCCAGGGCTCAGGAGCTTCATGATGTTTTGGTGGCATAAAGCACATTCAAATCTGCAACAGGTCCTTTGGCATGGAAGAATAACAGCATCACATTTGCCATAGCTTCCCATTTTCCAGTGCCAGAAGTACCCAAACTCTTGTCTAAGAAATCAACTCCCATCAAGGATCAGACACAAGCACATGTAATTTTCCATGCCACCTTCAGGTCAAGCAAGGTTGGAATGACTTTAAGCATTCTCCTTCAACCAAGTAAAATCATCCTCTAGCAAAGCTTTGCTGCCTGAAACACAACTCTCTAGAAGGCACGGCAAGAACTCCTTTTCACCCTGTCACAGCTGTATGACTATGTGACATTTCCCTCCCCTTTCTACGTGTGCTGCTACTGTGCTGCGCACTTTATTTGCAACACCACTGGCCTGCTGAGGGTGTTTACTTCTAGGAGACAACTCCCTTATTCCAGGTAAAGTCTTTCCTTCTGCCTGGGAAGGGAAGGAGGAAAGGAAAAAAAAAAGCAGTATTGGCAGGGAAAAAAGGACCTAGAGAAACATTTCTCCTTCTCTTCAAGAAGAGTTAGTGGAATCTCACGATTAGCATACAGTGTTACTATAAAGAGGGCTTGGCTGATCCCATACAAGCAGAAGGTTGTCATAACCCTTATGCTTTTTTTCTTCTTGAGTTTGAATTGTTGCACTTTGAAGAGTTTTAAGATCTCTCCTCAAGGTCAATTTTATCAATTATCTCTGTCTTTATCAAATCTGGATATAATTACTGTAGTTGGCTCTGAGAGGAGAATGAGACCATTTTGAAGTCACTGTTGTGCAGAGCAAGTGTGATGTCCTGCATATTATTGCAAACCTTGCAAATACTATTTTTAAATATTTAAACCATTTATTAGTCCATATTGTATCCTCAGGGACAGCACCAGAGATCTTAAGCCTTTGGAAGTGCCCTGCATCTTTTCATATGTCCTCACTGTTTAGTTTAGACTAACATACCTTTATTATTGTGTATGTACAAAAAGAAACCACAAAGTGTAATAGCCTTTTGAAAATACTGCTTTTTTGTTCAAAGTCTCTACTGAATTCAGAATTTTGATGAGTTGAAGTAATGGTAGTACTAGAATAATACTGAAGTTGTAGAGTTCACATCCAAATTCTTCCAAATATATATTTTAAGATATACACTTTCTTTAAGATGTGAGGAAGCAAAATTCCTCATAAAAGCTGTGTACAGGGAGGGGTTTTCACAACAATGAACAGCCTAATCAGAGTGAAGAATCCTCAACTGAAAGCTCACAAAGGGATCCCTCTATCCTTTCTCCATTTTATCAATTCTACTTTTCTCGATAGGGGTGTCTCACCAGAGAACCTGAAGAGTGAAAGATTTAAGTATAGGACTGAAATCCATCAAACCCAGGCTTGTGGTCCAAACCCAAGCAGCTGTCAAACCCAGAGACAGGAATGTATGCTCACTTCTGCCTAATAAAATTTGAATCAAACACTTTGCATCTGATTCTCCATGTGAGCTTTTATGCAAACTTCTAAAGTGCAAGGAATCCTGGGGTGGAAGAGCTATTCTGAGAGCTTTCACATAGTTCATGTAATTAGGGAAACCACTTCCTTTGATTGTAAGTGTTCAAAACAGCTGAATTTCTTCTTTCAAAGGACTCTGTGATTTGGGTCATCTCTTTTACTTGCTCTTTTATGTTTCTCAAGATGAGAGGTGAAACTGTAAAGCACATTATTTAGAAAAAAAAAAGATTCCACTTTTTGTTTTAGGGATTGAACTTCGACTATTCAAACGCTTGTCATTTGGAAATCTATCTTTCTTTCCCTCCCTCTGTTTCCTCCCTTTTCTGATAAGCTCTTCAGTGGCTCAAGCGAATATAGTCCAAAATGCCAATTTAAACCTAAGGGAAAACTGAAATACGGTACATAAAGGAAAAGGGACTCTCATTTTCCTTTGTACGTTTGTGGTTGAATATGTAATTATAAAGGAGCTCTAGCTGCAGGATCTCAGTCTCTATGTCACGTTTACTTTTTCAATGGTTCTAAACATTGACCAAGCAAAAAGGCAGAAATACATATTTTTAAAAGACAAACAAAGCAGCTGCCCTGGTCTTTGAAATGGGTTTACAGGTTCTTCGCTTCTCAAAAAGGGAACTCGGGTGACAGCTTCAAGGCAATGACCATGTCACCAGAGCTAACAGCCGATGCCAGTGTTGCTACAGAATCAAGTGTCACTCACCCTGAATTTCTTGAGTCAGGCACCCTATTAGTGCTGTTATTTCACATTCATCTCACTGACAGCTGTAGCAGGCAAGGAATAACCTTCTTCTCACAGCATAGCACAGAATTATACTAATGAAAAGGCAGGAGATTTCATACTGTAGATTTCAAATTTATTAAGTAAAAACAGAATGTTTGTTGATCCTAGGAGGACTGAGTTTTATTCCCAGACACTGAAAAATTGCAGGACTCCTTCCAGAATTATAGCACTTACAGGGAAGCGGTTTGCAATGGGAACAGAGTACACCGCTCGGAACTCTGTGCCAGAAACCACATTACTGCCAACTTTTGCACAGGACAGATGAGACACTGGCTTGGAGAGATGACTTTACAATAAAGACTCTGGTGCAAATACACAAACAACCGAGAATCCAAAAGTTAAGAGCAGAACTCCTAAATGTGTGGTCCTTTTGAGTGGGGTCTGGATCCTGCATTTGCCTTTTTGGGCTCTCACAAACTCTTAGAGGGTAATAACAAGGCAACATCCAAAAGAAGGAGGAATTCAACAGCTCCAAATTGCAGCCATCTGTTGCTACATACTTACTTCAGACACAACACCCTCAGCATAGGGAGACACATCATTACAAAGAAGTCAAAAAGCCCTTTCCTTGGTTTAGGAGATTAAAAATACACAGCTCACAAAAACGGAAACCCACCAATCACTACTTATAAGCCATCATTTTTGAAAGGATTGCCTCAAATGTATCTAACAGTAGTAAAATTAAAGCTGTTACAAGATTAGACAAGAAGTGATTTCTGCGCTTTTTCCCCCCCCTAACTTCACATAGGTATGCACTACACTTTCTCAGCTCTATGATTCTTCCAAGTAAGAGGAAAAAAAACCTCTTGGAAAATGTCACTCATTCTCTCGAGGGTGCATCAACTAGTTTATTTTAACAAGTTTCCAGAACAACCTACTCATCTCCTACTCTGCCTCTGCCAAACAATAATTTGCAGAGCGCCTCAGCTTCCATTGAAAGGCTGCCACACGCCCAGCCTGCACACCTGCCTTTTGGTTTCCTACCTTCCAGGAGCAACTTGGTACAAGCAACTGCATCTCATCTTCTGGTATCTATCAAGAGCTTCCTCGTTTCTCCTGCAACAGCTCAAGGGGTTTTACAAACCATGTTTATCTTTGATGCGGCTACTGGAAAATCAGGTGCCCAATACATAAAACCCAGAGCTATTGGTCAGTCATGTATATCATGAGGTTTTTTTCTCCCTTGCCTACGTCATTAAGCCACAAGCAACCTCAGTTTTCAGAAGTTTTGGAATAAAATAAATTAGCAACCAGAGGCAGAAGAGAAGTGGGAAGGTGTGTAGCACTGTTCCCCTTCAATGACATCCAGGGGCCAGACTCTACTTTGCCAAGGAGGTGCAGCCATAGGGGGACCCTCCTGTGTGCAACACACCCAGTTCCCTGGTGGAGCTGGCTTTTTAAAACATAATTATGCAGAATGCAGATTCTCTAAACATTAGTCTAATAAGAAAACATGGATTTGCAAATAGGATTCTTCCCCAGTAGCTGAACTGTAACAGATGAAACATTTAAAAAGAGAAACAGGGCAGTCTGGAGGCAGCTGGATCAGAAGAGCAGCTCTATATTTACCATTACCGGCCTCATTTCCCTGATGTGTTAGCACAATTAACTGAGTATAAAAGAAAGAGTTAATGTTGAAGCTGTTCTCTGGGCTCCTCTGCAGCCTCCAGCTAACATAAACACATCAAAATGTTTCCTTGTGACTGTTTACATTGTCCTCTTAAAAAGGAAACTTTCTCTATCAGCACCTTAGTAAGTGGCAATGGAAATATGAAATAACTTTTACAGTCTTAGTTGTGTCATTACATTAAAAAGACTGATTTTGATGCTTGCATTCAAGTTAGGGTATACATTTTTTTTTCTTCAACTTTATTTTCAGTGAAATCTTGTGTCCCAAACCATAACACAACTCCCATGCAGCAGGTTTAAAATTAAGGATTAAAAAACAAAACAAAAAAAAAAAAAGGAAGTACAGTAGGGACTATCTAGTTCTATAGAGCATTTTACTGCCCTCTTAAGAGCACAAAACACGTTGTTCAAAATTCCATTGCTACCACATGTGTGGTGGGTAGTTTGGGGACCCAGCCAAAGACTGTGGCCCCCATTCTCAGCTTTGAATCCACCTGTGAAAGATGGCCTCCAGGAGATTAATGGTCCCGGACTCAGATCATATCAACTCCACCACAGATCTCTGACTTCATCTGAACCATCACACAGGCATGCAACAACCCAGAAACCATGTAAGATCCAAACAATACTTCCACACGCCTCAAGAGCTACTCCGGATCATCAGAAACAATTTGTCATTCCGTATGCTGCAGTGAGTGCAAGTTATTTAATTAGCGTCCCCAGGAATTGCAACACCAACAGATTTCAATGTGGGTCACAGACATTTAAATTGTCAGCTGTCCCTCAAAGCACTCAAGACTCAAATATGCAATCACTTATCATCTCTCAAGTTACCACTCACCTGTCATTGTGATTTTCTACTTGTAACCTTGTTTTAAGAAAACTATATAGTTAAATAAATGTCTACATAAGTCTAACTTGAACCAATCCTCAGTTGCTTGAGCCTGCAACAGCCTAAAACACCACTTTGAGAAAAAAGGATTTCTTCTGTATCCATGAGATTTCTACAGCAAAGCTTCAGGACAGCTTAAACATCCAAAAATACCATTTTGCAGTTAATCACTTCAACAGAAGCTCAGGGTCAGAGAATGTCGTGGGAGGGGAAACAAAAGAGCTGCCATTTGATGTCAAGGGTTGCTGGCATGAAGAAATAAGCAACACAACCTCTCCTCCAAATTAAAAATAACAACTGAGTCCATGCAAAAATAAGACTGAAATGGAAGAAGCATATCTACAGCAAAATTTAAAATAAAATTTAAAGAAAAAACAGGACCAACCCTCCCCCCCCCCCCCAAAAAAAAAAACAAAGAAACAAACCAAAAAACCACACTAGGAAAAATGCCCTTAACAGCAGCTAAGTATCTACTGGAAACATGAGCAGCCCACTGTCAAACAAGAACTTGCAGCAGATTGACAGAATAATATTTCAGACAATATACAATGGAATTAAAATAATTACAAAACTAAAGAGTATTTAATACTATCCTAATAGGCTGCATGTTGTGGATGGCAAAAATTATAAGAAAGAGTGTTTTTAAACTATCAGAAACAGTTTTTCTCCCTATTCTAAACAACATTTATTCATAATTTATAGAAAACCAGTGTAAAAACTTGTTCACCTGCAGATGTTACACCTTCTAAAAATACCCCCCAAAAACGACAAACCACCAAAATTAAAGATAATTGAGATAAAAGGGTCCAAACCTCAAAGAGATATTCCTAACCCAGGGATCAGGCACACCGTAAGTTCCTGTGACTCAACCAAGCTAAGGAAGCGGTACCTATATTTCTAATAAGCAGCCCATGCAAGGTAATTTCACTTCTCACGAAGTTTAAGGCAATCGAAAAGACAACCAAGAGGAAGCATCAGACATATCTGGTGCATCTTAGCTTATTAATTTACCTGTTTATCAAAGTTGTTTATGTAGCAATGGTTCAACATTGGCCCCGAGTCAAGAGGACATGCGCACTTGACCTTTTACAATTTCAGTACAAAATCTAGTGGTTTAGACCACTGATAGTTATTATGTCTCAATTTATTCAATATAACTTTTGAAGCCACAGACTGCCAGTGTGGGCCCTGACACCACAGTTTCACTGAAGCTGATGTTCATATCAATTTAACCCCAAAATTGGCTTGATTTAAAAGAATACGTATACACAAGACAGTATAAGTAAGAATCTCAAATTAAATTGGTAAAAAAAAATCAGTAAGCCACACAACTTGTACTACAAACACTCATTATTTATATGAGGCAACTCTCAAAGATGTTACTCTTCTAATGAAAACCTTGATAGAAAAATGCTTAAATACACGAAAAAAAAAATCCACTACAATAAAATATAGCAAAATACAGACAAATGCATTTCTATGTCTGGACTGCTATGCTTCCAAGATTGTTTTAGGAGGGAGAGACAAAGGAATGAAGTTTCTTAAAACAGACGAAATGAAACTAATGCCTGTTCTTCGCAAGAATAACTGTACTCTGGCAATGCTACATCATCTTCCATTATACTGGTGTCTCCCAAATACAGGGTTTTGACAACATTTTTGGTTGCAACACATATGCCATGACACAACACAGTCTTATCCAAAGCATCCACTAAGAAAATCTCATGCAGTGACTTTCTTGACACATGGAAATACAACATTCATTTAAAAACTAAAGTCCTCCAGAAAATTATCCCTTGAATGAAAGCCAAGAATAGAGCAAATACAGAATCAGTCAGACTTACTGCAGAAGTCTGTCCTATCCAAAAATGATTTATTCTGCAAGATACAAAATACACAACAGCTGGAGCATCTGAAACAATTTTGACAACTTCCTGTCTATAAAGAGTTCCAAGTATCCTCTTGATACCTTTTGGGAATACCCTGGTCAGCACCAAGAGGAATGCTCAAAGCCAATTCCTTTACCAAAATATATCTAAAAACCCCAAACAGAGACCTCTGCAAAATAACCATTCTATAAAACAGAAACTAAGACATTTTAAGACACTCCTCTGATATAATAAATACAGTTTTATTTCCTTTTAGCTGCCAACAAGACATAGCAGTAAAGCTGAAAGGAGGTTGTAGCCAGGTGAGGGTCAGTCTCTTCTCCCAAGCAATTAGCAATAGGACAAAAGGACACAGTCTTAAGCTGCACCAGGAGAGGTTTAAGTTGGACATCAGGAAGAAGTTTTCCAAAGAAGGGGTGACTGAGCACTGGAATGTGTTGCCCAGGAAGGTAATGGAGTCACCATCCCTGGAGGTGTTTAAGGAAAGACTGGATGCAGCCCTTAGTGCCATGGTCTGTTTGACAAGGTGGTCTTAGGTTATAGGTTGGACTTGATGATCTCAAAGGTCTTGTCCAACCTAGTTGATTTGGTGATTCTGTATTTCTTTAAATGAATATAGGGCTGGGAGGGCTCCCATGAGATCACTTACTGTGATCTCTGTAATTTTTCAATACAGGGGCAGATAGCCCTTGAAAGTTCATATATTTGACTCCTACACCCTGCATAACTTCATACAGCACACAATCTAAGCCCTCTGTCCCTGTTCACCACTCTCAATACTTGCTGACTCAGACCTGAGACAGGTAAGGGACTAGAAGCTAGAAAGAGCTAATAGAGAAGTTAGAAAGAGCTAATAAAATAATAACAGAGCAGCAAAATTACCCTTCATTTCAGCCAGGACCCAGTGTGGAGAGTCATTCAAGGCTGGCACCAGAGTACCCATATCAGCAACAAACCACAAGGAAAAAGAACATCTACTATTTTTAGTCCTGTCAGTACTAAGTATCAATTTCAGTTTGTTTTGCTTTATTTTACTCTGTTGTTTTTCTCCTGTTACTCTTGAAAATCATTCCCAGTCCTTACTCTCATGACCCACATTAAAATTATCACATGCTCTCTTTTAGCACTACAAACATGAGTAAGTCCAGTGACATGCCTGTGGTTATACTTAACTCATCCCCTTCAGAAGGTACAGGCACAAATCATGTCTTCTGGATAGTCCTTTCCAGAAGTAGACCACAAAATCAAAAAAGTGACCAAGCTCCTTTATATTCCCCATGAAAATTTTTATGAAGCATTAAAATATCCCCTAAAGCTTACTGCACCCATATTACATACCAGAAACCCTGACAATATAAAATTAACTTCCATGGTAATCAGACTTCGGGCAATACAGCATCAAAACTAGAGAAAACATGTTTTTATTTTTGAGTCTTATAAAACTCAAAGGCATTATAGACAAGGCTGGACAAAGCATGCATAGTTAATCCTACTCTAACTTCTTCTGGGCACAAGTAAGTTCTGTTAGCTCTCCAGAAATATTTAAGTATTTCCCAGTGAGATTACAATTACATCTTACTGGTTTTTTCCCACCACTCTCCTGCAGTTTGTACAGACCACCACCAGCATTTTGAAGGAGTCCAGGAATATCTGTACTGCATGATCTTGTCCCCAAGTACCCTGGTTGTAATGGCTGAAGCTACTAGGCAATACTGCTGCCCATCAATAGCATGGAGACAGCTTATGGACCATGGAGAACTTTCAAAAGGCTGTGATATTAAAATTAAATTCAAATTTCAGGTGAAATTCCAGCAGTAATAAATCTCCTGGTGAAGAACCACATTCCGGATCACACTCCAGCTGCTAACAAACTGCCACCAAAAGCACAGCCTTCAAAAGCAATGACAAATAACAGGTGAACTTCAGAGATGGGCAATCAAAAGAGGTGAGTGCTCTTCAGTGAAAAGCTAACGTGGCAAGGCATAAAACAACATTTGTAACACTTCACTCCAGCAGTTATCTGCTCAAGATAATGGAGTCAAAAGAACTGCTAGCAATTTGCAGAATAAGGCCCCTGGCCCCAGTCTTTCCCATTCATTTCAGTGGGAGCCAAATTACAGGTTTATCCAATAATTCATATGAATCACTCACAAAAATACCAAATAACTTCCTGAGTAGTAGATGTGCGATTTTGTACAATGAGTGGACACAATTATCACTTAGGGCAAAAGGACAGATCCAGCTACAGGAGGCATTTCTACTCCTGCCACATGCATCATAAATATCATGGTGACAGTTTGATTTTCCATAAAACAATTCACTAAGAACTCCTGTTTCCTGCTTAAAACCTAAAACCACTATAGTGCTTGTATTAGATAGTAAAATGGCAACTTAATTTTCGTTTTGCTGCTATTTAATCAGTCAGGCCACATTCCAATGTTTTACTTAATCAGCACAAGTCTTGTCCAGTTTCAGATCTGATACTCTAATCAAGGCCTTGCAGCATATATATTTTTTTTTTCTTAGCAGACTTGTTTAGGTGTATTTTATTCAAATAAACACACATCTCTTCCCACAAAGTTGCATTTTACTGCCTGTCTATAAAAAATTAATGCCTTGCAGACGTATTTCTCAGATTTCAAAGAGTTTCAAAGCAGTCTGCCTGAGCAACACTCTTTCAAGCATTTGTAGGTTTTTCTAAGCACATATTCTAGTATGCAATGCTGGAAAAAAATTGCTTTGTTTCACATGTTAGAACTCGTTAGCCCCTTGGCTAATATAAAACCTTCAAGATCTTTGCCAGTTGTGATTGGCTTGTTTAATAAAACGACACACAGATACAACATATTTGCAGAATGATATCACAGCTCTATTGACTTGGCTTGTGCCCCTGGATTTGGCTGGCACGAAATGCCTCTGAGCAAGCTTTTCACAACTCTCCTATGTTTTCCCTCTAATCAGTTGTTATGGATTATTGGCAGCAGTTAACAGAAATACAAGACAATCAGTCATGGAGTTAAAAGGACACTTCCTTTCAAATAAACTAGAAAGAGTAGAATCACAGAACATGCCAAGCTGGAAGGGACCAACAAGGATCATTGAATCCAACTCTCAGCCCTGCACAGGGCCATCCCCAAGAGCGCCTGAGAGCATTGTCCAAATGCACAGAATTATTAGCTTTCTGGACTAAATGCATCGAAGTATCTACTAAACACAGATACATACAGCAAGTTACTTTTGTATTGATATCAGAACAGTCATTGACTCATCATGACTTTCAGCACAGTTCAGCCACAGACATTCATTACTGTCATCATTACAGATGAGGATGCTACATATGCAAATGTGACAGTCGTTAGGGTCAGAAGAGACCTTTCAGCCACCAAGGTTGGCCTCTGGTACAGGACAGGCCACTATACTTCAACAAGATGCTCCTGTGTTGAGCTCAACAACTTGATAAAAACAATTGTCTAAAAAGACATCTCAGTGAGAAGACAAAGAGATGAAAAGGATCCTCCATCTTCACTCCTTCCATTTGTAGTCTGTGCCAAGCATTACTCATCCTCACTCCTGATAATTTGTGCTTTTTTTCCATTCAAATTTTTCTGGCTACGAATTCCAACCACTAGTTTTTGCAGTAACTTTTTGCACTAGATTAAGTAGCCCCCCATTTTCTCCATATGAAAATACAATTTTTGTATATAAGCTCTTCCTTTTTAATTCTCTAAGGTGTTGACAGAAAAGCTGTGCCAAAGCTTGTTAGACTTATTTAAGGCATCACCACTTGCCTCTCCGCTGCCTTCCTAGAAAACTTTCTCTTGAAAGTGCCCATACCAAGCTGTTCCCATAAACTGTCTTGTTTAGTTCAAGTTGCAAATTATAACCAGTCTGAAGGAAAATAAATAAATCTGCGATGGAATGTTCTTGCTCTCCTTCTGTCAGCTTAACCTGACATGATATTCATCACCCCCTCTTGACACCCCCACTCTCACTAATTTTCCACTCTGACTGTGTTTTGCAGATTCCCTTGGGCTGCACTTCCACTTCACTTATACTCTTTTAAACACAACAGAACCACATCTGCCTAATAACAATTTTCCCAGTGCCACATACCAAGATAAAGTATGCCTGGTTCTTATAAATTACTTGATCCTGATTTGCATATGCAAAACAATTAACCTAATATGCTCAATAGCACCATGATCTGAGCTCTTACTTAGCTGCAAGTCTTCATTAATCCCTAAATAAACCCTTAAATTATAATAAATTTTTTCTGGCATACAGTTTCCTTTTCCTACTGTATAACCTGTGTTCCTTGCTACTCCAAGCTGAACTATGTGTTGGGCCATCTTAAAAAAACACAGTTTTGTTGAATAGTCCAACTGTGTCAAGTAATACACAGGATGGTTCTTTCTCATTCTTTTCCCATTCCTTTAAGTTTCAGGCCATCACAAGATGTAGTAATACTGTTTTTAAATTTACTTTCAAAAAATGCTTTAAAAACATAGCAACATGTCTAGCACAGATACAGGTGTAACCCCATCAGAAACACACGTGTTCAATAAAGGAATTTCACTAACCCCAACTGAGATCTGCCAGTCAGATGATTTTTAAGGAGCGTGTTACTGATATTGCATAGCAATGATTTGACTTGTCTTAGTGTATCTTTTGATATTAACAAAGAGTAGAAGTAAAGAGAACAGCACAAACTGACACTGGACAGGATGGATAAATCTTCCACTGTCGTAGAAAAATCATGAGACCCTTTTACATTATTTTAGACAACAACGTGCTTAATCATGACCAAACATGCATATCACATCACTAAGCATGATGCAATCATGGCAGCTCGGCTGCTGCAGCAGTGGATGAACTTTGGTGTCTGATTATTACTAAGCTTATTATGCCTAGCACTGCTCTGCTGTCCTCCAGCTTGTAACTGTCTTCCTAAAATAGTCTGAGGATACTGTATACAAGTTAGATATAGACATGCTGGAACAGCAGTCCAGTAACTGCTGTCCATCAGTACATTGCTGTGTCCTCACTGCTCCATCTGTGGCAGTGACCAGCAGGCAGACTGGAGCGCTGTAAGGACCACATACACCATGTCTCTGCTGAAACTGTACAAAGCTGAGGGGTCAAAAGGATTTTTAGGCAAATTGTAAAAGCTTCAAAAAAAAGCAAACAACAAACCAACCTTAGCTGGTAAAAGTGCACCAAGCTAATTCTGCCTTTTCCCTCAGGATTGCCAAGGACCAGTCCGCCTTTCCAGTCAGAAGACGCCCCGAGGGAAGGTGACTGGTAGAACAGTTGGGGTTAAAACTACCTCATTGCAAGACCAAGCTATGACTATGTGGCTATGACTAACTCGGAGCTAGTGGGGGTCTAGATCAAAATCTTCAGCAGGCAGGGAAGAGACAACTGTAAGCCTGTAGTGAGTGTAGAGACATGAACCACAGCCCAGACGTCACGAGTGGGGTAATGACAGTGAACACCACCTCTTCCTATCTAACAACATGCCAGTGGTATCAAGGGGATATATCAACCCCAATTACTAGCTCCACAGATGCAGCCAGCTCTCCTCCTCCTCCTCAGGGCCAGGCAGAGGAGAGCTGTGAAACAAGAAAAGTGGGAGAGAACAGTGAACAGTAAAACAATAATACTTTAAATCAATTGCCTCAGCTTGGACTGCTCAGTGTATCTTTACTGTAACATCATCAATTATGAGGTTTTGAAATTAAACAAACAAAAATCCCAGGGCAGTTTGCCTGCATTACCTAGAGGATAGAAAATACTAGAAAACAATTTTCACTCTTGTTACCACAGCAGACAAAGTGAATGAAAAGTAAACTTTTACCTCTTTTTCTATTTTGAGCAGCTTTTTTACTGCCACCTCCTTGTCCTGTGAAATCCATCGGGCTCGGTAGACACTCCCAAAACTCCCTCCACCGCAGTTCTCAAAAAACTGCAAGTCATCAAATTTAATTTGCACAAATGAAGCACTGGTAGACGACATCTCATAATGACAAAATATACCACAGCAAAACCTGTAAAGAGAAAAGCTTTCATTAATGCACATGCTCCAAGGATTTATGGAATTTCTTACCCATGCTCAGTCACCCCAAAATCAGAATCATAAGCACACTAAAATAAAATCCACAGGCCACAGGAGGAAAAGAGCCTGGGAACTTGCACTCCAACAGGCTGTGCAAACGTTTGCATATTTTGCACAAGCTGTTGGGAGGAGCTGGGGGACAGAAACAACTAACAGTATTCCTCAGAGCAATCCTGACGTTTCCCGAACACCTTGGAAGCAGCTCTGCAAAAGGCAGGCCGTCGCTGCGTTGCCTGTGGACAGACAGGAAGCGTGCTCTCTGCTCCGGGTTGCCTGCCCGCTCAGGCACGCCAGGCACGCTGTCCTCCCGCCGCGATGGCCACGCACGAGGCACACGCCACCCCGGCCAGGCAGGCCGCCTTTGGCTGGCCAGCAGGGATGGCCGGCCAGCAGTGGCACCTTGGTACACACGCCGTGCCCTGCCAGCGCTCCGGGAGAGCTCACAGCACTTTGCACAAGGATGTGGAAAAACCTGGCCATGGTAAATCTCTCTTCCTGAGTGACTCAGTTCTGTTTGCACGTTGTAACAAAGCGCAAGTACAGGGTAATTCATCTGGGTTACAATATGCGAAATTCTGCAGCCTGTGCCAAGACTGGTGTCGGCAGTTTCAAGGGATGATCCCAAGTCTGCTGACAGGGGAACAGAATGTCCTTCCCAGAGATTTCACGGCGATAAAGCTTATGGCTGTAGCAAATTTCAAGAAACACTATCACCTAAATGCATGAACAACGACTAATTTTAGGTTTCTTTTTTTAATGATGTAAGATCAGAAAGCTCAGGTCTTTAGTGTGACTGGAAGACACGGCATCCTTGAGAACCATCTGCAAGCCTGCCACAGGTTCAGTTCAGATGCACCAGCATAGAGAAAGTAGTTTCAGTTATCAGCAAAAGCTACTATACTTGCTGATATAGTATACGTGCTGATATACTTGCTTGTCTATAACAGTAGATTTTACAGAATAAAATGAGAGATGTGTTTTAATAAAACAAGCCAAAAAAAGAACCAGAGATCTCAGGTTGATGGTGAAAACTACACGTCCAATTTCACTCATAAATTACAGTACCAAAACATACTATGTCTTCTGGGAACCTCTAGTCACTAGGGTTTTTTGAGATGAAACACAGACATTATGTGTTGTCCACAGCGGGGAAACACACCTGTAATATTCCTAGTAGTGTTGACTGCCAGAATCCCTTTATGCCAGTTCCTTCTATGACAAACACAAAGGCATTATTTGCCCCCCAGCTCTCCTGATTGTGCAGCTAATCTGACTAAAATTTTGAAATATCATTTGACCAGGAATTTCTGCCACTATTTGGTCGCAGCTATTCTCCAAATGACAGATGACAATATAAACACTTTTCTACACATAACACAATATAGAGCCTTCTCTGAAACTTCCTGCTTCATTTTATATCTCTTGACCACCCATAAAGACAAATGCTGATCAGACCATGACAACTTTACTATGATTACAGAAGGCTCTTTAGGAAGGAGCAGACTTCAAGCCTTTCATGGACAGCCAGCCTGCAGAGCTCTCGGGAAGGGAATATGAATGTTCCCACCCCAGAGCTGCAAGTCAGAGCCGGGGCTGCCAGTGGGATGTGAAATAAAGTACATTCTTCCAGTGCTCTGCAGTCCCTTTCCTAACACAAGTGCCTGAACTCTCCTGCTGACCTTCTGTTCTTGTTTTAACCTTGTTGCTGTTGTTAATTTCCTGCCATCCCAGAGTCACCTTTTGCACGGCCTGCACACATTTTCTTTAGAGAAAGCTCAAAGGAAAGGCAATTGGTCAATCCTACAAACCAAGAGAGTAGTGAACATTTTAATGTTCTGCTCTTTGCCAGGGCTGCTTAATTAGTAGATCTTCAGAAAAAGAAGTTCATTTGCCTCGTTTACTCCAGCAGTTACTCCAAGTTCATGCTGTGTACATTGTGTCTCAAGCATATGTGACACTTTATAGGCAAATAAAACAGGTTGACTTCCCAACACAAAGACCTCACAATTTAAGGCCACAGCCTGGCACATATTTACGCACACAGGTAATCATGCTCGAATGAACAATTTCCTTACTGACAAAAGAATGAATTAGAAGAGTGATGTTACTCACAGGCAAAAGCATATGCACCAGCTGGACCATAAATTTAACAGGAAAGTGGGAACAGCTGATAACAGATCATTGCATTTGGGATGGCAGAAGGAATAGGACATCAAGTGAAAAGAAAAATACATCCCCAGAAATACATATTTCTGGCCTTCACTATCTGAATTCAATAGTTCTGAAGAGCTGTCAAATTATTTAACATTATTTTTCACCCAGAATCACCAAATCAACCATACAAACTAGTAAATTATTTGATTTCTGAAAATTACACTAGCATAGAATAACACGCACACCAAACACTTGACAAATACAGAGTACTTTTCTGATGGGCTCTCCTTACTGCTTCAAACTTTACCTAAATTTGCATGTACTCACAATGCAGTGCCTGGCACACACGCTTTTGCAGAAGCTACCATTCATTCTTTAAACACCTTCCCAGTTTCAAACTTACCTACAGCAGCCAACCAGCTGCAGATCACAGGATCACACAATCAGTTAGGTGGCAAGACCTTTGAGATACTAAGCCCAACCTGTGGCCAAACACTACCATGTCAACTACACCATGGCACTGAGCGCCACATCCAGTCTTTACATAAACACATCCAGGGACAGTGATTCCACCACCCCCTGGGGAGCCGATTGCAATATCTAATCACCCCTTCTGTGAACAAATTCTTTCTAATGTCCAGCCTAAAACCTCCCTTGGCGCAGCTTAAGACCATGTCCCCTTGTCCTGTCACTGGTTGTCACGGAGAAGAGGCTGATCCCTGCCTGGCTACGACCTCCTTTCAGGTAGTTGTAGAGATGCTATAGGGCACCAGCATACAATAAGTTAATGTTATTTAAAGAATGATTCATTGGTTTGCATCAGGTTCTTCCAGATGCTTTTTTCCAGAGAAAGTAGAGGAGATTTACAAGGGACATTCTTTATTTAGAGATCTGTAATTAAAAACAGCCTACATTAGTCTTCTCCTTCTAGATGAAACAACAGACCTGTTTAAACATTACCGCATGCTTTTGGATTCAAGGTAGTTAATCCTCAATTAGAGAGATCAATCTCTTTGTTATGTTTGAGAAAACAACTGTTTAGATTACCAACTGCAAGTGACAAATCCACACACAGTTATTAACTTGTCATCCTGTTTTAAAGATATTTAACAATCTGAGTTTATACCATTGGTAAAGAGGAAAAAAAAAAGATCAGGTATTTCATTAAACTCCAGTCTTACACTTGCATCCGAAACAAGCATAGCATTTCAACCATGTGCAGCACTTTTTCGCATCTTACACTTCTGCAGCCAGGAGAGCAGACCTCTGCAACACGGCCTCCCAGCCTGGGGCCGGGGGCATTACAGCAACTCTCCTGTGCACAGTTAAGGAGGGTTTGGCACCTGCACCCTCCTTCCCGACTCACATGATTTCAGGTGTTAAAGTACCACCGCTGCGTAGCAGGGAAACACTACATCCACTTTGTTGCTTATTCTCGATTAAATGAAAATGTGACAGTTCAGAGACAGCAAATGACAGGTATTTCAGGAAATAATTCAACTGCTGGTTATTTCAGTTATTCCTATGGGATCTTACTGGGGAAAAAAAGAATTTGCTCCTTCTTCTGTTTTATTTCTAATAGTTAACATAAGATTGTAATCTTGCAGCAACACCTCCATCTTCTCCTGGCTCTTTTTTTCCTCATAGTAACTTATATTCGAACATGCTGTTAGAAGCTGTTCATTTCATACCACAAAGTAACAGATCTGAGTTGCATCTGCTAATGTTTAACATTTGAAATTATTATTTAACATTAGTACTTAACATGTCAGGACTCCATGACACAGAGTCACTTTGCACAGTACACTAACGATGCAGGTGTAGGAAACCATCTGCCCGTCACTGGCTTCTTATGATTACAGCACTTTAGGGGATTAACCCATGTGAGGGTCCTGACCCTGCTGAGGTCCCACATTAGCTGCTCCCCCTAGACCTCCCAAGGCAAGGGAACCCACAGGCACCCAGGCTGCAGATTGACCCTGCTGCAGGCTGCCCTGCATCTTACCACAGTAACACTGTAAGAGCCCAACACAGACACACCTCACAGCTCCCTACAAACAGGCTGCAACAGAGGGGAAGTGCTGCCATGCCCAACACTCTGCTTCATTCCATGTACAAGACCCTTCTATTTGCCATTCAGCTACTGCTCTCAGAGTATAAAGAGCTTCCAACTTGAGGGACTTAGAGACAGGAGGGAGGAAAGAATTTATAAATTACACAGTAACTACAACTCATATTTTGCTTAATGCATGACCGCAAAACCAAAAATTGCATCCCTCATCTTGCACATGCACCTGACGCTGCTCAAGTATTCAATTACTCCACCAGGAGCACCCTTTGTAATTTATTACGTGGAACAACCATGCAACTCCCTGCCCCTCACTGTACTGCGTGGTTCCACAAAGTAGGATTCAGTGCTTCTTTCAGGAAGGCACACTGCCAACATATTGCCAATAAAGTAGTAGCACACCACACTTGTGCTATCTTAAAATACACAGCTGAATGTGCCAAGTTTCCTTATTTGGCAAAACAGCCCAATTGCTTTCAGGATCTTTGACCATCCATTTTTAGACCCAAATCATCCTTTGTATGCAACATGGCCTACAGTCCTTGAGCATACCAACCTGGAATTTTTCAGCAGCATATTTATGCCGTGTTAAAATATATGTAATATTAAAAAGTCAAATTAAAAAGTCCAACTAAAAACTCCACCTTCAAACACCACAACATAGTTAACCACTGTCTTGTCCAAACAGAAAACAGAAAACAGAAAAGGAGTTGCAGTGATACTGAGCTACAAAAGACACTTCAGAAAGAAGTTTTTATAAATAAAAAACCCCTTAATCATATAATGAACTGCTGATGGATAAGATGCAAACAAACTCCAAGCACAAATCCAAATTAAATACATCCTAATCTTCTAATCTCCCAATAAGTTAAAATTAAGCCAACAATCCCTACAACTCCTAAACTTTCTTAATCAGACTGAGCAGCAGCCCTGCAGATGGTGAGACTGGAGGCATGGCTCTGCCTACCTTAGTTACAGAAGCAACAACATTTGAGCCTGTCCTTTGTCAGAACCTGAGAATTCTGCATAACTTCCATTAATAACACTTCTAATTTTATTTTAATTTATCTAACCATTGCTACAGAAAAAGAGCTCAACTCAGCCTAAACAGTTTGAGTACTGCACGAAAAGAATAATTTTTAAGTCAAGCTGTGTGAATGGCAGAGACCGAAGGCTTTAAAGGCTTCACTTTAAATAGAAAACGTTTTATCTCAGAAAACCCCTAAATTGCTCACTTCGCTTACATTATACCTTGTAAGTGATGCCTGCCAGGAGTACATACATGCATGCAAGTACACAACAGCATGCAACAAAGACAAGGCAGCGTAACCTGCATCCAGGCCCACAGCACAGCTCAATCCCGGCACAGGCCAGACTGCAGCACCCGTGCCTCAGTTTTGTCACTGTTTCTGTCTTCCCCTCACAGTGAGCCAGGCTCTCCAGGGTTACCCTTATTCACACAATGCCACCGGTATGCAAAGCACATTACGGACAGATAAAATAAGTAGGCTTTTGAGGACTTAAAATTTCAGGACAAAGTCCTGAAAACATCTAACTGCATGCCTCCAGCGGAAAGCGATGATGATTTCGGGCAGTGACCCAGTTAATCCAGTGCTTTCAAATTATTTCTGCTTCTGGAATTTAAAAAAAGTAATGATCCATGGCTTTCCCGATGGCTCTGTCGCTAAAACTCCCAGCAGAGCATGCTGGACACAGGGGTAATAAATGGCTCACACACACGCCTTAATGAAAGAGCTAACTTGAGCAAACACAGCAAAATCAAAGAACGACAGCTTACTTTAAAAGTAAGGGAGAAAAGGAAAACACCGGAGGGAATGCAATTCTCATCTCAAATCCCAACCCGCGGGATTTTATGCCCAAAACAACAGCAAAATGCAGCAGGTGCGCTGCCTTTGAAAAACAGTCTAAGGAGCGCAGAGGTGGCCGAGGGCAGTAGCCCCGGCCGGACGCCGGTTGCCCGTGTCCCGCTGCCCGCCCCCACGGACGGCTGCCGCCCGCAGCACCTTTCCCGCGCCGGGCGGCGGACACCGCTCTGCCCTGCCCTGCCCTGCCCTGCCCTGCCCTGCCCTGTCCTGTCCTGCCCGGCGGGGCACGGCTCGTCTCCCGACCCCCGTCCCACTGCGCGGCCAAGCGTGGGCGCCGCTGCTCCCGGGGGAATTTGGCCGGCGCAGCGGGACCAAAGCGACGCAAGGTCAGGCCGTGCGCCCGCCCGGCCGCCTCCCTTCACGGGGCTTCCGAACTTGCTTCAGCACAGGGAACGTCAAATCCGGAGGGGACACCCACGGCCCGGCCGGCCCCGCCGGCTGCCTACCGCCTCCCTCCACCCCGCCGAACGCGCACCCACCGCGCTGCCGCCCCCAGCGCGGCCTCCGCGGGGGGAGACTCGCCGTCCTCACCTTTCCCGAGGGGCTCCGGGCTGGCGGGACCCGAGCGGCGCCGATCCCGGAGCCGCCGAGGGAAGCTACAACCGGCGCGACCGCGTCTCCCGCTCCGTCCCCCGCGCTTCCGGTTGGTGCCGGGAGCCGGAGCCGGAGCCGCCGCCGCCCCCGCACCGCCTCGCAGCGGCGCCACCCCGCGCTCCGCGCTGGGCCCCGCGGGAAGGCGCGGCCGCCGCCGGCTCGGGGCCGCGGTGCCCCGCCTGTAGGGGGCGCGGTGCCGGGGCAGGGCGGGCGGTGGCGGCGCGGAGCGGCCCCTCGTGCTGCGGGTGCGGCGGGCGGCGGCGAGCGCGGGCCCTGCTCTGGGGCGCGAGTGACGGGCTACGGGGCGCGTGACCCCTCACGGCCTGCGCGCCCTGCGCCCACACCGGGAGCGCTGTGGTGGGGCTGGCGTGAGGCGAGCGGGATGGAGCATCAGCTTCACAGAACCACAGAATATTCTGAGTTGGAAGGGACCCACAAAGACTGTCAAGTCCAACGCCTGGCCTTGCATAGGACATCCCGAAGAATCACACCATGTGCATCAGTGTTGCTTCTTGAGCTCTGTCAGGCTTGGTGCTGTGACCACTTCCCTGGGGAGCCTGTTCCAGTGCCCAGCCATCCTCTGGGTGAAGAACCTCTTCCCGATATCCAATCTAAACATTCCCTGATACGACTTCAGGCCATTCCCTCGGGTCCTGTCACTGTTCACCACAGAGAAGAGATCAGTGCCTGACCTTCATCTTCCCCTCATGAGGAAATTGTAACTGCAGTGAGGTCTCCCCTCAATCTCCTCCATGCTGAACAGACCAAATACCCTCAGCCACTCCTCATACAGCTTCTTCTCAAGGCCTTTCACCACCTCTGTTGCCCTCCTTTGGACACTCTCTAAGGGCTTAATGTCTTTCTCATATTGTGGTGCCCAAAACTGCACACAAGGCTTGAAGCGAGGCCACACCAGTGCAGAGCAGAGTGGGACAATCCCCTCCCTTGCCTGGTTAGCAATGCTGTGCCTGATGCACCCCAGGACACAGTTGGCCCTCCTGGCTTGGACTGACCAGGGAGGATGGCCTCTGGCTGAGCTGTCTGCTTGTTGGTCAGCTATGCCAGACTTAGGAAGAGCCATTGGACCAAGCAGGGCCTGTTCTCTCTGGTGTTTCCAGTTGACGAGTGCAGCCCAGCCACTGCAGGTGGAGGGAGTCCAGGCACGGGGCTTTGCTGCCATGGCCACAGCTTTGGAAGCACAAGTTTCTTCCTTCCAGGGTTCCTGCTTCAGTCACAGGCAGTATGGCGAAATCTTTTACCAAAATAACCAGATGACAGTAACTTAAAAAAAAAAAAACACCTACCTTTTGTTGTTCTTGGGCCATGGGAGCTGGAATGGTGTTATCCCAAGATGCAGCATGTTTAGGTCCTGGGTGTCACTTGAAATTGCCAGGCTGCTATGGGTGAGGGTCTGGAGGGCCCAAGGAGTAGGAAGGGAGCAGGTTTGCTCCTATATCTAGTCTGCCTTTCAGGAATATGGAAGAAAAGGAGGACTTGACTGGCAATTGTAATGTCCCCCCTCCCTTCTCGATATTCCCTGGCTGCCCAGGTCAGGAATGAAACAGAGAGACAGCCCACCTCCACCCTATGAAGCCATACTGACCCCTTCTTATCCAAATGTTTTAATGGCATTGAGGTACTTGGCTGTTGCAGAAAACATTTGCAAATAGAATCAGCTTAGTACTGTTTCAATAGCACAGCTTACTGGTGTCACACTTAAAGGAAGTGACTCAAAAGACTTGGGGGGCAAACAATTTTTCTGCTGAGGTAAGCACATCACATGGCTGTGACAGCACATCAATGTAAGTATCATGCAAGATTCAGTGCCTAGTGCTGCTTTACTCTGCACTCCCCGGGTCACCTACTGGTGACTGCACACGGAGATTTTACATTCTTTGGAGACCTGCAGCTCCTCACTATCTCTCATATTTGACTGTTGTTACATGCGTGTGTAGATCTGCCATATAAAACCAGTTGTGTAGCACGATTCACAAAGAGGTGTGCAGCATCCCACTGAATCATATGCATTAACCGTTTATCTCGAAGATGTATGGTGTCAAGGTGAATCATGAAGAAAACTTTACTAATGAATCAAATATAATTATTTAACAGATATCAGAGGCTTTTCCCCATGTTATATTAGTTTGGTATGAGGGAGGATAAAAACCAGTTAAAACAGTGGAGCACAAGTATGCATTTCTGTGCTTAAAATAAGGCATTTCACTGAACCATAATAACTTAATAGGAGTAAAGTTCAGCAAGACCTTAAGCATTCAGTGCAGAAAGTATGTGAAGATGGTAAGAAAGTAAAAAAGCAGGCAGTGGTGACCCTCTTTTGCCCACCTGACAGCTTCAGTATTGCCAGGACAAGCAGTGAGGGAGGTCAGCATGCTTTGGCTTCCCCTGGATACTGCAGTTTCAGGCACTTCTTGTCTGATCTGGGAGTGCTTGTGCTTTCTTATGAACTGATATGCTAGTGAGCCTCCAGTCAAAGGTGCCACATTTTAAAAGAACACACAAATATCAAACACAAGTCATATGAAACTCATGCCCCGGAGGAGGAGAGGTGCCACATACTTAGTCTCTTAAATGCTGTGACTAAAGTGTTTAGGCTTCCTGTCAGAGGCAATTGGCAATTAGTCAAATGATTAAAAAATCTATTTGAATGTTAAATCACTTGTTTTGTAGGCATTTTCCTTGAGCGCATGCATTCAGAGGTCTCTTACCTAGTGTGCTTTGCCCAGGCATTTTTTCCATGGCTGTGTATCTGCAGAGCTGGGATTTACCATATGTGACTTTAGACCCTGGTTGCTGGGCCTAAATAACCTATTCCAGTAGCACATGGGAAATGAGGGGGTGGTTAATATTTCCTACTTCAAGAGTAGGAGTGCAGAGCCTGCACCAGGCAATGTGTTAATGTGCCACTTGTTTAAAACATGTAATTGCACCTGCTCTAGTAGAGGACAAGTGAGAGAAAGCAAAGGAATCTGCACAAGGACTGTCCAACCCCAGTGCTACACTGTTGTGAAGCTGGACTTATAACAACAAGGTTTTAAGTGTGCATTTTGGGGCTTGTACTCTTTCTGCCCTCTCACTAGTGAGACTGGATATTTTCAAGTTGTTCTTCCATTATCATGAAAACTAAATTAAAAATAGCCATAAAAGATCTGAAACCAGCGTAATAGCAGTTTCTTAGGTGGCCATACTACTATATAAAACAGTGAGCCAACACATGGTGGTATATTTCCTCTCCTTTTTGAGGCAGCAAACTCAAACAGAGAAACTCAAAAGTTACCTCTGGAGAGCTCAATCGTAATCTCAAGCTTCTTCAATTGATATGAAACCGGCAGAAAAAGGAAATATTTAAAAGCTAACAAAAGTTATTGTAAAGCAACAACAATTGGCAAAGGATAAAGGCAGCTCTAGCAACTTTTAACTCAATTTTGGAGTTGAAAGGATTCATATGAATTGTCTCTTTACGTCTCATCACAGGTCTCATGTAATGACGTCTCACTACCTTTCAAAATGGAAAATACAGTTTCATGCATGTGTCCAGGTAGTTGAAATGATCCTGCCTGCCAAAAGCATCAGGCACACCCCTGCCCTGCCTGTTGAGCCCTGTTCCTGCTGCTGCGCTGCCCACCTCACCTTCTGCCAGCCTGGTGTTTGCATGGCTGCACAGGGAACTCGGCTGTGCAGGAGAAGCTACTGCAGAGAGAACAGATCAATTTTTACCCAGAGCAGAATGCAGGTGATCAGGCAATTGAAAGCACAAAGGCAGGAAAAGAGCAAGGGCTGATAGAAGCAGCTGAGAGGGGATGGAGCCTGGAAGTGCTTTTTTAGCAGTAGTGGTGGTTTCTGCCAGCTTAAACTGTATGTGAAACTCTAGACTCTACTCCAGATAATTTGGAGGTGGACACCTGCTCCATATTTTTCAATTCTTCAAGGCTGGCCCAGAGTTCATCTCAGGCTTAATACGGAGGTTTCTTTGAAGCACGGCTGTTCCTCTGGTTGCTATGGCTTGCTTCCATTTCTAGCTTAAAAAATTGGCCAGAAAACATGGTAGAGGTCATGCCTGGGATATACCGGGAAGGTTGTACACACTGCTATAGGAGATGTAGCACTAGTGTATGCTAGTGTTAATCTAGGTAGTTAGAGCAATGTTAGCTGTAACAACCTGGTGGCATTAGTTTTATGCCATTTGTTCCATCAGGTTTGTGACCTGAAGAGGTGGACAAATGGCTAGCCTGAAAGCCCTCTCTACATTATTTTTGCCTGCTTTCCAGACTGAAATTTGTGCAGGTGTGTCTACACATGCTGCAATCACACATCTCTGCAGTTACACCCCAAAACATAACTAGCAGGATTGGTTTCACAACTAAAGGACAACTTGCATACTGCTAGCCAAAATAACCTGCCTTTTCTCTTTCTTGGTGACAGCACGTGGAAAACTAAGGAATTGTCTTTGGAATTGGCTCAGAGGCAGTCCTGCCATTCCTGCTATAAATGAGGTGGTGAGTGTGCACCCACAAACACCAGCCTGATGCTACATGCAGTCCCCATGCCCGCACAGCTGAGACTGTGATTTCTGTTTGCTGCAGCAGCCTAGTCTTTGGTGTGCTGTGGGAAATGGCTTCTTCCTGACTTTCATAGGGAATGAAGAAAGAGCTCGTACCAACCGTCATTCATCTATTACACCTATCTTTGTTGTTGTTTTCTCATCTGTTTTTTGGTTTTTTGGTTTTTTTTAAATTAGAGAGAAAAATAAGGATTTCGTGAAAGTGCCTATATGGTATATTTAACATTACATTATAAATATACTATTAAATATTAATTAATTATAAAATTATTAAGTGCAAAATTATTAAATATAGACCAGAATTATTAAATACAGACATGTGGCAGAATATGCTTGTGTGCAATGGGCGTGGATCAAATACCTGCTTTGTGCACAATGGTTTTCAGAACTGGCAGGCTACAGCTTGTACACTGTCTTTTGATCAGGCATGTGTGCAGTATAAAAGCACATATAACTTCTACAAAAATGTCAATATAATTAACAATGAGATAGCCATGAGATGGCAAAATATTAACAAGAAATCCAATTCTTGATTGTTTTACAAGAATGGTTTTCTTATCTTTTTCTGGCACCACAGTTTTTAGCCGATCATTATACTCAGCTGTAATCCACTCACTAGTACTCTGCTCAGCTACCATTTCATTACATACTTTTAATTTTATATATATAGCTCATACTCCTTCTTATATTAAATTTTGTGGTCCAATAGACTTAATTTGTTGCTCTAATTTTGGCAGATTTTTTCTCTAAAATGTAATACAGCTTAACACTGTTTTCTGTGTTTTAAAGCTATACTGAATTTATTGTAGCTGTGCTGATTTGTGTTTTCTAATCCACATTATTCCGAGCTCCACTGAAGCAACAGTCCCTTCATTTCAAAATTTTTTTCCAATAGATTGCTCAGTCACAGAGACTTTGGGGAGAGGCAGGCACAATTCCACCACCTGTGAGGACCACCAAGGGAAGATAACAACACAGAACTTTCAACAAATTATTTAAAGCATAATATTCTATTTTCTTTATTAAAACCAGTTATTACCAATCTATTTGGTACATTAATTAGAAACAAATCTGTCTATTGGAGATCACATCTTTTTTTCTCCTTGTACTTAGAGACTAAATAAGACTAGAAAATGTCCATAATGTTAGACTGCCTCAGAAAAGCCATTTTTTCTAGATAAATCTGTTTAGCTATATCATCTCAGTCCCTCTTCTTGGGATTCTAAAAAAAGGTGATCAATGCCCCCAAAACACAAGCACACTATTAGCAATGTCTAGTTATGACAGGAAGGAAGCAAAAATCCCTGCAAACCTCTTACTAGTTTCTGGCAACAGTGCTAACTGATCAGGAGCACCACAAAGGAGTTACATGCCAGACAACTGGAACAGGAGAAACACTAGGGCAGGAATTACAAATGGAAGGAAATGTTGGATTTCAAACAGACGCTAGACAGCAACCTGCCAGTACTGCAGCCCTCAAGGGTCAGTCCTACAGAGAATGAGGACATCTAAAGAAAACCCAAGGCAACACTGTCTCTCTGTTATCTGAGAACATCCACAATGCTGCCGACAGTACTCCTGTGCAGAAATAATGTACACCTGTGAAAAACCACAAAGAGTTGGCAAATACAGCTAGCGGGTTCACTTGCTGGCTTGGACAGCATCTGAAGAAAGAACTATTTAAAAACACAAGAGGTGGTGTTATAATGAGGAAACCATGGAGAGCAGAAAGCTTATGATTATTGACAGAAGTTGATTAAGAAATGGATTATTGTCTGTTAGGATGTTGGAGTATCTACTGTCACCTCCATCCTATGTATCTTTATGTAAATTTCCTTTAATTGAGGTATTCATTTACAATCATTATTTTCATTGGTAATGTGCTTTATTTGCATTTGAAAGCAAAAAGAGGAAAAAAATTAAACATGACTGGCTGACCCCTACCATGTGAGAAAGGGTTCGCTTTTTGTCACTCTGACCCAAATGGATTAGGGCCAGGAAATAAAGGTCAAGCTCTTACCAGTACCCCCATGTGTCACATTTTTATTACATGGAGTTTCCAAGAAAAATATTCCAATTTGCGTCAGTAATTATTCGTTTTGTATGCATTATCATGTCGGTTTCTGAGTTTATTTTGAATTCAGAAATTACCTTTGAGTGCCAAGCCTATTAAAAAGCAACCCTTTGTGAAACACCCTTCAGCAGTTAGATGTGATAGATTTTGTAGCTGTACATGCTCTTTTTTCCCTTTTAAGAATCTCCCCTTCTACAGCAGTCCCCCCATCACTTGAGTCATAAACCGCCAATACCGTGGTTGGCTTACGCTCCTTTGTGAATTGGCGAGTTGCTGCCTTAGTTAGAAGGTGTCTGAGGGCTGGAATTGCTAAAGCACGGGGCAGATGGGGTTGGAGCCAATCTCTCCATGCTGTTGGACAGCATGAGGTAAAAGTGTGTGGGGACGTACCCCAGGTGCTCCTCTAACACACTGCCCACAGCCAGAAGCCTGAGGTCAAGTTTTAGCCCAGCAGCCATATCAGAGAGCTCCCTGTCCTGCGGGACTTGGTTTGGGGCAGTGGTGTACCTTTTTGAGAGAAGCAGAAAGGTGAGGGTCCCCTCCAGCCCCTGAGGCTAGACATGTCATTACCCCAGCCCAGGGTCACCCAGGCTCACCACACTGCCCCGGGGAGACATCTGAGGGTGCCAGGGGTTCCATGGGCACAGCTACAGCCCTGGAGGCAGAGCTCCAAAGATAGGCTGCTAAAGAAGTTTCTGATTTTGCAATTTTAATGCTAACTTTTTAATCTGGTCATTATTTTCTTTGATTGCTAATACCTTGACCTCTGTGACAGCTGCTGCTTATGCCTGCTAAACTTTAATGCAGGCTACAGTAACGAACATTATGATTATTTGAAAAGGCAGAGTGTAATGCATTTCAGATTAACAGTGAAAGAAAAGCTATTCAAGTTAGAGGTTCACTTTGCCATATCACTCTATGCTGCTTTCCTTATTATCAGTACAAAAAATGAAATGAGAATAGCACATCTTTTAATTTCCTTCTACTATTACCTCTTGATTTGCATTCAGAGCTCCCAGAAGAAATACTGCTGAATTCAGAAGTAGTCTGTTTAAGCTGCATGGTGTTTAAAAATTGGTGGAAGAGATTAAGGTGCTGTATATTATGCAGTTGACCTTACTAAGAAGCTGTGTTAACAATTTAGATTTATAATTTTGTTAATTTTTTTTCCCCCAAGCAAAATTTATTATCTCTTTTGGTACCCCTGCAGGTTAAACCTTTTGATTTCTCTCTAACTTATTTTGTATGATTTCTAAATTATATTTAAACTTCTTGTACTTAAAAGGTTGTTTTGCCAGTGTCTCTGAAAGAAGGATTTTTTTGTCTCTGTCTCTCTTTGTAACTGGCCTGAAGAGAATGTGTGTCCTCACAGTATTTCACCTAGGAAGAAAGAACCCAAACCCTCTATCTGCAGAGTCCTGCAAATACATTTGAACTCTTTTATCTGGCACAATAATGTCTTTGTGGCCGATTGGGTTTGAACAAGATGTCTGTGGAAAATATTTTGGATCCTGCCTTTACCAAACAGTTGTAGCCTCCTGGTGTGCAGGATTCAAGCTTCCCTGGGTTTCACCTTTGTTCCCTGCCTTTGTCAGCACTGGGTCTGGTCATTGAGAAAAAGAACAAATCCTAACAAATCAACAATAGTGAAATGTGCCAGGGAGCTGTACCCTGTGACTCTTCAGGCTCTGCAGCCCTAAACAGAGGTGTTTGTGCCCTCTACTGCTGTCTGAGCAAAAAAATGTCAACAGTGGAACCCTGTAATCAAGACCATTTTCCAAAATGCCTAAGGTGTCACCATCCCAATTCAGTGGTCCCCAGCAGTGGATATTTATTATGGACACTGCCTCCTGGTCATCTCTCATCTGAAAACTCATACTACAGCTATGACTCTGCCAGTGAATAAAACAGGGTCAGGAGCTCTGGGGCCTGAGGCCAAGCAGCACAGACCGGCCATATCAGCACTGTATATAGCCTGTGACCCTCAGGCATAATCACCATTTAGAACAGGTTTTTATTTTTTCAGCCTGCAGTGTTGCAATGAGGATGGGGCCATGCTGCGGCGTTTATGCTGTTCATGCAAGTGGGTGTGATGGAGCTGCAAAGCACCTTGGGTCCCACTGGAGGGAGGACTGCAGGGGCAAGATGGAGACAGGATAGACAAGTCTGTAGTTCCCACTGCAAATGGCCCTGGTGCATGTTCCCCCAGTATGGCTGGACACTCTCCTGCATGGGCCAAAACCAGGCCAAGTGCTGCAACTAAAGCGGGATGGGCCATGAGCAGAGCGGTGCTGGGGATTGCCCAACGCGCTGAAGCCAGGCCTACAGACCGCCCCGAGAGTCAGCAGTAAGGGGGTGTCTTCAGGGAAGCAGCAACAAGTTGTGACTCGCAGCTGTGAGCACAGGGTGAAGCCAGGATGGATGTTCTGACATTTCAGTGTTTCTTGAGTTTCTATTCATTCTCCACACTACTGCTACAGTCACTCAGACTTCATACAGCAAGAGAAATATATTGACAGCTGCCTTCCTGTTGTAAAGTCAATACAGGGAGCAAAGGAAGCCCAGGACAGATCCCAGAGCCAGAAGGTAGTTTTATTCATCTAATCTCTAGGTATGTAGACAGTGATCGGCACCATAGCAACTATCTGAACCACTTGAATGAGTCAGATACAGAGATAGCAACACTTGTTATTTATACAGCACCCTTTATTGGAAAATTAAAAAATGTCAGATACCAGTTTCATTGAGTAGGTAAACCGCATTCATTTGTTGATCTGGAGGTGTCATAAAACCTCTCTTTGTATCACCGGGATATAACTACACGACAGAGACTGTTGGCAACAAATAAGTAAAACAGCTAGAGGTTCTAATGAAAAAAAGAATAAACCAAGGGGATAAAAACATACTAAACGGATGAAGAATCAGCCTATGTGCAGAGCCAAGTTGAAACTTGGCAGCTTTATAAACCAGCTAACACAGAAATAAATGAAAGTCCAAACAATAGGAACAAATCTGGAACAAATAAAATTGTGAACTCAGAAATGCTACAAATTGATTATAAAGATAAAAATGCCTTTTGAATTAATTGTGTACCTGTAGTTTATTCTACTGCATACTTTACTGCTGGGAAGATTCTACATCTGAAAAAGCCATATGAAGTATATTCGTCAAACAATACAAATGGAAATAAATATTTCTCACTTGAAATAAGACACAAATTTGTCTCTATTTTATTAGCTGGTTTTCTTCTGAATCATCTTGAACTTCTAGTCAGACAGCAAAGTTAAAATAAATTATTTCATCATGCTGCAGAATATTTCTTAACTGTGTAATTCTTTCCTTTGCAGAATGCAGGTACCAAGCAGATTGTGGTTCTATGTGTCAGCATTTCCCTGGTGACTCTCAGGTTTTGCAGAATTTATGTTTTGACTAAAAGGACATAATTATTTTTATAGATTAAAAAAACCTTTATGTGTATACTAACTCTACACAGTCCTGGTCAATGCCAAAAAAAAATAGACTCTGCATCCAAAGCAAAATGTAGACTGTATCAATGAGGTCATCTCTGAAGCTTAATTATGAGATAATAGTTGCAACTTCTAATTTCAGGCTTAATCAGTTTTATGACATCCAGCTTCCCAGTGCAGAACCAGCATGAATGCAATAGGAAAGACTTTTTCCATTTGAACATCGTCATTCCCTTGGCATG
This sequence comes from Acanthornis magna, assembly GCA_036785705.1. NCBI lineage: Eukaryota > Metazoa > Chordata > Aves > Passeriformes > Acanthizidae > Acanthornis > Acanthornis magna. The sequence continues at coordinate 13,358,141 of JAWUZG010000012.1, forward strand.
CACTTGGCCGCCATGTGGGCTCGCCCAGCAGTAGGACAGCCATCCCGAGGAGTATTCAGGAGGGGAAAGGGCACATGCCAGCTCACCTCTCCCCTCACGGCTGCAGGCCCTGGGAGACCTCCCTGTGCTGACCAAAGCCAGATGTCTCTCAAGTGCCATATTAGCCAAGATCTCCAGTTTGCCAACCTGAGGTAAAATCCTGCCCAAGATATGATAACTTGCAGTGCTCACATTAATGACTGAGCAGGACAAATTGGTCAGATAGCTAAAATTAAGAATATATCTTTAGAATATATCTTTATTTCAGCCTTTCCAATTTAAATGTTTTCTCCTTAGAAACAAACCAGCTAATAACCATGGTATTATGTCACTGCCAGACCATCATCCCCTGTGGCAGGGATGGATCTGACTGGCTTTAAACTCATCGTCCATCTCACAGTGCATGAAAGCCAACTGTGGGTTTGAGGTCCCGCAAATGACAAGCCAAGTCTGATATATCAGCCAATTAGTAGCATTGGTATTTATGCAGGAATGAAGCTAAAAATGCAAATAAGGCCAGTGACTAAACCTTTCCAGCAATTACATTTAATAAGGTACAGTATGTTATTTACAGAAAAGATAGCTCATACAACTCCTACATGTAAATGCACACAAAGTGTAAAGACAAAAGTTGCACTCTCATAACATGCTAAACAAAATAAATAAAACAGAATTATTTTGGCACAGTAACTATTACATAAATAAATATTCTAGAACATAATGCATTGACATTTATTTACAGTCTATTGAAAGTGCAAACAATTGGCTAAAAATTAAGATATCTGTAAATGCTTAAGACCAGAAAATATGTGTTAACCAGCCACAATGAATTATAGCTGAAGTTTAAGGTTTTAATGTCCAGGAAAATATTCTCTTGAAATCTATTTGTGCATATTGTGCTCTTTTTGAACCAGTCCTTTGCTACCTTTAATGCTATTGATTTTGACAACCTTACTTTTTAAACAGAATTTTGTAAAAACCTAATTGGTAATTTAAAAAAAGAAGTAAAATGTAAACACTGATTTATCTATTTATAATTCAAAAATATTATCTGTCCTGTCAGTTTTCTGAAATGGCCACACTGCTTGTACTAGTAGGCAGTATGATTAAAATTAGGAATTTTTCTTAGTATCCCTACAATTAATATCCATTAATACAATTTCCATTGTATTTACAATGGAAATATTTGCAAGTTTTCTCTGAATGGAACTATACCTTGGACCGCTCTTGAATCTACCTTATTTCATCAGATGCTTACATACATCTTCTGCTGAGGTCAACAGTAGCTGAGCAAGCTAAACTGATGATCAGTTTTGGTCCTGACCTGGAGAGTAAATCACAGAATACAGATTCTTAATTAGGGAGAAAAACCCTCTACCTACCTTAGAATTGTTATAAGGTTTTTGTGCATTTCCCACTAACTATTCTATTTTATCTTTTGCCTTTTTTTAATCCAAATGAGATATCACTTACTACACTTAAAGATGAATTAACAGTTCACAACATGGCCACCCATACACCTACAGCCCATAAATTCTTCCTCAGCCAAAAATTCTCCAGCAGGCTGGTACATTGTGCGTTGCCTAAGACCTTAAAATATGTTTTTGCTTATTTCAGTAGTGGCAGTGCAGTAGCAGAGAAAGTGAAGTTCTTAACAAGTGACCTTGAAAGGATAAAAGATCATTTCTCATCACTGCTTCAAATGTTTATGCTCGACGCGGTTCCAGTCGGTGAGACATCTGTGATAAAGTTCTCTGGTTGTCAATCACATTTAATTGCCGCACATAGCTCCGAACATCCTGATGGTTTTTATTAGTTAGGGCTGCATCAGGATCTGGTGAAAGAGAAATGATGTAGGATTGATACACATAAATGGACAAATGCCTGAACAAAATGCACAACTCCTTACAAGCTATCACAGGAAAGACTAGATACTTGTGAGTCAAAAAGAAAATATTTAGAAATTGTTCTCTTTGAAACCTTTCCTCCATATCTGACAGTCTTTCTGGTTACTACCCCCACAAATTAACTTTTCTCTTGGACATCCTTGGCTACATTTACTAAAATTGATGGCCCTTGGTTACAGTTTTACACATCACCTTACCAGTCATTAGCTATAAATTATACAGCTAACAAGTACGATTTAAAGCTGCTCATTTGCTTTTGAACCAGCAACTTTCACAGATTCAAAATTATATAATTGATTTAAGCCTTCTTTCATGCAATATCCTCATTTCTAGCTCAGTATTAAATATTTGCAACAACGTAGTGCTTAGTGGCTGCCCCACTCAAGCCTCAGAATTTACCACCTGTTTACCTTACTTAACCACATTATACCTGCTGTAGCAATAATTATGGAACACTCCTGAGTTAAAATCTGAGTATCTTCAGCCTCACGGGAAACGGCTTACAATGTAATGTAATATGTGTTAGGTAATTTAAATTCAACTAAAAACCAATATTGAGGCATGTACAATACATAAATACACATGCACACAAAAGGTATGGAATTTAGATCCAGTAGATCTATATAGTGACATTTTGTTATATCATGTATAATGGAAATCTGCTTCCATTTCTAAATATGTGGAGGTCTCACTAGTGCTTAAGACATCAAAATTAAAGACATAAAGCCAGAAAAATATCGTTTGTGGAAGAAAAAAAAAAAAGAATCTAAAAAGACTCTCCCTTAATTTGATCTTCTGCAGTTAAGCTTTGACCCAAATGCAAAGACACTATTTTTATAAAAATATAGCTTTATATTATTTATTCTGTTGCTTGAGAAAGAAGCAGGGTGCTGTGAGTCTTAGTGGATGAAGCACTGAGGAAATGCCTGTGTGACTGCGACTGACAGTGCACCTCTGGGATGAGACCACAGAGAAGCCTGTTTGACCACACAGCTCTGTCATCTTACATGGTCTCAAGCAAGTTCTGGTAATTATACTGACAAACAGGTTTTAAATTCATCACCTTATGCAGTTATGTCATTTATAAAGGTCGTTGTCTCCCGACTGGTTTCATATTAAAACAGTATTTATCCAAGCAAGGATCTGTCTGCTGCTGCCTGCTAGACTTATTTCAACCACTTCTGAAGCCAGTGGCTAATTTCAACTGGCTCTAATTTGACAGATGGGTAGAGACCTCACAGATATTTAGCTCTTTCACATGCTTGGAAAAGAGATGGAGGAGAAGGGGTTCATTAGAGCTTCCTGAAGGATATTTCACCCTGAGAAACATCACAGGTTCCAAACACAGAAGAATCACTGGAAAGCAGGCTTTTCAATTCTGGTACACACAGAATTAGTTGTAATTATTGTAGCTACTGATGATAATGCTGACTGTGCAGATGTTGTAATACACTTACTGAAAGATTGGCTTCGGCAGAATTTCACTGTCCTGACAGTGTTGGCAATCATGCGCTGGAAGGAAAAGATGGGATGCAATCAGAGAACAAGTACTGTATTTCATCATCATTTAGACAAAGCACCTAACTGTGCCTGAGTGTGAAGACATATGCCAATAAAAGCAGTCATATGAATGAAAATATAATTTTAATGCTGATACTTTCATATGGAGGGTGTGATTTGCATTTACACAGGCTTTAAATAAGCATGAGTATAATTTACATGCGCACAGAGAACTCTTTCCCTTGCTTGAATGCTGCAAAAGGCCCTAACTAAGAATGAAAATCAGCCCCTTCGATGTGCGTTTCTTTGATAACATCTTACCATATTAAAAAGTGAAAGGAACACCATGGAGCATATACACAATTTAAAGACCATCAGTTCCTAGCAGCAAAGCCATTTCTAGAATATATTCAGCAATTTCAGAGCCTTCACCTTTTATATAAACTTGAGTTTAAAATGCAGTCCTCCTGGAAAATGACAGCATAAATGAGCATGTGAAGGTGTGTGCTCACTGATGGCACTGGCAGAATCCTCGATGCACAGGTGAGAAGGCCACTGCTAGTACTGTGGCCCTGCAGCCAAGTTTCATTAAACAGACCTGTTAGTGCTACTTTGCACAAGTGTATCTAACACAACCTGAAAAGTGGATTCACTTTTGGTAGACCCTTCTGCTGACAATCTACAAAAAGAAAAGCAGAAGTCACTTCAGTCCTTCTTGGCTGTGCTTCGCCTTCAGTGAAAAAGGCATCATTTCACTCAGTTCAGTTTCACTCAATCAATACACTTTGCTCTGATAAATCAGATGTTATTTTACCATAGTTTTTAAGAACAGAAATTAAGGTAAGTCATAAAGCAAAACATTTCAGATTTTGTTCTGGACTGTAAAATTTTAACTGGCTTCTGTGATTAGCACCACACAGGTAATACAGTCACCAGTGTGGGGGCAGAATTAGTTGCTCTACATAATGTCAAACAAACCGAAACTTCAGCAGTTAGCTATACATTTTGATTCAATCACTGTTATAAGTACATTTGTTTCAGTTTCTGTTGCTTAGGTTAAGAAAAAGCAGAGGAGGGAAATGCTATTTCCTATCAGACTCTAATGTCTGTGTTCCAACACATCTTCTAACACAGCACACTCTCACCAGGCTGCTTCATACATTATGTAAATTTTGTGTGAGATTAACAAGCTAGTTAGTCATAAGCTCTCACAAAATGGAATGATATATCTCTTACTAGTGAACAGTAAAGTCTAGGGCATATGCTCCTCTAAATTCATACACAATTATAATCTTAAATGAAAATATTGTTACAAATAAAATACGTTTGTGAAATGTGTCATTCCAGAAGTGGGAAGCACGAACGTAAAACATTCCTTACACACACACTGCATAATCTCAGACATTTTAATGTACTGTCAAACATACAAAAATGGGTTGGTGGTTGCCGTAAGAAACACTATTGATCTATCATGTACTACATATTTGTGGATTACACCTTGTATTATCAAATGAAATGTAGCTATTCTAAAACTGATCTAAAATATATTAATTCTAAAACATGCTCTCCCAAAAGATCTAGGGAATCTGGATATGGATCTCTTTATGTTGTTCCTAAAGTCATATGTATTTACATGTGTAATTCAAGTAAGAGTAAATTTTATCCTATGTTAGTTTTCATTGCTCTTCAAGCCATTATTACTAGGCAGATTTTCTAACGCACTTACCTTGCAAACATTCTCACAAGTGCTTAGCATTAAACATGTGAATTAACCGCATTGACTTCAATGGAACCTCTTAAATACTCAAGATAACCAGACTGAGACAGAACACACTGCATGTTAGTGTTGGTTTTTCAGTCTAACCCTATCAAATGTAAATCAGAACAACACAAGCATATAAACGTGACCTGTTTCATACCTCTATGGATTCGTATTTGGCTCTGTTATGTGATGCTGCTCTTTTGATTTATACCAGTTCAAAAAGTACTCATCTACAATAACTGTTTCAAGGAGAGGTCATAAAGTTGAACTGAACCAGCCAACACAATGAAGTTTCAAGACTGTCTAGCTTCAAGGGAAGCTTTGTTAAGGACACTTCATTTTTAGGAAGATAGTGAGTTTTGCTTGATGTGCTTTCTAGATGGATTGTTAATACACACACCCTAATTTTTCATACCTGTAAATATTTAGGTTTTGAAGCCACATTTCGTAATAATCTTTGGAGCTATTATTACTAAGCTTCATATGTGAAAACTTAGATTTATCAAAAGAAGTGTGTTCTTTGGAATAGTTTTACTCTTTTCTTTTGTGGGTAATTTGTTATCAAAAAAGTCACAGCATTCAGAATAAATACTGTAATGCTGTACTGTACTGAAAGACAAATTATGTGCATGTAGTGAAGGTTTTTTAGAAGCTTTTGCTATTTCCAAATTTTCCATTATATGGGCTCTTCTAGGCAAGGAAAATGTAAGTGGCAATGGACTTGTCTGACTTCTGGTTAAAGGCTGAACTGCCTGGCTTCCTTCAGTTGGCTGAAAGACTTAATTTTAAGGGATTCCTTTGCCTTTTCCTGAGGATAATGTGGTTCAATCTGTGCATTCAGAAGTATCCTGGCAATGATGAAATACAAACGAAAGAGGAAGTGGGTGTTAAGGCTGAATAAATGGAGAAACTGTGGCCCAAAGACTGCGTCACAAGCCAACAGGGAGATTCTGAAGCATTATGTGTCCTTGATGAGCTCCTTTCACATTCCTTTTTTCCCAAGTGCTGTTCTACTGTCTCCTGATGTCTAAGCTTATAACAGTTCCTCTTTGTAAGGTACAAAGTGAACAGAAAAACAACACATGAAACAAAAGTGAATTTCCCTTCTGAATCTTGTAGGTAAGTTGGATTGTCTTCTTTTGATGCAAGAAAACTAGAAACATGTACAGAAAAAATGTTCAGATGGAAGTTTAACTGCCTGCTCCTTACAATTTTTCTCCAAATAGAGGATTACCTCTAGTCAACACCTACGAAGATCAACCTCTGTTTACTCACAGTGCTAAGTAAGACCACTACCAAAAAGCCATACAAACCTAAATTTGGGTCTTTCTGAAATAGAACCAACTGCATAATGTAACAAGTAATGGCTATCAGCAGCATGCTATGTATACACAACAATACCCTTTCAAGTTTTACAGTCTGGAATTGTGGCAGCAGGCCAGCCCATTATCTTCTAATCCATTCCAAACCTAGGTTGCTAAATATTATAAATATTCATACATGCCATTGAAAACTACTAAGGGCTTTAGTCACACACTTTTTGCATAATCTTTATGTTCCAAAAATTAAAGAATGTTTGCCCTTTTTTTTTTGCATATGGATCAGAGTGTGAATTCCCTTTTGTTCATCTCCACAAAACCTGAAAACAAATATGCACAAATTCTCTAATCCTCTTTTCACACCTGAAGGGTGAAGAGGCTTGACAAAAAGAAGCATCAGTGGTCACCACCATGGCAGGTCAGCACTTTCAGAGCTTTTTCTTACTTCTGCTCCCTCTACAGGTGTTATTTCTGAGGCATGCTGGGTAACGCAATATGGAAAAGGTGCCAAGGAAACTAATCTTTGTTCGGGATGTCTGATTATTTGAGAAATGGCACTGATTAAGTTCCCAAGTAATTGCATCTTCCTTTTGTCTATGAACACAAAATTCTATACTGGCAGTCAGAGTGTAGAATTATGCAGCCGAGGTTTGAAAAAAGCAGAAATCCGTAAGTGGTCCAGAGTATGAACTATTGCCTGTCTCTAAAGAGAGCCATGCTCAGTACTTTCCTCACTTTCCTCTCTCTTCTTTCCCTGCCAGGACAGAGTTCTAGGAAAGAGATTTTAATTTTTCTAAATATACAGCTATAAAAGCAGCATCACTTAAATGATGTATATTGCCATGTACTGTGCTGCAGGTTGTAGGTTGTCCTGTATCTGGTTAATCCCACAGAGATTACAGAAGCTATTACTACTGACAACTTTGGGTGCTTGCCTTCACCTGAAAAGAGGGTCATTCTAGATCACAAACTAACTGTGTTTCCTGCCTACTGCCTTCTTTTTATCTTTCACATACTTGCAGCTCTCAAAATGTTCCCCACCTGCCAAACTAAAACTACAGTATTTAAAAAACTTTACAAGTTTTGTTCCTCTGTACCAAATATGTCTTCAGTTATTACATAACTGAGTCTTCTGAAGGCACACTTACAACATACATCTACTGTCAACTCACCAGTGGAGAAGAGATGCAGATAGTTTGGTCTCATGGCATATATGCCAAACTAGAATGTACATCTGAGCAACGCCATGGTGGAAACAGCTTACAAGCTCTCTCCATCAGCTTTTTGCAGTGAAATAAGTAAAAGACTTTCAATACTTCGCTAAAATACTTATTTGCTACTAAAGACAAAGCCTTTTACTAAAGACTTAGACTACTTAGACCAGTAATTTAGTTATTTTGTCTACTTATTGACAAAAATATAAATAACATTTTCCAAGCTGGATTTTAATGCTTCATGTAATAAATGGCAGAGTAAAGAGCATAAATACAGTGCAAATACAAAGAATAAGAGCCTACCTATTTCTGACATGTTCAGTACTGTTTGCCCACATCTTGTACAAACCAAATAGGTCTGTTTACAAACTGTGGGGCTTTGCCACAAATAGTTATTCTCTTCCCAGCTAGGTGGCCCTGTCCCCCCATTTCTCACAGCCACCTCCAAATAAGGCATCTGTGGGGATCAGGAGATGAGGAAGGGGAAGAAAGAGCAGACACTCACAAAGGCAGCAGCAGGTAAAGCTCAGCAATGCTCTGCAGTGATGTCCCCCTACTACTGCCAATACTACAGTTCTGTCATTACAGCACTGAAGAGATCAATATGTTGGAAAGTGTAAAGGGAAAAAATTGTCTCAGTCTTTTTCCTTTTTAGCTTAAGTTGCTAAAAAAGGCTAGGCTAATGTGATTTATCACCATCTGTCTGTTTTTCCCTTCTTCTCTAGATAATTTTGTTCAATTTGAAGAAAGAATCCCAAGTTTTCAAATGCAAGAAAGCTCCTACCAATTTTCTGTGAAAATAGATGGCTGTGGACAAGAGAAAGATTGTGTAAGTGCCCTCCTGTCTCCTTCAGGAAAAAGGCTGTAGTGCAAGTTCCTATGTTATGACAAAAGCCTATTCACACAGAATTCCCCAGCCATGAAGAAACGACACATGCCCCAGCCACGAGGAGAGCTCTGAACAGAGCTCAGGCAGCCATGAAACACAAATGTTTAGGAAACCAGGCCTTGCTGTTTCTGGCACTCAGGGAGCTCCTGGCTCAAACACTGCCTGAAAGCTCCTGCATGTTTTAAGATGCATCGTTTAATATAAATAATAACAGAAACATCATAAAACAGAAAATATTTAAAGGAAGCTGTTTCAGCTGAAGAGATGCCACTAGATCAAACTTCTACTTTTGGCTGCCAGTTACAGGAATAAAGTTGTCAGCAGCACATCAGCTGTCGGGACCAGAGCTCTGTGGTGAGAATGCAGACATGATGCCAGAGGCTGTTCTCAGTTTCATCACTGTGCTTACACGAGAGTCGGAGGGATCCACCTCCTCCAGTAGCAAATGGCACCACCAGTGGCAGCTACCCAGGTATTTTTATTCATAAACTTCAGCAAACATAAAAAGAAACAATTTTCCAAAGAACCAAGATGTTTCAGAAACATCCGTAAGCGTGGCTCCCAGCAATACTCAAAGGAATCTCTATCTGCTTGTGACACAACATCGTGCAGCAGAACAAACAGACAGAAAAACAAATGGCAGGACATGACTCCTGTGAGGAAATCTGGTTTCTGCTTTTCTCCTGAAAATCACAGATTTACCTTGGGCTGATAGTCATGTAAAAGAGAAGAGGATTTATCTGAGAGTTATCTGGCTGAGTGGTCTTGTCTTCACAATTTAATATCTGGCAATTATGTATGGATATGACAGTTTCAAGCTTAACGCAAGTAGGCGGCAGCAACCGAGGTTTAACAGTAGGCTTTTCTTCTTTGCTTGACCTGATGACACATGCAAAAACTAAAAACTGCCAGGTCCACAGTAGGATTTGAATGAATTGCGTGGGTGGAATTTGAATACAGGTTGCTCTGAACAGCTATGGGTTGAGAGAGGCAGTAAAAACACCACGGAAGCATGCAGAAGAGCTAGCAAAGAACAGTAAAAATACAAAAGATATACTTGTAGTAAGGCCTGGAGAAAAAGCAGAGTGAACTTTCAGGTAGAGCACCAACTAAAGAAAGACTTAAAATACTAAAAATGGAGAATGTTTGCCTTTCTGGTGAGCTGAGGAACATGAGACATAATATTGATTCCTTAAAAAATATGTAGCATCAAAAATACATTAATTGACTTCACATTCCTCTCCTAAAGAAAATGATCAAAACTCAGATTACTGGTACTACATTCTTGCAGTATAAACATATTCTTTAAAACTTTTGGGTGCTACTAGTAAACTCCTGTTCTAGAGATAAGATTCTTCTGAAGATAAGGCAAAGAGCAGACTAAGGTAAAGAGGGCAGACCTGCAGCAACCTAGATATAGATCAGTTTAAGCTGCTACAAAATTCACTCTTGGCCTTGGGAGTGCCAAAATGTGGTATAGAGTGGTACAGAACTATTTTTAAATGACAAGCCTGGGTTGAACTTCTCTCTGTGGGAAGTGCTTACAGGAGAGCTGTGAACTTGCTTACAGGAGAGCTCCTGCCTCCCATAATGGCTCTTACACAAGATCAGGCATAAAGAGCCTGAGGGACAGAGCTCTGAGGCCAGTGGATATACTGGCTCTTCTAGCTCAGGAGGTGTAAACAGGCCAAGTGAGGTGGAGATGTTGGAGTCAGCCACAGAACCATGGCTATAGCAATGTAGCTGCCATCCCTTCTGGTTTGGAGGTGTTCCAACCAAGCCTGAGATCCCTTCATGTTCCCCAAAGTGTTTACTATCTATACTATTACATATATATATATATATGTATACACACCCCTAATTAGAACAGGCAGTCCAGAAAAAACGTCCTTTTCTGCGGGTAGAAGGCTCAAGGCCTTTGGCAGGAGATGGCAACACAGTCTGCATATGCAATTACAGAATGCCATTATTGCAAAGTGAGGTCAGGCCCTTACTCAGGCATTAGCACTGCCATTTACCCACAAACTGTCTCATCTTAGTAAAGGGGCATTTTCACCCAAGGACGGGGCTGTTCTGGAGCTAGAGAAATCTAAGAGAATTCATTCAGAGTGAGGATCACTTTTTTTTAAAGAGCTGGAAATTGTCCGTTTTTCCCCTCTGCAGTTATCAGTGCTCAGAGGGTCAGACAAACTCCTCCACAGTGCAGTGGAAATAACTGGAGTTATGTAACTCCAGGGGAATGGAGTGGTTCTGGTTACTGTAGTACTAAGGCAGGTGCCAGAGGAGATATGCTCTAGCATGGCTGCTGAATGGGTGAGAGGAAACAGCCTCAAGCTGTGCCAGGGAAGGTTTAGATTGGATGTGAGGAAAAATTTCTTCACTTTAATTGGAATAGGCTGCCCAGAGAAGTGGTGGAATCACCATGTCTGAAAGTGTTCAAAGAGTGTGTGGATGTGGCATTTGGGGACATGGTTTATTGGTGAACATGGTGGTGCCGGGCTAATGATGGACTCGGGGATCTTGGAGGTCTCTTCCAACCTTAGTGATTCTGTGATTCTACTATTTACTGCCAAAGCAGTAAGTCAGGTTTGGTATTCCTATGCAGATGCCATAGATGGGCTTGGCTAACACAGGTTCTCAGATGTAGGTGTGATTAACCACATTAATTAGGAACATGGCCTTAGCAACCAAGAAAATGGCTTCGCACTGCTGAGAAACAAGTTTCAGTTGCAATTTCTGCAATGGACAGTTGCCTGCCTGCAGTTTTTCACAATGGTGTTTGAAATGATGACAGCTTAGGTGCACGACTTAAATCAAATTTGACCATAATCTAGACTTTTATCATTGATTCTCCTTTCTAGTATGAAAGCAATCAAGTCACAGATGCCTCCTTTCATTTGTCAAAGGAAAAAAGAAAATAAGATGTTGTACAATTTCTTTTTAAGGCTTTTTTCATGCTCCAAGGAGCAATGCAGAACCATCCCAGCCTGAGGCAGTTCAGGCCTGTTTGAAAGAACAGCAGTTAAAATCACAGGCTGGTCCCAAGCCCGCTGTTAAAAGGTGTCTCTAACAGCTCTGTTCCTGTCGCTGATGCTGCCTCTACTAGGGAACATTTTGGCTGTGCATGGCTCAGTGGGCAGTTTATTTTCCACCTCTGTGAGGTTTTCCAGAAACCCAGAGGTCCCAGGCGCTGTGTACAACGCAGACTATTTTTGCCAGCTCTTGGTCCTGCCTTCATTTTCTCTAGCCCTGGAAGTCACTGTTGAGAAGTTCACTCTTGAAGAGGTGAATAGGGAGGTCTTTTTAAGTTTTCTTTCAAATATGTCATACATACCATTTTTTCGAAGTTTACTAGATTGTCAGTGAATGTCTTGTTTCCCTCATGAGTAAACGTCATGTCTGTATAGAATAAAAACACATAAAAGCCCATTACTGAATCGTGGCCATACAAAACAGCAGAATGTTTTATCTCTCCCTTACAAAAATAATAGCAGCTGTTGAAGTAAAACATTTAGGTTTTAATCTGCAGCATATCTGAGACTAATAAAATTGAGGTATGATATTCAGATGTACAAAAGCAGTGTTTCTTGTCTCTGTGTCATGCTTTTTATAATGGAAAAAGATCATACCTCACACTGAGATTGATTTTTGCTTTTTCTTCCTGCTACTCTTATCCTTCAAATATTTGACAAATAGCTTTCAAGTTAATAATTCTGGTAACATCCAAGCTTACCTTTTATAAGTAGCGGCATGAAAGGAATTATTGGAGGGTCCAATTTAGCTACAGTTAGTCTGTAGGCCCTGTGGTTTCTTGATGGATCCTTATGAAAAAAGAGAAATCAAATAATTACTAATAGGCATTGTAATATGTGTCAAGACACTATATGCATTCATTTAGATGTCATGGCATTTATTCATTTTTTTTCTGTAACTTTAAAAGTGCATCTGCAAATTCAGATCCCTTTTATCATTCTCTTGGACTGGTTACACGACGAGAATGCAGCCACTAAACAGAAATATTTTTTCATGCCAAATAGCGAGGTAAGGTATGATTACAAAAACATCCTTCATAAAAGAAACCGCACATTTCCCCTCCCTCTGTACAGCTGCAGATCCAGTTTTGCACATGTTGTAACACTAAAATGTATTGCCTGGAAAAATCCAGGTTGAAAAATAGAATTTCCCATATGTAATATTGGAAAACATGTGATAAAGCTTTTCTGAGTTCCCAGATTAACTTTGAGTGGTACATAAGTTCTCTCAGAGTAGGTTCCTAAGAGTATAATTTATTAGTCATACATACTTGTTTTAGCAGCTCTAAAATGGGATCATAAACTTCTTAAAGTCAAACAAGGACATATAAAATGTTCTGAATCAAGGAATTCAAATCAGAAACTGCTTTATCTGAGATTGTGCATAGAATAAGGGATCTATTGCTATTCACCATTAAGCTTTCAAACTCTGCATAGATCTTCTTGAACTTGCTTGGAAGTTTCTGTTAATAAAAACAAAAATAGCAAACCTTAATTAAAACCGATTAGTGTGGTAATTTTACTGTAAATGCTAGTTCCTTCTACAACGCCCTAAGTCAGGAAAGTGCTCTTTTTTTTTTGCCAGATATTTCTAACAATGTGCTAATCTAAAATACAACATGTTTCCTAGCAACCAGATTAAAAATAGAGACGGGACCAGCCATGAAACCTGGATCCTGATTTAAACCCCGACTTGAATTTAGTCCTTTGGAATGTTTAGATTCAGATTTTTGTTTGGCTCACATAGCAATCATTGAATTCAGAATGTAAGTGGAAATTCATGTGAATGCTTTCAGGACATTCCTGATTATAGCCTATCTGAAAATATAATTTGCACACAGCTTGCATAGGGGCAGATCAGCTTAATTATTCATACCTATGATGAACTACCCTTGCAAACATTCATATCCTTGCCTGGGCATTTCCAGGAGGTTTTTTTGTTCATGCTGCTGCATCTATTGCTTAAATTCTTGATATGCTCAGCAGCAAAGGTCCTCTATCACCTTCTGGGGTATAAATAAATGAGTATTTTTTCAGTCCATAATACCTACACAAATAAATCATGATCAGTTGATCATGCAATGATTGAGATGAGGGAAAAATACTTTTTTTCCTCCTCATGCATGTTATGTTATAATGTTATACAGATTAAATAACTTTACTATAAAGACTATAAGATATGCTATAAATTGGTTTCAGAGATCACAGTGATTTTTTATGTACATTCAAGATATGTCAGCTTTCTGTTTTTAGTCAGAAATTTCTCTGTACTTGCTGAATTTTTCAGATTTCTATTGGAGGTGGATAATGTTAAAAATTAATAGAGATTTTATAGTGCAAAAATTATTTTTTGCAATACTTTCTACATTTGGAGTGTGTACCCTAGCAAGCTATTTACACTGTGCCACAGCAAGGGCCTAATTTTTAATGATGTGTGTCAACAACTGTGTGCCTAGTTTGCATATGCATGCAGATTAGGTATTTGTGAAGTAAGTGGTATAATTGGACATTTGCACCTGCAAATATCTAATTTGTGCATGCAACTAATGTAAATGCATGATAATATAGAAAAAATCAGGTCTTGGTAGGTTTGTCTTAAAGTATATTCTGTATATATATATGTATAAAGTATATTCATATTATAGTATATATATATTAAAGTATATTCATATATTTATCTGGCTAAAATCAAATTGCAGCAATTCTCTTGCTAAACTCACTGCTCTACAGTACCAGTGTGACAAAACTGCCCTGATCTCAAGTTAATCCCCCACACCTACAAATGATCTATGCCCCCCCTGCTCAGACCTGGTGCCCATTTCAGATTGCTGCATGTAGTATATGCATTCAAGTCCTTCTTCTCTAGTCCTATACTGTCTCAGCTCTCCCAGCTCCTCTCAGTATCCACAAAGGAAGGGTCATTATTTTGAGAAACTGAAAATCTTTGCCAGTAGCACCGACTGTCTATGATACATGTCCTTTTGAAAACAGGGTTGGTGTCCTCTCAGACATGTTACTCTGATCTCCTGTTTCAGAGCACATTTTTAAAGGTGTTCAAATTTTCATCTCAGTTTCATCAATAACCTCAGTCACGCTAATTATTTTGAATTTCTAATGAACAAAATACATGCACATTCAAATCTGTACTGCTTTTGATAACCAGTATGTTCTCAGTGGTTACATGTGCTTACTACCTCACCGTGCTGGACACCACACCCTTTTTATACACTCATATAACAAAAGAGCAAAGCCACAGAAAAAGGTGGAAGCTCAGAATAAAGACCAAACTGACAGTAAGCATGGAAATGCATGTCAGAGAGAAAATCAGAACTGGTTAGGACAAACCCACATTTTAACAGGGCAACAGAGTCCCTGTGGAGATGAGAAAATAATATGTATAAACAAAGGATGAATTTTAGAGAATTATCAATGGAGTGATCTCACTGAACCACCAGTAAAGGCTCACAGAGGATGGGCTGATCTAAGAGGTTAGCTGGCTAAATTGTTCATCCTGTTGGGCAGTTTAGCTCCTCTACAGAAGCCACTGCTCTCACTCTTGTAACTCCTGAGAGTATGCAGCATGTCCATGGGTGTAGTACACTGCCTTACTAATAAATATTGTCAGCCTCAGCTAAAGGCTTATGGTCAGGAGCTGAATTAGAAGATCTAGCTTTATCAGTAATAAAGACCCAATTAATATTTTTGCTAACGAAAAGCACAAGTCCCCATCAAGCTTCTTGGAATTGATTTTAGCTAACACTTACCTCCCACGTTAATGAGAGACGGCTCACAGCAACATTGCTCAGTCCCATAATAATAGCGAAAAAAGAATTCAGATTTTTGTATTCCTTACAGCTGAAACACAAAGGGCCAGGTTTTAAGTTGTAGACACAGTCAGAGCAGTTCACATGAAAACCTTGAGACCCTAACCTAAGGCATCTACCTTAGAAGTGATTGACTTTGGGCAGTCCTGGCCTGCATGCCTGCAGACACCTCTTCACCAAAGTGAGGTGAACTTCACCACACTCTGGAGGCTCCTTTCCACTCCCTCCTAAAATGACCTCCTTCCTCCACTTCACTGGGTGCCAGCTTAAGCAAGGACTCCTAGTCTTTGGAGCAATTCCCCACCCAGAAACACAGTCCTAAAACTGGGCTCACTTCAGTCCCAAGGGATACCAGAAACAGCGTAAACAACTGTTTACAACTTCATTTGCTGCAGAACTTCCTGACAGCTTCTGAACAGCTACTGAATGCTTGAAGCTCTCCTTAGGCAATCTTCATTGCAGTTTACAGGGTTTTGAGTCTTATCAAAGGGAGAAGACCAGCTGTCTAAAGATGTCCCATGCCAGTGACCTCCCCTGCAGTATAGGATTTCTATTACTTACAGATTCTGGAACTTTTAATAAGTTTCAGGAAAAGAACTGCCATTTGTTACCATCATTAAAGAGGTCCTGGGCAAAAGGAGCTCCAGGTTACACTTCATCTCTAATGCAAAGCAGGATTTTGCTATCAGTCAGGAAAAACTGGAACATGCAATCAAGTACTATGGAAGATCCAACATGCCATATGAAGAAGTAGATACAATCTGATGGGAACAGCCAATGCAACTGCTCAGCAGAGTCTGCATCAGGTGGCTCACTGACTCAACAGGAAGGGAACAGACAGAACAGAGCCTATATCTCATAAATCTGCATCTCACTAGGTTCTTGCAAATAATCTCCTATTTTTCTCAACTGATGTGCCGACATTCAATTTCAGCACTTCACCATCTGTTTCTTCTGCTGTGAGTGGCTTTCATTAGGGGTTGGTATTGAGGCTCTGTTAGGGTTTAACGTCTCTGTCAGTATCATGGACAGTGGCGTTGGATGCACCCTCAGCAGGTTCACTGATGACACCAAGCTGTGTGGTGCAGTTGACATGCTGGAGAGAAGGGCTGCCATCCAGAGTGACTTTGACAGGCCTGAGAGGTGGGACTGTGTGAACCTCATGAGGTTCAACAAGGCCAAGTGCAAGGTCCTGCACCTGAGCAGAGAATGAACTGAGAGCAGCCCTGGGGAGAAGGACGTGGGGATGTTGGTTGGCAAGAATCTCAACATGACTTGGCAATGAGTGCTTGCAGCCCCAAAAGCCAACCATGTCCTGGGCAGCATCAAAAGCATCATGGCCAGCAGGGTGAGGGAGGTGACTCTCCCCCTCTGCTCTTGTGAGACCCCACCTGCAGAGCTGTGTTCAGCTCTGGGACCCCAACAGACAGGGACCTACAGGAGTGAGTACAAAGGAAGGCCACAAAGACGATCAAAGGGCTGGAGCACCTCTGCTATGAAGACAGGGTGAGAGAGCTGGGGTTGTTCCATCTGGAGAAAGCTCCAAGGGAGAGACCTTAGAGCACCTTCCAGTACCTAAAGGGCCCTAGAAGAAAGCTGGAGAGGAACTTTGGACAAGGGCATGGAGGGACAGGACAAGGGGGAATGGCTTTAAACTGAAAGAGGGCAGGTTTAGATATTAGGAAGAAATTCTTTACTATGATGTGGTGAGACACTGGAAAAAGCTGCCCAGAGAAGTGGATGCCCATTTCTGGAAGGGCTCAAGACCAGGCTGGATGGGCTTTCAGAAACCTGGTCTAGTGGGAGGTGTCCCCCCCCATGGCAAGGGGGGTTGGAACTTGATGATCTTTATGGTCCCTTCCAACCCAAACTATTCTATGATCCTGTGATTCACCAAGAAAACTTTAACAAGATGCAATCTACGATTCTCAGATTTTTTTATTCATCATTGAAACTCTTAGCTCCTCTGAGGTATCCTTAGCTTCAGGCAAAATTAGTACAGTCATCTCATCCTACTGTCTGACTCCATAATTGCCACATCATCCTATTCTCCATCATCCATCATCCACCCCATTTTATTCTTTCTGTACCTCCACTGCACCAGACTTGGATCTCTTGAGTGGGTGAGTCCTTTAGATCTTGGCCTCACTTGTGTCTGCACTGTATGAACACTAAGCACGTAAATAAAGGATCTCTCCCTTCTGATGGTGTCTGTTGAGAGATTGCTGTCTCCTCGTATCTTCTGGCAGAGCTGCTCATACAAATTTCTCCCACACCAGATTAGCATCAGTGAGTAAGCACAGCAAGGATAAACTGAAATGCTAAAGCTGCACCAACTTGTTCTAACTAGTGTGGGTCAGGGAGTGCCTCGTTAGTGGATCTGAGGGGAGATAAAGATTAAAAGCAGACAGGATATGCTGTCAGTGGTAACCCCTTCCCTAGGCACAAGTAAATCCATAAAGGGATATCTGTCCACAGTACATGACAGGATTAGGAATAAATTATGGCAGGGTAAAATAATTAATAACACATGGCACTAGTGCTCAAACAAAATAGGCAGCTGCAACTTTGCAATATTTAACTTGAATCTATCTTCATATTAAAAAGGAAATGTTTTTCCAAATACTATGTTAAGGAACACAATTTGACAAAGTCCCAGTTAAAATACATCTAGATGTATGCCATTCTACACCAGACATTCTGTAAATTCTACAGGGTCTACACTAAATAGCACAGCTCCAGATGGAGGACCCCTGTAAGGCAGTAGGAACAGTGCGGCATGGCTCTACTGCATATAATACTGCATGTAAAATGTCAAAAAGTGGCTCCTCTAAAGCACCACAATGCACCACCTCAGAGGAGAGGTCCCTCTGCCTCACAGAATGGACTGTACTGGAAAAATCTTCCTCTTAGGATGAATAGCAAACACACACACACACTCACACACACTAGTCTCCAACACAAGCGTGTATGTGGTACTTACACAAGCATATTCATTGTGGCATTTTCTCCATAAACACACACTTCAAAAATTTCTCACGGGCTCCTTGAGCTTATAACATATGCATGTGTATGGAAAGAATGATTTTCAAAAACTGGATAAAAATGTCTGAGTACAGTGATACACAATAAGGCTTCTAAATAGCCTGTGGATATATCTGCAAAGAGGAAATATACACAAACTGGGTTTGCAGATATCCATTAGAGTATGTGCAAACATATTCCAGAAGGCCTTTCTAATACAATTAATATGGGAAGAACTCACTGTTGGAAATACAGTTCACTTCTCCCCTTTGTTTGAAAGTTATTCCTACAATAGCGGGAGAATGGAGATGAACCTGGTAACCTCTACATCCTTTTCCAGCAGCTGCTAAAGCGACACTGGCTCCTGGAACTGAAAGCACATGTGCACAGCACTTGGAGCCAGCACTTGGCCTTGCGCTTGCCTGCACAGATTGGGAGCACACATCAAGGGTGTGTGGGGTGGCAGACACCAAATGATGAGCCTTCTGCAATGGCATCTGAGCTTCAAGCCACAGAACTGAAACAGGGTTCTCAGCAGCAGTTACCTTTGAAAATGGCTACGTGCAAGGCATCTCGTTACCACCAGTCATGCCTAAGATTAATAGTGCAGCATCGAGCTCTTCTCCCTGAACACTTTTCTAATGAGTCTAGTACTTCTAGGTAGGGTAAAGTTCTCATTAGGTCTCAAGGATCTTCACAAGCAAAACTTCCTCAAAGATATTGCTTCAAGGCCTGGGCTTTTTCTCCCCTCTAACTTCGGTGCACTTTGTGTTTGTTTTAGTGCATGTGTAGCACCTGTTACCATGGCAGCACTGCACAGAGGGCAGCAGCCTGGCAAAACTTCCCAGCGCCTTTCCAGCGGCTGCAATTAAACCTGCCCTCTTGGTTTGTACAGAGGAAAATCTTGTGCTTCGGATTTCTCTGCTTTTAGGAGACAAAGAGGACTCAGCAGAGTAGACCGCTTTTAGCTATTTATTTTTAGCATTGTAGTGATACCAGAAACATGGAAGTAAACAGGAGGTTGTCAGGCTGTTGTAAATAGCACAAGATTAAACCCATGACTCTGAGGAACCCACAGACTAGGGCAGTTTATTAAGGAGATATTTAACTGTAATTTTTAGGATACTTGATTTCAAGTGTCCATGGAAATTACTGTTGTATCTTAATGACCACATTTCAACATTTTCCCGTTTCATGCCTGAGTTTAGGAAAGACCCCGCCGTCTGTGTGGGTGCCACTGCCCTCTCCTGGGCACATCCCGCCAGGCCAGCAGCTGCTTCCCACTCCTGCGCCAGATCTGCAGTGACATAATGGAATATGCAGCGCATGTATTTTTAGAAACTAAAGAGGTAAATTCTGTCCTCTGCTCTAAATATAAAACTGATCCTGCATGCCCACCACTAGATTTTTAAAATCTTCAGCCTCGGCCAACCTTAATCCAATCACAGGGCCCAAAGTAGCTCCCAGAAGGAAGCTGGTACTTGCAGAGCAGGGTGTCCCAGAGGAAGGAGCCACACTGATGCCCAGTTTGCTCATTTCAGCTATGAGCAATCATAGAAAGGAGGGCAGCATCACAGCTGCAACAGTAATCTCCTCCTTTACACAACTCCATTTAATGATGCAAAAAAGTTAAAACTTATGGTTTAATTGAAAGTAACAACATCTCTGTTGGGTAGAACTGCTGAAAGGCTTCTAGCCACAATGGTCACAGCTGTAGAGAGACATTACACACCTCAGCAAACTGTTTATTCAGACAGCAATGAATACAATAAATACACCATGAACTTGAAAGGGAGGGAGAAGGTAACAATTATAAAAATCTGTCCCTATGCAGGGCATGGATATGCCTCTGCCCCCTCTGAAATCAGTCACTGCCCTGCTCTTGACTTTAAGGAGTCAAGCTAACACCTCTGGCATGAAGGTTCCAAACAGTTTAAATTTGGATAGGAATAAAGGAAGACAGCAAGAATGCCTGCTATCCAACCTCAGACCCAGCAGTTAGTAACAAAAGAAGACGTTCCTATTTTGCATTTTAAAACAGAAGTATCAGAAAAAAAATCACAGAATCACAGAATCATTAGGGCTGGAAGGGACCTCTGGAGATCATGCAGTCCAAGGCCCCTCCCAAGGCAAGGTCACCTGGAGCAGGTGACACAGGAATCTGTGCAGGTGGGTTTTGAATGTCTCTAGACAGGGAGACTCCATGACCTCCCTGGGCAGCCTGTTCCAGTGCTCTGCCACCCTCAACATAAAGTTCTTCCTCATGTTGAGGTGAAACTCCTTCTGTTTTAGTTTATGGCCATTGCTCCACATCCTGTTGCTAGGTACCACTGAAAAGGGTCTGGCTCTGTTCTCTTGGCACTGCCCTTCGAGATATTTGAATATATTGATGAGATCTCCTTTCAGTCTACTCTTCTCTAGACTAAACAGACCCAGCTCTTGCAGTGTCTCCTTGAAAGAGAGATGCTCCAGACCCCAAATCATCTACATGGCCTCCACTGGACCCTCTCCCATAGCTCCTTGTCTCTCTTGTACTGCGGAGCCCAGAACTGGACACAGGATTCCAGATGTGGCCTCCCTAGGGCTGAATAGAGGGAAGGATCACCTCCCTTGATCTGCTGGCCACACTCTTCCTGATGCACCCCAGGATCCCACTGGCCCTCCTGGCCCCACTGCTGGCTTGTGGCCAACATCTACCAACAGTCCCAGTCCCTCTCTGCAGAGCTGCTCTCCAGTAGCTCAGCCCTCAACCTGTGCGGGTACTTGGGGTTACTCCTCCCCCAGTGCAGGACCTTACACTTTGTACCATCAGCAAACTTGCTGCAAATCCCAAATAGACCAAAAGCAACGAGTATCATGGTCTCCATGCTACATCTTTTTACTCTCCCCTCTTGATTTTCCCACTCAGGGCAATTCTGAGAATGGTTTTTCCTAACAGCACCAGAAATACTTCTGTTCTCAGGAAAATTAAGGCTCAATTTTGTTAATATTTACAAATTCACGTACTAATATTTGCTAATGTATATAAGGGTAAATGAAGGATTCTCCTAATGAACATTTACACGCAAATTTGATGTGAAAACATGGCCCTAACAGATCACTGATCAGGGAGCACTGGAGAATAGCACAGAAAAGAAGAATATATATAACTAGGTTCTATAAAGCCCTATAAGAAAATGGACAGAATCACCAAATACGGAAGGTTTTAATTTCTACTCTATGCAGCTGTCTGAAAATAGAACCTCACTTCCAGCTCCCATATGATTGTGTACTTACTGGGCTGCTATCTTAATGTACTTCTTTAACAGCTGAACACGCTTGCTGAGTTGAGAGCAAAGGCAAATCTCGGTGACTACCCAGAACTGGATTTCATTAAATCTTCGTAAAAACAAGTCCAGATTTGCTGTGGTCTTTTTAAAATTGTGTCTTCCAAAAGTGTGATAGACCAATTCCAGCTAGGAAAGAGAAAACAGTTTGGAACTTTTTTTTGAAGTTGCATTTCTTGGACAGAGGAAAGAGGCTAAGAATAGCCAGGTAAGTATCTAGCCTGAAACCTGCTCTGCAGTTTACATTTATTCCTGCACAGATGACAAGGATTCAGATTACAAATCCAGTAGATAATAGCTGAGGCACAGTAAAAGCATAACTACAAATTATATATAAAGAGCTTAATACTTTAAAACATACAAAAGTAATTCAACAAGCAGCACATACCCAGAAGTAGTTTAACTTTATTTTTCTATTTTGCCTATAAGATTAAGAATGTCTTATACTTTCAAAACTTGTGGCCAGCTTTCTTATAGAATTTCTGAAAATCAGGCTTAGAGAAGGCTTTGGAAATAATGCACAAACCTACAATGTATAACTAAACACTTTATAACAGATTCTAACCTGCTGAATGGATAGATCCTCATACCTCATGCACACAGTTGAAGAGCTCCCAGTCATAAATTGTCATCTGATGTGCTAAGTCTTTGGAACTCATCAGTTCAAATGTTCCTACTGTACCAGTAGATGGTCCTTCTTGTTCTGGTAATGGTGCCTACAAACAGAAAAATATTATAAAAAAATATTTTAGACATGCTAAATTGTATAGTTGATGCTTTCTTTCCATAATGTTTCCAACTTTTTCTTTTCAGTGTGACCACTTCCCTAATTGTAATAGAAAAACTGAAATTTGCAGTAAAACTGAAATTTGCTTTTAATCACAGGCAGGTATTAGAAAATGAGAAGCCCTGTGCAAAATCAGTATCCAGTATGTACAGGATAGTCAGGAAAATTCTGAAAGCTCTTCAGAGACACTGTAAGGAAATAAACCAGACTGTTCTCAGTGTGTTATTTTTAACATTGTTCTAAAAATTGAATCCATAATACACGTTGTGCTAACTAAAGCATCTGTGTTTGTTTAGGAGCATAGGTCTTTCTAAAATACTTTTGTTATGTTTCCTTTTTCACATACATAAATAACTAGGCCACAAAGCACAAGCCAAATACTTTTACATATTCCTGATTCTAATGACAAAAATTATTACATCTAGCATTCTTCAGAAATCTGCAGCAATTGCAAGATCTTCTAATCATTTATAAAATAAACCTCATACTTTCTCTTCGACAGTACAGTGATGCACAATTTGTTATTGCAAAACTCCTGGCTAGGCCAATTAAAATGATATACACACAGTCCTACGAGAAAGAATCAAGTACAAAACATTTTTGAAAGACATTTTCACGCCACCCAATAAATGTGATCTATGATTTTGCACACAAGCAAATCTTGTATTAAACAGTGATTAAAAACGTGGCTTGAGACCAAGTCAGATTTGAAGCAGTCTGTTGTGCGTGTTAGGGTGAAGTGTTTGAAGCAGCGCTGCTGAACTACTGCCACGCGAGCCCCGGCAAGGTGGCAGGGGTGACACTCGCAGAGCCACCCGAGAGCGCGCGGGTCACTCGCTCTGCTCCCGGGAGAGGGCGGCAGAGCTCACAGAGAACTTCCCCAATTCCTCTGCCTTTGTTGAACGTGGAATGATGCAGCACGAATTGTCAACAGGCTCCTGACTGAGTACAAACTCAGTGGAGTCTGCAAGATCAACAGACCATATTTAGACACTGCAATAGAAAAAGCGAGCCTACTAAATGAATCCTCTTTTATATAAGAATAATAGATTAGCAATAGGAAAAGGACTGACTGGATTAATACATCGAATCACTTTCTCAGTAACACACACTATGTAGGAGCTTTATTTCTGTATAAAATCTCGCTTTGTACTTTAGGGAAAACTTTTCTTTCAAGTATCATCGTAACACAAACTAATTAAAAATGACTAAACTAAATCACAAGATTTATTACCTTAAAAGCTTCATCTATAATTTAAAAAAAAACAGTAGAAAAGTATTCTCTAAAAAAAACCAGGGCAACCATTAATCTTATACCAGCCTGTAAATTGCTTTGAATTGAGATTTGCACAAATACAAAATTTCTTCTGGTTATGAAAACATATGAAATAAAAGTACAGCAGCTTTGTGTAGAAAATCCTATTTTGTGGAAATCTGTGGAAAGAGATTTCTCTTTCCCACAGATTGAAAGATGTCTTTTTTCTCCTATTTGGAGACAAACACAACATAGCTGTTACCATAACAAACACATATTTTCCAAGGCTAGGAAAGAAGCACTTAGATGCAAACTCACAGCACATTTGAAAATTCATCTACCCAGAACAATTTTCACATGGGAATTGCCAAATGTAATGTGGATAAATGTTCACAAACAGGCAGCAGCCAGAAATTGGAATGTGGAAGGATTAAACTGGAAGGCAGCTAAGGTTGTAGTACCATTTTTCAATTTGTTTATACCTCTTTGAAAAATGCAGCTGATAAGGGGGATGTATTCTGTTATGCAGTGCTGAGGGACCATTTTTAAGGTGCTGAATGTACCTCCCCAATTCCTGCTCAATTCAGTCTAGTTGATGAAAATTAGCACATTGCAGCCCTGTATCTTAGAGCTCCCTGCAGCATTTTGAGTACTTGATCCATGGTAAATAGCATAGGGAAAAGGCACAGAAAGCCATGACAATTTGCTGCCAAAGTGATGTGTACACAGACAATGCAGAGCCATATATAAGTACCCAGCACAGTTGTACTGATGCAACACCCCTGCCTTACAGTAGCATGCCGCATGAGGGTATCTACTTGGCAGGATTAATTAACCTTTAGGGAACACCAGAATTTAATAAACTGAACAAGAGGTATCTCTGCATGGAACTACATATGCTGGATGTGCATTCCCTGGTTACTAAATTGAAAGCAGCAGCAAAGCATAGATTTTACCATATCCATAAAAGAAATCAGGCATACATACTAAGTGGCTTGTTAAAAGCATACAGGAGGCTGAAACAAGGCTAGGAGTAATAGAGTTCATGCTGACATGACTTGGCAATGACATTTGTTTTTAATGAAATAAAAGGAACAAAAAGTACAGTCAAATCAAACTCTATAAAAGCAGACCCCATGGAGATCGCTAGAATGACTGTATTAACTGTAAGTACTTATGAGCAATTTTACCTAAGAAAAAAACAGACTTTCTACCAGGAATATTTTCTGCAATTCTACTAAGAATTATCTCAGATTTTGACATGGTATTTTGTGGGGATGAGAAATAAAAGACTTTAAGGAATTTACTGCTGAAATCAAATCTCCAGAATGCTTTAATTGGTAACACTTATCTTAGAAAATACATCCCTATGGCTTTGAGGAGATAATTCCGTAATGAGGAATTACTGCGTGTCTTGGTGACAATACTCAGCTCTTCCTAAATGCTCAGTGTGACAGAGAGAGTACTGGGATCAAGTTCTGTTATATGGATCAGGTGGACGGTTTTCTGGTCTAGTTTAGGGAATTTATAACATTAGCTTGTTTTATTTTCAGGGTTCATCTATTGCACTGTGACAAGCCCTTTGTTGTGAATGTTGCCACTAGTTTTTACCTCAAGTGTGGATAATGCAAAAATGGTCAAATGTTCAAATAAACTGAAGCGTCGATGTTCCCGAGCACCGCACCGATACATACCAATGAATCGAACTGATCCCGCGGGCAAGCAAACAGACGTCCATTGACACTCAGAGTGGTGAACACTGAAACATCATGAGGTTTGAGCACAACCTTTTCTGTAAAAATGAAACAAATTTTTATTCATTTATATATATATATATATATATAAAATTTACAGCAGGACTGATCCACCACCTGCACGGATCAGCCTCCTGGGAACAAATTTTGCTCAGTAACCCAATGTCCAGGATACAGAACAGATAACAACAAGATCCTCTTTACTGAAGAAATGTGATAATAAGCTCAGCCCAAACCAGCCTCTGACAGAACGAGAATCCCAGTCCCAAACTGTACAGACAGGTCAAGCCTGTGCTGCTATCACTAGAAACTACCTGCAAAAATTCAGCCATAATTAAGGAGTCCATACACTCATTCATTGCTGAGCTGTAAGCATTTGGAGAGCTGTTAATAGAAATTGTTCTGGAAGGCAGCAACAGCTTAAGGAGGTGAGGAAATGCATTACAACATTTCCAAAAGAGCATCACATCATAGGTAAAGAAAAGACAATGAAGTAACTTACAAAACAGTCTCTTCCTGTTGGTGGTCAGCAAATCTGACAATAAAAAATTGCTTCACCTGCAAAAAGTAAAGCTGCCTGGTGTCAGTTCTCAGGAAGTGAGACATTTTTGGCAGGCACCACTGTTTGCAAAAATGCCTTCCAACACAGCTCTCATTACCTCTGTGTGTCTCCACACAGTCATCCTCAACCAAAGCACTCGAGCAACACCAGTTCTCCAGCAGAATTTACCTTGCAGTTACTCTCACATCTCCACAGCCTATAGTGAGGCCTCATTCCTGACCCTCTGCAAACACTAGGTCAGTGGGTTTGGCACTAAGTTGCTCTGTAGTGGTTTGCATGGACAAAGCCAGAATCATAGTGACCACAACCAGAATGTTTGCACTGCAGTGTTTTCTGACATTACTCATTCCTGAGTCTAGCGTGAATTTATCCATGCTTACCTTCTATTTCTGTTATTAAAAAATTCCTACAAGTGTAACAGTGAAGGAGAAGTGGGGCAGCTCTGCTCTGCAACATGCAGATACACAAGCTCCTGCATTTGTCCTGTCTTGCATGTGAGCTGCAGTCTGTTTCTGCAGGAGAGAAAGGACTTGCCTCTAAATTAGGACTTGTGTACTAGCTGAAGATGCACATGGCTATAAAACCTTGACTGAACTATTTTTTCAATCCCTGCAAAAATTCTGCTTCACCCTAACTGAGAAGTGTTTAAGACACTGCAAATACAGTACCTCCTCCTGAACTCATCTTTACTATGATGAGGCCTTCTCCAGAGCCCAGCTTGTCTGCTACTGCAGTGATCACTTCCTTCACAGAAGAAGACACTGGCACCCGGATAGTGGTATAGGTTTGGTCTATGCAGTACACCTTAAACAGAACTAGAGAAAAAGACATTGCATGGTTTATTCTACATGTAAAAACCACAGGTTTACTATTTATGTCACCAGCTTTTTCAGCTACATGACCTTACATTTTGTTACCTTGTTTTTACTGCTGTTCATTAGCAAGAGCTATCCTATAATATCAAACATGATATTAAAGAAGCAGCTGTTTGAGTACCTTATCAGTAATCTGAAAATGGCATTCTGATATGCTGCTATAAATTTTTACCTTAATCTCTTCAGAGAATCAAACAACAGCAGTAGAGCAAACCAGATGATTTTGTTTTTCAGGCGGTGTGCCTAGATTCTCTGACTCTAGATTCACAATCCATGGCATTATCTGCTCCACTCCTGCCTTGCAAAGGAACAGCTGTACATGTTAGCTCAAACTACACAGGGGAGACAGAGGCTCAAACATGACCTTCAGCACCCATTATTTATTGCACTGCCATTACCTGCAGTACACTGTCTTATTAGTTCTGCCCTGTTTTGTTCATTCCTTATTTTAAAGGTTTTTACATCTTCCTCTGAGGAAGCAGTGTTTGATAGCACAAGTAACTAAGGGAAAAGACCCAGAGCACCTCAAATCAACAGTGGAGAATATTGGGCTAGCAAAAGCTAAGAGAGTTTGCTTCAGGCCAGGTTTCAAGGCTCAAAACTTTCATTTACTTTTAGACCATTTTTTTGAGACAGACAAATTTATCCAGATCTCAGTGGCTCAAGAAAACTTTTCAGAGAAGGAACTCACCTTCATCACTGCCCCTGATAGGCTGGCGTTTCTGTGCTCTGTCATCACTTGTGTTGAACAGCTGCAGAAGAACTTTGTGCTGAAAATGAACCACGGAGCTTCACATTAATGCAAAAAGAAACATTACATGGTATACACGAACTACAAGAGATCTCTTATCAATGGCAGGAAAAAGAGTAGCAATGCAAAATTTGACAATGTTAGAAGTTATTTCTCAATGTCTTTTTCTAAATATATCCATGATTATTAAAAAGAAGATGCTTATGAATTTGCTGTGCTTAAGATTTTACTTTAGAAAATGGACAAATAAATTTTCTTACCTTCTTTTGTGATGCTTTAGGTTCTTCAGAACTACGAAAGGGTAAAGTACAGAATATATAATTAAAGATTACCTGGAAGATTTTGTATAGAAAATCACCTATAGAACATGGACCACTTATTAAACTAGAGTATCAATACAATCATATTTTTATAAGAAAAGACTAGATGATACTACAGTTAATCTATAACCGAGGCAGAAAAAATATTATACGAAGTTCACGTAAGCATGAAATAAGCTTCTGCCAACCTCTCAGTGAGGGTATGGTGTTTGCAAGAATGATGTGGAAAAGAGGGCCATTGATATTAATTCAAACAAGCCAGCATGCAAACTTTCAGTTTCATATAACTGCATGTCATTCAATGAATAGCTTTTTAATAGATATAACCAATAAATTTCCTTCATCAATTTACTGAGAAAAAGGGCAGGGGGAGGAATAAAGCAAAAACTGTGCTTACATTTGCTTTACAATTTTCTCTAGCTCTGGAAGTTGCTCCTTTAGTGCTGCAATCATTCTAGTATCATCTGATACAGATACATAAAATTCCTGTAAATGATACAGAATAGTCTTTAAATAACTATAAGGGTAAATGAGCAGTACTCAGGAGAGAGGATTATGAGATGACATCTGATAGCTTAATGATTATAAAGGATGATAATCTGCATAGAGGAACACATGCTGGGCCCAACCCTCTATTACTTCTACTTGTTTATCTCCAGCTGATTTAAAGCAGGAGTTATACATGCAGAAGGGAAGCCTGATGAGGCTCCTTAGCTCACTCTGTAACCACTGGCTGCTTGAGCAAAACCTGCATTTTCAGATTGTCAAGGATAAAGACTATAAAATTCCCAAATAACCTAGAATGATAGGGTTTTTTTATTCATTGCTGTTGTAGTCTTTAGTGCTTCATTTGCTCCTGAGTCACTGACTCTCAGCTACTCTAACCTGCTGCACTATCACTCTTTTTTAAACCCTACTCAAACCTCTTCCTGATATATAGACAGAAAACCACCCCAAAGAAGGATCTATGTGCTTGCAACTAGTGATTGTTCTTCAACTTCTGGCCTAATGAAAGACTATGTCATCTCCAAAGCTTGAAAAGCTTTCTCATGCACGTTTGTGGGGTGTCTATCATTCTTAAAGCCACTCCCTAGTCCCCTCTGCTTATCTTAGATTCTGTTTTAAGCTCTTTGGGCAAGAACTTTCATTCAGCCAGTAACATATGGGATTCTGTTCCATAAACACAATGTATAGTAAGAAAGGTGATCATGATCATTTAACATGACGTTGGCACTGCATCTCACCTTAGAAATCCAAGGATATGGCAGCTACCACAAAGAATTTACAAGGGTTCTGAAGACAAACATCTTGAGTTCCAATAGCTGCACTACAGCTTTCATTCAAATGGAAAGGACTTTTGGTTTTGTGGAGTGGCAACCCTCCAGCTCTTTCCTGGCACACCTCAGACAGGCATAAAAAGCCCTGCAGTTCAACCTGTAGAGCCCCTGAAGTATTCACAAGAAAATACTAGAAAAAGCAAATTCAGCTACTGCTGTAACGCAATCTACCCATGCAGTGCTTTGAAAGGGGTCTGCAACAGTATTGTCAGAGGGTCAGAGGCTGGCAGTGGTTCAAGCACTGCTGTGGTGTATTTACTGTCTGCAGCCAAACCTGAGAAAACAGAGTTCTGAGTTTGCACTTTGAAATTACGTATTTCACTTCAGTTTGTGACAGAATTCTACAGACCGGGAACAGGCTTTCAGCTTATCTTGCCTGGTAGTTACTTTTCAGTACAATGATACAATGATTCCTTTATACCTCCAAAAAGGCCATTGCTGCTTCATCTTCTTGCAGTAAATCTCCATATAAAGCAGCCCACTGCAGAACCAGTCGAATGACTCGCCTTTTATTGTTGAGGGCATAGTCCATTTTCTCCTGCTCTGTACCCTGAGAAGGCTGGGCATGATAGGTGCCACAGTGTCAAGGAAAACATTCAGTGATTGAAAATATCCAACCCAGTATGACTTCAAGAACAATTGACTTCCAACAAACCACTTCCAGGCTGCTCAAACATAATGTATACCTCCAATGTATACTTCTAAATTCTGACATCCACTAGCAGAACGATTTGCAAACCTTTCATGTTCATACTAAAAAGCTGAGACAGTGAATTCTCTAAAGAGCACAGGAATGGTCACAGTCCCACCACAGAGATGGTTGCTGTAGGGGAGAAGAGCAGAAATGATACTTCGAACAACAGAGAAGAGTATTAACCATGGAGACTGAAGAAGGATATTTCTCCTTGCTCCTCTTTCGAAACAGTTGAAGAAAAAGAAAAATGTCACTTGGTGTTTATTAACAATTTCAGTTTTCCATTTGTGAGGAAGACTATTGGAATGAACCACCAGTGTTATTACTTTTATTTTTATAAGTTATTGCAACTCGAGGTGAACCTCAGTCCTATTTTAGGAGGGGACTTCGACATTTACAACTTAAACTGACTAAAGAAACACAGGGTAAAATAATAAATGTTGTAGTAGCCTCATTGTCATGAGGAAATCAGACATTTCCACTATATTAAATAAAGTGTATTTAGGACACAATACTTTGTGAAAGTTATTTTGTGATGAATAGTAAAAAAGAATAGGAAACATTTCATTGATCTTTTTAAAGACAAAGTGTCAACATTACAAAAATATACAAATAGCTAAAAGGCCAGAAGTAACATTTAGCGAAAGGAAAAAAGAAAAAAAGTAAAGGCACAACAGACAATAAATTGAGATAATTTGAGCCTTTAACCTGTGTGAAAATGAAGTATCCCCAGAAGAAACAGGATATGACAAGTTGTGTGTCTACTTCTCACTGAACAGAGGTTAACAAAATATATTTAAACTGTTCCAAATAAACTGATAGCTGAGTGGGAAGTAAGCATGGAGTGAGTGCAATCATATCTTCAACTTTGCTTCCCCGTTACCAGAACTCTGATTCTGGATCGTCATGACTAATACTATTCCCAATTACATAGAAACACATAACATTAAAATACTGACACTCTTTCACTCACAGCCAAGTCCAGCAGCCTTGCATCCTTTTAAGGTGCACTTTCAGTTGCTCTAACAAAATATTTAAAAATACTAATTAGAAAATAAAAATATTAATGAAGAATACAAATCATATAAGATAGTTATTCTAAGCGTCTCCTTTAGAACAATTTCTCTAACAACACTATCAATAAAATACAATGGGGAAAAGTACCTATTAAATCCCACTTCCAAATGATCCTGCTGCCCAAAACCCCTGTAGAGATTTGACATGCTACCAGGGTTACTGGGGCACCTATCTGACTGACAAACTTTCAGAAATCTGCATTTCAATTTCATTTGGAAAGGTTTAAAATGACTAGAGAACTCAACAGTACAGTAAAATTAAGGCAATAAGTCAGAAGGTCATAAGAAGTAAATAATTCATTGTAAATTATGTGCTCTAATGTCTTGGGGAGCAAGTTTAATATTCTACTGAGTCATTTTCCTCATGCCATATTTACACTTCAAACACTATAATTATTTAATGTATTTTTACTTTCTTATTAACTGACTCACCACTGGCAATGGTAATTTTTCTTTATTTTTACTGCTCATTTATATTGATTTCTCTTTTATTAACATTATCACAGGGTAAGTCAATTAAAGGGTCTCACAATTTTATGTGATCTCCAGGATGCAGCTTCACTACAGACTGCAATCAGAAATAAACTATGATGTATACTTGCAACAAATGTCAGATAATTGCAAAATATTTATCAACACCAATATGGTTAGAGTTCAATACATACACATATTTCTAATTTTCTCTAGCATATGCTAAGAAATGGAAGCAATTCTGAAGCCTGTTCTTCCCTGCATAGGCACACTTAACTATATCAGAAGCTGTGCAAGATCAGTGCTCACTGCTGCAGTGTAATGCACATTTTTTTGCTGGCATGATAGTAAAGAAGGTTAGCAGAATACTCATACAGAAACATGCTGAAGAACGATCATCTACAGAGAATAAAAGTGAAGTTTATACTTCATAAGTATTTAGACAGTGATTCTTTAAAGATGCACCCCTGTACATGTGCTCACACACTTGCACTAATCCAAGTGCACTTTTGCTGTTCTTTTGGGCATTGTCCTGCCTCTCTCTGACAAACTGTAGCTCTGAGAATTTGTCCATTTCCATTCAGCGAAGAGGAGAGGGAAACAGTGGCCTTGCTACAACACACAGCACCTATATCCTGATCCAGGAAAGGGGAGCATACCCTTTGCATCCCTATAAAACAGAAGTCTGTGATTTTTTAAATATTGCAGGATCCATATACTTTAATGGTTGAAAAATACCTGGTGTGCCAAAGGACAGCACAGCATAAGCGTGGAATCCACAGCGAGCAATAATGTTACTTGGACAAGATGGTGCATCTATCCATTCCTTTCAGGATTAAAATAGCTTACAAAAGACTGCTGTAAAAGAAGTGAAAACCCAAATAATTTATACCCTGTACTATGCTTGAAAGCACTTCAGTGGTCTAGCTCTACTCATACTTGCATGCTGCCAGCTAAAATAGAATCCTAAGTGGGTGCAGGAAAATAGACTTGTTTTGATTCAAAATTGGAAGCTGAAGCAAAAAGTCGCCAACTGAATCACCTTTCTTCTTTTTCTCTTTCTGTTTTAATTTCCTCATTGAGCATAACTAATCTCTCCTTACTCTCACAGCACTCGCGACCACTTTTGTAGAGTGATTTTGCTCCAAAAAGATGAGCTTTGTTAGGAACCTTTCAACTCTAACAATAAATTTCAATGGTACAATCAACAAAGCACAGTTAGCTTTTCCATATTCAGAATGGACCAAATAAATAATAATTCAGCTCTAAGAAAAGCTAACACTAAAGCAGTAGGATACCAGTTACTTCCAGCCCTGCTCCTCTCTGAAAAGAATTATTGTGATGCTTGCCATGACCCACTTAAGACCATGGTCTTAGCATCCTCTCCAGAAGAGATTTCATCACTTGTGATTATTTATGACAAGTGAATATTTATCCTTAAGTGTGATTATCCTTAACTCTGGTTATCAGAAAAGCTTTTCCCCCATGAACAATAAGGTACATTTTGCTTATGGGTCTGATTTTCCCACTTATTTGATATCAGAGGTATTCAAATATAACTGGGGATAGACAAGCCTGAATCTTAAATGGACTGATTGAATAATATGAGTTAGATAAATCAGGACAAAAAACCCCCGAACATTAAAAGTGCTGCCCTTCCTCCCCCTCTCAATGCTGTCAGCAACAGCATTTCATAATAATTTTGATATCCAAAACAATGCGACTTTGGAAAATGTGTTTGTTTCAGGTGTATGACCAATCTTCTACAAACCAGTTTCATGGGTCCAAAGGTTTTCAAAACAATTACTGTCCTTGCTAGGAGTAACACAAATGGATTCTCAAGCCTGCCAGACAAGGACACGATGCTCTATTTTGTGGTTTCAGGGGGTGAGCTTTCCCAGATGTCACTCGCCCCACTGAGCTTAAAGGAAAGCACTTTCACACCAACGTGATTCTAAACAAATAAATAGGGAACTGAAGCTATTATACCCCTGTCAGAATTCTATAAAACAGAAAACATTATATGTTTATTTAATGTTCCCAGTCACTTGATAGCTTCAAGTCACTGTGCACAAGGAAAAATCTCAGTGTCCAACAGCTCCCCAAACTAAATAACCTGCCAGTAATTGACAGATGGACATTTCAGACTCCTGTAAAACATGCAGACAGCACGAGAATCGCCCCTAGCTCTCAATGCTCTCCACTATTAAGATTTCATCTCCTAGTATTCACAGCCAATTGAAGCTTCTTGCAGTTTGTTAGCATTTGCTATAGACTGTTATTATAGATTATTACTATTTTTTCATAACTATTAGGACAGCACCTAGGAACAACTTACCCATTATTCTACAAGTTCAGGCAGCCTTTTGCTTGAGGCAGTTTGCAGCTTGCAATCTATAAAGTGGACCACTGAAATCACCAAGACATTGAAACTACCAAGACACCCCTATCCCAGTTAAAATGTGGATGCTGTAGTTCAGCAAAACCCAAGCGAGACAGGAAGGATACAGGAAGGGTAACCCAAACATCTGTGTAATTTCACTTATCTGGTGGAGAGGCAGTACATTTATTTTCCTTGGAATAGTAATCAGCACAGGAAATACAGAGTTTTCATGGTCTTTACTGTATCTCATCATGGGTATACACTATCCAGTTCAGAGTTGAGCTATGGACAGATGTTAGTCAGACACTGAGAATCTACTCACAAGGCACAACTTCCATGGAATGTGATGTAGTTCTTGAGGGGGGAAGCTTCAGTTTCATCACTGGTAGGCATAGTGGCTAAAGAGACTTAACTTTTCTCTTACAAAAGGATATTGTGCCATCAAGGCTGGGCAGAGCTGACTATTTGGCATAAAAACACAGTGCATCATAATAAAATCATTTAAAACAGAATCTGTGGAAAGAGAAGAAAGAAAACAGTCTATATTAAGCCTCTGCAAATAGCTTGGGGATTTCAAGGATGAGTTTTCTTTGAGCTGAAATATCTCTTTAGCCCTCTGCAGATAATAAAGGGGTCTTTTTGCACTTTCTTTGTAGACATTAAGTATTAAAATGGGTAATGAACAAATATGAGCTAAAGTATTAAGCTTTTAGTCTTGTCTGCATGAATTTTATCGCACTTATATAAACAGTCATTTGCCCGTGTCAAAGAGAAATTTAGCACAGCAAAAAGCCCCACATCTGTGCTAAAGTAAAATATTTGGATATACTTCGCTACAAGTGTAGAGCTCTCTGCAGAGGAAGAATTAGGCCTGTCACATCTGGGTACCTAAAAAGAGCTGTTGCATTTGGCTTTAGGAGTTACAATAGCAGGCAGCACATTTAGTATATCCTACACAGGAGAAGGCAAATAATTTTGTTCTTTGCTGAATTCCTAGCAGTAAGTAGAACGCCTAAAAGAGGTAAATGGACAGTCAAGTTTCTGGGTTTATTTTGATTCAAAAGTATCACAGCTGCTACATTTACATTAAAACATGTATGAACAAATATGACTGACATTTTCTCTGGCAAAACCCAGCGAGCTATTTTTTCTATTAAAATGACCTGTGGTAGTGCTGCTGTAAATCCCAGTTTGCCTTATCTTTGTATCTGTGACAACAAGAAGGATTTATAAAGCCTAGTTGCAGAGGCCAGAGTAAGTTTGGCAGGCTTATATGGAATCCCTGAGAAACAGTGAACACAACACTCCAGGGTACAGTTTCTATAGTGCAACTTTTGAGATAACAGAAACATTTATAAACTTTGCAAGGGATGGCAGAAGAAACATGGAGATAACTGTGCAATATAATATTACATCATTGATTCCACTTGTGTAATTCATATATGAAAGTATCTCTCAGCTGACAAAACTCACCTCTGGAAGGGTGTCACTTTTTTTAATGTAATGCCCAGAGCAAACTGGTTTTAAATACTCTTAAAGGAACGCATAAATGAAAAATTCAGTGTTCCAGCACTCTGTGATGCTATATCCTAAAAATAACTCAGTGAATTGTGATACATTGTATTGTATTAGAATATAGGTGTATAATCTTGTCACCAGATGTTTTGGTGAAAAGTTTTAAAATATTTAAAAAATAATTTGTTTTTGAAAAATATATAATACATGCATACTGCAAATAGTAAACTTGGGATTATATAGCTGCAAGCCTAAAGAACAATATTCTGCTTGCAATCCTAGTAAACAGTTATCTGTGAAAAGGATCCCTTTTTTTCGTCTTCAAAGTGGTGAAAACATTCACTTTAAAAGGATTTCTGTAATTTTTCAATTATTCCACTATACGAGGTCAATAACAGATTAATTGTATTTAAGAACACCTTTGAACACATACTTATCAGTCATCTGCAATGTAAAAAGACCTTGCAAAAGCAGTATTATGTAGCTTAATATATGTCTGTGCATTACTTTATCAGAATTATGAGGATTTTCTGTGTCTGACTCTTTTTAAAAATTAAAATACTTACTAATAATAAATCAGCAAATATCCATATCCCTAGATGTAAATTCTCTGTTCTCTTTAACTAATGAAAACAGCCCATTAAGTGCAGATGCAGCAACCTGCATTCTTGGGACTTGGCCTATGAGTAACAATACTCAAAGGCCTTCTCCTTTGAGTAACAATTCTTCTTTCCCTACACATGGGAAAGTATCCCAAACAGGAAATTTAAATTGTGATACTTTAAGTGTGATACGAAGATTTGAGAATACTTCACAATGTAATATCTGGAGGTATCAAGCTATTTCACAGTACTAAAGTGACCTCCAGAACAAGCAGTACCATTCTTAACAGGGTGGTCTGTCCAGGCCTTATAGTCATGCCTAATTAAAGTCATTACTGGAGGTCTGTCACCTTGAGGGATTTTGCTATTCTACTATGGCCTGAAAGCACAAATACAATAGAGCAGGCTTGGAGGAGTGGATTGCTATTTTTAAATCTGGGTTTTCTTGGCTCTCTTGGGGTTGTTTCAGAGCAGTAGATAGTTCTCATTTTGGGAGAAACCACCACTAGGTGCTTTTCAAAGCATCACATTGTGGTGTTCCCCCAGCAAGTCCATCCTGTGGGGTAATAATAAAAGAGCTTCTGCCATGTACATACCTGTTGCTTCATTTAAAGTTGCTTCAAGGCGCATAGTTTCTAGAAAGTGCTCTAAAATTTTCTCTGGGGTTCCTGACATCACAATATACCTGAGGGAGGGAAAGGAGCAGTCAGCATCTCATAGCCAGAACAGCTAATCAAGAAGTAATTGTGTACCAGCAAGAAGATCAAGACTGCTGTGTTGCTGTGTGCCAGAGTACAAACACCTGCTCTGACCAGAATCTCTGTGTGCTTAGGACAAAACCACTCACAATCTTTGCTGGCTTTCCCCCTGTAAACCTAGGAGCAGTAACATTTTTCACCCTGCCCATGGAGTGTGAGATGACAGACAGCCCCCTCCTCACACAAGTACTTGAGTGTAAAACCACGACAGTTACACCACAATCAGCAGAGCTGCACTGGTCCAAACTTGGAGAAGTAGAAGCAGAAATGCTCCTCCACTGCAAATGAATATCTCAGTAACAACAACAACTTGCAACCACTAAAGGCCTTAACAGGCTTACTATGAACCTGAAACAAGAACTGGTGTGTGTGTATCAGTGTCACAGAGCAAGAAGGCAATTTCCTTCAGCATCGCTCACAGAGGTTAGTCTGAGAAGGCGGGGGCAGATAATAAAATAGCACACTATATCTTCAAATTTGTGCAATGCGTTGCATAGTTGAAGCAAGTAAGTGTTTCAAGTTGATAAACTGAAGATTGTACCATTTCCTGGAGTTAATTTAGTGAGGTGAGAGAACTAGTGCAACAAGCACGTTTTTCCACTTCATGCAAAAACACTGGCAAGATTCTAAGTACCAGCAGAATATCATATGATATTGCAAAACTTGTCCTGTCATCTTTTTTTTTCTTTTCTTGCAGATCAGATTTTTTTATATTTCCCTCCAATCTTTCAATCTTTGCATCTTTTTTCTTTTTTTTTCATTTTTTGAATTCAACTGATAAAGTACAAAACTTTAAAAAAAAGAAAAAAAAAAAAAAGAAAGAAAAAACCCTGAGAAGTGAAGATACTCTGCTCCTGCTGAGAAATAAGTGGTGGAGCTGAGCTCCTGGGAGCTCCTCCTCACTTTGAGCACTGACCGTCACAGTTCTTTTACCTGCCAACCCCTTTGGAAGAACTGTATTGATGTCCCAAGAACACAAACACTTGTTAAGCCAGTGCACATTCTCACAGAGATACTAACCAAGTATCTAAGTGAGTGAAGCAGAGAAATCACAGGTTGCTGTACTCTGAATATGAAAGTGAAAATGAACAAGTGAAGTGACTTGCAGGGCTGCTGAATTCATCCTGCATGAGTGTGATCACCCATAAAGAGTTAGATCTTGGGAGTGATAACTTCAGAGCCAGTCCTCCGAAGCGAAACTGCCACTGTTTGAAAGCACGGCTCAGGGAGCCATGTAGGAGCTCTGTCTCCTCTGTACAGGAGGCAGTGGAACCCAAACTGTAACCAAGAGGATCTGCTCGGAAAATGAAGTGTTCCCAAAGGCCAAGATGAGAAAATTAGTTTCTTCCTGAGAAGAGCTTCCTGTTAAGCTTCTCTTTTGAGCAGAGTCATTTTCAAAAGCACTGAACACACAGCTAACACATTCTAGTAACACATTCTGGAAATCGAAAAACATTGGTAATTTTGGTTTGGACTCTCAGACATAATTGTAGTCACTTACTCTGTTTACTAAGAAAAGAAGTGCTGTCCTCAAATCCAGTGAACTCACTTTGAAGACTTTAAACATAAAGACACTGCCAACACAGTAATAATCTGACTGGTGAAAAGCAGACAGTGAACCTTCAGGTAACTTCCTCTTTTGGGCAACTTACGTCTATTTGTCATTGTTATCAGCAAAAGCTCCCTTGCTGGCGCATTGACAGTATCCAAAACCTGACCAAATGTGGAAAATATTTACAAAAATGAAATTCTGAGCTTTACCTGAAAACATCCCTGGAATGTAAGAATTAAAATACAGCCTAACGTAACCATCGGCAATTAATTTTTATCAAATTCTGAAAAAGAAAATAATGCAAGTATGCCGGTGCAAAGAGTTTGCAAGGAAGGCAGCATCTCAAAATGTTCAAATGAAACTTTCACTTTTGGAAGCATGAAAAATGTCTCAGACCTAAGAAAACGGATTTAAATCTATGACCAAGTTGCTGTGCATTGCAGTTGCTGATGCAAATTCACTGGCTACAAATGAAGTTCCCTTCATTTAGACAAAGAAAAGCTTGTGTAAGAGTACATGTTTTCTTGGTAGTACAGATTGTCTTTCTAGATGTTTTAATAGAGCAAGTGAAAGATAAAATAGCAGTTTCTGAAAAATGTGAGATGTGTATATAAAATGCAAGCAACTGTTTATTCAACCTTCACAAACCTTTATAATTCTTTGCATTTAGTTATGCAGATAAAAAAAGTATATGAAATCCCAGATGAGATAAAAACTGTACCCAAAATATTGCACAATACACTGGCTCCTTTTTGAGAAAAAGTGTGGTTCAGGGTAAAGGATTCAAGACTTGTTGAAATTGTTTGAATGCTTCTGAAGAAAATTGTGCATCCATTTGCAAATAACACATTTACAAAGGCTTTAGGGGTTTTACCAACGTTTGGAATAATAGCCTCACTCACTCTACTCTTATCACAGTAGTATCCAAACAGAATTTTACTTTTTCCCTTTCTGTAAGAAAGTAAGGAAAATACAGTTAATGTTGTTATTACAGTGCTAAACTATTCTGTAAGATAAGCTCTCCAACTTTTATTGCACGAGATCTTAGTTTTGTATATAAATTGTGTATAGCAAACTCTTTTTAGAATCCAGAGCTCAGAATCCAAAATAAAAATACCTGTACTTAACAATAAGACAATGCATTTTCCTCATGTTTTTTACACAATAACTCAGATTAATAGGGTTTCATCAATCTCCATGCTTAATCTATTTAGAAGCTATTACTTGAGGTAAGTACACAGAGATCTTTAGGGAATTATTGTGTAAAAACATAGAGCTGCTGTGCTACTAGAAACGGATATATTATCGAGTGTGGGGCACATGCTCAGCTGATGATTAAAAAAAGAAAACTTTATATGCACTGCAGTCTTCCACTGAAAAGGAATATGCTATTCTTTGGATAATAGTACCATTTTAAAAGGTTAATAATTGTCTGACATTTGCACTGCTGAATGAAAACATACTTGTGCTGTGGCTGTGAATTTCCTTGATTAGAAATTCTGTTTCCTGCTGGGATCTTCTCCAACACCAAGACATCTTGGTCGTGTTCTTTGAGTCTTACTGTATTTGCTTCCACATCCTGCAAGACAAATTACTTTTAATAATGTGACTGCACCTGATTTGGCTGATTAGTTATTCTAACAAAGTGCATGACTTTCAAACATAAAAGATTAGTATTGGTTCTGTCCCCCTGTATTTATCCATCTTTATTCTGTTTTCCTCACAGGCAGAATCAAGAAGGAAGCACTAGCACCGGGGCAAGAGGCAGAGAATTGTGGGAGAGACTACAGCAAGAACTAGGTTAAAAATCTCCATTTTATGGAGATGTCAAATAAAAAAAATTTGCTGAAAAACAGTCTCCCCACAACTTTCCATATGTAATGTAATCTATATTCCCACGTACATATGAACATTATTTTCTACAATCTGACTTTTCTCTGGAAAAAAAAAGAGAAAATAGCATTTAAGAACAGGAAGTCTTAGCTCAGTAAACTGTTCATTTTCTACTACTGGCTCATAATGGAAAAAGAAAAAAAAATAAATATAATGTGCATTCAAAAAACACTAAAATTAGTTAAGACCATGGACTTGCATGTTCTTTGAAGTATACACCAAAGCTTAATCAGTTGTACGTCTCCATGGCCAGCCCTACCTTACTCCCAAAGAGATCTTCATTCCCTTCTGTACAGTAACCACAAGTAATTCTTCTAGTGGAGCACCCTTTCTGGACTGGTTTTCTTGCTGCAATACTGGGCATATATAGGTTCAAATACAGGATGATACTAGTTTTGACTTCCTCTACTATGAATGCCCACAAAATAGCCTGAATTTAAAGAATTACAGTTGGACTTTGGAACACATTTACCCCCAAGTGAATAACCGTAAAATTAGTCTGGGAATATCTTTCTAGAGCTGTCTGATAAAGACATTCATGTAAAGACATCTGTAACTTATTCCATTTGCCATTTTATTTCTGCCTTGAAACTCTTGAGTTTAAGGTACCTAACACTGACCTATGCGGAAGAAGGGGTGATCTTGTTTGTTTCAATATTTGGATGGAATATCACCCAGAAATCCTGGGCAGCACAAGGAAAAACTGAGCAGGGCAAATGCTGATCATAAAATGCAAGAGACAAAAGATTCCATTGGTCATATTTGCATGTCTGAGCTAAGAACAGAGAGAGTAAAGGTGATGAACATTCTTCACTTGACTACCTATGTTTTTTCCACAACTAGGGATACTACAAACAAGGTTATTAATATCAATATATTCACAGAAATGGCAGACTCTAGAAAAACTCACAAGCTCTGGTATCACAGAGTTGGGGCAGCCCTTCCCACTCTTACCCTAAGGATCCTGTTGAAGTCCTCCTTATCTACTCTCAAGAAGTGGCAGTTGTCTTCCCGCAGAACAATGGATGCTGCTCTGGGAGCGTCATTCACAAGTGCTAACTTGCCAAAATCATCTCCTTCGTGTAGAGTACATACCACACCCTGCACAGAGCAAAACATTTACATGCAGAAACCCATCATTACTCTGGATTCTATTGAAAGTCCTTGTACAAACACCGGACTTCACAATCAAATACCAAAACAAATCTATTTGGCAGGAAATCAACAGCCAAAATAATGACTACGAAACAATACTTGATAGCCGGTTATTACTATTACTAAAGAGAGGCAAGAATAGAAAAGAATTGGCTTGTTCTCTGAAATTACATTCAGCTTGAAGAACTCTTCTCATCCTGCTGAAGACAGAAAGTTGTCAACTATTTTGTTTTTTATTTATAGAATAAATAATAAAACCAAGTTTGCAGAAATAACATAGAACAACACATCCTCAGCTGTTATACATCAGCAGTGCTCCATTTCCTCCACTTTACAGTAACAGAGGATCTGGCCCACCCAGTGATGTAAAAAACATGGCTAAATATGGTTACTTAGGAACAGACTTAGCACCAAGGCCCCCGTGCTAGATTTTGGTGAAATGCTTTGTGGTCAAATGGAGGATTGTCAGTCACTGAAAGAGAAATCAATAGGGAAGTAGGGTTTTTAAAGACTCAAGGGATTCCTGTGTACCAAGATCTATTTTTCTGCCTTGAAAAACCTCTCTTATAAACAGGAAATTTAATAAAGCTGCTTTTTGGTCTTTGGCTTAACTAAAATGAAGAGCTGGCATAAATTAGGAAGGGGTTCATCCAACCTGAGAACCACTAGTCACAAAGCAGTACTTTTGTCAGGCACACATGAGAACAGTTAGTCATCCAAATGCATGACAATATGGTGGTAAAGGGACGGGGCAAAACCCCCACAAGACAGAAGCCTGGCAATTCACCAAATTCCAGCAAATTACTTTGTCCTAAAGGTACAGATGTAACTCTGATAAATTATGTCCAGAAACTCTGTAATATATCCCAAAATTATAGAGCAATCAACCGGAAGTATAATCAGTGAAACCACTGGATCATTTCTTAATAAAATTACATTCTATTTGTTCAGTCAGACAAAGCAATTTTGCTCTAAATTAAACTGTATTCCTTCAAAGTTTACTCTTACAATTTCAATAATAACAATCATA
The DNA here is from genome assembly GCA_036785705.1 of Acanthornis magna. Classification (NCBI taxonomy): domain Eukaryota; kingdom Metazoa; phylum Chordata; class Aves; order Passeriformes; family Acanthizidae; genus Acanthornis; species Acanthornis magna. The sequence continues at coordinate 13,400,747 of JAWUZG010000012.1, forward strand.
TAAAATAGCTTCTGAAAAAAATACCTTGCCATAAATGACTACGTTTACTGATCCCTTTAGGATAATGTACCAAGAAGTACCTTCTTCTCCCTGATTAAATACTAAAAGAGAGAAAATATTTTATGGTTAGAATATAGTTAGCCAAAATATAAATGGGCTGGATTCTGCACCCAATAAAATTCAAGGTAACCCTACAGTCATATAAATGTATACCTTATAAAAGGGCATACTATGATTTTAAAAGCAATTGCCCTCAGAATTTAGAAAAACAATTCATACACATATAGTAGTTGTTCTATTACACTGATGTGAAAGTTGTTTTTCTTTTCCACGACAGTTCCAACAACTACTTTATCAATACATGTCAGGTTATCAATTAATAATTAGCACACAGATTGGATCCCACCAGCAGCACCGTGTTCTATCCTAGTTCTCTAGTGACTGTGAATTTAACATTCATTTGCTAAAACTTCTTAGTATTAACACCTCTGAATAACCTACCATTTAAAATCCTTTATTTTGTGCAGGAAGATTTTTTTAATACTGGATTATATTAAAATACATTTTAGAGATTGGTTGAACCAAAAATTTGAGATAAAAACACACCCAAATTGTAGGTGATACATACCCTCAGCCAAGGATATAGAATTAATTTTGGTACTGTCCCTGCACTTGGCAACAGACTAAAGTAATCCTTATTACCCTAGGTTTTAAACACTAAGTGCCAATCAAGTTTGAAGAGTGCATCCAAGTTTTGCTCTTGTTATTTAAACATTAAGAATTTAAATGTTCATGCCACAGATGAGAAAGAAGATCTGACAGGATTCCATTTACTTACAGACCGTTCCTGCTTTGGGATGTGACTCAAAAATGAGGACACCTGCTAATTCTCGTTTTACCTTAAAACAAAGAGAGAGAAATTATAGTTGTTATATGTATCTCATTCCTCCTGGTGCTGAGGTCATGTAATATAGCCCAGTTGTTGCTTTCCTTCCCTCTGCATCATTGATCAACCATTGGTCTGCTTCACTTGATCTCCTAACTCCTATTGATTGGCATTACAGAGCTACATTTCCTGGCTCCGAATGGCTCAGACAAGGACATCTTTAAGATACAGGTCTCCCCATCTTTCTTTATAAACACAGATGGGAAATGATCATCAACAACTAACATGACAGAAAGTTTCAAATGGGAATAGCTAATCTGTTACAGAAGACAGCTAGTGATTGTCTATTACTCCATGGAAGTATTCCTGTTCTATCCTGAGAAATCAGTACCTTCCCCTTCCTGATGTAAGTCTGTCTGCTTCTTCTGCGTCAAGCTGTGAGGCACAGCCATCTGGACCCGCTGAGTCCCCTCTCTGCCATACAGCTTTCCAGGCGAAGCATCCAGCTCACTACCTCTTCCAGGAACTGGAGAACGTGACACTGCCCTTGGTGTCAGCCTGCTCCTCACTGGGTTTGTTATGCCCTGGTGTGATTAGCTCTGACTGACTGGGCACTTGCCTCCAGTGAGACACTGCTTACAACTGCTTTTGTCACTGTAATCACTGTTACTGCCACAAAATAGCAGTAGCACTGGGAATCTCGTATGATCCTGAGTTCTTCTGGGGGCTTTATGCCTCTCTTCATACAACCACGAGTCTCCAAGGACTCGGAGGCCAATTTCCAAGCAGCAGGATTGTTGTATTCAGAGAACGTCAGCTGGTGACAATCCATTTTTCAGAGCTACTACCGTTAACCATCCATGCCAAATACAGATCAAAAGCTGGCTCCAGCATGTATTTACTAGTAGTATTTTCACACCATTGTCTCAGCAGTTTAAATTGAAAAAAAAAAAAAAATAGGCCATGAAGAAAGACTTGGGAAGAAACTCTCAAATTCTGGACTTAATCCAGATGAGAATCTGGTGGCTGCATCTCCTACGATGGGTGGAAAAATTTGGGCACTGATGTACTAAAAGGCACCCACCAAACCTTGGTGCTCAGGCACCAAGTACAAACATACCACACCAGCCACCTCTCCTAGAACTCTTTCCCGACAGCCTTAGCAAAGCACTCCCTGTTTGCAGCCTGGAGATGAAGAGAGATAAATAGAGGTGTTTGTACAGGTTTTTTCAGTACACTGACCAGGGAACACACTCACAGGCCTGTAACTTCTACAACACTTAGCTCACTAAACTCCTTTATAACTTTTGCTCAAAGGCAATGACACTTTCAGAAGGACAGGAAATACAATCCTATCAGCACTGTTCCACACATAGCAGAGAGCATTCCTATCCATTTATGTCCTCAGATGTCTTCCCAGTTGATTCAGTCATTGGCCTTGGCAGTGAATGAGTCCTCTTGATGAAGCCCAAAGTTTGATTTGTTTTTAACACTGTATTATGTAATTGTTTTTCATTTGTACATTAACTTCGCAGGCTTCTCTAGCAGGGATTAGTTCACCACCATGCGACTTGAGTTCTAACCATTTTACTTTCTGCTGCTTGTGGCATATGTAGAAAATTTATTACTTTAGGAACTATGGCCTATTTAAAATAAATTAAACATTCAGTTTCCTTTCAAGTCGATTGACCATTAATCATCTGGTCATAGAAGCAATGCTGTCTGTTGTTCCTCTGAAGATTTCCTCTAAGCCAGCCATGGTTTCTGTCTTCACTTTGGTTCATGATGCACGTAATAAGCTGGCATTTCCAGATTCTTACTAAAAATACGGAATCATCTGTACTTCAAAACGCCAAGTATTTTTTGCAGTTTGTATCATTTGCCATACTTGTTCTATATGCTACTTGCTGTGGATTCTGACCTCAAGTCTGATTTTCTTCTGAGCTGAAAATATTTTGTGTTTCAGATTTTTTTGTTCTGGGTTATGTCTGCAGTATTGAGAATTTTCTCCACTCCCTCTCAGTATCTATCTTGTTGTTTAACTTTCAAAGGGTCATTTTTGGATCTTACAGTAGTCTTTCTTTAAATACTTTTTTCTCTACATTCCAGGGGACTTTGGACAGCTGTTCCCCTGTTGAGGACTACATCAGGCGCAGGTAGCTCTGCAGGTGCCTTGGTTTGCAAGCTGCAGTTTGTCTGCAGATTGAGCTCTGCGTGGTAGCCCAGAGAGATGAGGCCATGAACTGCCAACCCTTTTCATAGCAAATGGCACAAGTGGCACGAGCCAGGTGAATGGACACTGGGAGACACAGCAGGAGCAGAGGGCACAGGAAGAAGAGCAAGACCTGTGCGTGCTTGGACTGTGAGGGGATAAAAGCCAAGGGGTTCCTTTATTGGGGATCCCTCCTCAGAGGCACCAGCTTCAGCTGTTTCTCTATTACTACACTGTGAGTAAATTGCTTTATGGAGAAAGACAGATGAGCTTCTGCTGTGGTAAACCCAGGGTGGAACGGTGAGGAAAGCTGGTCTGGCTGTGTCAGTGGGGGGTGTGCAGGGAGTCCAGCAGGACCCACCAGGTCACTGGAGCCACTCGCTGTGAAGGGGCTCCAGCCCCAGCAGTGGCAGTCTCTGGTGTTGGGAGCGTGACTGCCAGAGCCTCACGAATGGTCAAACTGCAAGTTTCCTTAACATCCATGTAATTCAGGTATCAACTGTGAACACCTATTTTTTTAAAAAACATTGCTCAAGTGTTTTAGGTGTGCATGGAGTACTATCTTTAATGCAGCTTCATAATTAGCTGCATCTGTCCACGTTAAATGAGAATGACTGAAAATATCAAGAGCTTCCAAAGATATTGTTGAACATGGATCTACTTTCTGACTGGCTTCCTTTTCCTGAAAGCATCCACATCTTATTGCTACCAAGTAAAGTGCTATTGAGCTTGTTTCAGTTGCCTGAAAGATACAAAAGTGTATCAATGATGGTGAGACTTTACACAGACGCATTCTCCTGTCCTTTCCATTTATTCTTGCTTCTCCGCACTGTTCCTGACCACTCAGGGAGAAAGTATCTGATGAGCTTTCTTTCACTCAATGACCAAACTCCAACCAGCAAGCACTACATAGTGCACCTTTCTGCACAGTGTAATTCTTCCTCCTACCTGGTTCAAGCCAAGACCCCTCACAGACCAGAAATCAATTCTGCAAAATTCAGTAGCACCAGTACATTCATTTATACTTGGATAAGGACCCAGACAGCAGCACCTGTGCCAACTGAGGGAGACAGGGGCTGTGCAGAAATATATGCAGAGAATTATATCCGATATCCAATAGACAACCTACACCTGCACAGTGCCTGGATGCTTCTCACAGATGGAATAAATTCTTTGCATGGAAAATATCAATGAAAATAGTCACAGGCTGTCCAACTTTAATAAAGCACCAGAAGTAAAGACCTCCCTTTTGGTGATGAGTTATAATTTTTAAAATTACTTACTGTGGTAGAAAGATGAGATAAGGCCTTAATGTGGAGAAGTTCTTCATATATAAATTCTAAGTCATCTACAGTTCTCTGGCCAGGCCTACAGTAAGAAGATAAAAGGGACAGCTAAATGCAATAAATGCCCAAAATAAATACTTCAGAGAAGGACAGAAAACACAAAATTATGTTGCACTGTCTACCAAAGGGTACATCCTCACAAAACAGGTACTGAACGATGTTTCTGACTGGAGGACTGAAACACACAAAGGATGAAAGCTCTGTGAATGCTACCTGAATGACACTGAGCAGCAGCCATGGCAACCACCTTAGAGAGAACCTGATTAGGCAGCTTTTCTGATTAAATCAAGTGTTCTATATATGTATAAAATGGTCACATAAATTGGAAATGGTACATAAAGATTTGTTCATTTAAAAAAGACTCCTGAGTGTGGGACATGCACTATTTTTCACATGCAACACTAATTAGTTGTAGCAAACAGACAGTAGTAGTGTGTAAAGGGGTGTGTGAATTTCTGCTGAACAAACTGGGGATGCAGCAGTGCATTTTGGAGGACAGCAAATGACTGCTCTACAGTTAATGCTGAGTGCAGCTGTTTAGCCACAAAGGTAAATAAGAACCATGCAGTAGTTTCAGCTTCTCTCGCTGAAAAATACAAGAAGCTGCCTTTACCAAAAAGCATGAACAGATTAAGGAATAATTCTTCTCTAGCAGAAAGAGTAAGGAGGCTGCCACTCTGACTGAAATAACTGCACTTCTGTAACCTACACAAAATTTTCTGATTGCTTAAGAAGGACACAAATACTGTGGGGACCGCGGTGTGTCACAGATGCTTTGGAGGATCTAACAGGCAGTACACAGGAGATGGAGTTGTAGGAGCTTGTGAGTAACTCCGTATCTTTTTCCCACTCACCAAATCCTCTTCAGTTACAGTATCTACTACAACATTAATTTCTAAAAGGACAAATTCTCCTGTGATATGGTTTCAGACAGCACATTACAGTGACATACACACAGAGGAAAAAGAAAATCCTTTAAAGCATTATTCCAAGCTACTTCTATAGGACCAAGTCCTTTCAAACAATATGGTTTAGATCTGTGAAAAGCAGAACACAAGTAATGAATTCAATGGGCCACGAACAGAAGAAAAGAGCAACCCAGACATAAGGGAGAGGATAAATTTAAGATGTGAGGAAATGGGATCCAGGAAGTCCAGTCTGGGGGCAGGAGCTCCAAATGAGAAGGTTTACATGCTCCACCATTACAACAAGCACAGTTCCAAACCCATGTGTGATGTCAAAAGAATTAACAGTACAGTTGAATCTTTGGACAGCCCTAAAAGAAAAATGAACCTTTCTGATAGAAGTTTTCCTCCTAAAATGTCAGTATTACAGGAGACTAGCACCTAGAGGATCAAGAAAGCCATATGAAGAAATACTGTGCTCTATGGGTTTTCTGCCTAGTCACCTCCTGACTCAGTCTGTCTACATCATGTGTGAGACACAGGGAGTACTCAGCTGTGTCACTCTGAAGTTACATTGCATCTTTTCACAAAAGAAGCTTGATGGTGACTTCTTTTGGATGAAAGAAGTACTGAAGAAGTCATAGAAAACATAAGGACATCTGACATCGCTGCTAAGGAAGCTTTATTTTCCATCTGCTCCTCACTTACCAATGACATACATTTATTATTATCCAGATTAAACACAAATTTAGACAAAAAACATTTTAGATGAAATTACTCTTTTCTCGCACTGAATCAGATAAACTGTTAAGGGAAAAACAGAAATTTGTTTGGTACTGCTATGCCCTCTAGTGACTCAAAATATTCTATTTCTAAATCTGGCTTGAAATTCCAAGGCTGACACCCCTAGGGATTTTTGTGGGGCAGTTTAATTAAGTACAGCATAAAACTAAGCTAGTACTAACTGGCAAACAACAGGTAAGGATTTTAATAGGGAAGTAACAACTTTAATTTTATTACATGCTTGTAAAACCAGTATGTCTTTAAAAAATGGTGTAACAAATTAAAAAATTTCTACATTAAATCAAAACATAAAAGGATGATGTCTTACTACACCAGATCTCTATCAAGACAAAGGGACACACTCCTCTTTTAGTATGTCCATTTGCTTCCTGTGTTAGCACACTGGAAGGACTGAAAATCTGTAGTGGATATGTGTACCTAGTCTTTACTTCTGCTCCTGCAGATGTCACGTGGAGAGATATTAGGCATCACTGTGTCTTTAAAACCTGTGTGGTGACCCAGTGATGTTGATTTGTAGGATCCTGCTGTGTAAAGACCTAGTTTCTGCAGGGGACACATTCTAACAGCAATAGCTGGTTATAGAGAGGATAATAAATGGAATAGGTAGGGAACGAGGGTACACATTAATGGACAGAACTCAGGTGATATTAAGTGATCAATAAAAGCTGTTCAGTTTTTAGAGAATTTACCAAGGTCAGAGACACTGAGCTTCTCTGTGACTAGGATGTTGACAACAACATAGTACTTTGCCATTGATAAGCCATGTATGTCCAAATAATATAATTGATTATTTTTATTATACAGCTAACCAGAAAATTCTCAGATAATAAGAACAAGGGAAAAGATCAGAGACTCTGTAACATTGTGATTAAGTGTCTCTCTTCTGAGAAAAAATGTGCTCAGTGAAGTCACTAAAAATATATAACACAGATTTATTATTTCAGTCACATTGCTAACTTACTTTAGGCTAGGGCATTAAAAAATAATGTAATCCATAACATCATCTGAGCTAAATACTGTTGTCTGATGAATATAACTCTTCCTTTAAAGACTCCTGTTATTATTGTGTTTAGCTTTGTATCACAGCATCCTATTCAATTAGGGTTTACCATCAGGATGTATTTTCATACTGAAGGGTGGAAACACTTAAGGAGGAGCTCTGTTAATTCTACAGTAATTTTTCCAGGGACTTGTGCAAGGTCTGCACCTGTGCTCCAGCCATTATAAGGAGCAGAGAGCTGTGTTTGCTACTTCACAAAAAGCTATTTTCACATTCAGTATATGTGTTTCCAAAGGAAAAAAAAAACAATAGCAACAAGAGCCTGCCAAAAATTTCCCTGAGCTCTATTCTGTTTTTTAAACTATAGAACATTCTTTCACAGTTTGACAGTTAAAATGCTGCAGTTAATGTAATAAACAGAGAATTTTTTAAGTTGGCTGTCAAAACAAGTGACACTTTTTGTTAGAGATTTTCAGATTTTGAACAATAGAAAGTACCTTTCAAAGCAACAGCTTCATTATACAATCAAATTCTCAAAGTAATCTTCTCATCAAAGAATATTGTCTTATTTCTTTCAGGGTAATTATCTGAGTTCTGCAACCTCTCTGGAAATGGTTACTGTTATAAAATGCAGCTGCGTTGGTTTGAAAATTGTGGGTCCTGCTCAGGTCAGCTAGAGTCAGCATCTCTGAAGCCTTGACAATTCCTTTGAACTTTTGGCAGCTGTAAGAGTGTCTAGTCAAAACTAGCAGGACTCTGAGGATTCACGGAGATTTTAACAGCTTTGCTGCAGCTCAGTCTAGGCTGGATTTTCAACTAACAAAATCATTATGAATGTAAACTGAATACTAGAGCAGTAGTTAATACGGTCCCTAGCAGTACAAGCTTACTTCAGCAAGCAAAGGGCTGCAAAAAAAAGCACTTTCAGGGATAGGAAAAGATGTCAGATGTATATCAGTCTTGAGAAAACCTCTTTCCCCTCACTATATTCCATGAAAATCTCCTCTTAGCATTCTTTCAGGTGATGCTGTGCAAGCGATGACACAGAGAGAAGAGCAGTACTTTCCACAGCATCTTTCCAGCCTTTCAGCTCTCTGCAAGCAGTCCAGACAATAATCAACATTTATCCTGCTAGGATAAACTTACACTTGCCGTTCTGAAAGTCATGACAGAAAGCAAATGTAGTAGGCAGCCAAAACCCACGATAACCTAAGGGGAAATTCTCCAAGAGATGGCCTGTTCAGTCGGCCTGAGGAAAAGGAGAAATTAGAGAGGAGCACGGTCACGCCACACATTGCACTGCTTGGTCTCCTAATGACTGGTGTCTGCTCAGGGGTGCAAAAGCTCACTTTTGCTCCTCAGTGGAAAAGGCATAGGACATGTCTGCGAGGAAGAAAGACTTCAATTCCATGACACCCTAAGGGTATATGGAAACACCATGCTCTCGGTTTGGCTTGTCTATGTATTTTGTGTGACAGCGAGTGAATGCTCCTCTAATAAGTAGAGGAAAGAGAATATATACCTCAAAACTATTGCTGTTCATGCTGTATGGCAATGTTGCCCCTTTTTATAAGCACAAGTGTCTGACGGCACTTTTTGAAATTCAATGCTTTTAGCAAATTTTTGGCAAAGTGCTGTCTAAATGAGCTTATGATCCAAACATAACACAGGGACAAGAATGGAGCAGGGGGAGGATATAGATGGAAACAGAAAAGGAGCAAGCACTTGTGTTAGGTCATTCAAAAATCTTTTACTATGAAAAATGTTCTCACACTGTAGGCAGGGCCCAATCCTATCCCATAGCAAAGACAAACTTTGCCAATGGCCTCAAAGTAGCAGGAACTAGCCCTGTGCACTTGCCTGTCCTGAATGGACCCTTACAAGTAAATCTTCAGTGAAGGTGAGCTTAAGTAGTTCCTTATTCTCAATGCACTTAATTAGCAGTAAAATATGTCTTCAGTGGCCACTAAACACTACCTGCTTAATGAAGAGGTTGCCTTCAATGGAGGGTCAAACAGAGCTTACACTGGTTGCTTTGAAGTCACTAAAAAGCTGGCTGTAAAAAAGGCCCTTATCAATTTTCAGTGTGACCAGGATGTATTGCCAAAAGGATGGTTAGCTGGCTGAGGAGAGGACGTCAGCTGAGAGCTATCAAAAGGTTAGGCACATGACCTCTGTGGCCTAGGCACAGAAAGCTTTTTTTCCCCCAAATATTGATTTTATAACAATAGGATAAATAAACCCACAGCCACATTTCACACCTTGATAACAAACTACAGCAGGCCAAGTCCAGTTTATCTTGATCCAGTGAAGTTCTACCGAGGCTGAATCCAATTAATGGCTGCCACTGACAACTGATAATACCTGCTGTGCTGCCATCCTATCACTCTACTCAAAATAACTGAGAGCAGCATAGCTAATTGAATGACACTCCTAAACACAAAGTCATAACAGAGCAGGACCCTGCTATTATTTGCAATTTACTTTAAGGGAGATTCAGAAATGAAATAAAAACTCACAAATGCAGCATTTTCCTCCAGGTGAGTATGATGGCCTTCAAGAACTTTGATGGGTATTCTCAACACAAAGTCCAACTTACAAGAATTAATGAGGACTAGAATGACTCAACAAGGATGTAAAAACTTCAGAGGTTGGACAAACTGCCACTGAAGTGAAATAAATGGTCAAAGGGCACCTAATAATAAATGCTGCTTTCTTTTGTTTCCATGTCACAAGGAAGACCCATAATATTAACTCATTAATCTGCTTACGGTTTTCTGAGAATCATCCTCATATGAGCATCTGGCCCAATCTGAGAGAGAAGTAGCATAGTATCCTGTAGCTCCTCATCACACTCCTTTTTCTCTTCTTCTGTTGGCAAAGGGGCATCTTCACGCTCATCATCCAAAAATCGATAAAATAAGTATTTGTCTTGAAAGTGGTGTTCCTGGTCCACTGAAAACAACGTAATACATCAAATACTAGGCACTCCTCAATGAAATAAACCTTGTAGAAACCTGTGTAGCATCATATTTGTCACAGATATATTATTTAAGGAGGGAAATAAAGCTACAGAGAAACTCTAACAGCGTGAAACATCTTTATTTCTCACATATGTCCAAGTAATGTAGCTTGAAGGGTACACTTTTAAATTGTGTACTACAAATACTTTCCAAAAGGCTTCCATATAAGTGTGTTGTGGGTGTGTATACATATGTGTGTGTGTGTGTGTGTGTGTGTGCGCGCATATGTGGGGCTTTTTCTTATTAGTTCTGTTTTCTTATTGTTGTATTTAATTTAATCAAACAAATCACACTGGGAAAATGGTTTCATCATGAATTTCTAAGAGGTGTTCTCTAGCATTAACACCTTGCTCTACATGCTTAGACAAGCTGATAAAAGGTAAAAAAAGCAACTAAACTCTTTGTGATGTAGCAGAAATGTTTATCATCAAGGTATAACCCCAGGGGCAAGTTCATTGACCCGTGTCCTGCTGGAATAACTTAATGGAAGGACTACCAAGAGAAGAACTCTGAAGGAACGTTATGATTGCAAAGGACAAACCCTTGGTCTTCCAAGCAAGTCAGAGTGATGTGTTGAGCTGGATACACTGATGCAGCTTGCAATAGCTTGCCCCTGGGAGCTCAAGGGAATATAAGGCAGGAATTAAAGCTAGAGCCCTTAGGGTAAGGGAGCAGTGAAAACCATCTACCTTCCCAGTATGGAAATTTCTCCCTGGGATATGGGAAGCACAACGGAAGATAAATGGAAGTTTACTGTAATAGAGCTGCTCTTCTGAATTTAATAAAGATGTATGTGCAAAGCTTCAGATATGAATATTGCTTTAGAAACCTAACCTTTTGAGGGCTGTAATATCCTGTTACCAACTAAATCCTGCCAAATGGAAACTGAAAGTCAATGCAAAATGCAAGTAGAAAGCTAACATAAAATCCTAGATCTCTGCTCTGGTATATCTAGTGTGCCGAATTTGGGAACCCGTCCAAAACCAATGGAAATCATTCCAAAATGATGGATCTCATCAAACACAAATACTCACATTCCCTTCTAAATACTGCAAATCTTTGATGAAGGTTAGTTTTATGTATGGTAATACATCCCTTGGTTTTGGTCTGAGTGCTATCCAGCTCTTGCAATATACGCACAAGCCAGCGTACTCCTAAGTATAGAGTTATCATCATAAATTGTTCATTTATAATGCAATATGCTCGTAAGTTAAAAAAGTATACTGGTTGCAAGATTCAAATAATTCTGTGTGTTGCACTTGCACTTATGACTGAACAGGCTATCCTGTAGCATTTCTTTTGGGCTGACAACTCCTTTCTCTTTCATGAAAAAGAACTACAGAGGTGTTGATGTCACACACTGCCCATATTTTAGTCAAGATGTTGATTTTATCTTACCATGGTTAAGAACACCTTCTTCCAGCAGTACTTGCCACATGCCAACAGCCTGGGTTCGTAAATGGACACAAGGACTTTGCTGCATCATCCAGTCAACCAGTTCTGTCCCCACACAGCATTGCCTGAAGGACAGATAGACAGACAGGAACGAAAAAGAAGCTAGCCATGGGTGAGACTGCACACAGTGACTGCTAAGAACAGTGATATCTTAAACTCTGTATTAACTTAGTCAAATCTCCCTACAGAAAACACCATGTCACTGTCTACATGTACATGCTTGAAATACCAGAGAAGGTGTCCAGTTTCGAGAGGATCACCTTAGTGAAATAAGTGTTTTGGGAAATGCAGGGCTCAGAGGATCAAATTGAGCCTCTGACATCTGGTACAAAGCCTACAGCACCACCACAGCAACCTCCAACCCAGTTTTCAAAAGAAACCTCTGTATACCATGTGATACCAAAAGCCTCATGCTTTTCGGAGTCCTGCCCAAAACCAATAATTTAATATTGTAAAAGTTATGCCAATGCAGCCTCGACAGGAAGAGTGAGTGCTATGAGGGTGTTCCTGCATTTGTAACCAAACTTCTGTCATACTGTATTCGGAGACATTGGTTTTGCTGCAGTGATCATGAGGCTCTCTCATATTAGGTTTTGGTCACCTTGCACCTCCTGACTGACCCAGAGGCAGACAACAGCAGGCCTCAAGTTCTGGAGAACACCCAAAGAGGCGTAAGAAAGCAAAAAACCACATGGTCACTCAGTAAAAATCTTTATCAGAACACTCCCTAGCTCAGCAGAACGGTAAGAGTTTTCCAGTTATGTGTAAAAGAAAGTGGTGCAGTTGTTTGGACCAGCACTGCACTTCATGTATCATATATGCTCTTTTGTTCTCCTAAAATGATCAGCAATATAATATCGACATATTCACGAATCAATGCACAAGCACCAAATACCCTTGCATATTAAATACATTTTGGGCTGAAATATGGAAAATCAACGCATTTATTTCAAATGAAGATCAGCAACATATTGATTTACTATTTGGAAAAAGACACACTCAGATTTAAAAATAATTTTTACTTAAATACACTCTGAATAATGCAGGTATTTGATTTAAACATTAGACACTAAAACAAATTGATTGGCTCTTAAGCCAAGAGTAGATAGATCCTGACATCTTGCAGTCAGATTTCTATTCTACAAGTACCATTGTTATCCCACTTCAGCAAGACTGTGCTGCCACCAGCAGGAAGATAAGAAAGCCTGGCAATACACTGAAAAAAAAATTAAATAGAGCAGCAAATCTACATAAGGAATGTTTCTCACCAGGTGAATTTTCACAACTCCACAGTGAGCAAGACTGCTGTAGAAATCAGCACAGGAACATAATATATTAATGAACTTTCCTATTATCTCTTACTGATATACAAAGAGAACAGAATCTACATTTTAACTTAATATTGCACAGAATATTCCAGCTAACTATGTTATTAACTTTGGAAGAGTTTTTGTATGTGAATGCTCTGTTCACAATCACAGACTCAATTTCCAGTCAAATTACTTCAGAAAGGATTTACCAAGCCCATTAAAGACGGCATAACATCCAACTCAAATAGCATCACAGAATAATTTCAGACCTTTTGAGACCTGCAAGTATGGTAAGGCATAAATGACAAATCAGAGAATGGCAGGCATAAAAATTCAGAGACCTCTATACAATCAGCTCACACACCTGTAAGTCTTCAGATGGTATTTACGATCTCTTATCATGTGAGGAGCTCGGGACAGAATCGTATTCCGCAAAATCTTTCCAGCTCTGAGGATCTTTTCTGAAGGGACCTTGGCGATCATGGAGGAAAAAAAAAGACCAAGACACACAGATTTTAAACTTTCTGGAATTTCTTTACTGCCTTCTGCCAAACAAAACATTAATGCTCTTTTCTATGAATTAAAAGTCCTCTTGCACAGAGGCTTACTTTTGCAGAGCAATGTAGTATATATTTGGAATTTTAAGTTGCACATACTTATCACATCTAACAGAAAGCATCACTTCAGCTGATTTATATCACACTGTTGGAAAAAGTTATTTTCATTTGTCTAATGGCCTGGCTCTACAGCTCACCTATGTTCTATTACCTGTGTAATGGTTTTAGTAGGATGATGTGGGATGTGAGGATCAATAAGAGGTGTCTGAAAAATAAAATGAAATTAAATAATTTTTTAAAGGTTGACCAGTAAAATAAAATAAAGGCTAAAGTAAAAAAACAAGCAAAAAAGCTGTAATAACAAGGAATGTTGTGTAAGTCCAAGCTCTGTCCAGGAGATATTAATAGAAACAGCTTCTGAAGATGTCCTAAAGACAAACTTAGCTGTTGAGGCTCAGCAAATTAAAACAGTGACGTGACAGGTGAAGATGAATAACAAATCTATGCTGAACTTTGTAAAGTATTAATGAACTGTGCAATGGCCAAACGTCACACCAGATGTGAGCCTACACAGACACAGTTAGCTCTTCCTCCTGCACAAGAGCGTTCCCCGATATGTGTCTGCTTGTCTGCTTTGCCATTCAGCCCCCACCATGGAAATTCTCTCCTCCTTCAGCACTTTTTTCTATTCAGCTCTTCTCTCCTTTACAGCACAGCACAAGAAACAGGAATGGAGATAGACCTGTTCTTCCACTATCTGTGTTTTCTAAATTATCACCGGGCTGAGCTGGCAACCCTTTTATAGCCGCCCTCTGAAACGCAGAGGCATGCAGGCCACTCGCAGGAACCCAGGTAAGGACCTGCACAAAGGGGCTGGGGAAGGAAAAAGAAAAGAACAAAGCAAGTGGCTTGGTTCTGCAAAGGGACGAGTGAAAGGGAAGACTATCAGGGCTCTACAGGGGAGCAGAAGAGAAGGGGATGAGAGAAACTGGAAAACAGGCACAAAACAAACAGGTAAAAGAGGGAGACGGGGAGCACGTGGCACAACACAGAGGGAAAAAGTAAAGCGGAAGGTTAAAGGACAGCAGAAATGGAGACAAAGGAGAACAAAACCAAACTTCAGCAGCCACCTCAGAATGATGGGAAGACATTCTGCTCCATTGGGCCTGGTAGGTAACAGCGTGGACCAAATTCACTTGGAGTGCGCAGTGTCAGGAGACACAACACAAGGGCTGACTTTGGTGGCTGGCGCTCTGGGCTTGCCAAGAGCAGAGCAGAGCGAGCACAGAGCTCTCCCACAAGGGCAAGACTCTGCACCCTGGCCCATGGCAGCCAGGGCTCCCTCACACCCCTAGGGCAAAGCCAAGACAGCCAGGGCAGAGCCATGGTGAAACATTAGCCATGTACTTGTGCGTCACCAGCTATCAGTTTCCTTAAGCCAGGCATCTGTCCATTCACTCCCGCGGGATTTTAATGATGTGACAAAGTCCTTGTAGTAATCAAATAGTGCTAAGAGGTAAGAATGCACCAGCAAACTCTAGGTCAGCTGGGAAGGGGAAAATGAGGGAAGCATATGACAGAAATCAATAATCTTAACAGAGGCCTGTATATGGAAACCAATACAAAGTTCTATGTTTCTACTCATACCTTACAAGAAGTCTCTAAAAAGGCAAATCAATACAATTAAAATGGGATTCCCTATTTTTCTCATTAATAAGTCAACAATTTTTCACTCATTTAAGTTACAAACATTTCTGTCCAGCCAGAAGGGCAGTAGGACATCCCTCAATATTTCTTGGTTTCTGGAACAGTGTGGAGCCTGCTCTGGATAGTCTATATTTGCAGTTAATGTATGCAAAGAATAGCAAAAATCTTTTGAAAGAGGCCTCTAATAAAAACAAAACCATTGAATAACAATCTCAAACAGGTACCATATACTCAATGTAGCTTCCAGATTTTAATTCTAGTTAGGAATATACTAAAGGAGAGATAAAATGTGTGAGACAAAAAATATAGGAGATTTTTAGAGCATTCGACTAGTGAAAACAAATGCACATTTTTGTTCTTTGGAGTTTCAATTAAGTTGTAACAAAGATGCATAAAGTAGTAAGTGTAAAAATTGAACATGGATGAAGATTTTTCAATAAATCTCCCAACCTCATCAAAACAATGTAAGACAGCATGCAGAGGAAATCTGATTCAACTCAAAAGTACAGAAAAAAAACAATGTGAAAGCTAAGACACAGCACAAGAATTTGCAGAAAGCAGCAGGAAGGTTTGTTCACCTACATCCTGACCCATACAGAAGGACCAGCCGCAAAGATAGAACATAACTTGGGTGAAGGTGATCATGAAATGATCCAGTGTCAGAACTTTACAGAAGGAAGAAACAGCATCAAAGTAGACACAATGGACTAGGAAGAAAAGTTTCCATAAAAACAGAATACTGATATAGATTTATGCCTGGAATGGGTCATGGGGGACCAAGTGTACAGTAAAAGGAGTTAAGGAGAGCTGGCAGTTACTTACAGAAACAGTATTAATCATACATACAATATATACTAGCAAGAACTCAACTAGAAGGTGAAGTAAAGACCCAGCTAAAGAGCGAGCTCTTCGTTGACATACACGAAGGAAATACACAGGAAGGAGAAAGCAGGGGGTCTAGAGAAGGCAAGTATATAATACACATTGAATAGCAAAGGACAGAATTAGAAAAGCAAAGTTAAATGAGACAGACTTGTCAAGAAATGTCAAGAGGTAAGAAAACACTCCACAGTACATTAGTAGTAAAACAAAGAAAACAAACAGTGTTGAGCTACTGTGTAACAGAAGGAAATCTATTTACGGACAGTACAAGAAGGCCAGAAACATTTGATTTATTTTTTATCAGTGTTCATCAGAAAGATCAGTGGCAGGGAGAAGGTTAATATCCTGAGTAGTAGAGTGACAGGATTAAAATCTCAACCTTGAGAAAACCCAAAAACATAAATTAGCTATTTTCAGATTGGCTGGGTTTGTAGAATTTCATGCAGGAAACTTGAAAAGCTTGAAGAAGCTTAAAGAGGGCTGCATCCATCTCAGAACCATCAGCAGCCACTCTTGGAGTCTAAGGAAGGCAGCTGAAGACAGAAATACTGGAAAAGGAGAAACTGAAAAAATATAGATGTCAGCTTAATGTGTCTTCCTAGAAAAAGTCCATTTGTAAGCACCTGGAAAAGAACAGGGAGATGAGTCACATGTGATGTTTATAAACCAAGAACAAGTCATGCCATACCAATCTAATTTCTTTTCATGACCGAGTGGCAACACCTATAGATGAGACAAGAAACAGTAGATTTTCAACCCTTTAGTAAGGCTCTAGCACTTTCTCATCAGATATTCTCTTCTGCAACACGCAGATTAAATTCTTACAAAATAGGTGCAAAGTCAGTTGGAAAAGTGTATTTTGAAAGCAATTACCAGTGAAGCGAAGTCAAACTGGCAGTCATACCAGAGGTATGTTCAAGAATATATCATATCTGACAATATTAAATATTAACACAGGATGACGCAGAATATACCTTTACTGATTCTGCAGGAGACTTCAGGATGGGAGGCACTGCATGTACATGGCAGAATAAGTTTACAATATGAAACAGTTGTAACATTCATCTGAAAAAATAATGTTTTTATGCAACACAGACAGTGATGACTACACCTTTGAAGCAGGCGGAATCAGCTAAATAAAGACGGAGTAGGGAACAAGCGTCTTAGTGCAGTACCACAGGAAAGGAGATAAGGTTTATAATGTTTTAAATATTTAAATATTAAACACAAGTGAATAATCAATGCCATACTTGTGTGAAAGCAGCAAATACTGTGTTGGAATGTAGTAATATATTAGATACCTAATGGTATTCTGCTTTAGTCAGCCTCGACAAGACCTAACTAAAGCACTGTGTCTCATTTGCCCATTTTACTCCAAAAGCATCTAAACCAGCTGGACAGAATTTAGAGGAAAGCAACAAGAATAATCAGAAAGCACAATATAAATAATCAAAGTTGTTCAGCTAAGAAAAAGGTAAATCTTAGAAGAAGTGTGATAAAAAAAAGTCTTCAGATTTTAAAGGCCGTTGAAAAGAAGAAAGTGACCTAGTTCATCATGCAGAGATCAAGAAATAACTTAAACTGCTGTAAGAAAGAGTCAGTTTAGGCATCAGTGAAGCTTTTCTAGCAGTGTGGAGAGTGAATGCTGGCAGATTGCCAGAGAGGTCTGCTTCCTCCATCTTTGGAAGGATACATAGGAATCTGTCAGGAGTGACACTGCTATAGTGTGCATGTGGCTCAGGGATGGACTCAATGCTTTCCTGAAACAGCTTGTAGCCTCACCACGTGCTACTGTGCAATTTTCGAGGACACCTTTACAAGTCTAAAAAGAGTTCAGCCACAGGGTGGTGCTTAAAGCGGCAATCAGTAAGAGAGCTTCTGGGGCAGTGAGCTCGAGACAGTCATTCCTACTGAGGGACAATGCCATCATCACCCAAACGACATGCCCAGCAAAGAGTCCCCCAAAGTTACAGCCTTTCAAAGCCGGTGCAGTGAGCTCTGGCTGCACCAGTGATTAGTTGAAATGCAATAAATGGAAACACAGGGGTTGGACTGAGTTTGCTATAGAAAGGCAAGATATATTTCAAAGGCAGAGAAATGTAACATCAGTTAGTTAATAGAAGATACATTGTTCCAGCAACAAGTTCCCATCAGAAAAAGAATGGATTCTGTAAGGGATGGTCACAGCTTGGCTGAAGAGCAAAAATTGTTTTGTGATTCTTTACAATCCTGGATCTTCCATTAAGGGCACTTAGAAAGCACTTAAAAATAGTAGCGCTCCATATAAAACAGCGGAGAGTGAGGAGAGTGTTTAATTGCCTTCTCAACACATCCTGGTATCTTTGAAGAATTAATGAGACTAAAATCCATACATATGGCACAGAGGTCCTTGATGATCACATTTTTCAGGACATCTAAGTAAGGGAAAAGTTATCATGCAAAGAGCTCAAATAAGCAAGCAAATTACAATAGTTTACAAATTATTACTCATCTCCTGGCCACAGGAGTGACCAGAGTACCTGCTCTAAGCTTTCCTTCAGTGTGAGGTAAAGCAACACGGCAATAGCATCCTGAACTTCAGTTACTTCATTCCCTTTTCCAACTAGCGCACACTCAAACTGTTTACTATGACCTGCAGATCCTCCCTGCAGGGGAGGAGGTCATATGGATCTGGAGGGTAGAGAAGGGAAGGCTGATGGTATTGGTATGGGAAAGCAGAAAATTATTATGAGAAACTGTGGTAAAAAGGCTTTTAGCATTAACATTGACAAACTCCCTATCTGTACATTTATGGATTCACATTTGAGCCATTCAAACAAACCCTTCAAAAAGCCAATCACAAAACTCCCTATTTAAATTGGGGTGAAGCAGAGAAAGTAATAATTTTAGCCTCAATTCCTTTCAAGACTCAAATATTTATGCATGAGAGCAATACCACAGATTTAAATAGGACTATTCATGTGTGTAATTTTATGCACACGTTTAATCTGTGGAAAAATAGGCCTTAGCTTTCAAACTACAAGGCAAGGTCTGTCTTTATTTTGGTGTTTCTTACATCACTGAGCAAGCCATACGCAAACAAATAAATAATAAAATGAATAACAATAATAGAGACCTTCCATGAGATCTGTATTTGTCAACTTATTTTAATCTGCTAAATAAAATCCAAGAACATCTCTTATAAAAAATAGATTTTTCTACTCCCCTTGTTAAATAGATGTAAAGCTCTGAACCTTTACATATGAATGACTGCTTTAGATCTACAGCAATTTGGATCTATAAAATCAAGTGGTGAAGGGGACTTAATTTACTACTCTCAAATGCAAACATAGGAAATGTGTATTGTAAAGAACTAACATGAAATAAAATAAAAGCCACTGAATCATCTTTTTCACATGACCTCAGTGTAGCTCATCTCTGAACAGAGAACAAGTTTCAGTATTGATTGGAGTTAACCCCAGCATGTTACCAGGGTGATCAGATAAGCCTGTGCACTATTGTTGATCCCTTTATTTTCAACTGGGGCACTGAAAAGAATTGCAAGTGACATCTGTTTTCCTGCTGGCTGGCAGGGGGATCCAGAAGAAACAAACGACAAAAGCCACACAAGTTGAAAGGTGTCAGCAGCAACAGCCGCATCACTAAAAGGTCTGTTTGTTTTACATCCTCAGTATTTACCACTATTGGTGATTTATGGTCTAATCCAAATCCCACTGAAATCACTGGGAAGTCCCTAGTTGACTCAATGAGTTTTGAGTCAGGCCCATAGCATCTGATTCTCCTAAGTACATTTCAGGTAGCAGAGTATGTTTAGCTCTTACTGGTTCCGAATGACTCCTGATGCCTTCTGATGGCTACCATTTTTGACTGACATTTGAATATCTTTGTATACATCTCCTGAAAGATTTATAGTGCCCTGTGTGGGTCACACTGGAGGAAATAAAATATACAAAAAACCCCATTTCCACAATATTGGAAAAATTAGAGCTAGTAAGTAGGATACAGCTGACAATCAGCCAGAGTCCCCACAACCCTCCCACATACCTCCTACTTCTACTCTTACCAATTTTTCTCAGCTTTTTTGTAATGCCATCTATTTAAGCTGTTTCAGACCAAAAGCAGAGATAAGAGTTCCAAAGATGATGCAGAGATGACTTTTTTCCAATACATGCCATTATTTTCAGCACTACAGAATAACTATATAACAGGGATAAAGCTGAGCATACAGTATCATAGCTTTTGGAGTGCATTTTCAGCTGGAAAGCAGTCTTAGATAGAGTATCTTGAAGTTAACTCCATTGGTCCTATTTCCAGCTGCAGTGAAAGAGTATGTAAGCAGATGTAAGTATCTCTGCTAGGATACTACAGGGAAAACAATACTTATTGAATGTAATAGAGAAATTGCTGAAAAACATGAGAGAAACAGCTGACCAAAGATACTGTCATAAAAAGTTCATTTTGAACACATTTTTGTCAAAATTGGAAGGAAAACGTAACCAATATTGCAGGAATTTCCCTGAGATGAGCTCAATTGGTCAGAGCATGGTGCTAATAACATCAAGGGTGCAGGTCCAATCACCATATGGGCCATTCACTTAGGAGTTGGACTTGATGATCCTTGTGGGTCCCAACACAGAATATTCTGTGATCTGTGACTATAGTCACTCATACTGAATCTCTGGAGTAGCCCTATGTAGAATATGCTGATACACTGACCAATGACCATCAAAAAACAATCTGTGTGAGGATCCCTAACCAACCCCTGAGGATGCAATGTCAGCAACGTCATCAAGAATCCTTGGCACACATTCCCTGCCAGGGGGTCTTTCGATGGTTGGGGCATGGTAGCTAGACTGAGGTCTGGGTCCAATCCAGACAGACATATTTAATCACAGAGCTAATCGCAGAATATTCTGAATTGGAAGGGACACACAAGGATCATCGAGTCTTTGTAACTCTTAGATGAATGACCCATACAGGGAGATTCACCACACTCCTTCAGAAGACAAAAAAAGTGGAAGTAAAAATGCAATCACCAGTCCTATCATGCTGTAAACAATTCATTCTCCCCTTCACTCTCCCCACAAACCCATGGAGCAGCTGGGAGAACCAGCCCGTGCTCCACAAGACAGCACTGGTGGCCAAAAAGCAAAGTACCTGCTCACATCTCCTAATTGGAAAAGTCCAAAACTGACAATGACTGACCTCATAGCAGGTCTGTAGGTGACCTAGCAATACTTGGCAATTAACAAAGGACAAATTAGCCAAGAAGATCACTTGTTTTAAATGGACAAGTCTAGATAGTCTCAAATTGTACTACCAAAGTATCTTCAAGCCACCCATGCTCACAGAAGACAACCATTCTAGTTTCTTAACAAACATCTGAAAAAAGCAAAATGGGGAGAATGGCAAGGTATGAACGGAAGACCATGCAGGCACAGGATGTTTACAAAATTAGGGAAGAAAATAATGGAATTTTAAAAAATCTTGTGAGTTTCATAAAGCCATAGCACCTGTAATCTAAAACCAATAATCTAACTACAACTAAGCAAAAATTGTCAGGACCAGTCGTTAAAGACAGATCAGATTTATCATTTTTCTGACTGCCTGATCTTACACAAATCACCTAATCAGAGAGAGTTTCATTTTCCCCTTTTTGGAGAGCAGAATACTAATAATTTCTACTTTTGTAAAATGCTTTGAATACTGACAGCAAATGGGCTACTATCAAAATATTCAGAGTAATGACGACTGTTTTAAAATCTATATTCTTTAAATGTAATACAATGTGGCGACTATGCTGTATTTTAAAATACACTCTAAAATTGATTTTCTTTAGTAATCTACATTTTTTAATAGCATAAACAGGAAAATGTGTTCCTTTAACTTCTCAAATATTCAGTGTAGCAAATTTATTTTAGAAGTTAAATTGAAATCACATTATTAACACTTCTACAATGTTTCCTTGACAAACTAGAAATGTCCATCCTTTTAACACAAAATGATTCAGCCATTACCAAAAATGATACTTCACTGTGAATGTCAAAGGGAAAAAGAATATTGAAACAGACTATGACCAGTGCACAAAACCCCCCAGAACATGGCTAATGATGTCTTATTTTCCCATCATTTTTCTACTTCCCTGCTACAATGAAACAGCTGCTATAACTACACTGCCTGCATTGAATAAAATGTCAGAAAATGCTAACTCTGCTGTGAGCATTCCCAATATTCTCACAGAGGTGTGACTACAGTTATCATAATGAATCTCAAGCTAGCATTGTCAGGGTTTCTCTGCTCCTGCATTTCTTTAACCTACCGAAGAATAAAACATTTTTTTGTCTCTCATGCAAACGACTGGTTTCTTTGTATCCATGGCTTTGAAAGAATGTTTACCTGAAATTACTTACTTATTTAGAAACAGGCTATAATGACAAAGATTAAAAAAGTACAATAAATATCAGGCAGCAAGGTTACCAGTTTTTAAGGCCTGTGTCTCACCCATGCTCTAGGTACACAGCAGCTAGTCAAAAGGCAAGCTGAAGGGATGTTAACAATTAATGAGCTTCTGGAGGATTTAATTCACTTATTTCCAGACACCTTTCTAACTTTTACAAGCATCTCCTACCTCCAAGACTCGCAGAAGGTACTCCGTCTAGAAAACAGGAATGGATGGGCTCTCCTAGGTTTCAATTACATCCAGGTGCCAGAACTGCCTTCTGAGGACAAGGCCGGGAAATTTTAGATTAAGTGGTTTCATGTGAAACACAAGGGTGCCAAAATCTGGATGGAGTGTGAATTATGGTGTGAAATTATGAACCTATTAAAATCAGTGGCAAAATTCTTGACTTCAGCGTAGTCAAAACACTACACAAGTGAGGTAAGAGGACCACTGCCTCCTGGGTGACAGCAGTTTATATATTGTGCAATCCCCACTAGTCATTCCACCTTGGAGTGTTTCAGCCTCTCCATGCTAAAATGGGAACAACAGTGTCTACTCACAATTTCAACAAATGACGAGAATAAACAACTGAAAACACTGCTGAATGCCGCAACTGAAATCCTGGAAGTCTAGTGTCTACAAATTCATGCAGGGAATTTCACGAGGATTTTTAACACAGAAAGAAAAAGTCATCAAAGTGGCACAGGGCTAGAGGACATTGAAGGTTACCTCCTGAATTCCCTTGGGGCAGTTAGCAACAAGGAAAAGCCTCTGGCAAGAGGGCAAGAGAAGTTAATTTAAACCTGTTTTATGCTTCTTCTGGGGATTTCACATTCCTTATTGTCCAAGTCCAGGACAGTGCACCATATGAAAGTACACGAAATGAAGAAACATTGAAGGAGTGCAGCACACGAGCCTCAGAGTCCAGCTTCCCTATCTAGTCCTCTTTCTTCTTCCTGTCATCTTTTTCAGAAATCAATTTTTGCTAAAAATGAAACTGAGAAGGAATAATCTAACAGCATCCAGTGCAACACCTTCTGGTGTCCTGCTTCTCAAAGGGAGATTTTTAATTATCTATACCATTGTTTTCCATCTACGTGGAATATATTTCCTAAAAAGGTAAATGGTTGTTTCTGTAGCATATGAAAATAAACAGAGGAAAGAAATCCCAAACTGATGGTTAGACCAGAACACATTTTACAAAAAGCACAAACATTCTTCTTTCAGCCAAGTACTTCTCTACTTCAATGGTTTTAAGTCTTCTGTCATAAACATAAAAAAAACCTCAAGCACTTCTTTAATTTACATATTTGTGTGTCACTGAAAAAGACATGCATTCTGCTTTTGACAAATATCCACAAAACAACCTTCTTATCTTCCTTTAAACTTCTATTTCCCTTGATGTCTACAAAAAGCTTGTCAAAGTGGAGGGTGCTGATGTGCTGAACCATGCTACCTATCCTGTCTCATGCAAGTTTCTCACGCTGTGTAGAATGAGGGCTTTTCTTTCTCTTTTATGGTAAAATCCAATCTGGTCTCACACATTTAACTAGCAGGAAATGAAACATAACTGCTGTATTAGTTAATCAGTTAATTCAGTGTTCATAAGATACAGTGTCAGTAATTGTATTGATTAAAAACATGAAAAGGCATTTGGAATCAAATTATTGATCTGAACAAGACAGATCAATATGCCCTGTTTTTCACATTAATTCCTTAATGCATAGGGAATAATCAGTAAGTAGAATAAAAATATTGAGTTAATGTGCATCTGTGTGAACAGTAGATATTCTCCAATTAAATAGTAAAAGAATAATACTTTTAATTCCTGTCAATTACAAAAAAATGTTATTTTAATAGGAAAATAGTAAATATTTCATATTTACAAATTTGCTTCTTCTCTCCTAACTTTCTACAGAGCTTGCTGCTGCCTAACTTGCTACTATTTAAATCAAGCCTGTTCATATTTTTTCTTATTGTTTTGAATTTAGCTCATCTTCCCTGATAACTAGTGAGGGACAGACATTTCTAAACATACTCTGAGATGCTTCTGTTGCTAAATGAATCTTTATTACAACTCGAGAAAAAAACTGGCTCCACAAATGCACATAGAACTGCAATAATTAACCCAAGATGGGTAGGGAGCGGCGAAATTACGCTACCTGACATTTTCCCTAGCTAACCACATCTCTTTACAACCCAACTCACCACAGTATGTTTCTAAAAGAGATGACCTCTTTTTACCTCTCTCAGTATGTAGCCCAAGCTGTGTAAATTCTGTGATGTCTGGCTTTTAGGGATATCACAGAACCAGCCCTGTCCTTGTGAAACGGAAAAGCACCTATTGTATGTATTTTGTAATTTATCCCCTTTTTCCTATTTCTCTTTAATGTTGGCATTAATTTTCACTTTTTCACTAGAAGTATTGTTTTGTCCAGTTGAAATTCTGTCCCTGCCATCTGTCGACCATTCACCACCTTTTTAAACATAACCTCAAAATCTTATTCAGTTTAATTGAATCTTTAATGAATCTTAGTGATGCCTAAAGATTTTTGCTTTTTATATATTTTTCATGTACGCATAGCTTTGTAGACTGTTAATATACAGTTACATAGCTTTTAGTACATTTCCTGACCTTTCTCTCACATTTTAGAACAATAAGGTAACCATTCCTAACATATTCCTGAAATTATGTTCAGTCTTATTCTCAAGAAGAGGAATTCTAACAAGGACACTCTATTTTGCACTAGAATTTAGAAGACACAACAAGAAATGGGGCAAAAAAGCCCCTGGAACAACACCAAGGGGCATACCCAAGGGTGGGTTGCTGGGGCAGGTGGTCTCTTACCAGATGTATCAGCTAGATATATTAATTAATTAATACCCTTATAAAAATTGTAGAAATCCATTATCACATATCTCGTGCAGAGCCATATTTGTGCAATTGAAAGCTCTCATTAAAGAGTTGTTTTTTATATTATCACTCTTAATACCATTTGGAAAGTTTTATGTTTTTATTCCAGGCAACATTAGTGGATTGTATAAAGCATAATGACTGTTGCACCATGTTAAGCAAATCACAGTGTGAAAATGTTTGCTATTCCTGAGAAATTTACTTACTGTAATCCAGATCAGTTTGTCTGGAAATACTGAATGTACATTGAGTATTCCCAGCTAACTTGTATTAAACAAAAAAAAAAAAAAAAAACCAAACAAACAAACAAAAAAAAATAATTCTGTAATGTAGGAATCTTCAGCTTCTCTGTGATAGTTGGATACGAAACTGTCTTGGGGAAAGGAAGAAATATCCTCCCGAGTTACTTGTGGTTGTATTGAAGATGAATATTATTGCAGATTGTCCAGTGCCACAAGGTCCCTTTCCAGGTTCTCTACCACAAAACTCAAAGCAGAAAAGCCAGACAAATCACAGAAGACAGCATTTCAAGGAACTGAAGTAACTGAACCGAGTAACTACCTTTCAAGAGTACTAGCAAGGCAGCCCCCTGGTTTTCCTCTGCCCATTTGGATCAGCACACCAGGAAGACAGGAGAGCCATTCTATCACACAAGCCCAGGACTGCTGGGGCAGTGGCTATATATTTACAGCACAACAATGCCAGAAACCTTACCATTACAGCTTTGTCAACACAGGTTTTTCCAACGTTGCCCTGAAATTCGCAGCAGCTAACACGGACACTCAGCAGAGCGTGAACCGAAATGAGGGGAAACAAAAGGGAAGGGGGGGTTGTCAGGCCCCTTTATCTTGTGGACCCCTACGGTTTCGTCAGTCAAGACAAGGAACCTTGTTCAGACAGTGACAATAGGCATTTCTCAGCGTCATTTGGAATAGCAGCCTGCAGATTACACACTGAAAATCCCTAATCTAGACTAGCTCTGAACACAATTAAGACAACTCAAGGTAGGGAGTGGGGAACAAATACTTGCCCGGATCTGTGTATGTATTACAGAAGTAACAGGAATACATGATACAAATCTGTATTAAATCACAGGAGACTGAAGTCATAGAGATTTGTAATTTAGCAGTGAAGTGCAAGAAAGCTACAAGCTGCCCTGACAACGCAATCCCCTGCCAGTTCTCTCTCTGCTTCCTTGTGCAGCCGATGCAGGCAGAAATGCCAGCTTTGGGGCAGGAGAGAGTATCAGTCCATAGATGTCAGACCCAGCAGTGCGCTGTGCCAAGGTCAGATGTTTACAGCTGCAGAAAAATCACTGCAGTCTCAAACGGGACCACTATGGTCCATGGCCTCCCTGAATCCCACGCCCAGGCCCTATCCTGTTGCTTGTGCTGGCCCTGGCCAGGAAGCTAATCTTCATCCAAAACTGAAGAAAGCTAAGCCCAGAAAAAAGGTTTATGTGATTCTGACAGTTCTGCTCCCTTACCACCAGGCAAGCAGGAGCATCAGTGTTATGGGAGAGAGGGAACGTGCAGCTGGGTGCTGACAGAAGAGACATTGCAGAGGGTACGCAGAAGAGGAAAAGCCCTACAAGCCTGGTGATGTCACTGAAGCTGCTGTGGAAGGGCAGCCACAGTGTTACGGTTCTTCCCAGGCCCAAAGGTGCTTTGCTCTGGGAGCTGAGGCTCCCAGCATCTTCCTGTTGCACAGCCACCCTCTCCTAGCTCTGCCTCTGGTGTCACTGCTCAGGAGGCTCCAAGGTGGGCTGAGTCAGAATATACATTCGGGAGAAAAGTACTACCTAAGCCACTCTTCCAAAGGCTACAAGGAAAGAATGGCATGAGAGAAGAGAAGGTGTTTCTTTAGGCTCCTCAGATTCATAATTGAAAGTCAGCTATTATAAAGAGTGAGGATGGACAAAGCAGTACTGGAGGTTTACAAAGACATAATTCATAATTCTTCTGTTAAGCTATTGGCTTTTTCTCCATCCAGTTCATATTTAAAGTTGCTATACAGATTGTTTATATATATAATTTCATTTCCCAAGATGGAAACAAGTGTGTCTGAGTAATCCTAATTTAAAACACTGTAATAACCTGTATTAGAAATAAGCTGGGTTTTTTAAAATTTTCTTTTGGAGCCTACATTATGTATTCTTTTAATTTCTCTACTATTTCACTCAGCTATGTGTATTTGTACTTCCTCACTAACTGCTATCTTTAAGACAGCTGCACCACTGATGATAAAGCACACAAAGATCAAACACGTTCACAGACTTGTGCCAAGCCTTCTTTCAGGAGGAAATTCACAAAAAGAATAAATAATGGAAGTCATAAATCATAAATACCTCAACAGCACTTTCTCTCTCCTTAACCATCACTGGTGCTAACAGTCCTAATTACATTTTCAGCTCTGCTGTAGAGAGCTGACATTTCTGCCTCTGCAATTCTGAGTCGGAATGGCTCTCAATGGGCTCCACAAACTGGACACTTGTGGTGCTGTTTGTGTGCAGCCAGCACAACAGGCTTCTGCTCTTGACCAGCTAACGCAAGAAAAAGAACAAAATCACTGGGCAGCTTTTTCCCACTATTTATTAACCTCTCAAATTTTTGTCATCCATACACAAGCAAAAAAAGATGCTGCTAAATGATCAGATCAGACACATTGATTACTCCTTACTGACTCAGAACTATAATTGACTTTGTGGAGTACCAATTTCCAGCATGCATTTCAGGACAGACAGTCAAAATTCTCTGTGAGAGATGATATGAGTGACGAGGAGAATCTGATTTTAAGATCCCTGATCCAATTGTTCTGCCAAACTTGAGAAAATAATTACAAGATTCAAAAAAATTCCTTTTGCTGTTTCAAATATAAGTGCCAAACGTGTTACTTGTATACGCTTGACTTGTCTGAAGACATGAACCTTGAAAGGGACTATCTTTTTTCTCAGTATAATTACCCACTCTTCCTGCCTCTCAACTGCAAGAGATAAATGGAGCATATGTGCATGATTTTAGGGGTTGGGACAGAATCTCACAGAAAACACAGCCAAGAAGCAAGAGTCATCAAATGTGACTCCATTATATATATTATCAGACTGCCCTTGCCCAGCACTGGCAGAAAAGGTAGTAGCCTGTGTCCTCAGACAAGTGGAACTGAGAGTGATGCTCCTGTGGAAAGATGGTCCCACACCTAATTCACAATACTGACTACTTTACAAATTTTAGTATTTTCTAGGAATTGCTGCTATTTTCCCCATTATTTAGGTTATTTATGGAAACTACAAGAGCAACACTCATTCAACCAGGCAAGAGGAGTCTGAAAGGAAAAAAATTTCTTTAGCCAAACTGCCTTCCCTGTGCTACCCCAAGCACCTCCAGAACCCTTTTGTGAGGTTAGTCAGAAGGGGTTAGTATTTGATTATGCTGCCACACTAAAATGAGATCAGCAGCGGGAGTTAGATCCCCTCCAAATTACAATTTTAACAGAGAAATATGTATCATATAGTTTTGCATTTTTCTATTGATTTCTGAACTTCTTCCTCCCATTTCCAGTGTCTCTTAGGATTATTACACCAAGGACTGATCACAATAAGCTCCTGTAAGAAAACTCATTAGAAACATATCAACAACCATGAATCTCATACCTTACAATGGTTCTAAGTAAACCAGCATCCTTCTGTCTGACAGTCATTCTATTTTTTCCTCTGACTGCAAGCTCTTTGCAGCAGAGGACTCCATCCCTACTCTGCATCACAGCACCCAAAACAAACAAGAATTGTAAGGTTTTAGAATGCACACAAATTGCAATAAAGTTTGAATAAAAATAAGAACAAAAATAAAAAGGCAAGAGAAATGGAGAGCATCAAAATAAAAATTATAACAGTTTAAGGGGACTCTTCATTGAAAAAATACTGTGGAGATCATATATATATAAATATTCAGATGAAAAAGTCATGAAACTAAAAAAAATCATACAGGTTAACTCTAGCATTGACTTGAGCACATGGATTATTCTGCTGGTAACAGAAACAGTCTGTCTCTTCCCCACACCTCTCAGTTTTCATCTTTTCATTCCTCCCTCCTGATAAAACCCACACTACCCTGACTTGGATCTTGCAGGTAGTTTCACTGACTCAGAAAGTCACTACAGCTCTTAAAGCAGGATACAAACGCAGACACACCTTCCAGAGCTCAGTGCTCCATTCCTGAGTCAAGGGCAGTAGCTGCTTCTGCCATGTTTTACAGCTGTGACAGGAAAGGGAGGCTTCCTCTTTAGGTGCTGACAACTCAACTGTACTGTGTTATTGGACACTAGTCAGTGTTTTTCCCATTATTCATCTTCTTCCAAGAGATAAGTATGACAACTTGTTTATATTTTAAAACTGAAATACACCTACATATACTTAGTACTCTGTTGATACTGCTCTTAGAAAACGAGGATAAAATGTAAAATAAAGTATTCCTTTAGGTCCTGTATCTTGCAGAATTCTGCCCTTGTTAGCAAAAAGTTTAATTCACCCACCAAGAGAAGTCTTGCCTCCATCTCTTACATTCTCACAGTCATTGTGGGCAGCTCTGTTTATCCTTAGAGCTGTCCTTAGAATCACCAGAAGGAAAACTCCTCAGTGTAGACAGAAAGACTATTTTTTTCATTCAAATTCATGAAAGGGCTTCAGGGATCCTTGAAATGGATCAAGTATGCACTGAAGAGAATTAAGTTATCTTGACATGAACACAGGTAAATACACAGGAACCTGGACCAAGGATTCTGATTTTGTTCTCCACAGTGCAATGCTACTCATTCCTTTATAGTACTAGATCAAATGAGAATCACCCCCCACATCTGCAGGTTTCATACTGGGGCTACTCCGGCTAGTTCTCTATTGGTCTGCTCAATCATATGATTAGATACAGCAGAAGAAACTGTTTCCAGCAGAAATTGCCATTAGGACCTCCAGAATTCAGGGTACACAATGAAATAATGGATCCTAGGTATTTCATAGGTTATCAGGGAGCTGACCAGTTTAACAGAAGATGGGGTGTTGCAAGCTTTCCTTTGAGATATAGCTATTCACAGTCAGAAGGGAAGTCTGCAGCTGGGTATCATCTCCATGGCTGAAACTGGAGATACCCAACCTTCCCTGGAGGTTCTGCAACAGTTTAGCTTATGCAAAGTCTACTTATGTAAGTCAGCAGACTTACTAACAATTTTGTTTACATTAAAGAACTCTGCTGACACATAAAGTCCTTCACATTTTGCATGACTAAGCTCCTTACTAACACATGAAAAAAGTATTTTTCACGGACTCCTACTCACGTCACACTCCAGTCTTTGTTATCTCCCCTGCCATAAGCTGTCATCATGTAACTCACTGCCAGGGACTATATGCAGAGCCTCTGCACTAGCCAAATTGTTAGACTGTGATAATGATTGAAACCTGAGCAATTTCACTTAGAGCAAAATGAAGAACTTGAACAGATCTCTAGGCAAATTACTTTCATATATGTGAAACAGGTGCCAAAACATCAGAGCAGTCCCTAAAAGTAATGGGTACAGCTAGGACTGCACAAAGATGTTATTTAGAAATATTTGCATGTA
This sequence comes from Acanthornis magna, assembly GCA_036785705.1. Lineage (NCBI taxonomy): Eukaryota > Metazoa > Chordata > Aves > Passeriformes > Acanthizidae > Acanthornis > Acanthornis magna. The sequence goes on from JAWUZG010000012.1 coordinate 13,431,794, forward strand.
GCGCTTTCATGCAAATACTTCAAGGACAGAAAACAAAAGGGAATTACTTTTTAACCCTATACAATTATTGTATAGGAGAACTGCCTGGTGCAGAGACCAAGAGAGAACAGAAAGTAATGCACAGGTATCACTGGGCAGCTATATAAACCATCCACATAGAAAGTAAGTTATCATTTAACACAGTTTCCATGTGCATGTTGGAGATGCTTCAACTTTCAAACGAACACCTTGTCATTGCACTTTGATAGAACATTACCTGCTTTCCGGCTCTCTCTCTCTTTTTTTTTTTTTGGCTCACAATGTCATAAGCATGTGAAACATCTCCCTTAGAATTCGGCTGATGCTCTATCAAATTCCATATTTGACAAAACATTGAATATGTTAAAAGATAAACTTTCCTTTTGGTCATCCAGGAAAAGTAAATTGAAATATAGGAAAATCAGAAGTAAAATGATTGTGTTTCTTTCTTGCTAGAGTAGCTAATATGGCGAAGGAACATGATTATTACCGGTGTCTCGTGTGGGTTTTTCAAGGCTGCACCTTCTGAATTGCCATATCATCTTTACAAACAGTATACCTTCAAATGCCCAGAGCTATACTTAAGTGTTTGAAAATTGAAATAAGCAAATATTCATTTACCTTGCAATGCTGAAATTGCAGTATTTTGAGGATTAACTCTTGATTATGCCCTTCTCTGTCCACTGAAAAATCTTTACAATATAATGCTATTAAATGCATTTAGAGTTGATAAAAACGAAAATTATATTTTCACAATCACCCCAATTATTTAAACACATAAAAATCAACATGTTACCTAAGTCTTATTGAAAATTCAGTAGAGAAAAGGAACCTATATTTTACCACATCCAATTAACCAAGAAAGAAGACAGATGAAAAGGTGACATTCACAGAAGTACTGGAGCACATTCTATAGAAGCTTTGGTATACAAAATACCTTGAAATAAATCACTTTTTATAAGCTTCCAGTCTAAAGGATTTGGAGACATTACATGAAAAACATAAAGGGGATGTTTCAACCTGTAAGCTTCACAAACTCAATTCATGTGTTTTTTGAATGTTACTTCGTGCACAAGGGGGAGCTCCCACAACTCTTTATCACAGTAAAAACCTGAAGACAATACAGGGAACATAATGGATATACAGCATGAGAGATTTTGGAAAAAAATACAGGTTCTTCACCCAATAGCAAGAATTACTGTATGAATTTGCACAACCGAATCTACTTGTATCTTCTGTGTTCAGTATGGTTTCCTCAGCACAAGGGAGATAAAGAAGCACTTTCCCCCTTTCAGGACCTACGCTCTCAATGAAGAAGGCGCAAACTTATGAACATTTTAAACATTGACTGAGGTGAAGCTGTACACAGCAACGGCCAAGCAGCCAGGAGCAAAGACGAACAGTGTGGGAATTCTGCACATGAAATGCCCACAGTTTGTGGGCACAAGTTTGCAGTGAAACTGCACCAAGCCTCTGGTGAGCCAGCTTGGACTAACATTTTTCCACGTTTAACAATACGGTTCTTTTTTAGGGCCTTGCAGATGGTACTCCTTACAGCATGAACAAGCCCCAAAAGGCAAGCTTCTAGTCCAAAGGACAAGACTCCTAGTGTGAAACTGGGAAAAGCTATTTAGTATGTGCTACGTATTTTCCTCCAGCTCAATGTCAGACAGGTTTGATCCATTTCAATTTAAAAACCAGCTAGGAGCATACTCTCAGCATGGCGAATTCAGCGTAAACAGTGAAAAAGTGGCCAAATTGTAAGAACAGTGTCCTGTAGTGGGAAGCATCACGCAACCCTGCTGCCAGCTCTGCTGGTAATATATGGAACTAGGAGCACTACCTATTCTGTCTGCACACTGGAACCCGACCTCCCCTGCGTTCTAAGTACTCTTCTGTATCTTTTCCAAAAATGTATTTGAAATTATTATTGATTTTGTAATTTTGGCTTTAGGGTTACATTCATCTCACATATGCAACTCTACCCCATGGGAATTTTCAAAAACTAGAGTGAGAGAGACCGGTGTACAGATATTGGTCTGTCCTAGTTAAAAAGACCGACGCTCTGTCATTATCCCTTATGTAAGACAGCATTAAATTGACTTTGTTTCCATTCCCCAAAATATAACTGAGGACAATAGTACACTCTCTCTCAGTATTTTATGCTCAATTTAACTGCTATATTGCATTAAATGGTGTGCAATAATGTAACCCCAAATGCAAATGAATTCACATTTGGTAAAAAGAATCTCTTTGTTGCCTTCCCCTAATAGAAATTCTTTTTTTTTTTTTTGTAGATTTTAATGAACTAGAAAAACCAAACATCCCCATATGGTGAGAAAATTCCAAGGCATGTATTAAAAGAAAAATCTTATGTTACTCATCAAAAACTAACAGATGTGACAGGAGAAAAAAATGAAGCTATGAAGATGAAACTCAAATAATTAGCAATTATGGAAAATCATCTATTACAGTACTTGTAAAATACTCACCACAGGCTAAGAAAGAGAAACATGCATTTCATATTTTCAGAGTGGAATATATTAAATTTCATTTGAAGCAAATTATTTACAGTTATTAACTTCCCTGGAAAATCAAAACAACACACACATACCTTGAAATAAATGCATCGTGATCAGAACTACCGAAGATGTTATCTCTAAGAGTGTAATGTTTTCTTACCATATGAAAGACTTTGAGGAACTTTCTCTGGGTCACAGAAGGTTCCTCACTCAGTCCTTTTCTGGACATGACTGAGTAGTCTGCAGGCCTTTCTGAGCTGTATTTGCTGCCTGCCTCACAGGTATCATTTTGGCATCTACAGCAGTTTAAAGAAGTCCTGGAAACATTTCCCTTTCCCTTGATGAATGCCCCTCCCTGCTGCACTGGCCATTTTGGGAGTCATCCATCACTCTTAAGCAAAATATGTATACTCTAGAAACACAGCGCTGTTTTCTGGTAACCTAATTTTTTTGTTTAAAAATTCTGGCAATAAATCTGGGAATTTGGCCTGCAATTCCAGTAACTCCCTGATGGTTCAAACCAGACTGCAAGGCATGACAGGTGACAGACATTTTGTGCAAGCACTCTACCACTTGTGCAGTTTAAAACTGCAGGAATGAAGTTTGCATGCAGTAAACAAAATACCTGGGTATTTATCTCTGCTGCACTTACCTTTCACTGAACACAATCAAAGAGAGCTGTGCTCATATGGAAAAAACACAGAACTAGAATTCATGGACCATTTCTATGCTGTGTAGCTTCTTCTGTCACATTTGCCATGGGACTGTCTGAGCTCCTCCAGGATGAAACAAGGTGACAAGCATTTGTCACATATTTACTCACTCCATTTCTCTCCAGAGAAATGTGTACAGTGTGGGAGGAAGAAGGATGCCTGTTTTACACACATCTTGGAAAGGAAGATAACATGGTTTGCAAAGGACTTTGTTCTTGTAAAAGTCACTGAGCAGTTTGAGCCTGCCCTAGCCAAGTTCTGTCTCCTACCCAAGAAATTACTTTGTGCAGGAAGAGTCTTGTTGCGCTAGAAAAGCCCAACTATTGGCAAAGGTGTTAATCATTAAATTTGGCTGTTTCTAAAATACTTTGTACCTGAGAGTGTTTACCACCCTTAGCTGAGCACCACTTCCCATTACTGGGGGGATATCACCTTCTAAGGGAGACAGATGTTTTTACCTTTTTTCCTCTACCCATTACTTCTATCTGCCTCAGAAAACATAAAAACATCTTTTAGTCTGAATTCTGCACCTGGTGCATTCCTTGAGAAATCAATCAAGACCCCTAACCTGACTTAACTCCAAGTGTACCACTGAAATGCCAACAACCTAAAGAAGCACTTAGACGTAATTCACAACTGTTACGTAAAATGCTTACAGAATTCAAGGTGCTATCTGAGTATCTACGAATAATTACTCAGTGCATGGAAAATGTTTATGCTCCTACAGGATAAGGCTGTGTCCGGAAGTAGTATAGCATTAGTGAATAAGACCCTAGGAAAAGGAACTGCATACTGTTACACGTATACATTAAATAGAACCTGAATGTGACAATTAAGAAAGGTCAGTACCTTTGAGGAAGCAGGACAGACAGACAGGGAGAGGTGGAAGTAGTTATTTTTGCATTAAGGAAACACAGTAAAATATTCCTTGTCCTTATCTGCTGTCAAGAGATGCTTTTTGTGCAACAAAAATACCTTTAATCTTTTAAAGACATCACCCAAATGGATTCAATTAAACTCCAGTGTCCAGAAAGAAGGCATCCAAGTATCTGTTTATTACTGTAACTTTTCTACTCCTGGCATACAGAAATTCTAGAAGTTATCAACCTTTACAGCAATGCCTGACACTATTTCTTCGCACTATATATTATTCTATATATATTCTATTATATATTATTCTATATATACACTATATCCCACTACTAGAACTGGCACAGAAATATTTATGAGTTCTTTCATGTGGATCCTCATCTGGTGAGTTTGAAGGCACACAACTATTTTATACACAACAAAGGGGAACTGGGATGTAAAGCTGCTCTCTGAACATAGGAGAAAATTCACCCTGAGCAAAGGGCCAGAACAATGCCTATGCATCAGTTCAGACTCAGTTAAGCTTTAAAACACGATTTAATAATGAATTTTATGATCTACTGGTTATCCACTGGTCTTGTCATAGTGCTGCTTTTCTTCCTTACCCTCAGCACTTTTCCAACAAAGATGAGAAAACCAGATTGTAACACAAACTTCAGCAGCAGTAATATTGTAATAATCCTGAACCAGATGCTTTCTTCAGTTAAATGACACGTCTAAGGCATTCTTGTAATTTGTATACTGCACTCAAATGTATCAACCCCATGCTTTGCATTTGCATTCAGTTATTTTCAATGTAATGCTGCACTTTTGCATTTTTCATAACCAAACTCCTCCCTCTCCAGCAAAAAAAAAGGGCAAAACTTTATGTGATTTACCTTATTACAATTTTTAGAAACTTGGCAAAGAGCACTGCTTGACATACCATCTTTATCTGGCATTCCTAGAAAAAAAAATAGAGAAAATAAATACATACTGTACATTTTTTAAGTGACAGCGAAGGTATTTATCAGTAGAACAGAGAATCTGAGAGTTCAATACTTTGATAACATACAATTAGTCTGTGTTTTTTTAAAGAGCAAAGCATTTATTCAGAAAAAAGTTTCCTCTTGTGAACACAAGACAAAAAGCTAACTTGTAAAAATATTTTAAACAGCTTGCTATGCACAATACTTTTCCAAAACTTAATATCTGAAGCATGTATACAGCGGTTATTTATACTTTTTCATTTAACACTATCTGTGTCTTAGTACCGGGCAGTCAAATGTGACACTGAGTTTGCACTAATTAGCATTGCTATGCTATGCCATTGTCCTGCAAATAAAACTTATTAAACACGTAACATATGGGACAAAATTTGCACACGCAATTGCTAGCCATCAGATATCGCCCTGCTTGGCATCTTGATAATCAGAGGCAAGTAAATGAAGTACTTTGATGTACATAAGTGATGAGTTCCAAAGGGTGCCCTTGGATTCATGTCTACAGCACTGTCCCACAGCTTGGCAGGTTCTCGTGAGGCAGAGACATCGCCAAACTTATTTAGCTGTGCAACAAAGGTTAGAGAGGAGCACATTTACTGCAAGCTCAAGCCCTAACCTACAGTCTCCAGCAAGTGGTGTAGCCCATCCTATCTACAAAAATTGAGGCAGTTTGCTTTATTTATTTTCCTAGCACGACTCATGGCCATGTTTCATGGAATTCATGTAACACTAGTTAAATGCTACATGACATCATCCAGTATGTTTTAGTCAACAGGACTGGGTCACAGTGCAGATTTTTGTACAGCTCTGTACACACTTGTATACAGTCAGGAAGGCAGTCAGGCAAGTTCCAAAGTTTTTTCTACTACATGCAATATTAATACAGTTGTAATACTAAATTAAATGTAATTTTTAAATTCCAACACCCAAACCCAGAGAATTTCTATCTTCCCCTTTCTTTCTGTGTCTCTTTTTTCCTACCACCTGATATCTAATTTCTCTTACTTACTGTCATTGTTGGAGCCAGTTTCCATAACACCATAGGGAGGAGTGAGAAGTCCAGACATATACTGTCGATATTTCTGAAAGACAGCAAAGGCACATTCAGTCAGGTACAGATGTACAAAGCCATTCAAGGGAAAATATGCTATTTACATTTGTGTATGTCCTGCCTTGTGCTTCTCACGCACACGTGAGATATGAGACAATCACACATCTTTACTCTTAACAGTACAAAGTCTGCTTTCTTGACTGGAGCCCACACTGCTTTTATTTCATCCAAAGTTGTGCTAAACCAGTTCCCTCTTTCATCTTCCCCAAAGCATGACTTTAAGGATTCTAATAAATCAATATTTTACTTAGCTGTGTGATTTCCCATAAAGAGTGTTTTAAAGCTCATTTGAAATTACACCAGTCATCTAAATTCAAGCTGGAAAGCTACTTCATTATCGGAGTGCAGACAAGCTAAGAATTCATAAAAATCATGTACAACAACAGTTTTGGTGTCAGATTTGAAATACATAGGATGTAGTATGAAAGCTCTGAACATTTTAATCCAAGTCACTAAGTTTCATTTTCAGAAAATACAAGGCTATGGAACACACAAACCAAACGCCTCATATTATGTATATCCTCATACAAAAACTGTATTAGCAGATGAAACTTTGTAACTGCGAAAATAATGCCACTTGTACCATGATAAGCTACGTAACTGTAACTGATGTCAGCAACTTGTATTTTTCTTCAGTGAACATTGATGACGTGATCAGTAAGGTTCAAAGCTCTGTCTAGAGCTTAAGAAATTCACAGAAGCTACAAAAATAACACCAAAGGAAAAAAACTGTCCTTTTATCAAATACAAATCATTCAATGAATAAGAGACATATTTTTGTTTCCAATCACACTATACTGCTGTCATGCTTAAGGATAAACAATTTTAATTCCCTTTTGGATCTGTCAGACAACAAGCTTGTGCAACAGGGATGCTGATGTTCAGCGTAAATAAAATGCGTCATACAGTCCTCTGGGTGTGCAATGAGCTCAATGTGAACAATCAACCAGCTGAAATCCATGCAGGTTTCAACTAAGTACACATAATAATTGAGACAGAAAATGTCCCTTATAGTGCAATTTTAATTTAACAGTTTTATCCTTTGCTCTGTGGAGTTGTTTGGATGTATTCACTTTTAAAACAGTGCCTGCTGAATTTTAACAATGCTTGAATTATCCTTTATAAATTTCTTTTTCTTGGAAATGGAGATGAAAATATCATCAATTCTAGCACTAAAGACTGAATGTCTTGCATTCTAAATAATAATAAAAGCTACAAAGATTACATTAATCTTAATAATCCAATCCTATTTTTAGACAAGCTATTACATCCTAAAGCTTAGTAACATATTATTTAAATCTCACCCATAATCCAGCTGAATACTTGTAGAAGCAAATCTATGCTATATCCCTGGTCAGTCACACAAAAAAAATGCTATTTCATTTGAGGATAAAACTACCCTGTTTTCTTTCCCAAACCATTCAGTTTCCCATATTCTGCATCCAGTCCCATATCTGGAACTCAATGAGAGGAAGAACATATAAAAGAATTATTTTCTCAGTTCAGCTAGTAAATCACACATAGAAAACCAAGGGGAAAAAGTGATTTTGGTTGGCCAAAATGAAAATGAAATGAAAAAAACCCAAAAGTATGTCCCACAGGGTTGAAATAACATTTTAGTCAAACAGTAGATAAATGTTTTGTTCCACCTTCTACTGACTTCGGTCTTGAAATGTGATTTTTAGATGGAAAATTGTAATGTTTCATTTGGGACAAGATAAAAATAAATTGTATAGGATGTTTTTCTCTTCTTCATCATCATTCAGCTGATATTCATTTCTTTCTTCTGTTTTTCCCAAAATAGCATTTTCCCAGAAATACATTATTAGTCCACATTTAAGCCACTTTTATAAGGAACTTGAACTGTAGCAAGAATAATTTTTTCTTTTATTTCCTATAGCATGTCCACAGCCATCACACACTGCATGGCAGGCTTTTTTCTGATTAATTCTCTAATGCTTTTCCTGATTATTCTTCTCATAAGACCAAACAGAGAGCACAGCATAAAATTTCCAAAAGATATGAGGCCCTGGCTTCAGAAAAAACCGACAGGTAGAGTAAGCCAGAATTAGAAATACAACTTTAGAGGAGACATCTAATCCCATCCAGGCACACCTCATGCTCAGGATGCCAAAGCCCACCAGGAACAAAAGCACAGACTCCTGACAGATACAGGATTGCAGTATCACTCCCAAGGATGTCAACTCTGTCACCTTCTGCATGAAGGTCCCACCCTGCCCTGGGGTAAATCCACTTGTGGGTCTGATACAGCAAACCCTGTGAGCAGTGCTGCCTGTGAAGGAGTTCAGGCAGCATTACCAGAAGAGGAATTAATTCAAGGCATGCCCTCAGAAAGCTCAGTTATTCATACTCCTCCAGGGCACCTTTGCATAAATGAACTTCCTTCTATATCTGGGTAACTGGAGGGAGGGCTGATATGACTGCCTACACATGGTCTCTCATGAGGATATCTCAGTGGGTGTGGGCTGACATAAAAGGTATAATTTATGCCTAAACTTGTGTCACCTCATCAGCCAAATTTAAATGTCAAGGGAAACTTATTTCAAGGAGTCAGGGAAACACTGTTTGCTGGGAAGCGTAAGCATGCAAAGACAGACCTAAGTAACTGCATAAAGATTTGCCAGTATCAGATGGAATAAAAAAGTTCCAAGCATGAGATCTCTGAAAGCTGAGATAATGAGACCTATCTTGTTACTGTAATGTCTGTAAATGAAAATAAAATTCAGTAAGTCAAATTGCACTCATAGGTGGCATTTAAAATCATCCTGAAGATTAACAGACTAGATATTTACAAAAGACTATTGAAAATGTATTCTACAGGTGGTATTAAGTCTGGAAAGGCTTTCCTTATGAAAGACAGCAACAATTATCAAATCATCATATGCTTGTTTATTACCAGAAGTCTTCAAGTTTTGCCAATCCAACATGACAGCAGTTTTTAAAGCTACATTCAGTGACCTATTCACTCTGTCTTCAGATTTCTACCAATTTATAAACTCTATCATGCAACAGCTTAAATAACAGACACTTCCTACATCTAATCTGACAGCACAAGTAATAAAGACAGTATTTTTTTTCCAGTTGCTGACTGCCTCATACCCATGCAGTGGTGAAAATTAACACATTTTGACCTTTTCAGCTACTGCTGTGGCCTAAAGCAAAGAAGACTACTGACAAGGAACAGTTGGGGAGAGGAGAAAAGGAAGAAACACAATCACACGCTTCCCTTACTGGGAAGGTGCTGTGGGGGAATGGTTTCTAAGGCCACTCATTATCAAGTTTTTCAGTGTGTTTCTTTGCCTGTTCTTATTAAGACTTTATTTGCAGTTAGCTGCAGTTTGTCTCAGAGGTTTTCATGACTACAATAGGTTTTCTTCAACTCTGTGAACATAATTAGGTATGTTTTTATATGCTAATGTTTAGAAAGGCAATTACTATAATTCTGATGCAAGCTACCTCTAAATTCCTGAAAAATGCTTCTAGCATACACAAGGTATATAAAACATGTCTTTGGTCTTTGCAGTTAGCCCCTTCTCCTCTGCTGCAAGTAGTGAAGAGCTCATACCTGTTTACAAACATACCAAAATAAGCCAGGTACACCTAAAGAATACAGATGAGCCTCTGTTGCCATGTTCATTGTATATCAAAACCCCAGCACTCCAATGGGAAAGACTCAGGACTGATGAAGGGAAAACCCACCAGGTATAAAGATTTGAACATAGGTTCCACACCAAATCCTCCCCCAAGGGCAGTGGTTCTGCAGTTGGCAAATAAGGGCTGTGCAATAAGGACCCAGGCAGTGACGGCTTGTAGCACTAGGGACTCAGGCTTCTGATGCTTCCACACGCCAAGGTCAACCTACATGTGGCCAGATACTAGGAATTCAGTGTCTTGTAACACTGGAGAAAGTTTTGTAGACCACAAAAGGTGCTTGGTTCAACACATGATCTCTCTCTTTTTCCTTCTCTCCTATTCACAATCTCAATCACAGTGTCACTTTTTACCATTTCTGCTGCCTCCTGTTCTGCCTACCACTAACTAGCAACAGAGCAGGTGACAAGGCAAAGCCTGCAGTATTTGCAAACTTAGGAGTAACACAAAATAATTACGTTCAGGTGTAGAAGTCCTAGGCCGAACACCGAAGTGACCTTTCCACACACATTTTTCAAAACCTTGCATAACTATTTTATTAGATGCTCTTACTGTGACTATTGCCTGAGTTCTGCAATACTCCTGCGCTAGCTGTCAATACTTCTGCAATGGTTTCTCTTGGGGAATATATGCTGTAGGCTTGACAATGTGAGCCAGCTTCTCAATTTTCTTTTGACAATAAATAATTGATCACTAATGCTCTCAGTACAACTTTGCTCTTCCTCTAGGTTGGCAATGAACCACCTCCCTCGTGAGCATTACTCACAAGGGCGCGCCACTCCCATGGTGCACTGTTACTTCTCTTTTCTCCAGAAAAGAAAGGAGAAAAGCCCCTGAAAGAAAGGGCCCCTGGAAGAAAAAAACCCACGAAGATTTTTGGACCTTCTTTTCACTCATCAAATCAAGCAGAGATTGCTGTCCCAAAATCCAGACTTTTACCATTAGATCTGATACTCTGGGTTTCACTGAACTGACAAGTAAAATCTCAGGTTGTCTGCCTGCTATCCATTGGTGTTTTCCAACAAAAAGTGCCTAATGTTCTTACAGATTTTCACAAAAAAACCCACCCCAAGCTGATTATCATATTGATAGCTGTTTTTTATCCCCATCTTGTTACAAAGGGGAAAACAAGCAGCATTCTTGCTTCTGCCCAATAGTATACGCTGAAACCCACAGCAGACTAGGCCTAATTCTGATTTCAGATACTCTCTTCTTAGTAAGTTTACAAATTACCAAATGTATTTCTTCTAAGCAAGCTCAGTCAGAAAATTTCCATACATTTCAGGTCAATGTCACTTTACTGGATATCACAAAGGATATGTGACCCATGGCTGTTTAACACTAGATAAGGAATCACTGTTTAAAGCAGGTGCTTCACTCTAGAACACCAAATACCCTGGTTATTGCTAAATGATTGCCTTTGTCATTAACAGAATAAAAACATTCGCTGCCACTGACAGTATAGGTAAGAGAACAGAACTGAGGTACTTCTAAAGGAAAGTATAAAGACATATTAGGAAAATATAATGCTACAATAGCAAAAATATACCTTATTTTGTGGAAAAATAGAAAATAAACCATGTGAAGATCTTACCACAATTTACTGAACAGAAACAGACTGTTTTGTATAAGTCAGTCTGTCAAGTCATTAAAATGTGATAGACAAGGTCTGAAACAGCAAAAGCGAAGCACCATTTATTCACGTTCAGATAAAATAAATACAGGAAATGCCTGTACCAAAATTGCTGAATCCTGATCCCAGAATAGGTACAGTTTATGTAACAGCAGATGAATCTGCATCTTTTCCATTTATTTACCTTTTTACCATCTTCTGAATCTTTCTGCATGGCGCTAATCAACTATACTTTAGATTTTACTGCATCTCTTTATTTTGGAGGCATATATTTTTCTGTCACATTCCCACTTAAATCAATTTATCATGCTTGAAAAGCTCTGTGTGCAGAATCTGCTTTATCACAGAATCCCCCTGATATTTCGTCAAGAGGAAAAATGTGCCCAGCTCTCTGAAATCATGCCAAATAGCAGACTTGGCTACCAGATAGAAAGCCAAAGATAAGACTGCACTGCAAAGAATCAAATCCAAGGAAATAAGAGCATGAGCACTGATTAAGCAAATTACACAGCCTATTCTGCTCCATCTAATTTAAATATAGAAATGCCATCATACAGCTCTCCAATTCTGTCTCCTAGAGAAATCCACTCAGGAAGTGCACTTGGGTGGAGACAGGACTTGGCTGGGAGGGGTGGGAAAGATTGCATGTACTTAAAAGAGGACAAAGAAAACATATAAAGAACAAACAGTCCATCTGATTTATGCGTTTTCTTTTACTTCACTTCTGTAAACATAGAATAGCTAATGTATTTACAGGAAAAAATTCTTAATTGCCTTTAACACATACTTCAAGTTTTCAAAAGTGGCTGAAAAAGAGCATTATACATTTCCATAGCTACTTTTTTATGGTGATATCTTTAAAATCAAATTATGATATCAGCAACAGTGCTTCCAACTCAATACAAGATCATAAAATAAAGCTGTTTACAGCTTTTCTTCCTCTTTCATTATCACATGTAGGAGAGAAGCAGCAAATCATACCTTAGCTGGAATTTTCTGAACAATGCACTGACAGAACCTCACTCTTCTTCAAACGGTTCTACAACACTAACAATTGTAAACCTGCATCTTCATTAGCAAAGCCAGTAGACATGTCTCAAAAACAAAGAGCAGAACAACTAAGAAAAATGTGCTATTTTAACATAATTTTTCTTACCACTACAGCCAACATTTAAACTTACATTAATAGGACTTAGATCAAGCCAAGTCTGGAAATCATCTCTTGTGTCATGCATAAGAGGAAGAACAATTTCCTAAAGTTCCAGGTACAAAATACTTCCTTTTACCTTCAGACAGTCACACCTCTTATTTTCACATACACTATTTTAATGAGGGCAGAAGCAAAGATGTGCTCTTTCAGATGATCTCAGTTTGCAAGACAGATAATAGGAGACTCACAAATATGGGATGAAGCTGGCTTTGTTCAGTTCCTCACCTGGGCAGCTACAGGCTGCCTCCTACAGTATTCCTTCTATATTGTGTGCGTCCCTCACTGATCTTCAGCATTTTTCCAGAGCAGAGCTTCAGCTGAGACAAAAGCTCATACAAGACAGATGTTTGTGTTTGGAAAGTGCTTTGACAGAATGGTAAATTCTGTATTTGTGGCACCATAAGTGTCTTGTTTCTGATTACGTATCTTAGCCTGCAAAGAAACCAAAAAGCAAGGATTGCGTGTACTTGGTAAGCTGGAAACCAGCAAGAATCGCTAAACCAAGCTCCTGTTCCACCCTGAGACTGTCACCTTGAAAATACAGAAGGCTTGATACACGACCAACACACCTTTGCATGAATGTTATGAAACAGACTTCACCTGAAGAAATGGATGTGAAACTAGGTGTGTGCCACTGAGATAAACTGGAAATCTCACAGCTCAGGCTCTGCTCTCACAGTGGGCTGAAGTTACACTCCTCTGTAGTGAAATTCTGTAAGGTCACCACAAGGTCTCTTCAGTATTTAAGTCTTAAAAATAGGTTTTAAGTGCAACTTAAATGACACATTGGCCTTACAGTGACACTGTACACAGCAGTGGCTTTATTCATGGTTATAAACAGTTTATTTTTTTCCCTCCCATTATATATCTATTTTTAAAAGATTTGAAACAAATAAGGAAAAAGCAGAATGGTGAGCTGATCTATAACTCTGCTTTTCATATTTACAATCTCTGAATACAGAAGAATGTTAGTCTAGAAATTTGTTTTCATTTGGAAGGAAACTGGGTTAAATATTAATTCCTCTACAATCAATATAAACCTCTTAAGTAGTTCAGTGGGGTCAATCTAACACTGTTTTTGCTTCTCACAGAAACAAAAAGAAAAACGAAGCAAGAACATGAGAAAAATGGAGACACAAGATAATGAAGGGTAAACTACAGAACTAAATTGAGTAATAACCTTGCCAGAAAAAGAAAGAGGATGAAAGGAAAAGAATGTAACATCGTATCAGTCTCCTCCTTTGTCAGAGTCCTGAAATCAGCTTAAATGGGGTCCAGCTTTGCTAAGTTCTACACACAAAATAAAAGGTCAGATCCTGTCTCTTCCTCCTCCCAAACAGAAATGTCTAGAGTGCAGTTAGGGGCAGGATGCAAGCAGGCAAGTGACACAGCACAAAAGATGCAGAATGGCACAATTTAACTAAACCAAACAAGAGAATGTTTCACCAGGGATTTTTCTTCACATAAGCAAGTATGATTACATTAGAGCATGAGGTAACAGAGAACAAGATGTTCACAGCTTTGTCATTCATTGTAGGACAGACCTTCAAAGGCTGAAACAAAAGTGCCTCAGGAAACACTTTCCCATCTGAAAGAATAGTATTTATTACACTCTTGCACTGAAGCTGTAGCACCAAAAAGGGATGCAACTAATAAAAAAACGGAGCCAACCCTGTCCCAAACAGAATTTTAACTAGATATAACCAGATTCAACGAGACCCAGCTACTGAGTTTACATAGGACTGCCCAAATGATGATGATGATGATGGATGACTGTAAGCAGTCAACTATAAGAGAAAGAGAATGGGTGTTGCTGAAGACTCACTAACAGACCATTAAACTTAGTCACATACTATGAATGTAACAACAGAGCAGTTCTAAGAGACAATTTAGCAAGGATATTCCCCATCTGAGGGGCAATGAGGAAAGCTGATTCTTGCACTAAGACAGCTTCTGTCAACTGGCTAAAAGATGCTCTCAGTGAAATATCCGTGGCATTTAGGCTGTAATTCAGAAAGACCTGGCTTTTAAAAGTATATTCTAAAACTTACATTTGGTTTTAAAAGTTATCTATTTGATAGACAACTCACTAGGAACTGAAATAATTTTCTGAACTTTTATGTTTCCATTCCACTGGAGCATACGGGATACTTCTTCTGGGTACCCCCTTGCACATGGCTAAAAATAATTTCATTAGCATATTGAAAGCTCAATCTAAACACTAGATGGATAAGTTTCATGAAGTCAGGGCATACAGTAGTAGATCATCAATTCTGGAAGTAAAACATCTTTCTAGTCCACTGTTTTCCATTTTTCACTTCTTAGATATCTTTGTATTTCCTGCTCATACCTTATGGAATCATGTTTTGTTTGTTTATTTAAAGGATGAAAAAACAGTATTAAATACATCAGGCTATGCTGGGAAGGCCCCACCACCTGCTTCTCATGAGCACTGGCCATTCTTGTTATGAACCAATTGGAAATGATATATTACAAGGAATAGTATTTGCACAAAGCAAACAGCAGTACTAGATAAATACACTCTTCTTACACGGAGAGCAAACCAAATTGGTTTTCAGTAAAGGAGGAAAAGTAACAGTGCATGATATTACTGCACTATGATTTTAACTAATTTCTGTAGATTATCATATGAAGACAAATGGATTGTTTAAGACTTATACTGCAGATCTTGAAAATTCAACACAGGCAATACCAAATTCTTTGCAAAAAGCCTTGCTAGGAGGATGCAGTAAGTAATCATGACTCTGGCTGTGCAGTGGCAGCTGAGAGGAGAAAGCATCTTGTCGACTCATCTTTCTGTCCATTTCTTTTACAGTGAAAAGTTCCTGATGATTTTCCCAACCTTCCCATTAAAAGCATACCCAAACAAACTTTAACTGTTGTTTCTATTATAATTGTGTGTACATGTAAGACTTCCTGTATTCAGGCATGAGTACAGACTCCATTCTGCTTCTCTGCTTTCCTAACGAAATGCAAAAACTTTGCCTAATAGGCAATTCCTCCCTTTCCCCCCTTCACAGAAACTTTTCTCATTTCAGTGGAAAAAAAAATTAACCAAATTTGAGATAGGGTTCAAATAGGGTCCTAGAAGCTAAATAGAAATTAGTGATAGGAGAGAGGTCCCAAAAAGTGTCACTACCAAGGGAAAAGAAAAGAGGGCAGCACTCTTGGACATCCCACTTCACTAGGTAACAGGCAACTGAGCAGATTGTACAGACATTGCAGCTGGCCAATCCTCACAGGTGTAACTCCAAACACCACATGCATTGTCTTCCATCAAATAGATACGTCATGGAAGTTATGGTAGTATTGGTAGCAGGAAAGAGCAAAAATGAAAAGGAAGTAAGCTTTTCCCCTCCCTCTACTCTCAGAAAAACTCTTTGATAATTTTCACTGTCTGTGATTATATTCCAAGTTTATTTTTCAACTTCAGTTGTTATAATTAGCAAGTCTTCTAAGTGTTTTCATTAAGACCATGCACAGATGTTCTGAAGTTGTGACTTTCCAGGCTTTTGTGATCACCGGTATTGAAGCTGCTGAGTACATGAACCAGGCAGCTCCAGACTGGAATGCACGCTATTGCCTGCTGCTGCAGTGGTGCAAAATATACATGAGCATTCTTATGCACTCTGGATAGTAGAAATGCAGACTTTATTAAGAAGTAATCTGATATACTTCATCCTTTTTCTGACAGCAAGAGGAACGATTTTTGAAGCAAGTGTATTGCTATAGTGGGATAAAACTTTCAGTCCCTCTAGAAGACAGGATGAGGTCACTGCTAATACTAGAGCTAGAAGATGTCTTAATTGAAGGGCTACCTAATTTGCAACATGCTACACTTCAGTCTATTTTTGTAGGGCTCTTTCTCTGTTGTGAAGCAAGACAGACAAAGCTTGTTATTGTCACTTTGATACTGTGTATCCACTCCCCATTCAAAGAAAGTCTTTATATAGAATATACAGTAAAATAAGTTACAGCATGAGTCACACTGCAAGAGTCCATGGTTCTTGAGGGTTATGAGGCACCAGAGGAATCAACTGACTTACATATGAGAACAAGGAATTACGCACCAAGCCACAAGCATAACTATAGAACTGCCTTTAAGAAAGCTTTCATTAACAGAGAGAAAAAGCTGCCTTCACATCTACATCCACTTCACATAATTCTTCTGGTATCTTAAAACTTTATACAGCTACATTAGAGACAAGTTTTGCAAACCATATTGTAATAAAAATCAAACACATGGAAAATAAGGCAAGAATTATTTTCCATTTAATACAACTATTTTTTCACATGTTAATTGCTGTTTATCTGATCTGTTTTCCTTTGACAGCGCTGAGGGGAATTCAGTGTTATACAACGAGGAAGCTGTATCCCTAACATATTTAACTGGACAGTTTTCAATTTACAAGTATTTCTTTACATACTGCTAGTTCCTTGTTAAGGGAACATCACAGAACATAATTTTAGCATTATACTGTCTCTTCAGTGTTATAAACTTCAGACTTCTGTGAAAATCTTGGTATCTTTTAGATAAAATAGGCACTGTTACCTCTGTTGCATATCTCCTATGGAGTTAAAGTTCATTATACACACCTGTGTTGGCACCCTGCTGACATCGATTAATAGTTTCACTGGCTTCAGCAAAGCTGCTTTGTATTGGTTGACCTGTTCCAATAGCACTAGTGATCACCCATGTTAAGATAAAAAAGACCCATTGTCTACTAGCTAGCATTGAAGACTAGATCTCATGAGATCACTGCCAGAGTCCCAAGGATGCCACTCACTCACTAAAAATGACACTTGAAACAAAACCAGTTCAAAATGGGAGATATGATGTCCGACTACACTGTAGCCTTTAGGAAATTTATTGTTAATTTCTGCAATGGGAAATTTTATCCTTGGGAACGTCTACTTGGAGACAACCTCCATTCCAGCCGTGTCCTGGCCCTCTTCTATTCCCAGGCTCTGTTTCAGTGCCATACCCAGAGGGAACACAGATACGGACAGGATTTTAAAAGGTCCCTACCACATCCTTTGTGCTACAGAAGAATCCCATAGCAATTTCAAAAATTTTTTCACCTTTAAACTTTAGGAAATCACAGGTTCCAAAAGCAGTAAACAAAAACTGTATGAAATAGGAATGACATATTGTCTTGGAAAACACCTAGTGGTGTTTTCTCATGGCATAATCATAAATCAAAAATTCACATCACTGACATCCCATAAGTTTAGCAAACCTGACAGCTATTACAGATCTGACATGATCAGAAAAAGCAGCGTGAACAGGCCTGCAGATCTACTGGATGACTACACTACCCAGCAAGTGTCAGCCGTGCTAGTTCAGATAGAATCCTTCCTGCAAACAGAAACAGTGGGAAAATCGAGACAAGAGGAATAAGTGCTAGTGCCTAAATACTTTACGGGGAATTATTTGTCATCAATAGCATAGATAAAATCTGGTCTCTTAAAAAGGGAAACTGCTGCAAGTGTTCAAAGGTGTCTTTATAATAAAGAAGTCAACAAAAAAGAGCAAATATAACGAAGATGCCAAGCAAGACCAATGCTGCCAGCACAGACCTGTTGATCTGCTCTGCCTCAAAACAGAAACTAAGGGTCTGATGCACTAATGTGTTACTCCAGCTTCAGGCCAGTGTGACTTTTCTTCAAGAGGTGTAAAACTCAAATAATGCTCATATATCAGGTTAGCTACAGCAATAGAGATGTAATTCAGGAGATATTTCCAGAGTGTGTACTAGCAGCAGAAGGATGATGGTGGCCAGTAAAGCTGCTTTGAGCTACCAGAAGATGAAAGCTAAAAGTGACAAGACTTTGTACTCAACTGACACTCTCTTTGGTGGAGCAGCAGTCCCAGTAGACAATCTGCCTTTTCTCTAACTTTCACAGAGATATTTTATCTAGTTCTCTTACTTTAGCCCTAAACAGTAAAAAGAACAGTAACACACATGCATACAAAGAACTCCTAAAGTGGCTCTGTCTATAGTAGAAAATGCTACTAAGAGCCTGACCCAAATAATCGCTGAATTTATCAGCATGTTTTAGACATTTCTGCAAGATGAAAGATGTATCCCCTTAGAACTATAATTCTCAGTGTCACATGTCAGGCTTTGCTTATTAATGAGAATTAATAGAATGTTTGATGTCTTCCTTTGTTGGTCTTTTCTCATGCCTTGCACAATAATGGTCAAACCTCTGCAGCTACAGCATCCAGAGGCCAGATTTGTGGTGGCCCCTTACCACACATCCCACATCATACTCTTCCTGCATGGACAGGTGGCAGAGTTCAGTCTGCAGACACTAGGATAGCCTGATGGGCAGCACAAGACACTTGGTTATTTAGCAGCATGGTGGCCAACCAACTGCTACCCAGTACCTGACAGGAAAAAGCTGCAGGCCAAGTAAAAAGAACCTGCAGTCCAGGCATGGCCAGATGGGCACTGAGGTTATCCATGAACGACCCTTCAGCTCCGTAATCAGTGCATCACCATGCCTGTGAACACAGCCCAGCAGAACGCTACTGAATTAAGTGCTTACTATTTGTAAAAGGTTTCAAGACACATAGATTAAGGATCACATACACACAATATTATTCTGACATTGCATTCCTTCAGCAACAGACAGATAAACACCACCGTACATAACTGGGCTGATATCTCTTTAAATTTCAATCATTAGAGCTCTCCCGAGATCCCCATCAGTGTACAAAGAACCACTCATTTGATTATTTTACAATAAAAACCCCCTGCATATATCCACAATGATTATATATTCAGTACAATCCCTTTAATGTCATTACATCAAATGTGTTTCAGTTGAGATTTTGCATTCATTGTCACATTCAAGTGAGTTTTGTCTTGCCTTCTCATCTCCTATACTTGATCTATCTCTTTAAACTTGGCATTTCTAGCAACCTCTCCCAGCTAGGTCTTAAAAGTAGATTCTTTTCTCTGCTCAGTAAGCAAGAGAACAGTATATAATTTCTTGCTTTATGTACAACATCTGGCACTGTAGAAAGAACCACTGCAAATCTTACCAAGGCAGCAGAAAAAAATAGCTGCAATCCTCCCGTATGGAAAACAGCTCTGCAGCACTGGCCATAACACCTATTACATATTATTTGAAAGGTTAGCAGATTTCCTGACAGAGCATAGTAACGTATGTGGGATTTGATTGCTGTATAGCAACAGAGCACTGAGAAACTGAGAGGCCCTTTCGTCAAACATTAATACAAATCTCAGTCTGCCTCTCTCCATACTAAATAAAAAATGCCAACATAAATCTGGCAAGAGTCCATGCTTCCTAATATTAATATTTTGGGTGATAACCTACACAAAGCATCTGCAACAAAATAACCTTCCCTATTTAACTGGCAAACAAGCTGTGGGTACAAAATTTCCTGCAACGCCAGAATAACTTAAACAACCACAACCACACTACATTTACAGCAGTAACTTAGGCATTTAAGAAACTACACAACAATGACATTTAGTGAAGCCAGGGACATAACTGAAAGATATTTAAACATTCAGAAACAGTTACTTAAGGGTTGTGCCTCTTAAGAATCCCCCTAGAAGCATGTAACAACTTGGGGATACCATGTGAGGTTATGATCTCTTTACCAAGACTCCAACAAGAGGGTTATTAAATGAAAATGACCTTCTATTCCAACGCAATCGTAAAAGGAGGAACCATGATGGTGAAGTTCACCTTTCAAGTGACAGCACATGGCAAGGGCAAGCAAATGCCAGCTGGGACAGTGCCAGGAGGGATCTTACCATAGCATTAGAAGCTTCATTTAGTTGGACAAGGTATTTCACTCAGTTGTCCAAGCAGAAAGCAGACTGGTTGATCATGGGCCCAGTGAGGCAAGACGAAAACTTGTGTCCCTGATTACACACTGGCAGACAGCCCTTCCTCATGGACTGTGAAGAACAAAAGTAAGACCAGAAGGTATTTGTCTTCCAGTGATTTTTAATTGCTTGAACTTTCCCTGTTAATAAAGTAATGTTGCCTTCCAAACATTTTCATAAAATTCTAGCTCTTCAGTCATTTTGTCAACACTCATCTGTCACATGCTCCTTGAAGATGCAGTTTTCAGGAAGAGCCTGGGAAGGAAGTATCTGGGATATTGTCAGTGTCTGAAGCCAGAACTAATCAGTCCATGGAGCCTTGATAATTGTCAGATTGTTTTACAGTCCATCTGCAAAAGCACTGACTAAATAGGAATCAAATACCTACAAAAGCATGTCCTACGTGTTTGTGGAAATAATAGCCAAAATTAACTTGGAATGTTGCCATGCACTTACATAAGGTCATGGCATGATGTGGTTACTTGTCAGTACTGATATTTATTCAAGTGGAATAAAGTGCTATTCATGAGCTAAAAGCCAACCTAATGTTTTATTCAGAATTAAAATGCTTTTTCCAAAGAGGATGGCTTTTCCAAAGTAGTAAGTGCTGGGTCAGTTTTGTTTCCTTTAATGTCAGTGGCAGCTTCTGAAACAGCAGCCATAAGTTCAGTCATTATGCTGGGCTGTTCAGGGCAACTCCAGTGTGGCGAGCCAGCACTGTCTCCCCGGGACAGGAATGAGGCTGAGGGTAAGCGAGCAAGCTGGCACAAAACCAGGAGCTTGGGTGCAAGGGTAACTAGGGATTGACAAGGCTCTCCTGACTATATGGGAAAACCATAAGAGAAAGACTGGTAGGAATTTTAATTACAATTGCATTATAACTAAAAAATTTCATGTCCAGCAGCATTACAGGAACTGTATATTCATCACAGGCATCCATTCTGTCCAAATCCAGCACAACATACCTGGAGTAGCAACCAGTAACACTTTGGTTAGAACAATAATTTCATCTACCATGTGCATTTTTTTAAAAAATGCATTTTTACTGAGCTATTGCTGTGGTTGCACAACATTACAATTTAAATTACGAGGGTACACGATACATATAGCTGATATTGAGCACCAACTGTTAAAGAGGTACTATTGCTTATGTCTCATTACCAGGCCGTATGACCAACCCTATAAATTTCCAGGAAAACCAACCAGCCCCACAAAGATGATGACAACCAGCCCATTGTGTTTGGGGCATTGCTATGCAACAGTAAGGACGGGCCAGATTCAAAACACTTCCATGGTATTTCAAAATCTATCATGAAAATCACTGAAAAACCCAGTCCTGGTCCTTCTGTGTGCTTTTAAGAGATGACAGAAATACCCAATATTAGTAAAACCAAAGCTACTGCCTAAAATCAGGAAGTCCTAAGAGAGTAGTGGAATGAATCCACTGAGACTTTTATATTAGCTATAGAAGAGATTGCAGCTGCACCTTTTTCTAACCTTGAAATTATAAATAAAAGTTGTAACAAAACATCTCTTGAAATGTTTTTCTCCCCTAACAGTAATTCCTACTTCAACAAACATCTCACATGCCAAGCTTTCATTAGGTACAGCTCCATCTAATGTACTTTTCAAGGAGTTCAAGTCAGTAATGGATGTAGTTATTCAATACCACCCTCTTGTAACCCTCTTAGACCCTCTTTGCTCCCTCCTGTAGTCAATCTTCATCAGCATCTAATTACCTATATTCCCAGCTTTAAAAATTTGTAGCAGACACTGATGATATTGAGTGGCAACACACGATGTTACTCTGTTTATAGACCTCTTTTCTTCGAATTCCCTTTCTGAAGGACCAGTGCAAGTCCCAATTACATCCAAGCCCATCACACCATCCCATGCAGCCTGTGCCTACTGGCCAGGGCTCCACAATACAAAGCATTCAATGCAACAATGGCCTATGTCCTGCCAGCCACTGGCTCCTCCTCCTGTGCCCAACGTGTCATTTTCTTGGCCAGGTCTGCAAAGACTGGGAAGGGGACCCTACGATGAACAGGGACCAGTGAACAGATTTGGGTCTTTTAGAAATTGCTGCACAGCCAAGAAAGAACAGCCAAAAAGGGACAATGCGAGTGTTGAGACAATTTGCTTCTTTTTGTAACATGAGAAAATGTCCACATTTTCCAGCAGTAGACTAGCTAGACATTTACAAAAGTAACCAAAGCACACTACAAAGATCTAAAAAAGCGACACAGTACTTGGTTTTGCTTTCCAGTGTTACATAAAATTGTTTTCGCAACTTAGAAATAGAATTTTAGCAGCCTTTCAATGGAAACAAAGACGCATATGTATGTACATACTGCATATACTCTACCCCATACTACACTTCAGAGTGTCTCACTGAACCAATTTAATTAACATCAGTCAGAAAACAAAAATGCAACATGAAGGTGATTCAAGAACTCTCTGTATAATCTTTCTTCTAATTAAAAACAATGTCCTCTTTTCCACTGAATGAAAAGCTCAAATGACAGTTGACTGCCATCTGTCCTGAATTTGCATGTAATGTCTCCTTGTCTCCAAATATACAAAGATGAATATCCAGATTAATCAATCATTCTCAATTATCTGTCTTCCAGATCACAGAGTACATTAAATTTAAAAAAAAAAAAAATCACTGACTGCAGTTGCCAACCACAGTCCTTGGTGTGTCTACATGGCTGGGAGAATCCAGGTACAAGAGGTTGCCCAGATAACTCACTCCTGCCAAGTTTCCTAGTTTGGAAGTGTGTCCTTGGGAAATAAGGAGAGCCCTTCAGTCTCTGTTCTGTCATTTTAGAATATTTCCTGCTGTTCTAACAAAAAGTCAGCAGCTAGCTACTGAGAAAAGAAAATTAGTCAAAGACCTTTGCAGAAGCCTCACACTGACACAAGAGACATAGTCAAAGAGGCTGTTTCTGGAGCCCTTTTGTGCATTATCTTAATTCTCATGAGCTGTTACTGTGGATTACACTGCTTACAGATGCAAAGGTAGCAACATCAAACTCAAACACATCAAATGGAATAGTTTCTTCTCTCTACAAAGTGCTATCAAGACTTTCAAACCCCAAAGTAAAATTAAACAGATCCAAACTGTGCTTCTTTCCTTTTCCTGATACCCTATTCCGTGGTATTTTCTGCAGTAGACTGATACAGTGTTAAATGTACTGCTACAGTATCTAGGTAACTGTACATTGAGTCTACCCATTGGTTTCCTTCTCTGTACTGACTGTCTTAGAGTATTCTGTAGCACATGTAGTAATATCTAAATATTTGGTTGTCTTTCTGATACATCAGAGCACAAAAACGGACAGGCACTGGGTCTCAAAGACTTTCTGAGAGCAGATTTTATCGGCAGCCGTTCACTGGAGTTCAAAAAGAATGTAGAGACAGGCAAAAAGAACAGTGCAGCAGCTGCATGGCTCACAGATACAGCCACCACTAAGATGACCATAAACCCAGCCTCCTGGTTTTGATATGGGATTGTCCAAGTGAGGACCTGGGGTTTTATTCCATGATTTAGAGCATGTCCTCTTTATTTCCAGAGAAGAAATTTAAACTGAATTTGTGGATGTATGTAGGCACTTAGTCATCTTCAGACTATCTCTAGGAATAAAAGTTGGAATGAATTTATCCAAAAATCATCTAACTCACAGTCCTCCCCTGCAACTAACCCTGAAGTATTAACTGAATAATTTGCCAATTAAAAACAAGACAGTCCAAAAGTCTGCCAGCTATTAATTTGCAAAAAGACACAGGGCACCCATTTTAATGCTGCAGTCACATTTTAATCAAATATTAATCTTTAGAGGTCTTTGAAGGGAAGAGATATGCTCTCTTTGACAAGCCAATTCTTAAAATAACTTACTTTGCTTTAACAGTTAACAGGTCAAACAAGAATGCAGCAGGCAAGTCATGGACTAAACAGCACTTTCAACGAAAAGGACTCAGCAACATCAAGCAAGTGTCAGAAAGCACAAGCTGAGGGGGATGGGACAGTAAGCAGGACATGCATTAACTTTTAAAGTTTGCCATTGTCCAATTGTTTTTGGATATTGTGCATGACAGCGCAGGTCATCCACTGGAGCAGGAACCTTCAGACTAGGGGCTGCAATAGCTCAATGCCTCCTTGAAGCAGAAGTTCCATGAGGAAATGTGACTTGATCTAATTTTGGAATCTGGAAAAAAGACAAACATCAGGAAGGAAGTTTAAAAACAGTTTAAGTCCTTTCAAAGAAAAAGGAAACTCAAACCAGATAAATTCAAGTAGTAGTAAGTCACCATTAAACTGCTGTGACACATCTCTTTGAGAACAGCACATAAGCATTGCTTGTACCTCTGAAATATTTGAGACAGGGAGCAGGAAATCACTACAATCTTTGGATGGGTTTAGCCCAATGGTTTCCAGTTGTCCCTGTATGTACTGGTAGTTCAGACCTTCAACTGTGTACAACACACACAGCTCTGCTGTGTTACGTGTTCACAGAGCTCCATACTTTCCATTTCAGACACTCCTATCTATAGAATAACCTCTGTAACAGAAGGCTGGAATACTCCAGACCCCACAGATGATTAAAGCTAACAGAGAGGAGATGTGTCAAGAAAAAGAATCATAACAGAGGAAACTACTTCCAGGTTTCTGGGATAAAGAGACAAACCCCTAATTCCACATGAATTCTTCAGTACTGTGCACACACTGCCAGTGAGAACAATTCTCTGTAGGTGTCTGCAGGACTGCGTTGGTCCATAGGGGGTACTTGATACAGCCTCACCAATAACTTCAGGGAACAACAGGACCAGAATATCAGCTCCTGTGATTCACCTGGTAAACACAAGTCTCTGAGGGACTTATTTGCTGAATCAATTATCATTTAACTTGTTCAGTATTTAAAAATTATTGGGTCACAGAAAAATGAAATCAAGACTTTATTAGCCAAGTCCCAGTTGTAGGAGAATAAATCCTCATTATGCCCTCAAATGGTCTAATTGTTATTAAAGGGTTTCTCATATGGGTGATGGATGCATGTTGACCTCATTATGACTTCAGAGGGCAAAGGTTTCCTCCCATTCTCACTTTGTCTCTTCTCTCTTCTTCCCTTCCCTCCCTCCCTCCCACTCCTCTTTTTCTCTGAAAGCCCTGTAAACAATACAGAATTTATTTTGAGCCAGTAGAAAGAGGGAAAATGAGCCCAGCAAAGAGGGCTGCTACCTCCTCCTTCCCTTGTCTCTTCTCCTCCTGCACAGCAGCAAGTCAAACTGTAACAGCAAAGTCAGAGGAAGGAAAAGGAACAACATAAAGCATTTTTAAAACACCCATTCTGAAATGTTAGAATTATCTAACATAATTGAACAGAAAAGAATTTTAACTAGTCTTTTTAAAATGAAAGAACATTGGCTTTAGGTTCTGCTCCCACTATGGGTATGAGATAGGCACAAGGGTCAACGAGATACGTATAGGTAGAGGGAGAAATCCATATACAAACCTTCTACCATATTGCCATTACTGATCTTTAAGTACAACTTCTCCTACAAATGTATTCTACAAATTTCAAACATTTGAGTATACCCAAAGACAGTCTCTCCTAAGCCTCGTCTTTTTCTTTAATATTGCCCAACATTCCAGTGATCAATATTGAATTCATAAAGTAAACAAGGTCCAGCGGGGCAAATAATGAGCACAAACACACCTTAGGAAGCGGTTATTTATCCTAAATCAACCCTCAAACAACATTATACCCTGTTTCTTGGAATCAATGTAGTGCTGGAATTTCATATTTCAGCAATACAATCTATGTCTTCACCACAAGTGCTAAGTATAGAGAGTTCAGCTGCTGCTGCTCTTTTTAAAGTAATTTACCATTGTTCTCATACAGGCTATGAGTGTTGTCAACTCACCTATGTTTTCAGCTGAGTAAAGTATCCCACGCTTCCCAACCTGGGGTGCTACGCAGCACTGCTGTAGGGTCTTTCAGGGAATGCAGTAGTGAAGCCCATCAGTAGTCATATTTCTGCACTGCCAAAGTTCTGTGCAACCATGGTGCAGTCTGTTAATTCTTGCTCTGACATGTGCATGCCAGTGCTAAATCTCTGCATCTGCAAAACACTTTGGGATCCCTGACAAAGAAGGACTCTATGTAAAGGTCAGATGAATAACTTTCGTCTGGAGCAAAAACATTTTAGGATAATTTAAACAGACATGCAAGTCCAGCAATCTGGAAATTCTCACAGCAGCTGTTTGCTACCTAAAGTCTGTGCTGCTTAGAGTCATGTGTGTTCACATGATCTGCTAAGCTGGGAGCTGGGGGCTGTCTCTCACTCTTGAACTTTTTCCTCCTGCACTTTACAATCAGTCCAGCAATGCTTTTATTGTGTAGTGCTGAGTACATGAGCATGTATGTAAAGGGCATATGATGCAAGTTGCCTCTAAATGGTTTATAAATATTCTGTTCTTTATGAGCATTTCTTTAGGAATTGAAATAAACCCACTAAAATTTCAGGACTTTTTTTCTTTTCAAAAACAACTCAAAACTGGTATTTGGTCCTTAGAATTTAGACTGTGCTTTGCCTTATATGGGAACCACAGAGTAAGGGAACTACATGTTTGATTTTCATTTTCTCTAGATATGAAAATATGTATACTGATTATCTTTAGAGAGTATTTTACTCTCCCAGGATTCAATATTCAGAACATACCTCATACAGGCTATAATGTTTTCAAGAGTTATTTAAAGGCTTCCTGTGAGTAACAAACAAAACATTAACTCTCCGGAAAGACATGAAGTTTACAAAGTGAAGCTCTGATGAACACTTCAGTGATGAGCATTTAGAAATATAAGTAATCATTATAAGAATAACATAACCCATCAAAGTCCATAGGTCAGTCAGCTTTCTATTTCTGTGTTGTAACAGGAACAGTGGCATCAGCACAGGGCATTACAGGAGAATTAATGACTAGCTGGAATTAATGGCCCTGGGCTATGCCTGAGGCAATCAACTCCTCCCATCTACTCAGTAATCCCAGGAGATACTCTAGTCTCCTTTGGAACACTAACATCTAGGTTTTAATAAAATTCTTTCCACACAGAATTTTTGTGCTTAGATTATTTGGAGGATTTCATGTACATATATGAATAAAAATACAGTCAATTAGGGACAGCACATTGGAGTGAAATGCAGTATCAGTGCCTTCAAGACTGAGTTCAATGAGAACAAATGTTCTCAAATAATAAAGAATGCAAGTCGGCTTGTGTTTTTCATCACTTACTCTCTATATCTGAAGTAAGAGATACACTGCATCAACAGCTTTCTGTTAGTGTTGCAGTGCTTCAGTTCCTTCAGAAAGTCTGTTCTTCATTCCTGCTGAACTGTCTTGTTTTGCAACACCTCACTCCACTGCTACTGCTATCATCACTGCTGTTAAAATGTTACAGAACCTTTTGGATAGGTGCTGGGCACTTTAAAAATTGGTTATAATGCATGTACAACAAAGATAATAAACATTTTAGTCACCATTGCCATGAAGTTACTAGCATACTACAGATCTTAATTTGAAGTTAAAAAAAAAAAAGGTGATACATCATATGTTATTTTATTCCCTGCCACAGTCTCTCCTCAGTTATGTTTTATTTCTCACCCACAAAATTCCCTTTGCAGACATTCACTGACTGCCTCTTGGCATAACCAGCAAACACATTACAGACTTCGAGCATGAAAAGAATTGACCGCTCTTCTCAGATGAGCTCTGTAAAACTGCAACAGACCTTCCAAATCTGGACCTTGGATATTCTCTTCCCTAGAAAAGCCTTGAACTGAAGAATGATCCATTTGACTTCGATACAATCTGGAATGTTGCCATGCACCACAGAAGTAATTCTTGCCATGACTAGCAACACATGAAACAGAGGTCTCTCTGACTGCTGAGCACATTGCAAGCCTCAACAAGTTCAGCTCCACACTTATATTCAAATGCTCTCTACTAACAGCCTACCAATAAATAAACAATCAGCAACTCTCATCACTTAGTAGAAAAGAGTTTGTCTCATTTGTGTTTAAGCTTATGGCTTGCTTTGTTTTCAAACATTTTTGGTCAAATTCTCCATCAAATTCACGCAAGGGCTTTCCCAGTGAGGTCTGTGTGGTCTGTGCATATAACCTAATTGAAAAGGACGAAGTTCTGACTCCTGGAGCCAAATGGCGAAAATTTTCATTATTACATTTAATTTTTTTAAGATCTTTAGAAATCTAACCAGTGTTTGTGTGTTCCTTCAATGACACAGATCCCATACCAGAACATGGTACTGGCTGTAACAGTTTATTGATTATATATCAATACAACAGAAGCAGTAAAAGACATAGATTGGACTTATTTGCTACCTTGTTGTTTCAGAATTGTGCACAGATTACTTTAATATTAAAGCAGATCTGTATCACAGTCCTCTCCACTGTAAAATGTAGCTGGTAATTTTATCAGCACTTATCATAGCCTAGGGAAAATTATGCATTTGTGTACAATTATCAGTTTTCCATAGCCTTTCACTGTCTGGAGATTTTGTTTTTGTAGTGATGGTGATGCTACTGAGATGGTTAACTAACTTCCCCTCAAAAACAGATAAAAACTGAAATGACAGTGTTTCTGGCATGAGAATTTCTGGCAGAGGAAATAAAGTAGGAAATGCAATTCCTGATATAAAACAGCCCACTCTGTCTCATCTGAGAGAAGGCCTGCTGCCTGGGTATTTCTCAAATGTAAAACTGCCACAGTTTAAAACAACTGAAGCTTTCCTGTTATGAGAATTATGTGCTTTACATACCATGATAAATCCTGTCTAAACTATGAAAGAGTCAGTCTTTCAAACTGCTCCGCTCCTTCAGCAAGGTTACGTTTACAGTTCAATGAATGGACTTGGATTACAGGGTCCTTTTTCACTCAAACATACTGAGAATATTTGTACATATCACATAAACAGCATTTAAGCACTGAACAAAAAATATGAGAAACATCTCCCTGAAGAAATTACTCAGTCCTGCAAGAATTTTCCTTGTATTATCCCTCACACCTTTCTTTCTGCCTCCTTCCTTCCTCCTACCACTCATCATCTGTCCAAGGAAAATAATGCCAGGTTATTCAATGGCCTTCTTATCATAAGAAGTTGTTATGGTATATTGGTATGCTAAGAAACGGAGTTTGTATGATTTGTGGTGAAAAGTGCAACCTGATTCTCCATCCCTTCTGCTGGGAAGTTCAGCTGGAATCACTGAGGAAATACAAAACTGAGGCAGAAACCTGGACTTTTAAAAAGAGCACTGGCAGCCTAGTACTGTTGACTGGAAAAAAAGAACAGTCACCCCATACTACTTTCCCCGCTGACGCTGGAAAGCTAATTGGGACACAGCCCAAGTGCAGTATGAGAAGTCACAATATAACTTCTCCCATGGTCTTAATCTCTGTCACTGATGGTAAAGGTAAAATCTACATTTTATTGCCCACTTTTCCTTTCAGCGATTGCTCCCTCCATCTTGTAGTTATTTGTTTAGATTTTTAGTGCATAAAAATCCTGGCATGGACACTATGGGCTCTGAGCCATCTGAGCAATCTTCTTTAAATACACTAACACATCATCCATATGGTTATCCAATATGTAACTATTTACTTTCCAGGATAATCACAGAGGTAATAAAAACTGCTAAAAGCTTCACAAAAGTCTGTCACCCTAATTATGAGTCTATGATTTTCACTGAATAGCAGGGTTTTAGCCGTAAGTCTGAATGATCCCCTTTTTGAACATACCTTCACTATTGTATGTCATCCTTAAAAAGACTGAAAGATCGGGTGAGTGGCTGTCCTTAGGAGATACCTGTTTGAGATTACTGTTGTGTGTGCCCCAGTAGTCTGATATCATGCAGTCCACTATGCTCTGGAAGAGATTCACTTTAGAGACATTTAGCAAGGCTGGGAAGACTATGAAAATTAGGAGAGATACCAAGGAAACTCCTCTCCAAGTATGATCTCCTTCCCCAGTAGTTCATAATTTTTCAATGGTTTTCAACAGAGGTTCCAAAATTTGGTAGAGGACTCAATGTATAAATAGTTTGTTTTACATAAATGCTATAATTGGTTCCATTTCTTTTACAGTCAATTTAAAGATAAAAAATTTTGGCCCCTTTCAGAGATTCCCTGTTTCCCTAGAAGACAATGATATTTGGATGAGAGATCACTTTGTTGAGAGTTACAACATGTATTCCCTTCGCAGCATGTGCAACGCTGTCTGAGGACAAAGTCATTTATCACAATTTTCTATGTGTACTTCTGGCAGTAACTGATGCTGTTGATCGTGGCTACTTTATAAACTGTAGCTTGTGAGCTAACATTTTATGCCAGAAGTTGGTTGTGAGTATTCCAGACACAATTCAGTGGCTGGATTAGTGATTATTGAACTTGTGGAAGAAATCAATGAGCTCTTAGGCCTTCATGCATATAGTAATATGGAAGCTTTTTACACATGCTTTAAAGACCTACAGTTCTTAGGTCTCTTGGGATACTTGCAAAAGTGTGTCTCTTTTTATCAGAAGTGACTAAACCCAGAAAGGACAATGAGGAGGAGGATGGCAAGCCATGTCATTCCTTTTCCCGGCCAGCAGATTTCATCAGCTCTGGGATGGGGACACAATATACTCATTGCACCAATACAGCAGTTCACTCTCTCCGCTATCACAGAACTTGAAAGGCATCTTCTTGGGGCAATACAATTTTCTTTTGCAACCAATAGAGATAACAGGGTTCAGACTTTCAACTTCAAGTGGAAGATGTTCTGTTTTGTAGACAGAAAACTGGAAGAAATTGTATTTAATCAACACAGTTTGAAACCCTATGATTATATTCAGGTATGTTTCTCAGGACAGCCTGCTGTTTGTGTGAGATGTCACCATAGAATTCATGCTGCTTTAAGGTTTCAGGCCCTGCCTTGGCAACTTTGGTTGGTAGGAGCTTTTCCACTGAACTCAAATGCAAGAAGAATATTTTTATGTTGTTTTCCTGAATATCATGGGTAGAAGTAAATTCAATATGCTGAAACTGGCATCAGGAGCCCCCTGCAGCTCTGAAAGTGCAGGTATTAGTGTCCATTAGCACACTTTTCTCTAAAGCACAAGAAACTGATTAGCATAAATTTATTGACTAAAACTGAAAGTGGAAATGAAGACCATGCTGGAGTCTAGTGAAAGAGCTTTACAGGTAACAGTGCAGCTGCATAACAGACTGATAAACACAGAACTTCACTCTGGAGGAAGACGATATGCCTTGTTTAGACAAATGGAAAGTTTTCATCCAAGACCCTATTCAGCCGACAATAGACTTCTGAATCTTCAAATTAAAAAAAAAAAACCAAAAAACTTTTAAAAAGCAGTTACTTAATTCCAATTTTGTCATATGTACTGCAATTAATTTAGCATCTAATTTAAGTGTGACTGCATTATGAAACCTCACAGAAACACACTGAAGCAAATGTTTAAGATCACAACATCAACACAACTATAGACCATCTTAGCAGATATAGGACTTCTAACTGTTCAGAATAACTTCAAGACAAGGGAAACTACTTGTTTCATTATCTTTGTAAACCTGAATAATCTTCTGCTGTTCCAATGAACACAGACACAGAAAAAAACCCCCCCATGTCTATTTTACAGAAGCCCAACTCCATTAAGAGGAGCCAGACTGATTACATTACTCTATCACATGTGAAAGGAGAATATTTCACAGAACAAAATACAGGAAAATTTTTGCCATGGAGTTTACAACTTCAGACCACATTGGGTACATTAGAACAGACATAACAAGATAAAAGAAATCACCATTTCTCTTTGCTTCCTGTTGCTGTACAGCTTTCCTCTCTTTTTGTGTTTATTATTTTCTAAGTCAGACTGTTAAAGCTATGAGTTCCCAATGGGACCTCAGCTTCAGGGGCTAAGTACAACTGAGGGCCTGCGTGATCATCCATATGCACATTTTGTACAAAAATAAACTCTTTACTTGGTCCATGTTTCATCTGCCAGTTGGCTAGGTTGGTTATTTATTCTGTTGGGAAGAATGAGCCCCCTTTTTGCAATACAGCTTTACCTTCTCTCTTCTTTATTTCCATCCATCAATCTCATAGGACAGGTGCAACTACTAATAGACGAAGTTTTGTTTTGGTTAAGACCTACACAAAATACCTGTGTTACAAGATTGAAACTGGCCTGAGTATTTGAGGTCTGTGAAGGACAATAATATCCACACAACTATCCCTACATTTTTCAATTGCCACAAAAATAAACCATTTGTGACACACTCATGCAGGCTACTTCTGTTTCTAAGCCTTCTGTTACTATATTTGGCCATAGTTACAACACTTTAAAATAAACAAATGTTCCTCTGTATCTTTATACCTACTTTATCAAGCTCCTATCACTGAAGCACCTATCACACCTCCTTTTCCATATTTCATCATTTTGTTTGTTTAAAGCCACTAGCTTTCCCTAGAAATAAGTAAATATAGCATAATCGGTGGATTTTTACAAATGCTCCCAAATTTCCCTTGTTTTCAGACTGCAGAGCAAGACCTGCCTTGGGTTTCCCTGCCTTTTTGCCTAAAGCCATGAGAGACAGCCTGAGATTTCACATCAATAGCTTTTACTATACATCTTTTTCTCTTTGAACAAAGCATCACCTTAACATCTGAACAGCAAAATTTCATCTCTCCTTTTTATTTTCCCATGCATTATTTAAACATGCTGCTCTGAATTCTACAGTTAGGGTATTCCTGGGTAGTTACAATCAAAAACATCTTTGTAGTCAGATGCAGCAGGAAATGTG
Organism: Acanthornis magna; assembly: GCA_036785705.1. Taxonomy (NCBI): domain Eukaryota; kingdom Metazoa; phylum Chordata; class Aves; order Passeriformes; family Acanthizidae; genus Acanthornis; species Acanthornis magna. The sequence goes on from JAWUZG010000012.1 coordinate 13,465,301, forward strand.
TGCTATCCAGGATAGTTTCACACATTTGTTTGCTTTACAGTAGCCTCAATTTAAATATGATAATCTAATTTAGTAAAAATGAACTGAAATCAGATTTACTGCAAAAACTTTTAAAATTTAATTTGCAGACTAGCAATCAATGCTTATTCAGTTTTCATCTTATCCCTGCCTTCCCTTTTTGCAGATGCTTAAGTGACATTAAATTAAACAATTGCACACATTTTTTAAAATGTAGGAAAATTACCATCTGCACTAAATTCATGAATAAAAAGGTCCAGAGAAATCAGTCTTTATCAGCATTTTTCTTAACAGAAAAAATTTACAAAAAGCAAAAATTCTCACAGTAGGAATAATATTTTAGCTTTTTTTCCCTGGCATTCTCTCTTTCAAATCATTTTGAAACATAAGATGACAGAAATTACAAAGGGGGATCTCACTATCATCTCACTCAAAACCTTACTCAATTCCCGAAATATGACTTAGAGGATTAAATATTAAAACATCTTCAAAGAAAGGACTATGTTGAGACACACAGCAATAAGCCCATTACTATTCAGAGACATAAATAGTATTGAAGTATTATCTGCTTAGTATTATACTCCATTACATTTCCCTTAAATCTATGCAAAATAAAAGTAAATTCTTGTAAACAACAAGAATTGCAACAGAAGGAAACAAAAAAAAAGAAATCTTGAACTTACATTGATGTGCTATTATAGGTCGTGCACAGCAAGTAGCCCTAAGGATACATTTTAGGTTTTTCATCCATGCTCCGTTCTTGTTGCTGATGTGACCACTTAGGCACATGGTCAAGTTGCAATCAGCTTCTCTCTCAGTGATGTATGAGAGCTGTGCTGATTTATCTCGTCCTTCTGCAGCAGATTAGCACTAATGTTTCTGCTTCTGTAGCCTACCTTTCTTTAGCGTAGACTCTGCATTATCATTGGCAATCCGAATTAAAGAGCCAGTGAATGTAGCACAATTTTTTTTTTTTCTGAAACCACACGAAGCAGGTAGTCTCACACAAATAAAATCTTTCACCCACTGAGCCTCTTTTTTAACACTTTTGGCAAGAACAGTAGTCAGAGATACAGCAGAATGGTTCCAGTAAGTCTGCTATAGTCTTCTGGTGATTTATTCTGTTAAAGGAATATTCTCCTATGCAGATGGCCCTAGGCAAGAGAAGGCTGTAATGCAGCAACACTTCAGCCAAAATCATGGGATTTTCACTTTGTAACACGAAAGTATTATGTCACACACAGTGAAACTCTACCTTATTCCAAAGACATGGAAAGGTGAAATTAATTCATGCAAACAGGGTTTATGAGAAAAAAAAAAGCAAGTTAAGTACCTTATATGTTAAAGGTACTTAACATATAAACTGATTAGGTTAAAAATTATTCAGTGCCTCACAGTGTATGCATTCATAACTAATTCTCTCTTTTTGCCTTAGGACTGACATATTTTACACTATAGGATTGTCAAATTCAACTATTAAAAGTATTACAAAGAAACTGACTGAATCTTTTTGTTACTATTTTCCCTTTGCAGTAAACATCTAGTATTTTAGCAGTAAAAAACATTGTTAATTCATGATCTTTTCAACTCAAGACAGCGTGAGACACAGTTGTTTAAATTTTCATTAGGACTTTGAAAAATATTTAGGAAAAAATGGATGTCTTAGACCATCTAGTCTTAAAAAGGTGAACATTCTGACAAGTTTGCTCGCTGTCAAAATGACTCACATCACTGCTGTTCCTAGCTGCTACTTTTTGATCACAAAAGAATTTCTCCCTTTTTTTAAGAACCAAATGCCATACCAGAATATTAAACAAGAAATATGTGCTGCTTAAACATTAGCAATATTTGAACAGCAGAAAAATTTCAGCTACTCATTAAGACTTATTCTGTGTCTATTATCAGCATTCATTTAAAAAAAAAACATTATATGGAGTGTCTTACCCTAACCAGGAAAGAAAGAATGAAATTGAATTAACTCATTACTTTATAAAAAATTCTAAAACAAAGGATTATTTTTGCTCTAATGTGAAAGTGTAATCTGGTAACATCCATTTCAAAGTGCTTTCTGGATTATACATACACTTATTTTTCCACCTGCCCCAGGGGCACACAACCTTGGGGACAGAATGTAACTAAGACCTAAGCATGATCATTAGCAGAGAATTTGTACAAAGGCAGTTTTAGATCTAGGTGTGGAACTGCATGAGACTACTTCAAGCCTCCCCAGCTTTCCTCCTCTTTTTGTGTCTTGTTGGTAAGGAATGAAATGTATGACTGAAGAAGGGCATCCAGAGAAAGTGACAATCTCCTGAGAAAAGGTATGTGAAAGAAGAGTTTCAAAGCATCCTCAGTACTGAGCTGACAGCATGTGACTAAATGGAAACCCTGAGGAGCTGATGTACCTTCAACCTCATGCCCTTCCAGCCTTCAGAGAGCAATTAGCACATGCTTTGTAAGCATCTTTTGGGTTTGAATTTAAGAAGTCTCTCTGTGTGAGAGGTGCATACTACCAGACATTGAAAGAACTGAAGGTCTCTATTGCAAGAAAGATGGAGGTGGGTGCTGAGGTTCCATCTGACTGAATCCTCCTCAGGCTCATCCAAAGAGCAGCAATTCTACATTCAGTTGTTTCCCTGGGGAATGAGATTAAAATTCCCAGCTGTCACGTCAGGACACTATCCTAAAGAAACAGCTCTATTTCACTACCAGTTCTCCAGTTAGGAGTGTTCCTCCCTTCTGTGGAGAAACAAGCTGCAATACCCAAATGAAAGATTCACTACATCAGAGAGGACAGAATGATGTTGACCTTCCCAACAGGGTTACAACCAACAAAAAGGGGTGTGTCATGGATGCTGCAAACAAAAATGGAAAGCGCTGCCAGTTCTGAAGGCAGTATCAGTTGCAAGGACACTTTTATCACTAAGAACTGAAACAAAATTTGGATCCCATGGTTTCATGTATGTCTTTGCTGTACTAGGAAAAAGGTAGCTAGCCAAAATACTGAAATCTTTAAATCTGTTATAGAAACAGCATTGGAGTTGCTACTGCAGATACACATAGAATCACTCTAAAAGAAATCAACTCCACTTCAAACATTACAATTTATATTGTCCCAAACTCCCATCAGATGTTTGCTTGGAACCTCATCGCTCTGATGGTTAGAAAGAAACTTCTAACGTACACTCGAACACTCAAGCTGCATTAGTGCCCACCTGCTCCTGAGCAGCACCACCCTTGAACAGTTTATATCCCCTGAATGGCGCTCTCGTGGACTTAAAGACAGCAACCATATTCCCTATCAGCTTTCACATCAACAGACTAACCAAGACTTGCTCTTTTAGTCTTATCATATAGAACAGACAGTCCATCTCCCTTACCACTATAGTTCTTCTCTTCACCTGTCCCTGTTTGAGTTCATGTCTTCTGAACCTGGGAGAGCAAAACCATATACACAATGTTCCACTTGGATGGAACAGTTTATTTTGGTAGACCAAGCAAACTGTGGTTTTAATACATGGTGCAAAAACATGTACACCTCCTACTACCTTATCTTCACCAGCTAAAAACTACATATTTTTCTCTAATGGAATTCTGACATATATCAAATGGGACATGTATTCATCTATTTTTCTCTGCTAAACTACACGAGGCCATGAAGTTACAAATTAACACCAATCAGCACTGACTTATGTCAAGCAAAAATATAACATTCCTGATGGCCCACTTGATAAACTCCCGATTTTTTACTGAAACATCATGTTGGTTTGATACATAATTTCCAGTCCTCTCAAAAAAGCTGTTTCCATATTCAGCAATGAGAAGAAAGAACAGCCATTGTATCACTGTTTGCCACTAAAGAGCATCATCTGTCCTTTCTAAGCCCCAGTGGTTTCCTTAAGTGTTACACAAGCTATGCAAACAACACACTAATACTCCGAACATGCAAATGGATTATATGTATTTGTACAGGAAATTATTCAAGGCAATTGAGAGTGTAAAGTCAAACAAATTATCATCTATAATTGAAAACATGCAAGTAAGTTTTAATTAAACATGACTCCTCTACTGAAAAAACCACATTAAAACCCTACTAAAAGGGAAGATAGCTAACGAGGAGGACATGGGAGGGGAAGAAATGAAAAAACCCCTGTTTTGGGAGGAGAGTGTTGTTCACAGAAAAAAATATTTACAAACAATAGTTTTAAATGTACTTATAACTTATTATTGATTCAAAGCCCACATCAATTTCAAACAAAAACATTCATGCAGGTAACAAATGCAGGTTCTCACAACCACAGATGAGATACCAGAACACTTATTTATGCCAGTAACTGATTTGTTTGAAATGTCAAATATTAGATTGAGACAGGCAGAAAGAATTTTGAAGTTAAAATTATGAACAATATTATTAAAGAATAATATAGAGACATCCAAAACCTAGTAAAAACTACACACAGGAAAACCCCAAGCCAATCCCCAGAATTTTTAAGCCACAGTTGGAGCCCATCACAGAAAGGGTACATAGCTGCTTGTGCTGAGGTCCCAAGAAAGCCTAGTAATGGCAAAACTCTTCAGTTGAGAACCTGTGCTCAAGGAAGTGTTGCATATGATTCATCTGGACGTTAAAGACTTGTTCAACCATTCAACAATCATCAAAACACTTCCAAAAAACAAATGTATACTATTTTCTCACTTTCCATATGGAAAAAGCAAGAGGGTAAAGCTAAATGTCTTGACCAAAATTGCAGTAAGACTTAAGACTTTCATGAGACAGGTTTATATGACTTGTTTTTTTGCAGCTAGAAATCACAATAGCTGCATAGCACAGCTGGCACATCTTTAGGCTTTCCACAGGGAAGAACACAAGAATTTATTGGTAGTCTATCTAATCACTGACAACGCATTCCTCCCACTGTCATGGCATAGAAAAAAAAAAAAAAGGAACATACAAGTTTCCAAAGGCCAACTCAGAGCTTGCCCTACATTTTAACCTCGGTCAGCAAATTATCCTAGGGATAATGGTATTTCTGCCGGCAAAAGCTCTTTTGCAACTATTCCTTATACAAGTCCTTCATTAGGCTAACTCTACCACACAAAACCCCCATTTTCTCAGCATAACACTATGACATTTTCCTACAGCCTGGCCAGCAAAATTTTTAGTACAGACTATGGTTTCAGTGAGTAGAAGATCTAATAATGCTTAGGGAAAACAAATCAGTGGGAACACTTTAACCCCAGGTATCCAGTCTACATCTCAAGGTTCTCTCTGCAAGAAATAGAGAGACCTTTTTTTCAAAATTAAAGTTGAGCTGGGATTTGAAATACAGAGATCCCTAAAAATCAGGATAGTCTTCCAGCTGCGAACTGCACAGGCCACAATATGGCCACAATGTAAGTAGCAAGGATCAAGAACAAAACAGAAGAGATTGTATGCTGTCCCGTGGGATACAGAACCTATTTGCCAAACAAAACTGTTCCAAGAACCACTGGAAAAAGCTGAATCTACAGAAAGCACAAGCCTGCATCTTATCCTTCTGAATAGTTTATCCTTCTGAATGTTTTTCCTGACAACAGTGTTACAGTTTCTCACTTTGAGAAAAGTGGTCATCTACGTCTGCTTGCAGTTTAGTGTCAGTGTTGTGAAACATCCCTTTCCCACTTCAGATCAGACTCCAAGTCGAAGACGAAATGAAGTGCAACAGTTATAAACTATCGTACTGCATGGCAATATAATAAGTGTTTTATTCCCTACTTCGCCTTAAAGATTCTGTCATGCTGACTCTATCATTAAATGTATATTTAATAACCAAAAAAGATAAAATTAGCTTTACAGCCTTCAAACCCAGCCAGATGAACTCGCTTCCTCATTTGATAATGGTGTATCTGCCCAATGGACAGATATGGACTCACAAAAAGATGTTTAGCTTCAGAACGGCCATGTGTAAAGGCCACTGCAAGATACATTAAACCTCACTTAAAAAATCATTAGCAGTCAAAATCCAACTTGGGTGAAGAGAACAGGGAAAAAATGCTTAAGCAAATACAGACAGATACCCTAGGTAAAGAGGTAACATTTCACCAATGAATGTGGGATAGGTTTCTTATCCAGAGTTCAATGCCATGAGTTGTATATTAGGTAAAATAACTCTTCACCTGCAACTAAGTTTGGAATAAGTGAATCTAGACATGACAGATACACTGCTTCTTTTCAATGGGGGCTCTTTTCCCATTTTTCTTGGTTTTTAACAAGCCTGGATTTGATTACAACTCACGATACTTAGTGCATTTTTTTTTCCACTTTTCTATGCAGAAAAGCTTCTATAAGTTTCACGTTCCTACCACCACCCTCTAATCTCAATCAGTAAGATTTGCATAAGGCAGTTTCCTCAAAAAATTGTGATGCAAAAGGTAAAGTGGCAATCAAGCACTGGTAAGAAGTCAAGAGTGCAAAGAGGAGAAAGACCTGGAACTAAAATATTATTGAAAAACGAGCTATAGTTGTTGAACATTACTGCGTTTTGGAAATCAGACACTGTGAGAACATTACTAACAATCAGGAGGGCCAGCAAGAATCAAGAGTTACTTGCTCCAGCCGTGTCTCAGGGAGAAGCATAAGATTAATGGTCAAACTTTTGATGAGTAATTTCATTCTAAAGACAAAATGAAGTTGCTTAGTATACTTTCACTTCAATATTTACAGAAATTCTGCACAGGAGACAGGAAATAATTTCTACTAGCTATTGAAATCAAATGTGCATGCTTTGAATGCTGCAACTTCTGTAGAACACAGTGTATAATTACAGTATTTTTGCTTCATCTTCCTGAACTTGATTAACTGCTACTAAACAGACAGCCAATTTTTGATTGGAAAACAAGATGTAACAGCAAAAAGGTGAAGTTGGAGGTGAGTTTGGGGTCACTCCTTTCCCCTCCTGCTTTCTTACAACATGGGCCCAAAGAAACTCCACAGACACCAGAACACATCTGCAACATGTGAAAATTCATACTTTATCAGAATACAGAGTCATCAACAATGTTCACCGTGACAAGAAATCATTCAGAATGTATGGGTTTTATTTAGTTAATGATGTACACATTGATAGAGGGGCAAATGCAGCAGAACAGTGATCATGCCAAGAGGTCACCGTGAGGTACCACCAATAAAAATCTTAATTTTCATTAATTTAAATGTTAGCAGATGTGCCAAAAAATACCAGAATGCAGGTTGCACCAGTTTATGCTGGGTAAGCTATGACCTGGTACAACAAGGAATAATACAGGAGAGGAATGAAAACAGGTAAGAGAGAAAAATAACTGGAATTATATATTCTTGCCAATACTTTGTTTTCTGATACATTTTTTCTTCTTTCATTTGAGAGTGAATTTTCCCAACTGATTCTGTAAACCTTTACAATACCAGAACTGCAGTAATTTTCCGTTAGTTTCCATCCTTTTCCATCCAATGCACATGGATGCCCCTAACCACTTTAGCTCAGACCAGACTGTATCTAGCACCATGTAATAAGGTTCCTTAAAATTAACAAAAAATTCAAAAATGCTTGGAAATTATTCTTCAAGAGTCAAGCAGTAAATATCACTACACTTAGATAACACAGCCCTCACTCATAGTTAACAGAAACAAATCTGCAAAGCAGCAAAATTGATTTAACCAAAGTTGGAAGCTTTAAATATGGTTATGTGGGTACTGTTGGTTTTTTTTCTTTTAATCACTGAACTAGAGGAAGAAAGAAATGCACTAGCAGTCACATCTTTGGATATCAGTAAAATATTTAATAGTCGTAGCTCATTTTAAAAAACTGAAAATGCCTTGGGTAGAAGCACTGTCATGAAAATTAACAATTAGCCAAACGATTGCAAACAGAAGATAATGAAACATGGCAACACATAAAAAGGTGGCATCTAAAAGAAGTGCTAAAGGGTTGGGTTCTGGTTTTCTTTATTTTTTAATTCATAATCTCAAAGGGAGAATAAACAACTTGGTAACATGGAGAAGGAGAAGAAAAAAAATGGACAAAAAATAAATGTAGTATGCAAGTCTCTAGGGAATTAGCAATGCTGAGGGAAAGATACATTTGGAAAAATTCAATGGAGACATCATTTGCAGAGAGCTAGTGACTGAGCAAAGTCTAGGAAGCAATAACCCTGAACATACCTATACAGTATGCATTCCACCATCATCATTTCTACATCTGTACAGGTATCTATGTAAGCTTAACTTTGTGACAGTTCTTAATACAATGGCAAAATGCTCTTTTCTCAACAATTATCAAATTCTAGCATGTAAAACTGACAGTAAACATCAGATTAGGTATGTTCCAGATACACATGAAAGACAGGGTCATATAATTCTGTGTTCCAGAGAGCTCACATAAAGAAGCATGAAGGCATTTCAGTTAATTTAAGAAGAGTCATGTAATTTATTTTTTTTTAAATTATGACAAAACATAGACATGACCACAGTGTGCAAACACGATGGATATAAATACTGAGGACAGAGAGAAATCATCCAAGGGACATGAAAGCAGTACACAAAAGAACCAAAGAATGAACTCTGAAAACAAATTCTGGAGGTGAAATAAGAATAAATTTGTTAGTAACATGTTCCACTTGGTTGTGGAATGTTTCTCTAAAAGCAGCACCCATTCACATGCCATTTGGCATGGATATTTAAAATGTGCAAAGACAAAACTTCGCAGAGCATACAATACAGACCAATAGCTCTTCAGTGGAGAGACAGAGAGAGTGCAAGGAATCAGAGAAATGGAAATAAAGATCTCATTAAATAAAGACATCATTTTACTTCCAAAAGAAGGGACAGAATTAGTTCCACCCTTGAGGACTGATGGGGAAGAAGCTTTTTTTTAAGCAGTACAGTATACTGTTACATGACATTTTTACAATAAATAAACAGTTTGAAGGTTTTTCTACAGTCTTCTCTGCAACAGCAGATATTGGTCATAGCAAGGCACAGAAGACAAAGTACAAGGAACATTTTGCCAAGGCATATTCTACTGTCCATTATTGCAATGCAATTAGTGTAATTGGACTCGTTTCACTTTAAACAAGAGTAAACACAACTTACTGGATCTCTACCATCCTGTTTTAAGTTTCCAAACATTTAATCCATGCTGCTGTTCTCTCACCATGCAGAGAATCTAACAAAATAAGAATACCTTCACCCCACTTTTCTTACGCAGCTGTCTGTGAATAATGCCTAATGCAAATGGACGAGCACTGCTGTGGCAGTAAAAATGACAAGATAAAGGACCTACTAAAGAAGACAGCTCATTCATGACCAGTAATGCAGCACAGTTTGAAAAGTAGTAACATTAAGAGATTTTCTTTCTATAGTATGAAAACTCTGATACATGTTTCTATTTATTTTCATCATGCTACGCATATATATTTTGGGGACAGTCACAAGGGCATCTCTTCTAGCAAATTCTACTCACGATAAACAAACCATTCAAAAATGTTCATTTAAAAGGAACACATCTAATATAAAGATAACATTCATTATTACTCTAACAACTTTCAAAGAAAGAGTTTTTTCCTTCTGTATTCTTCAGCATATTGGAATAATAACTTTCATTTATATATGTGGCAACAGTATTATCAGATAATGAAGATATGCATGGGTAGACTGAAATAAGAGTTTTAGCCATAAAGGTATACTTAAAAGGAAAAATCAACAGAAATGTTAATTGGGGAAGACGGAACGTGGTAAAGCTTTGCTTTAGCTCGGGACAAGAAAGAATAAATAGTCAATCACAGTCAAGTATCTATTTCTTTCTAGACATTTGATATTACATTTACATATACATACTACCACAGAGAGTAAGCTTTGCTGTGGCTCTATCCCACAGGAGCAGGCAGACAGCAAGTACCTCTCCATCTCCCTGCAGCAGCTACTTCCAACAGAACAGTTTCACGGGTTGTTTTTTGTGGGTTGTTCCCACATCAAAAATAGAAACGTCATATCAGTAATATGAATTATTTTGTTAAATAAGAAGGGAAAATATAAATCATGGTCTGCTTCAGGATATCACAACCATTTATTACAATTAATTCATTACAAATTAACTCAATTCTCATCCAAAGGCTTGTTCCAATTAATGGATACCAAGAAAGGAAATTCACCTACCATTTTGCTCAGATTAACAGTATCGATGCCCATGTAAAACAATGACTTAGAGAATTCTTGTGGTAGCAAAATAGGGATTCCTACCATTACTAGGGCTTGAAGCATTTTCAGTACTTCCTTTACCTCATACATTCACATAATTTTAGCATGCAAGGTTGACAACAATTCACTCAAGTATCAATACTTATGTGCTGATTGGTAGCATACATCAAACTCTGAAGTTTGATGTAATACCAAGTAATTCTTCAGAAAGGTTTAAAGGCAGAAAAATCCACATTCTCTTGTTAAAATAGGAAAAGTCTGTCTCTTAGAACAAAATTACACCAAGTACTTTTTGCATGAGATCAGATGGAGGCAACACCCTCTTTAAGGCAACTCCATATGGCAGATGTATGTACATACATCAGACAGAAACAACCTGCAAAAAATTAGTTTTGATGTTATTCTGTTGATATTCTGTTGTAATCTCAAAGCATATAAACTTTCAACCATACCACAGCAACAGCACAAGTAAATGCCCCAGCTATTACATGCTCAGAATGAAGTGTAGCTCTTCCTTGATAACACATTATGTAAAATGGGTACAGTAATCAACTCTGCTACTGCATCAATGTATTCAGACATATCTGCTTAATTGTCTATACTTTTACTACATTTCACTCCTATAGCTCTGCAAAGCAAATGTGCTAAGAAATACTAAGTGATGGCATAATTCTCACCGCCTTCAACAGCACAAGAATTATTTCCTGACTGATTCATGATTGCTGTATCTAGTAAAATCCAAATGTCACAGATAAACCTAAGGAGAAACGCCCAATAAACCCTTAACCAGACATCAACAAAGCTTCTACTAAATGCTAGCAGGAACAAAAGTGACAAATGTAGAAAGAAACCATATTAATAAATCTGTGGAAGAGACAGATACCAGAAAACTGTCTGAGAAATGATGTCAGAAAGAAAAAAGGCATTTGAAAAATGTTTCATGCTTCTAGAGAGGATACAGGCTTGAAGGATATTGGCAGAAAGGAAGAAAAGAGAAAATAAGTCTGTACTGAGCTTTTAATCTTTCCTTAATTGTACTGAGAGTCTCCAGCATTATCCCCAGAGAGAATTAAGCATAAAAGACTAAGTTACTCAAACAAGTTCCTTTATATCAAGCCCTTTCAGAACAGCATGACTTCTTTGAAGGACTCAGTTTCTCAAAGACTAGGTCACACAAAAATCATATTGTAAGGCATATTTTTATTATCCTAAAACAAAACTATTTTATTGGACCTGATTCCACTAACCTGCAATCGGGAATATGTGGATAAGGTTCTGTGGGAATTAACAGAATAGTCTGTTTGTCTGTTTTGGTTAATACTTTCAGAAAATGGTTTGCACTGGTAGTCAGAAATTATATTTTTCAAAAGTTAAGAGAGTGGTGGAATGCAAAATTAAGTAGAAATTACTCAGGAAATGGTCAGAGGTTAAAATGTAAGCAAGTTGAACTATATCAGCACGTACTAAATGAAGCATAGCAAGGTTTAATTTTAAATGCTGATTATTTATCAGCCTCAAGCCTGGCTTAGAGCTATGTACAGCATCCAGAAAGAAAAGAGTATTTTATCAATGTAATTTGAAATTAACAGAAGTTCTGTCAGAAGATATTTAGTGCGTAAACTTTTATTTGTGCGTTTCAGCTTTCTTTTAACGTCTTCACTTGGGATTTAATTGAAAAAGTATTTTAGACAGAGTTCAGAGGAAATACACACTAATGGTCTTATCTATCAGGGATAAAGGAAAAAGAAATTGAGCCTTAAGCATTGCACCAGACTGATGGTATGGATCCACATATTCTGCTAAACCACTGATTCCAACAAGAGCCTGTAACAGAAATACTAGATGAAAACACAAATTCTGTGAACGTCCAATTCATTCTATAGTTCAAAAATACATGGAACACATGCCTTAAAAGGCCACCACATCTTATGTGCTGTTCTTGAATATCTGCATCAGAAACAACCACTGACCAAAAGAAAAAAAAATTATCCATAAGTAGACTTGCTTCCATAAATCCCCTAGAGATTTAAACATTTCTGAGGGCCTGCGGGCCCTTTCACATTGCTGGTGAACAGATTTCTAGGAATTTTGTAGCTCATTGAACTAATGGAATTTGAGCAATACCCTCTAACCCTGAGAATTGTAACTGCTGGAGTTTTATTGCTCAGATTGAAACAAGGATTGATTCAAGAGCAAGCACATGGACTATTTGGGTTTTTTAAATCTTTCTTTTCTTGATATCTGGGACTGGCCATAATCAGCACAGATGACAGGCTGAGCCCTGTAATTCTTATTGGCTGCTACAGGAAGATATTCCATATTTAGGTCTTAGTTTTCTGTATCTTCCTTTTCAAGTATACCTCTGAGATGCCTAGAGTTCGTAAGGCTTTGATATGATTTGCCTCAGTACAAGTATTGGGCTGACCACTTTGTTAAGCACCCCTGAACTACTTAGTCACAAAATCGTTTGAGTGATTGGAGCCACTTGCTCCACATTGTATCAGCTACATCAGTGGGTAGAAACTGCTACAGAAGGGACAAGGCAAAAGCCAATTGAAACCTACTGCCACCAGCCTGCGCTGTGTATTATAAAAGGAGAAAAACGCAATTGGTAATTACCCAGGCTGAAATCTCACAATGCTCATTGATTTCAACATGGTAGTGTTTCACCATGGTTGAAAAGCAGGTAAGAACCAGGTTAAGGGAAAGAGCAAACACTGAACTCTGATTATGATCAGGAAAATACGTCTATCAGAATTGTACTAAGGCAATCAAAGGGCACTCTTTTTTTGAACCCATTTATTAATCCATATGCCTAACAATTAATAACATCTGAGGCTTAGCTTGTTTTGAGTTTTAAGTTGCTGAATGCTCATTCAAGGGAATGCTTACTTAAGACTGGAAGAATTTACATTCCACTAAATAGGACTTGCAGGTTTCATTTTTTTGCAACATGGAAGTGAACATTTTTACAATATTTTTACAAAATATTTTATAAACTACATCAGACAGTGGGAATAAAAAGTAATAATAAATATTATGATACAACAGCCTTGCCTTCAGTTTGTGTTAATCTGTTTAAGATCTTCCACAGCCACTGATCTCATTGTCAAAGATCTCTAAATTTTTTTAATGCTGGCAGGTTTAAGCTAATGGATTTTTAAAACATCAATATTAAAACATATCCATTGATCCAAGAAATGGTATCATATAATTTGCCTCACCTATTCTATAGAACAAGCAGAAAGCACCATTCAAATGCAGAATGTAAGCACGCACTCTGTAGCAATGGCTATTGCCTATAACACACCACCGTATCAACTGCTGTAAAGCACCCAAAAACTCAAGCTTCTAAGGGCTTACTATTTTTCTCAATAACCTGAAGACAAACAGTAATAATAGACTAACCTCTTGTGTAAGGAAGAAAAAGTAAAACTCATCTGAAAAGAGACAAAGGTTTGAGATGATAACACCCACCAGAAGATAAAAAAGGGTGGACCTCCGAAATAACCCATTCAAATATGACCCTACGGTTAAGAATGGTCTGTGTCAAATCCAAAAATGTAAGCAAAGCCCTACCAAGTTGATCACTTTGGTATCCACTTTAAGGCAGGAAAGGACACTGCCAACCACAAAAGCAGCCAGAACCAAAGCTCCAGGCAATCTCACACAGAAGTTTGACAAGGCAAATCTATATTAATACAGTAGCATATACACACATAATGCATATTAGATAGATAGCAGATTATATACACACATATCTGAAAAAAACATAATTCTGTTAGACTTTTCTTCTCTCTGTGACAGAACAGAATGAGACACATATTTGATAGTAAAAAGTATGTCTGGGAAAAAAGCCAGAATCTATTTCATAAGCTTCAAATGTTATGATTCTTCTGAAAGACATTTTTACTTAATAAAAATGAACTAATGAAAGACCAGAAGTTTGTTTCCTGAAATAATATTCATAGGCTCCCAGTTGTGTTTTGCAATATATGTTTTTGCCATTTAGCACATCATGCTTAGAGATACCACATTTAATAATACAATCTGCTGAGGATGAAAAGCACTTTCTTTGCTAATAAAAAAGCTGGTTATAGAAAGTGCAAGTTTGGCAGTAAAGCTTCCAAGAAAAATTGCAGCCTGAAAAACATCTGCAGACTTTAAGTGTACACATTTTAGTTTGTCAGATGTTCTTCTGTAATTTAAATATTTTAAGAATTAATCAAAATACTTTATTTTCTTGGAAATCAGATGAATTCATATTTTTCAACTTTACCTCTACCATGACAAAATATGAGAAAACCAATAAAGGCTTTACTTAACAGGGAGACTGATATGCTTTCTGGATGTTTCTATTCTTTTTTATCCAAGAAGCAACCTCAAGTAAGTGAAGCTTTCTGCAATATTATTTAAGACCTTTTCAAGTGCTAATGGACATGTAAACATTTATATGGAGTGTAAATAGGAATGACAATGTATTTTTGCCCAGTGTCTGGTATAACAGGATTCAACAAGGGCTTCAAGCTGATGGTCATTCTTACAGTGACACAGAATAGCACCTAAGAGAAATGACATGGCAGGACAGTTTAAGAGAAATCACATCTACACAGTCCTATTCCACCTCTGCACAGTGATCAGTGACAGAGTCACAAAATGTTGCTTTTGAAAAGGATTCAGAATAAATCACGAGACTGAGATGCAAATCGATAGCAGGGATGACACACAAGAAACATGCACCAGGAAAGTTTGTTGCAGAGACATGAGGAAGGATCAGGCCTTTCCAATCAGCTTGTTATTTTTTAACATTTTCAGTTGCTTAAGGGGTGTCTGAAGCACCAATTACTGTCACCTTAAACCAAGGATATCAACAAAGAAAGGGGCACTCAGAGTAACTGGATCTTCGGCAAGAATTCTGCCTCATTGACAATACTGAATATCATAATAATGGCATAGTAAATTATGTGAAACAGAGCAGACAATTATTGATTATGAGTTTTTCAGTGATAATGCCATTATTTAGCAAGGGATTGATTTATCATAGCAAGACTCTACCAAAACACTTGCACACATTCATCAGTACGTATCATGCCAAGAGAAAAGCTGCATTACTGAAGTGAAAAATCTTGCTCCTAGACAAGCTTCTTCACTGCCAGTGGGCAGGAAGTTTACCTTAGGGGATACACTGTCATAAACAGTGTTCACAAAATCTGCATCTATTCTTCAAATATGAAGTGATTAATACAACCAAATGAAAGCAGCAGTCACCATGTTGCTGTGCTGACAAACATGGCTTTTCTGCTGTATGTTTGGCTGCTGAGGGTTAAATGCTGTTTCACGCTCATTAAAATCTGCTCTACAAGACAGAACATCACTCGTTATAATTAGGAATGTTTGACAAAGCAAAACAGGAGCAAGAAAAACTAAAAGTATATTATGAAGATGATCAAAACCAATGTAACAGCAGCACTAAAGGACAGAATCTGCTCCCATTTAGCTCCACGTGCATTAAATCAGCTGTGTTGCATTCACCTGAAATATGTTCAATTCATACCGGCAACACTGGGAGCGCTATCTGGCACTTTTTCTTGGTATAATAACAATTCTGGAATCTTTCCCTGCTACTCAATTGCATGCTTTCCCAGCATTAACACGGAAGTATGAAGGTGGGATGCTAGCTATTTTCAGAGCTTTGCTCACATCTAGCCAATTCTGTGTTTACTGTCATATTCTAAAACTGGGCACAGGGATTTTTATATTCCTCCTTCTTCCATGTGTTCCTATAGGAAAAAAAAAAATCTTGCCTATCATCACTTCAGTTTTCAATGTCTCTCACGCTAGCTCTGTGTCTTTGCATACAAATTCGAATTGGTTATCAGCTGAAGATTTGCAGACAGCATAAGGCAACAGATTCCACACACATGGGTCCTTCCACATCTCCCTTCTCTGTTGTATTCTGTATCTGATAACATGGAATAATTCCTCCTTTTTCTGACAAGGTGGCTATTTGGGAGGTTGGTGAACACAGCATTCCAGCTACATTGAAAATGCAGGTTACCACAATTTGATCACTTTTACATTTCTCAAATAAAATCCCATTAGAGAGACAAATCACCAAGGAATCCTTTGAGCAGTCAACGAAGAGAGTGACATGAAGCGGGTAAAGACAGCCAAGTGTTCCATGACCACCTTTTTATACTTTTGTGGGTCTCCAAGCACTTCACTATTTTAAATCACATGATCACCCATCCTGCAAAGCTAAATATTCTGTATTTTATTAACTGTAGTTTTATATCTCTACTATGTTTGCCTATGGGAAATCAGTAAATCAGAGCAGAGACTTCTGCAATTGATTACTGGGCAATAAACGGGCAGAGTGGTACACCATAAATCAAGCTGATAGTTTAGGGGCTGGACATGAATCTGATTTTTTCTTTGATTCCCCCCTTTCAACATTTCATTTCTCAGATCAAATTTAATCTCTAACTCAAATGAACCAGGAAGAATTACTGGTATGGAATACTCACTGGTGAAAAGGTGTATTAGAAAGTACTGACATTTACATGAGATTCCAAATACTCCTTAAACATGTTAAAGTGTTCAGAAGTCTACTAGAGAAAGAAGGAAGAACATTCTCAAGTAACAATGCAACATATATTTTCCAACAGCCTAAGGCAAGGAAAAGGCTGCCTCTCTGAAATGCTGCCTATTGCATTACACTGCAAAATACCACAGGAGATGCAGTAACATCCTTTGATAAACAATGTACTTAAAATATGACCAAATGGATAAAAACAAATTAAAATCCTTCCATGTTTATTTTCATTAATGTATTTTTACAGTGCCTTCATAATGCCTACTGCCATAATCCCATAACATAAAATGAGGCATAAGATGATATTATACCTTGATATGAGTTGCGATTAGATGTACCTTAAAGCAGCAAACTGATATTCCATTCAAATACACAGAGAGCTGTGGTCCCAATTCTTATGAACTTAAGCCTTATTCAGAAACCCCATCGAACAGTGCTACAGCACACCCTTTCATACATGTACCTCCTACATGGCAGTGCAACAAAACAGTGTGTAAAACTTCTTCTATTCCAACAGATCTGGTTTTAAACTAGCTCCTTAAAACCTAGTGCTCAGAAAACAAAGACAGTATGAAAGCTGCTTCTCCCAAAGCTATCATTACAGCGCAGTTCAGTCTGCTGAGGGCTACTGAATTAACATCAGATGGGCAAAAGCAGGAAGCAAGTTACACCAGAGTTTATGAGTTTACAAGATGTGTAAACTGATTTATCAGTTTATAAGATGTGTAAATGCTGCTGAATAGGAATTTTTTAAAAAAAATTTCATTCTGACCTTAAAGGGGCCAAGTCTCCCTCTCTCCAGAGTTACTGCATACTGAAGTAATAGCTGTTCTTCATTTACTCAAGTGTTTCTCAAGGCATATTCAGTAACTTCTAACACAATCTCATTCCACACAAAAGGAAATTGGTTATTTGTGTGTTATCCAAGGAAGGCTGAGTAATACACTGTGGTAGGAAAGACCTCTAAAAATAAGTCACCTCTCAGCAGATTCACTCCCTTCCTGTCTGGGTTTGAATCAGTTTGCAATTGCATGGAAGGACAAAGCTTGAAAATGAACTAAGGAGAGCTTCTGTAACGATCACACTGCTCAAATGCATTCATTTCACTCCTACTCTGTTTAAAAGAATCCAGTTATTAGGGGTGGAGCAAGCCAATGACCCAACAGGATGTGCATGACCAGAGCTCCTCATGTGTAGCCTTCTGCTTTCATGTTTATTTTTGGATGTATTTTCCTTTGTGCTTTGAAGTAGTTTTTTTGGGCAAGGTAACTAGCACCACAAGCACACTTATACATGCTAAAGAAGGAAGGCAAGTTCTTATCAACACAATTAGTACTTTTTCCTACAAATTCATAGAGTACCTTGGAATTCTACAGTGTTTTAACAGTAATCAGTTATTTTTTTCATGTTTGTTAGTTCTCCTCAGTCACCAAAGCCACGGACAACCAGTGCACAAAGGAACATCACCAGTGATTCCCACAACCTCCTGGTTCTTCATCAGGGAACAGTGTTCAGCTGTGTGAGAATCTAATGCGAGATTTCATCATCTTTAATCTGCTGTAACAGCGTTGATAGACAACGAGTCTCCAAGGATGAGTAAGCAGAGAAGACCAACAGATGTTCCCCAACATGAAGCGACTTCAACAGACACAGCCATTAGGGAAAAGGCTGGCCCATTTTATGTGGTAATGCTTGTTATCGGGACAGTATCATTTGTTTTGACCAGCATTCCCTGCTTGACAGAAATGAAGGGCATAGAAAATCTTTCTGTACTTAAAGGGCTGATTGAATATGGGGCTGCATGTGTTAAAGAAGGGACCTTACTCTATTTTTGATAGAGACTATCCTATTTTTTCCTTACAGAATATTCAGATGTATAAAACTGACAGACTAATACTGATAGAGAAAGAAAGAAGTGAGTTTAGCAGTAGCTATCTCTTTCTTTCAGGTATAGACCCAACTACAATAGTACTCATGGAAATTAATACCTTAGCTATACATTGTGAATTAAATGCATCAACAAAACACATCTGATCTGGGAATCATTCTACTGATACAATTGCTTCTTAGAGCAATACAGCTAATACAGGATAAGTTACTTTTCAATTTAAACAAAACTCAGAAAAGTCTGCAAATTCACAATATGAAGTTTCAGAGATTCTGAAAATTATTTCTAAACTTAGAAATAATTAAAATAATCTTTCTCACTCTTAAAATCTAGTTTCAGGATATATACTACAAGTTTCATTAGCAGTATAAATGGATTTTTTTTTGTCTTTCAAAGAACTGCATAGATTTGAGGTGTAAAAATATTTGTTGCAAATGTGAACTTCATCAGTAGGTTTCAGTTTTAACAAATTTTTACTATTAAGAAGGATAGTTCATAGCTTTTAGTCATAGCATTTCAGATTAGTTGCACAGTAAATTAAAGTCAATTCTGAATTGATTTCTGTTGGTTCATCTTCCAAGATTACACTCACAATCTAAAAATAAGAAAAATATTAAAAATTGCAGTATTGGATTTTCTTTGCTCTGTAGGCCAAAGATCTTTATTTGGTTAACAGAGTTATGATTTGTTCTTTCCCTCAAAACAAGGAAATAAAGTAAATTTCCAACAGCCTAAAATAAATCTCCCAGGGAAAAACAAACAAATCAAAAAATAACATATAAAATGTATTTTTGCCCTTCTGTTATTTATCATAAAAATCCTACATACATAACATCAGTAACCATTTTAAGAACTCTAAACCTACAATGTATTTAGGTTGTTCTTATACTACAGTATTACATTATTTTGGAATTATTCAACAATTTTTTTCTGGATAAACTACTTCTTTCATGAATTAAATTCTCCTTATGGGGAGGGTTGAAATTTGCACACCGTAGATTGTAGATTTTGCAATATCTGAATCATAATGAACTGACATTTTTG
Source organism: Acanthornis magna (assembly GCA_036785705.1). Taxonomy (NCBI): domain Eukaryota; kingdom Metazoa; phylum Chordata; class Aves; order Passeriformes; family Acanthizidae; genus Acanthornis; species Acanthornis magna. The sequence continues at coordinate 13,485,056 of JAWUZG010000012.1, forward strand.
CCTCTTCCCATTTTTCCATGGTACCATAGATATTAAATGTCTGTAGTCCACTCTTGACTTCGTGTGGGTTTTCATTAAGTGCAATTAAAATCTGAATCACATGTATCAATGACAATCTCCCCACATAGACTGTCACAACAAAGACATATGAATCTTAGGATAAGGCAGAAAGAAAAAAGCAGCAACCAAAACATTTTAAAAGTCTCCCTTTAGAAAAGTATTTATTTTTCTTCAGGTAAAAATAATATTAGTAACAATATACTACTGGTGCTACTTCCAGTATATTTTGGGAAAATTTTCTTAAATAACTTTCTGTCTATTTTAAACATTCTGTTTATCACCTGTTAGCTGCAGTTTATGCAGGCTCTGGCATTAGCAGGTTGCAAGGAAATAAATATTACCCTGAAAAAATGAATAACTTAATTCTATCTGAGACCAACCAGCAAAGCTGTATTTTATGGAATGATTTTCCACTCACTGAGAGCACAGGGATACCCTCCTTAAAAGAAAGTACACCAAAATACATCAAATACTGTAAAATGGCACAAAAGAAGCCCCACAAATCTAAACTGTGGTCTGTGAGTGACACCTGCAGCATTTGTGACATGTTCTACTGCACAATTTCATAAAAGCTGCAACACACAAGATGTGTGCTTAAAGTTCCCTATGATCACTCCCAGTACTTCTAACACACATGACCTTCCCCAAAAGCACCTATCATCAAAAAACTCATCAAAATCAGCAAAAGTGCTAGAAACAAAACTGTATTAGTTATTAAAGAGCAAATGATGTTGACATTTTTGTTTTAAAACAACTTTAAATCGGTTAAAAGGTTCAAAATTTTTAAAAAGGGAACCTCCACGCCCCCAGTAATCCTGCTAAGAGAACAACAATCTCTGAATGCTTAGCAGGAAATTCATATGCATGGGAGAAATTACTGTTCTTATACCAATTAAAAGTGAGTTTAAAAAAAAAATGTTACCAGAGAAACCTACAATTGGATTTATTCCACCCATCACCACCTTGTAAAGCACCATCTACATTATCAAATCTCTGACTACTGGCAAGGGCTGCATATGTTAAAACAGATGAGACCGCTGGCATATTTAATCTTTTAATGCCAAGGCCTAGAACTACAATGCAGCTGCTGTAGAGAAAAAAATTGTGAACTGCAAAAAAAAATATTGACTTGTGAAACTCTTCAAATTTGCTGCAAAACTTCAGTAGCACTTTAACTCTAGAACTTGCAAAAAACAGCACAAATCATGGCTATGCAATTCAAAGACTGATATCTGATATTGTCGGGGCATTCAACGGCAAGCATGTTTCATTCACACCATGGTCTTTCATGCCTTGGTCATGCTGCACCATTAACTATGCTCAAGGTAACGCATTTGTAGGCAGGCGATAAAGGTGCTGTTTCCTCCATCAGTGCAGATAGTTGTGGACTGGATTTTTTTTCTGATACTGACTTTAGAAATGCTTTAGGGCAATTATTCAGATTATAATACTGCTCTTACTCAGGAAAAGCGTAAACCAAAGAAAAATCCATCTGTCTGCAGTTAGGAGAGAAGCTGAACTAAAATGTTAGAACCAGCACCTATTTCTTAAATATAGTTAGTGTCCCCAGACCTGTGACTTTAGGACACTGTCACACCGTCTGGCAGCTCTACACAACACCTACACTTGTACAGTCACCATTTCAAACAAGCTGGCAGTACAAAGTGGCAATAGTGTAGGCCAGGCCAACAGGATGCCTTCCAATTCCCACACCACTTTTCAAACCAAATGTAATGCTTGCAAAAATGCAAACAGATCCAAGCTCAGTAACTTTCTGCAGCAACACGTTAATGAAGTCTTCTCTGCATGGATACCAAAGTACAAAGACTACAGAATGAAGAACCTCAGCAGTATGCTCTCCACAAAGGAAAGTTTTAAGGGAATTCACATGTAATCAGTAAGTTAATTTTTAAGTGATCTTGATCCATCTGCAAATTCTAAACCCCTTACAGCTGGTGATGAGACAGGAGTAAAGGAGAATAATTTAAAATTTCAGAGTATAATAAGAATAGACTCTCCTCATAAATGCTGGCCATAAAAGCAAGCTTAAGACTAAGAAAGCAATACCTGCAGTATACAAATAAATTCTACCAGAAATTTCACCTAAGTTATTTCAATAGAAGAGGCCCCCAAGAAAGAAAGTGTTACAGGAGTGTGTAATCATACATAACATGAAGCACTAAAAAGAATTTAAAAGTTTCCCTTTTTTCCAAACTAATTTTAAAAAATTGTACTTTGCTTATGGTATAAATGTCTTCATACTACATTTCAAACACTTTCAAGGTTAAGTAATTTTTTTCTGCAGTAATTGCAAATAAATCTGAACTTACCTCCCAAAGTGCTTTGAAGTCCTTCTGCTCAATTCGAAGGAGCTCACTATGTTCCCTGGTAACAATGGTAGCATGGCGCGGAGTGTTATCCAGAATGGACTCCCCAAAAGCAGTTCCTATTCCCAGAGTGCATATTGTCACAGCATCCTTCGAATAAAAAAAACCAACCCACATTAAATATTTTGGAATATTTGAGTCATATTTTCTAATAGCACTGCCTTAAGATCCTTCAGCAAACTGCTTAAAAAGAGAACTAGTTTCAGTGTCAACAACAACAGAAAAATCAATATGCTAGTTAACAACACAGGAAGCTTTAATGGGGAAACAAGTGGGAGTTCTGTTTGACTATCAGTTGAATTAGACATTTCAGTCAACAAAGCTGAGAACACAAGAGTCATTTTCACCTTTGGAAAAAACTATGATCTATTATTCCATCTCTAAACGCTGCTGTGATGATGAGATCATTAGAAATCTCAGAGGTGATGAGAAGGTAACTAGAATCAGAAATGCAATTTCAGAATATACATTTCTGTCCTACAGAGGTGACACTCACCAGAAAGAAAATCTGCCTGTTCTGTTTTCTCAGTAAACATAACTTTCAGTTATAATATCCTCTTGTATTTATCACAAATTTCTCTACTGCACAAGCAATGCAATTGTACAGTTGAACCAACTCTTGGCTCTTCTGTTGAAAATGCCAGCAAATCTTTCAGCTGTGAACGGATGTTTGCCGATTAATTACCAAACCAAAAAAACCCCCTATTTTCACATAAATACATAAATCAGGGATTTCAAGGAAACTATTAAGGTTCAAACAACCTCAAAAAGTTGTATCCATGTACAGAGCACTTAGAAGGGCCCCAAAAAAGCAGCAAAGTCCTCTTCAAAGGAGTCTATATGAGCACATGCCATTCTAAATCATGTCTAAATGAATCTCCCTTGGCCAGGAACTCCTCTGTAGTAGTTCCAATAAAAATTATGAGCTACTGCAGACAAAAAATTAGTCTACTAGCCATTAAACAACTTGCTGAATCGAGATCTTTAGATACAGTTCTATTTTCAGCTTAAAAGTTGCTTTGTTCCTGATCACAGGCTTGAAGCTGAACATTCACATATGTCTTTTTCTAAGATGGGCCTTAGCTGTCTGTTAAGTAATTTTTAAAAAATAGCATCAGCATTAAAATTTAAAATCATACAAACTGCACTAAAGGAAATGATATCTGCACAAAGACAATTACACATAAACATATAAAAACACATGCTAACTTTACGTGATGCCACATGAAAAACATAGTTTAATTCTAAAATGTAGAATTCATGCAATGTCTACAAAAATCAAAGCAGAAACTTTTGTTATCCTCCTGGCTGGTAATCCTGAAGAGATGCATGAGCATATTTCAGTATCCTTTCTGTTTCTAGAATTGCATTGCTTTCATGCATCTCATAAGTCATAGGCAAATGTTATTAAGATCAAGTTAGTAGCTTTATAATTGCAATACAAAGACAAAAGCCCCTAATAGTCCAGTTCCCTGAACCACAGCAAATTGCTCTTACACAGATGTTACCATATAAAATTGTGTGCTCAGGAAAACAAAATCAATTACATCTCAGAGAATATCTAGGAAACATTTCCCAACTGTCAGAAATAAATTTTCAAGGAAGGAAAATAAGAACAGGTTTTGTTTAAAAGAAAGGATATTTGGGAATGAGCACCTAGGCACCTAGAGAGAAATCACTACAAACAGACTACAATACAGGTTATACATTGAAATCTGCCTTCCCAAGCTTACATTTCAGAGCTGCAACACTCTATGCATGCTATGACACTCACAACTGTACTCAAAGGAGCTACAAAGGAAATGTGCCTACTGCTCACACAAAATTTTATCTCCAGATATCCAATACGTTATTCTCAATCCTACTTGGAAAGCTCAGAAAAAAGAGCTCTGTTGAGGGCAGGGCAACCAAACAGCCTGGCGTAAAATAAACTTTTCCTGTAGGTGGATTATAAATATTGTTTACTTCTAACTTCTTTCTCAGCCCCTCCATTCCCTTCAAAAAATAAAACTCATTTAAGCATTTCACCTTCTCTGACTGTTTACAGCCCTAAAGAATAGTCTTTAATGACAGAACAGACATGAGAAGAAAAAAGCACCGGTATTGTTTATGAAATGACTTTATAAGATGACTTCTGATGAGGCAGCTGTTGAGCTTCAGAAATAAATTAACACTGTGGGGTGGTTAGGTCAAGAGGCTGGAACAATCCTACGTACATTCATTAAAGGAAAGTGCAGGCTTCCATCAAGTTCCTTGATTTGTTCCCCAGCTATCATTGTTCTCCAGAGAGATGCAGTTTCACAGCCAGCTAGGGTGCAGGCCTATACATCTTCCTCGAAACTTCAGAGCCCCATTTTCTCTCTACCCCTTGTTTATACATCTCCAGCTCCCGGGGAATCAGGTGTTTCCTATTACACCTGTTAACCTTACACTCAAGAATCTCCTGCTGTTCAGTGAAGACTTCAGGAGGATTGCTGGCAGCTCAAAACTCAGTTTGCTGCTCCCCTCTGCAATCCCAGAAGCAGCAGGGGGTTCTAGTGGCTGGTAACCAGCTAACATTCACACAGCTATTTAAAAGGCAGTATTAGAGACTTACAAAGATGAGATTGTTTCCATTGCTATCTGTCCTCTGTACACACTATAAAACAGTAGCGTTCAAATCAGAAGCTGTTTGTGTATTCAGTTTCACTGACTCTTACTGCCACATGAGACACATGCAGGGAAAGCAGTCTTAAACCTTTCCCCCACCCCCCCCCAACCACTCTAAAACATTACTGAATTTTTAAGACCATTTTATGGAATGGATGAGAATCAGAAAAAAGGCTCTGCTTTATTCCCTCCCCCACCATCACAAGGATCATCCCCTATCCTCCCCTCTGATTTGTGACACCTTCTGTTTCTCAACCTGGCAAACAGAATTTTTGTACTGCGTGTAAATAAAATCATGGCGCTGAAAACAGAAATGGAAATGAAGGACATATGGAAAAACATTACTAGTGTTAAGTTAAAAGGGATTGGGAACATTTCTTTGAAATTTTAGTTTGTTTAACATTTTGAGTTTATGAGGGAGCTGAGGTAGCTAGATTGTTTTTAATTTCATCATTTTCCCACACCTTGCATCTTTATCTCACCTCTGCACCTGTGTCTCTCCAGGACACCATACTCTCTCAGTGTTTAACTAGCGACTTGCAAAAGCTGGCATTTTGAGAAGTTTGCTTATTATTACTTCGACACAGTTCAGCCTGTCCTCAGCAAAAATTTCCTTTTATAATAGAGAAACCAAGGATATACATGAAAATAAACTATCTATGAAGTGATTTTTCTGTTCCATTACCTTCACTTGAGTGTTTCAGCCATTCAGACAAGAAATCTTTAGCAAACTATTTCTAACAATAACAGAAATACCTTCTGAACACACTAAAATTGCAGTTTGCAAACATGTTAGGCCACCCTCTTTACACAAGACAAGGTTATTTACTCAAAGGAGGCATTATGCTTCTACAAAAACTGTGAGCAGCTTCTCTTCTAGTACCTAATTAAAATACATATGGTTCAGATTAACTGCTCTGTAATACCACATTTATTACTTCCATACCTTTCTATCTGATCTTCTAAAACCTACCTACAAGGTCTTCGACTTTTTCCTACATCACCTAGCAGAGAGAAGTGAAACGATTTTTCTGTATTAACTTCCAGGGAGCTAAGTTCAAAACCAAAATTAGCACAACCACAAAACTGTGGAGCTCAGCATGAGCCAACACACTGTTTCTCAGCTTAGTACATTAGTTCAGCCAATCTCTGTGTTACAATGGGTACAGCACTTCTCATGCTCAAACTAAATAATTTAAAGCTAGCTTAGGCATATTTACACTACTGACTCCAGTACAAACCTATGTCATGACTTCACAGAGGTTATCTCCAAAAAACAAAATGGCATTTACATACTAAAAGCAATATTGCAAGAACTACCCCTTTTAAAACCCTTTCCTTGATGCCACTTCATCTTACCACTTACTTCCCTTATCCTCAGTTTCAAAGAGCTGTGAAATTCTTCCATTTCTTACATGAACATCTAAACCTCTTTCTTCGCAGTCATTCTTCTCAGCAACCCCACCAACTTACTTGGCTTTTCATCCCCAGCCCTCTGCATCTTCTTACAGCTGATGCTGCTGTACCATCCAAGCACTCACAGCTCGTCCTTTAAAGCTTTTCCAAAAAAGACTAACTGTTTGTTAAGTCAATGTCCTGTGTTCAGTTTGGTCTGTTTTTAAAAACTGACCTGCTTAAAAAAACTCCACCAAAACACAGGCAAGAGAAGCTGGCAATAGGCCCCAGCACACACTATGACTCAGCTAGCAAAACACATCAAAATTGCAGATCAAATTGCTATTTGGTCTTTGTATTTCTTCTCTTCATTCCTTCATATTTAACCGGACAAATCTTTGGGGTAAAAGGTTCTGAATCTAATACAGAAAATCACAGTGTTGCAGGATCTGACAACAATGTAGCACTGATGCTTTTGCCATAATGCATTTATTCCCAGCTTTATTCTGAGGCATTGCCAACAGTCATTCCCAGACTATTCATCTTCAAAACAGAGCTGAAAAATGAAACATACATAAGGCAGTCAGCAGTGTTTTTAAGACAACACCAAACCAGGCATATGTCTAAGAGGAACTTCTATTAATAGATATCTCAACATTGGGTAGGCAACCGTGCGAAATAAAAATGAAATTCAGAATCTGATCATAACTGAGGGTAAAGACCTCTTTCTGATATATTCTACAGAGGCTGCATTTTCTGTTTATTTTGAAGGTAACTTAAGTATGTCTTTCTGTGACTTTTAAGTACAATATTTATCAGGGTATTTGTTACAAACAAGCTGAGGCAAGACAAAAACAGTTCATTACAGTTACCTCTGGAATTCACAGTGGGACACTTTCACCTTAGAAAAAGTCCTCTTCAGTCTCCTCTTGATTGTTGAATACCCAGAAAAATCCACAAACAGTTTGCATAGAAAGCAGACCAGACTCCACTCAGGATGCACTTACTGGATGAGTAATCCTGTCAAATCCCTGTAGCCACTCCAAAGGCAAATGAAATTACCAGCAGATTTTACCAGCTCAGTGAACAAAACTAACAATAACAGCGAAATTTTCTCTGGCCAAACTCCTTAAAACAGGTGTGTGCAGTAATTAGCCGATTTTCAAAGTATCAATTTCAGTAACGAGCACAGCCTGCCCTCGGCTTTGTTACGTGTTCTAACACTGCCCTCTTGTGACAGAACACAGCTCTGCAAGCAGACAGGATTTTTCCAAACCACGATGAAAGCAAGGCTTTATGAGGCCCTAAGCATCTGTGTCTGTCTCTATTAAAGCACTTAAATCAGCAGATACAATAGTTCCTGTTATCATAATAGCAAATAATAGATAATGTCAATATTTCTGTTTATATGAATTCTCAACTTGGTCCTAATCAGTATTTCTCGTATTTTCTGAGAGAAATCACAGGTACCTACCTACCTTAGTAAGCTGATGTGCAGCAAGAATGTGATTGGTGAATTAATACCTCACTAGCTACACCAAAGTCTTGATCCGTTAGTGCAGTAAGATATAATTTCTAGTGCAAGACATGTAACTACACGCTGCTGTAGCAACAAAGGCCATTAAGACATTCTTAGTAGGCACCAAGTACACAGTAACTTACTGCACTTCTAATGGGAGAAAGCCCCCAAACACCAAAGGTGACTGCACAGAGAGTTAGCATGGCAGCTGTTATACAATGCATTAATTCATAGGCTCGCTGAAATTTAAATTTCCCAGGTAGACAGATAACCACCTAGCAAAAGTGGGACTTGTGTATTTTTAATCAAGAGAATTGATTTTCTGTATTTACATTAACACTGTAGGCATCATCATATAATCATGGGGTAATTCAAGCTGCAAGAAAACTCAGGAGGTCATCTAATACAACCTCCTGTTTATGTGAAGTATTAAAACAGTGTCATGATTAATTAGTCATGTTTAAAGACATTTTAACCAATAGGAACCTAAATACAAAGTTAGCTTCTCTCTTACTAGGAAAGACGGAACAATCCTGTACTTTTGCATGAATCTACAAACTTCTGAACTCAGGTAAACGTGGATCTCTTCTGCTCTGCTGGCAGTTTCTCATTTGCATTAGTGCCATTTATGGTATAATAGGAACAGCAGAGCAATTGGTCATTCTTATGACTTTGCAAAGGAAGCTTTCACTCCTGGGTGATGTGATTGGAAAATGTACTCCAGGGTACATTACAAGCCCCCCTACATCTTAAGCACTGCTCATCCATCCTCACCTGGGAGCACAATGCTGGCAACTGAGTGCGTCAGGGCTGGCCCTGACAGCAGTACAACACCGTATTTCCCCTGTCATCTGGGTTTGTAGTGGGCACAGTAGGCAGGGAGTGATAGCAAGTATTTCCAGTCCAAGAATGACCAGCACCATGCAAACAAGAAAGTACAGACAAGACCAGAACGCACATCCAGGAGCTACAGGCAGGAGAATGAGCAGGAGACCAAGAAGGGACAAGGAGGGACATGGTATAAACACCAAGTTAGAGCAAAACCAGAGAAACTATTGGACTCAAACAGTATCTGGGAGTCCCCAAACATCAGAATTATCCAGACAGGAATGGTAAATGCATGAGCTGCTGTCCTTTTGGCAGTGAGGCTGTATTCCATGGCAACTAGGCAGTGGTAAGAATTCAGTTCACTGCTCATGTGAGAAGGAAATGTGAGGTAAGAAATAACTGCAGAATATAACATCTAGAACCAGAATTACATTAATTGTAGTTCAATAGTTTCCTACTGGCAGGAGAATGAAGTTAACCTGAACAAGCAGAAAAAAATATTTACATTATATTCATTAAAAAGTGAAGTGTTTCACACTCCATCTAATGGAACAAATCAACGTTTCAAACAGATTCTTAATTTAACATCCAGATTGTGCAGATGTATTCCTTTCTGAGTCAGTAAAGAGCATTGATTCTTCACAACAGTGTAGTGCCATCTTTTGGCAAACACCGGAAAATCCTGATTGCTTTAGACCTGCACAGAAAAGGGTCTCATAAGAGCCCAGTACTGTTCCAAATTGTGACAATACCAATGACAGCCAGGCCATGCCAAGAATTGCTCAAATTAAGCTAATTATACTCTCAATCAATCTCTACTTGGTACAGTGAAGAGGTTGCTAAAAATAATTATATGAAAGAAGTTCCTTTTGCATCTATCATTCTACTGCAGGAAGTAGACTCAGTACTCACACACTGCCTTGACTTGCATTCTGACCCAATTTCACTGGTGATGCAATGCTTAACAAAGTGAAACAAACCCAATTTCTCCTAAAAACTTTTCTGAATTAGCCAAACTTTGGGCAAAGAATACACCACCACCATCCCCTACACATGCTATATTCAGTCCAGGTGGGGAAAATGGGTAGTGGTCTCTACCAGGTCCTGGGTAGCTGTACCCCTCATGTGAAGGCACAGTGAGTCCCATATCAGATGTACAATCCCAGGCTGAGCTACATCATGGGACAATCACACATCTCCAACCTGGGAGCAGGGAATAGGACAGGATGCCTTCCCAGAAGACTGAGCTCACAGCAGCCAAGTGCATGACTTGTCAGCATGACATTAGACAACATGGATGGGAGACTCCAGGAAAAGTATCCCATCCTTTTGGATTTTTATTTACTACAAATTTTATAAATCCAGGAGCATCAAGCTACTAAGAAACCACTTGAAATTCAGGGAGAATTTTACTTGTTCTTCTATTTCTTAACACTGAGTAGGTGTTACCTACAGGCTTCTTGTCCCACATGGCAGCAGTTCCAATACTCTGCTACTACTACAATACTTCTGCATTCCTCCAGTGAAGACTGCATTATGCTGTTACTAGATTGCACTGTTGGTGGGTTTCATTTGAACTTTCTGAACAAGAATTGAATTTAAATATTTCTAGGGAATGAATTAACAACTCTCAGATCTCTAGCTCCACTTCAATAGCACTATTCGAAAAGACAGAGGAGTCTTGATCACATTAAAATGTTGACCCTTTCCAGAGCATTACATTTCAGTTTTCTTGTAATCAATCGCATGATTTGCCTCCCTTAGACAAAGGACAACTGAGACAAAAAGAGACTCAGAGAAACATATACCTCTTTGTGACAGGACAAAATATCTGTACAGAATGTGTTATTATCTACCTCACCATAAGTGATATTCTTTCTTTGTACTACTGACTGGATGGTTTCAATGAAAAATCTGTTTTACCTGGTGGTTGCTTGTATCAGACACTTTCACATCCAGTGATCCTGTCAGGACAGCATACCAATTCGTCCCAATGTCACCCTGACGGAATACTGGAAAGATGGAATCTTGTAAATAAGAGCTATCACTTTAAGTTTCGCAACAGTAACAAACATTTTCCCACATACTACTGCAATACTGCAGACACTGCTGGCACTATACAATTTGCCATATGAGATTACTTATTTACCATTACAGTAATATTTCCAATGACACTGGAAAGCACATATTTTAGTAAACTAGTCAATACACTATGGAAACAATGAAAGCACATAGAACTGCTTCACTCTTCTCCCCAGTTTGCTTCTGTTCTACTGTTCTCTTAGTTGATTAACCAACCAAAGAAAAAGGTTTTCTGAACAACGTCCCTTTGAAATTCATAATCTTCCAATGCAGACACAGCTACAACTGAATTCAGTAAGAGTTCTGGCTGAACAGCAACTGCAGGACTTTGATGTCCAGCCATTCCAACTGTGTGATTACAGAGCATCAAAATGCCTGTTACTCAAAGCAAACCCCAAGTGCTGCATTGTGGATTTACCTGAGGTGTTTCTGAGACTTTACTAATACCACAGGTTTTCATCAGCTATTCCCCTGTTACATTCCCATCACAGGACTACCGCTTATTTCCATCTCCGCTTCACAGACCAAGCACAGCTGTCCAGCTACATCTGGCCCATGGGCTGCCAGAGCAGGCACAGAGCTGTTGCACCCCACAGCAGTTCACAGCTCTGCAGGTCTGGCTTGTGCTATCCAGGGTGCCTGGAAACCACACGCTATCAGTGGTGTGCCTCCCTGATACACCTTTGCCCCTGACAGCACAAAGCACGGCAAAAGAGATCAATAATACATTACAGGGGAAGAATGAAGCTTAAGTCCAATGACCGGCTTGTAATCTTTCAACAGAACAGCGGCAGAGTTCTACATGCAACTGCATATACCTTGTTACCATAGATTCACTAGACGGGGCATTTGTAGAGCAAGCAGAGCTTTAGTCCTTGCCCCATGACTATGACTGTCAACATTCTATTGATTGTGCTCTCAATCTCTTAAAGACAGTCACAGCCTAACCCCCAATTTTATCTACATAAAACAGATAACAATATGAAGCTCTCTTACATGTAATTCCTTTTTCCAGATTTTCATAATATCCACAGAGACATATCTGCTGGAGAAGGTTTGGATGAAATTTCTCAAAAGCTTTCACTTCTTTCAGTCGTGTGAATATTATATCTACATCTTCACTAGAACGTTCCAAAGGCCTGCACGAAAACAAAAAACAACATTCTCAAGGGTTTTATCAGAGAAACACCCCCACCTGCATGTACCAAACTAACAAATGTTTGCATTAAATATCTCACTATAATATAAACCCATTAAAATGCATTTCACAGCTACATAATGAAACGCTTCCAAGACATCCTAACAAGTGCCCTTCATCAGCTTGAGCATGATTCTCACCATTTCAACACAGGCAGTGCTCAGAAGCCCATTTAGCACCAAAGTCCTGATGTAGCATCACTGTAACAGTATATATGATAATACAGTCCTTATCCTAAAAACCTAAGAAAGACAGTTTTAGGTTTGTAAGGGAACATTAACACACAGATGTCTAAACACACAAGTGTTCTGTGGAATCAGTGCCCAAAACAGATGTTCTCTATCTGGCTAAATGGAAAGATTTAGATACCAACAGTAACTCCTATTTCCAAGCTTCTCTTCTACATTTTATTGAATGTAAACTGACTTTCCTGTTCTCACTTGCAAGGAAGAAAGACAACTTTAGTAAGTATATTCTCTTCCCTGAAGTTACTGCCTCTTAGTGGTGGACAAATTAAATATGCAAGCAAGAATCTTAATTCTCCATTGGTAACAGTCAAGAGTTTTAATTCAAATGTTTAAAATATTTAAAATCTATGACAGTAACACCTTTTAAAAAACAAGATTTCAAGAAAAATAAAATTGTAGAACTCTCTACAACAAAGCAGCATGTAGACCAGCAGTTCAGCAGGTTCAGCAAATTGTTACATATATATGAAACTAAAGCAAATTAGGTCTGTAACACACTTTTAAAATGTGATTATCAAATGTTATGAATCAGCAGGTAAGCCAAACACTAGCTGACAGCATTAGAAAAAAAAATTTGTAACAGACTAAATGCCAACCACTAAGGACAGAAAGAAACAGAATTTTCCTAGAACATCATGCTGGATCAGATACAGAAATTATTCATGTATAAAGGCATAACAGAAAGACAGATAACTGTTAGTAATCATTAGACCTAACACTCAATTTAATGTTGCTAGTTAATTTTACTGACTCATCCTTTTAGCCAGTGGATGAGCTTATGATGAACAGAAGTCAAGTAGCTATAATGAACGAAGACTAAGTTCACAAATACGTATCTTTATCCACCTCATTGTAACACCCACAGCATAAGCACTCCTTCCAAAAGATTTTTTACAGATTCCTCTTTGAAATCAAAGACTTTAAGGAATCCGAATCTTTGTCTGAGGGAAGAAACCCAGATCCTACTTACACTGAGTTTCTGTATCTCATCTTTCTTATTAAATTATGTCTAGGAGGGATTAAATTTCTATCCTCATTTATACTCCAATTTACCCTTATTAACTACAGATGAGAATAATAATTCTCTGGTGTATGCAGTTGCTCCTACATCACAGTGACATCCTCTTACCACTTCAAACTACAATCAACTACAACAGCTCTCTTTTGAAATATTTCAAGTAAGATTTTCACCCATTTCTTTTTTTCTTGACTGTGCACTAGCTGACAAGTACTAATAAGCATTAACTCTCTTGTCAAAATCCTTTTAAGAAGATTAGGATGTGCAGCTTGCAAACAGATTTAAAATCTACTTATAGAAGATCCCTACCCAAACTACACTAACTCTTGAAACATTAACTACATAAATTTATGGACTCTCAAAAACAACAGCAAAACCCAACAAGTTAAAAAGGCGAGATCATTCTCAGAAAATCCCCTTTTCCTAGGAAAACTGTATCTGAGACTGTTTAATTCCTACAATTGCTCATAGCACTCCATTTAAATCAGTCAATTCATTTGCCTAGAACTGACTATAAGGATCTCAGTGTTTAGTGGTTTTAACAGTTTGATGCAGTCAGACATGCAAAAAAGAAACAGGATCAGCAAACAGCATGCATCAGGTTAATCAACACTGTTGTCCCAGAGCTGTTTCTGAAATGTGAGTGCAGAAACCTTTTCCATTTCTGATCCTGTCTAAAGGACAAATTTTGGGGGATTTAATTCATAGGCTGTGTAGCATTTTTTCCTGAGAGCTGCTCAAGGGATGGGGTTTCTATCTAGCTGAGAAGAAGGTGAGGGCAGAGCTCACCTCCACTGATGTGGCAAGGAGTGCCTTGTGCCAGGCAGCTGAACTGCAGGAAAACCTTTCTTCTGATGAAACTGTTTCATGGCCCCAGTAAAGTGAGTCACTATGGAAGAACGAGTATTCTCACAGATAGCTGAGCCACACTTTTTAGTTTAAACATCAGCACAGCAGTGGGAAACCAAACCCCATATATATTGGAAAAGACAAAGCTGTGTGTTCTTAGTGGCTTACTTTAGTAGACAAATGAGCTACAGCCCTTTATACTAGCAGCAGTTAGTTCCACTCAGAGTACATAAAGAGCTTTTGAAGACAGACTCACAGTCATGCTCTAAACCAAAATAGGAAAACAAACTATTAAGTAATACACATAGTAGTAATCCCAAAATTGTTATATTCCTTACACTCTTTCTTAATAGTTCATTACTGCAAGCCATTTGTTCAACAACCTTTCTTCAAAACATTACTGTGTGCAAACACACTTCTAAAAATATTTTTACTTTTTTTAGAGGGCACCCATTTTAATCCAGCACACTTGGAAACAAAGCTAGAATTTGGGAGAGGCTTTCAGGGAATGACTTAACCATTAATCAGTCTTAGAAAAGGTACATTCTCTTCCAGCTGTGTTTTACCAAAAAAGAAAAAAAAAGAAAAAAAGAAAAAGCAGCAGCCAGAAGGAATCTTAATTGCACCCCAGAATAGCAACTTCTTCCTGTGTCTCAAATCAGACACACAGGCAAACACCTAGCTCAAGATTTAGCTGTTTGGTTAAGATCATGAACTCTTATTCATAAAAATTAACTAGGATTCAAGTTGTTTGACAACAAGATGCCTTTGGATTTTTTCAGAGCTCCTGGGAAATGTCCACAATGTTTAGGAGTAAGGAACTAATTAACAATAGATGTTCCAAGCTGAGGTGGCCCTTAGTCCTTAGGAGCACGTGAAATTTTGCCTGTGTAAAACTTCAGACTGCAGTGTAACAGTGGTATAAGACACTCAAGCCCATTTCTACTTAGTGCTTATAACCTAAAGCAATGAATCTGGTTTCAAAAGCCAAGTATTACTTAGTGAGAATAATGTACCATGGCACCAATTAAATGTTTTTCCACAGGCCTGTGGAAAGCTCAGGCAAAGTTTGACTACCTTCTACAAATAATCTTTTAATAAAATTATCATCATTATAACTTGTAATTGTCATTAATTTAACATCAATTATCATTAAATTAATTTACTTATGATGCCAAATTTTGTTTTCTGTTTCCTAAGTACAAGCTGCCTAACCTGGAACAACATCAACAGGACAAGATAAATTTATTTCTTCATCACAGCTATCTTACTGTAGACTTGGTTTTAGTAGAGTATAGTTTGGAATAATAGTTAAACAGCTAATGTTATAATATAGTCCTTAGAACATTAATGATTCAATCTGTTAATTAGAAAAGCACTACTGATGGCAGATGGAGAATTATTCAAGCTTTATTTTCACTGTAGTCACACTTATAAAAGGCAATGGTATTAATCCAGAAAGGAACCATTCCCCAGAACAGCAAGATGGGCCGCAAGACTCAATCCCAAGGAATATCCCTACACCCCCAACATGGCTCCAAAAGCCTCTGGGAAGACTTTTCCAGATACCATATCAGAGTACCTAAAGTCATTTCTCTGCGATCACCACTATTGTTTGATCTCACTGAGTTTAGTCTCCCTCTGCTAAACTAGTGCTGGTGTGGATTTATTTCTGTTCTGCTCTGTCATATTGATGCTGATATGCTACTGAAGTGTCCCTTCACTGCTGATGCTGCAGTTACAATTTCGTATCCGTGAGCAGACAAAATCAAAAATCATGTTTCAGTGAGTCATCAGCTACCACTGGATTTTCTGCTAAAGCTTCTGTCCTGTACCCGTTTCTGAAATCTCAAGACCAATGCATGGAATAGGACCACAGATTAATCTAAAAGTGTGAACAACTGTATTAAATCAATTAAGATTCTTCAGCTCTCATTTGGTAGATGTATCAGCTAGAGTAAAAGCATTTTGAGGCAAGGCCTTACTTTTCTTGCAGAAAATCTATGACTCCATCCAGTGAAGCACCCCCTTCCTAGACTACCCCACCCAGTTTAAAGTATATTTCAAGTCAAACTGTACTCACATCTCATTCTCTGTAGCCAAAGTGAGAGGGGCCCTTTGAGAGTTGCAAAGCAGGGCAACCAAATAAATTATTAGAAGCTATGAAAATCAAGAGTAATTTATTTTCACCACCATACAAGCCTTTCTGCTTTGTTTAACCCCAGAATGCTTTATCCAGCTTCTTATTTATATTACTAATTTGCCTCTTCAGAGCACAGCAAGTGATTAGCTGGCAGTATCTTCTGCTTCTTCAATACAACATCACAGCATACATATACAAGTGACAGCATCAATGCTAGTTACACATTTCTATTCAATTATGTCAATAAGGCTTTTTTTAAAGGCTATTTTACCCCTACTTATTTGGATATGAAAATTTCAGGAACATATTTTATAGAGCCAAAACATCCTTCTTGAAAATCTCCTATTTCTTGACTATCCATAAAAGGTGATTATAAAGAAAATCTGCCTGAAGTCTATCCTCAAAAGGCTGTTAAGCTCAACATGAGCTGGCGGTGCTGGCAGCCCAGAAAGCCAACCACGTCCTGGGCAGGACCAAAAGCAGCATGACCAGCAGGTCCAGGGAGATAATTCTCCCCTTCTATTCTGCTCTCATGAGACCCCACATGGAGCACTGCATTCAGCTGTGAGACCCCTAACATAACAAGGACATGAACCTGGTGGAGCAAGTCCAGAAGGTGATGAGAGGGCTAGAGCTCCTCTCTTACGAACACAGGCTGAGAGAGTTGCTGTTGTTCAGCCTGGAGAAGAGAAGGCTCCAAGGAGCATTTAGAGCACCTTCCAGTACCTAAAGGGCCTGCAAGAAAGCTGGAGAGGGACAAGACATGTAGTGACAGGCCAAGGGGCAATGGTTTTAAATTGCAAGAGGGTAGGTTGAAATTAGATATTAGGAATAAATTCTTAATTCTGAGGGTGGTGAGGCACTGGAAGAGTTGCCAAGAGAGACTGTGGACGCTCCAGCCTTGGCAGCATCCACAAGGCCAGGCTGGCTGGGGCCCTGAGCAACCTGATCTAGTGGAAGCTGTCCCTGCCCATGGCAAGGGGGGGTTGGAATGAAACAATCTTTAAGGTCCCTTCCAAACCAAGCCATTCGATAATTCTCTTTTGTATTTTTAAATGCAAACTACTCAAGCTCAAAGTTCAAATACAGACAGAGGATAACTCTTACAATTCTTCACATTTGGGCAAAGTAATTCTGTTCATGTGTAGTATATATAGCTTTATAAAATAACCTATTTTGATGGTTTTAAGATTATGTATTTGAATGTCTATGTAGTATGTTATGAAAGACTTCTTAACCTAGAAGAAAGGAACAAGTTGGGAGTTTTTTAGTTTGCTTTTATAAAGTTAATCCAACTATAACCTATTACTTTCTCTGTTACCATATGTCCATTTTCTTAGGTTCTTTCTCATAGTGGGTTTGACACTTGAGAAAGAAAAACCAGAATATATGTGGTTTTACCTTCTTTGCCAAGATGCCACTAGAACCTTAAAATATTTATTTCTAGAAAACATATTCAAAAACCTGAATCCTGCTCTAACTGAAAGCACTGAATTTCCTTCCCTTGATCTTTTTAACTTTTTAAAACTGCAGTATTTCAATTCAGACAGCAATGAGCAGCCCACGAAAGATGAGCAGATGGATCTATTTCTTCCACTGGTGAGACTGTTTGTAGAAAACAGCTATGCTACTAGAACAGACAAATAAAACGAGTTCATCGCTGGGTTAAAACTGAAGCATCAATGCAAAGATGCAAAGGCAAACTCTATGAGCTGGAAACTACCAGTAGCTATTACCATGGACCATTTAGGGTATTTAATAGTACTTTAAAATATATTTGGCTGTGAAACATGGACAAGAAGACGGCACCAAGGAATGCCACTGAAACCAGGTAATTTTTCTATGCTCCCTGTACTTTCTCCTATCCTTTCCTGACATGTTGTAGGATGTAGAAAAACAGCAGTACCAATATACCATCTTCCCTTAGTGACAGTAGGACAATATTGAAACTCTCTCCTCCGGGCAGTGCTGTAAGGCTCTTTGACTTTTAATTTCTCCTTGAGAAAGGAAAGTTTAAAAGAGGAATACCAGTGATCTATCAAAGCATTTTAGACCTGTAGTAAGACATTTAAATGCTAAATATAAATGAAGTTACTTTTAATCTGAAGTAGTTTCCAGGTAAGGGTTTACGTCAATGGCAACAGAAGATAATTAACTCTCACCAAAAGGCACTTATCATTTGTTACAGTACTATTACCAAATCTGTTTTCAACAGTCACATTTCAGATCCTCTTTCCCTTGTCATGGCCTGAGGTTTTCAAACAATAATCAAATTACTATTCTTTTCTCTTGATTATCATTTTAGGAGACTTTGGGATTCCAGTTATCATTTCCTCTGACAAACAGGAAATAAAATTTTATTTAAACACTGTTCCCTAGGACTCTTACACATGCAAATCATTCTGGAGTTTAGGAAAAAAAAGGGCAACACAAGCAAAATTGCTAATGCTTAGTTTCCAATAAATCACTACTGTCACCTACACTCAGAATCCCTGGGATAATCTCTCAGGTCCTGCTACATAAGGCACAAGAAACACTGTAGAAAATCCTGATCTACGCAGGTACTGATTGACCAGCCAGTTAAATGCAGACTGACTGGCTGCCAGCTGCAGTCAGACCGAAATTGTTATAGTTGAGTTCTGTCTTCTTCAGTGAGGGCCAGGAGAAGGCAAATACAGGGGAGTCTCCTTTACCTGCCTCATTATCATATTATTCAATTAACTCAGTTTGGTCAATGCACAATGAAAAATTATTGCAGACTTAAACAGAGCAATCATGTGCACTTCATTTCTTTACATACCCCGACCTTATGCATCCTTCCAAAAGGTCAATTTTTACATCTGTATATACAGTGGAATGGCAAAAGATATATTTATTAAGTAATTATATTCATAAAGACTTAGCTCAAGTTAAAAATATACTACCATAGAACAAAATAGCTCTAGTAGGAAAAGGATTCTTTTTCACCTTCACATGCTGTCTAGAAAGACAGAATATTTCAAGAGAAATAAAAATGCACAGTTATGGTCTTTCATTTATGAAAATTTTTACACACTGTGCATGCTTTGCTACCAAGATGTGACTAAATCTTATAGAATTAACCCTCCAAATTTCATAAACAAACTGGAGCTCAGGACAGTTAAAATTCCATTTGACAGAAGTAAATCCAAATGAAATTACATTAACCAGCACTGTAGCTTCATAATAAACATTTAAAGCACTTTAATATGAAGAGAGACTCTGAGATACACTGCAAATGAAATTTGTAATTGAACAATATGCACAAGTGATGATATCCCTCGATCCAAACTCTGACCACCACTACTCACCAATAACACCACGCCAAATGCGCCTTTGCTGATTTACGATCTGCATTGTTACAGCTAATGAAAATTTAAAACTTACAGCAACAATGAAATAAGTTTTACAGATTTACATTGGTACACATATTGACAACTGACAAATTCAAAGATGAATTTGAGTGTCAGTTTAGGAAACATTCACAGATATTGATAAAACAGCAGAAACAGTAATTGATCATGCCAAATAAAGTGCAGAAAATACTAACAGCACAAAGAAAGTATCATTAGAATTATAAGCTTTGTTAAATGCAGCAAATTGTAAGATGCAGACAAAAATACATGTCATGCTGGACAAGAAAAATACTTGTATTTGGAAAAAATCTGGTGAATACCTGACTTTGGGGCACAATTTCAACTAGCCATCTTGTAGGTTTTTTATTCCTTTGCTGGAATATGGAGTTTTTAATAAAAGAAATTTAATCTGCTCAGAGTATAGGATTTTAGAGATCAAATCCTAACAACATATCAGCAAGAACTCAGGCAATGAGAGTTTAGACACGTTTCCAGTATCATCTGGTGAAAGAGAAAACCTACAGTTGCACAAGTAGCATACCAATCATGCAGCCACTTCACAAGACTACCAACTAAATTTGAATATATCATGTCCTAACAGGCATGTACACATACTGCCTTGCTC
This sequence comes from Acanthornis magna, assembly GCA_036785705.1. Lineage (NCBI taxonomy): Eukaryota > Metazoa > Chordata > Aves > Passeriformes > Acanthizidae > Acanthornis > Acanthornis magna. Next base: position 13,505,431 of record JAWUZG010000012.1, read on the forward strand.
TGGTGGGCTATGACAATGTTTACACATGATGGGATAATCACTTTCTCTTCCTCTTAATACCTGTCCATGCCACAAGTGTGTAACTTACTGCAATCACATGTAAAAAATGGAAGCTGATAGTGGAAATGCCTAAGCCAGAGAGCAAAGACTAAAACAGCTTGAATTTGTTTAAAATACAACTCCTGCTCTCACTAGGATTTAATCTGAATTCACATATTCGATAAAATGCACAGACCTACAAGCTTAACAATTATTTTGGTTTCTCTAAGAAAGTATGGAAAGGAAAAGGGCTTTTTTATTATTCATCAAAGATTACACCTTTGTACTGGACTAGAAAATTAGTTGCATGACGTGGAAAGATAAATTTGTTATTCATCACTCTCAGAAGACTGCACCGTCACACGTGTGCTAGAAAGCACTTAGGCTATGTCTATACAGCTCTGTCTCTGAGTTTCCACATCCACTGCAGTGCCTTCTGCTGATATATCCCCACACAGACTTGATCCAAGCATATACCAGCTTAGTCACACGCTATAGAGAGAAAACACGAAGCACACAAGCCAACCGGAACTGCAGTGCATGCAGTGTATGTCCATGCATTTGTTCAGATCCAAACTATGTGAAAACGGTGATATTCCTGTGCATTTGCTACAAATAAAAAGCAAAGGAGAAATTTATACAGAAGACAGTGTAAGTTTTACCAATTGCACAAAAATATATTTTAAAATAAAATGGCATCATACATCAACTCTATTCATAATACTGTCTGATTATAAATCTATATCCCATCATCTTTGACATAATTAAAAGTTACAGAGGATGACAAGCATTTTCTCTATTTATTTTACAATTTTTCAGAATATCAGTTCTTTATGCTGGCCTATCTGTATGCCCACAAGAGATCCCTTGTTAACTACTGAGCAAACAAAGCTTGCATCTCAAATACATGTTACACCAAACTAAAAAAAACAAATCCTGATTCAAATATGCTGCTGTTACCTTATGTAGCTTCAATCTGAATTTACATTCAAATCTGCGAGAGAAACAGGTCTGAGATACTACCCAGTATGCATTATTTCAGTTTTGTTAGACATATATGATGCAAGACTAACAAGGATGACAAGGTTATAAAGGCTCAATATGTACAATATGTCCTTGAAAGTCCATTCCTACTTAAATAATTTATAAATTGTTGGGCAAAGATTGTAACATTCTTAGCACAACAGGCTCGTGAAGTGAGATGCTTTGCCCTGTGATGTGTTTCTCCCGTCTGCTAAGGCACTGAAGGTTACATTTAATTCAGAGAAAAACACAGAATGCCACAGGCAGGTATGAAATCCTGGGATCTCTAGCAGTTATGCATGCTACACATCACTAAAAAGTTTGCATCTGAATCCAATTAAAACAATTAACTGAATTAATACATGTGATCAGGTTTAGAGAAATAATGGTTATGTATAAAATACTTTGTCTACTATTCGGTAAAGATATGTCAACATGGAAATTTCCTGGTTAGATGGTTTTTGGTGTGCAAGAACACATGAGAATAGAGAAGACATTCCTAAGTTAACTGTACAAATATGCGTAAATCAGTGACCATTTTTTAATTCTGTGTAGACCAGACATACAGAAAAGTGCTAAGACCACAGGGATACTTCTCCCCAAGAAATCAGTGGTAAGGCAACTATTTACTTCAAATGTAAAAGGTCTGGTTTCCTTAACAGAAAAATTATTTACATCTTCAGGTATAACAAGGATGTACAGTTGCTCACTGCTGATCCACTCTCTCTCTCCTGCAAAAATAAAATATTCTTGACAGAGCACAGTGTTCTGAAATTTTCCTTACCTTTACACTTGTGACTTATATATAAATACTGTCCTACGTATTTGATTTTTAAGTATGGATTTTTGACTTTTGTAGCTAATAACTACACATGGAAGCTGCATGGACAAAGCACTGATAATCCCAGTCCGCAGTACCATACATAGTATTTACATTTCTCCTGTAACATTTTGGCAGTTTTTCATTTTCATATGTGCTCTCATTTTAAATGTTAGAAGTTCCACTTTGACACATGATTTGGGGAAACACCTGAAGAACATATACATAATTCCTACACATAAGGTGTTTTGCTATTTCCATTTAGAATTCTTTTTTTTCCCCACATAATTATATAGGATAATCCGTATTACGTGTTATTTTAATTGTCTTTGTTGAGGCTCACTTAATATTCTAAAGCATACCAGTTTTAGAACTGTCTTCCTCCTGGAAATACATTAACAGAAACAGAATAAAACTATTTATTATTTAATAGAAACACATGGTACTCTACAGAGAATTGACTCATTAAATGATCCTATGTTTACAGAATTCACACCTAGCATAGAAAATGCTATACAGTTTTTAAAAGGCTTTTAAAATACATAGAAATCAATAATAATTCAAATGAGTACACTGATAAGATTATCTATAGAAAATACACTTTAGAAATATAAGTGCATAAGTTAATTTAAAATGCTTTATCTAATAATACTTGTATTTTTCTAGTACTTTTCCAAAATGGCTTTAACTACATTTTTAGGCGGAAAAACAGAATAAAATGCATAAATTTACCTGCTATGATCACAAAGCAGAGCATAGCAGAGAACAGGAAAAAACCTACGATCTTTCATGGTATGGGTTTGTCCTACATACAGACTGCCTTCTGGGAAAGGGTAAGGCATAATTCTTAAGAGCACTTGGAACTGATTCTTTCCACACAACAAATTGGTACTACTAGCTTAATCCAAATAACAAAAAGTGAAGAAAAGGTTTCACCTTAATAGCTCTAATGAAATCTGTGTTACAGAAATGGTCAGCATATTAATTTTCATACAAAATAATGACAGAGATTCCTAAATGAAATGCCTCACATATGTTTCCTCAATACATCATCTACTCCCCAAGGCTGTGTACTTCATTAAGCCCTGAATTTTAGTTTACAATTTAGATCTCACCATGTATTGCATTTAGGAAAACAGAAATGACAGAATTACCTATCTAAAAGTACTGAGGCTCATACTCACCTTCACACCCACTCAATGTCAGTTTACAGACAGGCCTCCCTTTGGTTTTTAGATGGCCAAATTGCCATCAACAGCTCTGTTCGTATTTCCATTAAGAGTGCTTTCAACATTTCTTCACATTGTTTGACCTTTAAGAAGTTAGTCTTGTCTAAAGTCACATGTTACAGAGGGGGATCACTATCTGTGGTAGGTGTCTAGATCCAAAGTTTCATTAACTAGGGTTTGCTACCTGGACTGTTAAGGAAGATGTAATCAGAGCTGCAGTCCTACCAGATTAGGAGGTTACCTGGAAAGGGGAGAAACCATGAGAAGGGGAAGGTTCATTCTATGTGCACAATCCACTGCACAGCCCCAAACGGTACCACCTGTCAAAAGCTGGCTCACAATGCCCAGCAAACTCCCATACACAACCTAAGGGAATTCTCTCCAACAGCTGTGTTTTGTGCCGCATAGAGTACCTATGGTCCACATTTTTGTTAACTATTTCCCTAGATTACAGAACATACAGTGAGTGTTCAGACATCAAACGACTTCTGAACTAATCCAGGAATCCAGGAAGGTACCAATACAGCCAAGGGCGTTCAAACCACCCACCAGGCAACTAGACATTGCGAGACTTTGGGCTGCAACACCGGAGGGAAAGCATCCCAAAGAATTTTTTTTTTTTTTTCTTAATAATAATTTGCCCGTATTTTTGGCAGTGCGCTCACCACCTCTGAGCACACGTCAGCCGGCCGTGCCTCCCACCCACACGATGCCACCGCCCGCCTGCACCTGACCCGCAGCCGGGGGACAACCGCGGGCCCCGGGGCACCGCAGCAGGGACAGAGGGAGCTGTCCTTTCCCGCCCGCCCTGCGACGATGCTGGGCGGGGGCTGTGCAGCGGCTGGGGCGAGGCGGGGGCGGTGTGCTGAGGGGAGGCGAGGCAGCGGCCGGTGCGCTGGGGCGCCGTGAGGGCAGGCGGGGGGCGGGCTAGGGCAGAACGCAGCGGGTGTGCCATGGCCGGCACGGCGGGTCCCCGGCCGGCAGCCCCAGGCCCTCTCCGCGCCCGGAGCTCCCCCTCCTCCGCCACGTGCAGCATTTTCCCGGAGGGGAGCAGCAATCCCCGTGGGGACTGCCCGTCCCCTCCGCTGCCCGGGGCATTTCCAGCCCCCATCCTTGCCCGCCGCCCTGGCTCCCCACAGGCGTTTTGCTTCCCACCTGCACGCTCCTTATGTAAGGCAGGATCTGCTGGAGAGCGGGGATGGGGGGTGTCAGCGCGCGCACACACACATGCATATCCATGCATTCACACAGCATCCCTCCGCAGCCGCTCCTCTGAAGATGCCGATACCTTTTATCCAGGCAGGCGATCCACTCGCCGGAGGACGCGGAATGGGAGGCGTGAGCGGCGACCATGTTGGACCGGGATCAGGTTGTCGCGCACCCGGCTGGCGGCGGCTCCCCCCGCCCGCGCGCCGGTCGGTCCGTCCGTCCGTCCGTCCTCGCTCCCGCCCTCGCTCGCTCCCTCCCTGCGCACTCGGCGCGATGGGCTCGCCCAGGCCCCGCCGCAGCGGCGGAGCGGGTCCGCCTGCCGCCCTCACGCCTCCGCCCGCGCCCGTGCTGCGACCTGCGGCCGCCGAGATACCCCGGCCCTGCTTCAGCGCAGCCAGCAGGGAGCGGCCCGGGGAGGGGGCGGAAAGAAGTCACTCCCCTTCTAAAAGGTGTTGTGCCCCTCAGGCTTTCGCGAGCTCCTCCGTGCCCACACTTGAACCCAGCCTACTGATTCCTGCCCTTGCTTCATCAGAGATGTCCTTGACTGGGTTTGGAATGGGGGGGCAGTAGAAGCTTTTTAAATGAAATAAGCAGCTCAGGAGTATTTTAGCAGCACTCCAGAGCACTATGTGTCTGTGTCGTCGTCGTCCTGCCCCCCCCAGTAAATGCACAGTGGATGACTGAAAGAAAGGTGCAGTCCACATTTCAAGATTTTTCCTGGAGCCTTCTTCCAGTCTAGTGTCCATGCTGTCGTCGCCCATTAAACTGTGTGCTAAAGCTTCCCGTTTCTTGGAGGTGAAAAATTATCTGGGCAGTACAGCCTGCGGATAGGAGTTGGCTCTTGGAAGGAACCCAACACATAGCAGGAGAAAGGTGAGTCTAGTGTACAGAGAAACACACCCGCACCCTTCTGTTGTGCTGGTGTGGCCTGCAAGGTGCAGGGGTTTTAATGATACTAATGTATACATGATTTTAAAACTGATGAGCAGAGGAAGGAATGCAGAGCAGCAGGTCTCCCTGATTTTCAAATTGTATGTTAAATATTTTCTATTACATATTTTCTGTAAAATGTTTCAGGTTCTAAGTAATCAGTGTATGACCATAAGCTTCCACTTAGTCAACACAAATTGCCCTGAGTACCTTGTGAGAAGGGTAGGAAGCTATACAAATCTCAGCAGGATGTTTGCGGTTACATGTAGGTGATAGCAAAGTAAAACTCAAACTATGCCTTCCTTCAGGTTCATAACTCCTCTCTGCTCTACAGTGTGGGGACAAATTATCAATTCAAATGGTGATCATCTGCCAATGCCTTTCAGACTTCTCCGTGGGCTATCTTCTCTGCCCTCTGTTCAATTTCTTTGGCTGTACCAAGTAATTTTCTTAAATACATGTGCTACTTCACATTTCACATCTGCCTTTTAGTTGGCTGTGTTGGTGCCACAGCTTCTTTAGCACTTTAACAGAAATGTTAACATTGGGATACTGACTAGTATGATGAAAAATCTAAGGAAATGTATCTAAAGATCCTTTTTGCTAAATGCATACAGCTAAGAAATTGGCATAGCAGAGGAGAATGCCACAAAAGGCAATTCTTTCATTTTGCCTCAAAAAAAAAAATAAAAAAAAATTAAAGTGCATGCCAGAGGAATAGAAGAAGCTGCCAGTCAGTGAGATCAAAGCTGCAGCTCTTCCTTTGCTATCGTCCATGGGGGGAAAAAAAGAGAATTTTTGCATCTAAGCAATCAGTCTATGCGAGGAAAATCAATGCTATTCATTTGTCAATAAGCAAGTGTTTGAGAGCCAATAGAACAAGAACTTGAAAGGCAAAAAACTCTCCCAATCAAATCAATGATTTATAACACAGTATGTACCTTACAGATGAATCAATAAAACTCGCTAGTTTTGTAGTCCCATTATAAAATATTCATCATCTAATTCCATGTAATTACGGTTTTCCTTGCAGAGCACTCACACGTGGCAGCCCTTTCTCCGCAGTTTCCGCTGCGCTAGATGCCGTTTCCCGGTGAGTGGCGCCAGGCCCGGGAAGGCCCGCGGCAGCGGCTCCCCGCCGCAGGTCGCTGTGTGCGGCGCCGAGCTGCCCGAGGCGCACGGCCCCGCGCACGGCCCCGCGCCCGGCAGCGCGCGCGGGCTCGCGGGCCGCTCCGCCCGCCAGAGGGCAGCCGAGCCCGCCGCGCCGCGCGCCCCAGCGGCGCCGCCTTCGGAAGCGGGGCTGGCAGGAAACGGCCTGAGCGTGGGCAGCGGGGCTTGTGGAATGAATTCCAGCAGTGCGCTGCTGGAAACCTGTGTCAGTGCCCACGAGCCTACCCCTGAGCAAGCAACGTCCCTGCCCTGGGACGGCTCGCTGCAGTTACCAGTACTTCCGATTCCAAGGAATGCGGTGCGTGTCGGCAAAAAGGGGATGTTGCTCACCTGCTTGGCTGCGGGCAGACACCACTCAGAGATAGGTATCTTTTTGTGGAGTAACCATGAAACGAGACTGTAATACTTTGTGGATTGTGTAAGCCAGACATGCTCAGAGTGGGCTAGGAGCTTTGCCTGCATCCATACTTCGTTCGGAAGTGTCCCAATTAGAGAGCAATGAGGGCAAGGCAGCTAAAATTAACTCGGGCATTTGTATTATGAGTGATCATGTAGCTTTCTGATTAAGACACGAGTGAAACTTCTCAGAGAAATTATACAGCAGGGAATAAATACTTGAGTAGTTTAGTTGACCCATGTCAACCAAAGGGTCTCCACACTGCACAGAAATGTCTGGAGCTCCTGACTATTGAAATCAGAAATCCCTGACCCCAGGACAGTACATGTTCTCTTGAAATAAAAGGTACCAAATAAGCGTTATGTATCTCACATGACGAGTCAAATAGAATGCAGATTATCCTGTGACTCTTAAGAATTCAGACCATAACAAGCCTAGGAGACATAATTTTAGAGTACTGGCCGTATGTTAATGGGATCAAGTGCCCATTTGCTTGTGAGAACATATACTAGAAAGAAAATGCTAAAGCACACTTCATTAGTTGATACTCTGTACCTCCTCCTGCTGCCTCACAGTGCCCATTCATTACTTTTCTAAGCTATACACTTGTATGAAAAAAAGATGACCCAAAAGATATTTGAGATTTAATTTCTCCTTATTGAACAGAAGACTAATGGGACTTTTTAGAATCTGATTTGTGAGATGTGATTATGCAGCCAAAAAATTCAAATGGCAGCTGCTTTCAAAGGAGATTGCTGCTGGGAAATGGAGAATTGCCCGCTGAGGTACGTGAAAGATCAACTGGCCTTCTAAGTTTCCACAGTTTACGAAGCAGTGACAGGGCTATGCTCTTAAGAAGCTCTTAAACCACAGAAAACAAGAAATCAGCCACCCTTCAAGTTATCCCATGCCTGTAAGAATAAGAGGTCAAATGTGTAGGGTCCAAACTGCTATTTGCATTATGGGACATAAAGCAAATCATGTTGAATTTTGTACTTTGACTATTTCTTTGCTTTTTCTGGCCAGTACAAATACTCATTCCCTCACTTTTACTCAAAGACAGCCAATGAGAGCTTGTTAAAATCTTCCAGAAAAAAATCAGTTCTCTTCAAATAGAAGCTTGTTATGAATAACTTGAACCAAAAGACTAAATCATAGGTGTTAGAGGTTGAAAAAAAATTACTTACTATATTTATTAAGATTACACAGTAATAGGGTACAAAGGAGAGCTACTGTGGAAAACTCTTTATACCACTAATTATTCCAAAAGCTTCAATGAGTTTCAAGTAATTGCAGTAATAACTTCACTTTAGCTGATTTTAAGCATGTTTTGAATTGTTACATGGAATCCAATTTCAATACTACAAGTCCAGAAATTCTACTTCAAGCAATAGTTTAAATTCATATATCACGCAGAAGTCTTGGAAGCAAGATCGAGACTGACAGAACTGTGATCCATGTTTAGAACACAGCAATGCCACTTTCGGTAGGGTTAGGGTTGTGGGAACCAAAATGTGTTATCAGTTGTACACACACAACACCTACAGACTTCAAAGGAGTAATCAGCCTGTAGTGGAATAAAAACAGAGAAACCTGCATGTGAGTTCTTTCAGGATTTGTATGCTGTGTGGGCTGCAAAAGATGTGATGATGTACAAACTTTAAACCAATGCATGTTTCAATAAAACTGCCCCGTAAGGAAACATATTGATTCTCTTCTTCAATGCTAATTTTTAAGCTCAGCATACAGTAACATAGCAAGAGAGTTTCAGAACAAGTAAGGACTTCCTTTCTTTCCTGCATCATTCTGTGCTCTATATTTTTCTTGTTCCTGTCCTCTTCACTAATTCAGGATAACTCCCCAGTTATTTCACAGGAAAGTCTATTGAAATAAATAAACAAGTTCTAACTTAGCCACAAGAGTATTGTAAAGATAATTAGATGGTGAAGTATAGTTCTTTGAAGAGGCAATGCTTTACATAAATGTTAATTTATTTGTGTTTAGATTTATGGACACATCAGCATACTGTGTTAAAACAAAATTTTGTATGCAGAACCCAGGACGACATAAGGAATTTCAAGGTGATAAATATCAGTGAAGTACTTTGCAGTTGCCTAAGATACAAGGCAGGCTGGGACTCAGACTGTGCTATGTCCCTTTTCAGTGCAATATTTGCGAGACAGTAGAACTCGGTGCCCCACTAGACCCACACAGCCTGCTCCTTATTCTGGGAGTACAGGGCAGATACATCAGTGCTTCCTAACAGCCCCAACAGCCCCATTCCTAACAGAATCAAACTGATCAGCAGGGGCTGAATCACAGACATGGTGAAGAAGGTCTGGCTTTGTGCCCGGTCATAGGAATAGGATTCATGAAGTGCTAGGCTGGCTCTCCACATACCCACAAGAGCCTGACAGGTTATTTCAGTTCCTCACTGCCTGAACGCAGCTGTGCTGCTTCTGGGCCTGACCCTACAAGTGTTCGTTTATAACACAAAGCATGCACTTGGAAACTCCAGTGTGCCTTATCCACACTGCATTGTCAGCTCAAATGTCTCACTTTTTCTGGAACATACTTATCTTATCATGGCTAATGGAATTAATTATTAGATTGTAATTATTCACTCATTCTTCCATCCTAAGTACAAAGGCAGATGAAAGTTCTTATTGTCTGTATGTCTAGTTCCATATTCCTTTATCCTTCCTTGCTGGTTTTGCTCTATTTCAAAAATCATAGATTTTCATCAAAGGCTGAGAGAAAAGATGGTTTTGCTTAGCTGCAAAGCCAGATGAGCATATTTTAACTCTTCAGGCCAGGTTTTATCTTCACAACTTGGTGTCAGCTCTCTGCTAGATACGGATGGATATACTGGGCAGCAAGAGCCCAGTATGGCTCTAGTTCATGGTCCGCCTCTAAATTTGCTACAGATGCTATTGAAACCATTTGACTATTATTATTTATTATTATGAAATACCTAGTTTTCATCATTTTACTATGTGGAGTCTGAGGGAAAGCCTGTGAATTTCTAGGAGCAAGGTACTTAATTAAATAACCTTGTGGTTTCTATGTCCTCACAGATGATACCTCAGCAAGAAAATTTGTAATATGTATAAGGTTGTCCTCCTTAGGACCCTTATTTTCATAATACCAATCTTTTCAGACTAAATTCAAATAGATACTATTTTCAACATTGCTTGATTACTATAGGAGATTTATTTTTCCTGGTCTGTTCCTCATTTCTCCTAGCAATCAGTTCCAGAAATTAAATATATCTATTTTTATTTTTTTTCTCAATTGTATTTTTGTATTGAATGCATGGACTATTAAAAAACAAAGTTCTTATACAATGTCAAGACTCTGATGCAATATTGAGATACTTTTATTTATGTATATGTATTATTCACAAGATATGGGACACGAAATCATTTGACTGCACTCTCTCAGAGCTCCTTCGTGATAATTCACAAAACAGCCTCTCAGTAGTAGATGCATTTATGTGAGTACCACACCTCCCCTTTGAATCTGAGGTTTTCAAGGGCAGAAGGTACGTGGTACTTAGATTCCAGGCAAATAAAATTCCTCTCATGTGGGTGAAAGGTGACTTCAATAGCCTTCCTGCTCTACCTCCCAGTGCCTAAGCTGTCACACTGATTCCTTTTTTGCAAAACTGAGACCTGTAAAACATTATACATGTCACAAAATAAGCACTCCTGAAAGGCTTTGTGAATTAGTCCTAAATAACTAGGACATGTAATTTAATTAGACTTTATATGCAATAATGACTTGTGATCTGCAGTGAATAAAGAAACAAGTATTTTAATTATTGTCTGAAAATACTTTCGGTCAAAAAGACACACTACTATGAGTACAATTCAGATCAAATTCACAAATTATTCTAGTGTAAGCAATAATTTCAGAAAAACATGGAATGAAAGTCCAGGACATTTAATAAGTCTGAGATTGTCCTTTTTGCATAGGTGTTCTTCACTACTCTAAGAACAGGACTGTAATTGGCATCACCGAAATACTGTAATGAAAGCATTCAGAGCTTTATGTTTTCTTGTACAATGCGATAGGGTCTACTATAGGTAAAGATCATATGTGGCACACATTTGCACTTGACAACACATTTATATAGTAATTCATCGTGCTGCTATTCTATTCATCACAATAGAGTAAACAAGTTAATTCTTTCTGCCACATTTGGTTCACAGGATTCCAGATTTAATTTTTCTAAGAGCCTGCTGGGGGCACCAACACATGCCATAAAAATCAAATTATGAAATTAGGCAAATGAAAAAAGAAAGACAAATTTAGTAATTTATTTATATGGTATTAATCACACAGTACACCTCAGGTTATATGTAATGTTTATAGTCTCCTTTTCACAGCTTTGAAAATACACCTACAATGAATTTGCTTGCAGGCTTATAGTCGCAAATAATTCACACCAAGAATGACCTTAATAAAGCATAGGCATCTCTAATAATCTATTCTGGCTGAGAGAAAAAAGGCGAACCAATTGGTAAGTGGGAAAAGAAACTGCCTTGACTGTGGGCTGCATCCTGGCTGGTACAGGCAGGTGGCCTTTGTGGGTTCAAAACCAGACTGTTGAATTGTGTAGCAGCAAACGCAGCTACAGCAGCCGCATTGTTAAATAGCAATTGTGAGGTGCTACCTCATGCATGTAAAAACAACAGGATGAGACCCGTATGGATTAAAAATGTGTTAATGACACCACAGAAGCATAAATCCAATAATTACCTAGTTTGAAGCATGGGGTTTTTTCACATATAAGTTAAATTGTTTCTAGAGAAAAGTTACACAAATCTGAAAGCTTTAAGGAGAGCCTGGACAACGTACAATAAGTTTTTACAGAAATGCTGTTTTCTTTAGTTCTCTGATTTTCCTGATGGAAGAAAGTCTCCACATTTCAGATTCTCCCTTGTCCCCTGAAAGTAGCAATGTTCATGCCTAGCAGCAGCTTTCAAATTATCTTGAAGTGCCCATTTTTCTAATGCTTCTTAAGATGGAAAAGACAGATAAGCAAAAGCTAAGAATAAAAGCAAATGAGAGGCCTGCACAAAAAGAGGGAAAGAGGTGAGCATCAGACTGGAAAGAGATTGCTGGGTCAGAAGTGCATTGACTTCAAATTTGTACAGGATCTGAGTTTCTCAAGCACTGTGGAGAAGAATCTGGTTGAGAAAATTCAGTGCAAATAAAGAAATTAAATGAAGTTACCGACAGGAAACTAACAGGAGACAAAGACCTCTTAGACACTAAGCAAAAGAAACTGGGCTTGTAGGAACAGCCAAGAAATGCAGTGAGGAAGTACCTCCTCAGTGATGTAATGGCTCATCAACTATCTGGTATTTGGAAGTGCTCCTGAAAAGAGAAAGAGAAGTGACAAAATATTGTGCAATTGCCAGCAGCTTTTGTTATCCTCCCATAGGCACAACTTGCTCCTGACCAGGCGGAGTTTCATTGCATATTAACATTTTTTGACATTTTGATTTTTGTCTTCTTGTTCTAGTCAATGTAACCTGTTCCATTATTCAGTCACTTTTATAGTTGGTTTTAGGTATTTTTTTTCAAGTTTAAGTGAAATTCGCTATACTTCAGTTTGTGCCTGTTGTCTCTTGTTCTTTCTCTGGACATCCCTGAGAGGCATCTGCCTTCATCTTTGTCTCTAGCCTCTAAGTCCATCCTACTGCCTCATATGGAAAGAAGGAATAACAGTGATGACTCTGTATTTCCTAGCACTGTTGAGAACATTTTTTATATTTGAAAAGCACCTTGATTCTACAGTGATGAGGACAGAGAAAAGTACATGGATATCATTCACCTTGTGGTCACAATGAGTTCTGAACAGATGATGTTAAATGAAACAAAACACATAAGCTACATAGAGAAAAAACGTTCACTGGGGAAGTGTAGTCCTTTTGCTCACTGCATTGGAGAAGCATCAGCATGAAAAAAACGGGAATCTGATCATAAATAACAAGTTTGCTGTGGATAATTTTAATCCAGTCATTTCTAGATTTTGAGTGCTTGACTTAGCAATTTTAATATTGTTCAGATACACATACGTGACAAAAATAGTGGCCAGCCTTACCTACTGCATGTGAATATTTCCTCTAGTAACTTACTGGGTGCCTCGGAGGGCTGGGATGGAAGAGGATCTCTGGGGACAGGTCACTGCAGGATTCCCTGTGATCCTTTTACTTCACTGTGGGACGGGAAGAGCTAGTTCTCAGTGCAGCCCAGCACTATTGCCCTCAGAAGACCTTCCTGGCATGCATACAGCCCTCAGTGGATATTCAGAATATCCAACAGCCTTGATGTTGTCACAGTCCCCAGGGATGATTATGTGACACAGCCCCATTATAAGGGCTAAAACTGGTCCATCGATGAGCCATGTGCACATCAAAAATGTTGTCAACCCTAGATATTTTTTAGAAGCACATGCACCCATCCTTCTCCTTTTCCTCCTTAGCAGACTTCCAGAAAGAGAAGGTCATAGAAGTACTGATGTTTGCTCTGCTTAGTAATTTAGTCCCTCAAAATAGCAGTACTTTGTTAGCACGCCTTTGCCAAAACAGTTTCTAAACAATGTAACTAAAAGGTTTGAGGAGTTTTGTAATGTTTATGCTTTTTACACAGCCTGATATGTTTTCTGGGGTGAAATCAGTGTGGATTGGGGATACAAATTCTGCTTGTCTTTCTTCATGGTTCCAGGAAACCTCAAAAATGCAAAGCCCTGATTCACTTATATTTTTCATCTTTTCCAGGTTTACTTACATAGAAAATGTTAGGTTTTCAGTTAAAGTTTTTGAATTTTGAGTGATGTACAGTGTATAAACACACATTGTCTCTGACTAACCAATCTCATTTCACTTTGGCAGAGGGACTGATTTATTCTAGGCTTTCTTTTCTCTGAAAGAGATGACATTACAGGATACTTTTATTGAAAAGATAGTACACAAATCCACCAAAAATTCTTCAGTTAATGTTTTCTAGTAGATAAACCAGGGAAATATGCAAATTGTACAAAATTCTTTCCTTAAGGCATTTTTATTTTTGCCTTCAATAAGCCTAGAAATATTATGTCACCTTATTATAGTCTTGTAAAACATTTAGTTATTTGAAACTAACATAGTTCTGGGAAAGAAAATCATGAGGATAGCATGCCACTGTCCAATTACAGCAATATATGTATTGAAGTAAAAATATTTAAACAGATGTTATAAAAGACTCTATTTCCATTGTATAGCATAGGCACATCTGCTGTACTTTAAATACTTCTTATCCGTGCCAAAGAAATACTGTGAAGAGAAGATGCCTTTTCTTGTGCTTTTCCTTTGAGTTTACCCTATGTGAATGTGGAAAGAGTCTTTTCAGTAGGAAAAAAGGCATTGATTGTGATCACAAAATTTTGCATTTGCACTGCAGCTGCCATTTGTGACTAGTATGGAAATCAAGTCCTGGCTCTTGTTTTCTGGCCTCTTTTAAAAACCTTGAATATTGCTCAAATAGTACTGGGCAGGAAGGAAAGGAGGGACAGCATTGTGCAAGACTAGACTAATATAAAAATGCTGCAGTGCTACACTCACTTCCTTCCAAATAATTTTCAGGCATTAGCTTATTGGTATTGTTCTTTACAAAGAAAATACTTGATGTCACAGTATTATCACCAGTGATGAAGTGCACCTACGCTGATGTTTATAATATAACTTTGTTTTGGGGACGTTCTTGAGTTTTAGTATTAAGGCCTTGAGCACATACAAATCCCAGACTTAGACGGTAGTGGAGTGGTGGCTTTAGAGTAGTAACTTTAATTACTTATAAGGTAAGGCTCTTACACTTGCTCACTGGTGAGTCTGGAAGACTTAATACAGTTATATTTAGCAGCGATATTTAGTGAGAAACATCCACCACTACCGACTATGTACTTTACTAATGCAATAGTCTCAGAATTACAGAGCACTCCAACAGGCAGTCTTCTTTCTTTGAGCTGCTTCTGTTATAAACCCATTACACATTCCCAGTTGACACAGATACCCAGTCTCGTATTTTGACCATATAAGTTTATCCATAAGATATTATTTAAAACTAAGGGATGGATGGGGCACAGGAAGAAAAGCTTGAAAGCTTCTATTTTATATAGATTCTTCCAGGAAGCAAGCATGCAGGAGCAGCCTGACAGGGGATCCACACCAAGCTAGCGGCACTGCTTGCATACAGTACAAAGAGCCCAAGAAAAAGCCTCAGGGACATAGAGGTTTTGCCATTAACTCGAGTGAGATTGGAGTAGGAGTGGAATACAGATATTAAACTCATGGATGTTATGCAGAAATGTACAGATTCTGTCAACCATAAACTTAGGACATAGAGACAACTTTACTCATCAGTATCCCACGTGGGGTTTTGGAGAAAGTGGGATAAAATCTTCAATCCATCACCTTAAGACTGCTGGGTACAAAATGTCCAAACACATTTGCTTTAGGTACAAAAATTGCCAGCATTTTGTTAAACTATTAACAAGCATTCCAAGAGTACTAATGTGCTTGGTATAAATCATACTGGTGCATGATGCTTTTGCACTTGCAACTGCTAGAACATGAAATCAGATTAACTAATATGATGCTCTAGTGTACTTTACATGTTCAATTATCTCAAAAGCACAGTTTATGAAAATTATGCCCAGTTTCTGGCAGAATAATATTTTATGCCATAGCAGACACCTCAAATATAAGACACTACACAAAAGGAATTTGAAAGTAATGGTTTTGTGCTTTACTTGTCTTCATTTGTAGTGCAAGAAGCTTATGAGATTTGTATGTCTTCTGATAATACTTTCCTTCTGCTTCCTTTAAATTGTTACTGTGCCTTAATTTAGACTATTGCCTTATGCTCTTGGCATTTTTGTTTTTCTAATTTTAGTTTTAACCAAAATCACTGATCTCCTCTTGGTGCAAAAAGTAGGATTTGTATGTAATCTTAACAACAGCTTTTTAGATTTCTCATAAATAAGAAAGAAACTGTATGTGAATTAATTTGGAAGTATGACCAAGTGACCTTATCAGCAATCTGGCCCTTTGTAGAAAAATCATTATTATTATTATTCTCAATGTTTTTGCTGTTTAGTAGTCCACTGCAAGAAACAGAACTGTTCCCTCTGTTTGTCAGTGCAAAGTGAATACCTGCTACCTTCTCCAACATTACCATAAAAATAATTTGCGAAGTGAATTGCATTCATCAGTGTTCATGATCCATGCTTTAATTCTTCTCTCTATGAATATCATTAAATTTTACTTTCCAGACAGTAGACAGAGGAATAAATACTTTTAAGTGAACTGCACAGGTATGTATCAACTAGAAATGAAAAGACTATCTGACTGAGAAATGTGTTGAAAAGCTTAGGTTGAAAATTCCAGAAATCCTCTTGAAAACAAAGTATTTAAAAATAACTTTATTCATTTGTGAAACTGGGCTTGTTCAATTCCCGATAAAACAGAAAATCTTCTTAGTCTGGTGAAGTTAGATAAATCTAAATCAGACTTTGTTTGAAAACAGATCCAACTATCAGCTCACAGGCGCTGGACAAGAGCCTGTGGGAGGTAAGTGAGCCTTTGGCTGTCACCAGAAATGTTCCAACTCCATTTTCATAAGCAGAAAAAAAAGGCAACTTTCTCTCCTGCCTCTAAAGGCAGGATTAGAAAAACTTTTAGTACAAGACCACATTTTTGCAAATAATATGGAAACAAGAAAAAGAATCAGGAAAAATATGGATCAAGGAAATAAATGTCTGTGGCAATGTATGGGGCAATGGAAATATATTCCTAGATTATTCTAATCCAAATGCTCTTACTTTACTTATCATTCCAGCTGTTGTCAAAGAGGATATACAAATCATTTTTAAAAGCAGGCAGAGAGTAATTAACATATAGTGGTCATTTCTGAAGATATTTACACATTTGCAGCATTAGATAATTGGAGAATTCCTTTTATTTCAGTGGTATAGAGATGGTCAAATGTGTATATACTGAAGTCATTATGTGATATGCAATGTTATTCCTACTCTTTGTAATTTCAAGTTTTTATTGTTGTTTCACTATAAAAGTGATGGTTTAAAAAGTAACAAGAAGTCTGTGAAATTACTGTCCACTTTATTAAGGCCAAACCTGAAAGATACTACAGACAGTAAATCTGCTTTTTGTCTGTGATTGGAAGCATTGTAGAAATCAAAGTTATTTCATTTAATAAATAAACAATCTCTCACTGTAGAAAAGGAGTGATCTGTAACGATAGCCAAAGGCACCCATCCTGTGAAGATGGTATGCAATGATTAGAGTTTCCTGGGTTTGTAGATTCAAAGAAGTCAACGAGTTGCACAAAGTTGGCAACTATCAGACTAAGAAATGGCAAAATAATTGAACTGAACTTAAACTGCAGAATCATAATGAATTGTTAGCAGTGTTTCCTGTGCAACTTACTGGTCCTTCCGTGTTTTTATTTTTAAGCTAGGTATTCAGGATGTGAAAGAAGCATTATATTGATATTTCAGGGGGAAAATGTCAGTGAGATTTCAGGCATACTCTAGTGTGGGTATAAACACATGGCTTCAGGAATACTAACACTTACTTGGAATGAGTGAATTTGTTTAAGGAGGAATCAGTGGTATTTTTCATTGATTTTTTAAACTTTATCTGTCATAGGGATTTCTTGCAACAAATACAAAGGATCATAACAAACTTTGCTGTGAAAGATTCTATCAGGCACTGATTAATATGCTGAATATGCTGTAATCTATAGTACCTGTTCATTCTTCTTCTCTGTTTTTCTGAGATTCTGTAGTTGTAGTTTCTAAGCTTTCCCTGGATAAAGTCATATGTAAAAAAAATTTAAAAGGAAAAATACTGAATTTGTCAGGACTAAAAAGAGCACAATTTTTCTACAGAAAACTTAATGGCAGATGATTCATGCTCCAGGAAAGTTAGAGAATGTTGTTATAATTGTTTGTCTCAGACACAAGTTCACCAACTGTATATATTTAAGTAGTTCTCACTGTTTCCATTTGCAGATAAAAAATGTGATCATATGATCCTTTCAAGATAAGCTACCACCAATTTTAAACACTCTGATTAGTCTCTTTTTACTTTTTGAAATAGGATCTCACAGGATTTTACTGTATTGAATGCAGCTCCTTGAGCTGTGAAATGCTTCCTGAGAACTTTTCAAATTCCAAAGATGTTTTAGTCCTAACAATATGCACGTGTGATATGTCATTCCGCCAGTCACATTAATACATTTTTGCCTGTATGTTGTAAATAGATCCATTTGCTCCCATTACATTTTGTGTTCTTGCAGCTATCTGAATTGTGAATTTACGTCGGCTCACAATATAACCAAATCTTTTCTTACTTTTTGACTCCTAGCTGCATTTAAATCCAACACATCACTTAAGCTTCAAATCTGAGGGTTGCCTTTAACTCTTAATTCTTCTCAAAAGAGTTAAGAATAGGTATTTTTTCAATTTTTTTCATGAAAATGTTGCAACTTAAAATGAACACAACTGGAATCCTTGCCAGCCCTTACCTCCAAATATGTCCAGTAAGAAATGGAGGCGTTGTTACCATTTGAAGTTTCAGAGCAGATGGAGTTTGGCTATTCTGAGTCGGGGTCACAAGGTTGCATATTTCCCTCTGCTCAAGCCTCGTCACACTTGGTAAGCATTAGTCATATAGTAGGCTTCCGCATGTTGCCCTTAGCAGTGTGGCTGAAAGGAAAAGTAGCTTTTTTGGTAAACTGGGGAGGGTGAGCAGAGATTTGAAACTGGCATAAAGTCAGCATCAGTCTCCTGAGGCCATTTGTGCAGTCTGGCTTCTGCCAGCTAGTCTAGCAAATTGTTCGTGTTTGCTCTTGAACTTTGTTCTACAGATGTCAGGGTAGACTATTAACAGCTGGAGAAATGGACCAACCAGTGAAAACTTTCTGTAATTAGCTGAGTGTGACTGTGCTGTTCAGTGTTAACTTTGCAACTTGGCAATGCTATCCATTGCTCGCATTTGAGGAGGTATATTAGGCATCCACTTAACAGTATATGAGTTTATAAGGTTACATGTGAATGCATGTTTGTAGCTGTCAGGAGCAGAAACTAATATATTTTCAGGGAACACCATTGCCAACTAAACAAAAACTGTAACTAAGCAACGCAGAAACATCACTTAGGTTGTTCATGACTCGGAAGCACGATTTACCAAATGTCTCCCTCCCCCACAACCCCCAACTAAAATGCCTGTATTTACTTGGAAGCTTTATTTCACTAATCTGCAACATGTTATATATCAAAATTTAAAAAGCCAATATGAAACTGAATCATCGTCACCACAAAAATCAGTGGAAAGTTTGCTAGTGCTGAATCCAGGCCCAACCTTTCCAAAAACTTCAAATAGTTCCACATGATTATAAAGAGAACAAGATAAGGAATTAATTAAAGAAATGTTTTTCAATTACCTTTTTTTTTTAATAAAACTGAAAGCAGATTCTTAGTTAGACATTTAAAAGGACCCTATCCCAGGAAATGGCAGTGCTACTATCCCAGTAATACAGACTTAGAATCTGTGCCTTACACCATAAACCATCACTTGAATTAGGTCAAAAAAACCTTCTTTCCAATGCTATAGTAGCATTGGCAATGTAAAGTTCTGTGGTCATATACCATTACTTTAAGGCAGTATGTTGTGCAAGATGTTTGTCCTGCTGTTTCTCCATCCCTGGTGATCCTCTTCCTTCTCCCCTTTCTCTGGATTTCACTGGATGAAGGAAGGTAGCAGAGCTACTGTTCAAATCTATCCTGAGCTAGAAATTTTAGCAGAATATTCAGTATTATACAGGACTCAACTTTTCCCAGAAGCAGGATGGTATTTGTCCTGGTTTACACCAACGAGCTGTATAGGCATTTACTGAGAAGTCTAATTTTCTACACCTCTCAACTATGAAGAAGTCTGGACAGTTGACAATACACATTCCATGAGAATGCCATGCTAATTATCCCATGAGTCATTCCACATGAATTTATAAGTTTCTACAATCTGCAGCAATATTTCAGTTTCTGTCTCCAGACAAATAAGCAAAAAAAGCAGTGAAAAATACTTTTCAAGCTGCTAATTACCAGTGGCTTTAAGGAGTTTTGTTAAGGTCACAACTCCACTGAAAAAGGTGGGGGCCACACCTGAAATATACTTCTGAGTCCAGAATTTAAAAAAACAATTAAGTCATCAACTTTGTGAATTGCTGCCTTGGAAGGTGTGAAAAGTCCAACTTAGAAAACTTCATCATGCCAATATTACAGGAATTCTACATATAGCACCTGTTATGCATATTTCATAATAGCACTTTAAATCTAAAAAGACAAGGAGATTCTTAAAACTATAAAAGAGGTGTGTTTTGCTTTCCACTGATGTCCCATCAAATTAGCGCTAATGTGGAAAAATACATATATCGCGTATGAAAATGTACAATATACAGTTATTGCTTAATTGTTGAGGGACTCTGGTAGACATTTTTCATCTTTTAAATGGAAATGGATGAGATTTTCAACTGAAAAATAAATATGCCTGCACACATGGCCATGTTACACCATCTTATTAAAATATGCTGAGAACTTTGAGAGCAAAGACAATGTCTCTGCCTTCATCACTTTAATGTGTAGGATGAATACTGTATCTCTTTTCTCAGACTGTCAAGGTACAGAATGACAGATAACATTCAAAAAATGTTCAAGTAAATCCTTCATTTGCTGTTATAATTACTTCTTGGACCAGATATGGAGTTTGGATTTTTACAACAATTTTTATCACAGTTTCAGATTTTAAAAAAATAACTAGTTTTAAAAAATATAAATTAAAAGTATCTATTTTGGCCATCTAAAGAACTTGTTTTATGTTTTCGTATTTTTACACAAACATTAAAAAGGCATCATCTTGTGTTTAACTAAAAAGAAATAATTTTTTTATTTTAAAAAAATCCATTTTGGCCAACTGTAGTAACTGTTTTAAACAATTCTTTAAGAGTCTGAACAACAGAGTGAGATACCTGAGCTGTCTGGGGCCCTGTGAGCAATCTCACAACTTCAGTGCTGACCTACATGTATTTTGATTCGTTCACTGAGCTCCCCAGTTGTATCCAGCTATTCTGTTCTCTGTTGGAGAATGCATATTCCTCAGGCATAGTAATTAACCTTACATAGGCCCTGCCCTTGTTATGTATTTGTCACATTTGTATGGGCTACACACATCACATCACATCACATCACATCACATCACATCACTCGGAGATTTCCCTCTTACAGGGTTTCTTTTGTATTTGTGAGAGGACAATTCCTTTCTGTCCTCTTTTTGTTCTTGTCATTGTACCTGTGTAAGACAGGTATTTAATGTGAAGGTTTCTAAAGAGATAAGATCTATCTTTATGAACTAACATTCCCCCAAATGTTGTTATTACAGGCAAAAAGAGCTTCAACAAAAGGAAACTAAATAGGCTGCTTCTTGGCTGAGCTTGGTAAGAGACTTGCCAACAAGACAAGGAACTCTTAGAATTGTAAACAGCGCAAATGAGAAATAAAAGAATTATGAGCCTAGTGTTCTCCTCAGCCTGTCGTCCTCCTCTTTGGTTGCAGTCCAGCAGCTTTTTGGAGACTTGTTTTCAGGCCAATAAAAGTTCTCTTTCTCTTACGTCAACCAAGAGCCACATTTAGGTTAGAAATAATCCCATGAGCCAAAATGGTCTTTGTGTGCCTGCAGCCTGTACCCGTGTCATTCGACAAACTTGAGAAGAGCAGGTGTCACTCTTACTGGGCTTGAAAGCGGAAAAAACATGTTAGGTCTGGCAGATTTCCTGATTACAGCCCAGAAAATGGATAGCTGATATCCCAAGCCCATTAGAAAGAGAGTAAGGCAGATGTAGGAAAATATTTTCCAGATTTTGTTTTCTATCAGACCAATCAATAATGAGTTTCAGAAGTTCCTGCTGCTTTTCAAAAACCTAATTCTTCCAGTGAAATATCTTCTAGGTGCTAAGCCCTGAGCAAATTTTTTTGTTTTATTCTGGAGCTCTTACCATGTGAGATCTGAAAACACAGTTACATCTTGCATATAGCTGGCAAGTATTGACTGCAAAATTTCACATGATCTGAATCCCTGTCATCTGGATTTGAGACCTGTTTGGATCACTTAATGCTACTTTTTGACCCTTAAGCTAAGAGATTTCTGTTCATGGAAGGAGGAGCTCTGGAGAGAAACACTGCTCAGGTCTCCCCTTGCTGAGCTGCATGAGGATATAGTTACAACACACACCTTGAGATCATGTCCAGTACCCCAATAATGAAAGCTGTTTGTTACCATACAGATCTCAAAGAGTCCAAATCTGAATGAACAAAAGTGGGTATGCATAGGACTTATGCAATGTTCTTGAAGGATCCTTCAAAATAAACAGCAAGTAAAGTATGATTTTTGTTCTCAGAGGAAATGACAAAATGAAAATGCCTCAATAGACAACATACGTATTGTAACACATCTATACTTCTTTGCAAATATGTGATTGGAATCCTCTCTGAGTTACAGCACCAGAACAAAACCCACTACCTTTGTAACAGCACCCTCAAAGCTGTAGAGAACTCACTTGATCCCATTTAGCCATAAAGAATATATTTCTCTCATGTGTCACAAGTTTTCTTCATTCAGAGTATTTCCCATGTCCCTAGCCCTATAGCCTGTTCCCTTATCCTGCATTTCAAATACTGTTGCTACAGACTTTCAGTTTGAACCACTCACTTTGCCCATTTTCTCTCTTTCAGGCTGTTGGAGCACCTGTGCTCCTATGAGCATGCCTGAACCTTTACATCATCCTGGACTTTGTGACCTTGCAAAGTGGGTAAGTGTCCTGAAGCTCCTCCTGCCCATCCATTTCTCTGCCAGCACAACTCTGAAATCCTGTACATTAGAATAGTTTGCTTATCAGAACAATATTCAGCCCTGAGTGCACTTAGAGTTGATCATGTGAAAGATGCTGTTAAACAGTCTTAGGGGTTTTCTCATGCGTTACTGTTCTTGGAAATGCCTTTGGAGAAGGGGGACAGTAATTGCGTGTGTCATAAGGCTTTGGAAATCTTTTGTTTTTGATCTCAATCCACTGGCCAAAAAGAAATGAGTCACTTTGTTATAAGTATCCTGTCTCCCATTGCTTTGTTTAGGTTTGCACCTACTTCTTCCTGAACAGGAAAAAAAAAAAAAAAAAGATTAATCATACAAACATGCTGGTACATGTTTGGTACACATGGTACACAGATGATACCATGAGAAATTAAAACGCTGTTCTCAGTTTGCTGTCTTTACTATTTAAGTGCTGTGTGCTGGGTCCAATTCTTGGAAAGATTCTTCCCTTGCTCAGGAAGTAGTCAGCCCAGGGAAGGGAGAAGACAGTTCTGAGCAGCACAGGGCTTCCTAAATTGCACTTTAAAATGCTAATTTGAACTTTCTAAAGAGCAAATTCAGTTTGGGAACAAAAAGGAAGTTTAGTAATTGACATCAGATAAAAATCTGATAAGAGACAGTATCCATAGAAGGATGCTCTAAGTCTTGTGTCCTTTCCTTATGTATTCAGCAATTAGAGAGTAAGAGAATAATATTATCTGAAGTGTGTTTCTGTATTGTTTTCCAAAAGAAAATTAGAACTGCAACAGGGCCCCTTCAGTTCTTTTGAGCAGTGTGTCAAGATGAAAAGGAAAAGGTTCCAGGAGCTTAGTGCCAACACCATGCTTTCATAAGTTTAAATCAAAATTATGAGAGGTACTCCATAATAAGGACCTTTCCGTGCTTATATTCATTAAATAAATGTATGAACCAGAGACTGCTGAGAAAGGGCAATCCTTGATGCACAGTTTTTGATCACTGTAAGTAGTATAGTACATGACAGAATTTAATTGATTTTGGGGTTGACAATAACCAGGAAAATTATAAAGTACATTCTTTTTTACATTTTTGCTGAGATTAACCAAACAGTGAAGCAGTTAAAAGGCTGTGATCAGAGCAGAATGACAGTCAGTGACTCTTACACAGATGGGTGTTTTTTTAATAAAACTGTTACTCCTTATAACACTTCTAAAATCTATGCTGAAGCTTTCAGTCAATGCTATTCCTGCTCCAAAGCAGCACTATTCTCTCCCACACTCTCTCAGGATTACCTTGCCACCACTGTCTGAAAGTGCTCTCCTGCTACAGAGTATCTGGTCAGTGGTAGCAGCAGCTGCAGGAACAGTGCGTTCAGCATGCCAGACTGAAATTCATGTTCCAGGAATGTCTCCTGGGGGGTTGAGCAATTCAGTCAGATTCATAGTTAAAAGCCTTTCACTGTAACACAATTACCCTGCAGTAGAGAAGAGGAATGGTTGGCATTTGTTTGCTTCAAATGTGCCTTGCAAAACCCACTATTATGAAATCCTTCCTTGGGTGAAATTTCCACTGACAATGGGATGTACCTCTGCTAGAATGACAGGGAATGTAACAGAAAAAATAGAGTGATCAACAACATTTTACATGGGTTTCAACATCCATTTTCTCAAAAATATTTGGGTTTTTTCTGTCTAAAAAGTAGCAACTGTAACTGTCCAGTAGCACCGAAACAATTCCAGAAATTTGTGGTTTAGTGGCTGTTTAGAACAGCATTTATTTTATTTTTTTGGGATTCTGGCTGATTCTTGTTATCATACAAAACACAGAAAGTCATTGCAAAGAATATGTCATCTGCCTTAGGCAGGTGGGGCGGTCTTACTGGCCAAGTTACAGATTTCACTGGCCTCTAGCCATCCAATTTGCAATTTCTATCACATATTCTGCACTTCTGGCTTAGTCAGAGTCATGGCCTGAAACAAGAGAGGAAACCGCCACTGTCTGGCCAAACTGTCTCATCTTGAAATAGGAATACTCTGCCTTGTGATTCCCACCATTGAGTCCTAGTCTTCCAGCCACCAGGGGATAAAAGCAAGGATAAATCCAAACTTGGCCCTCCTCAGACCACCTTTCTGCCTCCTGGTAAGTGAAATCTTGCATCTAGCAAGTGGGGCAGAGAATTGAAGCCCACATACGCTCGTGAGAATTGTGTGGTACAGGGCAAGAAGAAAAGAGGGAGAGAAAGCTGAGATGCTTTACAGATTGTGATAGAGCCAAAGATGGTGACAGTAACTAAAGCTTAGGCGGGGGCTTAGAGAGGAGATAGGGTCAGAAGGAAAGGGAAGGGGAAAGGGAAAGGGAAGGGGAAAGGGAAGGGGAAGGGGAAGGGGAAGGGGAAGGGGAAGGGGAAGGGGAAGGGGAAGGGGTGAGTGGTGGTGCAAGTGAAAAACTGGAGGGAAGAAACTGTGAGAGGTAATACAGGGAAGAGGAGAAAGCTGTCTGGAGATTGGTTCTCGAGAGCCTCAAGGTACAGAAGGCAGTTCTGTATCTCACGATACCACACAAAACTAAAATTTTAACACTTTGTGCATGTATTCTTCAGCCAGCTGCACGACAATGAAATAACTAGGTTTATTCACAGGTCACCTGGTTGATTCTGCCAGATAGATGAAACATAAAGAGAGAGCTCGGCGGGTCAAATCTGCGCAAACTCTTTTGTGTTTGCGGGGATTCAGTTCTAGTTCTTGGCCTGACATGAACTCCCTCATCATGTAATTTGAGCAGTGTGAAATACAGAGCTCATTAATTCAGTTCAAGTATTGTATATTCCACATTACCTGAAGAAGCAATTTCATGGCAGCATAATTTCCATCCTTTCCATAGTTACATTTCTTGGAATCCAGAACCTATATGCTTTCAAAAGTATACCTTGTAAGGATTATACAGACAATGTGGTCAGTGCACCGAAAAGAGGCAATCCTCATAGACTTTCCAGACAAATACATAACCTGGAAATAGAACAAAAAGAATATGATAGCAAGGTTGCTGGTCTGGACAGAGGGAGAAGACAGAATGTCTAAAATAAAAGGAAAAATACTCAATTTTCATAATATTAAATCTGAGCTGGTGGTCCAGGTGATAGTCACAGACACCATGCTCTTTTCTTCCAAGCTGATACAAGATAGTATTTGCATGGTTTAAGTTCAGTTAGGTTGTTAAATACCTTCAATTCACAGTGCAAACATCTGTTGTCTCTCCATAGGTCCACATGAGACTGCAATGATTTGAAATGCACTGGGAAGAGGTGATTTCAGGAAATACCTATCTACCTTTATATAAGAAAGAAACAAGAGAAATACAAGAAATAGGAAAAAAATAGTAAGAAAATATGAAATATAGCCTGGAATAGCTCTAGCAAAATGGTTATTAGAAAAGATTCCATACATTTTGTGCTGAAACCTGGTGATGGTACAGGCAAATGGATTTGTTGTTGTTTAGATCCTCCTATGAGAACAAAATGAGACCTTCAAACATTCTTCAATGCAGCCCTGTACAGAGATCCTCTACTATTATCATGAGCTTCTTTTCCAACAGAAACAGTTTGCAGGATCTCAAACTCAGGGCAACCACTTAGGCCAAGAAGCAGTAATAATAATGAATAGCTTTTGTGTCCTTCAAAATGAGTCATGTTGTTCAAAAGGTAAGAGGGATTTACTCATAATGGACAGGCAGTGATGATTCAGCAATTATATTTTCAACAGACTATCAAACAAACTTCAGTGAACTATAAGAATGCATCTGTACTGATCTCGTGAAAATATACAAAGGGAGTTGGTTTTATATTATTAGAAGCAAACACATTACTCAGACCCAGAAGTATAAAAGAGAGACTGATGGGCAGCCAAGTCTCCCAGCAGACCAGCCAAATAGATTTCTAAGCCCTCTCGAAGCTGTCTTTGCGTTCCTTCCTCGAAGAACATTTTTTAAAGTGGTTATCCAGATTTCCTTTAAGTAATGCACTGCCACATATAGATTCATATCACCACTACTAAATGCCAAAACCACAGATACTCCATTCTGTACTTCCAGAAATACTTGAAAATGCATCAAATGTTAAAAATGTTTGACATTGCAAAGTACCACATGGTTAGTTCATCATAAGTGAGTTTTGATCAATCAGAAAGTTTGCATATAAAGATTATTAGGAAAATCTTTAAGAGGAGTATCTTCTTTAGTAGCACCTAGTGAAGGCTAGCCTTTAGAGAGAGAGAGTATTATAATACCTATATATATATATATAATATAGGTAAATCCCTGCTAGGACAATCTTCTCCAAAGGAGTATGGTCTCTTGCTGGAGTCCAGTTGATTTCAAAAGGCTCACATAGATACTAAAGTCTGTGTATGTAGGACAGAAATTTAGAATTTTCTGTGTGGATACAGAGAACTTTTTCCATCAACTTGAGGAAGAGCTGTGTATGAACTGCCTGTGATTCATTTCTCTTTGACACTGAACTAACCTTTGAGCCACCTCCAGCACATTTTAGTCAGATGAAAATAATACATTTAAATGTGTTGACAATCTTACAGAACTTCAAAGTTTAGTTTTGTGTAACCACGACTTTATAATTTTAAAATTCAGTAACAATTTAATATTTTTTAAACTAAGAAATACTTTTTTTCTAAAATAGAGGCAAAGGAAAACTTTAAAGGGCATATGATATAAAATCATTCTAAAAAACAGTTCCAACATGGATGGAACCACATACAAATGACACTTAGTCAAGAATTTCTTAGAACCGTCCAATGGAGGGTTTAGATGTCAAAGAAATTAAAATTCAGGTTTATTTCTAACTGAACAAAGTATGTAGTGTTGACTTCCTGGTTAAAGGCACTGAGCAGTCGCCACCAAAATAAATAGAAAATGGAGCCCAAGCAGGGTCGCATAAGATAGACCAGCCAAGCCCCAGCACTTCTGCATTTACACTGCTTTTCTTATCCCATAGTATGGAAAACAACAAAATGTGTTTGTGTGTGCAGAAGCCTATATGAAAGCATAAAAATATATGCCTGCACACAGTTATTCTTTACAATAATTAAATATAATACACTTTGTTCTGTGCTTTAGCATTCATACTCTGTCTGCCAGTTCAGAATATTCTGTGTGTTTGCATTGCTTGGAAAATGACCAAAAAAAAGTAGCTGGAATCTTTGGCAAGTCATGTAGTGCTGCTCACAATAAGCATGTAGAAGGTTAAAATTAGAGTCAGAACTTGGATTTGACATATTTTAAAAATAACTGACATTTGTCCTGGGAATGTACAACATCTAGCATGCACTAGAAAAAAGATCTTTCTACATCTGAGCACACTGTAGCAAAAGAAAAAAGGAAAGCTTTCAACAAGCCAAAAAAGCAAACCAGCAACATGATCTTGAAATGCATAAATAGGATAATAACATGCAGGGTACAAGAAATAATCCCTCTGCTCTGCTATGCATTGCTTAGGCCACAGCTGAAGTACCATTTTGTATATTTCAGAATGGTTTCAGTGTGAGAGGACTAGAGGCAAAATGGTAACAGCCTTAAAGAATATAAAAAGGACCATAAAGAAATAATATAAGTGTTATCCCAGTCTATTTTGCACAGGGCAAGAAGTAATAAACTGGAAAAAAATGAAAATTAGGTATTGGGAGAAGGGGGGAGAAATCTAATCACAAATATACTGGAAGACTGGAATAGCTTTCCTGAAGAGAATTCAGGTTGTCTATTAGGGAATTTTTTAGGAAGAAATAAGGTAATGAAGAAATAAAGAATGAAAGAATAAATAAATAATAGATAATAGATAATAAATAATAATGAAATCAGGAATTATTGAACTATCACTGATCCCATTACACTGCAGGAGGATGGGCTAGGTGACTTCTGGAAGTTCCTACCAGATCTATGGGCCCACGATTTGTTGGGAGGAGTGATAGCATGCTAAGACATGAGCCTCCCTCAGAAGCTGTGAAATTTCCTGAGTGTACAGTGTCTGAATGGACAGGTTCTGGTTCTGTTCACATTTGGTTTCTATTAATATTTTTTCAGCACAAGTTTTTACACAGCTGAAGCCTCAGTCTCTGATAATTGCATTTCATTTAATCACTCAAATACAAGGCTTTCAAATGATCTTCTGTCTTTGCCTTGGAGAAGCAATAGGTTACACTACTGAAATTTCTCTCTCAGACTATATTTAGATAAAGTAGTTATATATTATTATAACAAACAAGTGAAACACTTTATCATTGAAAAAGTAACTTGGTGATTTAAAATTGGATCAGTGATTAAATTTATGGTTTAATGCCTTATATTTATTATTTCCTACTGATTTCCAGTACTTCACTTATTTACAATATGTGTACAGATTGAGGGCCCCTAGGATTTTCCTGCTATCAACAAGGCCCATTGCAATTTACCTTTTCTTTCCCTATTCTTTTTATCTGATCCATTCATCTAGGCTTTTCCCTCACCTCCAATAAGCTTGATCGATAAAGAGAATAACTAAAAAAAATTCAAGAACAGTACTCACCCACTGCCAAAATACAATTTTAAGTCAAACAGTCATAATACAGAGCTGTTGGAACCCGAACATAACAACAATAAAACTGACTTTTTCTTGACCTCAGATTTGCTTTTAAAGTTGTGGAACATTTCCAGTTGTGTGGGTGTATAAAAGAAAGCAGGAACTCTAAATACTAACTACACCACCTTAACTTCTCTTTCTACTCACAGTACACCACTTACATCCAAGCAGATAAGAGTATCAAAATACTAACACTGTCCAGATCTTCATTAACCTGTGTACTAATGCTGAGGCTGAGGAAATGACTAACAAAAAATGTGTGCTTAAAATGCTTTATAGCTTCAATTCCAAAACATTAATTATTTTTCTCTACACTTACTGTGATATTCTGTACACATATCATGATATTCATCATTGTTAGTAGCTCCCTTGATAATCAGTGATTTCTAAACACAGCATGAAGAATCCTTGTTTAAATACACCATGAAAAACTGCTACCTTTAACATGTCCTTTTATTATAGTCATGCTAAAGGAGCTATTTTGACAAAGGAAAGGTAATTTTTGTAATTTCTAATCCCATTTTAAAATGCTTTACATATTATTGGTTATTCAGCCCTGATTATACATATAAGCTACAGGAAAGAGGAAAAGAAAGAAGGAAGATGAGACAAGTCCTGTCTGAGCACAACAGTAGTGCAATACCCCACACAAGTAACACACTGAGCTATTTTGAAAGCCAGGTATTTTCTGTTGTTCTTTACAAAGAAGCATCAGTAAAAAAAAATTCTACTCTCAACACAAACTATTTCCCAATTTCCCCATTAAAACCAGGAACTCCCAGTAAGAATCAACACACCAGTAAATAAAAACAGTACTACTGCCTTCCAGTTACATTCATATCTGGTTTGGTATGTGTATGTGATGGAGCACATTTAGCTCAATAGTCAGCAATGAGAACAGGATTTCTGTCCCTCCAGAATTCTGGGGATGTAAAACTTCAAGCTGAGCTTACGGAGTCATGTTAACTTTCAGTCCAGCAATTAAAATGGGAAAGAATACTGTGCAAGTATCATGGCTAAAAAAATAAAAAGGTGCCATTATATGTGTAATGTAATACTATCCAGAGTAGGCTTCAAACTGAAAGAGCAAAAAATCCAGAGTATTAATCCAGGCTTTTCAATTACCCTATATAGACTAGAACAACTTGACTCCTTGAATAAGGGCTAAGAACGGGAAGAATAATAACAGGTCATATTAATTTTTTTTTCATTTTTTAAAATTCTCTTGCCCTCGTTCAACATTATACAATGTTTGCACAAATATTCCATAAAAATAAATAAGCCACTGGTTTATTTATTGTGTGCAAGCAAGTAACTGTAAGTGAATTTATTACAAGTGTCTGAGTGTCATAAAATAGTATTACATTCCACTAAAAGTTAAAATCCAAATGAGTTGCAAATCATATCATTATAGTGATTAAATCCATGGCTTACCTAAGCCTATATTTCAAATGAAATATTTCTGAATTTATGCAAAAGATTATGAGCAGACTATTTAACCAGAGCAAGAAAAGGCTTAGCACAAAAAATGCTGCTACAGCAGCCTGTCACACTCCAGCCAGCAGCTTTATCTTTCACTAAATTCTATAATGCTTTTCTCGTTCATTCTACATATAAAGTTGTAGCAGCATATTTCGCAGCAGCACTGCATCTGCACTTTAAAACATAAGTTGAAATTCAATTTTTCAGAAGCTGAGCCAAATTTAACCTTATTTCCATATTTCTGTACCTGCCGCTGTAACTGAGATAAAGAAAATGCAACAATTTACTATCTGAAAAGTCTTGCTGTTTTTCTCAAACACAAAAAGCAATGAGGTATTATGCAAGAATGTGAGAGTTCAACTGCCTGTGCCATGTAGTCCAATTCATCTCTCTGCCCTCCCGTGCCTTCCACATGGATTGAACAACCCCTCCAGAACAGGACATGTTCCTCGGGAATTGCTAGAAGGGCATGCAATGTACCAGTGTGTCATGAAGCCAACACTAGTCTGGGTAGTAATCATTTTCTTCTGCAGTCTGTGAGACAGCTTATATGTGATGAAGAGAAATACACAATCAGTGCATTTTCTTCTAAGTTATTGAGCACTAAGCAATAGGTAAAAGGAAATTTACCAAAAGGAACAATCTGTGTCAATAGTCTCAGAGGAAAATGACAAAATAGCATGCAGTGATTAGCCTATTTCTTCTGGAACAGAAGCATTACATTTGTCATCTTTAATCAAATGATTGCTTTTTCCGACTCATCATTCAGCTGCTGACAGCAACACATATTTAGTATTTCAGAAAAAAAATGCAAGTAAGCCCTATTGAGGACTATAATAAAGTACCTGATTCTCGATCTCTTCTCTTTCTGGACCAACCAATCAATATTTACAATGCCATTTATTTTTTCTTGTCCAAAATATTTGTGGCTGTTCTTAATATCCTCTGTTCAGTCCTGCTAATCTACTGGTTTTGCAGATGTCTTGTACTAGTGAATGATTCAATTTATTTATGTGTTGCATCTAAAATAGAATTCATCAGCTTCAAAGTTAGGTTCTATATCTGTGGTGCTTCTATTTCATCTCTGCTCTAATCTTTAATTGGGAGAAGTAGTAATTGAAAGTAGCAAATCAATCTTCCTATTTTTTATACGTCTACAATACCTGTTTGCTGATCTTTATAAAGCTACACAGTCACAAATTTTCATCTTCTCTCATTTGGAAATCTAAATGTTTTGCTTCACATTGAATCTTTTTCCTTATTTTATCCAGCTTTTGATAAAACATTCTAGATTTAAATGTAGTATTTACAGAGGGAAGTAAAATTTGAGGTCTTTGCACATACATGAGCAGCTTCTTGGAACAGATTTGCTGAGCAAGCCCGATCAGCTGCACGACGTACAAGCAGTGCTTGGGGTATGTTCACCATCCAATGAAAACGTACCATCATGGGGGCCCTTTCACCTCTTAGTCCAGAGCTTGATTTGTGCCAGAAAGTCTGCACACACTGTGTTTCATTAGGGAAATTAGTTTTTTTCTGGTAAGTAACTGCATGAGATTGCAAAGACCAACACTATTATATGGTGAGTAAATATTGGCATATTGTATGGTGATACAATTATATGACAGCTAAAGTAATTTTGTAGATCACGTCCTATTGTCGATCCACTGTTGCTAGCAGGGAGATCCCAGGGTTACAGAGTATGTGGCTGGGCTAAAGGTTCTGTAGTGTGTGTGATGTGCATGTTCTCAGAAGCACACATATTTCTCTGAGCAAAGGGAACGTGCCCATACACTTTCTTTTCAGGTAGCTTACCTTCTAATATTCCATATGCCTGTCACCAGTCTTGTTTAGACTTGTACAAAGTGTATGGGAATACTCTTATTATGTCATCAATACTTACAATAAGGAGCAGAAGGCAGACCCATTCGAAGCTAGCTGCATGCTCCAGAAACCAATATGCCTTAACCATGTTGTCCCAATGGGCTGCCTAGACCTGAACAGCTCTTACTGAAGCTCATTTGAACTGACAGAGCTCATGCTTTTAAATGGGCGTTAATAGATGAAGACACGATGTGTCTGTTTGTATTGCAGGTTGAGATAGTACAGGCCCAATTTGCCAGATCAACCAACTAAAACAAGGCTGTTTTCGTATACTTTACAGTATATCAATATTCCAGTGGTTGCAACACTTCTTGCTCAACTCAGGTTCCAAATTAATTTTTGTACAGAGTAATCCATGCCACTTGACCCAGAAGAGTTGTAACAAATATAGTAAGGCTGAGATATGTTTCATGTATTTGAACCCTTGGAAAAAATACTACAGCCTTTGGATCATCTAGTCCTTCTCAAAGCACGCTCTAGATGACTTGTATCAAAATACCTCTTATTGGTTCATAGTTCTACAAATTTTTACTTTTTTCACCTGTTGCAACAAAGGCCTTAAATCACCTTTCCAAGCTATTTCTGCATACGGAAGATAGGTGCTTTGTAAACCTTTTTAGAAAGCGAGCACCTGGTTTCATTGGAACATACATCTATTGAATAAACTAATCATGTCCATTTTTCTGAGCTGCTCATGACAAGAGATCTAACCAGAGTCAACTTTGCTATGACATTATTTGTATCCTACAGTCTGCCCCGTAGAAATTCATAATATCTTATTTATACATTATCTTTGCTATGCAATCTTTGTATAAAGGGCACATACTTTCAGAACCAAGATCTATTAACAGCTTAGTGCACTGAAGATACACATGCTAAACAGCAACACTGCTGGACTGATACATTACTCTGAGTAATACAATAATAGATGTCCTTCCTGGAGGATTGTAATATTCTTTATAGTACTATAACAGGCAAATACCAGTCAACAAACTAAGTCAAGGTTCCACTTTTCCAGCATCAGATAAAAAATAATGCTTCCTGTTTCTTGGTTGTTATTTCTGAGGTTCCTTCCTCAGAGCTTAACACAGTGATGATGGGATACTTCCTCTGCACAAGAGTGGCAGAAGGGAACGTAGTTTTCATGTGTTCCTCTACCCAGACTGAATTTTTTTGCAATCACATGGCAATTACCTTTTATTGTAGTGGAATTCCATAACTGAGCAAGATTAAAAGTGAGCTGTCTATATAACAAAGAATACTGAAGCAGAAAGAGTGGGAGGGACAGCAGAAAAATAGGGAGCATAGAGGAGGAGCAGAGAAATATCAAGAAGAGTTGTGGAGCACATTGTAGAAGAGGGTGAGAGATCATCAAATAGTCCTCTACAAATCTACTATATTAACCAATTTCTAGGGCAGAGGGTTAAGTGTTATTTCTAGTTCAATTTTGTTACTCAAAGAAGCTTCCTATATCATTAGCCTCCTTTAACTATAGTATAAAAACATCATCGCAAGGGCTTGTGTTTGTTTTTAGAGAAATTAGAGAATGTCTGTGAGACATCAACACACAGCAATTTCCTAAGCAATGCAAAGAGCAATATTTCTCTAAATATGTGAAAAGCTTTTATGGAAGCATCTAAACCACTAGACTTTGTATCTAGCCTTCTTTGGAAAGAAGCATGAACTGGCTTGGCTTTGCTAGTCTGTTAGACATATTTAAAAGAAAGTCAAGAAAAGGAAAGAGTCCGAATAGACGTCATGAAAACTAAGAAGATAAGAAAAGTTGAAGTTCTGAAAAGAACCCTTTCACCAAGCCTGCTAATAAAGACGGTCCATCTCTTCATTACCATGCTACTCATCCACCTCTGTTACTCTGCACAAAAGGGAAAAAAGCAGTCTTTATAGTTGTACATGATTATATTTTCCTTTTGTATTGAGTTCAAAGTCTTTTCTAAAAAAGCAAGAGTAGATTGCTCACAATGTAATGGGCCATTCCCAGGAAACGAAAAAATGGCCTTAACGTTTTATATTAATACAATAGGTTATGTATAAAACAGGTTTTAAAAAGTTAATGCATATTAGCTTAGAACAGCCATATTTTAACACTGTGCGACTGAAAGTTCCAGTAGAGCAGATGAATGAAGCTACAGAAGAAAAAAACCCGCTATGACAAAGAGATAAAGGTTTAACTAAAAGGACTCAAATCTGTATTTCAGGTGCCTCTTTACCTTCCATCAGGAAACGAGTTATTAGGAGTAATGAAATCAGAGATAGAAAATACAAAAAGTTTTTAGATCCTTCTGTGCAAGGCGGCGACACTGGCCTTTACTTCTTCACTTTATAATGATTCCTTTGAGTTGTGGTTCTGAAAAAGCTGTGAAACATCTTCCTGTTATTTCTTTTTCATCTTTCCAAACACTGGCCAGGAATAACCCCATCCTATTCTTTTCTTGGATTTTTGAAACACATATTGACTGTAATGACTATAAATTATCTGGTTAATGTGTTGGATTTATAAAAGTGTTAGAGCTCCTCTATGCTGTTACAAGGTGCCTCTGAGAAGGTGCAAGGCACAAGAAGAATGTAACTTTTTCTATGCCTGCTTCTACTTTAGGCCACTGCAAATATTAACTTTTGAAATTTTTTTAAGTTAACTGGAATTTAGGACAATCTCACCACATCACTCCCCACCTGATGAGCTGTTGGCTCTCTCTTCACCAGAAGTAGCAGTAGATTGCTAGCCAACATCACTTCTGCCCTATAGTCACCATCCTGAGGGTCAGTTTCTGCGTGATAATCTCCCTTAATCAGGGCTTTTACATTTCAGCTACAGATGAAATGTCTTAAGAAACACTACAACCATCCCTCAAATTCTTCTTCAGATCATTTTGATCTGAGCACAGCCGTGACTATCAGAATGTAAAAGGAAGCATGCCAGTGTCCAGAGAGAAGTTTCTGGTAGAAGATCCCAGGCTCTGGCTTTTCTCATCACAAAGATTAGCAGCAGTCATATTAAAAAAAATTTTTAAGACATTTTTGGTCAGCTCAACATCTACCACGTAAAGGAAACTCCCCAAAATTTAAACAAGTGTGCTTTTCCAAGAGTTCCTCCCATCCCACTTAATATGCAACTCAACTAGTACAAATCATTTTTAAAAGTGTTGCCAGTAGTCTGTTATCAGGCATTGGCTGACCTTATTTCTTACGATGACCATTTCTTTGCTGATGGCACCACTCACATTATTTAGATACATAATGCTATTTAGGTTTTCTGACACACTTTGCATTTGACTGGTAATTCCTGATAGAAAAGTGACCTGTGTACAGAATTGTGAGCCAAGTGAAGGAGCAGGTCTATGTCTATGCTAGACTCAAGTAAATGGTATTAAAAAACCACAGACTTAAATAAAATTTTATCTACTATAGACTTAAAAAATTTAATGGTAGAAGACTTTCAGAGTTTCTGCTCAATATCAGCAATTCTCAGGAGAAATTAATTATATTTGACCTTCTTCATCTCTGTAATCATGATTTTATTATGCTATGGTACTTCCTTGTGGTCCCATTTAGGATTGAGACCACTTTAGACTTACACCATCTGGCTCTGTATGCACACCATGGAAAGCCAACCACAATCTTATGCAGTAAAAAGTTTAAAAATCAACAGTACTTGAAAATTGAATTTTGGTTCTTTTCAGACATACATTATCAGATTGTAAACATACTACCAAAGTGAAAATGGCAGGACACCTGATCTCTCCCTGACTTTTCTGAGTAGTTTCATGAATTTAATTTTTGTTTGCACAAATGGTGCACATGGAGAGAATCCTTTTATTCCTATGAATGAAAGTATTTGTATGCAAATGAGAACATTCAAATGCAAATGAATGTATTTGCACAAGAAGCACTTGCCCACCTGCCACACAGCCTTGGCTTTTTGACTTTCAGTGCCTGGGTACTCAGAAGCGGAGAGTGAATAGGAGAATAAGAATGCCAGCAATATTTCAAAAGGTGAATGGTCAGTCACTGAACAGCGAGTGGGAAGATAAAACAATGGCAAAAAAAATTTTAAAAAATGGAAATGTACAGAGATTTTTACAACTATTCACATAAGGCATGTGTATAGACTGCCACTACCCAGAGCTGGAGCAGCGGCAAACTGGAAGCATGGAAAGAAGTGAAACAAGGCTTTTTACAAATTCCTTTGTTTGCCTTTTTATTTAGTAGATATAGAAATCACATGCAAGGATAAAATCTTTTCTGAAATAATGGAATCTTCCCACACTGAGGCCCTGTTGATGAGACCTAGAGAGACTCTTAAAATAGTGGAAAACAAGTTTTTCCATTCACGTATTTCCATTCTTTTTCTTTATACGAATGATTAGCTCTTAAGAAATAAAAATCTTGCTGTTTCTAGACATCCCTGTGCTCTCAACATCACTGCTACGTTGACAGCATAGGGCACAAATCTGTTTCGCTAGGCCAATTTAGACTTCTAGTAACAAAAGTTTAAAGGTCAGTATTGCAAAGATCTGAGAGCAGTGCATCATGCAGTTCAGGATCTGCATCCTTTAACTCCGTATTACCAGAGGTAGCAAGATTATTCAGATAATTTCTTAACTGTTTCACATTATACCTTGTATGCAGCCAAGGAATTGTAGCATATATCCCAAAAGTCTATCCCAAAGACAAAAAAAAATCACCAAAACCCCACTGCACCTGCAATGGCTCTTCAGGGGCTGGCTGTTGACATACACATACAGCAGGTGGACATTCAATGAGGCATATAAATCCTGTACAGAAGACTAAGGGAGTAGGTTTTTTGGGGGCAGAGCAGCCTGCCAAAGCATGTCTGCTAGGTGACTGATGCATTGAATTTCACAGGAGCCCTCCCAGACCTAGCTGAAGATTTTGGGGCCATGCAGCCCCCAGAGATTTTTTTTCCTTTTTAATTTAAAATGTGTGATTACCCCTTACTTTCTGCCACCTGTTCTGCTTATAAACTTCTGCAGGGCCCCTCTCTCTGCTCTAATTTCCAACAAGCTGTCATGTTACCCTAACCCATGGGGCCACCTCCTCCCCTAGGCATTGAGATGACTCGTGTGCGTTCATGTATGCAGAGTGGCAGCTGGCCCTAAGGACAACCAGGGATGCGATCCATCTATCAGTTACTTGATTTTCTTGAAGCTCTGAACCCTACTCAAATAGACAACTCAGGCGGAGCTTCATTACTAGTAGTATTTCTGTCATTTCTATGCTTGTTACAATGGTTTCTGGAAAGCTACCATTCGCAAAAAATGTGTGGAAAAACCTGGAACTCCATTAACATTTTCATCATTTCAGACTCAAGACACCCTTATTTCTAGGAACCCCAGGTGCAAATTCAGGGAGTCCCCTCAGAAAAAATTAGATGCATTCTCTCTGAAATCACAGTCAGCCAGCTACTACAGAGTAGCCATCCTTACCCACACACCCCTCTTCCTCCTCTTTCTTGACTTTCCACCAGTTTTCCAGTCAACAATGCCTGTCTGATGTGTATCACTTAATTTTGTGTTACCGAATCCTCACAAATATAATTTCAACTTGTACAAATCATAGTCTCAGTAAACATTGTTTCAGGGTGTTTTGGCAAATCATTACAAGAGTCCACAAGGTCCTCTTGTACAGTAAGGTTGCAAAAAAAGAAACAATATGAACACATTCTAAATTAAAAGCAGGTCGATGCCACAAAGGCAATAAATTATTTGAACAGAATTTGCCAGTATGTATTATTATGGAGTTTAAATGTGAGATTTATACCATAAGAACAAGAACACCCCAGGAAATAGATATGATCCGCATTTCATACGGTTTCCCAAATGCCCTTGGAATAGCTCAATGAAGGAAGATATCCTGATATCTGCAAAAACTTTAAATACTTGGGTTATTTGAAGAATGAGATGTAAAATTAGATTAACGAATACAGAAATCTCGGCCTTTGATCTTCAGCTGTTTGCAGCTGCAAACTTAAAAGCCAGCCAAAACCAGAAATGCTAATTTATTGCTGAATAAGCTTATTTATGTTCTTCACAGTATTTCTGGGTGTCCATGAGTACATGTGTACTTTTAGGGTGTTCTGAGAACTTAGATGCCGCAATATGAGCAACAGGGGTAAACCACATGTGATACATTTCTCTCTTCCATTTCTAGCTCTGAATGGGAAATGAAGGAAAAGAACCTTGGAAGCTTTACTGGATGTTTTAGGAGTTCTCTTTCCCTGAAATGATCAGTGCAGGATTTCACTCACTGCCTCTAGAATTATTTTTACACAGGCTTTCCTCCTTCACACACATTGTGAATTTGAACAGTGTCTTGATTAAGCATTTGATTTCTCTCTTCCTTCCCCTGAAACTGATTTAGATCTTGGTGCCTACACAAAGTGTAACATTAATATATGCCATGCAGTCTGTATAAACCCACAAGATTTTACCATGTCAGCTTTTGTAAAAATCTGGTTTTAAACATCTTATAACCTTAAGTCTTATAACCTCAAGTCTTATAACCTCAGCATCTGTTAGAAGCATTGCCTGTTTACTGGCCTGTTGCCTTCTGCTCTAAGCAGGACTGAGAGTTTGCATGTCCTGTTGTTGTGGCTAGTGCTTATGCTGGCATGATCTGAACAGCTCCTGCTCAAATCCCAACTACAACATTTTATTAAACCATGCAGTTATCACCATAATCCCATATTAGGGCCTGAGGAACCTAGCTCTGATAGTAGGGTGTATTTTCAGTTCAAAGCCTGCAGCCAGGAGATTATTAAATCCCCCAGCTGTGAGAAAATTTTCCCATCCCAGGGTCAAGCCAGTGAGAAAACACACAGCTCCCTCAGCCCCTCTTTAG
The DNA here is from genome assembly GCA_036785705.1 of Acanthornis magna. Taxonomy (NCBI): domain Eukaryota; kingdom Metazoa; phylum Chordata; class Aves; order Passeriformes; family Acanthizidae; genus Acanthornis; species Acanthornis magna. The sequence continues at coordinate 13,545,062 of JAWUZG010000012.1, forward strand.
GATGGAGTCAAGTAATTTATTCCACATTTTCAGACTGGTAAAATTAATTCCCCTCAAACCTCTAAACCCACCACTGTGAGGTTTTGTATCTTCCTCAAGTGCTGAGTTAAAGATGTGTGACTTGGGCATTTTACACTCTTTAGGCACTCCTTAGGCACTACAGGAAAGAAAAAAAATTTCACCCCATTTCAAAGTTTCCAAATTTCTTATGCCTACCTGTCCATCCAGCTAGTAATGCTTTGCCTTTGTGTAAGGGCATTACACAACACTTCTCAGCACAGTTTGTCACCCTTATATACGAATAATTTAATTAATACACAGCTTATACTTAGACACTCAAGACAGTTAAAAGAGCAGTCCCACAGACAAACAATAATGTTCTTGCACCAAAACTGCACCAAGTACTGCAATAGCATGGTAGTAATGAACTTGGTTGCCATCCCACTCCACCAAAAAAATTTGCTTGTATCAACAGCGTCACACAAAATGGGAACTAAACTCATGTGTACATTTCCAAAAACATATGCTTGGAGAGATGACGTAAATAGCAGCATCACAACAGGGAACTAGATACACTTTCAGAGTTCCAGTATCTCTTCTCTTATATACCACTGTGCCAGCTTGTAAGTTAAGGGCTTGGAGAAAATGTCATTACTCTTTGCAGAGGAATAAAGCCTGTCTATACACACATAAAAAATAAAATTCCAAGACTGTTGAGAACAGAAGATACTAAAGCAATACCTATTTTCTTTCTAATTCCACAACATGTTAATATTGTTGGGCCAAGAAAATCCTTGCCACTCTTTCAAATGTTCATTCATGTTCTGCACTCTGCACCAGATCCTTCAGCTACTTGCAGATTCAAAGAATGCAAGGGAGGTGGGGTAACTTGGGACTAAAAGCAAAGAAATAATGTAGTGCTTTAATCACAGCCTATCCCTAGATGGAAGCCATAAATTAAGGATCTATACCTATACTACAGCCTGTCTTGAGAAATGTTGTGTTTTTTACCAAATGATAATTTCAGTTCCAAGTAGACTATATCAGTGTCTACAGGTGTTTTAATCATCTATTGGTGTATACTTACTGGTAGTTTGATGGAGCATGTTCTACAGCATTAATAAAAAGTACTGATTTATAGCTCTTAAGTACGTTACCACTGAGTCATAAGTCCAATTTCAATAGGACTTGTTAAGGGGAGTTTTTCTTTTTGTGATTTAATGCAGTATGGCTATCCTAGGCTAAATTTAGCTTTCCCTTGTGAGGCTCATAAACCAGAGACCAGACAAAAGAATGATGATAAACTATGCCACCACAGAAAAATGTAAAAGAATATAAATTGGACATGCATGCCTGTCAAATACTTAGATGCCTCTATTGAGTTTGTTTTGTGGCTGTGCCTCTAGAAATATTTGCTACAATTACACACATAGCTGGGGCAGCTGTATGCATCATATTTTGCTGGTTTGGGAATTGTGTGCTATTTTGAACAAGCCAGACAGGCCTTTTGAATAAGTGGCTTTAGTGTCTTCCTTGGTACACAGCAATAGTGGCTAAATGATTAAATGCAGGAGATGGCAAAAATAACAAGTCAGTACTAATTATGAAATTGTTATAGTGTCATAGAATAATGATGGCACACAGCTTTTGTAAGAGGAAATGATCCAGTTTTGCTATTCAATTCAGATGCCAAGCTCCAAATTTGCTTGTTTGATTGGGCTGGCACTCTTTCCTCAGAGACCAGAAAAAGCTTCCATTAGCTTTCATTGGCCTAAATCAGAAACATCTGTTAAAAGCATGAAACGTTCATTGGTTGAGATCAACAGTCAGAAACCTGCACGAGGACAGAATCTTTCCCCTAAAGTAGGTGGCAAGTCAATCATATGCCATCCTTACTCTGCATGTCAGCCTATGCATATATTTCATTTAATTGCTAACTCAGCCCAAGCCTGTGTCTTTTAGGAGCTCTCTTAGTGATATTCTAAAATTTAAATTCAGCATCCTACATGTTTCTGTCTTCATTCAAACTGATGCTTTGTTAGTCTTCACAACAGCATACAAATGCATTAGGAATTTCAGAAAGGAGGAAAGGAAAAAAACCCAAACCCTTACAGTCCTTCAGAATAGCTGAAAAACATGGGAAACAAACTTAAACATTTGTTTTTTCCATCAATTTTTTCTTCTCTTTTAGATACAGAGATTTGATTTAGAGTATTCTGTGAAACCACTTCTAGCTGCTACAGACTTACCAGGTCTACATCATTGCTGTTTTTAAGGAAAAATCAAGGCCCCATCTTCAGGTATCAGCTATACCCCACTAAAAATAAGCACAACATAGAGGATTGTTCAGCACGTAACTGTGAAGTGTCCGTGTTAGGGTATGTTTGGCCAGCTGTGCTAATTGCATCCAAACGCCCATGCCCACGCTCCTACTGGCACTGCTCCATGTCCACATTTACTATAGCTCTGCCTCTTTCCCTCTATTAGCTTCTGGCATATTCTCCAATCCCACTATTTCTAATCCTGACATCCCTGTGCCAAATTGCGGAGGCAGCTTGGGGAAAAGGAAAACCAAAACAAAGCAGCCATCATCTTCAGCTGAAACTCACCCGCCTGCGTGGCTGCCTTCCAACATGTCTGCCAATGCCTGGCTGCTACAGGAGCTACTGCAGGAGTTGGAAAATCGAGGGGAAGGAGGAAAAATACACAACAGGCACAGAAATGAATGTCAGTTGCTTCAAAAGCAACAGCCATCTGTTTTCCTTACTGCCTGGCAGCATCAGGAGCTCCCTGCGGTGAGGATGGAGATTTGGAAGGTTTCCGTAACCCTGTTGAGCTTTTACTGTCCCTACCAGCATCCCCTGCTGCTTCTCTCCACACCCTTGGACCAATTATAATTTGACTTTTTATTGCAGCAGCAGTGCCTACACAGCCTTACACTTATGAGCGCTTTAATCACCAACACCTATCAAAACCAGCAAAGTTCAACTACTGCTTAAGCATGACATTTCTAAATTTGGAATTAATATGATTTTTCAGCCATGTTGCATCCAATTCATAGGAAAACTGGTTTTAAAATGTAGCTGAGGCAGAGTTTACACCTGAGAAAAAGAACTTGGTTTAGTTTTGCAATAACAGGATATTACCTATATCACCAAGATATCAAGAAAAATTGTGTCATATTTTCCTTCTCTGGCTGCCATTTGAGTTTTTATTTGCATAATGCTGCTTTCCCATGAAGAAGGTTGCCAAGAAAACAGAGCATGAAACCTGTCAGAAATGCAACAAAGAGAATTTGGAGGCTTTGTTTTCAAGTAGATCTAAACTGATTTCAGTGTATTTCATTGCCATAAAAATCTAAACAGACATTTTCTCAGTGTATAAGGTTATTATTAGTATTTCTCTTCATTATGTGCCAACTTTAAGGAAAACAGCAAGAAAAAAACAGTAGAAAAAAAATGTAGCAGGTAAAAGAATGTAAGAATGTACCTTAGGCACAGTAAAAAACCCAGCTATGCACAACCAGAATCTTCCCTTGAAGAAGCAGCTTTTTAGTACAGTTCTTCAAGGCTGTTTCTGTTCTCAGTTATCACAGTTTTAATATAACTTACAATCACTTCCTAGAGACTTAGTTATCCGGATTTTACAAAGCGTTATCTGCTTTAGGAAAAACCAGAGTGCTGTATACAGTAATCTGCCGTGCAAGAGCAAGAGCAGCTGGTGTAGCTTACATAAAGTGGCAAATAGCCCAATGCAATAAAATGTAAGCATGTTCATAGCAAGAGCAACTATTGGCATAGAACAGATGCCAAAATGTATTTCTATTTGAATCACAGATAAAATTATCTGTTTATCTTCTGTCATAATGAAGATAAAACAACAGGATACCATTTCCTTATTTGGGGGTTACAGGTTTACATAAAAGCAGAACATGGAATCAGTAAGGCTTTTTTCTGGTTTTGATTAGGTTGTTTTGGGTTTTTTTTTTTAATGAAGGAGATTGACCATTCAAGCATTTAGTCCCTATCTCAGACAATTTATTCTTTTTCTGCTAGTTGTACTGCAATAGCTTTAACCACCAGGTGTACGTGGATAACAGATTACTAAATGCTCTGCTATTGTGTTACCAGAAGCACACTGGAAGAAGGCTGGAACTAGGCTGCATCCCAGCTGCAAACATGCAGTAGTTGACAGTACAGCAAAGATTCCTGTGAGAGGGATGAGGGGCAAGATGTGACCTGCTTAAGACATCTGAAGCTATTGAAATAGAGACTAAAAATAGTAGCAGTGATCTCCATCACATTGGGACCCACTCTGTTCATGGACTTAGCAATTTAATCACTGACTGCAGAGGGTGCAGTTTGATGTGCTGCTTCCTATATAACCTCCATAAGAAAGATGATCTTATAAAAACTCTAGATGCCATCATAAGAATTCAGTTGTGCCTCCTGTTATGAAGGCATTTACAAATCCCCTCTAAGGCTGTATTTTCTCTCTTTTTTCTCTTGTTAAAGGGTCTTTTGCTCAGTTTGGTTCTGCAAGAGTATCAGGTTTCCATTTTCTACTCAAAGGGCCTTGTCAGAAATGCTTAGTGTTTCAAAGAATTAGTCCCTTATAAATCTTTGTTTCCTTATCATTGAAAGCAACATGAACTATGGGCCCATGAATGCATGTAGCTAGAGTTTTCAGTCAATTCTGTCTATAAGCCACTGATCAGGTTATTTGCTGAGGAGTGAAATCCCTCCATGGTTCAATATTAACAGGCATGAGATAAAAAGAGGAGTGAGTGAAAGCAAAGTGGTTGCTTTGGTTAATTTTTTCCATCTTTTTGTGGGCAAAATTGTAATGATACTAAAATTTAACATCTTGCCTTTTGCATAGTCGTAACAGTAGCAGCATGGCCTAACTATATGTGACAGCCACAATGACTCTTCATGCAGTATGTTTAATGATCTGTGTTTAATGAGAGCTGAGACACTTCCTGGACACTGTCCATAACAGTCCTTCTCTGAGGCTATAGTCACACATTTAATGTGAGAAGAAACTCTAGAGGAGGTGGTTTTTTTGCTCTTTCTGCTGTGGCTGTGAACTCACCCAATGTGAAATGAATATTGGAATGACCCTGTGAAAAACAGAAAATAAAAGCTCAGCAAATGGAGCCACTTCTTTCTTCTGAGTGGATTAACCCAGCTTCCTGGCTATGATAGTTTTAACATTGCTATTAATAAAGCCTTTCTTTTTTCTTGTAAAGTCATAATCCTTCCACAAATAAATTCCCATTTCAGTGTCACAAATGAGTAGGATTTGTGATGTAATGCTTACCTCCTCCCATCTTCCTTCTCCAAAACTTTCTAGTCAAAAAGGTTCTAATCCTAAGGAATCTACAAGAACCCATCAGTGAATTGAAACCCACCACAAAAAGGAGCAAATCAGTCCTACTCTTAGTATCTCCAGAGTGCCACCAAGTCACTGGGAAGTGAATGGTACTTAGAGGAAGAAATTCACTCTGCAGAGAACATAGTTGGGTTGGTTTATTTTTATTTTTTTTTAATTATCCCACAGGTGTGAGTTCTAGCACATTTCGGCCTCCTCCAGCTGTACATTGGAACACCTGCAAAAGCACATCAAGAATCCATCAGAGGCCATGGACAGAAAGTCATAATTTGCACTTGGATCTCAGTGAACGAAAAAAGAGGGAACAATTTAGCATGAACATTATGGTCTAGATTGTGTTTTAGAGGTTTAGCCCTTTCTGAGTTGACAGGAAGAATGAGTTGTTCCACAAGTATTTTGGCATTTTAGCGTAAATGCCTCCTGGGGCCTAAAAAGCATTTCCTGGAGCAGCAACTACCGGGTGGGTTCAGTGGGTGCAGCTTGAACTTGGCACTCACTGGCAGAACTAGCACATCATGCTGCAAAGGAATGGGGCTTGGGATTTGGTGCTTGTCACCCTCAGCAGGCTCAGAGCTTTTCATGTTTCCCTTTTCATGACTTCTGTGACATGGATCCAGTGTAAATTTGACCTTGCTTGGGAGGATCACAACTCCCAGCAGAGTCTCTGCTCCACAGAAGAGAAATTGAAGGAAGCATTCATTGAGCTCTCTCTCTATCCTGAAACACTAGAATTACTAATAGATCTCCCAGCTGCTATTATAGTTTGCATAATATAACACCTGCCTGCTGCAGTGACACAACCAAAGCAATAGACATTTGTCCATTATACAGCTAGAAATTACTTTTCAGCACTACAGAACCAGGCCAATTACAAACAGGTAAGCTACAGGTAAGAGAAAGGGTAATCCTATTCTGGTCTGGCAGCCATACAGACCTCTGAATGCATATATGTTTTTTAAATGGTCACCTTAGCTCTGCATTAAAGTTGGTTTGAAGCCAATAGCTCATTGCCCTAAGAAACTGCATTCCTTATGGGTTAATATTTCACTTGACAGGAATCCTTTCTGGCCAGAGATCAACTATGCAAACAGGTTTGTAGCTCATTGTTTCCAGGAACAAGTTTTTCAAACCCTTCTCAAACACAGCTGAATGAAAATATATACTCCCCACTTCTCTTCCTTCTATTTAAATCTGTAATTCCAGGTCTGCTCTGTTCTCTAAGAATAGCATGCTTCTTTATATTAGTTACATATTATTTAAGTTGGGTACCATAAAAACATGGGTTTGGCACTCACACATAAAAAGCTACCAGAATGATTTCGTCTCAAAAGGACATTCAGTACAACCCATTCCTCTCTTTTCCATTTGGGACTATCTGGGCTCACTGGGACTAAGCTCATGTCAGGAAATGTGTCTTCCTGCCACGTCTGCTACCATTATCTCCTCTGAGTGACATACAAGACAAACATAACGTACAACAGAAATATCACATTACCTAATCTTCTCTTCCTGTCCTACAACAGGTTGGGCACTAGCTAAGAGTTCAACCTTACTTCTAAAATCTATTGTATCAGTAGTTGCTGCTTATGTCTTACCTTCCATAAGGTGGGCAATGGAACAGTTTGGATTTTATGCTCCTACTTCCATGTTTTACTTTGTCTCCTGGAGTCTACTACAAGGAAGTGCATCAGAAATTTGGGAATTAAGCTGGAAACAGCAAGACTGGGGGGAAAAACCAAAACTGAGTTAGAAAAGCTAGTAGGTGATTTGGGCACGGCAGATGTAGAAGAACAATGAGTCAATAACAGGGAAACTATAAACTGTATATTGACAATGGAGTTTGCTTTTAATAATTTCATAAAATGCTTGCTTATTTTTGAGTGCTTTGAGTTTCCCAACAGATCTTTACTGGAAGATGTGTGTGGTAAAGATAAATAAGACTGCTTCAACATCTTTCTGGGCAAAATATATTTCACTTACAAAAATCTCAGTCCAACTCTTTATGCAGTTTTGAGATACTGTTGCTCTTTGGCTTCCAAAATATGCATCAGCCATTGCCCAGCAGCAACTTGACTCAAAAGCTGGAACAGAACAGAATCAATCACTTACAAACACATTGATCATAAATACTTCTGATACACAATAATGGATCAGAAAACTTCTCACATACCAACTATTTATAGGACTAACCTCAGAATGCATCTTCAAAGCACATCTAATTACCTCTCTTCTGCAATAAATCAATGGTGGAAGAAAGGAGTCCTGAATCCTTACCCTCATAAATACAGGCAGGAGTTCCCAGTTCACACTCTACCAGTGAAATCAATGCAAGTTGTACCTTCTACCCATCTTCAAGGCAAGCTGGTGATAACTCAGATCATATTGCTTATTTCAATAAGCAATATTGAACCTCTACCCCAGTTTCCTGAGGAAGCCACAGCCTTCCATGGTATGGTATGCATCAATCACATTATTAAAACCAGCCCCTCAGCCCCATAGCAAGGGCATGGCTGTTATGTTAAGGGAATTTGCAAGTATTCTTGTTCACTCAACAAGACTGTTTGCATGTCCTATCCTGGGCTTGTACCCACCACATGATAGAGAATGTCTGAATTTTCATCAGATTCCTTATCAGATCAGGTATCATCTCATCTCATCTCAGGATGAGAAGCTATGTCCCATGATCCTCACATGCCTCTGTGGGAAGCTCTGTGGCTTTTTCTACCTGAAATGTCGGGGGCATCATTAATGTTGTAGGGACAAATGTCCCCATCTAGTCTCAATGTCAGGAAACAGAAGGCTAGAATGGTTTCATTCCTGCTTCAATTTCAACGGTTGTGCTTGCATCAGAGAGCACCTTTCCTGAAATATCCATTCCTGATTTGATAATTTCTAATAATGGATGATCACTGGAAATACTGGTAGCCACAGCCTTTGGTTACCCACTTGTTAATCCCTGTAGCCATTAAATACTTATATTTAATTTCTGGTCTAGCTACAATTCCCTATTTTGTATTGGAGCAGTTGGCTGAATATCCTTTTTCTAAAATTTCTGTGTTTTCTATAATTTTTCTAATAGATAGTGATCAAACTAGATATTTAGCTTTTCTTTTAAGAGTTAAACAGAGTGAACTTCATTAAAGTTTTGCTGCTGATATTCAGCCCTTAAGTTACTCTTGTAATTTTTTACTTGAAAAGTACTCAAGTACTTCTTATCTCTACAACCTCCAGTATAGCAAGTATCTATCTTTTGATTGCCCTACTGCAAAGTGAATGAAGGAAGGGTACTGGAGAAATCCTGAGCCTTTGGAAAGCCTGATAATGACTGACAGCAGGCATATTGCTGCTGCTAGTGCTCAGAGCAGGAGGGAGGATAGGAAAAAGGGGAAAGACATTCTATCCCATAATCTTTTATCCCTTTCTGGTGTATTTATTCTCTGATTACAATGACATGCTTAATATTATCATTGGAGCTTTTGTAGTCCATATGAAGTTTGTCCTTTTTTTACTGGATTTTTTAAATCAAGATGCCTTAAATAAAAAACTGTAATGAAAATCTATGCTTATTATATTGATATTATGATGGAAGTTTGTAACCTTATCTAAAAACATTATATTAATTTGACAAATTTACCATTTGAAGAGTAAGGGTTTAAGGAAGATTGTTTTTTCAAATAGACGCCTCTTTTCATAATGAAGCACACATTGATAAGTTCTTTTTATTGCCTTTCTCAACCCAGGTCTCTTCTACTCTTCTACCCACTCTGTTCTACCTTTCCATCTGAGCTCATGAACCTAAAGTGTGTGCATGGGTGTAAATAAGGTGTCAATGTTATCAATCCTCATTCTGCAATACCAGGTCCCCATTTATGAGCTTCAATTTTAGAAGATGTTATTTACCCCATCACTACATTCTTGCAGACTAATTCTTCTTCATATTATTATTTGCTCCTTCTGTCAATAAACATTGTCTCAACATTATGTTTAGCATCTTAGAACATTAAAAAAAAAAAAAAAAAAGGAAAAAATTGTCCAAATCTGCAAAACAATTCTGTAGTTGCCAACTTCCACATTATCAGACAGGAGCACAGAACAAGGAAGCTGAGATGAATCTCTAGATCCATGCCTGCACTGTTCCAGCCAAGCCCTCTAGGTTAAGGTCTTTACTTACTAGGGATAGAGCAATCCTGGCTGAGTGTTTCTGTGGATAGCAGGGCTTCAGGCTGAAGGAAACCCACTGCATGTCTCACTTGCCAAATTGAAAGTACTTTTGTATTTGTGAGGCCTTCCTGTCACATCAGGTGTTAGATTTGAGTTAGACATAAATGTTATGATAATATTTATTTTTTCACTCTGAAGATATATACTAGCTGGAATTGTTAATTTTGAGAAAGTCTGCTTAAGGAACTCTGTTTGACCTAACATGCCAAACCAAGTTTTGAATTCTGGCAAAATGTATTTCATCCCTAGACCTGTATAACACATGGAAACAAGAAACAAAAATCTAGTTAAAGATTTCAGGTGAAACAAACCTGCAAAATCAGAATACAGCAGCCATACAAACAGATTTTCTGTATAAAAATTTTATATATAAAATACTGAAATTGAAAACTGCATTGACAGTGATTACTATAGTACGTAGCTTCTACATGGGATAATGGGCTGAACATTTTCCTCCCTTGTTTATTTAATAAGAATAATAATCTTTTTTTTTTTTTCCCCTAGTGACGCAGGTGTTGGGTTAATCTTTTAACTCCTGCAGAGGACATGAGAGTAGTACAGTAATGGAATTGGTGGCTGGACATCATTCCCGCATTACTATATCTCATTCTTCAATTATTGCAATGTAGTGATAGAACATCCATTAAGGTCAGAGATATAGTTACAGACAAAGGTCAAAGGGAGATCCTTTACAATCCAGCACCTAATTTGTTCATTCTAATTATGAGAGGGGAAAAAATCCTCACAGTTATCCTGCTTTCTTGAGCAACAAGGAAAAAGTGCCAAGAGACCTCAGCATATATGGGGAACTCCTGCCTGTGTGTGTAAATTAAAGCTTTATGACATGATCCAAAAGCAGATGAAGTGACTTAAGTTGATGTCAATCAATTTGGAATCACGACTTAACTCAAAAGTGTTCTAAGTTGTTAGGATAACATTAGCTACTACTTCTTTTTATTGCACAGTTACTGTCTTGTGAAAAGTGTTCAATCTGTTAAACAGTGACATCACATTTATTCAAAACAAGGCTAAATGAGGGATAGGCCTTGTACTAGAGAGGAAAGCTTAGGGTAAGGTGCATTTTCTGTTCTGTATAAAATATATTCCCATGGTAAGTAGTGCCCAAAGGGACTGTAATCATAATAATATTTAAAATAAAAGTCCATCAAGACAGAAAATATAAATAGACAATGACCAGACTGAATAAAGACTTTTGGTTATTTAAAGTGTGCTATACAAGTCCCTAAGCTAGAACACCTTCATTTTGCAGTCATCATCATCACTAAATATATGTACACAAACACATACCCAGGGGTATGGCTATACTGATGGACACTCATGAGCATGCTTACAAGCAAACCACAGTGTCCCTGTTGAGTGGCAGCTGGAGTGCATGAAACGGTCTGGCCCAGTGCAGAATTGATTGAAGAGGTGCCATTCCACCTCAGAACCATTTCTGAAATTCTTGCCCAAACCCTTTCACATGTTCTCATTATAGGCAATCTTTTCCACACATTTGTTCAAACAAAAGACAAGGGTTTAAGATTCAGAAAAAGGTGTCAGGAGTGGAGGAATAGTTCCATAATTCCATAACTATTTAAATATTTTACTAGTCTTTGAATTTCTGCAAATAAATTGGGCTACATGAGTAATTCTAGGAAAGACCAATGCATTATATGCTAGATACCTTCTCAGATGCTTGTATATAGAGAGGGTATCTGAATAAAACTCTTTAGGTTTATTAACTCTGGTGTTTTTAGCCACATAGAGTGCTGCACAGAGTGCTGTAGTTGAAAACAAATGCAAATAAGCAGAGTGAAAACGTGTCTAATGCGAGCACTGGGGTGTTTATGCTATACCTCACACATACCAAACAAGCAAGTCTACCCACTTTTTTATTTGCTGTTTACCCTTATGCAGTGTGTGCTCTACAACTGTCCTAACATGTATTGGCATGTCTGACCCCTATGTGAAAGACATAGAGGATTCTTTGCCTCGCTCCATGGGTACCAGGCCTTAGACCCATGCAAAGCAAAGCAATAAATGAGACTTCTGATTTGGTTATACCCTCCTGACCTGACAGTGCTTCTGCTCCTTTTCTACTTGTTTGACAATGGGAAAAAAATAACCAGATAAAGCAACAATGAACAGGGATCTGTACGTACATAGCTTCCCAGTTTTGTTTAGCTTGAAACAAAGGAGGGTGTTTTTTATCTTTGAGAATTAAGATAAGAACAAAGGACTACACAAATAAGATAGAAAGAATAGTACTCACTTTTCACCTGGCCTGACTTTCCAGAGCTGACAGTACCTTCCTTTTTTAAATTCCTGGTCATGTTGAAAAGGAAATTTTAGCGACAGTTGTTTTGTTTCATAGTGGCCAGTCTGAAACATCTGCCACACAGTTGACTGAAACAATCACAACTGGAATGAAATTAATTTGTTAAAAAACCACAGTGCTACAGGGTGCTTCATCACTTGAGGAACAGGAGTCAGATCACAAAATGTTCACACAGTAACTCAAAAGCAGCACTTGCAGCTTTGCAATCCTGATATACTTCTATAATGGCCGCTTCTAAAATATATTTTCCCTTTGGACTGATTCATTTGTCCATTCTACAAAGCTTATTGACTTGGAACAGTGGGTGACTCCAAGTGGATACACCTGCACAGCCAATTAACCAAACATGTCTGAGCCAGGCTTGGCACACAGAGGTTGGAATGAAAACACGCAGTTACGAGAACTCAGACATTACTGAAAGGAGATGAAAACAGAGGTGGAGCTGAAACAAGTTTTTTTTTTTAATTGTTTAAGTGGATGAAATGGCAAACAATAAAAAAGCAAGATTTTTGAGATTTTTGGGGTGGAGGAAAACAAATGAAAGGGTTAAAAACTGAAATTAAGATTGTTAATTGTACAAATAGAAGTTTATTAACTTGACTAAGTTGCAAAGGAGCTAGTTTTAAAGATGTATATATAGGTAAAAAAAGGTTAGTGGAAAATGTTTACTGTTTGAGTTAGTAAAATTTTGCTCAGTGACAGAGAGACATATGATGTCAGATTAACTTCATAAAAGACACTATTTATGAATCAAATTTAATTTGTTGTTTGTTTTCTAAAGATTTTATGCAAACAAATACAAATAAACTGTCCTGGTTTATTAACATAATTTGAAAAACTAGATAAACCCTTTAATGAATATTTTAGAAGGTTGAAAAGCCAACCCAAAACTTTAAATATAAATTAACTCAGGTTAGAGGGAGATGTTGTTACAGTGCCAGGAATTCAGCATGAGAAAGAAAAATCATTTTTGTTCAGCAATGAAGAGAATTTTAGCTGCAGAAATGATGCTGTTTATTTCCTTCTTTGAAAAGGAGAGAGAAACCTCTGAGGAGCAAAAAATACCCCAAACCCTGAAACCGTGGTTTGTATTGTATACAGTAAAAAAGCCAGGACAGTTCACCACAGCTAGGGTCTGTGCAGAAGAGTCAGTGCTGTCTGACCTGTTTTGTGCAGCTTCTGGTCCAGGCTGATGAAATGCAAATCATCTGTTCTTCAGAAGTGTGCACCAGTGCTCTGCTCAGCTATTACGCACTGACTGGAATATTTGGAGGGGTGGGTTGGGGTGTGCGTGGCTTTTTTTTCAAAAAAGTATTGTATTAATCAAGGAAGTGGTGCCAACTCAACAAACTTTCATCATTCAAAAGAGTTACTATTTTAGGGAAGGGATGGCAGGATTCAGCTTTGTCCAGAAAGAGGCCTTTCCAGAGCCACAAGACTTCATTGCAGGAGCAGTGCTGACGGGCTACAGTCTCCTTACTCTCCCAATAAATGCACTGCAATCCAGGTGCATTTCTGGTCAAGGTCGTATTAGTAAGCAACAATACCTTTCTACCACCTCTTTTGGTGGCTGAGAAGACCAAGAGACAGTGAAAAATCAAATCACTAGGCAGGACTGTGTGGGCAATGAGAATGGGCAGGCACTAATGCTGATCATTTAGGAAACAGCACTGGGATAGGAGAGTACATTTCTGCTACAAAATTTAAATTGAACTAAGATCAGATCATCCTACTGGTATCTGGAAAGGAATACCTGCTACAGTAATATTAGAAAGTATTAAACATGAACTTTTAAAACCAAGATCTTTCACGTGGACAGGAGATGCTCTTCTAGCCCTAACAAATGCCTGTGGGTGGCATAGCAAGAGTTTTGATTGGTAATTCTTTATCTCAGCGTGACTTGACATTGACTTGACTTGACATAAGAAGTGTTTTATGCATCTAATACAAAATTCTGACCCTTAAGAAAAGTAGCAGTGTCACCCTAAACTAAATTCATAATCTTGGAAGATTTTACTATGTCTAATCCAGGCTCTTCATAGAGATGGTGTCTTTGCTTCCTTTTTTGCCTTCTATCTAAAAACCTTTTCTGAAGTTCTTTTAGTAATGGCCTGATTCACATATTTGTCTTTCTTTCTGAAGTGTCTTGGACTTAGTTTCCAAAGTCGGGAGTTATGTTTGAGTTGCATTTACTTCAGACTCTCCTTCTTGACTCTTTTTTTGGTTGCAGCTTAAAATTTAAGTTCTCTTTCCCTCTCCAGAAGCCATATTAGTTCAGTTCAACAGTTCATGCTAACTTACTATCCCATCACTGGCAGCAAATGCCTGGGGAAGAATTAAGCAGGGCAAGACCTTAGCGATGCTTTCCAAGACCACCCTCTCATTAACTAAGAGTATTTTGGACTTTAAACAATTTTCAATTCACCTACAATTTACTTGGTTATTTTAGTACTTGTGACTGGAAATATCTATTCAACTAAAATTATTTGCAGGACCAAAATTTAATTTCGTTTTCATTCTTCTATTTCAGATGTTCTACTTGCATGCGGAAGATGCCATTAAATTCAAACCAAGAAACCATAAGGGTAGGAGATAAGTGTTTGAAAACTAATGCTTTTATCTTGTTAAACTGTGCTCTGAGATTAATGTTTAACATCTTATAGTTCTATGATGCATGTTTGATTATGACTCAATAATGACATTTGAACTATCCATACAGTACAAACTGGAAGTCCACTGTTAAATACCATGAAAATAGAAACAAATAAACAAAAAGCAACTCAGAGTGTCTTAGATGTTCCCTTTTCCTATTGTAACTCAGAGTGTCTTAGAGGTTCCCTTTTCATATTGTTATGTGTCATAATAAAGAGAATGACGCGGCAAGAAGACCAGTGAGTATTTTGGTTAGTTCCTGGTACAACTAAGGAAACCACAAAACCACATCAATCTCTAGTTTGCTCAACCAGTTACTACAGAAGACATTTCTGATTTTGTTTCTGGAACTGCAAACCACAAGAATAAAGAAAGTTTAGCTTATTCTCAGCAATTAACCTAGATTGCTTTCAGAACCTCATTGACATTTAAAAGTAAATGTCTCAGTGCGGTGCTTGAGTGTTACATGAGGCAAGCCACGCAAGCACTGGTACCGTGTGTGCCTTAGGAACTGGAAAATTTAATTCTGACTATTTTCTAAAATTACTTCTGATTCCTGCAAGGATCAACACATCTCCTTGCCATATTTTATGTCATGCTACAAAGGGAAAAGATGGTTATCAGTGCATTTAAATAATCAAACGTTATTTTCCTGTATCAACTGTTTCACAAAATAGACAGTGAGTAACACAAGTTGGGGAAAAAGATTGTTCTCTGTTCTTGGCAGTTCTTAAGTGATTCTGTATAGCAGGACTAATGACTACTGATCTGGAGATAATGTTGTTTTCTTTGCTTAAAAGGTGTACCATTACCTTATGCCTGTGCTTCTTACCCAGTGGCATGCAGCAGATACAGCCACGCATGCATCTCTCCCGCTGGTTTGGAATGCTGCTGAGATAAGGAGCCAGTATCTCAGCCAATCACCCAAGAGATCTCAAATTCGGTGGTTATGTCCAGGCAAGCCTCTGAATGACAGTGCTGACCCAGAAGGGGTCCTGAGAGTTTTCTTAGCAGTGTCCACACAGCCATCTCAAAGCAGCTATGCAAGATGTTACAACATTCTTTAGTATCCCTAGCGGAGGGTGAATATGCTCCATATGTCACAATCCTTGGAGGACTATGGACTGAAAGCAAGGCTGACCCATTTAGAAAGTTTGCCCCTCCCCAGCACTGATGACACAAACAATCCTTCCACTTTCAGCTATACTGGCTTCTAGATATGCAAGCTGTCTAAACAGCTGCAGCACAATCAGAAATCCAGGAGCATAGGAAATATTTTCTGTGTCTAAAATAGCCTGACCCTTGCAAGCATTGTTAAATCTTTCAGCAAATGGAAAGCCAAAGAACGGCATTTTTCTTTGATGCAGATTATAGTCAAATAGCTTTTAGTTGTAAGTATAGCAGTGCTTTAAATCAATCACTGCAGTCTTTAAACTGAAAATAACCTAGAAACACCTCTGTGTTTGACATCTGTAACAAAATGTATATCTGGTTAGCATTCTTCCTGCCACAAATTCCTTCAGTTCTTTTTCCATCTGGCTATAAAAGCAAAGCTTATGTAGATGTTAGCTCAGGTTATTGCACAAAGAGAGTAGTCTGTTGACCAAATACATGTCAGGAACTGGATTTCTTCTCCATTTAGGAATCTTTTAGTCATATAATGAGCAGATCAAATATATGCTGATGTTCCAGATAACTATATTACAACCAGTATTTTTTGTGGATTCATGATCTGGTAAAGAGGAATATGAGGAAAGTCACCAGTATTTAGGATAGCCAAATCCAGGAAGACACCACAGAATATCAGAAAGACTTAACGGAAGGTGACTAATTCTGAAATATTTACAGCCTTCAATTTTTCCTATGGATCAGTAAGTACATAATACAGAACAAAAATCAGTTCTTAGGTTTGTGTGTTTACTCAGTAAGGGAAGGGACTGTCTGAAATGGTGGCAATCTGAAGAATGTTTATGAGCTGTTTAAAAATGTAGTCTGGGCTAGTCCTCCATTTGGGTGTGATTCCTAGGGAAACAGGTAGACCTCATACGGCAGTCCTGCTACCCTAACACACTCACCTTTAAACTGTTTCATCTTCATTACTCATCTATGAAAAATATTTTTAAAGTCTTCTGTTAAGCATCACTAGAGTAAATAAGATCTGGATTTCTTCATTCTTTAAGAAAGCAAATATTTAAATCACTGTGTTGGACTATCAAAATGTTTATAGGTTGTCATATTTATCAAATGTTATCATATTTATCAAAACGTGTTAATTCATCTTCTCATTCCTTACAGAAGCATTCAGATGGTCTTCTATTGGCAAAACAACATCTTTCAAAGAATAAAGATAATTTTGGAAGACTAAAGCTTTCCTAGTCTAAGTGTCTAACTATTAAATTCAGTACTATATGATAAGTAAAAAAGCAAGAGAAAATCACTCTTCTATTTTCTTAAAAATTTCCTGGGAGCTCTCTTTATAATATGTTCTAATTGAGTATTAAAATCTACCACATCAATTGTAATCTGTGGAATTGTTTTGGCTCAGTACTCTTACACTTTTAACATTAATGGATAAGTCCTTAACTACTAACTTTAATATCAGTATGTTATTTTAAAGTAAATCCCAAAATAATACCAAGGAGACAAATTAATACTATTAAATGCCCCAAATGAATTTAAAAATCTAGTTCTTGAAATACTGACCTTTACAAAACTGAAATTAGGCTTACTTCCAAGGACTTTATATTTTGGTTTTGAAGAGCTTATGCATATTTTTACAAACTAAAATAAACCCATTTGATGTTATGAATGTAGTTTTCTGAGGAGTTTTTGGGTTGCCTTTTTTTTTTTAATCAAGCAGAATTGATGATTTAATAAGCATATGAGCCTATTTCTGAGCTTTCTTGTTAGAAGCAGTTCTGGAACTCTGTGACGAGCGGTGCTATTCAAGAAACACATGATAGGCATTTAGCTTTCTAAAATGTGCAGCATGTGAGATGAACCAAGGCACAGTAATTGCAATGCTTCCCGGGCCTTTTCATTTTAAGACTTCCAATGCCTGTTGTGGCAAATCTCAGCTTGGCAATTTTCCACTTCTGGAATAACTGCCTCATCTTTCTTCATTGGACATGCTTCCTTCCCTTTATTTCTACTGTAAGCCTAGCTCTGAAGCTTTGCCTTGTTACTTATGCTATTTATATTCATAGGTCTGTGCCATTTATGTTCTTAAGTCTCTGATGTCTATTTCTTAAAGGGGAAAAATATGCCTTTGGAAACAAAGACTTTTATTTTAGCATGTGTTTGCTTTAATCTGCTTGATACTAGACTTCTAGATGGTTTTTCTGTGATGGAAAGGTGCTCAACTGCAAATTTCCCAGTGCCAGTGTCCCTCACCATGGTGAAGCACTCGCTGGCAGAGGTGCTCTGGGCTGCTGCACCTGACTCCTGGCATGGCAGGAGTGTGTGTGCTTGCATTGCTCTCAGAGCACTCTATTGCCCTGCCATGCTTCCTGCGGCTCTATCTGCTGCTTCTTTGTAGGAAGGGAACCACTGAGGCTAACTGGCCCATGGTTACAGGATCTACATACTCTCCTCAGGATACCAGAAGCCATAGGTTTTCCAGACATCAGTCTCTTTACAGGCTCTTCTTTCAGTTTCCTTCCTCAAAGACATGATAGCAGCAGAATTTACGCAGATGTCAGAAAATTTAGCTGGTGCAGCCAGTGTGCAGGCTTCTGTGAAATAACTGAAAACGTATTCTAAATTTCCACATTCCCGTTGTGTTGCCAGTCTTGAGCAATTCTTTTAGTTTGAGCTCCTCTTCCTGCACGTGCCTTTCTTGCCTAATTAGAGCCTTTTTTGACATCTACAATTATTGCTGTTCTTCTCTCTTATATAAATTACTGATGCCCCACCATTTACTTTAAATGGTGGGTGACACTTCCTTCCATAATCTCTAATTGTGTTTGAAAGCTGACTCTCAACATCTTCATCAGGTGATCCTTTGTCTTCTGAGTCCACTTGTTAAAATCGGTTTCTCTGACACAGCTATTTATTTAGCGTATGCATTTTAGTGCTCAGATAAATCTATTTACATGTTAATAAGTCTCATTCCTTCTACCACCCAACTCACACAGGCACCGTGTATTTGTCAATGCCTATGTGTGTCTCAAAAGAATTAGCCCATTGACTTAAGATAACACAAAATTAAATTACTAGCTTGTTTACTCTTCACATTCTATAAAAAGAATGCAGAAATCAATCTTTCCTGCTCAGTTTCCTTGCACTCCATCAGTGTTATTCAGCATCCCAGAGCTGTTTGGGAGAGAGATTGTGCCTGTTACCTTCTACCCAGTTATTTAATTGCATTCAGAAAGAAATAAATATATTTAATTCAATTCAATCACCCTCATCAAATACCAGCTCTACTAAACAATTTTGTATGGCCATGCATTGCATAACACTTAGCAAGCTTCTTGTACAGCTCAACAGAGTTATCACATGGCCACGGAAGGAGTTGGAATTATATTTCTCATCTCCTGGGCCAATTTCTTGCACTATCTGGGAGAGTTTCTAATCTCAATTATGCTAGAACCAATTATAACACTCTGGATATTGGCCAGGATAAGACCAGATTTTGAATCATTCTTTTGTGTTTTGTGCTTTTTTACTCATTTCCTTTTCATTATGAAACTTTGTGACATAGTCAGAAATTAGTTATAAAATTAGATCTTTAGCTAGTGTGTTTGGAAAGTTCTATTCAAAGCAAAGTTAGTTCTTAAATAATTGGTCATGCATACTTTTATTCTATACATTCTGAATACCCACACTGTTAGCCACAAAAGCCTGGCTAAATATATGTTAAATTGTAGACAGCCTAAATTCCTTTTAGTTACTAACATAAATTATTGATTTCCTTCATACTGTAAGCATCATGCTGTAAAAAGTTGCTCTGGTTTGGGGGGTGTGGATTTTATACAACCCCCCTCCTTTTCTGTATGCTATGCTTGACTTACCAGTGGGGAAAAACCCACAAATGATTGCTTTTTCAACTATTCTTAGAAAATATTTTTTTATATATATAAGCACGTCTATTGTGCAACTTAATGCTTGCTCAATAACATCAATTTTACTTTTTCCCAAAAAGTGGGATAACTGAAGTCCCTAAGGGTGTAAGTCTTTGTGAGGACCATTTTCAACATTTTGGTCAACAAATCCAGGCAAATTCCAGGCATTTTGATGCTCCTGAAAACCTTTCCTTCCCAAAGTACTCACCTTTTACTTTGAAAGCTTGTTTGTCATTTAATAAGGGAATAGACTTTTTAGTAAGATTTCTGAACAGGGTTCATTTTCCTTTGTCACTTAGGAACAAAAGTAGGAATTAGAATTAGCTTGGTTGTAAGATTTCATGTTGTTCTTTAAACAGCCTTTTCAAAGCCAAAGCTACTATTGGCAATCTGATTAATGGAATATATGGAATACTTCTCTGTGCCCACCAGTTTCCAAGAGCTGTTTGGATTTTGTTTTCCAAAATAAAAAGTAGCTGCAGCAATTCACACCTTTGTTCATATCCACACACAGAGAAGCCCGAAAACAAGCTAAATAAAATCTTCCTAAATTGGACCAATATTCCCATTTACACCCTAAAAACCAACATGAATGAAGCAGGAAGCAGAAAATAAGCTACCAATGGTAATAATTCTCAGTGACTAATCTGTTTGCTTTAGTTTTCTATATCCACCCATTTTCCTTATTTTACATTTGCTTTCACTTTGTATCCAATTTATGACATGAACAAATACAAGTCTACCTATTACTTCCAGGCTTCACAGCATCAACTGATCTTCCCAGTATTTGTCACACAAAACAGCACAAAACATCTAGAACAGACTGCTAGTAGCATCTGCAATTCCCTTTTAACCCACGATAAGTCTTCCTAAGTTAGTGAGCAGTTGTGAAATCATATTTTTCATGGGAGCGGGTACTTTGCAAAGATAGCAGGGAAGAAAGATGAGTGATACTTTTCAAGAGACAAACATAGGTCTCCCAAACCATAAAAGAATGATGTTATCCTAGATGAAATAATCTTACAGTGCTCTGTTTAGTGAAATAGCTCTTTCTAGAGTCTCTGGGGGAATGTATTATTTTACTGCTACAATACTTAGGTTAAGGAGCAAAATCACAATTCTTCTTTCTTAGAAATGAAAAAAACAAATTAGCAGCCATTTCAATGAAATGATGGGATGTTCAAAACGTTCACTCTAGCTACTCAAAAAGCCCCAGGGATTCTGCACCTTGGGGAGTGGTACAGCCAGGTGCTCAGGTTTGAGTGGGAATCTGTGATTCTTGTCTACACCACTGAGCAAAGCGGAAAGGAGTAGCAATATGTGCTGAAAATGGAAATAGTTTCCCTAGAAAAGCAGGGTCCTTGTTCAGGCTGGTCAGATATTTGCTATCAGAGCTATTTTTCAATGGCTGACTAGTGTCATAAGGTGGTTGTTTGTTTTTGGGTTTTTCCTAACATTTCTCTCTTACCCTTGGGAAACTGAGTTGTTTTCATTATTTACAAAAAAAAAAATCATCTTACAAACATAGGAGGTTTGAAGTAAAAACTCAAAACAATCCAAAATTTTCTCTGTGAAAATAAAGGCCTTTTTTGTTCATGTCTATTCCTTGCCTCTTTACCACTCCATGGGCAGTTTTGGAATTACTACCAAATAGAAACCTTTGTTAAAAAATTAGTTCTGGTTAAAAATATGTCTGCCTACAGGCAGAGACTATCTAATAAATATTTTCCTTCTAATTTTTTATTCTTTTAACAATTTGTAGTTAAGTTCTCATTTATTGAGCAAATATTGAATATGTTTTATTACTTGAAAACAGATAATAAGCTTTAAGCTCTTTAGCATAAGTGTATAAATGTGATTCCTTGAAAATTAATCAATTTTATGATGGAGAACAGAATCCAGTCAATCATAGTCTTCAATGAAAGACTATAATTTTAGGGGGGTCTAGGACCCTAGGCATGAGAATAGATAGCATATAACTGAAAGCCACAGATTGAGAGAATGACTATTGCTGCAGCTTTCTAAACATACAGAATGGGGAAAACTGCATTTGTTGAAGTTGTAGAAGAGGATTTGGCAGGGCTTGGAAAGTGAGATAATCAGACTTGATCAGTGAATTTTAGCAACGAGTTTAGAGTATCTTAGACTTATTTGTAAAAAGAATGTACTGCAGCAGCACAGCTTTGCTTCACCTGCCTGGTTAAATCAGACACATGAATGTCTTGCATGACAGGAATGCTACAAAACAGCCAAAGCAGACCTTCTGTTTCTCAGCTTGGGTATATATTTTACAGAAAGGAAATATTTATTCAACATTTGAGAAAAGAACAGAGCAAAACTTTAAAGAGAGATTAAGTACATAGTTGTGGGGGGAGATTGAGTATTTGGGTTTTTCCAGTACCAAAGAAGTAAAAATCTAGAGCGGGCGGGTTTTGGAGTTTTGTTGGTTTTTTCCCCCAGGTAAACGTCCTGTGTATGTCAATAAGACTTTTGGGGTAAAAAGATTTCAAGATTTAGCCCATGTCACATTGTAAAACTAATTATGTGAATGGTTGTGTCATAGCAATCAAGTATGTTTAATGTAGCCTAATTTGGGAAGGAAGGAAGGAATACAAAGGAGTCATCTCTATATATTTGTAAACATGAAGCAAATTAAATTTGTATAGAAATATTTATCATGTTTGATTGATAGAAAGTGAGGGTCTTTCTATATATTGCATCTATGTGAATGTTTTCAACATCTGACTTAGAAAAAAATGTTCTAATAGTTACTGCCCTTAGTAAATCCACATTTAATGCTTTTAAATAATGCCAGTAATGCAGTTAACTTAAAATGTAAGATCTGTTTGTGTACAGGTATGCATATGTAGTATATAAATTAGTTTTGAAACATTAATTTCAAGGCTTACAGTAAAATATTTTAAGGTACCACTACATGAATTAGAACTTATTTTAAATGTAGATATTTCAGTGTGATGTCATTAAACCAACCCCTGCTTTTTTAACTCATGTTCTGTAAGAAAAAGTTTTTCCCTTCCTGGAAATCATTATACACTTTCATTGTGAGGTATCAAAGTGTATTCTATTCTGAAAAACATTTATAAAGAGTAAGAAATATGAACAGCAAAAATAAAGCATCAGACTAAAATATAATAGTGAAAAAATTCTGTATTGTGTGTGATATAAGGAGCTATGCTAATGCATTCTAACACAACATGAGTTTAGTCAGGCCTTCTTTTAACCAGTTTGAAAATACTTATCACTATATGTAAGTACATGTAATGTCCATATGCAAATTCTTGTATTATAAAGGCTCAATTCTCTATTCTGTAATTGGCTTTGGCCGCCAAGCAATATGCTAACAATAAATTTCGTCTGCTTTTATAGCACATCTGCTAGTAGTGGATGACAGTCAATTGGCAGAATGGATATCCCAAGCACTGGCACAAAATCAACTTTCTTTTCCCTTGATTTCATTAATTTCCTCCCAGTTGAACATCCCAGCCTCCCAAAAATGGTATCAGCTCATACTGGCCTTCACAACACAGTGACATTACCGTAGTTTAAGAACATGAATGCATTTTGAAGTGAACTAATAGGATTTGTTTGAAAAGGAATGAACGGATTACTTACTACAGTCAGGAAATTTTCAGGTCTTTAAATAAGCATTTATCTGCTGATGTGCAACACTACTCAATTCAAATGCAAAACCTGCATGAAGAAAAATATTTTTCAAGGACATGGTGGAGACGTCAATGTATATTTCCACCCCTGAGAAAATACCTGAAAAGCACATGAAAAATAAAGAGGCTTCACTAAGGGCAAGTTGTGCCTAATTTGGTCACCCTCTATGACGGGTTTACAGCAGTGGTGGATGAGGGAAAAAAGACTGATATCATCTACCTGTCAAAAAGCACTTGACACTGTTCTGCATGCCATCTTTGTCTCTAAACTGCAGAGTCATGGGTTTGATGGATGGACCACTCAGTGGATAAGGAATTGTGTGGATAGTCACACTCAAAGTGTTGTGGTCAGTGACTCAATGTCCAGGTGGAGTCAGGGACAACTGGCAATCCTTTGGGGTTGGTATTGGGACAAAATTATAATATTTAAGGAAACACAGATTTAAAAAATCCTGAGGACCTAACTCATATCTATGCAAATATCTAGTAATATTTCAGTTTTCTTTCCTTTCTGCAGACAAGCTTGGAAGCAGCTTTTTCAACATTCAGGTAAAAACTTACTATGTTTTGTTGGGAGTTTTTATTTAAGAGTATATGGTTCATATCAGGGATGTCAAACTAAATGCAGTTGTATAGCAAAAATATAGAAGTAACTAAAGCCTAAGTTTTCTTGGAAATAATCAGACCACATAGCGATCAACAATGATTGCAAAGCCTTCACATCAAAAAACTTCATAAGAAATTGAGCACATGCTGTATCTAGTGCTACTCATTATTTCTCCATGTACTACTGATTTAAAAATATGTAATACAAAGAACAATGCAAAGAAACCCCAAACAATAAAAACATCCCAAACAAACAAGAAAAAAAAGCTACTGCTCTTTTTTATTTTAAAGTTTTCCAAAAAAAGTTTTGCTACCTTTTTTTTAAATTTCTCTATAGAATAAGAAATTAATCACCTTGGACTCCAAGCTGGGATAAAGAAGCGCTCACTCAATGTATTTCTTCTGCAACACATGTATGTAAACAACTGTTTCTGGCATGGAAGTTCCTTGGAAGGTAAGTCAAAACAGAAGTTCCCTATCAACATTTGGTTTGTTTCTGTTAACATCAAACTAAACAAGTTTGCAAGTTTTATCTTTGATAAATCTGTATTCCCTGAAACACTGAAGCCACAGATTGAGGGGTCACACTGGCATCTTCACAAAGCACCACTAAGCAGTGCCTTCCCTTCTGCATCATCTGATTGAGATCATGGCCTTACATGGCAAGGCCTTAGACAATGTCAAACAGAATATTAAAATCTAGCGTTTTCTTTTGACATGTGTCTTCAGATTACAGGCATTTTTCCCACATTTGTTCCAGTGCTATAAATGAAATAATTCCATGCCACATAAATATGCTGACTTTTGTGTGAATTCAGATATTCATATAAAAATATTTCAAGATTAGCTTGAAATGGCTTCTAAATACTTCTATAATAAATCTATGATAGAATAATAGCTGTATTATCTGTAATAGTAAATCTACTACTAATAGATCATAGAACCTGTACTATGCTTGGGAAGTATGACTTGGCCTGACTTACCCTCATTTCTGAGCATGTTCTAATAACATTTGAGCTGAATTGAGTTGCAGGAACACTAACCCAAACTAGTTTAACAGATGGTACAATCATGACCTCACACTGTGGTGTAGACAAGCTAACAAAATTACTGCATAACAGAAAGAAGCCTCCAGAGCAGGATAAAATACAGTCTTTGGTGAAGATGAACAGTGGAACTAGGGGTATATAATAAATTTATACATTAAATTTAACTACGTTTTGTAGAATAAGAGCTTTCCTTGAGATGTGATGAGACCACATTGATGGCTGCACCTGTTGGGTAAAACAGAGGTTTGAACAGATGTTCAGACTTACTATCTACACAAGCTGTGGATCTCCTCCATAGTCCTGCAAAGACAAGCCAGATATACCTACTAATTTAAAATCTACTCTAAATGCTTTCTTTTCAAGGTTATTTTCCAAAACTGTTTTCTCCCTAACCAGCAAAATCATGGCTAGAAAAGACTGGCATGAAACATGGTGATTTTTTTCTCTTGCTGATAATTTTTTCTTAAAAACTTTTAACAGTTAATCATAAAAAAAAAATCTAATTCTGAATTGAAAGTTTCTTATTTTGAGCCTTTAATTAAATTAATTTTGAAGTAAGAAGAAAAGTGTTTTCTGATTGTTTTCTGGTGCCTAGCTCAGGCCTTGAGAGGCAACCCACAGAGAGGTGCGGTTAGTGGGCAGATTACAGGGTACAGAAAATGTAGAAAAGGCCATGGCTGTGATTGAGTACAGGTTTTTTTCACATGACCATCATCATGACAAATGGATGAATATGTATTTTTGCACTAAATTGAAGGAGCTTCAAGTCACAGTATCTTATTTTAAAGAGAAGGTGGCTCAAAGAATTCCTCTTTTTTATGTGTATGTTTTAAGTAAAAAAGCAACTTTGTGATGCAGCACAATACCAACTTTTTATGACTACAAGCTTTTAGTAGCTAGGAATAAGTTAAGGAGAGCAATGAACAAGCTATGTAGATCTCACCTTGTGACATCTAATAAATCTTTAAATATCACCATGATGACATTCAGGCTTAAACAGAGCACTTTACTATTGCACTCCCATACTATATTTTTTCTAAATTTCCCTATACCCAGAAAGGGTCAAGTTTCACAGCAGTGTTTATGAGTGTGGTTCCACTGTCGGCAGAGCTGTGCTCATTCTCATCACCTGAAATGGGTGTGAAGGAAACTACACCAAACATAACCAACCCAACATTTCTGCCTCAGTTTGTGGAAAGAGAACTAAGGCTTTGTGGCACATAGAGGAGCACTGCTACATGGTGAAGCCAAATATACAGAGTCTGATTCCAGTAGAGTTAGCTTGGTCATATTTTGAAGATCTGTAAAGTCTACTGTGAAGTGAATGTTAAGTAAATCAACTTATTTTATTAGTAGAACATGGCATATTGCCATTTATTGCAAATCAACTTCTTTTCCACATCACATGCCTTTTGTGTATTTCATACATGCCTGAAAGATACTATTTTTGGAATAGTTTTCATGGGTTTTGCTATGTTTATGGAACTGACTCTAATATTTTTCCATAAAATCTGGGTAGCTAGACCATGTGTGCAAAGCTTTCACGGCAGGGAAAAAAAAAGTCAAATCAATGAGAGTAAAACAATGCAGAAATGACCCCACTTAAGTTTAAAATGCCTGCTTTAGGCTGTACTGGGTAGTCTTTTGGGTCGGAAAACAAATGCTGAAAAATAACAGTAGAAGTCAAACAATTAAAGCACAAATAGACAAGTTGCTGAGCATTTATTACTGCAGAGCTGAATGTTGCCTAGTTTGCATCCCAGAAGTAATTTTGGGAAGAAACTTAGGAGTGAGGGAACAAGAAATATTTTCTGACTATTACTAATGTTAAGAAATGGGCAGCTGCTTAAAAATGCTCAGTGGTTTGGAATGTCAGCCCAAGCACTGGGGAATGACTTGGTGGAAAGGTTTGCAGCCAAAATCATCCTGTGTACATCCATGCTTCCAAAACAGACCTTGCAAAGGCACGCTACGTTATTGTGTGACCTGTAAATAGGACACATTAGCCCATACAAGGACTTGGGGTTTTGCTGGCAGTCTGTCTCCTCAGACCTAAGTCTTCCAAAGTCTCATTATGATACCAGTCTTTGGAAGGATTACAAACACAGCATAATTTACACTACCGGCACACTTCACCATAGGGCTGTGATCTCCACCTAGAGCCATAGGGATAATAAATATATCAGAGCTAAATTGTGCCTCAAGGCAAATATTCTGTTGGTTCTACTGTCCTTCCTGTTATGTCTTGTGATGTTTTGCTGTACTCATCTACTCATCCCATAAGACATCCATGTGAGCAGCGCTGTGGTTTTATTTTCATATTTAAACCCAGTTGCTGTAATCAGCTTTTTTGTAACCTAAACTGCAGTTGTTATGACCATACTAAAGTACAGCTTTGCAGACTCAGCCTGTAACTCTGCTATTAGAGGTTCAAACCTCAGTTTGGAGAAAGTCTATGATGAAAGCAAAGCTCTCTTTCATTTCCTATGATTCAGCATAGCTGTACTTGAGAATTACCTGGTTTTGCTTCCCATGTTGTGACATTTGAGACCTACCCTCCAAGTACTGTGGAAGGCTGTGGACTTGCCAGACATTTTAGATGGTATCACAGTCATGGTAAGCCTCTGCCTTAGTGCTGGCTTGAAGGCAGAGATACACCAAGTGGGTTTGTGGAGTGGCTGTTAAAGACTCTGCTCACAAACCTCATCCAAAGTACGTTAATTTCAGAGGGAACATGGTTTTACAATTATTTCAGTACACTTTAGATTAACCAACAAAGAAATTCTTCTTGTTTAAAGTCTTAATGAAAATATTAAGGATC
Source organism: Acanthornis magna (assembly GCA_036785705.1). NCBI lineage: Eukaryota > Metazoa > Chordata > Aves > Passeriformes > Acanthizidae > Acanthornis > Acanthornis magna. Next base: position 13,572,895 of record JAWUZG010000012.1, read on the forward strand.
ATGGTGTAAGGAGGTACTAAATGCAGACACCATGATCTTTTGAAAGCAATAACTTGATTTCTGGCCACTAGTTGTACTACATTACTACTTAAATGAAGACACAGAAATAAGTGTTTTATCCCTTAAATGAATACATGCTCAATGACTTTTGCTGTAAGAATAACACTAAGAATGATATAGGAGTGATCTTTTTAACAGTTTCTTTCGAAAGGATGTTTAGTTGAAGGTCCCTCAGTTTAGTAGTTATCTCTCAATGGTATTTCCTGCATTAAAAAGTCACTGTGAATAGCCTTTCATTCTTCTGTTCCAAAAATAAGAAATTCAAAACAAGCTGGCTCTTTGCAGTCAGAAAACCTAGGAACCAAATTCTGAAATAGCTTTAGCTGTGACCCCTAGGATATCAGCCAGTCTAGTTTCAACACATGTGAAAATAGAAACTTCAGCCAACCAGTAAAAAGAAAAAAACACTTCGTTTATCTTCCCAGAGAGTACTGATATGCATCTTGAATATGTCTAATTGCAATATACTGTCAAAGTGAATCCCTTAGTAGCAGTTGCCGAAACAGTGACAGCACACCAGTTGCTAATGATGTTTTTAAAGCTGGTCTAGAAGTGGCAAGGCAAATATCTGATAGCAATTTTTAAATTAGTTCAGATTTTTGAACATGTGGTTGTCAGGTCTTTCTCCAAAGCAGATGCAATTAATGCTTTCTATTCATCAGGTACTATTCTTTTAGTCATCTTAGAATATCATGAAGCTTGGTGATCATTTCTGATAGATCATTTGTTTGCCTGGATTCAGGGAATTCAAGTCTCTTTTTCCCACTTGCTTTAGGTCTTACGGTAGGAAATACTTCAGTTATAGGTTTGCTATTTCTTGGTACATCTGGACAATGTATAATTGAATTCAAAATCTAAATTAAAAATAAGATGGGGGGAACATTCAGTTCAATTGAAATGCAAATTTTTGTATTTAAAAGAAAAATAAAATCAGTTCCTGTTAATGCAAAGTATTTTCTTAGTCTAAATGTTTCACTTTACACATATTTTGTCCTGTAAAATATTTTTAAATAAGAAATTTATTTTCAAAATAAAAACTGAATGTTTTGATTTGGAAATGTCAAAATAAGCTCCAAATTTGACTAAAAATTATTTTTTCTTTGTGATGTAATTTATACCCTATATCTAAATTCTATGTCCTATTTTATCTCATTTTTTGTTTTCACTTTATTTGATACAATTGTCATTCAAACTTACCTATGCAAAAAATAACTGGATTTTTGAAGCTCAATTTGTTTCATGTAATGTTTTTTAACACTAATTACTTTTTTCCTATGTATATTTTAAACCTAAATGGCGTCAAGCAATAGTTGGACTGTCAGAATTTCAAAATACTGCCTTATTTATTTGAAAATATTCATAATTGGAGGAAAGAGCTCACCTATATGTAAGATCATGCTTCTCCGTTTTGCTTTTTCTTATATAACTAATACTTCAGTATGAAAGATATGCAGTTAGAATGCTTCTGATTTGCTTTTAAACTGCATTGGTTTTGTTTTAGATGGCAGTCTAATCTCCAGGCTCTATATACTTGTCTCTTTACTTAAATACTGCTATGATTTAAAGAATACTAGGGTATCTGGATATAAAAAATAATACACTTTTTAAGGACTTAATTTCAAAGGATTTAAGGTTATCTTGTATCTGAAAAATACATTAAGTGTGTTATGCATACATAAAGAGGTATAACAAATGCTTAGGGTTCTGTGTAAAACTGCTTGGTCGGACAGAAACTAACTTATCAGAGTAAACACTGTACTGTGAATTCTAGTAATGAAGTAGCCAGTTACCCATCCAATATGTGTCTGTTGGCTGACTGACTTCGGCTTTGAAAAAGATGCAACTTCAAAATAAGGCTTTTCTTGTGACTAATACATTCATCAGGTTTCAGTCTTGTGTGGCTTATACGGGATTATCTAGAGGCTTATAAGGGGTGATCTCTTGCTGTAACCTTTCCTTTGATTGATCTTGCAAGGTCTTTCTTTGTCCTCTCTCCCTCCGGCTCCCTAGTTTTAAGAAACTGGTAGGAACATAACTATTGTTGAAAACTCTCAGCCTGTGTCAAATCTGGTTGAACAGCTGGCCCATTTTCACAAGTTCTTGAAGGGTAGGAGCCACTCAGATGCAAACAGAAACTACAACAGCATAATGTTTCTTGCACCGGAAATCACTTAAATCAAAAATAGCCACAAACTTTATTTCTTAAAATCTTGTAAATTCTACAGAGCTGTGCCAACAGTACTGCAGTTACGAGGCTGAAAAATGCACTCACGGACTTTGTTTTCCAACAGCTTTCAGTGAGATGCTCTTACTAGGACTCCTGCCTCCTTGTCAGCCTGACATCTGCTCACTGTGCTTGAGAAACCCAGCATAGTCTTGAACCACCATTTCAGACAACTCTACAGCATGCTCATTTCTTTCCTCCCTTGCTCTTTTTCACTCATGAATTTGACAATGTAACATGTGAGTCTGATGGTTTGGACACTTCATAACTTTTTTTATGAAAAAAGGGGTTTTTATGGTGAGGAAACTCTCAAGTGTCTTCTGTTCAGCCTTCCTTGCAATAAATAATTGCCTTTCTTTTTTTAAATGCAACTTTGAAATTCAACTGCCAGTTTTTTGCTTTGAGGCTTAGGAAATCCTTGAGACTGAAGAGATTCTTCTAAGTTTATCTCCAACTTGTCTTGGAGCTGTAACATAAGAAGTTTTCCTCAGTTTGCAATGACCACTAGTAACATGTGCTGGCAGGCCAGCTGTGCTCAATGCAGGTTTCAGTGATGTTCCACCAACCTTCATTTAACATTCGTGGTTCTGTGGTCAGAAGCTGTGGTCAGGGCATTAATTCAGAGCATTTCTGGGGAACAGCATCCTGGGTGGGCTGTAGAAGGATGTAATAGAACTAATAATAAATTAAATTCACCTTTCGGCAGAGAGCCTTATCCTTGAAGGACCTATTGCTTAGTGAACAAGCAGCAAAGAAAATACTGATGTAATAAAGTTAATCCAGCAAGGTAGACACTGATGTGTAAGTCACCAGAATGGCCCCTCCCTGGAGCTTTGCATGACAGATATGTCAGCAAATGAAAGAGCAGCCCTTCTTTGCCAGAGCTGCTTCTGTTTCTAAATTTCCATTTCATATCCTATGTTTAAAATTTGCTGTGGCATAAATATTGCTGCAATGAGAGAGAACCAGGCAAGCTTAAAACTTGAGTCTTGAGTATTGATACCTTGTTAGTAACACCACTCACTGTGAGAGTTACTTGCACTAAAAAGAAATCTTATTAAGGTTTGTGCTGACAGTGAATTTTTTGTAGATCAAAGTGCTAGTTATAGGATATGTATTGCATATTGGACATATAAAACACAGCATCCTCCAGTAAGCAGAACTCTGTTCAAAGGGCTTTTTCTATATAACTTGGCTCAGCTGACCAGGGAATGGGCAAATGGGAGAGTCTCAGAGGTGGCAATAGCAGGAGAAACCAAAAATAAAGCTACAGGATTAGCTGTCAGTTATTTCAACTTGAACCACTGTATTTTACCTGGTGCTTCTTCAATGTGCTGGGGAGCAGTTTGAGGAAAGAGAATCAAAACCTGGAGTAGGCACTAACTTACCAAAACACTGTGCCTTCAATTTTGGAAATGAAAATAAATATTAAACATATATGTCATCATACACAATGGCAAAGACCAACACAATGATGTCTCAGACTTTCTCTGTGGCACTGCTGGCATGCAGTAGAGTAATTGCCACATTACCCATCACAATTTGAATGAAACTGAGTCAAATTTAATTAGCTCCTGTCTTTAGAGCATTTCTTCACCCACAACCCACAAGACTTGTAGTCTTTAGGATCCTGCTGTGCAACTGTGATGTTGTACACAAAATGCAAACTGTTAGGAGAATCCTGTTCTGAAATCTGCCCGTGTTTACCACCACATACTGTAACTCCTAGAATAGTGGTGGTCTGGTTTTTGTTTGTCACTTTCTTCAGGAATACCTTTGCATCCTTCTTTCACATGGTACTGTAAGACAGCCTGGCTGGTCCAGCCCTTTAGCCTGGGAAATGTCTTTCATGGATTTGACCATATTTAGTCATTGAGCCTTTTCCCTGCAGATTTTTTTCCATATCTGTCTGCAATCGTTGCCACATTGTCTTTACCAAATTACTTGTCTCTCTTCATCTGCTCTGAAACTTTTTGTTCCTCCTTCATTGATCAAATGCTATTGACCATTAAATACAATTTTGGACTTCAGTTCTGCTTTATTTTAGTGAAGAAGTGCTACAAAGTAATGAGTGTAAAATGCTACTTTATTATTTTAGTTTTGTATTTAGCATAAGTAGTCTTCTAAAATTACAGCTTGCTTTCTTAATTCTAATAATAGAAATCACAAAATCACTGCCAAACTTATATATATATATATATAGAGAGAGAGAGAGAGAGAGAGAGAGAGAAGGTGCTCTATTTCAAATTCAAAATTGCTGTTTGAATTATAGTGAATATGACTGAAATACTTCCAGAACATTTTAATTACTCCTAAATGATAGAAAAATATTTTCTTAAAATACAACTTTAAAAATCTACAGAAATAGTTGTGGAACTCTCAATACTTAATTATTCCTTCTATTCCTGGCTTTTTGCAAAAATATAAAAAAAAAACACTGACTTTTTCTACTTAAAACTGCTGACGTAACTCACATTAAACATATTAAACACAAATTTAGTGAGACTGCATTTCAAATTACATAATAAAACTAAAATGTGGATAAAGCAGATAACTTTTAAATAAAAGTTCAGAGAACTAAATTTTGCAATGAATGCTGAAGACCTGGGTTTGTCTCACACAGCTCTTTCAGCTCAGCTGATCAGCAGCTTCAACACTGTGGAACTGTTACATTAGCTGTTGAGCTTTCCTTGCCCTGGGAGGCCCTTACTCCTTCTCTGCTGTGTCCTGCCCAGTCAGTTGGAGAGAGCAGTAAAGCAACAATGAAGAGAGAGGGAATTTTACCATGCAGTCCCCAGCCAAAGCATTGCTGGCTCAACTATTTTAGTTTCTAAGATTTAAGATCAAAAATTTTGTGAGTTGGTGAAAGTATGCTAATGGGGTGATGAGACCAGTTTCAAACTTGTTTGGCATAGAGCATATGCTTAGTGGTTTCTAAAGCTCACCTTGAATAACATCAGCAATTGGATCCACCAGTATCAATAAATACTAACCCAGACCACAATATATGTGCCCCATTTTAGCTTCATTAATCATTCACTGAAGTGTAAAAGGATGGTTGTCCTTACAAGCTGAAAGCATATCAACCATTTAAGAAACGACAGTTTCTCTAATCTCATGTACTTATATATTTATTGGAGCTTTCTTGTGGGACAATTTCACACTAACAGCAGAATATCTCTATCATCTAGACCTCCTCAGAGTCTTTTTCATTGTGCAGGTCTACTTTAGACACTCTTTTGATGTACGCATAGGGGTTGTGTGTTGTTCCTCTGTCAACATTGCCCCCAAACCATAAGCACAGCCATGTGTGTACAGTAGAAGAGGGATTTTAAAACAGCTAAGCCAAGACAAGAGTAATCACAGGAACATTGTTCTGTTCAGAAGATGCTTAAACACTCTCTGATGATCGCTGAAACAGATTCCTTTTGTACAGCTGAAATAAACACTGTACCTCAGCGGTGGTTTTAACAACTGGGTTTATAGAAGAGCCCTCAATTTAACTTTTTTCTTGAAATTTTTTTCCTCATTATGTCTTCATTAGATTTATGAGTTAATATACCGCAACACTTTTTTCCCCAAAGATTTTGTGCTGCCAAGGTCCACCTTGGAACTCCTATTTTTTTTACTAAGCTTAGAAAACAAAATGTAGATGCTTCTTGCTCAGTGCAAACCATTTGCTTACTCACTGTTGTTTCAACACCTTTCAAGGAAAGCACCACAGACTGAATGTGTAAGATACTCTTCCCAGGTTTTATTGCAGTTATTCACTATGATGAAATCATAAACTACGTCACCTTCCCAGACTTGCTCAAAATCCAGAGCTCTTTGTCTTGAATCCTTCCCATCTTTTTAATCATTGTTTCCGTAAACAAATTATGATTTCTTTCACATTCACGTTGCACTTACCTAGAATGCAATTCAGAGTCTTTCTCACTAGAAAACCTAGAAGATTGACCTAGATAAATATTATCCTTCCTAAGCAGCACAGCTAGGCAAAATAACCTGTATGTTTTCCTAGTTAGGATGGGAAATTGTAAAGAAGTAAGAGACCTTTGATGCAATTAAATCTGTTTTCGGGACCTGTAATTACAATTCCTGCTTTCTCATTCATGGGAGAGTTCAAAACACAAGAGTATCTTCCTGCTCCAGCCTCTTTAAGCCAGCCCCCAGTACAAAGGCCACTGGCTTTCCTGAGCACGGTTTAGAGCTGCTTTGGGCTTTGTTTTTATGTTGTTCCTGAACTCTTGCCTTTTTTGCTTTGAACTGTCTCCTACGTACTGCCAGGTTCCCTAAGCAGAATGTCCTCTGCCCACACTGCTCAAACTGCTGAGCAACCTTATTGTGGTTTGTGAAAAAAGCATTTGCTTACTAGCTTCTTGTAGACTATTTATTGAAAGATGGTGGTTAAGCCTTGTAATATCAATCCAACCTACAAATGCTATATGAAGGACCACCTCCATAGCCTGCAGGAGAGAGATCACCTCTATGTGTTCTAAATAAGGCCTACATACTGAAAATAAGAAAACATTTGTTGCTCTTACAGTGAAACTATCGGTATTAAAATTTTATTCAAAATGGTGTTACCAAGTGTATGTAAAACTGCTAACAGCAGATCTTGGTGAAATTCCACTGGCCCTGCAATGTCTGAAAACACAGAAGAAGGTCTCAACAATGTTGTCTCTGTTTTAGAAAAACATATCAATAATAAGATTTTATTTTGTTGTAAAATCATAATTAAGGCTAATTTGAAACTGTATCATAGATTTTAGATCCAGCTGTGCAATATTCCAAGCATTGTGACTCCAAGTTAAGCTAAAGTCAGTTGGGATGTCTGGAAGGATGTATAAATTTCACCACAGACCTTGAGTAATAAACCAGTGAGGCAATTTTTTTCAAGGAGTCAAGTATTTAGACGTCTAAATAATGGTTACACAATTTGATGCCAGGTGCCAACAACAGTTGCCAGGTAATTGGTAGCTACCAGTACTTTTCTGTGCTCTTCTAATAATTTTGTGTGAGCTTTATATATGGAAGGAACTGCAATCGAAACTAGACAGTCATCCAAATCCTGTCTTTAACTGATAAATAGGTTGAAGCCAGAGCTTTTATTTGCACTAACAAACGAGAGAACTGGCTATGGGGAAGACTGCTTGCAAAATTGCGGTTATTACTGCCTAGGGCTACCGATGACGAGCATGATTTTCCCACTCTGGGGGAGCTGCAGTGACTTCCAGCCCGGGGAGCGTGCGAGGGAACACGGCGGGCTCAGCCCACGGTGCTGCGCGGACATGTCACAACATCCAGGGCTCGCCCCGCGGGTCCCCACGCGCGGGGCGCGGGCAGCAGGTGCGCGGAGCGCTGCCGCGGCTTGGACCGCTCCTGCGCTCTGGTACCTACATACTCGGGGGAGGCTAAAAACAACTTGATTTTTAAAAGGAAGAGGGGGGAAAAAGGATTGTTGGCACTATTGTTACTGCCAGCTGTCAGAGCCTCAGTCGTGGCAGCTATCGCGACTTTTCCCTCCCGGGACCCGCGCTGCCGTGCGGTGAAGCGGGGGCTGCCGCTCCCCGCGCCTGCCGCTGGCCGCCTGGGCTTTGAAAGTAGCGCGCAGCTCCACAGCAGCTGGGCGCCCGCGTTTCTCCAGCGTCCCTCGCCCCACCATCTCCAGCCCTCTCGGGGGAGCGACCGGTGAGCGCTCCGCACCCACCAGCGCTGCCCCGCGCCCGCAGCGGCCGGCGGCTCCGCGCCCGCTCGCCTCGCCGACATGGTATCACCCGAAACGCGTATCCCGCTATGGTGTGGTATATCCCGACGCGGGAGGCGCTTCCCTCAGGCCGGTCGCGCCCGCCGCCCCCCAGCCCCTCTTTTCCCTGGCGCTGAGAGAGAGAACGAGGGCGCGCCCGCCGCTCCCTCTCTTTGTGTGCGAGCAAGGGAGGGAGCGCGCGCGGGCGGGCCCGAGACACAGCGCAGGGGAGGGCGCGGAGCAGCGTGAGGCCGGGGAGCGGCGCGGGCGGGCGGGCGCCGGTTCTGAGCGCGCCGCGGGGGCGGGAGGAAGGTGGAGTGAGGAGCGCGGGGCGGCGGCGGCGGCGGCAGGGCGGGGGGGAGGGAGGAAGGGAGGAAAGGCGGGCGGCTGTGGCGGCGGATAATGATGGCGTGGTGCGTGCGGCCGCTGGGCGGCCGGGAACGCTGAGGGGAAGGAGGCGGTGGGACCCCCGCCCCCAGGTAGGCTGGCTCGGAAAGTTTGGAGCGAGGTACCGGGGCGGCTCCGCTGCGCGTCCCGCAGGCCCCGCGGCGCAGAAGCGCCGCCACGGGGAAGCCCCAACTTGGGGCCGAAACTTGTGGCTTCCCCCGTTCCGGGCGGTGCTGGGCGCCAGGGCCCCTCCGTCCCGCCCCGCCGCGGTCCGTTCGCGGCCTCCCCCGGGCGGCAGGAAGGGCCGGCGCTGCCCCCTCCCCCGCCGCCCGACCCGGCCCGGCCCGGCCTGGCCCGGCCCGGCTCGGGACGGCCCTGCGCGGAGGGGCGGCAGCCGGAGGTGGCGGGGGGGCCGCTCGCCGCCGCCGCATCCCCCGCCAGAGCCGCCAGGTCGGTGCCCGGGGAGCAGCTGGGTCCGCGCGTCCCGGCGGACACAATGGGCTTTATCCTTCGGGGAGGTCTTGGGCTGCGATTCCCACCCCGAGTTTCGGATTCGTGTCACACGCTGGCGAGGCCCCGAGTTAATGGAAACTCTGTCTCTCTGCAGATGGCTTTCCGGATACCGCGACCCGCGCTGGGGATAACACCCGATGTGGCCATTCACGCGTTTTGATTTCTTTCTCTCCACGTAGAGTCCCCATGCGTCCCATTTCAATGCGAGCGGGGAGGCTGGCTGAGTGAAAGGCTGCTTTTTGGGATCTTCTGTGGGATCTACAGTGCCTGGTGTTGGAGGGTGGAAGCTTTGTGCTAGGGAGTCGTTCTTCCCATTCTTCTTAAGGAGTGGAGGGAGCTTTTTCTTCAACAATGATGAAAACCGAAGGCAAGGGGGAAAGGACTTTAAGAAGTGCTTCTCCACACCGAAATGCTTACAAATCTGATTTCCATGCTATCAAATGCTCTTTTGATGGTGTAAACAATCCTGATAACGCTTCCAACAAAACAGGCTTGCATCAGAAACTGAGCACCTCTTCCAATGGAGGGGGAAGTGACCCACACAGTAGAGGCAGAGCTGCCACTTATGGCAATAGAGTACACAAGATCAAAAATATGTTTCTGCAAATGGGAAGCTCTTCCTCCACAACCTCTTGTGAAAGCAGTCCACCTGCTGAGGCCAAATTAATCAGCCGGGCCACGGCAGCGGAGTATGGACCTTCTCCAGGTAGTTCATCTTTCCTCATTGTCCAAAAAAATAATCTTCTAAATACAAGTACCAGCCCCAGCAGCAGTCCTGTGGATTCATTGTCCGTGTCTTCTGCTGCTGACAAAGTCATCCGTAGCAGCGATGAGGCAGACTTGGACAAAGTTGCCCTGGCAGAAAAATTTTCAGAGACCAGGAAGCTCTTCGAGAGAAATATAAAACAACGGAGCTCAGTGGACAGATATTCCCCCAGCAAATGTGAAAGAAATGAAGATAAGAGGAGACGTGGTTCAGCTTCTGATTGCAGCAATGTTGTGGACCACTTCAGTTTTAATACAGAAGGAAGTCCTCCAGTTGCACTGGAGAAAGGTGAAAATCAAAATAATGAGGAATTGAAGCAGCAACATTCTAATAGTGGTTCCAAATCCTCCTTTCTGAATGCAGGGCCCATTTCTAGGAGGCTGGAAAGCTTTCTGGGTGACAGTGATACTGAAGAATCCAAAGAAACTTCCAAAAATGACAGTTTTCCAAATCAGGACCCTTTAACAGGCCAGCAGAGTTTGCATTCGTCTGCTGTTGCTGAAGGATGTCTGGAGAAGGGTGCATTCCCCAAAGTGCCTGGGATCTGCAGAGATGAGCCGAGCGAGGCACTTGGAAAAGATAAAAGAGAGCAGCTGGTACTTGAGAGAAGCCCATGGAATATGGGCAATATGCCTGGTCAGGAGGCTCAACAGACACCTGATAGTGTTTCCTCCTGGGTTTCTCCCACAGAGGGGACTTGCACAGAGCTGGTTTCACAAGATGAAACCTCAGGGCATGAAAAAGAAGGTTTGGAGAAAGATCCTGTTGATCAAGAGAATCAGAAGCTCATGTGTCACGTACAGGAAGGGAAGAGAAGTGACTTTGCCTTGGAAGTGGTGGAAGAGTTTACAGATGGCAGCAAGACCAATTGGGAAGAAGAAAGAGATGGGATGTCTGTTAGAGATGGTCCAGTTACACAAGTACAGGATGTTCTAGAGCAGGAAGAGGATACTGAAGAACAGGAGCAAGTGCTGGAAAAGCAAACTGAGGACTTCAGTGCTTTTGGAATAGAGAATGCAGCTTTTGATGATGAGAGAGACACAGAGCCAGAAAACCAAGAGCCTGAAGGCAAAGAAATTTTGGAGGGAGAGGAGGAGTATATGTATGACAGTGAATATGAGGAGTTTCCTGGGCTTTCTGAAGAGGAAGATCCAGAGCCAGACCGAAAAGTCAAGTTCTCAACAGCTCCTATCAAAGTAAGTACATTTGAATTTTCTTCTTTTTTTTTTCTTTTAGTTGTTTTCCAGTCAAAAATACACAGGAAATAAATTTTGTGGGTTTTTTTTTTTAAACTCTAAAAATCATTTAAGACATGTAAATTTACAGCTTTTATTTGACCGTAAGTATGAGAGAAGTTAAAACTTCAGAACATTAATTAGTCACGAGTGATTTCTTAATTACAACTGCTTCATAAGATACTGTAGTGAAGCACATGAGATTTTACTTGGACTATTTCAGGAGCACAAATCTTTCAGGAATAGATACAAACACACAACCTTTAATACGTGCCTTCATTTGTTTAAAATTGAGGCCTTGCATTAGGAAGGATTATTTTCTCTCCTTTTGGCACAAAAGTTTTAAAAAAACAAAAAAACCAAAACAACAAAACCTCCCATAGAAAACTTTCATATTCAAGTTCAGACTTGTTTATGGAATTACCTATAAGAAAATATCAGATGACTGGTTCCTGTTTTTTAAGATACTAGAATTCTCTCCACTAATAACCATATATATGTTGTTTGATTTTAATACTGATTGGTGAATAAGCTGCAGGAGTGTCACCCTGAGTGTTTTGGAGTTACCAAGTTGCAGAAGTAAAAGTTAGAGGACAGACTGGATAATGAGCAGTGTAAGTTGTAACTTCAACAGATTAAAAAGATTTATGTGTCTGATCTTCCCCCACCAAAAATACCCACAAAATAAGTAAGTCGTTCCACAGCTCAAACTATGTTTACCCATATACTCTTGCAGACTTGAATTATTCTAGTATTTTTTAAACTTTGGAAGGAGAATTGAGAGACACAGACTAGGATGGAATGGGAAACCGTCCAGGCTTTCCTCAGCATACTTCTGCTGTTACATGAATGAAAGATACCATCTTTAATAAACAGATTTTACACTTTATTCTTAGATAGTCAGGACTCACTTTTATGGATCAGAGGAATGTAAAAATTCTGTTGACTCTTGAACTTCCTGCAGCAGAGAGCTGTAATTTCCCAGTTTGCTAAACACACACCAGTGTTGTACCCCAGAAAATGTTTTGTTTGTGGCAAAAAAATTTGGCAAAATGTGAGTTTTGTTGCATGTGCGTTTTTTAATAGTCTCTCCATAGACAGGCTGACTTTATATGGCTTTCTTCTAGTTGATGTTGCTTTAGTGATGACCTGGAGCAGTGAAGGGGAGAGTACTGCTATTGAAAACTGCATAATGAGTCTGGTGAAGGCTGGGAGAGAGCCGGAGGGGCATCAGTCCATTTCTCCGTGCATTTGTGCACTCAGTATGTGAGGAAAGTGCCGTGTAGAGGCTACTGTAAATGCGTGTTGAGTGACTTCGTGCTGTAGGCAGGGTTTTACTGATCGTTGCTGATATCCTGCTGAAGCAGTGGCTGTTAACAGACTTCTGCCTTCTCTGCTGTGTCTATGCCAGACAGTTGAAAGCATTAGTAGAAATCTCAGTGCCAACTGTGATGGAAACTCTTATGTAGACAAAACTCAGTTTTTGGTAACAAGTACTGTTCAGTTATAGCTGCTTCTCTGAAAGCCACAGGAACCAACCTGTATCAGATTAGCATTTACACAACCAAGAGATGAATGGTTAGAAGCAACTGTTAGCAGTTTTCTATGAAATATAACATGGTTCTTGCCATAATGCCCCACTTGGACTGGCAGAATAAACTGTACTTAATAGCAATAGGGTCATTGAAGATACTTTTTAAGGCCCTTAAATTGAAGCTTGTGATACTTGTCTTCCTTTATCCCCTTTTAGTGAAACTTGGCTGTATCTTTCCTACATTGGGTATAGGATCTCTTTCTGTAGGTCACTTTCAATAGGTTTTCCCCCTTTGCTCCTTTTGCCTAAGCAGTGATTTCTGTTCCCATGTCTGCCTTTTTGCTTCGTGTTTTCTGTGATACTTAGTGGGTATAAGTCCTGGCTATGCAGTTTCTGAGTTTTGTACTCTGTAAAATAAAGAATTCCAACTTTTTTGTGCTTACCCAGAATTTTCTTTAGTCGTGTATTTTTAGTATCTCAATAATCTTTTAAAAAATCCCAGTTTTACCTCACAGAAGGAAATCTTTCTGTCTTCACAGATGTTGGTGCATCTTAAACTGGAAGAGAAAAAATCTAAGTGGTAGCTAAAAGATTGTTCCTGGTCCCCACCACAGCTTCAAGCAGTGCTGTAGTGAGAAATGTATCCTGGCAGCTTTTTTTCCAGCTTTATTTAGGCTAGTAAGTTTGACTGAAATGTGAGTGCCGTTTTCAGAGATTCATAGCCACTAGAAAAGGTCTGTGTTTCTCCTCCTCTTAGATGCTCCTGAGAGGCCAGGCTGCCCTTGCATTCTTGCTGTTTTCATTCTGCACCTCTCTAGTGATTACAAAGAAACCATCTATGTCTCTTGCAGTTCCTGTTTAGCAGGTGTCTGGTAGAGCTGAAGAGTTCAAAACGTTCAGAATGTATTGGTCAAGAAAAAGCACATTCTCAAACCTTCAGTATTCTGCAGTGATGGAGCTCTGACCATTGTACTTGAAATATGCAAAAGGGAAGTTGTATATGTCTGTGGGTAATGGATAGAACTTTCAGGCATCTTAAAAACAGTATTTATGCTGCTGCAACAAAGAGAAATTGATTAATATTTCTGTTTCAAAGCTTCTAGTAAGTTGTAAAGTTGGCAAGGCTGTTGAGTAAAAGAAGGAGACTGTAGAGCTCCCAGGGGGTGTATAAGGTAGATGACACTGTTGGCACTGCATCTGATGGGAGATCCAAAATTGTTGACATCTGTAGCAGGACTTGAGAACATAATTTGATACGATAATTTCAGGAAAGATGAAACATAATTATGCAAATACTCCATTATTTTGTGTTGCCCTGTGCCTGTGAAAGCAAGCACAGATGAGACTTCTAAAAAGAAAGGTTTCAATTCAGTAGAAGCTGTTGATAAATGACGTACGGCATTTCTTACTTGCCATGGGTGACCAGACTCTCTTAAGTCCTGCTGCTCTTTGATCTTTGCAGACCTTAAGGAATATTATATCTCGGTTGCTTGTTTCTCCTGCAGTAGTTTAGAGAGTGATACAGTACAGTCATTAGCAGAACTTCAAAGCCTGGGTTTGTGTTACGGTATATGAGCAATTTTTAGTCTCTTGTTGCCACATACGAAGCCAGTAAGGCATGTAAAGCACACTCAGCTGTCCAAGGTATTTGCAAGGGAACTGAATTTGCCTTTGTCTTAAAGTTTTCTGAGTAAACTCTGTAAACAATCAGCATTACACACAATGCAAATAACATTAGGTAGCTCTATTGTCATCCCTTTATATTTCATTTTACCTTTGTAATGTAGACATTAAACTTGCTTTCTCTTATGTGATTACCTTGAAAGGCTTTAATTAACATAAATGTAATGAGTCAGTGCTGTTTAACATTCGTAATTTTGAAACTTTCTGTTGAGAAAACAAATGCTTGTTTTCAAATTGATTTCTTGAGATGTTTTCACCTCTGACTCTGTCAAACTTTGTCCTCAAAACCTTTAATAGCACAGTGACTAACTTCTGCAATGATTTATGATCCTTAGAAATTCTGTAGTTCAGGTAAGCTGCAGAGATAGTCCAGCTGCTGCTGCTGTTTGCTTCTGTTTACTTAGCAGGGTTATCTAGGTTATGTTGCATGGGAGTGTCCCCAGCGTTTTGTGAATAGTAATATATTTTAAGATGGTTCAGTCAAGAACACGGTTTAAAAAAGAAAACAGAACAAACCCCAAACCTTCATAAAGGTGTTATTTTTGTCACAGCTGAGCATAAATTTATTTCACAAGGCAACTGAAAGCAGTTTCATAGTTTGTGTGTTGTCCTAACCAGTCAAGTTTCAGCTGCTTCTGAGAGAATATGGAAATCCTTCATAATATTGCCATTTGTCTTACACATCACAATAAAGCTGTTTTATGTATAGCTGGGCACAAATGATAGTGTTGTTCAGCCTGTCCTACTCTTCAATGTTTTTAGTATAAAACTGCTTATTGTGGTAGTTAATGAAGAACTAAATGACGATAACCCTTGAATTAGATTTCCTGTATGACAGCATACCTACAAATGCTTATCACTTTTAGGAGATGCACAAATTTTCTCAATCAGTATGTAGACTCTTGAATACTGTTTTAACACAAGTTTTTAGAGTAGTGCTTCAGTTTTGTACGTCCTCTGATTTTTGAGCTGTTTGCTTGTGTACTTACAATACTGTACACAGAAAGGGATACAAAATACACTAACTGGTTGAAGGTACCCAGGAGTTGTTTTTTTTTTTAATTAGAGAATTGATGGCTGGTCAGTTTTTTGTTAGCCATTGCTCAAGCACTTCAGGAAAATACTTCTGTGGCTTTAAGAAACAAGAATGTGATGTGGGTGAAGGTTGATGAAGGAAAATAGAGATTTGATTTTAGATTAAACAGAATTTACTTATCTATGGGAATTCATCTTTTTTTCTTGACACTAGTAGTGTATTTTTCCATTACACTTTGTTTGGGGTCTTTTCCAGTGACAATTTTCTTATTTTAAGTCATAGATTTTAATTGTTTTGAAGCTCTGTTTATCACCATTACAACATTTGTAACTTAACATCAAAACAACTTTTCTTCATATTTTTGCCTCAGTCTTTCCATGATACTTATCAGTCACTTTTTACAAAACTAATCCTGTTTTGTTCTGCCTGCATCTGAGTTAATTCTGTGTATAGGTTTACCTGGATTACAGAGTTCTGTCTTGAATATTTCTTATGCCTTTATGGTCCTTGTTTTTTGGTTCTATGGTGGTTGTTCAGCTCTCTGGAAAGAAGCCCTTTCAACTCAAGCTGTCTTTTTTTCTTTTTTTTTTTAATTCTTTTTTAATCATACATCTTCTGGTTTGATTTTTAGGAAATGTTTGTTGATGTAGTTTGATTTGGCATTTCAGGAGTCTTTGGATGAGAGTCCAGTGCCAGGACATGGGACTGTAGAGCAGAAATCTAGATTGGAACAGAAAAAGTAAAGAATTTCTGTTTGTATCCTGGCTCACTGCCAGAGCAGCTTGACTCTTTACATTAATATCTCAGTGTATTTCTAACTGAATTATTCTATGGGTGCAGTTAGATAGCATACCAACCGACCTGTTTAATATATTTGATTGTGCTGTAAAAACATAGAAACATAAGAGAATGTTGAGGTTATGGAGATCAGGTGAGGTTATCACCTGCCTGTCCTCACTCTTTTCAGTCCTTCCGGCTTCTAACTTCTAGCAACTTCACCTAGATTTTATGGGAAGGAGAGAGGTGTTTTAAAAGGCATTTTAAAGTACTGATTGGTTAGTGTAAAATCAGCACTTGTATCAGAGTTGCATATTCAAGGCCTCACTGATGACAGGGCTGCAGCTTTAAATTAACTTGTTCTTTTTTGCTTAATGTTAGCTGATTGCTGTGTATGCCCAGCCTGTGCTGGCTTTGGCTCTGAGCATAGCTGTGGGGAGCAAGAGGGAGAAAAGAAGGTGAATATGAAGCACTTGAGGGTTTAATGGGAGATAGTCAGAAGAAACACTGGGGAGGTGGCGGAGGTCAAAAAAGATAAACAAATTTATAGGAGAGAAGTTCAATAGCTCAGCAGTTAAGTTGCTGAAAGATTCAGTGTCTTTTTGATTATGATTGCTGTTATTAGCATCTGACAATACATAACTTAGCCAGGTATGAAGAATGAACAGGTAGTAGCTGGAATTTTTTTGTAGTTTACCTTTGGAGAGATGGAAAAATAAATTATCCATTTCCATATAATTCTAATCTAAAAAGGAAGGTGAACACTAAGAAGAACGTCAGTAAAAAGATGCTTGCCTCTGTTATCTGAGTACATATTTTGTTATCTTGAGATCCTGGGGATCATGCAGAATTTTTTACAGGGTTCTTATATTTTTATTGAGTAGGAAAGTATTATGCAACATGGAAAATTCTTTAGATTTATTTTTCAGACATTTTCTTTCATCACCCTCTGATGTGACTTGGCACAGTGAACTGACCCTTCTTTTTACACCTGGAGTATTGATCATTACTAATGACAATATTAATGCAGGTTAGTTAATTGAGTTGATCTGGTATGGCAGGGTTATTTTGTTGTTTCTTCTTAGGGTCTTTAGGAAACAGGTGGACTATTTTTGTGTTCATTGTTATTCTTTTGAAGTTGCCCATACCAATTTGCTTGCTGTTTAGACTTGGTCAGGTCAAGATTTTTGTTTTGGTGAATGCTAAATCAATACGTATGTGTCTGTGTGGGTCAGGAGATACAAACTGTTGGTACCAAGACACCTGTGAAGTTTAGGGAGATTCATAATTGAACCACTTCTTTATATACAAAGTCTTTCAGGACCCAAGTTTTTTTTCATGCCCGCTTTTATGTGGTATCATCAGTAGTTTTTGCCTCTTCTGGTCATATCCTGTTTATTTTTGAACCTTTCAGTCTTTTTGTCATTCAGAGAGCAGTGCCACCTCAACTTGAGTTGCTGGAGGAGTACAACCAGGTCACAGCAGAGCTCTTCTTCTGCAGGTGGAGATCATGGATTGTCTCTGAACTTCTCTGAATGTCTAAAATTAAATAAAACCAGTGCTCTGAATCTGAATGGATGCTTTTCTTTGTCTTCAATATTTCTTCCACTGGGATTTAAAAGTTAAATACCTGAAAGGGAATGTTTCTCCTTCTCGAGTAGGTAGCATAACCTGACTGAAACAGAAACTGTATTGTCTGTCTTGTTCTTTAGCAGGTTACAGTAGTTTAGCTCCTGCAGTGAAAAACAGAGCTAAAGAGTGAATTTACTGCGTTTATTGAGAATTAAGTAGAGAATAATGAGACTGGTAAAAAAACCTGGTTTATTTATGATTACATTGTCTATATGAAATTGTCTGAATTGTAGGTCTGAAGTAAGATTGTGCTTTTGTCTTCGTGTAAACTGACTTGGTTGGAGTTTTTGATTGAGTCATACAGAGCTGCAAGATCAAGGACATATAAAAGTGCACAGCCTGCCTGTCCACCTGCTTGGTAACAGAAACTGTTACCTTGAGTGTAATGGTTTATAATATCAACCTGTAACAGTTGCCAACTATTCTGAAAACTTTTTGAAGAAGAGTAAAGGTGTGAGTACTTAATAAATAAAATCAAGCAAGGTGTTTCTCTTTGCTGCTTCTATGATTATATAGCATGAATTAAATTGGATATGGGCACTTTTCACTCAAAATATACAAAGCAGTGCTAATAAAATACTAACCACATAGCTTTTGGAAGTAGAGGGAAGAATAGGTATCAGTAGCAAGGTGTCTGCTTGAAGGGCAGTGGCAGATTGTAAGAGTAACCTGTAAGGTGTACATTATGCTTCAGTCCTACCTCAGTGCTACTGTTTCAAATGATTATTCATGGGCACTTCATATTTTGCCAGGCATCACAAAGGCCTCAATTTGGAAAGTGGCAACTGTTTGCTGTTGGATAGTTTTCCCTGGGCTTTAACTTGTGTTTTGAATGTTTGGCTTTATGGAGTGTCAGTAAACTCACGCGTTCCAAGGGAGCACTGTGTTTTGGAAGCAGGTGAACCAAGGGGTGCGGTCTTGGCTGGATGTGCTCCCAGCAGGGCGTCACTAGCACTTCAGGGCCTCTCTCAGACGTTCAGTGTTACTTTTAGTGCCTGTGCAGGTGTTGTGAGGCTTTCCAGCAAATACTGCAGCATTACGTGAGAACTTTAAAGTGATGTTGATGTTGCTTCCATTCTAATTAGTTGGAAACCCTTCTGGGCAGTTACTGATTTCCTAATCTTACTGTTTAATTACTTTTGTAATGTTCTGCTTTTCTTTAGGCACAAACAAATCTATATGCTAGAAATGAATGTTGCAGTGGAGGTCCTTGGACTGTGTTTTATTACTCTGTACCACTTTCATGCAAGCACATAGTAAATTAGTGTTTGCCCTTCAACAAAATTAATACTCTTCTAAAACTAACATCATACTTAAGTAGACCTTTGTCAGTGCTGTGAAGAGTTTGAAGTATGTGAAGGTTGTTGTTTTTTTGTGATAATGCTACTTTCTGTGTTAGCACTAAGATCATACAAGAGATTTTTGGTTCTGTAACAGTTACAGGAACTGAACAGTAGGATCTTTTACACAGTAGGCTGTGTTGGTGTTTTTTGAGAGCTGGTCTTGAGGATGTCTAGATTAGCATCTTCATAGAAGATGCAGAACTGAGTTTTGCATTCAAAAAGTGGTTAACTTTTCTGGTGTGAGGAGTGCAGCTTGTTCTGTCTCCAGATAAAAGTATATTCTGTTGAAGCACTAAATATATTTGAAAATTTACCGTTATGTGTCTTAACAATTTAATTCAAATAATTCTTAAAAATTCAGCCCTCTATCAGGACTTTTTTTGATTCAAATTAATTTTATTCATTCTGAAGGAAAAAGATCTTGAGTGGAAAAAAAAAATTCAGATAGCATTTTGCCATTTGCTAGCTTTACAGGATCCAAAAGTTATTAATCTTAGGGTAACCTCCTGGATATATAACAAGCTATGGAAAAAGGCTTGCGAAATTCACATGGTTTCCACAGTAAAATTCATCTGGTTTCCCCTATGTTGAGCCAATAACTTGTGTTTGCTAAAGTATATATTTAAAAAATACCAGTTGCACACTAATAATTTTACAATCTCTAGCTAGCAGCGGCTTCTGAATAGTAAGATTAGAATTTCTTTTGTCTGTAATGCATTTGATTCAGTGACTAAACCCTGCCAGACACAGTGCAGGGATGAACATGTTTAGCTTTCTCATCAGTCTTCTAAACTGTGAACTTATATTATTTATTATCCACATTTTAACTGTGTTTAAATGTTACTTTTGCTACTTTGCAAGAACAACTTGCTGAGCAGTTCTGTGTTTTCTATATTGGTACCAACATTTTTACTCTTTCTGTCTCATAAAAGATGAACATCATGTTATGATTTCACATGTACACAACAAAAATTTCTGTCTTCTACCCTTGACTCTTTGGTCATAGTTTTTGTAATGTGCTTTTGCCTTTCTTTCTGTTATTGCAGCGTTTGGCTTCTGGTTATAAGTTTTGCTTTTCCTCTGTTCTTTGTAAATTGATGTTTTTCCTCAAAATTATTTTTCTGAAGTTTGCAGAGGGGTGTGTTGGTCTTACTATTTTGAAATGGGGCTGTCTTGTTTTAATTGTGAGATTATGGTTTTTAGAATATTACCCAAATGTTCTCATACACTTGTCATCTGTCACTTTAAGACAAAAACATGAATTCTTTCTCTTAGTGGATTACTCAGAATTGATTTCAGATAGGCTTTTCTTAGAAAGCTAGTATGCATAAATATCAGTGATCTTCATCTTCATAGGTATGTTTATGCTATTATTTTATAATTAACAATTATAAACATAATTGGAATCTAAGGGACCACTAATTTTAAATTCTGTTACCCGCTCCTGACAGATAATCAATTGCTATGATCAATTTTGTATAAAAATAAGCAAGTTCCATGAGACTGCCAAGTACAATTCTATTACTTTTAAGTTGGAAAAATAATAAATCATTTTTAGAAGTTCCTGAAATTATTTAATGCTGGTGGCCCAAGACTTGCAGCATACATAATGCTGTTGTTATGGGGCAACTTTGCTTCCCCAAATTTCCAGCGCTTTATAAATTGTTGTGGAAGGAACTACTCATCCCTGTGGTAATGTAATTCCTCAGCAGACAGTAACTACTTGCATCATCTTCTGCTCTGTGAGTTACACCACTGAGTTATAAAGAACTAAGAAAATACAGTTGTCACTTTCTCCAAAATGAACTACTTCCATTCTCCACATTTTGCTCATTCAGACATTTGAAAGTTAAGGGATCTTTTTAACATTTTATTCGTACTGTTAATACTAGATTGTATGTATACTAATTTATACCTTTTTTCATGCCCTGCTATTTGATTTGTCCTCAAGAACTCAAATATTCTCACTAACAAGTTATTGTTTGTTCACTCATTAACTTCCTTTTTATCATTAGCTTAAAATTCATCTTGATATAATTTGGCTATATTTTTGGAGATACTGCTTTTTCTATTGGGATGAAAAGTAAACAAATCAGACTGGTCTTGTTCCAAAGGGAGAATAATGCTTCATGAAGTGCTTCTGCTGCATATCCTATTTAGTGATTTGGGGGCTGAGGAGGATGATCAATTTAAAGAACTTGGCCACCTTTTTTCTGACAGTGATAGAGTAAGACCATTTAGATGGTTTTCTTTGTCTATTTTGCAGATTTTTTCTGTAAAGTTCATGGAAGACGTACTGTAAGTGTGACCTTGTCTTTCTGTGTCTAGTTGTTGCCTGCTCGTGTCTGTATGACAGTCACAAGGAGTTTATGTTTATTAACCTTTATGCAAGACTTTGGAAGAACAGCTTTTAGGGAAGGTTCTTTATTGGGGGAAACACTTCTGAGAGTGGATTTCTTCCTTCCATTTCTGCCAAGTGGATCTAATGTTGCTTGCGTACTGGACTCACTATATGGCCATGCCATGTTTCTGGAGTAGATGTTTTGCAGGGTTTGGGAAGAGTTCGTGAAACTTATCTCCAGTTGTAGTCTGAAGGTGAAGCAATAGGCTGATCATGGGAAATACTGAGTTATATTGATTGCTTTTTGGTAATCTGTTTCAATGACCATTTTTCTGTGTCTGAGGCTGCTGCTCTGCAGAGTTAAAGGTATGTACTAGTGAATGTAAATTCACAGGGAAGAAGTTAATTACAGTTAATGCTGTCATATTTACATGATTTGACTTACCTGTCAAGGTAGTCTTAGCAGAAAATACAATACTTGCAAAAATTTAGTAGGCCAGTGTAAAGGAACTTCATGTCAGTGCTGCATGTTCTTGGTTAGGGAGATGGCTGCTGCAGCTGCCATAACACGCCGTGTTTTTATCTTACAGTGATGTTGAATAAAACACTCAGTGCCTGCAAAACATTGAGCAGATAAACCTTATTAAGATAAATGGGACTACTATATTATTTTTCCTTTTTTCCACCCTAACTTATTAATTTAAATACAATTAATGAACATGCTGATATGTAAGATTAACCCTGTTAAATGTAGCTTATTCTTCCTTTCTAGATTTCTCTCTTACTTTGTGTTGTTTGTTTATCTTTTATTTTTAACAATTCAGAAACTCAGCTGGAGTGATTTCTAAAAATAGTAATGTATGTAGCAAGGCATTTCCTTTTCCTGGGAAACTGTGTGATTCCCTTGCAAAATCAGAAAACTACATCTGTTTGAAACACTGCAATTGGCAGATGGTGTGGGGGGAGGGAAGAAGAGAGGAAGGATTTGCTGGAATGTAGTCCTAAAAAAAAAGTCACACTATATCAAAGGAGGTGACTGATTTCTTTTAACTATTTGGAGCATTTGCAGGAGAAAATCTGTTAAAGTAATTGTTTCAAAACTTTTAAAATGTTACTTCTGTGCAAGCTGGAAACTCTCTGACGGCAGCAGTATTTATTAAATTGATGGTTGTTTAGAAAATGAGATCTCCGAAAATACCACTTTAATTTCCTTACTGATTGTCTTTCAATTATATGATATTTGAAAGGTGGTGAGAGAGACTTTAACAAAAGTTTTCTGTTACATTTTTAGGTTTTCAGTACTTACTCAAATGAAGACTATGATAGACGTAATGAAGAAGTTGATCCTGTGGCAGCTTCAGCTGAGTATGAACTTGAGAAAAGGGTGGAAAAAATGGAAGTGTTTCCTGTGGAAATTGAAAAAGGTGCAAATCAAACCTTGACCATTTGCAAGAGCTACTATGTGAACAAAAGTTAAAACCATTTTAAATTGCGTATTCCCTGAATTTAGGTCTTGAATTTTTGAGTGTGTATCTAGGCTTTGATTTGTGGCTAGTTCTGGTGAATTTAGTGAGTGTTAACTGGACAGGCATCTATTCAGTGCAAATTGTCATACTGAATTGAAGTTAGGAAGGCCACAGGACAAAAAGGCTTTAAGTAGTATCTAGGTATAAAATATGTTCTATTTTTTTCTCTTGTTTTTTGTGAATTTCCATTATCTTTTGTGTAGAAGGACTTGGAATGCTTTGAAACAACTCGGTACTGCTAATTGTCACATCATGTGTCACGCAGCTAATGTTAGATTTTTGAATCCCCCAGGTGACAGGGGTCTGGGCATCAGTATCATTGGAATGGGAGTTGGTGCTGATCAGGGACTGGAAAAACTAGGTATTTTTGTAAAAACAATAACAGATGGTGGAGCTGCTCAGAGGGATGGACGGTGAGTTTTTCGTTGAATTGATTATGCTGCTTACAAATTTCCAACTGAGCCCAGTTGCTTTCATTCGATATGCTGAATACTGAATAAAAGTACAAAAGCTGAATACAGCTGAGTGAATATTACATTCCTGCTTTATGTTAATTTTTTTAAGAATGGGTTATTTATTATAGGACATTTTTGCTAAGTAACTGTAGATCTGCTTACAGCACATATGAGAAACGTTTAAAATGAGCCCATGTGTAGAAGTACCACACAATCATGTTGACACTCCAGGACACCAATCGCTGTGTAAATAGTATAAAAAATATCAAGTCAAATACTATGTAAATTTAATTGGTGATTTGCATGGTAACAGAGGATGAGGAGACTATTTTTAAGCAATGAATTCCAATGGACTCAGAATTTGTCATTATAAATATTAGTGAGTTTTAAGTGATATTTGTTATGTCAAAAATATTTCGAGCCAAAATACCATTGTTTAGCTGATAGCTAAGTATTTCTTTATTTTGCAGAATTCAAGTAAATGATCAGATTGTTGAGGTTGATGGCATAAGTCTGGTGGGAGTTACTCAGTTTTTCGCAGCCACTGTTCTGAAGAACACCAAAGGCACAGTGAGGTACGTATGTTTCTTTTTGTCATGTTTTATTCCTGGAGAATACAAAACCATAGTATGAAAACTTTACACAGATGTGGAAGGCAACAGTGTAGCAAACACATTTCTTAAGCATCTGTTAAGAATTTTTGCTGCAAGATACTTTGTTTTTTTTCCTCTAGGTTTCTGATTGGGAGAGAGAAGCCAGGGGCAGAGAGTGAAGTAGCCCGTCTGATTAGTGAGACCTTAGAGCAAGAGAGATGTCTGTATGAGCAGCACTATGCTCATGATGATACGGAGCAGGTAAAACGTCAGACATACTCTGCTAGTGGAATACGTGGGGAGGTTTAATCAAATTGAAGAAGAAAAAAAAAAATAGAACAGGCAACTTGTTAAAAACAGGAAAATACACACTTCATACATTACTGTTATCAAGGTACATTATTATCACTTAATCAGTAATCCACAATATACTTTTAACTGTCAGCTGTATGTGATAGTTTTATGCATGTCTTTCTTAGCTCTGTTTTGTGGAATTTTGATGAAGGGATATGCAAGTCATCTTTAACACTTATCATAGATATAATAAATTAAAAAGGAATAATAACTGGTCAAGAAAAGTTTTGCAGCTGTTTGGATTCCTTGATTGTGTGCTTTTGTTATTGCTACTACCATAATGCAAATGTGTGTGTGCATTACAGAATGTCATTATGTTCTCATTTTGTCAGGATGATGAGTATGATGATGAGGAGGAGGATACGTATGAGTCACATTTACATGGAAAATCTGTAGAAGTTTTTGATCTTCCTGAAAATGAGGATATTGGTTTACTACTGGATATGGATTCAGCACAGTCTCTTCTTAAATTTAAAGAGGTGTTGTAGCAGTTTCTTAAATATTCCTTGTGATGCACTGGGGAACAACTGAACCTTGTAGGATTTGGATATAATATCCTTCATGTCCTTCTCATTGTTTTGGGTTTATTTTTTTTTCCCAGCATCACCAATAAATATCTCTGGTAAATGTCCATTGAGATGTAGGTCTTCTGTAATTTTTTATATCCCAGTTTCCCTATGCATATTTACATTAAACAGTCTTTTGATTTAAATTAAATTTAAAAAGCCCTTGGGAACAGGCATTAGAACCCAGCCCCACTTCTGTCCTTGTTATCTCTGAACATTGCATTTGATAGGATGCTTCTCTTAGTTCTTCTGTGGCCCATTGGCCTTTGCATGTGTTTGTTGCTCGTTAGAATGGCTTTAGCTGCAGAGGAGAGCATGGGAGGAGGGGGAGATATGCCTGTTCTGAATGGTCTCAAGTGTTGTTGTGAGATGTTCTTCAGGAAGACAAGAAATACATATCTAATCTCTTGGTTTAGTCCCTGCAGTCTCCTGGGAAATCTGCTTACATAAAAGCACTTGATTCTCTAGATAGGCGTATTTTTGGCTTGGAGGATATTTTTATGGTGTGTTTTTTGGAAGGAATGGATTTGTAAACCTTATAGGACATTCCAGACTGTGAGTCACAACTTAACATAATTGGAAATAGTACGGTTCTCTTTTCCCAGGGTTTTTATAAAGGAGCATATTTGCTTTATTCAGGGCTGTGGGATTTAGTCAGGGACGTAAATGGTGAAGTCTTTGGTATTTAGGGGTCTAGGCTTCTCTGGTAGATTTAAGTGCCTGTCATTTTCACTCTGTGAGGAGAAAAATAT
The DNA here is from genome assembly GCA_036785705.1 of Acanthornis magna. NCBI lineage: Eukaryota > Metazoa > Chordata > Aves > Passeriformes > Acanthizidae > Acanthornis > Acanthornis magna. Next base: position 13,598,418 of record JAWUZG010000012.1, read on the forward strand.
ACTGCAAAGAATCTTTTTTGCCAGATGCTATTTGTTGCTACATCAGCTTATTTTTGTGAAGGAATGCTGTTTTGCAAATCTCCTAAGTTTGTTTTCTTGATAATGTTGCTGATGTCATTGAGGAAGTAGCAATTGCAGGCTACTGATCTCTAGAGAACATCTACAATTTTTCTAGATTTGGAAGCATAGTAGCAGGCTGAAGCATCTTAAGCACTATATTTACTTGGGATACAATTATATTCTTGCTTAGAATCATTACTGTGCCATTACTAACATAATCTAAATGAAGAATAGTCATGGATTCACTAGTTTTAATCAGTGTTTGGTGCGCTGTGCCTTGCCAAAAAAATAATCCCCCCAGGGTTACAGATGGAAAGCAAGATACAAGGAACAATTAATACTTGTTAAAAAAATCTTTACATTTGGCTTAAGTGTAGTTTTTTTGATTTCTAATAATCCTATGAAGATTTGTGGTGTAAAAATACATGGCTTAATTTTAAAACAAAGCCAGCACATTTATTTTTAAGTGCTGATTGTAAAAATATTTAGTACTGTTAAGGTTTTACTTTGTTCTGCGTATCAGTTATCACAAGTGCATTGGTGCCTTTTCATTCCCTTGGCACATTGAAGCGATATTGTAATCTTCTCAGTTTTCTTAATGTATGGACAACAATGGGAGACTTTTAACTATAGGTGGTTATGTACTGTGGAACTTTTTGGGGGTTTGAGTAGTTTTGTTCTTTAAATAAAAGCTCATAATTACTTCTTCTGTAATTGACAAATAATTACATTGACTTTATGCCACTCTAACAATGGTTAGAGGAAAAAGGGAATCATGGACAAATACTTAAAACAAGCATTTTCAAATGTGATTTTGTATGTGCTCATACAATTTTTTTCATCTTTTTCAGCTACAATTAAAACATGCAGTAACAGTAGCTGAAGTGAATCAACTGAAGGAGAAAGTAAGTTTTCAAATAATATTATTATTGGTAGGGTTTTTTGTTGGGTGGTTTGTTTGGGGGAATTTTTTGTTATGTTTTTATGCCTACTCATTTTACCAGGAATAGGCTGAATGCAGAAGGCAGCAATCCTTTTATGCCTCTGTCACTATCTACTCTATGTTATGCTAGACAGACATTTCTAAGCTGAAGAGCAATGCTCAAGTTAAAAAAATGAATGCTTCAGTATTACTGCTTAGAGTAGCTGAATATAGTGGAGGACTGTATGAAACAGCTCATAAACAAATATGAGAACATTATCAGTGGATAGAACTTTTCTTATTTGACAGTAGATTTGGCCAGACAATGATGTGTGGCTATCTTTCTGTTACCAGAAAGTTATTTCTGTTACTCTGTTTCCCCTCTTTCTCTCCTCAAATTTCTGACCTGGTCTTGGCAGAGTTTTTTCTAGCTTGGTTTGTTGTTTTTTTTTTTTTTTTTGGGGGGGGCGGGGGCAGGGGGGGGAGGTTGGTGTTTTTCTCTTTTTTTTTCTTTTTTTTTTCCTTTTTTTTTTCTTTTCTTTTTTTTTTTTTTTTCCCCTGAAGATTGGTTCAATGCCTCTGCTTATTCTGAGAAAGGGTTTCTTGTTCTTTTTTGCTGCTTTTTCCACTGATGCAGGTTTGTATGTGGCCTTTTTCTGAAAATACTGTTTGTGAGCAAGCAGCTTCTTTTATTCCATAGCCCTTCTGTGTTGCCTTGCTCGGAAATGCATATCCTAAGACAAGGTGCAGGACATTGCTGGGAACAGGTAGCAAGTGAGGAGGGCATAGTGCTTCAGTTTGCAATAATTTTTAATAGCAATATCTGTTAGGGCACTATATGCCCTCTGCAGTTGCTGAGAACTCCAAGAGTAGAGAGGCAAGGCAGACAAAGCTACTGATGACAGTTCCCTTTTTGATTTCTGACAGTGCTCCTCCTCTTTATAGTATTCTTGATATTTGGCCTAATGGGATTGCAAAAAAGCTGTTAAAAACATTGGTGTTAGTTACAACTTAGAATCCCATTTTTAGTTCAGGAAATTCTTGGTCCTTTTAACATCCTTGTTCCATTGACAGGTTATCTTACCTGGCTTCAAAAGCAGTTTATTCCTCAGTGTGAATGCTGTCCCCAAAGACAGAGGCATGGACAAACTAAGCATATCTTGCCTGTTCACTCCTCCAAGGCCTGGGGAGCTTCACATGTTAACATTCCCATGTATAATGTGGCTGCTGTCAAGCTGAAGGGATGGCATCCCTTTCCTTTAGTGAGGGAATGCTTGGTGGGTTTGCATATTAGCTCAAGGAAAGGAAGCCATGCACATACCATCATTTATTAGGAATACCAATGTCATATAAAGTTGCCAGGGAAGATCAACTGGTCGTGTTACCTTTATTCAAAAAGCTGCTGGTAACAAAGTAGTCGGACAGGGAGTTGTCTTATACATGTTAAGATGCTTTATCTCCAGTTGCCTGTGAAGGTATTCAAAATAGACCTTTCCAGAGATGTTAAGATATTGTGAGATCTTGAACAATATACGCTAATAATAAAGGTCTTGGTCATTTTATCTCTCTAGAAAGAAGCAGTACCAATGAGGAAGCATTAAAAGACTCTCAGTTTTCAGTTCTAAACTTGTTTAGATTAGCAAGGGTTGGAAGAGTTCATATGATTACTTTAAAAGTTGTGTACTGTTTTAATATTTCTGATAAAGATGTAATTATTATTAGCTATTCTCTACTTAAACATGTATCAACAACTGGTTTTTGTTTCATCTTTTAGTTTAGATTAATTCCTTAAGTATTAATTTTTTCAGTTAAAAGTTGTTGAAGCAGAAAAAAATGAATGGAAATTTAATCGAGCCCAGCTACAGCAAAACTTGGATGAAAGCAAAGAGAAAATTAAAAAGTTAGAGACCTACTGGTTAGAGGCACAAAACTTGTGCAAAACAGTAAACGAGCATCTTAAAGAGACTCAAGAGCAATGTGATGCCCTTGAAAAGAAATACAACAAGGCCAAAAAATTGCTTAAAGAATACCAGCAAAAGTAAGTACCCCAAAATAACCAGATCTCTATTCATTGCTTGTATGTATTATACATTTTGGGGAAGGCTGTCAACAGTACCTACGGGGATGGGATTTGCTTAACACACTTTCTTTTCATTTATTAGAGTTTATGGAAGCAGTGGGCTATAAATGCTGTATTCTTCCATGCCTTACATCACCAACTTCTGGAAAGGTTCTGCAAAAATCTTGCTGCTGCTTTTGATTGATAGCTAAGGAAAATTTATTTAATATTTCAATAAAAACTTTTTAAAAACAACTTAGTTTAAAAGCTGTAATTCATCTATACTTTTTGGAAGAGGTACTTGAAATTTGACATGAGGTGAAAAACACTCTTGGTGAAAAACACTCAGCTTTGACTGACTTAAATGTTCCAGATAGAGTAGTAGACATCAAAGGATATTTAGTAATAGCCAGATACATGTAATTTAGTCTGCATTAGGAGTTACATCTTGTTGGAGGAGTAAAAGGAATTTTGACAAAAATTGAAAGTTGGCAATATATATCTAGCCCACTAAAATGGCAGCGTGAAAATAGTATCTTCAATGTGTTATCTTCAATTGGTTTTTTTCATAGAAGTAATATTGTTTATTAGATACACCTGTGTAGGGCTTGAGCGCTGTTGTTATGCGGTTGTGTCTAATTGTTCTACGTTCTTTCCTCTTAGCTAAACAAGAGGTAATTGCAAAATATTTGTAGATGTGTCTTGATCATACAGAACACAACTGTTGCTTTTGATAGTTGCTGTAAGCGTATAACTCTCTTGTTCCCAGTTTCTCCATTTACTATTTACTTTTAAAGGCAATTTATATGATCTTTTGTTCTGTAGTCCACATCCAGAAATGTTACTTTTCACAGTACATTTTTGTGCTGTTTGGTGAGCTTTTTAAAGGTCTCCTTTCCCCTCTCGTCCCAAGCTTATCCGCATGGAAGTTCAAAAGTACGTGAAGATGACTGCTAACGTGCTAGTTTCCATTCCCTCACTGTCTAGCAAATTCCCATTGCTCATTTGATTGTCCCTGAAGCTTTTGCATCTATTGTGGATGTTTTATGCTTCTTTTCTGGTTTTGTATGTTATTCCATATGATGCAGGCAAAAGCAGCTTTTTTTTTTTTGTTTGTTTCCTTCTTGTAGTCATTGTTTCTTTTTTGTAAAACCCAGCCATTGCAATTGCTGTAGGATGAACCAAGTAGAAACTTGAAATGCAATTTATTTTCCTATAGTGAATTTTGCCATAGCTTTTGGAAGGAAAATATCTCTGTGTGCATGTATCTTTGTGGAAGAGAGTAAGATGTAATGATTGGAGTCGTGCATGTATTTCAGGCTTAAGTGCGTTTGCAACTTGCCGCTTTTACAATGAGAGATGGTTGTAACTTTGCAGAAAAAGTGTTGCCACACATGCTTTTTCTGCCCAGAGTAAATTACAGTCATCTGTATTTTCTTTTGAAGACAGTAGAAGTATACAAATACATAAATCATTTTATGACATAAGATTAATGAATCAGTTATACCTTACAGACTGATTTTTGTCACCATTTACTAATGGAATGCTTTTTAGTAAATGCAGTTGTGAATATTCCTATTTAACATATTTTTCTACATTTCTATATATTACTGTTTCATAGACATGTATATATTTCTTTCACCAGAGAAATAGAATTTATGAAGAAAGAAGAAGATCATTCAAAGCTGCTTGAAGAGAGAGACCAGAAATATGCAGAACAACTGAAAGTGTATCAAGAAAAAGTAAAATATTATTATATTTTAAAATAAACTTCTGCATTCTTGGGAGAGTTGTATCTCACTTCTGAATTTTAATTCTTGCAGGTTTTGGAGCTTGAAAATAAATTAAAAGTATATGAGAAAATGTCTTATGTGCTTGAAGGTGGCAGTTTATTGGAAGATGGCTGTCAAAGTCCAGGCCAATCTAACGAACAGTCAAAGTTAAAAGAAGAAAATGAAAAAGAAACCAAATCAATAGAAGAAAGAATAAATTCTGTAGATATGCTAATTTCTGGTAAGCAGGTTGTAGAATTTTTTATTTGCACTTAAGGAAAATTAGGAGGAGTTATATGTTTAGTGGGTTTTTTCGTTGGTAAGAGAAGTCAAGTGTTTGCTGTTTCGTACTGACTGGGTAAATGTTTGACCTGAGTTAGTGTGGATAATTGAGTTTAGGTTCCCCCAACATTTTCAGTATGGTTGTAATGTATTTCTTAAATGTTGTGGGAGAGAGGAGGTAGGTGGAGAGACAACTATTTTAACTGCTCTTCAAATTCTCTGTTAGTGAAACTAGTAATGTTAGTGGGACTAAAATACTGAGATACGTGAGTTAAAATCCCATTGATTTTAAGCTGAGATTTACAACAAACTTGCAATGATTTTTTTTGTCTTGTAATTTTATGCCCAGAATCTTATAAAATATCAGATGCAGGTTCAAATGAGAATTAAATTTTTAAAATATTTGGTAAATTCTTTCATACTTTGTAAAGAGTTTCTGTCATAAAGAATGCAGCTAGGAAAGCACATTCAGGGCACAAATTTTCATCTATTTGAGAATAAAATTCAGTTTTCAAGCCATAATACAATTATATTCTGTTGGATTTTATTGTTTTTTTAATTGAAGAAGTTGGGTAACAGTATATTTCAAATTAATTAGAAATTGCTATTGCAAAGTGTTAAAATAGTGTAGTGTACTATAAAAAGTATTTTCTTAAAGTAATGGTTAACAAGTAGAATAATTCTGACTTAAATTCTGAATATTTTTCTGGACAGTGGGTTGGTGATCTTGCCTACCAATTTTTCTTGTGTTTTTTGTTTATTTTTTTAATAAGTACTTATTTGTTGCAGATTTTGATGCTTTTGTTGGAGATACTCCCAGATTAGACACCAGTGCCCACAAAGCAAAAGCTCAGCTTGCTCTGAAAGTAAAACGCCAGCCACCTTCTCGATCAAAGCTGAAAGAATCTCTTGGGGGTGGACAGCAGACTGCAAATCTACAGGTACTGACACTGATAGATAATCACGCATTTGGGATCCTGAGCATATGTTGAGTTTCATCTCATATCATTTGTATTTGCAATTTTAAGTGTTCTCCATGCTTCATTCTGCCTGTGCCAAAGCATCGTCTTTTCGTGCTGCATCAAGTGAAAAAACGTTTTGGGTTCTTATCATATATGTGAACTCTGGTGGGTTTTTTTTGTGGCACACTTAATTTGAAGTTAGCAAAGAACTATGCAAGCTTGCTCTATTCTGCTTACTGAAAGATTTTTGTAACAGTGATACATTGTGAAATATACTAATTTAACATTTTATTCGTTCATGTGGACCAAGTTATTTACCAAATTTTCTCAAAAACTAAACAATTCTGAAATGCTTCATTATTCCATAAGTCATCATTTAAGTTCACAAGAAGTTTATCAGTAAAATGTTGTCATGTTTCTGGAAAACAGTGAAGAATCGCAGTATGTCTAGTCAATGTATGAGAGAGCCTGTCATAGAAGGAGAACATTGAACTAGTTCAGTTAGACCGAAAAGGGTCCGCATTGAATTGGAATGGCCAAGGTGTACCAGAACATTTCTGATTTGGCTAGAAAAAGGTGATTTGGCATGTGCAGAAAGATCTGTATAGAGGTGAATAACAGCCTGTAAAATGAGCTTCATGTGTTTTAGATGGTATCCACAAGTGTGTAAGTTCAGAAAATTTCCTGAACTGAGGAAATTTGCTTAGCATGTCCTTCCATCCTGTTAAAAGGACAGTAAATGAATATATGTCATGTTTATCACAAAATGGCTTTTGAATTTGTTGAAGGATGAGGATTCAGAAGATAGTGTTCTCAACAGAGAATCTTCCGCTACGTACCTAACCAAGACCTTAGAAACGAGTGAAAAATTACCTCTCCCAAACCTGGACAATGCAGATCAAAAGAGTGAAACGCCTGAAAAAAGAGAGAGCACAGAAAGTCCTCTAGAGTCAAGTCCTTCTGCTTCCACACACTCTTCTCCAGTACACAAACCAAACAACGAAAATAGCACAACCGCCACTTGTTCACCTCCTCCTGAAGGGATGGCTCCAAATTCTCCTCAAGGGTATCTCAAGAATGTTAAGCAAAGAGAAGCAAAAGGGAAAGGGAAAGAAGCCAAGGGTGAGACTTACGGGTTTATTATTTTAATTCTGTGGGATTGACATTTTACAAATTTTAGATGTAATCAGTAAAGGTCCTAATACATTTTTGCAAAACACTAGCCTCATAAGTGGTGATGTATTGGAGAGTTAGTTTGACAGAATTCCTGATTCCCAGAAAAATTCATTGTTGGCTTTGTGCTTCCAGACATTATCCAAGTGTTCAAACAATATACAGATTTTGTGTATTGTGGGAATTACTGCATTATTCATCATGCTCTCTTAGGATATATGTCACTAGAAGAAGGTTAAAGGTATTATAATCAGCCTAGTCACTACTAATCATTATTTGATAGGAATAGTTGGCATTTTTCTTATGAATAATTGAAAAAGGGATCTAATATAATCTTCTAAATTATATTTTCTGTAATCAGCTGGCACAAGTGTATAAAGGCAGATGATACTTGCTGTCTTTCCTATACAGCTCAGACAAAACGGTTGTTTTAATACCCTGAAACAGGATTTGTTTTATATCTTCTTATTTTGTGTGTTTCTGTAAAGTCTCAAACAAAAATAGTCTGAAAAAAACCCCACTTATTAAGACTCATACCTAGTATATACATGATTTTTCTTTCTTTTCTGCAGTTTTTTTGTGATGGCAGAAGCATTGCAAACTTTTTTTTTTGTTTTCTAAATCGGCCCCTGGAATTGCTAATTAATGCAGTACATCAAAGATGAGGATTAGTATCAAAAGCTTGCTCTTTGTGAGCAAAATTACACTAAACGCTATTGCTGCTCGATTGTTGCTTTCTAACTGTCTTTAAATGTCTACCTGTTATTTCATTGAATTAATCCTTTTTATGGCCTTCTCATCCGTTCATGTATCAGTCTGTATTTTAACCTACTGTGCTTTAAGAAATTATCTCTTTTCTTAAAATACTACCTCTGGAAATAGAGGTGGAAACAAATGTCAGTATTAAAAGTATTTCTTCTGGTTTTGTATTCAAGTTGACAGAAAAAATAACCAGTTTAACTGTAGTTATAGTTTATTGGATGCTATATATTTAGAAAGGGTAGTCAACTAATTAGCTGAAGTTCTAGTGTTGATCAGAAACTACTGATTAGATACGCAAAAAAAAAGGGGGAAGGCTCACGGCTATCCTGACTATTGGGTATGTAAGCATTGAGATAATCCTTCCTGAAATATATAATGGTTATTTGCTGATGGAGTGATGGGGAGTTCACCTCAGTTTTGTATAGTAAACAGGATTTTTGGTTTTTATGGTCCTTGAAGGCCTTTTTGTATATCATGTCAGGAGTTGTTTCGAAGGTAGAGCTTAAAATCTACTTTGTCTCCCAAAAAGCAAACTGAGTCTGTTTCACAGGTACCATAGTTGGGAAACACCTGATTTGCAATACAAAATGTATTTCAATTTTTTTTTTTCTTTTAATCTAGTAGCTTGAGAATTTAGAAGTAAGTACATTTAGGACTTGCAGTAATCTGTCACAATCCACTGAGAAGAGGTAGTGTGATGCTTAAGCTCATCACTTGATTTCTCATACTTCAAGAGTAATGAAGAAATATTGACTTCTGTATTTGCACAATTGTTGCTTAAAAAATTAGCTTCTTTCATGCATCTTACGCTGGTTATATAGTTTAATGTTTTGAAGTTGACATTCTGCAAAAAAAAAGAGATACTTTTCTCTAAACCTGTCATAAACTAACTTTTGTTTGTAATTCATTAGAGCAAAATACTGCGTTAAGTTTTACCTTTCTGTAGACAGTATAGAATTACTGATTATCAAAAACAGTATTTTTGAATAGTCATCAGGAACTGTTGTGTTGCCATTTTTCAGTGGCCTGGTACAGCCAGAATGATGGGAAGATGCCATAGAGAATAAGTTAGGCTGATATGGCTGTAGTAGTTTCAGTTAGTATCTGCATGCAAGAATGCGAGTTTTCACAGTCACCCAGGTCTTAATATCTGACTTACCAGAATCATCATTAGTTGTTGAAAATTCCGGATATTTTTAGAACAACGTTTTTATTTTTCACCCCTCTATGAAAAACAGAAGAAAAGAAAAATGAAGACAGGACAGCAGAAACAACTGAAGGAATCCCATCAGGGAAGTCCAAAAGGAGATTTCCAGATTTTGGGTAAGATTTTACTTCTGTTCCTTTGGAAATAAATGGTGTTCTGTGTTACTATCATGTCCTCTAAATAAAACAAGGTTGAGGAAATCCAGTAATGCTACTTCATAGCAACATCAATGGACAGAGCGTTTATCATCTTGAATTTGTAAAGTTGTGTTCATGTTTCTACCACATTTTTATTTTATCTATGCTTTTTCCCCCGCAAAGAATTTCTTGGGGTTATTCTCTGAATACACCACTTCGCTATGAGCTAAATTGCAAATCCATGCATAGCTTTATGTCAAAATGTGTTTGGTGTCTTGACTCCAACGTTACATCCTGCTAGGGTTATAGTGTAAAATAGATACCTGTCTTGCCTGAATTTCTTCTACAGCAGAGGTGTCATTACATAGGGTTTGGCTATAGGTGCTGCTTACTGAGCTGTTCCTTGGAGGCAGGCAGCAGTGATGAATGCATTTCTGAATTTCATTTAGAAGGTGAGATTGTCCACAGGGGTAAAACAGAAGTGCAAGCTGCATATTATCTGGAAATACAGTGTGGTAACTGAACTCTGGGGATTTGAGAGAAGAGTTGCTACATTTTGCAGTAAATCTTGCTCCTTTGGAGACAGGGGTAAAGCTTGTTCAAGCCAGCTAACATTAAAGACTTAGACTGGTACAGCAATAAATGCATTATAATGTATAAGATAAAAATCAAATAATTTCACACACACTGATAATGTAGTTAGTGACTTTCCTCAAGTCACAGTGCATTGCATAGGACTATTAATGTAGCAATAAAGCTGTGTTTTTCCTCTTGGTTGTATCCACTATATGCTAGGCTTCTTTAGGCATTCTCTGTATTTATTTTGGTTATCTGTGGCCTTTGAAAGGGTACTGTCATGGTTCTTAAATAGAATAGGAATACCAGAACTTTTTAAATTGCATCTATAATGTGCAAAATCATGCTTAGTGTAACAATATAAATGTGTCTTTTTATAACTGTTGAAGTCAATGTGAAAACTAATGGCTGATTTTAAAAAATGTAGCACCAGGTAAATGTAAATGCTTTATGAAATTTGTGTTTTTTCACTTCAGTGGATTGCGGAAATCTGGGGGCAAGGGTAAGAAGCAAGAAAAAGAAAATCTAAGAGGTTCTCTGGATAGCAGGTAGTTCTTTTGTTAGTTTAATTTATACATGCTGCATTCTTAAAATTTGTAACCTAAGTATTTCTATAAAACTGTCATTAATGTTTGATCTTAAAGTACATTCTTCTATAACTGGCAAAATTATGTGAAGACTTAATGATACAGAGATGAGTTTCTAATCTCACAAAAGAGTGTAGAGGAGACAACATTAAAACTGTATTTTGTTTAGGAAGATGAATGTTGAGTAAATTAAGTTAGTAATTACTTGAAATTGTTAAATTGTGTGAAATACTACAAAAGTTCTCAAATTTGTGTTGATAAATAACTCATTATTTTGCATGAATATTTAAAGGCAAGTACAGTTTTCATTTCGAGTATGAGTTGTTCTGTGAAACTGGTAAAAATAAGTGGTGTGTTTTGAGTTTGTTCTTGTTTTTAAGGGGTGGTTGTGTATTTGAGGGGTGGGGTGGGGGTTTTTTTGCTGTTGTTTAACACAATTTAATCTGCTTACTTCAGAGGTTCCCGAGAACTTTTGGATGACTCTGGCAACAATCTATCTGCATCAGATTCAGATTCCCCTGCTCCTACTTGTATGCCCTTCTCTTGGTTTGGAGACAGCCACAAAGAGCCTCAGATTTCTAGTAGCAGTCTGCATGCTACTCAGAGTGGGCCGGATGGTTGTGAGCACGGTCAAGAGAAGAACAGAAGCAAGGTAAAGATGACTAATTTGTGCTTTGAATATTTAAGTGTTGCATCTTGATAGTAAAAACATTAGTGGTTAGTACATGGAAGCCTAATGACTTAGTCCTTGACCACATCCCCTCTTATAAACATTGCTGCAGAAGTTTGAGATATTACAGCCCTTACAAGCAGGAATTGTGTGAGTACTCCTGTTCCCTCCTCTTCAGTTGAAGCATCAGTAGAGGCTATTCAGGCTGAAGTAGCATCTAAGGAAAAATCACAGGGCATGTCTCTTCACTGGTTGATAATGCTAAAAGTAACACTAGCTTCAGGAAAGCATAGTTTTAAAAGCCAAATCTGTTTCCCAGACTAGTTCTTGGAGGAAGTGTACATAAATAAAGGTCAGCTGTCCAAGCAACTGGCCACCAGTTTTTTCCATAATGGAATGTGGGGTTAGAGTACTGAACAGGTGGAGGATGATAGCATGCTGGTTTTCATTAACAAATTTAGTATTAAAAGTCAAGAAACACATCTAATAGAACACTTTCTTCCAGGAAACTGCTTCTGAGTAATTAATAATCTAATAATTTAAAGCCTTTTAACCAGATCTTGAGAGTGAGGGTTCACAGTTCAGTCTATAACCATAGTTACCATCTTTACAGTTTAAATTATTTGAAAGAAACAGCTTTAGAAAGTAAAAGGTTTAATGTGTGTGCTGTCTGAATATTTGGTAAAACCTAATTCAGTGTAAGACTGTTCCTTGCAATTTTATTAACTTCATTCTCATTTCCTTTGGATTTTGTCAAATTGAAAATTACAGTTATTTGAGTAAGCTCATTAGTTAGGTTTATTCTTGAATTTCACACTTCTTCTTCACTTTGGATGGCTAAAATACCCTTTCATGTTCTGCTTTTCTTCTGTTAGAAAGAAGTGAGTTGCATATCTGAAAGAGAAACTTACCAGTTATAGTCCATGAAGTCATTGATGTTTTGCAGAGATTGCAGATGACAAGTTGGCTTTCCATGTTTCCAGATGCTGATTGCACTAAAATGCTGTTCTACTACCTATGATAGTAGTATATTGTCTGCATATTTCATTTTTAAAAATTACAGAAAGTGGTTTTAGAACCCTACGATCCTTATTGTAACACAGGAACTTAATAAGAGTAGGCACGTTTTAATCTCTGAAGTAGAACAGAACTTCACAAAATACTGCCCTGTGCGCATCAGTCTTGTGTATTTACAGCTCCTGCATTGTTCGCTTCTGTTGAAGCATGCAGTGGCCAAAATATGTTTTTGTAAATAACCCAAGGATTTGACAGGTGTATGCATATACTTTGATACAATTTTTGATTAAATAGGAGTGCATGGTTGGCCTCTTAATAGGCTGTAGCAAAGCTATCAAGAGGTGTTTTCTGTATAGATAAGCACTCAGTGGGATTGGCTTTCAAAATCATTGATTTAGAAGAACCCATTCGTCCCCTCTTCATTGCTCCCTTCTGTCTGATTTGAATAACTTTTCTGAGCATAGTAAAAGTCACACTGCTGCATTTCTAGTATAAGCACCAATAATGTGCTTAAGCAGCACTTAAAGTTTTCATATAGACACCTACTTTTTGGCAATCAAAAAGTGGTGGATCTTACCAAATTGGATGCTCTCTTCCTTTCCATGTTGTCCTGAAATAATAGTCCTTTCTTCCTACTGGTCTGTACTTAACCAAGTTGATTACCACTTCAACCTTCCAGCTGGTTTCTTGCCGGCTGGTTTGGGGTTTTTTTGTTTCCTTCTCATGCTCCAGTATGTAATTGCTGCTTGCTGCTCTTTTCCTTAGTGCCAGTTGCAAACCAGCAGCTGAAAGATTATGCAAGTCTCCAGCTATATTCCTGCTTTGTAAAATGGTAGAAAGCTGATCCCATTGAAGAACAGATTCTCATACATTGATTAATCATAAAGTCATAGTTTTCCTCTCCAAAGTCAGGCTGTTTTCACTTTGCAATGTTTGGGTCTTTCATAAAGATGCTGTTGTGACAGTAGCTGCTGCCTGGAATGAATGGCTAATTATTGTAGATCTTAACTTACAGTTGATAATTACATTTGCACAGTAACAAGGCTTTGGCTAGATGTGCTATGAAAAGACATTAAAACTGACAAAGCAATGTGCTTGACCACTCAGCAGTGAGTCTTGATACTAAAACAATATAAAACCAAGGGACAAAGTCATCTTCCCATAATTCAAGGAAAGAATACCCCTTTTTGTTGATATTAATTAATAAATTATTAATTAAATTTATAAATGTAGCAATATATAACATGTATAGCAATAGCATTTATTCCTTTTATGTCTGTAGTATCCCATTTAATCATGTGACAGCATTTCTTAGACAGAGGTAAAAGTAGAAAACCTAAAATAAGAATTTTGTCATGTAAAAAGTCTTTAACTGTAGAACTGAGTGTTTTGCATTGTGCATAATTTTTGTAGCTGTGTTTTAGCATTGATGACTTAAGGAATGTAATTATATTCCTTACTACCTGGTTTCTGGTTTTGCAATATTTGCCTCTTAAATTTACTGCACTTAGGTTTTTATTTTCTTAGAATGTTTCTGAAGTTAGTTTTAAACTTACAGTTTGATAAAGTAGTGAGACAACTTTTTGATCCTTGTGAAAACTAGAAACATGGGAACTAAAATCCTGCGTGCTTACAGACAGTTCTAAATTAGTCCCTCTACATAAATCTGTCCCATTCTCTGATACAATGTACACACATACATACTGTTTATATTAATTGTTTTTCCAGAACACTATTTAGCTTCGGTAAGCCTGTATGCAGTGTTTCACTTCCAATGCAAGGAAGAGCAGTGTGGTATAAACTATTTATATCCTAGTACCTTAAATGATAGGAAGCATACCTATAAAACCACTTTTATCCAAATTCTATGCTATTCAAGAGTCAAAGATCTTTGCTAACTGGCTCTAAATGCTTAAAAGGAAATGACTCATATAAACTGATTAGGAGCAGAGGGAGGAGAAAACATTAAAACTGGTGCTCAGATTCTTTACTTTTGGCTGTGCTTTTTCTAAGGTTTTTGCTGGATATTATCATGTCTTTCTAGCTTTGTCTGACTTGTTCTTGGTTTTCTCTGTAAAGGTAGAAAGAATGAACTGAGGACAGCTAAAAGAAAAGCTCCTTAAATAGATTTTCAGTTTGAGTTGAAGTTAATTTGAGAATAGATTGATGGACAAAGTATTCTGTTGTTTCTGGTAATAATTCTTCCATTGAAAAGACTGAAGAAGACCCTAAAATGTAATGTAATTAATAAAATAATCTGCGTGGTAAATAGAACACCATTTCTTAGTCAAGGAAAGTACCACAAGAGGTAGCAGGAAAACTCAAGTTGTGGTTTGGGGGTTTTTTGTTTGCTGCCTTGTGGTGGTGATGGCTTTTTTCTTGACTTTTGGGGTGGGTGTTTTTAAGGCTGAAAATGTGTATCAGTAATTTAGAGCATAAGGGAGTGTACTTACGAAACAAAAATAGAATAATCTAGAAAACTGAGAGTTCAGGTTAAATTGAAATCAGAACTAATACAGAAGTGCTAAATGGAGATAAGAGCAAAACTGTAGTTCTCTTATTGGAGCATAACTTACTGAAGAAAAATGTCTTTAAGATCAGCTTAATTTAGGAACTCAGGTTATTTATGCACATAGGGATGTGGTATGGCATCCTTACAAAGTGTAATTAGTTGATTAGAGACTTAGAGAACATTAGAGAAAATATTGGTAAATAATTTCATACTCTTTGTAGGCAACAAAGAGTGGTGCTGAGAAATAAATTTTAGAAAGGCAAAAGTAGGAGGCATGTTTTTGGCAGAATTATTTTTCACTCACTAAAGGAAAATATTTTCAAGGTCACGAGAGGTGGAAATGGAAGGAATCAAATTAGAAAATATTCTGAAAAAAGCATATATTTATGTTCTTTAGAAGGGTTTTTTTACCAAACCTGCTGTGGAGTTGTCAGGTGTAGCATCAGGTTTTTTCAGTCTTCAGCATGAGTCCCAGGCTGCTCAGGTATCGCACATGAGGTTGTTCAGGTACTGGCTGCTGGATAAGATTCAGCCTGAATCCTGCTGCTTTTAGGTGCTAAGCCAGGCATACAGATCCAGAAGCTTTTTTTAAACACAGACTAGGTGTAATACCTGAATGCAAACAGAAATGCTGTCAAGATTTTACATTCTTCCAATATTATAGTCATGTGATAGTGTATTAGTCATGTTTCTGATCTTGAATTTTACTTTGTTACTTTTCTAAGAAAATTATTATTCAACTAGACCACGTTGCTCAGAGCTCTGTTCAACCTGAGACCCTGAATGTTTCCAGGGATGGAGTATCCACCACCTCTCTGGGCATCCTGTGCCAGTGTTTTACCACCCTCATTGAAGCTGTTAAATGAACTGCAATACAATACATATCTTAAATCAAAATTTAGAGTTTTGGGAAAGCATGTCCTTGGGCAAGCTTTGTATTTTCCATTAATTAACTGATTTAAACCCTGTTTATTTTACTGTTGACTGCAGTGGTTTGACAGTGGGCAGCTGAGAAGTCTAAACCTAGTTCTCATTTTCACAACTTTGTAAGATATGGGGGTACTTCTGTGCCATGAAAATCTTAATGACCGTAAACAATTAGGACTGATTTTTATCTTGCCAACAGAACACCACCTTCTGAACCACATTCACAGTGCTTGTGGAGGTTTCAGTTTAATACAAATTTATCATGAATAATTCCAAGAAAGGCATTTTAAATGCATTAAATACCAGCCAAAGTGTGGTATGCCTGCTGAAAAAGTAACTAATGCATTTACTTGTGTACTTTAACACCATTTCAGCTTATGATTGATTCTCTACACAAGTTGCTCTTATTAGGGATGTTGCTTTAGATTTGTTACTGTGTTTCTGAATTCAGAAGTTTAACAAAAACAAGTCAGATGCTTGATGTAGTTAGTACATTTCATATGTGTTCTAAAGGTAACTGAGTCATACTATTTTTTTTAAACCAAAATTCAAAATTACTAGAATGTCACCTAATGACCTGCTTTTCCAAGAAGTGAGTTAATAAAACATTATTTCCACTTGTTTGCAGAGTAGAATTGTCATAGATGATACATACCATAGCAAGCCAAGTTGTGAACTTTCAGGGTTAGTGACAGAACCAAATCTGTCAGGTCGTTCACACACTTTAACCTTCTCTTCAAATGAGGTGAGTTTCAAAGTGTGTATATGTGTCTTGTTGATGTTGTTGTTCACACTACAGCATGTTTAATAGAAACAGATGTGTGTAATGTGAAACTTGATGGCTGTTCCATATTAAAATGTTGAAGAGAACTGTAAAGAAGCTGTTAATGAACTAAGGATGTGCACTAGTGGATTACACATCAGCCCATGTATTCTGATCCTATTTATATGGCAAAAATTGGAATGAACTCTCTGATCGAATTGCAGTTTTTAATTTTAAATATAATGCTGTTCTGTTCCACTAATTTAAAGCAGCTTCCTGGGTGAATGAAAACTGCAACGTTTTTGATCTCGCCTTCCTGTCTGTGCAGGTTTGTTTTATGATAAATCATCTCAATAAAAGCAAACAAAGGAAAAAAAGAAAGGAAAAAAGTCAGAATATGGTGATTCTGATACATAGGTAGAAATTAGATACCTGAAAGTCTGTTCATTCCCCTGGATAACTAATTCCTTTTGCTACAGCTGAAACCTAAAGTCCACACTTTGGTAGCATTCTGAGATACCATCTCATTTGGTGTTTGACTGATGGACATCTTTAAAAATTAAATCCTTTAGTTTAGGGAAACTCATTAAAAACTGAACATAATTATCTTATGTGAAGTGAATTAGAGGGCTTGTGAAGCTGGTGGTTCTTAAATGTGACAGAATTTTGCTAGCTGTCTTAAGTCGTCCTTGGTGAAAATCAGAAAATATCCCAGTAATATGTAGAAAATCAGAGCAGTCTTACAAACAATGTTATAAATTCACTAACATAAAAATCTGAGGTGTCAAAAATCATATTACTGGTTTACAGGTTGTAAGAGTGGATTCATTTTTTGCAGATTTTTATTGGAGATAACAGTCATAGATCTAATGAAAACCGGAGGAGCTCTAGTTAATAATCTATCTTTGCAAGTACTCCCTGCAGTTTTTTTTAATTGACTAGTTCATGAATGGAATAGGTGTTTCTAAAACTTTGAAGCAGTGTGAATTGTAAGATCTTACCAAAGAGGTCTTCTTGAATATTGTTCTTTGGTCAGTGTTACAAACTTTCAGTAAACTTTGGGCTCTAAAACTCAAATGAGAGCTGTCTATTACTAATTGTCCATGTGTAAAGTGATGATTTAATCCTCTTTTTGTTATAGATTAGTCTAATTCCAGTGTTCTGTCTAGTTCATATGTTGCTTATTGTCCTGGTTTTGCACGACCAGTGAAAGTTGTTTGTATCTTTTCAGTAATTACATTGAGTATCAAGGGTCTCTTCTGAGAAAAACAAGGAACAAACTCTGAACTGTTTTCTCTTTTGGAAAGCAGTATGTGTGAAGAAAAACACTTGGGGTTTTTTGTTTTTTTTTAATTTGCAGTCTAGGTCTAGGAGAAAATAAGTAATCAATCTTACAGCAGTCTGGGGTATTTTGAATCACAGAATCAGTTAGGTTGGAAAAGACCTCTGAGATAATCAAGTCCAACCTGTGACTGAAGACCACCTTGTCAACTAGACCATGGTACTGAGTGCCAATGTTCAGTCTTTCCTTAAACACCTCTGGGGATGGTGACTCCACAATGTCCCTGGGCAGTCCATTCCAATGTTTAATCACCCTTTCTGTGAAGAAATTCATCCTGATGTCCAACCTGAATCTTGCCTGGCCAGCTGAAGCCCATGTCCTTTTGTCCTGTCTCAGGTTGCCTGGGAGAAGAGGCTGACCCCCACCTGGCCACACCCTCCTTCCAGGGAGTTGTAGAGAGAGATGAGGCCCCCAAGCCTCCTCTTCTCCAGGCTAAACACCCCCAGCTCCCTCAGTTGCTCCTCACAGGACTTGTGCTCCAGACGCTTCACCAGCTTCATTCCCCTTCTCTGGACCTGCTCCAGCTCCTCAATGTCCTTCCTGTACTGAGGGGCCCAGAACCGGACACAGGATTTGAGGTGTGGCCTCACCAGTGAGGATTCCAGGGCGACAATCCCTGCCCTGGTCTGCTGGCCACACTATTCCTGACACAGGCCAGGATGCCACTGCCCTTCTTGGCCACCTGGGCAACACTGGCTCATGTTCAGCTGCTGTCGACAGCACCCCCAGGTCCTTTTCCACTGGGCTCCTTTCCAGCCACTCAGCCCCCAGCCTGTAGGACTGCATGGGGGTGTTGTGGGCAGTGTGTAGGACCTGGCCCTTGGTCATGTTGAACCTCATGTTGTTGGTCTGGCCCATTGATCCAGCCTGTTCAGATCCCTCTGCAGGGCCTCCTACCCTCCAGCAGATCAACACTCCAACCTAACTTGGTGTCGTCCATGAACTTCTTGAGGGTATACTCAATCCTCTCATTCAAATCACCAGTAAAGATATTGAACAGGATCCTTAAGCTCTTAATGAGTGTAATTTCTACCTGATGGTTGTTCTTCAGATGGTTCATAAATATGCAGCAGGCGTCATGCTAGCCAGTGTAACTTGGGCTTTCAGAGGAGTGAGCTACTGCACACTGCCTTACAAATCCTGGAATTGTTAGGAAATGAGATGGAAGCACCTCTTAGAGATCTGCTAGGGCAGCACTGAGGAGTCTCCCTCTGCTGAGCAGGTGCTCACAGGCAGTTGGGGATGTGACTGCCTGGTGAGAGTTCAGTTGTTAGCCAGCTAGTTGCAGCAGAGGCACTTCACTCACAGATGGTTAGCAAGCTAGCTGGGTAATCCTTCTAATGTTCTTAATATGTTAAATGGTGTGATGGCACTGGTATTTTCTTGGACTTTATATTTTTATCTCCAGAGCCTCTGTTTACTTTCTGAATCACATGCATTTTTATGCAGGAGCACATGCCCTTCTCATGCTTCCATACCTTAGAAGTAGTTTTAGTTCTCCTTTCTGAATTTGCAGCTGACCTCTTGTGTGCATAGTGGTCGTCTTGGGGTAGGTAACTTCAATGTCCAAACAGTCTGGCACGTCCCTTCTGCCTCGGAGTGCACATTTGGGAAAAAATTATGTAGAGCTATTACTTAATGACCAATAAGCCTTACTCAGAAGTTGGGTATTCTTCATCTTATCCTTCTGCAGTTTTCCCTTTCCTATTTGTATTCTGAAAAATAGTTACAGATGTGCTTTCCCTTGTGCAGTAGTGAAAAATTAAAATTACACAATATTAAATATCTGTAAGGAGATTATGTGTTTTAACACAAATGCAGGTGTTGCTACAACAACTTCTGGTTTTAGAGTTCTGTCTTTATGATATGAAGTAGAAAGAGTTTGTTAGCAACTGATGATGCGGAAACCCTAAACTGCAATTCATATATAAGCCTGGAGGACTCCTCCATAGTGCAGTCTGTTAGCTGCTCCAATCTGCGCTGCTTGGAAAACTGGTTCAGAGAGCCCCCAGGATTCTCTCAGGGGACTGCATTTCTCTGACAAAGTGAAAGAATCTTGGTTTGGGGTTTGTTTTTTTTTTGGGGGGGGGGGTTGGTTGGGGTTTTGTTTGTTTGTTTGTTTTGTTGTTGTTTGGGATTTTTTAAACAAGAATACATTTTCAAGTATTTACACTCTGAAATTACAGAAGTGATGTTTTTGCATGGCTTGCACAAATTCAGTAAATCTAGAATGAGTTCCAACTGGAATAAAACAGTTTACACATTTTTTCATGTAAAGGAGATATATATAGATACACGCACACAGACACCCCAAAGGATAAAAGTACATAGATATATTAAAAAATATGTATCAGTACATATTTTAGTATTTCTTGTGGCTGATAAACCACACCTGAGATACAGGTCAAACTTAAAATGCAGTGTTTACCCTTTTTTATGTATTATTCATGAACACTTGCTAGTATTAGACAAAGTTACCAATATATGTTTTGTGTTGCAATATCAGGTTGGGGAGTACAGTTATATAAAACAATTAAAAACAAATGTGCATTTTAAAATTTCTATGGTAATTTTTCCAACTAATCTTGTCTGTATGAAGCATCTCAAGCTTGATAGCTTGGATAGAAGACTCAGCGATCCAGTGTCTTGATACAGATGCTGTAGAGAGTACTTCAAGCCAAACCTCTTCTAGAAGCCCTTTGCAAATTGCTATTCTTCTTTTGCACATCAGGAAGGTGGATGCGTTTGCACTAGTTGTATCTGCATAAGCATTTTGATTTGGATAAGGAGTTAATTTTTGAAGTAAATATTCTGATTGTTCCCACTTGCCATACTTTGATTTATCTTGGAAATCAAATCAGATGTGCTCCAACAGTAGTCCTGCTACATTCCAGCTGCTAGTGGCCATCGAGTCTTTGTGATCAGACTAGAGCTATGTGGAATTGAAAATCCTTTGAAATGCTTGTAGTGTGGATTTTAGGACCTCAGCACAAACTGTTCGGCTCTACAAACTCATTCCTATTTATCTGCATTGCCTCCTAATGTAGCCACTGTCCTTTGTTTCACAGACCAGGGAAAGCAAAACCATTTAAAATTATGTGTAATCCTTCACTACATTGGAAATTTGAAAATTTTATTTGTTTTCCCTCTTATGTGTCTTCCATGTTGTGCGCTCAGATCCAGTGTGTCGTATGATCAGATTATGTGACAGGCATGCATCTCACTATCTTTGACTTGTAATCACAATTATTTTGTTATGTCAGTCAACTCTCCCAAATAGTCCATCAAATAATCTGGAGTTTATGAGATCCCTTTGGCTGGCAGCTGTAGTTCTTCACCTGTGACTTAAACAGGGTCATGTCTCAGATTCATCACTAGAAAAGTGCTTATTTCCATGTTTTCTGTTTGCAAATATCTTTGATGAGTAGTGGAAGCTGCACAGTGGAGCAGTCTGCAAGTCTAATGCAGCCTGTACTCAATGATGAGCTAGTGAGAGATGATTTTGGATAGTTAATAAAACTGCCGTTAACTGATGTTAGTGATTCAAGTACCATACTTGAAATTTTTCTTTACAGACATTGAGCTCTGTTGTGTAGCTTTTCTTTTGTGATGAAGTAACAGTGCTTCAGGACAAACAACAGTGCCTTTTTCCCTCAGAAGCAAAATGTAATTGAAATTGCCTCAAAAGCTCTGTGAGCTGGCTAAGTGTATTTTCAGTGAAAGTCTACAAGCTGCTGTGTTTCTGAAATGGTCATGTTTTATTTGGGAAGACCTTTCAAAATGTTGATATAATAGTATTAATTGAAAAAATGAACAGTTCTGTCTGTTACAAATGTACAAAATGTAGTAAAACTGTACTTGGAACACTCACCAGATTTACTGACTACTAGAATTGCTTTTATTCTGGATTTCCATCACTTAAACAATAGGAATAGAGTTGAAGTGCTTGATTGTTCATGCTGTGTAAGGTAGCATCTAACATTAAGATAGAGCTACCTTAACCAACTAACTGAGGAAGCGGATTCATTGTTTGGATGGGTGCAATTTACCATTTATGTTTTCTGTTTCTGACTTAGTTTGCGTTGAATGTTGAAGTGTCTTCTTGTTTATAGTAAACCAGGCAAACTGATCTCAAGAACTTAAGTCCTTTTGGAGTTGAGCAAATTTTAAAATGCACTTTCTTAATCAAACTCCACTGGCAACTGGAATTCAACACAGTCAAGTAAAATATTGCTTATGGTGACTTTTCTCAATTGGTTAGGCATTAGATGATGAATTGACAACAACAGGAAAGCAAAATCAGTGGCACAGTAGACCTATTTCTGAATGGACCACCCAGCAAGTATGCCACTGGTTAATGGGAATGAACATGGAGCAGTATATTACAGAGTTCACCGCTATGAACGTAGATGGACAGCAGTTAATGCAGCTCGACAGCGAGAAGTTAAAGGTATGTCAATATCCAAGTTTCACTGCTTTTTCAGACATATTTTTAACCTACAAAGTCCTGTTTCCTGGTTTTGTGGCTTTTTAAGGGATAGAGTTACTTGCTCTGGTTATTTATTTTATTTTTAGTTATTTGCTTTTGAAATACTTGGAGACTACATAGTTAGATGGTAATTAGTAATTGATTGCAGAATTAAAGACAGGCTGTTTATAGCCAGAAGAATAACAAATAGTGCTTCCTTGTTTGTATCTTGAGGAAATGAAAGTAAGCATAATTGTCCAAGGGGTCTTGATACATCTGTCACCAATCTCAACATAAGGTCGTATCAAAACAAGTTCTGGCCAATTCAAATAGAAATGCAGCATCCAGTTTTAGAAATCTGTTTCTTCCACATTGCCTCTTCAAATGGGAAGGCTAAAATCCTATCTGGTGACCTTTAAAATGTTTTGGGTTATTACTCCTGCTGAAAATATGTATTCTGAGTCTTTTGAGCTTTTTCTTGCATTTTACACCTGGAAGCTGCATTGTATATGTACCCCTTACAGTGCTGGTAAATTCTTGCAGTTTTTCTTTCTTGTTAGATATCATCAGACTGCATTTTGGACAGGCAAGATGTGCAACTAAAAGAGGTTGTTTGGTCTATTCTGGCATAAGGCAAATTATTATTAATGATCAATAGTAGAATTTGAGGAATTATGGGGGGAAAAATGTCAAACTTCAGTCACCAAAATATACCTGCACTTTAAACAGACATGCAACACTAAATGTCCTGTATTTTGTACAATATCATGGGCACAGAGAAAATGCCAGTGACTAGCCTGTCAAATGACGGTCTCCGTTTGGGGATCCTTGCATGTTGATGCCTAAAGCTCAGCGTCCACCCGATGCCAAGAGGGCTGATACAGTGCGAGTGCGGTCAGGCACTTGGCATCGGGTGCTGCCACCTGCCGATCGAAAATCGAAGTGTACCTTCCTGAGTCGCCTCTTAATAACACCCTTTGGAGTCCTTCAAATTAAAGAGTAATTACCGAATAAAAATACCTCTTGTACAAAAAGAGCTAGAAGAATATTTATGATGTTATTTTCTGGAAATTCTCAAGGGTTTACATGTTTGTAAAATGCAGCACAAAACTGTGATTTCACAACTGAAGAGTTGACCCTGGCTTCCTTACCTACCTTGTTACCCAGATGATTGTTTACAATGCTTTTGAAGCCTTAAGTCCTTATTTTTCAAATAAACAGACTATCCTGTGGAAAGCAAATAACACTGTCTTATATTGTTAATGCACAAGCACTGTTGACAGTGCTGTCAGCAAAAAAATATTGATGAGGTTTTGTTTTGTTTTCCCCTTCCAAAGGCTTTGGGAGTTTCCAGTCAAAATGACCGATCAACAATAAAGAAAAAAATTAAGGATATCAGAAAAACACAGGAAAAACTGGAAAAACAGAAGGAAAAGGTTCAAAAGAAGGAGAAAGAAGTTCGCAAGACTGGCAGAGTGGTGGCCACTCTTGAATCAAGCTGCTAAAATGACCATTTTATCTTAGTGCAGACTTGCCTAATCTTGAGGAAGTTCAGCAGATTTGTATATAATTGTACAATTGAGGGAGGAGGGAAAGTGCAACAGTTCAACGTGGTAGGTGGTTTTTTACTTTTTAATTGTGGTCCCTCCCCATTACAGCCCAATAAAATGAAATAATGTTTTCAGTATTTTTATTTCTAGTTGACTCTACCTGTACTAATAGACAGTAATTTAACTTTCTGCCTTAAGTAACATTTCTGCTTCTAAGGTGTCATATGCCCTTTTCATTGAAATTAATGTTTGTGAAAGGTAGAATACTGTATTAAAAATCATTCCAATATTAGTCAACTAGCATTTGATAGAGTTGAATCTGATAGAGGGACAATAGAAAAATCCTGCCAACAAATTCAGTCTGTGACAGTCTGTTTATCTGTTGCCACTAAAGATGTATAGTAAAAATTAAGTTTAAGAAAATGGTAATGTCAAATTAATTTAAAAAGAAAGCATGTATTTCAAATTTATTGTTTATTTTGTTTTAATTCTTGTACTTCTGGGACTTCATTCACTTTAGTAGTACATTGTTTCTGAATTCTGTGTTTTGCAGTTTACTGAGAAAATAACAAGAAATACTAAGTAGTTTTCACAAACTACATATCCTAAGCATAATATTAAGTTTTCTGTACACTACCCGTATGATGTTGGGACAAGGTTTAAGCCTATAAATAAGATCCTTTTTAACCTATTTTTCCTAAATAATACATAGTTTTATAGATTTATGCTATGAATAAGATCAATTTGCAATACATGTATTTCTCTTTTCTACAAGCTACAAGATTTTTGCGGACCAAATTTATATATTTGCTAATTTTAAACTATACTGTTTTTCAAACTTAAAATGCTGAGGAAAGAATTGTAGGAAAAATTATCACTGACGCATTGGGTTTCTGCCTTGTATTTAAATGTTCAGTTGTAGACTACAGATTATTTCTCTTTAAAGGAGGATTTGATTCTTGAAATAGCTTAGAACATGACTTGGTGTTTTGTATATTTACATACTATTTTCTAGAGATACTACACGAGCACTTCCCTAAATTAGATTACTCCAGAAACATAGACTAGATTAAATATCAGTTCCACCCTAGAATGGACTAGAACAAAACTTACATAGTTCATTTATGTGGACCAAGTTCTCCTTTAAAAATCTATGGGCTGTTTTTCATTTTAATTAAATAATGAACTTCATTGTTGGTGTTTCACATTTGTTATTTTTTTGTATAAATGTCTTAAGAATTTCAGCAAAAGGACTGTGTGGAAATGCTTCTGCACACTAGGCGTTTCCAAAATAAAGTTTGAAAATCTTGGTAATAATTACTTTTTAAAGAGGTTATATTTCAGTTTTATGCATTCTTCAGTCAAGATTTAACTTATTTACTTTGTTTGCAGTAGCTTTGAGTTGTATGCCAAACTCAGAGACCTTGAACCAAAGAGGAATGCTGCCCTGCTGATAAAAGAAAAAGGAATTAGAAGTATGGAATCATCAAATGCTCAGGATCACACACGTTAATTAATTAATTAATTAAATTCGGTCAAGGAAGTGGCGTGCTTTCACAGTTAGAACACAGAATATTAATAGAACCCTGTATTGCCTTTTCCCTTTAAGCCTACTGTTGGACCCTGTGAAGAGATTTCTTATGGAGACTAGTGGAAATAATGGTTGCAGAGGTTTCCAGGTGTGCAGAGCTGTTGTAGTTAAGGAGGGGCCAGAGCAGGGATGACAAACTCCCCTGGCACCTGAGCATAAGAACATTGATGATCACAGACCACAGCATTTAACATCTATCGCATGTTGAATGAGAAGGCTGCACGCAAGGAGCTCAGTAGCAAGCAACACAATCACCCAACAAAGTTCAATTTTTACAATAATTTTAATGAATAAATGCAGTGATTCTTTCAAAAAATTAACACAAACCAGGAATAATTTTACAGTGTAAGACTGAGCTGATCTGCACACAAAATAATCTCAGCATTTTGATAGTATACTACTTTTCTATAGTGATTCACTTAACCAGTGTGCTAGCAATTACTTCAGTATGGTAATGAAAATACTAAACACAAAAGTTGTCTTCTGCGCTTCTATTTAAACCAAAGTTATCAAAAATCAAATTTGTAACTAGGATTAAGTATTGTAAATCAAAGTACCACACATTTGTATTTTCACCTCAATCATTTGGGGTGGCAGATGAAGAGATAGATACAAATATAATTATACAACAAGTTGTTCTAACAATCAGAATTCAATTGGTAGTTAGCTGAGAACATGAAAGAGGCTTTAGTTCAATAATATCCAAAATACTTAACAGACTTTGTAGAAAACAGTTTTTCTTCAGAAATGTTGCTTGTGGTTGTCTGATGTTACTAAAATCAGTTCAGTTGAGTTAAAAGATTTAAAGCCTAGAATGCGCAGGTTCAGACCTGAGTTTTTAGAAGTCCTTGCTATAACTTTCAGCTTTAATTTAGCAAAAGCAATAGCTGCATGTGTCCCAACATTCGTACAGGTCCCATTTTACACTATATAGCATTTCTCACATCCTCTTGCAGGGCCAAAGAAGAGAGCAGTTCTCAACTCTCCTTATTTGTAGCCATACAGATTGAAGTGTGTGCCAGTTACTACCTCGCATCCTTGCAAGGAAGAAAACCAGGGGCCTCAAGGGGCCCACAAGCTTGAGTGGAATAGGTAACCCTACTGTTCTGGTGGCTTTTAAGCTACACTAATCCTCCCTCAGACTGTCAGTTTAACTGTGTACACAGCCCATTCTGTAATTCACTTCTATTAAAGTGATCCACATTCGCTTAACCAGGGTATAAAACCATTTCACCGTTTTGCAGAACTTGGCTAGGGAGATATAGCAGGTGATAAACCCTGAATCTGGCTCAGCCACAACTAGAATAGCATGACTTCCATTTCTAACACACCACCTATCCCCTTCACTTGTGGTATTTCACCTTCTGCTCTGTGCAGATAGTAAACTAGCAAAATCTAGGCTTATTGTTTCTGAGAGGGATTGTCTGCTGCAGAACAAAACCCACAGAATTACATGCAGTTTAATTAATTGAGAAAAGGATTAGTTCTCAATGGCTTTAACTGCATCACCCCTAAAATGTTCCGGCATGACAGCGATCAAGGTGCAACACAGATGTGTATGATTTGAACAAAGCTGGCAGAGTAGGCATTAAGTTGAATTCTTTATTAGAAGGACTTTATATCTGAAAATGTAATACTCATTCCACTCTCTATCTTCCCCTGTATGTTTTGACAGTTTGTCTTTGACTGATTAACATGTTCTGGTTATCATGTTCATGTTACAGTGTGACTTCCAGTTACTACAAAAACAAGGCCAGAAGCATATCACAAATACAAAGGTATTTTCAAAAACTTGTTAATTCCACTTAGTTTTAATTACTCCTGAGAAAGTAGTTTACATTATCAAAGTAATAGAGGTGCCCTATTACCAACAAATTTTAAAAATCTGTTTATGAAAATAGTTTCCATTTACCGCTGTACCTGACATACTATACCCAAGTCTGAGATCTTAGGAGGGCTAGAATGTTGATACTGTGTTTTAGTATGACCTACAGAAATACAGGCAAATGCAAGACAACATTACTGTACACAAGCCAACGCTATTTTTAAATTCACAATGATCAGGGCAAGGTAAGTTTTTCACATCTATTATATATTCACATTACAGCCAAAGAAATATGACCGATGCCACATACCTGAGATACATTATACCAGTAGTAGCAGTTAAAAATGCTTTCATTTTTTATCCCTACAGAGATATGTAAGTTCTACAGCTGAAAAAACCTTGATGTAGGCAATGTATGTAGGCAACATATTTAACTTTGCAAAATTAAGCTTCAGCATGCTTAAGATAAAAGAACAGAAAGTGCCATACAGCTGCAAAGGTATAGCAATGAGCTTGATATTTCTTACACAAGTTTTTCATTTATCCGTAGTATTGTATAACGGAAAAACGTTCCAGGGAGCTTTTTCAGTACTTTTTTCTAATAAAACTATTTTGTAATTATATTAATTAATACCAGATGTGATAGAGATTGCATTGAATGCCTATAAAAACCAAAATATTGCTCCTTTGACTTAGCTCTGAAAGCAGTCATAAATAGAAAGTGAAACTAATCAACTATGACCTTCTTACTTTAAAAGTAAGTGCAGGTTTGGGGGTTTTGGTGGCTGTTGGTTTTTTAATTTCAGAAAAACCTAGTTACACTAAACTTGCTGTTACTCCACTTAAAATTACTTTCACATATCAAAAGTGGCTCAACATCTTGGTATAAATCAGGTCTTTTAAATTCCCTTTACAGACAAACCTTCTTATGAATTGCTGAGGAAAGAGCTACATACTGCGAAAAGTGGTCATGTCCTTTGGCTCACTGCTTGGCACACACCAATCATCTGCTTCATGGTTTGCTTTATAATGTTTCCAGGCTGCTTTGTTGTACACAGGGAGTCTTTCAATTGACTCTGTTGATAAGGCCTGTAAGGAGAAAAGGCTGTAGCTGATGATTCTTTTAATTGAAGTTACTGTAACAGAACAAGGAATTCCTTTAACAGTTCAGATTAGAGATGCTGATAAATGTAAAATGGTAAAGTGTTAGATCATACCTTGATGTAAATAACTGCATCTGTACCATAACCTTCTAAGGAATACAGTTTCAGGTCTCCTTGGAAGTACTGTGCATACAGACGTGATATGGGTAAGCCATAACCAAATCCAGCCTGATCAGGAGAAAGAGTATATTCCCATTAATTGCATCAATCAGTGGTATTTTCTGTTTTAACTCAATAGGTAAAATAGACAAACTAAGCATGGCGTTTGACAGTAACTGGAGTTCAGATGTTAACTATTATGCCCCCCCTGAGCTATTATATACCCCAAAACCAGAAAAATGCGTGGATGATTGTGATTATGATAAAACTGTTTCATTCCTTTGTCAGACAGGGCTGGTGGACAACAAATACTTCTTGTATTATGGTAGCTTTTTGAAGAGATGCCATGAGAGAAAACTGCTCTTTTTCATGCCTCATGGAGCTACTAATCTTAAGAACACTGAGTACTTAAGTCAGATACATTTCCTCATCAGTATATATATAAAAAGCTTCAAGACACAATGTGTAGGAATTTGTACTTATACTAAAATTCTACCAAGCCCTGACTGCAGTAGCAGGACAGAACCCTGAGGTGCTAAGTGTGACTTTTTTTTATAAACTAAATTTTAGAGGTAATCTCTCAATAAGCATGCACAACACTTCTCTGCAAAGATTTAGCATTTAATGAGTTGCAGAGTCATCTATATGCAGAACACTATATATATTTTTAAATGATGCAATGTGAGAGAATACATACAGGAAGGCTGTTCGGAGATTCTGAGAGCTTAGGCTTTATTTCTTGTGCATTTATTACATTCACATGAGACCTGTCACATCTATGTACCTTCATCCTTGCTGGAGAATGGTACAACTGACTGCACAATACAAATGAACTATGGCCTTGATTCAAAGTCATTGCTGTAACTATTTTTCCTTTCATTCAGTGGCTACAAAAATAATTCAGAATCCTGTTCTCACTACAGTACATACAGCACAGCTAAGTGTTCTGCTTGAGGTGGCTGATCTTTAGATTTAGTGGAGAAAAAGAGAATCTTGGACTAATATAAATAATTTTTAGTATTTTATGCAATATTCCAGTTATTTCTAGAAAAATACTGGAATTAAGCTGTAACATTCAAATATTACTCAATGTAATATCTATAGAATCAGTATTTCATAGCTTTGGCTGAATGTTTTTTGTGACAATTAAACATTTCCATGATGTATAAAAGGGTATAAAAGATTTGCATACCAAAGGTGTAGCTCGTGATGTCTCAACACGAGGACGTGGTGCTGTTGAATACATATAGTTGAACAGTCTGTCAATTTTCCTCATAGGAACACCACCACCACGATCACTCATCTGGAACAAGAAGGAGCATTTAGCTTTAAATCCCTGAATACATCTTTATGAAAGACAGCTTCTCTCAAACAATAACCCAGAGAAAGTTCAGGTAAAACATTATTTGAAATTGTCCCTACCAAATTATAGGTTTTCTTTAATTCTCATCTCCCAACAATGACCAGAGAGAGATGAATCCTTCCCTTTCATCCCTTATCCAAACCATTAAATAAAATACCACCAAAAGAAGCATTCACAATCTTTTGGAAGCAAGGAAACTCTCCTTGAATTTTGCATTGCTTTTATCTTGTTCATAACCCACTTTTGTCTGAAGTCACTATCTATACCCTTTAGCAAATCACAGGTTCTGTGTGTATTTAATCTTTATTCCTCAAGAACACTGCCATTTATGCGTAACTTACTAAAACCTATTACTGAAGGAATAAGTCGAAGGAGTTGTTTTACTACAGTTCAGTTAGTCCTATAAAAACCCAGTGCTTGCAGTTGGTCTTTGAAATCCAAGATGGATGTCGTACAGAAAAAGAAAAAACTGAACTGTACTTCAGGAGGTTGGTTTTGTGGGGAATGTACAATATTTATTTTCCTTTTTTCAGTTGTTTCACACATGTATAACCCTGTCATTGTCATTTACAAAATGCTGATGTTACAGTTGTGTAACAATCCTATTTCGTTTTTAGTCATGGTTGCTTCTGAGCTAGGCAAGACATAAGCAAGTACAGGATGCTACCTCAGAGCTCTCAGTGTGACTGCAACCTCTTGATGAATTTCCTACT
This sequence comes from Acanthornis magna, assembly GCA_036785705.1. Taxonomy (NCBI): domain Eukaryota; kingdom Metazoa; phylum Chordata; class Aves; order Passeriformes; family Acanthizidae; genus Acanthornis; species Acanthornis magna. Next base: position 13,628,920 of record JAWUZG010000012.1, read on the forward strand.
GATGCAGTATGTGAAATTCCATAATGGTTGTTTTACTTACGTATGTCATCACATACATTCTTTTGATGGAACCAGATCACCAGCTCAAGTTACTAATATGCTGCTCATGACAGGAAAAAAACCCTAATCAAAATAACATTCAAAATAATTTTAAAAAGTGAGTACCTTCACAGTTAAATCCTCATTTCCCAATGTGATGTGTACATGAATTGCAGGATAAATGCATCGATCGGCATGATGTTCCATGGTGGCTCTCATTGCATTCTGTAATGTTCAAGAACAACTTAAATCCTGTCCACTTTGTATATTATCTTAAAACAACAATTTAGCAATTATTTTTATCATGTATTTAAGAATCAGAACAAACATATATTGTTTAGAATGGGTTTTTTAGTATTTCTGGGTTTTTCAGTATCAGTATTTATATAGTTTATTAGCATACAGAGACTTCAAGTATTTAATATTTTTAAAGGAAATATCTGAATAGTTTAATATACAGAGTTTTTGCTGTAGAATTCTTTATAATGCACATGAGTACATGCAATATGACACAAAGTTCAAGAAAAGTCTAGGACTGAACTGCTTGAGGAAAGCTCTATAGGACATGTTACATGTTTTACCAGATTTGAAGATACCCCAAAAATGTGTATCTTATTCTCACTTGCTTTATTAACTAATGTCTTCATACGTTTTAAGATTTAAGCTGTCTATTCACATGGTCAGATATACTCAGTGGCTATGCAAAAGAGATACATCTTCCAAGGCGGTTCATTTTCCATGAATTACTGTTTGTCTCAATAGTACAATTTAGCTGTGTTCCTGCAGTCAAATGGCAAGAGGTTTGCACTTGCACAAACACACTGTTATCTAGAATTGGTTCAAAAAGTCAAAGCAATACAATCTCAGTAAACAAAGATGTATGAAAGAATTGTGTAATTGATGGTAAGTGCACAGACCTTGAAAAGTTCAAAAATCATGTGATAGAGATGTGATGGCACATACACCACTTGCATGGGCTGTCCTGGTGATTTAGCTGGAGAGAAGAGAGTGAAGAGAGTCTAAGTAACTAAATAGCAACTGAGATCTCTTTCATTCATTCCCACAGTAATTCAAAATGTGAATTTGTATTGTTGAATTTAAAGAAGGAGAATTTGAACAGAAATCTTTTCAAAAGTTGTATGTTAATCAAAAGTTATAATCAAGATTTTCAAATGTTGCTTGCTGCTTTAGAAATCAACCTTAAAACCCACTATGGCATCACTAACTAGGGCGTATCATAGTTGCTTTCTAATAATCTCCTCATAGGTGTCACAAAGATGGAATGGAATATCTTGTATAAATCTTCAAAGTGTCGCAAGAAATGCAAAGAGGGTGAGATGCAGTAATGCCAGGTGAAGACACAATGAAATCTTAGGGAGGGAAGGAGCCTGCTAAAATTTGTTACATCAACAGATGTAGTATCAAAAACTTCTATTCATGTCAATTTTCTAATTAAAGGGAGGAATGGGGAAAGCATTCTTCCAGATTTAAAAAAACCCAAACTATTTACGACAGTAGATACAGAGAACACATGAACTATATGAAAAGCAGAAGGAGAACATTTCACCACCAGATCCTTTAGAAGAAGTCATCACAGTGTTCATGTGTGCCTTGTCCATATTCACTTACCATTCAACTCTTCAAGGACAAGTTCTGGAGAGCTCATGTAATATAAATCACAAAGTCTCTTAGCATTTTCATAGCCATCTATAACAAAAAACAAGGAAGTTACATTTCCCCCACACACTTTTTTTTTCTCCTTTGGAGTTTGCCAAGAAGAAAAATAAAACTTGAAAGTACTGTGCACTGTCAGGGAGATTTGTATTTTCTTGCAAAAACTGGGTTTACAGGAAAAAGATACAAGATTGTATTACACTTTAAATAAAAATTCTGCTTCAGGTAGGAAAGAACTAAACAGTATATGAATATCAGGATGTGTATTTGACCTTACTATAGACATTCATGTAAGTGTTCAGGATTCTTGTTCTTATCATCTGAATTTACCTCTAATAACTTCAACAACATTGCAGTTAGGATCGATGCTTCCAATGTGCTTTGGATGAGCTGGATTAATTTTCCCACCAAACAGTAAAGCTGTCAAAAAAGAAAGCATTATTTAATACCCAGTATAATTTTATCATTTTAGTTCGTGTCTTCAGTTTTGCTAAATAAAAATTTATAGACAATCTATAATTCCTATCCTCACCATACTTGAAAGCCTACTATTAATAAATATTTTAGGAATTATTATTGGAATATTTAGGAATAATTTAGGAAGTATTAAGTTAAAAATGGCAAGGCAGATAGTATACTCCTAAGTGGCATTTTAGTACATATTAAGCACTTAAAAAATTGAGGGAAATACATTTGACACAGTACAGGTATCATTTCCCCTCCTTGCAGCACTGGCACTTACAGTGTTGATTAAGGAGCATTCTGATTGAAATGCGACTCATGTAGAAGCGGTCTAAGAAATACTGCACATTCTGTGAGGTCACTGGATCAATGCCAAAGCTTTCCTTGTATTCTATTACTCCTTGAGCCATCGTAGGAATTACATCATTGTGGCGATTCCGGATTTTTATCACAGTATCTGTAAAACTAAAATGAATACATTGTTAGTATTTCACTTTCAAGGGAATTTAATACTCTGGCAAACAGAGTGACCATCTACAAAAATGAGGTCTTACATACAAAAATACCACATCTGCCTACTGCACTAAGAAGGCAGGTCAGTCTTTACAGGGTATTTCAGGTGACTAGCATTGAAACAATCAGTCATCAACTACTTTGACTATTTATATTATTATTATTTATTTATTATCTTGATTATTGCCAAGAGAAAGAGAAAACTGTGCCAGCTGTTTTCATGCAGAACAACCCATGCCTGTCAATTGGCACTTACGGTCAGTCAAAACTGACCAGAGCCATTCTACAGAATAACATTATGCTAAAGTGCTTCGTTTCCTGTTACTGTGTACCCTCCTTTTAGGGACAGGGGATGGCATTACTGCAATTCTTATGTAAAGGTTTGAGATAGGAAATTTTTTTAAAGCTACAAGTTCTTCCATACAATATTAACAAAATACTAATATATGTGACAGTGAAGCCTTACCTGTGAATCGCCCCTGAATCTTCTGAGCTTTTGTCCTTAAAGTCAAGAATCTCCTGAAGACTTTGGACATACCTTTCAATGAAACAAACAGGATAAAGACCAATTCTAATATGCCTCCCTAGATCTCTCTGGTTAGCAATTTGTGGTTTTCCAATGTTGCTTGTTTCCAAATCATTGTACCTGCCTCCCCTGTGAATTTTGTTAGATTCCTTTGAATCTATCTATGATGTTTTCTTCCAAAATTTCCAGAGCAGTGAATTCTACAATTTAATTAGAATGCATAAAATATCATCTTTGTGTTTTAAACCCAGTAGGTGATCACTTATTTGCAGCCTCAGCGGGTTTCTATTATTAGAAAAATCTTTCCATTTGTTCATTATTTAAATATTTCCTTAGATGCGTATTTTCCAAGTTGGAGAATTCTATTTGGTTTCTCCTCACGTAGAAATTGTTCCAACCCTCTGATTATCCCTCTTGGTCTTTTCTGTTCAGGATGGAGCTGCATGCAATTCAGAGGAATAATGGGCTAACACAGTGGTACAATTATATTCCTCCCCACTTGTTATTTAGTTCCTAACACTGTTTTCCTTCTTGCCCATCAACTGACATCCAGAAAAACACTCCCAGAAGCATCACAATTTCTTTTTCCATTGTAAGCAAGCAAACAAGCACACAGGGAGAGGAGATTCTTCCCTGTATTCTACTTTGCATTTGCCCAAATGGAATTAATTTCCTATTTGATCAATGTCATCTAGTGTCATGGGAATATAAGCATTTGTGTTTCATTAAGAACCTTTATCTTCATTGATAGCTCTTTTCATATTCAGTCATCTAGTCAATCCCACTTACTCACTGGCAGATTTTGTGATTTCTTAACTTTAAAAGCCTTTCCATAAATCCTTGTGCCTTCAGCAGTTGCCAAGCAATCTCTTTTGCTTTCATCTTAAAAAGTTTATGCTTATGTCTAAGTTCCTTACTTGAAAGCAAATTTTACTTTTCAAATAATGTCTTTTTTACTTTAATACCTTCATGTTCTTTCCATTTTATGTTTTGGCTTTGGGAGCTTCCTATTGCTTTTCCTTCATATTTCCTATACATTTACTCTCAGTCTACAACAACCTGTCTTGTAAATGGTTCTGCTGTGATTTGCAAACATTTTGTGCCTTAGTCTGCTTCTGTTTGTTTCTTCAACTAGCTTCTTCAGTTTTAGGTAAAACTGAAGTCTCCAGTTTTACTGTTCTGGTGGATTTTTGTTTTTACCAAAATAAATTTAAAAATTTGCATCCTCAGACATGAATACATGAATATGTGCAATACTTAATGATCTTTAATTCCCTCATGGATTCTCTAATTGCTCCTAAAGGTTTTTTCCCCCACATCTGTAAATTTAGTTTCTAATATAGATCACATCGGTATATTTAATATCTCAGTATAAATAAGTGATGTTCACTTAAAAAGCTCATGAAAGTTCTTTCAGTAGAAGAGAATGAGCTCCTCCAACCCATGTATATGCAGAAGGTCACCCTTCAAGGAATGTGTCACTGTTCTTACCAGCTCTGTACCAGCTGAACTGAAGGTGTTCTGAGGAGGTTATCTGGAAGCAAGCTTATTTCCTTCATTATGTTTGCCAATCTCACAGGCAACTCTTGTCGCAGAAACATGAATGAAGTCTTTTCACAAGCATTTTCAGATCCTAAGACCAAAATAAATATATGACATCAGAATAAAGCCAATACTTACGGTAGAGAGCTACAAAAACTCTTACTTTCTTGCATAAGAGGCCTATGCCTTGGTTTCAAAGTTGTCTCAGCCAGGCTGGTAAGCCAGTGTTCCTTTCATGGCAGCAGCCTACTTGTATTTCAAAATTCATCTCATATTGAAACCTACCTGTTGCAGTAATGAGAATCTTCAATATACAAAGAGAAACTAACACAACAGTTGCAGACCCATACTATTCAACTTGAGATATGTCTTCTATCCATGTATACTGTTCATTTTATTTGCAGCAAACATTGAATCTAACCAGCACTGACTAAACAATATGTCATTCTGAACTTGTCAGAGAAGCAAAGGAAGCCAGCACAGGAAACTATTTATGAGAAGGATGCCTGAGAAAGTATTAGAATCCCATACACCCTGCTTTTGATCAGTGGTCTTAGTGAATTACCATAACTCATCTTTAAACACTTTCAGAAAATAAATTCAGTAATATTGATCTCATTTTCAACTATATTTGTTGTAGTTTACATTCAGTCTTACAGGAACAGAAGTCAAATGGATGAATTCACATGAATCGTGACAAAGAAATGGAAGTAGGATAGCTACTCTGCTTAGCCATTAGGGTACTAACACAATTATTTAATTTTTTACATTTTTAAAAGCTAGAAGTGAAAATATTGCATCTGTTGATAACAGACCTGTCCTTTTATTAGAAAAAGTGTCATCTGTGTGGGTGGCAATTAAATGTTGGTTATTAAAATCAAGACCTACATTTACTCCCACAAAGCTTGTTTTCCTAGGTGAGAAAGGAGGGTGCAGCGCAGGGAAGAGACTAAGAAATGCTGTACTTCATTCTCAGCCAGGCTTTTTTCTCCACTTCAAGATTGTCACGTAACAGCATCTGAACTTCCTAGCCTGCCCATCTGCTGCAGTGGAGTACATACCTCAGGTCTGGTGTTTCACAACAGGTATCGCCTAAAAATTAACTCCCATGTTACTGCTCAGTTCACTCCTTCCATTTGGCAAGGGGAAGCTAGGGAAGAAGATCAAAGGCAGGGATGTGGAAAGAAAAAAAGGAAGCTGGGAGTGCCTTAAACATGAAAAATCTTCACCAAATTTAAATGGAGTAGTTTAAAGCATGCAGACTCAGACACATCATAAACTACACTGATGAAGGAATGTCAGTTAATAAAAAAGTGAATAATTTACGAGAAATTCTTCCCCAATGGCACTGACCAGTATTATACATTGTCTACATATGACCTCTGCCTAGAAACCTTTCATTCTTCTCCCTAGTCAGATTGCATTTCAGGCGTGACTGTTACTGGCCTTTCCCTTTTCTTGGGTAAAATTCCAAGTGAGATTGGAGGTATTAGAATGTTAAAATAATCTTTAAATGTCTCATATACTCAGCAAATTACATTTCAGAAAATAGCTTTTGTATCTGAAGGCCTTATCTTTGCAATTCTGGGTCAAATATGGAAGGCAGTATAGGGCAGGCAAATTGAACAGGCAAATAACTCTCTTTCCCTGTGCAGCTACAGCCTGTATCTAGGCAAGGAATGGGTAAGACTCCTACATAAAATACTGTGGTCTTATAACCCAAGATCAGACCTAAATTTGCTTATAGAATATTTCATTTTTTAAAGCTAGTATTACCAGATTTTATTATTTCCTCTTTGACTGCTCTCACTCTAGAAAAAAGAGAAAAAAAAAATCTCTGAATGAATCCCTAATGAAAATACCATCAGATTATAATGGCTACAGAATGTCTTACAGACAAATACTGTCTCTGTCCTCCACTCTTTTTTTTTACTATCTGTGATTAAATCCTTAAGCAAAAGAGACCAAAAATTTTTTAAGTTTTCAAGATTATTTCTACCTTATGTTCAGGTACTAACAGCAAAAAAGGAGCCTATCTTTTGACACAATGGAATATTTTGCCTTGGAAATAAACGCTGATCTTACAGTAAGCATTATTTTATCAGTAGTGGTAAAATAATACAGGTCAAAGCAAACTCTGAATTGTGAGATTCTTTGCTTAAAAGTATGTAGCAACAGAACACATGGTGGGGTTCCTGTAGGAATCTGGAGTTTTAGGTGTCGGATACATTTCATTGCCACGAGTGAAATGTTGAATAGATGAAGTGACAGCAGATAGTTGTGAGAAAGTCATTTTTGTAAGTCTTCCTGCTTATACAAAGTTTGGGGTTCTAGGATTAGTTCTCACTTAGATTTTACTTACAAAACTGTAATTATGAAACTATTAACTAGTTAAATATATAACACTTATGTAAACATTTATGCACACCAAAGAGCCTTGGGTAGAGAAACAAAAGATACTGTAAAATGACTCCAACCTCAGGCTTTGAAAAGGTGTCTCAGTGTGACTTGCACAACCTTTCTCTACGTAGTCTTTGCTTTGAAACAGAATAGAACCATTCCTGTGATCCCTTTTGTTTCCAAGCAGACAGTCAAACCTGGAAGCATTATGAGTGGTTTCCGTGCAGAGTGTGAGTATCCTGTTACTGATTTACTCATTTTCAAGACAAGATTCCAAATCCTCCAGGATGCCTCTTGTCTGCATCCTGCTCCTTCTCTCACACACCTTCTAAAACAGCAACATTTGGGTAGGATATTTCTGTAGGGCACAGACAAGCGAGTGAGAAGTGATGACTGTTTCAGCCCCTCGCTGCCAGCTGAGGCTGAACGTTTCGTGTGCTTGGAAGATGCCTTTAAAAGGCCACATGCTGCTTTGCAAAAGGCTTAACCGGTCTCACCTGTCTGAGTCACTGCTCTAATGCTACCAGTTGTCACAGCTGTCCCCACCCGCTCCCCAACACTGCGGGTTCTGCAGGAAAAAACCCTACTACACTGCTGCTGCCAAAAACTGGAGTTTTCAGCTGAATTTCAACCTTGTCATAGTTGCAGTGTCCAGGAATGAGCCAACTGGGCTCCCTTGTCCCAGATGGAAGCAGAGCCCTTTCCTGACAGAAAGCACAGCATTCAAGGAGATAAGCAGCAGCCGGGCAGCGCTGACGGGGTGAGGGGTCGCGGCAGTCTCGCTCCTCACAGGCACCTGTGGGAGGAGGGGCAGCGGTCGAGAGCGGCTCGGCGGGGACTCACCGAAGTCCAGAAACTGCTTCATGGAGAGCGGCGAGGGGGAGAAGCGAGAGTAGAAGTCCACCTGCTGCGGAATGCTGGCCGGGGAGGCGCCGCCCGGGGCGGCGCTGCGCAGGAGGGCGCGCAGCAGCCTCATGGTGCGGCTCCGACCCCTCAGCTCAGCCCGGCCCGGCCGCCATTTCCCGCCGCGGCGCGGCTCCCCCCCTGCCCAGGCCGCGGCCGCCTCCGCCGCGCCGCTGGGAGGAGGTGCCCGAGGGGTGGGTGGGTGTCTCCGCCCGGCCCAGCCCCGCAGCGCCGCGGGGCGGAGGAGAGGGCGGCTCTGAGGGAGCGGGGCGGGGGCGCCCGGAGCCGCCCGGCAGCGCCTGCGGGGGTCGCGCCGCTGCCCGAGCGCCTTGACGGCCCGCCGGGAGAAGGCGACGCTCGCTTTGGGCAGGAGCCCGGCCACGGACAGGTACGCGGCGTTATGGGGGTCGGTGCCGCCGCCTGCTCGGCGAAGGGCTGCGGGTGCGCGCTGGCCCCGGGGCGGGGAGCCGTGAGGCGGCAGGAGGGGCGGTGGGTGCGAGCGCCGGGACCGCAGCGGCCCCGCGGCGAGGCCGAGAGGTGCCCGCGCACCGGCAGCGCTCGCCTGGCATTGGGGTGTCCGGGGGCTCGGCTGTGCGGGCTCAGCGCACCCGGAGCTCTGCGGGCTCCCTCTCGCTGTGGGATTCGGCCGGGCCGGGGCCGTGGCGGGCGGCGGGGACTCGGCTCCCGGCATGGGTTACCCGCGGGCTGCAGCGGGAAGCTGCAGAAACCCACAGACGCGCCGGCATTATCCGTGTGGCCGGCGGGAGGACCCGAGGGAATCGGCCGGGCTTAAGCAGTTGTGTGTGTTCTCACTATCGCACCTGTGGCCGCCCACCTGCGGGGAGGGGCTGGGGTTTCTTTCAGTTACCAGGAAAAAGAGAATCAAAAGAAAAGAAAAAGAAACCAGAGCAAAATAGGTCTTCTGCCTTTACAGATGCACTCCTGATCGGTCAGCAGTGAGCACAATACGTGTCTGTATTAGTAGAAGAGCACTTGGACCGCATGTCACATTAAATCACTTTACTGTCTGTTAGAATGCAATGTGAGGTACCAAACAGTGTATTGAATGGTTTATTGTCCTCCTCTGGTAGAAATATCTAGAATATTAACAAGTAGGCAGTTAAGCGTGATTATAAGCATTGCTGATAAACTTACTGCAGTCTAGGTATTAAAGAAATTTTTGACATTAGGTTCTCTTCTCCATCAGATAGATGTATTGGTACAGATTAATTTTGATACCTGGTAGTTGAGCTAGGTGCCTCAAAAGAGGAACCCCAGACAAAGGAATCCCTGGACAATTATTATTACAGTCTAAACTCTGCACCCCTCACATAACAGTCTGGATCAATAGCCATATTAGAGTCTGGGCCCTTCTTGCCCTTCATTGCGTTTCTGTTTTGTTACCAAGTGTTTGCCATGTGGTCATCTTCACATCCTCTTAGGTCTGTTTCTGTGGGGGTTTCAGTCAGTTCTGTAGTTGATGTTACAATATGCTTGCCCCAGCTATTCATTTTTAAGTAATATTTAAACTAGAGTTTTGTCTGTTCTAACTATTACTAATGTTCAGCCTGTTAGTTCCAGGCTTCACTGTGATCCATCTTTGACTTACACAATATAGCCATATAGCTCAGCTCGCTGTAACAATTCTAGCTACTTACATCAAGCAAGCACTCAGCTACTTTCAAATAATATGTGTTTTTCAACAATTCCTACCTTTGTTTTGATAAGCATGTCTACTTTATGAGTTTAACCTTGTGACCTAGCAGAGTTTGAAGGCAAGGTTCATTCTGTTAGTTACTACACAGGCTGTAATTTACACACAGGCACAGAGATATGTACATCCATACCTGTGTACAAAGTTATTATGAAAAGTTCCCTTTGAGTTCAGTGGAACACATCGAATGCACTTCCATTTCTCAACAGGCAAGAGTTGCTCCTTGAGGGCTGTAGGGGGATGGTCTTTCAAGTATGGCAGACTTGAGGGTTCATGAGCTCCAGGAGGTGTCCCACCATGAGAGGAGTTGGTCGCAGCCTGCTATGGTCTGGGAGAACTCAAAGGGCCTCTCTTGGTACTGCTTTTTATTGGGTCAGGAGATGCTTGGTTTTAGTCACCAATGTGTTTCCATCCTGGCCATAAGCCAAGTTTGTAACTACCAGAAATTTTGGGGGAAAGAAATCCAGTAGCAATGGTGCCGTTTCATTTGTGCTGCAATTCAGGGAGGTAACTCCTGAGATCACAGAGCAGGCCTGAGGAGATGCAGGAGGGAATGCACCATCACAGTTCCCCCATGTAATTCGAGTTGCTCCACAGAGTGATCGTGTGGTCACCTCCTCTTGTGTCTCTGCCTATAAACAGGTTAATGCCATGTTCCAGCTGTAATTTGAGGGAAATTCTTGGTTGCCTAATTATTATGGTTTTGTTAAATGTTAATCGTATGTATCAAGAAGGCCTCTGCAACAGTGCCATCCATCAAGTATTCTCCAGACTACACCATACAGAAATAATGTTCAATAGCAAGCATTATCCCAATTTACCTTTTGAATTCAGTGGGCAAGGTGCCCTCATCATCTTCCCTTATAATTACTGTTAACAGTAGATTGTACCCCCAGGGAAGAAACATATATAGTGTGTAATGTACTAGAGTTAACATATTGATTAAAATAAAGAAAAGAAGTGAGGGTCTCCACCCTCTGGTGACCTTGTTGATGTGTGAACCAAATTTCTGGCAGTTGTTGCTACTACAAGAAGGAAAAGCAATCCTTTGACAGCTAACCTGATCTCCAGTGGAGATGTGCTGGCATCATTCCCAGTGTCATTCATGGAAAGAGAGAACAATATCAACAGTGGATCAGGCCCTGTATCATTTGCTTCTTTTATTGTGGATACTTGTATTTGCCCCATAAATTTATCTTATTAAATCAACTGTTAAATACTGTTTGGTTTCCTTGAAACAAACCTTGTACATGTGACTTGTCTGTGACAAGACAATGGGGATGCATATCCTTTGGCATCCACTACAGCAGGAATAGTTTTGATGTATCAATCACATTAATCCGTTCAGTGCTTTGTTGGCTTGCCCCCTGTTTAAGGTTGTCTTATTTCTTTTTAATGTTGCATTGAAATACAGAAACCATTTGATTCAGTCAGCCTCCAGATGCAGTTTCCTGAGCAGGAAGTGCACTAATAGTATGTGAGAATGAAGCAGTAGTTCAGGATTAGACTGCTTTTTTCATCTGGTTTGTAATCCAGCAGTACCTTAATCTTTATGCTGAGACTGAATGGCTTGTTCTGTTCTGGCCAGGGAGTGGTGGCTAATGGGGTGAACAGACAGCTTGTCTGTCTCTGCAAGACTTCTACAAATGCAGCTTATTGGCAGTTTTTGCTTATTGTTGCTTGTAGGCCACCCCAGGAACACCAAGGAGTAGCTCAGGCTGCTCAAATTTGTAATAGTTTGGGACTTGTACTTGAGAATTGCTGTGCTCAAAACCATTTTATGATGGTCTGTCAGTTGTGTGAGCCAGCACTAGTTTAAAGCAGTGCTTACAAGCAGTACATGGAGTCTTTGTAAACTGTTGCAATTTCTTATGATGGCTCTAGATTGGCTTCATCTTTCCAATCTCTGTATTACTGTTTTATTGTTTTACGTTTCTACTTTACAGGCATGCCTTAAAAACTGGCCTTCTGCCTAAAGTTATCTTTGGACAGCAGTCCCCAGCCACAAGACGTGGCAAAGGCTGCCAGAGGTTAAATAAATCATTGTGTTGTAAGCTAGAGACCATACACAGTCATGTAAACAAGTGAGCGATTTTCTCAGGAAAAATTGTGCAGGATGAGCAGTCACAGAAGTAACTGTGGATAAAAGAATGGTGGATAATTCTTTAAATGCTGTGTTCAGAGAAGAACATCTCTATTTACCTAATGGTGTTTACTTGGTCTTGTTTAAACAATTGATCAGCTACTGATCCATGTAAACAGATTGTGTTAAAATATTGGAGAGTATCTTGAATGCTCTTTCTCCCATAAAAACTGTTCCTCTCATTGATGATTGTCTGGGGGCTTGCTCTGATGTGATCCAGTGTGACACTGGCCAGAGTTCTGATGTACTAATTTCTGTAAATTCTTATGCAAACCAAAAAGGTTGTAATGTATTATTTTTGTTATTTGGTGTTTTTCTACTCATATTCATGCTTATTGGTGTTCTTGAAATTCTAATACATCTGAATACATAATTTAAATGGGACAGAACAATTCACACTTCAAACAAATTGAAAACACAACATTTAGTTGAACTTCAATTTAATTTATTTATTTAAAGTTTTAATATTGCAGGGTGTTCCATAGAAAGACTTTTTAGTTTGTTAAGGTGATACTGGAAGTCATCATCCTTGGGTGCTGCACATACTGGTGCTTTTTTCCTTTTCTTTAATGTCCTCCAAAGTAGGTGCAACTCAGATTAGGAAAAAAACCTTAAGTTGCCAGGTATGAATATCCTTAGAATATCTCTTTCTTTTCTTTCAGCGGTTTAGATGCTTTGCAGTGCCTGCACAGTCATCTGTTCCATCTAGCCATGTCTCTTTTCAGCTTGTGTACTTAGGCTGCACAAATTGTTTGTTGTTCTTACATTTGTTTTTAGGTTCTTGTCAGTAAGTTGAGCTTTTGCTATGCTAGACAAATTCTTAGTGTTACATTGGTTTATGTGGCTTTGGTCTTTTTTTTGCAGAGGTAGAAATAAAAATATATAAAAATGGCAACGAAGTTGGTAGAAAATATGGAGGAGTTTCTATATGAGTTACCAAAAACTACAGCAGACTTAAGAACAGATGGGTTTATTTTTATCCAGTATCTAATTAAATTTTGGAGTTTATGAATTTCTGCCATGACAGCTTTGTGATTCAAGATCAGGAGACCGTTGGAGAAATTTTTATTATCATGGATGCTCTTAGTCATGCAGTTTAGATTTAGGTAGTTCTGTAAGGAGCTATGAGCCTTATGGGTCTCTTCCAACTTGAGCTACTCTTACAATTCTATGGATATATTTTTCTTCCATAGGAAAAATATACTACATGGCTACTGAAGTTAAGCATCAACATTTTTGGGGAACGGGAACACCACTGTGGCCTCTTAACGCTTAGCAGTTGTCAAAGGTGGGATGCTGATTCAGGCGGATGTGTGGTCTGGGTGGCTGTTCCCATGTTGTTTCTCCCTGCTAAGCTGGGATCGGTCACAGAGTGCCTTGTGAGCTGGCAGTGACGCACTTCTCAGCTCTGTACTGAGGTACTCTTGGAACCCTCCATTTCAAGAAACCAAGCAATATCCCACAAACATTCCTTTTAATCAACTTAGCAGGTGCATTATTTTGTGTGTTCCCGGCCAAAGTATTTGACCTTTCCATCCCTTCCTTCCCTATCCCCCCAAGATACTGGGACTGAGAGATAAAATACATAGTTAGCATTGTGGATCAGCGTTGTGGGGTGCTTATCTTGTTTTGCAGCAGCACGGATACCTCCTCTGTGTTTTCTAGGATATTTGAGGCAGGTATGGCCCTGAAAAGATGCTGCTTGCACACAACCATTTTGCAGAGCTAGAAAAGGAAGAAAGGGGGTCTTTCTTGCAGTATTAAAAACACAAACTGCAGGTCCCCAACCTCTTTACAGTGACAATGTCACACCTTGGCTGGGGTTTAAGGCCCATTTCAGCAGTAGTCTTTTGGGGGGAAAAGTTGCTGTGTTTTTCTCGCAAGGCTCACAAGGTTAGGACACAGCAGAGTTTATGAGGCTGTAAAAGGTGTTTAGTATGAATTCTGACTCTGGAGCCTGGGAAGACAGACATTAAAGATGTCTGAGGACTGGGATAAAAAACTGAAGCAACTGGTTACACAATCCCTATAGGGAAATACACTGCTCTCACTCTTGTGCCGCACAGCCGTGCTGTCTGGCAAGGCAGCTGAAGCACGTCCGGTGGCCTCTGCTGCCTCAGAGCAGCGGCTGCAGTTGCCTGGTGCTTTCGTCACACCTTGGTCTCCTGGCCTTTGCAAACCAACTGCTGACACACTTGCCTGCTCTGTGCTGGGAGAAGCTGCTGCAGCTGTTGGAACATGAGCAGCTTTCCTGTTCTGTGCAGTCTGTTTAGTTAGGACACATTGCAGCCATGAGGATTAGCACTGGAACATGCGTGCTTTATGGGGATTGGCAGTTCAGTGCCCCTTTCAGGAGTTTCCCTTTATCTCATGTGCTGATTTGTGATATTTGTGTCTAGCTGAGCACCCTGTTCCACAGATAACTTACAGGTGGCTATTGAAACTATGCTGTGGTGGTCTCTTATATTGAAAGGTATATTCTCTCCTAAGGTGTGTCTGCTGTGCTGTGACAGATAAAGGAATGGGAAAGTATTGCAGTTTACTGACATTCTGTTTATGTACCTTGGACTATACAGTGTGTATATATTTTATAGAGATATACATATACACTGCACACAAACATACATATATAGCAAATATAATACATAAAGGTTTATATATCACATATGCATACATACTATACACATACACTATTATAGTGCTGTACCGTTGTATATATCATATCTAATATATATCTAGTACTAACACATGTATGGTATATATGAGCATATATACAAAACCAAATATAATAGATTTGCACTGAACTTTACTATGATCAGCTATTTAACTGTTCTGCCAGTTGATATTTTGTCTTCTTCTAGACAAATGTTTGTAGGCATTATGTAAAGAAGAGTAATTGTTTTATAAGAGTAGGTTGAGTTCACATCTTTGAGATGCTCTGAAGGGTCTAGCAGCATTTTCTGGTTCTAGTCCTGGAATCTTCTTGACCACAATTAACAGTGGCCTAACAAATATTCAGCTAACCTTTATATTCAGGCTTCGTTGCATCAAAAGGCCTTTCAGCAATGATGACCAAAGCATCCAGTGAGGGCTGACATCTTAAAAGTAGAGATAAGACACATTTTCTCTGTTGGGTTTGGGGTTTTTTTTCCCTACATATTTTTGGCTTTTCTGTAGGGTATTCTCTGGGGACTCAAAACTGTACCCTGCAATTGTGTTATTCACTGTCAGCATCAAACTTCCACTGCTAAATACGAATAGATATGTGAAGTCCTTGACCAATTTTGAGGGATGTATCCATCTCCCCTACTTAAATACTCATCTGGCAGTATTTAAGAAAATTTTTAGGAGGCTGCTTGCATGGAAGGTCCCCAGGGCAGCACAAGTGCAAGCATGGAGGAAGGAGAGGGAGCGATGAGCCTGTGGGAGCTGGCCCGTGGTGCTCTGACTCTTACCAGTGCTGGCAACTGCAGCAAGCAGCAGAGAGCCTGCAAGGGTGAGATTGTGCCTTATCTCCTGCAGCTCCTTATCTGCCCCCTGCATGGGGGGAGGGCAGCAAGAGCTATGAGATAGCTGAGAGTGAGAGAATCTGTTAAAGCCAGCAACTTTCAGCCTTTTCTTCTAGTGAACTTAGCTATGGTCACCTCAGTTAAGTATGATAAAATCACTATTACCAAGACCATCTTTAATTTAAAAAAATTTTATTTCACACTTCTATACAAATATCCACAGGTAATTTCTAATCATGGAATGATGTAGCATTCTTAGCTGGTATAACAAAAGTTTGAGATAAAAATATACCAGTGACAGGACTTGTTTTTCAAGAACTTTAACACTGCTAAGACATTCATTCATGTTCTTAGGTGAAGGCCACAATATTATTTTATATTCAGGGATATTTCTCAAGCTTCTTAGCCCCTGATTAGCCTGGTTTCTGATGCTGCTGAGCCTTTAAGCAAATTAGCTAGAATTTTAAATGCTCAGGAACTGGGTAACATCTAAATTAATATGTAAGTGTTCATAAAATCAGGGTCATAACATACGGAGATTATTTAGTGTTAAGAATGTTTAGTCTAGTAAACTAAAGGTAACTTTTTAGGTGACCACACCTTCCAGGAAGATATATTCAAAGTTAGCAGTAAAAATAAGATACTTGACAACTGCCCTCCTAGCAGGTTCTTACCCTATGGTGGGGAAAAGTACCAAGAGGTTTTTGCATAGTTCATATTACAAGCAATTACATGCATACTTTTTGAGCAGAATTTTGTTTCAGATGGAATACACTATTGTGAGCTAAATCTTTGTTCTTATATAGTACCAGGGCTTTAGAACATGGGTAAAAAAAGTAAACTCTTTAAAGCATTTTCTCAGTTATGTTACAATAACTAGATTACTAATAAACAACATAATGGTTCTACTTCTATCAACATTCAGGTATTCAAGATGAATCAGTAGTCTCAACATGGATCAGCTTAGATCCCGACAGTTAAGGTAAATCAGGCATCTGTAGCCTCCTTCAAGTGCTATACAACGGTTGCAGTAGTCAATGCCTTTTGCCAACCTTATGAAGTCCTTATGACACTGGAAAGCCATTTCCAGAGGACTTTTCACTTTCTTGCAGCAAGTATAAAATGTTACCTAAAACACTACTTCTGCTTTGTGTCCAAATCGTTATCATCCACAATAATATACAAATCATGTTACAGGACCTGATGTTGCAAGTATCAGGAAAAGAAAGTCCCCATACACATCATTTGCATAAATATTTACATTTTAGAAAGCATTGGCACCTTCAGTGATTTATTAAAATGCAGTGAAAGCCTCAGGTCTCGTAATCTGAAGTTCAAAAACACAAACACAAAAAACCATAAAAAGTGGATTTGAAAATTCAGTAGTCTTTGGCCTAACAGTTAGTCAAAGACAATGATTTATAATAAAAATAAATACAAAAATGACTAAAATATATATACAGAAAGTACATCTAATATTCAAGCTTCTCTTTAAAAAATAACAAACAAATCCATGTATATTTGTTGTGAGCAAGAATCACACAATCTGATCTAAAAAAAAAAAAACCAAAATCAAATAACATGACCCATTGCACATGTAATTTAAGATGATGCTTTTTGCTAAGCCCTAACTACTGCAGCAGGCAAAGGTTATGACTAAAGCAGACTTGCAGGTCTTCAGATATACTTGAACAAAATGTGCTAAGGCCACTGTGTGTTTATAAAGCTCTATGCATTAAGGGAACAATGGAAAACTCACCTTGACCTTAATCATGCATGCCTTACATACCTAGGAAGAAGGTCAGGATCAGAGGAAAAGGTCTGCTGGAGTGGTTTTGCTTATTTTGCAGAAAAGACCCTAAATCAGCATAGTATTTTCTGAAGTGTGGGTTAGATTGGGGGGGGGGGGGGGGGAAGAGGCAGTGTGGAAATTAAATAATGCAAATAAAGTCTACTGAAGCCATTTTAACTGTGCAAATAAAAGCCTCAATATAAGTAGTAATACCTACAATCAAACAGTGAATGTCCATAGTGTTCAAAAGTCTAACTCCATCAGTATTCCATGAATGAAAACCTTTACCTCTATCTGAACTTTGTGGATCAACAACATTTTTGCCTAAGAATAACTTTCATTTTCATTCCATTTTGTGAGCCACTGTTTTGTCTCAAAGTCTTTGCTGTTCCCATCTTTGATCTGTCGCTCCTCTTTTCGAATTCTTACAGCGTGATAGCGGGGGACACTGTCTTCGTACCTGGAACGCCGGAAGAACCCGCACTGGGCAGAGAAGGAAAACAACAGTTCAGGTGTAAGTTGCTGCCAAAGTACTACAATTGTAGAGGCAGTGAATTCTTCCTTCACACAAATAAACAGGTAAGAAAATTGAAAACAAAAGTATGTAGGCCAAAAATGTAGCATATGTAGCTGTAAAAATGTGAACAAAGAGGTCTGCATTAGCTGTTCAGCAGCAATTCGACAAAGGGGATGCTCTGACTATCCATGATAATCAAATACCTTAAAAAGATTCCCTCCAGTACAAAGCTGTTCATTCATCTAATGAGGACATTTACTGCTATGCACAGGAAAGCTGCTTCTCCTGAATCAAAGGTAGGTATGTACTTCAGTGTCTTCCTGTATGGTGACATGATTTACCCTTAAGAACCTACAGAAAGATTTCCAGAACATTCAAGAAAAGTTACCCCTAAGGGCCTTGTTTTTCAAAGCACCATTTCAGCTACAGTCACCTCAACTTAACTACACCTGTGCTGTATTAGAAACACAAGTCTTGCTTACTTTGCAATGGTAAGTCACCCTGGATGAAATCTAGGACACTTATTTTTCTGCTCTGCAGTTTTTTATTCAAAACTGCTGTAAAAACTGATTTTAAATATCAAGGAATGGACTGAAATTAATTTTCAAAATAAAAGAGAGCTATGGCCACAATATTACAAAAATGAGGATTGGTACACACTCAGCTTTACATCCTTTCAGATCACTGAGGTCAAGATTCAGGTTAAGAGATATTGTGCCATTCAGCTGTCATTAGATACTGCTGAGGGTAATAAAATATTAAAGTGGGCAAGGTTTCGTTCATAGGGTGCTGGGGTTTTTTGTTCTCTTTGGTTGACGGTTTGGGGTTTTTTAATATTAGAACTTACATGGAACTGAATTTAAAAAAAATTAAAAAGAGCAAAGGCTAAGTCTTCATCTGTCTCATAGTTTCATTAAACACTGTTTTGATATAAAATTCATTCAGAATTCCTTCTCACCCCCTCATCCCAAGCATCACTTATGAATACAATGCACATGCATGTAATATCTTAAGTTGAATAAAGGTTGCTGGAAGCATAAATCATCATGCATCTTGTAGCTTCAGCAAAGCATTTTCCTAGAGAAGTACACCTTAGAACTCAAGCAAAACAGATGTTTCCACAAACACTTCTCGTTGTAAGCAACATGTACCTTTCAGCATGCACTAAAGGTTAGTAAAGCAAATTTATATATTGTCCATGTAGTCTTTACATCTTAACTCTACAGTGTTGATTCCCATCTTGCAAGCATACTTACTTGTAATGTTAAAGCACAAAACTAAAAAAATACTAAACCCCATTGCAACAGATCACCAGTTTTTTTAAAGAAATAAATAAGAAGCATTTTAGACCAGAGTAAACACCTGTGTGTGCTCACATGCACCAAAAGCTGAAATCTGTCAACAGGAGGAGCAAGCAAGTACGACAGCTTGAAATCCAAAAGTTAATAGAACATATGCAGAAAAGCTTCAGTTAGCCACTGCAACCATAGCATCTGCCAGAGCTAGAAATTTAAAAAAATCATCAGTTACCAATTACAGTAGATCAGTACTATGCATCAGAAGTAAGCCTCTCTTTATCAGATGGCTGAGCATGGATCTCAGCCTTGTGATATGTGGCATCGTAATGATCTTTCTTATTTCTCTTGAAGAAACCACACTACAAGGAAGCAAGGTATTTAGTCAATTTTTGTAGACTGGAAGAAGTCAAACCTATTAAAATTGACTTAACTCTGTGAACTGTCTTCCCATTATCCCTTCACAGGCCAACGGAAACCAAAATTTAAAAAAAAAAACAAAACCAAACAAACAACCAAAAAAAAGAAAACAAAAATAAACCAACAAGAACTTAGCTGTTTCAAGATCTGAGAACTAACCTGATCTATACAAGAACAGAATAACCTGAGTTAATAACAGAATAACCTCAGAATATTATTTCAGAGGCATTTTGATAAATTTGTAGGGAATCTGTTTGGGATTTTCTTTAAGAAAAGCTACAATGAAGTATGTCCATACCAAGTAAATGTGGCTGTGAAGAGCAGAAAGATGCATATACAGAAACCTGTTTGTGGACTAGTGCACAGGACAGGCAAAAACACAAGGTGTAGAACAAAACCAGGTACTGCTTTGACCCCTTCAATACAAGCTTCTGTCATAAACCAATGATGTATCTGTCTTTGTCAGTCTGTGATGACAGTCTGTGTCATCAAAAACAGCATTTTACACTGTGTATGCATGTGAAAAATGCGTGTGTTTTCATGCACAGTAAAACACTAGCAGTTAGAACCTAACAGCCCACCCAAAGTATTCATTCATCAGGAATATTTGCAGGAGCAGCTGGACAATTTTTAGAAAATAAGGAAATCAAAACTATCCTGTGAGAAGTAGCCTGCAGCAAATAGTAGTTCCTCAAAGCTAACTGCTCCAGTTTCACTGGAAAAAAAGTGAGAGAATATTCTTCTTCACCTCCTCTTCTTTAATAACCTTCTGCTATCCCACAACAGCAAATGCTAACTGCCTCCACCTGTAAAAACTAAGAATAAAAGGATTGCTCTATTATACTTGGGACCACAAATAATGGGCCTTTTTACAAAGGTCATTAGAAAAATAGGTACTTGATTCTTTCTTTTGCAGATAGTTAACCTTTTGTAATACCTCTTCATTTATTCCTTTAAGGTTTCTAAGATAAAAAAGCAAGAATATAAAATTCACCAGCACACTTGGCTATATATTAATACTGTGCTTTTTGGTTATTTTCATCTACTATCAGTTTAATGGTATTTCTGATGTTATGAGAACAGAGGAGTCCTACAACATTTGTTAAATAGCTCATGTGAAGTTTTACGCCTAACCGCAGAGGCTCCCATTAGCTGTATCCATCTGTATCAAACTACGGCCTCTGAACAGTTGTCTCAAGTTTTGTCCAGAACTCAAAATACTTCCTTTTGAAGATGTGAAAAAAGAAAAATTACTTAACAAGTCTGCCCATATAACCATTGTCATTCCAAACGCTGCAAAACTGAGAAACTGATAACGTATGTTTTGTGCAGATTTGCCCTATTTTGAGTTCCAAATACTTAATCATTTACTTAATTAGTTTACTATCTAGTCAGTTATAGACCAGAAATTAAAAAAATAACCAGATGAATAAAAGCTCACCTTCCATAGTAAGAATACCAACAGTGCAAGCATGAGTATTCCAGCAAGGATAGCCACAGCGATGATCCACCATGGAACTCCTGTATAAAGGGCTACTGGTTTTGCAGGAAATACAGTAACACGCACCTAAGGGACAGAAAATGTGCAGGTGGAAGGACTATTTCCAGAGGTACATGTTTAATTGTTAAGCTGCAATTTAGAGTCGTATCTCTTCTCTGACAAGATGTCTTCTACAAAATGCTTTTGAAGAAAAAGTTCCTGCTGATACCATTTCAATATGGTAATGAATTTTTCCAACCCCATTAAAAAAGAAAAATTATCAGTAATTCAAAACTCAGTTTAAAAGTTAAACTTTTAGCCAGGTCTGTTTTAGATTTGTTTCATTCCTGGTCTTTGGAGATAAGCTAGAACAATGACAACCATAACATGGTTAGCATTAAACACTGAACCTACCTGAGCAACTTCATTTGTGAGTTTAACATTCTTAGCTGCAGCAGGAACACTGATAGAAGCCCTAACAAGAATGTCAAGGTAATTCATTTTGGAGTATTCCTGTTCCAAAATAAAATAGGAATATTAGACACAGAAATGGAAAGAACTCTGACCTTTCAAAAATGGCAGGTAAGAGGACTTACCTCTAAGAAAGTACTGTTCCACAGTCTGGAACGCAGCACAATAGATGCCTTGCTGTCTAAACCCTTCAGGGGACACTTTATGTCCACACAGCGTGCGTTCACACTGCAGCTCTGCAATTACAGATTCCTGCATGTCAGTAAGATCGCATCCACGCAGATTGCTTAAACCTCACCCCAAGATTAAAAATTGGATTATATGCATTATACTTACATACAAGAACCACTGTCACTTTGTACTGACAGCAATGGGAAAATACAATGAAGATGTTATTACGTGCTTATTTTAATGTAGGTAACTATGCAGATATTCTTTCCTAGTTCTCTCTCAGAGTAGATAATCTAAACGTTCAAATTTTAAAAGCATTGATATTTGGATATAAGATAAAAACAAGGCAAAGAGAGAACTTCTTCCCCTCTGCTAAACTCAGAAAAGCCCTCTTTTGAGTGCAGGGGGAGGTATCTAACAAGACTATAGTTGGTGTCATATCCTTACCAAGGTCTTGTATTTTCTTTCTGAAAATAAAGATAATGCCTTGCTGTCTGTAATCTGTTTCTCTGCAACCTCACGCTTCCTTCTTGAGTTATGGGATTCCTAAGAGGAAAAAAAAAAGTAACTAAAAAGTAGTTTATCACAAGAATCTTTTAATTCATACAAACAGAAAAACTGGAGCTCAGTGTTTTCTTCTTCCAAAATCAGTACATGACTGACGACATATCCCTACTTACCTACATTTACTGCTAAGAGTGGAGTTGGGACAATTACTAAAATTGGAGATTACCTAAAGAAAGGCCAACTGACTATTTTCCTTCATAAGGCAAGGGGAGGTTTAGATATATAAAGCTTTCAATGCTATTTCCATTTTTGCCCTAAACAAAGAGTATTAATGATACTGTGCTAAAACAGTAAGATTGTGCTAAGGTCAGTAGATAAAGGTTTTTTTAACTGTATACTAATTACACTCACTGCACAACTCACTAATACAGTGATCTGACAAAATGGGTTTATGTGCATGTAGTTTTAATGGTGGAATATAAAACTCCTCCCATATGCTCTTAAGATTATATGGGGGAAAAAAGGCAGCTCAGGTTTTAGGAAAAAGCTCTTGCTTAGACAGGCACAATCCAGGGCTGTGAAAATTGCTTTTTATTATGTTTGTTATAAATAAATAAATAAATTTAAGTTCAAGCCCTTTGTCTTTAAAAAAAGCCACATGGAATGCCCCCAGGCTGGGAAGATGTTTACAGTTATTTATTGTTTTTTTGAGTAAGAACTCTGATTTTTTTATTGCTGAACAGATTTCAATAATGGTACGAAATCTGTTAGAACAAGCAGCAGTTTCATCCTGTATAAGAGCATGTGACAGCAATGCCCATTGCATAAACAGTCACCATGACATAGCATCTATCCTTTAGCATATTAGCCTCATTAGCTGTTACGAAGCCTCCTAATAGGCTTAATCATTGATACATTGGTCATGTATTGTGCTTGTGAGCTTCTTAAGATAAAAAATAAATCCCTTCAGAAGCAAGCTCTGATGCCCTACTCTCACTTGCTATGGGCTACTTTCATGTTGAACCAGTTCATGAACAGAAGATGGTAACATACTGCAACATGCAAACTGTTGATTTCGTTCTCAGGTTGACAGGAGACTTTTTCCAAGCCTTTGGAGTCTATTTTCATTAAATAAAGCAGCCATTTGCCGTTACTAATTTCTTTCGGCCATTGGATGTCCAGGGAAGCAGTGCCAAATGTTTTCAGTGGTCTGCCCAAGTTGGTTACCTGTTAAAACAAACATTCTTTAAACTGTGAAATACTTTTTAGAGAGATTTTCTTCTTAAAAATATTGTTGGCTTGGACAAGCTTTAAACATGCAGCTGACAGGAAATTTAAATCAGTTGAAAGGCAGTCAAAAGAATAGAAAGACAAAGCATATACTAAAACTAGCATACTTGGATAGCAAGTAAATATATTAGGTTTAAACATACAAGGATTAGAATTCCCTAACGTGAACTTTTAGTTGTTGATTTTTAGAATCTATCTTCATGTGAAGCAACTCTAAATTAAGAGTTAACAAATCAGTCGGTTACATAACTGAGGCAAACTGCAAGTTTATGAGGAACTTTGACACAGAGAGAACAGGCTCTCCTAAGTCTGGAATTTTCTTCCCAACCTCTCTTTTACTTGCTTAATGTTACTGATCATGAAAGCAAGTTCTAAATTAGATACTCTAATTTGTGCTCCTATAATATATGCATGCAGGTACAGAGAGAAGTAAAGGATCAACAGAGACAGACTTTAATTTCTCATAGTCTTCTCCTTGGAGGTATTATGCACAAGAGCAAGACAGTGAAATAGACCCATACATTCAGAGTGGCTCTCCTTGCGCTGGCTCTGTCCTCAGCCCGTTCCTGCTGCCTGTGTGCACCAGCCAATGCCTGGGCTGGCAGGCCCCAGGCAGGTTCTGATGTAACTTTTGTTCCCTCCCTACAGGGGCTTTTATGCTGTACAACTCAATGTGCATGAACTGCTCCAAAAAAGAACTCTGCAGCCAGCCTCAGGCCACTTCCCCAAAACCTGATCATAAAACATCAAGGCCTAAAGAAACTCTAGTCCACAGTCAAACTGCATGTTCTGATCAGGAAGTCAGGCTTTTGGGACAAAGAAAGCCAATTTCAATACGGCAGCTTTTCTAAGTATTCATATGCATAAAGCAAGAAGCTGTGCATTTGATTAAAAGCAGCTGTTGACATTAATCTAAATTACTCACTCTGAATTCATACTCTATGAGGTTTCCAATATCATCTTCAGACTTCATAGCACTTTCACCAATGATGTTACCTCCAAAATATACCTGAGAAGGCTTAGCAACTCTGTTCAGGTGGGGGTGGGAAAGGAGAATAATCGGATTTTAATGATTCTGCAGCAAAACTGTCCCCAGACCCCCAGTCTGTCATGCTATCAACACTTACCCACTGACTGATAAAAGCAATTCAAGAACCACTTTAGCACTGGCTGTAATTGGAGTCAAGTCAGCTTGAGTGCTTGTTCTACAATGGAAAGGAAACAATGGTGTTTATTTTACAAATTCAGTGGGTTTCTCTTTACTATTAAATTACTTGTGTGAATCAAACAAATGAATTCAAAATATTTACAACTGTGTATCAAAGCATAATGCAGGTGCATACACACAAAGAAAACTTACGTTTCCAGCTTTAGGTTAATGTCCAAGTCTGTTGTATCAACATTAACTTTAGTGGTACTCAAGATCAGATAAAAGGTTACCTAAACAAGAACAAAGATAACAAAATATATGGACTCTTTATAAGATATATTGATATATGAAATTTTACAGAAATGCACTGTTAAGTTCTAGAGTAAAAAAGACAGATCCAAATCAAATTTCCAGTTGTGAAACACAGAAACTTTGGACAACTGCAGTCAGGAATGAGATTTTACAACTTGTGTAAAGTAAGTTCAACTTACATTAGAATTTCTTTTGAAAGGATTTCCAAGTTCACACTCTGCTTGAGAACCATTTTGGTTAGCACCACATGTTAGCTGTTTTTCCTGATTAAACAGAATACATTTATAAGTAAAAATACGCTTAAAATATTTTCAATTTTTCAGGTTTTTTTCTCTTAAAAATACTTACAGGATAACCCCTCATCTCCCTGAATGCAGAGTACGTCAGACTGTCTGGAAAAGTTGCAATTAGTTTAGCTTCATATGCATCTTCACCATCTTTTTGTGGATTTTTCACATCAGATGGATTGTTTGTCACTGTTATTTCTAGGGCAATATCTTTCTGGTCTTTCAGAACAAGCACCGGCATGCCATTTTCACTACAGAAACAGAATATATACAGGGTTGTGTGCATTAGGAAAACAAATGTGTATGCAAGGTTGCTTCTTGTTATGGTTTATCCAAATAGAATTTCCTCTTATTAGGGGAGAATTATGGTAAAATTATGAACACATGAATTGTCAGAGGTTTTTTTCCCAGAGTAGTATTTCATCTCTGACAGTGGCCAGCAGTTAAGAGGACAGAACAGACTGATAAATCCCTCAAGTAATCAGGAATTTGTAGTATTTCTGAACCAGCACTCGCATCTGGATTTTCTCCTTTTTACATCTTGCATCTTTGCATCTTGCATTCGGATTTTCCCCGAATCTATCTACTGACCTGCTTTTTTCTTTTAAAAAAAGCATGGGTTTGGCTTCCAGGTGTGGCACTCACTGCTAAAGGTGTCTGACTGCTGACAGTAAATGAACATACTTCCTTCTGTTTGTTTTACCCCTGTTCTAATTTTACTGGCCCTCCAGGAAGGAGGGATGCAGCAGGGTGCTGCAGGTATGTGTTAAAATGAAATGATTACTCCGTTTCTCTGCAACTGCTTCTCTTGGGAAATCAGACTATACTATATCAAGTTGTCATATACACAGTCAAATTTCATCTGCAAAATAATTAATAGTGTCACACAATAAACTACTGCAAGGCTGGTTTAGAATCTCATTTTTCCAGGCATTAAAAACATTTCTTCTTTTAGCCACACCTGCACTATTGTGGCGACTTTGTATCCATTCGACTCCATACCACTTTACTTCTCAAGCGCATCCTCTCTCCCCCCTTTTCGTCACCCTGTCAAATCAATACTACTACCAAGGGCTGCGTTTGCCAGACACAGAACAAAGCTACTTTCTTTCCCAAAATCCTCTCCTAAAAGTTCGTTTAAGCACTTGTTAGTAATTTGAACTTTAGAAATGCATTAATCAAGACTTACAGCGGTAAATAAGTAAACCTGTCTTCATTTCCCTCTCTCGTACAAAACCGGTACTGAAGCTTAAGATTGCTGTGACATTCATTGTCTTCTCCACATCCTTCTTTTAAGAACTCCACCTAAATAAAACCAAAGCAATTTTACTGCCTGATGTACAATAGTAGCTTAAAATTAGATTTTTGAAGCACATTGAATAAAGCATCTACATGGAACTCATGAGCCACTTTCCTGGACAGAAAAAGGCCAGGAAAGATTTCAACCGGACTTTTAATTCTTGCCTGTTGAGTTTTTGGGGTTTTTTTGTGAAATACAGCCCTTGATACTTGTAATTTAGAACTTGAAATGTGACTAAAAAGCAGAGTTGGATAATTCTAAGTGAGAGGCCCACACTAAGTGTGGCCCTCACTTCTAATGAGGAAATACATCTTCAAGTCTGATTCTTCAATAAGCATTGAGGAAATGAGAACTTCTGATATATTCCCTCCCTTTTATGTCACTGCTGCAGTCATTGCTCAAATGCTGTTACAGCATCCTAGCAGTAGAAGAATTACAGTGTACATTGTCTTGTTATGTGGGACAAGTGTTCACAGCAGGAGACAATGGATTTCCATTTTCAATCAAAAGTACATTTCCTCCTAAATTTGCTGGGGAGAGGGAAAAAACCTAGTAGCTATACCATCTTCACTTTTGTTGCAAAAGAAACACAGGATCCAGTTCATAACATGTTGCAGCAAGTTCAGAACAAAATAGAAAATAATAATCCAATAGTTAAGCGGCCAGTGCCACCCCAGTTATTTCCTCTGGACATAATTTAGTTTTCTACAGTCTTTAAAATTCAGTTATTTGTAGAAATGCAGATTTATGTAAATATGTGATATCAAAGTCTTACTTTTGCGGTCTCTGTTTCAGATTCATTTGAATTTAGAATTGGTGTAAGATCTGGAAGTGCACTCTCTTTTCTCTTGGATGGTGACGCCAGGCCAGCAATTTTAACAGTGACTGATATTGGAATAGGACGTAGCTTATCTTTAATTTTCTCCTGTTAAAATATTTCAAATTGCATAGTTAGTGTATAGTGCAGAGGAGAAAAAACAACACAAAGATGAGCTTCTGATACTGTATATAAATCCAGCATTTTCTAAACATGTTCAAGAACACAGAGCCCAGCCTTACTGTCTTTTTTTTTCCTCTGGCTTCCCAATCTGATGATTTCTCTCACTATTAAGAATTCCTAGGAAACACAGATGGTAATTGAGGCAGGTGAAATTCATACAACTACAGTAAAGTAACACACTGGAACAGGTTGGATGGGGCTCTGAGTACCATGGTCTAGTAAAAGCTGTCCCTGACCATGGCACAGCAGTTGGAATTAGATGATCCTTAAGGCCCCTTCCAACCCAAACCATTCTATGATTCTGTTCTCTTAAATTCAAGCTCTTTAATCTGCTGTGGTCAAAAGCAACCTTGGAGGCTGACTCATTCCTGCTGAGCCTCAGAGAGGGAATCTGTTTAACCTCTGGAGCAATACCATCTTTAAGCACTGCTTCAGTAGTCAAGTCAAGAGAGCACATACCAAGCCTTCTTGCCCTGCCCATTCATCCACTCCAAAACCCATGGCTTAAAATTCTTTTCCTAAACAGTCATACTATAAAATTCTATAACAGTTATTTCTGTTGGAAACAGCTCACCATTTTTGACAGTCCCTCTCTGTTGTTCTAAATTAGTTCAGCTCTACTGACTTCCAGAGCATGCTGCAGTGGCCACAACTTTTATCCATACTTTGCAAGAAAGGCAAAAAGAGGAAGCAGCATGTGTGCAGGGAATAGTAAAGTATTAAACTATGCTGGGTTTCTATTTTTGAAGCTTTATATTGCATATGACTATACAAAGTTATACACAAAGGTTCCCTTCCATGAAGCTGCAAAAAAAAAAAAAAAAGAAAAAGGCATTCTTTTATTTTAAATGGATCTAAATGAAACAGAAATAAAATACTCTCCCTTACCTGCAGTATAAGCTTGGTAGTCACACATTCCCATGCGTTCTGTCCCCTCAGGGTTGTACTTGCAGTGAACTGATCAGACGAGTGGTCATTGAAGCGCACCCTGGAGGGCAGGCCTAGCTGCCGCCTCTCATTCTCCACTTCAAACGTGTAGTTGATCTCTGTGGAAAAATAAAGTAAGTCACTATAAAAAAAATAATCATTGCCATATTAAAAAGAACTTTAATTTCACCAGGCATGATCTTACAGCATTATTCTGTAAGAATGTTCCAGCTAGTGCTGGGTTTCGCAAACCGTTTTCAGTCATTTACAAAGCTTTCTCCATGTCAGTTTTGTCCTGCCACAGTTGAGGGCCAGGCACCCTGTGCATGAATCTAGAGAACATTTCTACACCAAATCCTTCTATTGCCGAAGTAAGCTGTTCCCTTAGGGGCATGCGGGGCTGGCTGGGGGAGCTGTAATTGCTGTGTGAAGCCAGCAGAGGGCTGAGGTATCCATGGTAAATACCCGAACTCTGCTGCGGGGATTCCTGTTGGGTCCCAAATGGCACCTGAGAGCCAGCAGGATGCTGAGGTCAAGGTACACTGCTAATTTTAATACTGAAAGCAGAAGTGTGACTAGAGCTGTCTAGTTGTGTGCTAAGGAATGTTTTGCTAGTTCTGAACTTGGTGTATCTTTTAATGATCACTGAGCTAATTCAGTGCTGCACAGATGGAACAGCACTGAGTGTGCAAAGGCACTGAAAGCTGCAAGTACTTAACCTGCTGAAGGACCAGAACTTCATTCAGGCACATCCTCTGGATTTTAAAAGTAACTGAGAAACTCAAGACAACACAGGAGGAAAAGGAGCATTGGGCTTAAAATTCTTCCCATTTCCTCTCAGAACCCTACACAGTTCTCCAAGAGGCAGTAACAGCAGCATTGCAACAAGTGCTTTGTATTTTTGTGGCACAATCTAATTGTAGCCCAGTCGTCCAGTCTTCTCTTATTAATGCAGATTTTATTTCGGTTACTGATTTCCACAAAACCATTTTCACGAATTCAAGACAGGTTTATAGGGTAAACCTCCAATAAGAAATAATGCTCACTAAGGATATATACAATGGCCTTTTAAAATGATTCTCTAAAGCAGAATTAACCTAGAGAGGCAAAATGGTTTGGGTCTGTATAGCAGCCATTTGCTCACTGGCAGTTATAATACTTAGCTTCAGTTCAGTCTGTCATCCACAGAACAGCTTAACACACCAGCATGACTCTAAATACAGACTGTGCAACAGCTGAGCTTAGCACTGAGTCACATTTTAAATTTGACAGTCACTGGCTGAGTCACTATAATTTGCGTAATATCTTTCCATTATAAGCTCTAAAGAAAAAAAAAACCAAACCATGTGACAAACAGATCAAAAATATTTATCTTTAGAACTTACTTATTCTTGGATTTAAATCTCTGGGGTTTGCAGTATATTTAAAACATGCTTTCACATCCATCCTGTAAAAAGTGCCAAGAAATTAGTATTAACTTTAATAAGGCATGGTCCAACAGAATGACATGTTTTTACTGTGCATTGACTGATCTTATCAGTCTTATGACTGTAGTATTTACTGCTTACTAGGCTGAATTACAAAGCAAGAAAAAATGGTTACTGAGCAATCAGAAAAATTTTCTAGCATTTGCTGTTAGGTCTCTACTCAAGAGAAAGTTGTTCAAGCCAAAATATTTCTGTTAAAAGTCTGAAGTAGAAAAGTGACATTCATTTTCAAAAATGGACATTATGAACAGAATATATTCCACACCTTGTCCTTAGCACAGTAGCCGTAAGAAATTCAGGAAGTCAAAATGATCATATGCAGATACATTTGCTTAACCTGCGTGATTCTCATATCCCTTTAACATCATCACTGAATGAATTTTGACAGCAGGAAACTCAATACACCAAGTCTTCTGACAGAGTAATTTCTTTCTCATTTACCTTATTTCACCATCGTCCTCAGGATTCTTTTTCTTTAGATCAATTCTGTCAGGCTGTACTGTAATGTTTCTTCTAATGCTTATCACAGGCCGAGATCTTCAAAATGGGGAATAAAAAGGAGGGGTAAAAAAAGTTGTATCTGTTAAAATTAATGAAATAGTTCATGTGAATATCAGATTCCCTGCACACCTGCACTGATTGGCAACAAAGACACTCCAAGGAGCACAGAGTTTGGCTTTGATACTGGTTAGAGAAAAAAAGAGAACTGTTTAAAGCTAAGCAGAGCAAAGGTCACAGAGAATGACTACAGATCCTGACGGGGAAGCAGGCTACACTAATGTGATGTTGTTGTCATTTTATACACTTACAAAAACCAGAAAATTTAGTAGTTTCTACCCCAGTAGTAATTCAGCCCTTGTGAGCAACTATAGGTACTACAATTCATTCAGATTCATGTTCACAACAGCTTTAATATGAAGCCTGGGTGGCTGTAGGAAATGATGTTTTTATTTCCTGACTCCTCTGCATGTAGGCTGTAACCATGCTTCTGCCTGACAACTCCTCCTTTCTCTTCCTTTTTTTGGAAGGGAGAAGATATTTCACATGAACAAATGAATGAGCTGATCCCATTCTCATCAAAGTATCTAAAGGTTGTTTAAAATAGCTGGTAAGCCACATCCTCCATTAGCTGGGCTACTCCTTTCACTATCTGTCACCTTAAGAGGTTTTTGTTCTCACCTTGGTTAAAGTTTTTGTCCTGACCTTATCAGCAAAAGATTAAAGCTACTTTTGAGTAAGCAGAACACTTAACACTAACCCACTCCTCTACCACCTACTCTGTTCTCTTCCAGAAGCCATGTGAGTTGCTTTCTTGGGTGCTGTTCCAGTGTATTTAAGAACATTACAATTATGTACATAGATACTATACACCTTCGAGATGGGATCATAAATTGTAGGAAAGGTTGTTCTGTCAGAAAAGTCGTTTGTCCCAGAACTGAGGTAACCAGTTTTGGAGTTTCTGCTTCTCCTCCTTTGGGACCTGACAGCAACCACCAAAGACATGAGCCTGATGCAGCATTCACACTTCTGATGCTGACACAGTCCTGACACACTGCCCATTACCAGTGATTCAGCTTAACAGTACATTAAACTGATAAAAAACAGAGGTCTGCAAAAGACTCTGACTTCATCCCTAATTAAGGCATGTGCTACAGAAATCCCAAATGATCTTAGCTGCAGGGCTTCCTCACTGTTTCATGGACCCTAGTGCAAACTCAGCAAGGCTGTGTGTACCTCACTGGTTTGGATCCTCAGCTACAAAAGTGGGGATTGGTTCTGTTTTTTTCCATCTTCAATAAAGCACAATTAGATTATATAAGAGCAGCAAATATAGCAGTTAACTTCTCCTTAAGGAATTACTTACCACCCTTAAATTCCATTAAAGGACATAGACATACATTTTACAACAGGACAAGGCTAAGGTGCAGCTACACTGCCCACATCAGCACTCTACAGCAACTGTCCACACTCACACTCTTACCCTGTATGACTGTAAGGCAGGTTCTCAGGGGGAGGAGGGTGATAAAGTTACAAACCAACCCGGGTTATGGAACCCCCGCCCTTCCCCTCCCCCCACCTCCCCCCTCCAAATTTCCAATTTCTAGTAGGAAAGTACACTCAAGGCCAAACAACTTTCTGTTACTTCTAAGCAAATTGTTTCTAAGAAACTAAAACAAAAGCCCTGGTGTAATTAGTTAAGATTCCATATATAATACCTGTACACATTTACAGAATCTGACAGGGAACCAACAGCAACATCAGGGTAGGAATTTTTATCCAGGTCCATGTTTCCAGCAATAGAGTAACCAAAGAAATTGGTGTTTGTTTTTTCACCATCAAGAATCTAAAAAGCAAACAGATTGGGGGAATTCAGGCATTTTAAAAGTGATAAAAGTGAAATACGTAATAAGTGAACATAACTGTCTTATGGCCGCAGAAAAAAGAGAGAAGAGATATAGTGAAGGAGGACCTGTGAAATAGGACCTCTGTGTTCAGTTCAGCTAAAGGATACTGAAGTGTCAAGATGACTTACTTTTCTTCCAAGAAGTTATTTTGCAATTACAGTGAGTACCAGAAATTACTGATCTGTGGAGAGCTTAGTTCATCATTATTTACAGTATTTATGGACTACAGACACTTGAATCAGAAAAGAAGTATTCAAGCAGTATTCTAGGGATTATAATCAAGTTCCATTCCCACCTTGCAAACTGGACACTCAAAAAAAACCCATAAACATTACTTAAGAATAAAGTGAAACAGTAGTAGTGAAAGAGAAAACAAAGAAACTAATTATGTTCAAATCACCAGATTTATTTTTAGAAAAACCCAGAATTTATTTAATCTATGCACTTTTTTCCTTCTGCACATATTATTAGTGCCAAAGGATAGCCCCAGGAATAAAAATATGTATTAATATCAAGAATACCTAATCTTTCTGGTCAGCAGTGCAATCTTTGAAGGGCCCTGGAACTCTTTTGCATACCTACCACCCCAATAATGGTAATGGAAAGGGAGAAGGAGGATAGCCCTGTCATTCCTTTAGTTTTGTTCAAGACTAATTATATAGTAAAGATTATTTCATTACCTGTGCTGGTTTTGTATTTATTCCATTCTTGGATCCATGATAAATATATACTTTGCCAAAACCATCATATGGAGCCCCTACTGCAATATCTGTTGAAAATAAATTGCAACATCTAAAATCATTCTTGCTCTTTCTGCAGCATGCAATCACAGTAAGGGTAAGATGTTCCAAGTCTGGCATTGGCAAAAGTCTCACACATTTTTATTGTCATCGTTTTCCACTTACCTGGATATCCATCCTGATTAATGTCCCCAACATTTTCAACTGCAAGTCCAAACATGGAGTCAGTGGTTCCATTTAAGCGAAGAGGTTTCACCCCTGCCCATCTGCCTTGGCGGTTCATGTAGATGTACACAGCACCCCCGATATCCCCACTTCTGTCAAAGTACTGTGGGGCCCCAACAACGATGTCCTGCCAGCTTAGAATTAAAAAAAAAAAATAAATAAATAAAAAAGGCAGTGCTTTTGTAGAAGAACTGTGAAAAATAACTGATCAGACTGTGAGCTCAAGATCAGCTGCCCAAAGAGCTGCTGAACAAAGACTAAAATGTGCATTTAACTGATTGGGCAGCAACAGCTCCACTGGAACTACAAGCTGGTTTATTATTTCCTTGGTGACATACAAAGATCTTCTAAGGCCTTCTTCGGGTATGAGACTGGTTTCGTCTTTCTTTGTTCAATTTTTTTAAATAAAACTTTTTATTAGAAAGGTAGACTCTGTCCTGATTGGTTCTCCAACACGCTCACCATTTCCTCCAGGAAAACATGGAAGGTGGGATTTGGCATTCCTTGTATTTCTAATGTGACAAGCCAAAGCAGAAATAAACAAGATTGCTATCCTTCATTATAAAGGCAGCAGGAGTTAACCACAGCCATACCCATCACTGTTGAGGTCCACAACAGCAACATCATAGCCAAAAGAAGAAGCCAGCCCTTCTCCTTCAAACATGTGCTCCAGGGAAAGTGCTCTTTGATTTTTCTCTTTTTTCAGTAAAACAACTGCTCCACTGTGGTTGGCTCTTGGGGCACCAGACACAAAAGTCATCTCATCTTGGGAGACAATTCCCTTACCAGAGTCCAAAGAGAAACCTTTAACAGAGAAAGAAATAAAACATAAACAAACTAACAGCCTGCATTTTAATACAAAAACTAAACATTTCCCCTGCTATATTAAAGTGGTATATGGAAAACAAGTTCTGTCTAAAACACAGTATGCTATGGCTGGGAATTATCCGTTTCTGTTTGCACTGGTGGATGTGTATTTACAAGTCAGCAATCCTTCACACATTATATTTAAGTATTCCCCCATAAAATGTGGCATTTCATTGCTCACTTGGACCTGCTTTTCACAGACACCAAATACAAGATCATTTTTAAACATACTAGCTTAGAAACAACTACAGCTTTACCACTTGAATATAGCTCGAGTACTTTACCTCTAGCAAAATTATCACAAAACTTCCTAAGTCAGTATCATTCTATTGCAATCATGCAAATTGTACTGCACAAGCATTCTCATATGAACAATGTATGCAGTATTTGAGAATCAGCTTACACAGTAATGGTGAAATTGGCAATTTTGAATTAATGCAGCCCTAAAGATAGTATGTTCAAATTAATTTAGTCTTACGAATTCTTTATAAGAATCAATACATTTGAAAATATGGAAAACCAAGTTAAAAGACTATACTGCATATACCAATATATTCAATAAAGGCCAAAGTAGAAAACTGCCCACTTTGCAAGGAAGATACTAGCCAGCAGATAGGAGTCTCCCTCTGAAACACTTCACCACTACTACAGCAACTCTCAATTACAGCAATTCACAATGAGACAATTCCAGAAAAAACTTGAGTGAATCCCAGCTGGAGGATGGATGAGAAGGTTTGGAGAAATGCATGACAAATCAGCATTTCTCTGAAGCCTTGTTACTTTGCCATCTCTTTATCTGAATCCCTGTTTTTTTCATGCTTTACTTACAATGTATTGGATATGAGAGGGGATAGAGGGGAGAGGATCATGACAAAGGTCTGGAGATTATGTCTGACCAGATACTGCCACCTCAAATGGTCACAAACCTAAGTAGCTATTCATCATTACATCCACTGACTTGTCCACCTGTATGCTGGGAGGCAATGTTTTGTACACAAACTGATCTGGATGAGTGTCAGATACAGCTGTCAAAAATAGAAGACCTATAAACATGAGTGAAAGATTGAAGAGAAAAAAACAGCAGTTAAGCAAAACACCTATAACGACATTTGCTTACTGTCTAAACAGACAGAACAGTAATGCCAAGGAAGAGCTGGCCTGCCGGGAAGTGGTTCTGATTATGACAAATCAAGGCAGCATTTACATTTAGGAGATAAATGCATTGGTTATGAAACTGCAAAAAGTTGGTATGACTGATCACAGCAAAAAACACTGGCCTCCACAGCACTCCTCACCTTAGCAATTCTTATTCCACCAGAAGATGCCACCAACTTGTCTAATATAAGCTCTTAGGATGGTTTTTCTAGTTACCTTTACACCCAGTAATTACTGCTGATATTTAACAGAAGTTTATATTCTCTTTCTCCTAACATATATGTGGGTCTACATTTGCACTCTTCTTGACTTGCTTTTTTTACTTTTTACATCAGCAGTGCCCTTCCCATCTGTTCAGCTTTCCATTGCTCACACAGAAATTCCAGTCTCAGGTTACCAAAACTGTATTTGTTGCATATGCCAAAAGCACTGATCAACACACCACAGAAATCTGCACTGGAACAGAAAGATTCTTCACAGTTAAGGCCTTTCAGAAAATGCAGCGTAGCCTTTTCTATGCACCAATGTATCTCATTGGTTCTGCTTTCCTGACTGCACAAAGAGGAAAAGACTCACCTCCTGCAACACACACATGCAAGTAAAATATGAACAGTATTTCTATTATGGTATTTTAAAGGTCTATTAAAAGCCACTGGAGTTCTAAAAATTTGAAGAATGGAAGAATTGCAGTCACATACCAGGAGAAAAAAATCTGCAGTCTTAATAGTTACATCCAGAAACTCAAATTTTGATAAATCTTCTGATACCACACAGCAGAGACCATGTGACTGAGGTCTACACACCCATACACTGTACTGAACCATCACAGTGATTATTATCACTCCCTGAGATTCTGTAGGTCTTCATCACAGCTTTTGAATCTCACATTACAATGGCAGCTCTTCTAGGTACCTCAGCAGTATCATCTTACACTTACAACTGGCCCATAAATGTGGAGGGAGATATCAATTATCCAGAACGGTTAACGTATTACAGGGTCCACAATGAGAAATCTGCTCCCATTTCAGGTCATCACACCAGGCTGGGATCACAAATGTTTAAGAGGCCTAAAGAGATTTACCACATGTAATTAATCCTACCTAAGTAACTGTTAGCTGGAACAGGAACTAGATTCTTATCTTGGCGGCTCTCATCACCAACTTCGTAAGGCCCATCATCAAAGATACCCAGATCATAAAATGTCTGATTCTTTTGCTCTGCACGAACCACCCCTGAAAAAATGAAATGATAAAATAAAAGCAAACGAATGGTAAGTGAGAAAAATAATAAATAAATGCTCCCAACTTATATCAATCATGATGAATGACATAGTGACTGCTGTTAAAATGGGACAACCACAGAATAGTGCACTGGGTTAGAGTGTTCTCTGTCTGTCCTATATGTGCGCCAGAAGCTCATGCTGCTCTACAGAGAAGTTATACAATGATCTGGAAAATATGGGATACTAAGGGAATTATCAAAAAAAATATTGAATCAGTTTGGTCAGAAACCACCCTCATCCTGTTTTTCTTAGCCTTATAAAGCCTCTCATAAAAAAGGTAAGTACACAGGAATTTAAAAAAAAATACAGTTCAGTATGACAAACACCAGTAATATATTTAGAAATGGTATTTAAGGGGAAAAAAGCTATTGTCCAATAAAATGTGTGCTTCCCTTTTATCAACTGGCATAATTAATGTTTTGGCAAGCACAAACATGTTTTTCCATTATAAAGTAGAGTACTCCCAGGACTGTCCTAGCACTTCTCTGCAATTAAAGTAAAATGGTGTCTGCACTCAGTATGCTGTTTCAGGTTGGTCAGGTTTTGTTGACAGATATGTGGAAGATTAAGTTTTCACTAAAGTATACCTTGTGCCAGAGCTGATTTTGCACGGTTCATACACCAGGCACAGGTGTACGAGGTGGAAAAATGCACTGCTTGGAAGATCAGATGTTCTCAAGAGGAAAGTATTTACAGCTGTTGGTGTAATGAAGTGTGATGGGAAAAATCACTTCAAGAGACCGAACTGGCCATTTTTTAGATGCTTCTGGATATAAACTAACAAAAAATATCTAGGGTTTTGTCCCCCTAATTTTTGGAATATCTCCTAGATGACACAGAGTACTTGGCCCTTAGAAAGATTATCCATGAAATTTTACATGGACATGCATGGATTTAGATATGAATATATGTTGTGTTCCTCTTATCTTCATATAATCCTCCAGCACTCATTTTGGAAAGTACTACTTTCCACAGACTTCACAAAGAATAAAGGGGATAATACTGCAGAATAAACCAAGAGCTCAGAAGCTATCTAACATTTGCTCAAATGCAGAAAAAAGGCTGGTCGAGTAACTTACACAAATTTAGTAATTTGTTCCTGGATAGAAGTGTTCAAGTAAGCCCTCAATCCCACCATAAGATTAAGACTAATAAGGGGAAAATTTGCTGTACATACGTGCAAAGTTCCATTATCCGTTTATAAACCGTTTATATACACTCAAAGATACTTGAAGAAACTTCAGGAAATAATTTTGATACAGAAGCATAGCATTTTGTGAAAACAGGGTAAAATCATTACATCCCTATTACCTTCTCTCCCTTAAAAAATAAAAAATTAAAACTTTGGATGCAACCTTTGAGAGCAATCTCAGAGGAAATGGGAAGGGAAGGCAAGAAGGAAGCCAAGTCATACCTTTCCAGTTGTAAGTGCCTGGGGCACCAAACACAATATAATGATAGTCTCTAGTAAAAGTTGCAGCAACACCTTGCTGACAGGAACCAAACTTCTCATGGCCTCTTAAACGACCATCACAAAAACTCCATACTCCATTATCCATATCATCCTTAATAGTGAGATCCTGGCTCAGCACATAGCACCTTCCAATGATATCCCGGGTTTCCTGCACTGTGTTTACATACTGCCTTTTCTCATAGCGATGTGCACACGTCTGCAAGACAGAAGAAATAATGGATGATGTTTCTGTGTGTCACACGCAGGTCACCAAAGGTGGCAGCGCTCCTGTAGCAGTCCTTCATGCTATCAGTGCTCTAGGTCACCCTGCAGACACACCTACAATGCAGAGGCCAATGTTTCCTGTGGGCAACACATGGGAAAGGTTGGGCATCTACAGATATGAGTCAAAGAAGCCCACTTCATGGTCAAGGAAGGCCACATGGTTAAATCCCTAAAGGCCTTCCTGATAGTTAATCCCTCTCTTTCAGAAGTGAGGAGAAAACTATCCTCCCTTCCAAAGAAAGAAGTGGCTGTTTCCCAACAGCTCTCGGAGTTAAAGGACTTACATGCTCATGAACAGGACACAAGAAGCTGGTTCAACTACCATCTACCCAAGACTATTCAGAACTTGCCCCTTACAGGAAAGTGCCACTAAGCAGAGGCTGAAAGCTTTTCCAGTGAATGGGAGGGTCTGTTGGATGTTCCACTTACAGGGTGACTGTCACTGGGGCAGAGCTGAAGCACTAAACACATCCTGCTGCTTATCCTTTTAGACTATCCCCTGGGAAAAGAATTCTAATCAAATATTTAACACAAAGCATGAATAGCCACAGGGTTTAGCAGTGCAACCACCAAACCGTTGTAAAAAAATGTGAGCAATCAAACCCCTTTGCCAGCAGTGTTTCTCGAAGAATCAGATGTAGCAGGCTGTGTGAAGAGCACAAGCACATCAGGTTTCTCAGCTGACAAAACTTTTCTGTGGCTCCTATCAAGGCCTAAATACTAGGCCAATACCCAGCTGCTCCACACTTAGAGCACTGCAGTACTGTTCTGCTGCACAGTGACCTTCAGGCTGCTTACACCTCATCCACTAAGTGCAATTCCCACTTACCACTTACAAAGAAAAGACAAGACAGCATTAGCTGATGACTAATTATTCAGTGAACAGGACTGTTTCCATGTGCTCCTCCCCACTTTGGGTTCTGAGGCAGACCAAAGTTATTACTGCCTCTATATGCTTAAACAACCAGATTCACATCCTGAAGTCACCTGCCTCCAGTTTTGGAAGAGTGACATCAACCTCCAATTAGATGGGGAAGCTTCACTGCACACCTATTTTATGATGTAGCTGGTATCCTGCAAGACCACGAGAGGTTTATTTAACTGGGAATGTTACTTTTTAAAGTCTTGTCTGGTAACTTCCAAAAGCTTTTTCTCTCTGTTGAATATAAAATAAAAGAGTATGTATTGTATAAAACAAAGAATAGCAAGTAGTCTTAATGGAGTGCAATGACCACATTAAATCACTGGAGCTACACAGCCAAAGTCCCTCATAAAAGCTAAGGTGAGGCTGATCATCTTGGAAAACAGGCTGGTGATAGCCTGCTACTTCTACAGCCTTACACACTATTCTTCCCTATTTCTGCCGCCAGTGGTATTTAAAAGAAACAACGTGTATATGACCAAAAAAATAAAGAAGTGTACCCCTTGCAAATAAACTGTCCATCCTAGATTGTTACAAAGGTTATAAAGAGAGGCTGGCTCATAGAGAAAAATAATTTAAAGCTCTTACAACCTCAAGTGCCTTACTATGCTAAGGAGACGTTTAAATCTTTATCTACAAGAAATCAGAGGTGTAAAACTTAGACAAGTTACCTTTCAGCAAGCTGCATAGAAACACAGACCACTCAGAACATTTACTGTAGACCCCAGATGTTTTTTTAAGTTTGTCTTTTAGCACTTACCACCACATTTCCTCCTGGCCCTTGACTTTGCACAGTTACACCCATCCATTGGTCTTCTTTACTCTCCGTCTTTGGGTCAGCTGCAGAGTATCATAAAACAGTTTCAAATGTTAACAGTTCACTACCTTTTCTTTTTTTTTTCCTTGATGCTCATGTCAGGAGAGATGCTTTATACAGAACACCAGATAGTCTGCAGGTGGCAGTGTCTGTACATTTTATCACTGACAGCATCCATTTTATTAAACACTTGTAGCCTATTACTTCATGTTACATCAATTTACAAAAGAGTAAGAATCTACCAAGATTCAAGCATTTCAGACGACCTTAGCAATTAAGCTACAACTTACTCTGATGCAAAAAATAGTTACATATAAATCCTTAGAAGCAACTGTCTGATACACTGCCTCAGGAAAGGACATCAAACAAGAAAAATCAGACAACTGTTTCAATTCAAAACAAGAGCACTGAAGAACTTACTCTCCTCATCAAATACGACACGCATGCAATTTGTATTTGGAGATGCAATGTCACAGCTGTACAGCCCTCCTGTTCTGTTAGCTTGTTGGGTTGGAAAGGCCTTTTCCCGAGGAGCTCCAACCAGCAATCTGCACAAAAAGCAAAATCATTTAAAGGAATATGTAGAAGGAATATCAGAAAGGAGAAAGGCAACAGAATTAGGAAGTGTTTTCACCATGCTGCTAGAGATTTGACATGCCAATAGTTGAAGATGGATGAAAAGCTACATCACAAGCATTGCTCTTTAAAAAAAAAGGGGTGAGGAGAGAAGCTGTATAGCAGTAATGCAGATTACAATTATTTGACCCGCAAGCCAGTACCTGTATTGTTATTACTGATATTACTGTTGCGGTATTCACTGTAAGTGGTTGATAAAAAGTAGGCATCTGGCAGTTTTGGGAAAATCATCTTTCTGTCAGGGCATCAAGTGGGATATTTTTGGCCTTACTAGAAATTGTTGATAAGGGTGGGAAAGTATTGTTACGCAAATGACCAAAAACCCCCACAACAGTAAATACAATTGTTCTCAGGCCGTCTTCTAGTTTTACACCAGTCCTACGCCACTGTTTGCCTGAATTTAAAGGCACCTTAGTATCTGTGACCAAAGCAAGGTCCCTCCTGGCCCAAGGAAGTGTTCACTGAACTGTTCCAGGCTCTATGCAAATATGCACTCCCTGTCTCCGCTCCTTTGCGGATTCTTCATTTTGAAGCTGAAAATGGTCTTCTAATGAGCCCTCCTTAGACACTGTTCTGGTAACCACATGCAAAGGTTCTTATTTTAAACACTGAGTAGAGCAAATTTCTTTCCATATCCACTGTACACCACGAGCATTATTGCAAAACCACCAGGAGGCATATTTACTTGCAAAGTAAGGTGCATTAAAAAAAAAATCTTATATTGTCTGTTTCTTTGCAGTGTCACACCCAGGAAGCACAGCTGCCTATAAGGCAGCTGACTGAAACTAGTAGCAACTAGTGTGCAGGAGTTTGGGGAAGAAACATCACGCTCAGCTGAAAAACCAGGGATGAGAGAACAGTGTGTGGATAAGCCCAAAGCAGCAGGCATGATGGAGGGAGGGAAGGAGTGATGGAGGGAGAACCGGACTGTACTTCCTGACCCTCAGACATAAAGCACTTGAGAAGGTATCCCTGACATTACAGTGTCAAGGACAGCAAAGCTGGGGCTATAGTTGGGTCCACAAGGCTCAAAGAGGACCTCAAACTCTCTTGGATGTCCAAGTCTAAGTTTCGCTTTGTTGTGGCAGGGGGACAAAACACACTCCTGTCCCTCAGAGTGTTATTCTTACTAAAAACGAGACTCACATTTATTCATATCTAACAGTGAAGGCTTGATCAATTATGATCAATATGTCATTTTTCTTATTAAGAAAATGTTCATTCGCTGTCCTTAAAGTAATGAGACTCAAAATGAAATTGATACGTTAACACAAAATACACTTTTTTTAAAACACAAAATTTTATCTGTATTGTGAAACAACCAGATTTCCACCACTTCAATAGGAATAAATTCTCCCACAATCCGTAATTTATCCTCCTCATGCTAAAATCTTCAGGTAAAGTATTTGTCTTTGGTCCATACACAGGACACACAGTGTGGGTAGGGTTTGGTTTAAAGTGTTCTCTGCTTTTCTCCTCTATGTATGTCTGCCATCTTTTTCAAACATTTTTTCAGAAACATAGCAGTCATCAGAAGAGTGTGTAAACAACTATGACTTTAGAAAGGCCATCAATAACTTAATTTTCTAATTTTGGCAACAGTGCATTTAACTGTAATCTCTTAGAGTAATTCTTCTGCAAAGCATCTGTTTCTCAGCTACTCCTAATGGGAGGATACATTTTCTCCTGAGTTCTGTAATTGCCATGGGAAAGACAGTTGACTTTTTTTTTTTTTTTAAAACGTTAACAACCATAACTTTAAGAAAGCAGAGCTACTGATTTCCTAACTTAAAGACATTTTTATTACTTCTTCTTTTTCATTCAAAGCTTGGGGGGTAAAAATGATGTATTGAACTTAAGTTACAGAAATCAAAACCCTTTTGTTTTAACATCGTGAACTAAACTAAAAGCAGAATATAAAGTGGAAAGATGTGCCACTTGCCCTAAGGTGCCCCAAACATTCAGTGGCATCTCAGACACATGCTGAGGTCAGCAGATGAAAAATTAAATTGCTCAGCCTTCTTAAAGAAAAAAAGGCTTCCATCCAACATGATCTCAAAGGAAACAGACAACCTTAGATTCTTCCCAATGCCTATACCCCCCATCC
Organism: Acanthornis magna; assembly: GCA_036785705.1. Classification (NCBI taxonomy): domain Eukaryota; kingdom Metazoa; phylum Chordata; class Aves; order Passeriformes; family Acanthizidae; genus Acanthornis; species Acanthornis magna. Next base: position 13,671,645 of record JAWUZG010000012.1, read on the forward strand.
AAATCTTGCCTAAGTTATTTTCCACTGTAAAAAAAGAATTTCAAAGCAGATTTATTAAAAACCTTCCAGACTTCAAAGAACTCTCTTCAGGAATCCTGTCACTAGCCTTCAAGGTTCATCAAATACAAAAATCTTGAATTCTCTTAGGTACTTCAGTGCAAGTCCTTAAAACACAGGCCAACAGTAGGACACACTGTGAGTAAGTGCTTGCAAAGGATTAGATCAGTTCAGGTATAATACTATGGTAAATCCTGAAATGTATTTTTCAAGTAGCAACCAAAGACCCATTAAAAAGTGACACAACTCCTTCATACTTGTTTACTACTTTTCTGCCCTAAAGACCACAGCAGAGAAGACTAAATGTATGCCCCTGGCTTCTGCAAGACAGGTTCCTGAAGGTGATGAGGATTATAAACATTATGAGGATTATCAACACTATCAGGAATGTACGTAAGAAAGTCACATGAACCTAATCTTTGGCTGAATAAATTACGCAAAATAAAAATCCTTGCAAACACACTGTGACTTCTGATCAACAGAGCTGCTGTTCAGCTTGCTTACCTTTTAAAAGGTACATTTGAAAAGTAAGAATTCTATTATAAAAGTCAAATTATTTAATTTAAAAATTAAAAGTGTGCACAGAGCTATAGAAGCATGACATGAACCATGCATCAGCGTGAATTTCAGCATGACTGCAGTAGTACAAATGAATCAGCTCATATACTGAGCCTTGCTACGTGCTCAACTGAATCCTTCCAGATGGGGGACACATTCCAGTCATTACTGTATGGCTACTTACTCAGCTGTGATTTAATAAAAGAATTTTAATCAAGTTTGAGCTCATTATGCCAAAATAAGGTTAGCTTTTTCTGCAGCTATGCATGTTCCATTTTAGCTTTCTCAGTGGCAAGCAAAACCTCTTTCTGCAAAAGGAAAGAGCTAAGGGTAGAGTGAGGGAATGCTCTTCCAGCTATCACTATCTTCTTATATTGGCAGATGAAACACAGACATTTAAAATCTAGGAACCTTCCCTCTGCAAATGAACAGTAACAAAAATAAATTCTTAATTTCTCTTCACCCATGATCACAGTATGATTCATTTTACTCACTGGGACTTCTCCATGAAGGTCTGTGGACAAGGTCTACCGTAGCAACTTTCAATTAGGTCTGAATGCCCAAAATCAGGCTCCAGAATCCATATTTAGGTAACAAATAATGCCCCAACATCAAGACTGAAGAATGGGAGATGAAAGTCCAAGAGACTCCAACATGCAGACAAGGCAGCTTCGCTTTATTACTATACAGAGAAAGCTCAGCCATAGAGTATACTGAACATAAACATCTCTGAGCATCAGTTCCTGTCAGAGACTTAGCTTTTTATTATTTGAGTTATGATAACTTAGTATCTAATGTTTACCATATGAGTCCAACATCAGACAAAAACAGTATTGCTATTCCTCATGTAAATTACAGAAACAGAGGTTTCTAGCCACTTGAATCCTGATCTCCCCCATACACCTTGCTTCAATATATAGTATAACCTGACCAGGTTTTCCCTTAGCCAATCAGACTGCACAGGTGTTAATCTACAGAAATGTAGCATAATGAACTACTAATAGAATTTAATTTAAAAGAAGCATCTATCAAGTGACAGTGTTGGAAAAAAAAAATCTGAATTCTCTCATACCCTGGCATAAAACAACATCTTTTAGCTCTAGTTATAAGTAAAACATGTGTCTTCCAATTTCAGACTAAAATTCTAACTTTTAACCAAATGAATCAGTCCAGTTGCTCTATCAGTTAGAATTATTTTAATTACTGCTTTCTCTTAATTACTTCTTGAAGATACGCAATAATGACTGAAGTCCCATTGCCAATTTTGAGCATCTGCTGGCTTACAGGGACAGAGACACTCCCTTACAGCCCCAGATTCATAGCCGAATTTAAGATAATCCTCTAAGATTAGAGCTCCAGGATTGGCATACAATGCCATTTTAACTAACTGACCTTACTGAGGCAGTGTTGGCTCTGGTGGATGGTGCCTGCCCTGCACAGACACCAGTGACCCCAGCTGTACCTGCATGTGTGTGGTGCAGCTGCAGCACAACAGGGAGAGCTGGCCCATGCTCTCAAGGCAGGGACCAGCACAGCACCACATCCCTCCTGGAACCTCACAGCACAGCTACACCCACCCTACCTGGCTGCAGCATTACATTACACCTGCACACAACAGCTGAGGCAAGAACAACTCCATTTCACCAGTTATGCCAAGCACTACTCCAGTCTCAGAAAAGGTACCAAGGCACCTACTGACTTTATCTAGATCTGGAGCAGACCTTTGGATAACAGTATGTAAAAAGCACACTTCATAAACCCCCATATTTCCAAGAAGCAGAAGGTGGTAAGGACTCACTGTCCACATTCAGGTAGGCACCAGGCCTACTGCTGTTGACCAGTGTTACAAAAACCTAACTACAGGTCTGATGCCAGACACAGAGTCTATGAACTATAGGTCTGGTCACATTTAAAAGAGCCAGTTGGATTCACAAGCAGCACGATTTACTGAATGCAACATGTAACGTTCCTCTGGACTGAGGGTGAGAATGCATTAACTGCAGAGTAATTACATACAGTACTAACACCGCCACTGCAATCACAAGCTTAATATCCTGGGTCAACACTCAGCACAGCTGAGGACGCAAGGCTTACCAAACAGTGTCCCTTCTGGGGAGGGCGATGAGGACAAACTTTGTCCCTGCAATTTCAGGTCAAATTCTCATCCCCTGGCAGGATGCAGAAGTGGGATACTTTTATGCCTTATTCACTATTATTGTGCAAAGTGCTGTGGGTGGGACTGCAGTCAAATCTTCTGTTCTTTGTGGGTACGTTTGAAGAATGTTTCTTGGTAGGACATGTACTTGGTTTGTACAAAACATTTCAGGGTATCAGGCAGAAGAATGAGACCACGTGGCCTACGCCTCACTTGACATTCCCACCCCCAATGCCACAGCAACACAAACCACAAGATCTCCACCTGATTTCCACACTTGCACCCACAGGCCCCATGGCATATTGAGCTTTGCATTCTCTTCACTATTTTATGCTTCCAACTACCGGTATTCAGCAGGAACAGTCAGGTGAAGATCAAGAAGAAAGGGTGTAACTTCATTTAATTATATGTGGCCCAAAAGAGTTGTTAAAATTCAAAGGAAAATACACCAGCTTTCCATTTCAACATATATTACAGAATATTAAGCAGCAGGGTGCAGATTTTTAAACACTCCCTGCTTTAATTGGTAATACTTGAAATGTTTAGTAGGTGGCTGTGGCTCCTTCTTGGCTAATGAAAACAACAAAACTGGGAATAGTTTCTGCTCACAGCTATCTGAACTCCCTCCAGTACTGCTCATTAAACTATCTTGGTCGCTTCCAAAAGGAAAGTCAAAGTTAAGATGAGAAAACCATATCAAAAGAAATCCAGAAAACCTCTAAGCTCCTGGAAGTATTCCCTCACTCCACAGTGAAATTCTTTTCCACACTTACAGCCTGGAACTGTGCAAGAGTAACGTATGATTTTCATAACATACCTCAGAGAAGAAAAATTATCAACAGTTCATTACAGTTCTATTTTGGAATAAACATTCACTCAAAAGAAATCAAGAAAAAAGGAGGAAAATATTTAGTGTTTTTTAAAGTAAATCCTGTTCATCAAAGTAAGGGGCTTCCATTGAGTAAATTACATTTTGATTCAAACAAATATAAAAAATACCACAGTATGCACCAAACTCAAGATACTCTGTCTCCCAAAGTTTTCTTCATTCCTTACATTCTTTCCTTTTCCATGGTATCTTCTACCCAAACGAGGCACCACATCTTTGCCAGCCTTTCTTTAAAAGTAAAACCAACACATCAGCAGTGCCTGCTCTGAGCCTTAACAGACTGGCGTAGAAATCATGAAAGTGTTTCCTAGGTAAGAAACCATTAACCATTTCTACATATAGCCAAAATAAAATAGTCACTGGTGTGAGTAATTTCCCATTTTGCAGCCTTCATTGAGCACAAGTGTCCAAGTTAAAGTTGCTGTTCTCAGGCAACAATGCTGCTGCGGCAGACTTTGCACTTCACGATGTTTTCAGAAAGACTCCACAAGGAGGGCAAATTTGGAAAGAGATGAAGCTAAATACCATGGAACGTCTCCACCCCTGACTGGACAGTTAAGACTCCTGCATTCTTTCTCTCTCCCGTACCTTCTTGCAAAGAGTTTCACCAGATAAAACAAATTGAAGAAAGGAGAGTAACTACCTCAAACTCAGATTAAATTTTATGACAAAATCACCAATCCCAAGTCATCTATCAAATGTTTAAAACCTCCAGACAGAGACCCCTGATGAAAATGTGGACATCTACAGCCCTCCGCTGTATTTTTAGTCCTCTGCACTGATTTGGTCTCAACTGTTTTTAAAATTAACAAACACAGAAGATGGGAGCATCTAACCACCACAGTATTTCACTATAACTTTAGTTGGCCAGTGGGACAGACACTGTGTGAATATTGGTGGCACCATCCCTGCTTTGTGCTTGGATTTGGCATTCCACAAAAGAAATAAGTCACAGGACAAGAGCACCACAGACTAATTAGCAAAGAGAGATCATCCCTTCATACACTCAGGCTGCTAGCAGGAACTGGAGCTGAACCACGGGACTGGGCTCCTCCAGAAAATAAACCCTCTCCCCAGCAAAATACAACCAGCAGGGAACTCTGTTTGCAATGCTTTTTACAGAGACACCCATCATGGTCAGTATGTTATTAACAGCTATTTTAAGTGACTGAATATTCTCCTGATCTGCTACTCCACAGCTACATTTCGGAACTACCAGTGCCAAGCCATGGCCAAGTACATCATTAATCTCTGTTGCCTGGAGGCTTGGCACTTGAAGGATTGCAATTTTCATTTAATTTCTTCATCCTTTTTTAAGAAACAGATTATGACAGAGGCTGGAAAAAGAAGCCAAAAGCAGCACAAGGACTAGGGCAAGCTACTACAAAGCAAAACTGGAACTACAAAGATACCTGTTGTTCTGGAAAGGCCACTTATTATTGACTTTCTGAAAGTCACATGGAAAAATAAACCCTTTCCCATCATAGTCCAGAGCCCAGCCTGTCTGGATTTGAAACAGGTTTTGCAGATCTCATTTCCATTGGTATAAAGCATTTTTCTTAAAAGAAATGGTACAGTCTGCTCCAAATTTGTGTTTCAAAATCCAGTTTTCCATTTCAGACACCACTCTCTGGCTTGAATCAGGAGATACCTCACAGTTGTCATACCATGTAATAGCAAATGAAACCTGTGTATTACTTACAGGTTTAATTTCTCCCTTACAATCTATACATTTTTTCAGATTTAAAAGGAAGAACAACACCAGTGCCAGGAACAGACCTGAGTGTGAACTGGTACTGCAAAATATTAGACAGTTTTGTAATTAATTTATTATAAACTTAAGGAAAAAATAATGTTAAAGGGATTTTCTAACGTGGCAGTGTTACTGCATGGTACTGCACGAAATCCTCTTACAACAACATGCAGTTTAACTCAAGAAGTGACAAGTCCACCATTTCAAGAAACCAACTTGGGAGCCAAGGTCCCAGCACTTCTAGGTCAGCCCCTGGCCACCTTGTCTGCACTGGAGGGACTGAACTATGGGAATCCCAGCACTGTAGCTGGGTACAACCCAGCTGCTCTCCACTGCAGGTGCAGGAAGGTGCAGGTCCCAACAGCAGCAGGACAAGCCAAGCAAGGACTGCTGCAGCAAAGCAGCAGGGGTGACGCAGCAGTCCCCAGCTACCTGCAAGCGCAAAGAGAGCGAACTGTCCATCCCTGCTGCCCCACCACCGCAATCCTGCTGTGCTGCCAAGAGCACCCACACAACAGGGCCCTGCCTGGCCATCGCCTCGTCCGGTGCTGCCCCCGTTCTGCGGCACTGCAGGCCCTACAGAAGCTGCTGCTGGATAAAGGGGCCAGTCTGTGCTGTGATTGGTGTCTTGCGGACATGGCTCACTCTACAAGCTTAAGTAAACAAGGGCATAATAGAAATCAGGAATTACTGTTTCCTGCACCTGGGCTGCTGGCCATTCATGCCATAGAAAACCCCAGAATTCAAATTTAAACTTCTTAACATTTGCAGGACTTGTCTCTGTATCCCCACTACACATGGCATCTCTACATAGAGTTCATGAAAAATTAAAGAAGTATCACATCATCTATTAGGTACATGTTTTGGAAAACAAACATGGAAGCAATCAAAATATGGAAACAGTTGCTCAGACCTTCTTTTTTTTGGGAAAAAAAATTCTGAAAGTGCAGCGTACCCAGTCAGTATTTGAAGGCATTACTTGTTTGAGAGGTAACAACCTTAACAGGCACATACTGTTCATTCAACATGCCAAAAGCCATTTAAAAAAAAATGTAGGAGTTCTAATTCAGCACAAAATAAGTACTTGGGTTGAAATGTCATTCCTGTATTTCCTTCACAAAATGAAGTACATTGGTTTCATTTACCACCATAATTAAACTATTAAAAGGCATGAAAGTATAGCAAGGGGGACAGACATTTTACTGTAGAATCAATGGACAATATAACACACTATGGCAACTAATACAACCTTGCAGTATTTGAAGAGCAACTGCTCCCCGTGCTAACCCAAGCCATAGTTCCTCTACTCGCACATCCAATTTATGAGATCATCCCTGCTCCTCCTTTTCCAGACTTACCACCATCTCCCTCTGAACTGTAGGGGGAATACCAAGACAGTTAGAAACCTCCTGCACTAGATACACAACCACATAAATTCTGGCTGATTCACGGACTGAACAGAAATTCATCGCATTTAGCTACATTGCAGGCAGCGCATCAGGGGAAGCTCACTCACACCAGACCAACACTGGCACCCCCAAGCTAAGCTGTGCCCCACTCAGCTGCCAACCTAAGCCCATGGACTAGACAGAAGTACCCTGTGGTTAGCGTGGGAGCGTGCTAAAGAACTCCATAAGTGTAGAAAAAGCATGGACCTTCCTGATATGTAATCCCTAGTAAGAGCTTTAGAGAACGAGTACACAAAGAGCCATCCAACACACACTTCAACAGCCCGAAGGCACTTGCATGCCAGAGCACAGTTCAAATTATTCCTTCACTCTTAAAACTATCATAGCCCTGGGCTAAATGCCTAAAACAGGATCCACAGTTTGAGTAAGATTTTACTTCAAGCCATGAACTTAATGACAAAAGCAGATGTGTCACTGGGTACATGACGCATTACATCCCCACGCCCTCATATTAACTGAAAACACAGGCACTCTAATTACTTGGAAGAACATTGCTCCAATAAGGTATTTTCCTAGAAGAAACAGGTCACACGAATGCCTGTGCAGCTGGGATGCTTAAAGAGCCCTTTTTTTAATGTTCCATGCAGATACTCAAACACTGATCAAACAGATCAACAGAATTAAATCATACATTCACAAGAAACTTCCCTATATACACATCTGTGGAAGAAGAAGCAATTATATTTTACTATGAATAGGAATGTACAAACCCTGAGAATTTCAACCAGCTTTAAAAACTTACGAACAAGATTTTCTGCAAAATAACTTATGTTTGAGATTATTCCAAGAAACCTACTGCATTCTCTTACTCTATATACTGCTACTCCTCCACATGCACACATACTTTTTACATGCATCCTTTCATACATACATTTTTTCTTTCACTACTCCCCACATTCTCACTTGAGCAGAATCCAGAATTAATTAGTTGCTCCTGTAAGCTGCAAGTTGTGCAAACAGTATTGCAGCTACTTCTAGGATTGGATCTGATCTGACAGAAGTATTCTTCCACTATATAAAGAATCACAGCTTGGCTGGGAAGAGAAGAAACTCACATCTTCAGCAACATTCTGGGACCACATTACATAATTATCAAACATTTCTCTAGCAGAAAAATAAATTGAGTGGATGAAAAGATTACAGGGACTTGCAAAATGATGCCGGATTTGTAGTAGAAGCTACAGGAGTTGGCTGTATAAGAAAAAAATTCACCGAATTTATTTTAGCATCTTTGGGCAAGAAAATGCAATTTTCACTTCAGGTTTGTTTCACACTACACAAACATGGGTAATTAAAATGTCTTTTCACACACTCTTCTAGGCATCACTAACATCTAAGAGCCAGCAGACTGAACCATTATATTATACAGCTTCAGCTGCACCAATGACAAAGTGCAAGGCTAACCAATCTTTAGTCTCCCTTGGCAGAGTACTGTGAAAAGAGCAGTAAGAAAAGGACAGAAAAAAAATTCAGCCTCACATGACGCTGGTGTTCTTGCTATCAGCAACAGCTGGTTGCCACTTTTGACCACTTCCAGGACAAACATGCATTTCCCTCAGACCTTTGACCCACGCATGTGCTGCTGAGCAAATAACCCCAGGCAATACCAGAGTGAGTTGTTCCCAGTATATCTGCAATCTTTTGTTTTTTAAGGATAGATTTTATAGACCAGCTGAGGAGGGTGACAGTGACAGACGAAACAAAGACTAAGCACATACAGCTCAATTTCAAAAAAGTCCTCTTCACTAAAAAGGAAGTAACATTCAGTCTAAGAAAATTCTGCCACTCCTGTGGGCACTAGCTATCAGCAAACTCAACAATGCTGATCATTCCCATCTGCTGAACCATACTTCTTAGTGATCTCTAAATGCCTTGAAAGCAGAAAACAAATGCAAAGAATACAGCTGAAAAGTACCCTAGAAGCTTGCTAGCTGGCAGTGAAATCCAGTGCAGGACCTGTCCACCTTACCCTGGAGGGACTAGAGTACATTTTTATGCTGTAGATGGCACCTTGACAGGGCCCATCCCATTAACCCCTCTTTCCTTTCTCCTTGATTCAACAGATCTTCTCTCTTCCAAATAAAATCTAAACATCCTCACACACATTAGCTCAACTCCTTAACAGAAATCAACATTAGAAAATGGTATATTTTTAAATGCAGTTCTGTAAGAAGAAACAAGAAAAATAGCCGCTGTTCCAACAGATCAAAAAATGGTCAATGCATACTAGTAAATGCTCCAAAAATCACAAAGGAAGAAGCAGCACCTTTTGCCTTTCACTGCTATTTTGACATAAAAAAAATCTATCTCAGGTACTTCACAGCAGAATACATACAGCCTGTCCTTTAAGCTAAACCAACATAACTGCAATTCTCTTTTCCAAAGAAACTGCTATGGAATTCTCAAAATCATCTTAGAAAATGTGATACTCACAATACATTAAACCCAAGAGAAGTGCATTTTAACAAGAATATGATACATTTTATGCTAGAGTTGCAAAAGGAGCTTTATTTATAGTTTATTTATTTTTAATATATAGAGTAATTCCCTTAAAAATGGAAGTAAAACCTTTTTTCCACATTCTTGTTTGTTTTTCTAAGCTATATTCTTCTCCCATTACTTTCAAAGCAGCAAATTGCTTATGAATATTACAATCAAAAATATTCAACGCTAATAAATGAAATATTCAATGTTTTCCAGTCTACTCTGTATAGTTCTTTCATCAAATATTCCTGTGCTGTTACCTACCTTTGCTAAATACCACTATAAGGTGTTAATTTTCCAGCTAATGTTTCACAGTAGAGATGACCATCTGCTCATTCAATAATATGGATTTTTACATATTTGCTTTTAAATTGACTTTTGCCCAATAGCCTAATCTTAGTCTTGTCCTTTCCACAGAATAGGTCCCCAAAATGTGGCATTTCTACAGTTATGGCTAGAATGATTCATCTAGACCCAGGCTGGTTCTGAGACATTTAAACATTAGCTGATTTTAAACAGCAGCTCTTTCAAAATGAATGAGGTATCTCCAATGATAATTTACCAGACTGCATTCCTTAAAAAACTTACAGTTGCTCTGGCACATGCAGAGGGAGTTTAACAGAGAAAAAAGAATGGCCCATGCTGACTGGCGAACAATTTACTGCTGTAACATGCCAGGCAACCCAATATGCTAATTTGGCAAATGTTCTGGTTTATTTGGTGGAGAAACCAGACAGCAACAAATTAGATCAGTAATCATTCTTCTCTGCTTGTTAGGCCTTATGAAAAAAAAAAACATTTATGAGAATCCAACCTACCTCTCTGGCTTCTGCATTTGTTGTTTACAAATTAACATTAGCAACATCACTATCATATGCTACAGACAACTGTACTCATCTTGGTGAGCAGCATAACAGTGATATTGTTCTCCTCTTCATTCCCATCTTACAGTTAAAGAAATAACATCAATATAAATTAGATTGAGATTTTTGTATAAAAAGAGCCTACACAACTGCAACATCTTCATTAAGAGGCGGTCAATAGTAAAAATACTTCTCAAAAAGTCAATAAAAATGTTTAATTAAATAAAAATACTTAATTTGACAGTCGTGCTACAAAGATTTACATTTGTCTCACACAGTTACAGATCAGATATAGCAAACAGTCCAGGTGCTATTTGGTGCTATACCATAGACTGATGGGGTTATCCAGTATTTCTGAAGAAGATACAATTCAAGCTATTTATTATTTTCTGACTTGGTACAAGTAATTTTTCTACCAGACCATAACAAAACAAAAGGGATTAATTAGGACTCTCTACACACGTGGATGGTATTTTTAGTAGTAGCAGTTCATGAAACTCCATATCTGGACAATGACAGATCCATACCTGGTGGGCTTTCTTATGGTTTATTCTTTAAAGTGTATGCAAGCTAAACAGTCTTATTCACCACTAAGGTAGACAGCAGGAACGTGAAATTGATACAGAAATTGTAGCATCTCTTCAGTAACTCTGACACAGCTTCAACTCTGTGCCCAATACTATGAGTACATCTCATCTCTCTGTGCACACCTGTCTGAAAGCTCTTTGCTGCTCTCAAGGCCTCAGAAAATCTGGAAAATTAAAACAGAAACCAAAAGAAAACTGTGTCCACAAAAATGCTAAATTTTAAGATTCCAATTCATAGATAATGTAACAATACAGGGCTGCCTTCAATGCCTTTGTTGCACAAGGACTCCTGGCACATCTGTTCCAAACCCTGAAGCTTTGGAACAGAGCAGAGCACAGAAAGCAGGCCCTGTGCTGTGTAGGCTATGTACTTCAGACACTTGAATGGTTCACTCAACACCTCTGTATCTGGATCAATAGTCTCTCTGTCTGCCTTGCTTGATACCCTTGTGTAGTTGGTGGGGTCACATTTTAAGTTTAAAGCACGCCGTAACTTTTTTTGCGCCGCTCAGTCCATAAGATCAGGACAGCAACGGGCTTCAAGAAGCTGTTTGCCAGCTGAAGATTTCAGGATGCCAACAGCACAGGGAGCCTTCATTCTTCGCTCAGCTCCAGCCCACACAGCTGAGAGTTGTGGCAGAGCATGCATGCAGCACACGTGCCACAGTCAGCACCCCCGCACCCCACCTCTCACTGCATAAGAACTGCAGAAAAAAATGCTTCCCTAGCTCACTCCCACCTCAGCTTTTAAAAGGTTAAGTGTTATGCTCTTCAAACACATTTTAGTCCATCCAACTCACAACAACAGTTCTCACACTGAACTATACTTCAGACTAAACGGATACGGGATGACTTCTCCCCCGCAGTATTTAGAGCAAACACTCTAAGGACTACAACTCCTTTCCACAACAGAATATATCACAGTTTCATTGAAGGCTTTAGGTCAGACATGCACACAGACACATCTACTTTGCCCACCTGTGTGTGTCTACATAAGCTGAGTCTGAAAAGCAAGTGACTAGCTGCTGGTCTTTCCAGCTGTGAGCCCCCTTCCCAGCACTTTTCTGTCCAGCCTTTGGGCGTCCTTAAGCACAGCTGTCAGAACCCACACACCCTGCTCAAGAAGGGAGCAGCCTGTCAAGGAGAATGCCTTCCCTTTGTCCTTGAATCATGTTTTGTGCAGTTCATTAGTTTTCATGTACTTTAGCAAAGAGAAAGGCCTTTCTTCTCAAGACTAAGGTCTGTCCTTGCCTGCATTGTGTTATTTTGTTCCAGTTACACTATTTTAACCTTTCTCATTTTAGAGGATGCAAAATTAAGTTCTTTATCTATTTCTGAGACGTGTCTAATACTTCGGACACAACAGAGCTCACTAGGCTACCATACGCTGTGTTCATCACAGTTGATGTATACATAAATACTATTTAATAAGAACTACCTGGTAGAAATTTCATCCTTTTAGAATGCAATGCGTACAACAGACTTGGACCAGAGGAACTTAAAACAATTTTTATTAATTGAGCCACCACTTTTTATGCTCTTAGAATGGCTTGGCAGGTCCACGTTTGACAAAGTAACCGTTTACAAAACACCCTTCTCTTTACAAACACACAGCTCTGAGAGACGAATTTCTGCCTCCACAAACTTCCATTCCCATCTACTGAGACATTAATAAATGAGAAAGCATAAACCAAAATGCTTCTAAACCTGTCATCACCTCTACCCTGTAAATTGTATGCTCTAGCTAAGCCACCAGAGACACAGTTCCGTATATTGGAAACTAGATTCACCAATCAAGCTCAGCATCAGTTAAAAAAAAAAATTTAAAAAGCTGTGAAACCAAGGAGTTGTATCAAGTACAAGTACCTTCCAGTAAGAGCAAAATAGTTCTATGAGCTGCAATTGAAGCTGGTAGCCCTAGGCTGCTTCTCAAAGCTGGAGTCTGCATATAAGGCCATTTATCATCACTGCTGGCAAAAGGCATATGGTACAGTCCTTACTCATGGAAGGCTCCCACTAGTACAGCAATGAGTTTTGTTAATTCTCAGTAATGCCTGCCTAAGAAAAAGGAAGATTTTTTCCTTTGGTCACCTGTAAGAATCTTAAGTAACCCTGGGGTGGCTGTGCTACCTGAAAAGTGTATGATCTCTTGAAAAACAAGTTTTTCAAGGGAATGGAGGACTGGGATAAGAGCTTTGCAACTTACCACGTGGGAAGGCCAGCTTTACATTGTGAATGTCTGTCTAACTCACTAACAGTGCAGTGGAGGTGAACTTCTGAACTCACACAGCTAATGACAAAGGACTGTACCAGAGCGTATGTTGTCTGACACAGCCTTTTTAGAACCACCTGAACCAAACTGTCCTGGAAGAACCACATTTTTGTTGTATGACCTATGACTACACTAGTGCCTTGCAGGGTCTGCTTTATTTCTACACTGACAAAAGTGGTTACATTAGTGCAACTTCCCAGCCTCTATCAGCTCAATGCTGTTTCATCCTTCATGACTTACTAAAGTTCTGCAGGACTGAGTGCACAATTATTTCCTGTTCCTTTGAGGAAAACAACAAAATAAACCCACCCCAAATGGGAGTTGGACAGTGGAAATTAGAGTTTCCAATCTTTTGTATAGCTGACCTGTAACCTTGTCAGCTGTGTCACTGATGACCAAGGGAACAACTCCAAATCAGTACTGGGAGAAAGGTAACCTTCTGCAGTTGGCCCCACATAGAACAACTACACTTTCTTTCCCTTTCTGCAATGTAAATTTATCATCTCACTTCTTTCATCCATGATATTAGCATGATGGATCTTCCTTTTAAAAATCTGTCCCTTACCACTACAAGGAAACTCTTCAACTACTCCTCCCTCCTGCTTCCCAACTTCATTTGATCCTGACCTTTGCCATAGGACATCTATCTTAAACACAAACTCCTCTACTATCACAAACTAAGAGAGCAAACAAGCATACTAAGCAGGTTATCCAAGAATGGTTTGCATAGACAAAAACAGAGAGACACTCAAGGAAAGAAAATACTAGGTGCAGTGACACAGCAAAATCACAGCCTAAAAAAAAAGGGAATGGATTATATATCCTTTTTTTATTGACAAAAGCACTAACTAAAGACCATCACTATTATAGCTTTTAAACCTGAAGGTGTAAACATGCATTGTTATTACTTGAATTCACCTGAAGTCTGAATTACACTACACCACCTCTGCAAGCAGAAATTGTAATCTTCCACTGCAGACCAGCATAATCCGGCTCTTTGTTGCTGAAGCAAAGTGTCTCCGAGCCCAAGCACTCAGAGAACACAAAAGTACTGGCTAAATGCCACTGAGGATGCACTGCAGCAGTACAGCAATGTCAGCAGTCCTGCTGACCTAAGGCAACTTTGATATGTATTGATATAACAGCTCACAGTAGAGATGTGCATCATCAGCAAAACCTGTGAGAAGTAAAAATTTCGGTAAAACACTGCAATTTTTAGGATTTTATGGCGTGTAATAGTGCAGTCTTGACATAAAGCACCTATCCACAGCTTTCAATACAGCTTTTCAGCTGATGGGAAAATCCTGAACGTGGGTAACTACAACTTCTCTCCTTTTTGCCTTGCACAGTAACAAGACGCCTACTTGAATTCAGCTCCATACATCTACTGAAAATAATACCAGAATTACTTGCAAGTAATTCCTTGTGGGTCCCTTGCAACTCAGGATATTTTGTCATTCTATCATTCTAAACTACAAAGAAAAAATTACTAAGGGGTGTTAGGTTTACAGCTGGACTGATCTAAAGGGTCTTTTCCAAGCCAAATGATTCTAGGATTCTATGAAAGTAATATACAAATTTAGATATTCTTGATGCTTGTGTTTTAATTCAAGATGCTTAAATCATTGTCAATTACAACCAAACTGGAATGGATTTGCTGGACATCTTACATGGATTATACATACATACAGACCATATCTCTATATATTCTCTAAAATTACATATATGCGACTACATGCACTACATATATAGTGAATAGCTAGTAATTATATTTTTATTATAATAGTAACATATTTATAACATATAGTAGCTAATATATATATAATCTGTGTAGTCCCCATCTAGAGATGCTGTATATACTACATTTTCATCACAGGACTACTTATATTTTAGCCATGTTGCTCCCATAGCTATGCTGTCCCCAAGACTCTGACCCCTCCAAGTCACAAACCTCCTTCCAGTATGCAGAAGAAATGCACTGCGGTTGTGCTACCACTCCCTTGCAGAACCAAAACTCCCTTTCATCATATTGACAGATGACAAACAGAACAAACTTACATGAGGCAGTAAGCCCAGTTCCCTTCGAGCTTCATCAGCCTTTTCTGCTGCCTGATTCACTGTGCTCAACAATGAACCAGAACCACACAGAGAAATGCAGGGAGGCTGCCTTGGTACCTCCAACATTAATGTTCCTTGATGCACATAAACTTTGCGTTCAGCTGTCTTTCACACCCACATAGCAGTAGCAGTCCACTTTCAGTCACCATAAACTAAAGTTTTTCTCCTCTCCATCTAACAAACTTTCTAACTCTTCTAACCTGAAGATACTCATAAACAAAAGCTTGTTACTAGTCCATAGCTTTATACTCGGTACCATTTATAACTAATGTCAAAGCAATTGAACAGCCATCTATTCATAATGTTGAGAGTTAAGTAATTCCTCACTAGCAAACACGGCATTTGTAGCTAACACTAATAAATTCAGATTGCCATTCAAAGCTAATATGCAATCCACAGTATCCTGTGACTAAGAAAGAAGATGATCAAAAGCAAATACCATGTTTAATCAAAAGCTATTTCAGCTATACCTTTGTCACACTTCCTAGACAGTCTCCACTCTCACCTTTACAGAGGACTGTTGTAACACTTAACACTGAATTATCTGGTGTGAGGAAGAGAGAACCACTTCACTTAACAAATGCTTAAGTGAGGTAAGAGAAAAATTACACATCATTTAGTTTGTTTTACCAAGCCTTGCTCCAAACCACTAGCCCTTAAACAGAATCAATGTATTTCACCTTCCCTCATTTTCTCATTTTTCCAAAGATGGACTGATCTTGCACATACCTATTACAACCTGTGTCTAATTTTGTTAAACTGGAGAGGTAGAAGGGTGCTCAAACTGACAAGTTTCTTTGAAATGAGGGTCCCTGCCAGATGAGAATCCAAGTATCATTTTTAATTACCTTTCAGTGATGAAAGGGAGTTTTTGTATTTTTGGCAACTATTTAACAGTGTCCACACTCAAAATGTAACTGAATTTTGAAGTTACCATCCATTCAAGAAGAAGAGGTAAAATAAAAACTTCTGAGGTAAAATAAATAGCTCTCTCACTAAGAGACAGCTGTACCTAAATCCACTTTTGCAGCAGAGGTAAGACACAAACCAAAAAGCATCTGGGAATGCAGAGGCATTGCACCCCCGATTCCTGGGGGTAACGGGCAGCATGCAGGCATTAGACATACTTGTTTCTCAGCAGTAAACCTCACTATAACCTCCATTCCCATAACTTTCTACCTTCCCCAAGTATCTGGACAGCACATTCCATTTGTTCCATCTATGAAGAGTCAATCAGTTTAGAAATTGCATGCGGTTTCCATGGAAAAGACCACACAAATCCTTTGGTTTAGTTCAGCCTAACTCATTTTTATCTGATATAAAAATGCAGCCTAACAAGGGAGGCTTCTCTTCAAGACTCTCCATCAAAACTCCTGTTTCATAAGACAGAACTCACAGAAAGTGAGCTAAACACAGCTCAGTTCCTAAGAAAGACAGTGACAGTTCAGCGTATTTAATGTCCTGTTCTCTTAAAGCCACACGCTACTACTGTTAAAGACAGAAGAATGACATTCAAAGTGACTACGACATGCCTGTCTGACATAAAAGGTTTCATTCCAAGAGTACTACCCAGCAGCTACCCACGGTAGCACTCTAATTCTTTATGCTTAAACTCATGGATTTGAAAAATGGCCAAGACACCTCATACTCAGAAATGCATGTCACCATAAAACGCAGTTTGTCTAGTCTGGTTTTGTCTCTAATAGAGATCCTTGCTTCTCATGAAAGCCTGGATTCAGAAAGTCATGTCAAGGCAGATAGCATCTGGCTCTGCTCTTTCCCCACTTTGGATTGCCCGAGGAAGCACTTACTATACATACAATACAGAACTGTCATGCCAATAATCTCTGAGGCATTTCAGCCAAATAGTACATACTAGCTTGAATACTGTGATTGTCCTTGTGTTTCTGCTGTTTCTTTCTTCTAAGTAATTGGCTGTCTCTGCATATTCCTACACACTTATTCTGCCAGTACTGACAATACAACAGGAGACTAACAAGCTTCAGGCATTGCTTTCTTAGTAGTACTAAAATGAGACCAATGCAAGAGTAATCCTGTCAAGATTTAAGATAAATGCCTCTGGAAAGGAGCTCACAGATTTGCATTTCATTCCTCAGGATGCTATTGGTCATTTTTTCTATTAGATGGAAGATGAAACATGGGTGTATGTGATCTATACTCCTCCACACACTGTAATTTTTATGAAATCACACAACAATGCAAGTGTGAGCAAACTGAGCCCACAGGATTTTTAAATTTACCACCTAACTTTATGAAGAATATTATTTCTTTCCAGCTTCCTTCTCCCATTAACTCTATACAGAAAATGGGCGTGTCTTGCCTTGAATTAAAACAAAATATTTGGGGAAGGGGCATTTATTTAACAACAATACTTTATACTCACACTCCATCCAGCACTACTAGATAGGGTGGGGTCCAGCACTGCTCCACTATGGACACAAAGCGGCAAGGATACTGAAGATGCACACAGGAACCTTACAGGAACCTTCGTAATTTCCCAAAAGAAGTTTCACGCATATGCCACTAGCACCGACTTGTTTTTCCTGACTTCTTTGTATCACCTCCCATCTGCACTCCCGGGCAGGGTCCGTCTTGAACAGCAGACCCCGGGTTACCCGAGGCCGGGTATGCAGAGGGACAACAAACCCGCGAGGCCGGGCAGGCTCCGGCGGAGCAGATCACCGCTGCCCCGGGCTGCAGCTTCCCGGCGCGGCCCGCGCCCGAGAGCGCTGCGGCGGGAAGGGATCCCAGCAGGGGCTGTCGCTCGCTTCCCCTTTCCAGCCCCGGCTCCCCGCGGGCCACCGGGGCGGGGGGGCGGCCCCTCGCTCCGCCGCCCGTCCCCGCCGCTCCGCGCTGCCCCGGCTTCGCAGCGCCCCGCGGCAGGTGCCCCGTCCCTCCGAGGGCCCCCGCGCCGCCCGGCCCCGCTCCCGCCGCTGGACAGGCATCCCGGGGGGCTGACGGCCCCAGCCCGCCGCCAGAGGAAGTTTCCCAGCGGTGGAAGGTAGAAGGGTCCCCGCAGGCGGTGCGGGACGGGGCCGGGCGGGACGCGGAGCACTTACAGTCGTTTCTCCTGCGGCTGCAGCTGCCGGTGCATGGCCAGGGAAAAGCCGAAGAGGCTGCCCGTCTCCCCGCTCCAGCTGATCACGTTGTCCGTGTCCAGGTTGAAAGCGCCGGCCAGCCCCGGCAAGAGGGGCAGGTAGAGGAGGAGCAGGGCCGCCATCTGCTCTTGCCCGGCACGGAACCTGCTGCCAGCGCCGTCGCCGCTCCCCGCGCTGGGCGCGCCCGTTGTACCCCGCCGGCTCCGCGCCGCGCCGGGCCCGCCCCGCCCCGCCCTCCGCGGGTGCCCGGCCCCCGGCGGGTACGGCGCGGCACAAAATGTCCCCGGGGCCTGGCCCCCTTCCCCCGGGAAGGGGAGGGCGTCGTCCCGCCCGTGAGTCGCCCGCGGCCTCCCGGGGCCCTCACCGCCTGTCTCGCCCCGGCCTCGGGTGTCTTTGCCCTTTGCGAGACAAAATAAAGCCGTGCCGTGGGTGGGGTCACGGCGGCAGGTGAGGGCCGGGCCGCAGCCCGCGCGCACCGTTGGAGAGAACGGCAGAGAGCCCCCGCGGTGGGGGGCGGGATGTGTTTGAAACAACAAACCGTGTCCCCCTGAGGGATGACACCGGTCTGGCTGCTGCTCGGTGACAGCAGGGTACCGCTCGGTCCGGGTACCGACCACGTGCGTAACACATTGCTGAAGTGTGCTATGGTTGATGCAGAACTACGGACAGCACGACCCCAGTATTCAGTCTGTATTCCCCAAGCAACACGTGCAAGAGAAGAAAAAAAGAGAAGAAAAAATATGTATCTCTCTTTTCCAGACTCTTCATGCTGCACATGAGAACCAAGACTCAAGACTATCTGAATCTCCTCCTCCAGCGTTTCCTATCTCTGAACACATCTGAGATTTTCTTACCCCTTTTCATTGTTCATAAACAATATGTGGGTTTGGATCCCAGCTCATTTTCTCTTATACTTTCACCCATAACTCCAAAAGTGTATTTGCAAGCATACCTTACCAACTTTACCAACCCCAGAGAGAGGTTTTGGGTTTTGAACAGAGTCTTAGTTTAGTGCTCTTTTAGGGAAGCAGATGCCAACTTAAAACTGCACAAATTCCAAGCAGCGTGACAATAGTCTGTTGTTCTTTTCTGCCTATATCCAGGATGTGAAGAGAGCAGGTAAGATTCCAGAGAAAGTGAGAAAAGAGCAACTAAGACAGAGCACTCAAATATGTTGATACTCCAAATAACTCCTTCTGGAACAATACTCTGCTCCCACGGAGTTAATCCAAGCTACTTTTTCCAGAGTAATTATTCTAGGATAGCTCCATGTAAAGACAAGTCTTTGGCTCAAGTCCAAAACACCCTTGATCAAAAGAGAGGAAGAAAATGCACCAGAAATGTGTATCTAATGTGGAAACAAAACGTTTTGTTAAATTAGGCTCCCAGATATTTATTACTAATAGAGTCCTTCCCTGCTTGCTCCTCATGCCCAACTCATTCAAAGTCTTAATCCAGTGTTCAATCACTGCCACAGCAGAAAACTGTACTGGCATAAATACTGCCCTAGTTTCACTAAAGGACCCATAAGAGGGAAGGGTCCCAGACTAATTACAAGCTAGCTTACTACAATCCACGTATTTCATAGTAATTAGTAAAGATTTGAAAACAAGTCTTTTAAAACAGTGTTGACATCTTTACCAAAGTCCTAGCAGTTTGCCTTTTGGGACAATCAAAACTTGCATGCTTCTAATACTCTTACAGTAACTATAGTTACTCTTAAAGTAATGCTTGTACTCAATAACTTGTGTAAGAAGTCACAGAAGTACTTTCATCCAGAGCCACCTGAATGATACTGGCACGTTAAGTTTATCTGACTTCTCCCCCTCCCTCTAACCAACAGTGCCTGAGCATGTTGTACCTGTTTGTTGTTATCCAGAGAGATGACTGAGGGGAGACAGAATTTTCTCATCTCCAGATGCAGTAACAAGCATTCCAAGGCATAGTAACATTAAAACCTGTCTCAAGGGACCACAGCAAGAACTACAAAAATAGAGTGTATACAGGGTGGAGCAAAACTGCACACGAACATCTTAGAATTACCTTGGATGGTCTCTCATCATTTTGTACTATTTTCATTTGCTCTAGATGAGGAGAGGAAAAAAAAAAAAAAAGATTTTACAAATATGTCAGTTTCCTTCCTTTGCTCTTCCTCCAAAACAAACATGCTGTGAGTTATCTGTAACTAACACATACTTCAGGAATTCCTCTTTTGTACAATCATGGTATAAAAGAGGACCAAGATTAGGTATGATGACCAATTAAACGTGAGCATTCTGTTACGCGTAATAATGCAGCGATTCTAAGAAATGCCAAAATGGCCAGATCAAAGCTGTTTCTCTTTTTTGTAACAAATGCTCTGCTATTGCTAAGTTTTCAAGCTGTCTGCTAATTAATGGTGTGATGATACTCAGCCGAAGGGCTACAAGCTGTTCGCATGTTGTGTCTACACATTGAGCAAGCCCTACTGCCAGTAATACTTCCCTCCTCCATACAATCATGTAGCTAATTACAAAGTAAAAAAAAAAATTAAAAAATCTGGAAAACAGAAGAGGTGGAATGGAGAAGCTAAAGCTTGGCAAGACATTTTAAGCTTTCCCTAGAAGGAAGGCAAGGCACAATGTTTTACATGTCTGAACTTCTATCATTTATATCAACAATATACTACACAAAGAAATACACAATTTATGGATGTTAAGTTGTGCAGCTTTAATGTAGCACATTAAATGGTCCTCAAAAGACAAAATATGTAAACATCCCCTTCCCATTTCCTTTTAAAAAAGCCTTAATTTCTTAATTTATGTAATTTCAGATGAAAAAACAACACCACCAAAAAGGTTTGGTTTGGTTCACTGTACAAGTTCTAAAGATCTTGCACAGTTTCAATTCAGAAATATAAACTAGTTTTAAGTGTTAGTAGCCTAAATGGTCAGATGGTTTCTCCTGAACACAATATGCATATCATTTCTACAACTGCATGTTCTAGAAAAATTATTTACATTTATGGAACAGATGCATCTTAACAGCTACAAGAAACAGCTGAATTTTTATGCAGCCAGGTTATCAGACTATCTTTGCCAGTATATCCTCATAGCTGTTCTTTGTTCCCTAACAATCATTTGGAATAGCAAACAGCAGCACAGGAGATAAAGGTGCCTACAGTGGTGAGTAAAATGTGAGCAAAATGTTTTGCTTTTAACAGTCTAAAAAACAGAGCATTAAAATAGTTATATTTACACACTTGGTATTCTGAATTATACAGAACTGACACTCGTATTTATGTCATTTGTAACTGGGTGAAGAATCTCTCAGTCTCTTTACTATCTTTTCAGAAACATTACCAAAATGCAGCTTTTTTACTAGTTGCTATATTTAAACTACAGTTCAAATGAAGATGTTATTATGTTCCTACAACTTTTTCTTTTTCTCTTGGATGTCTAAAAAATTGTAGATGACACTCAGCTATTCTTTACTTGCTTGTAATGGGAAAATATTTTACCTCAGTAGACATAATATTAACAAATAAAAATATGACTTGAAAGAAATATTTCAGTCCAGACTTGGAATTTTGGTGAACACTGAGACCAGTGTGTATACAGCAGTTCTTTCAGTCTTTTACATGTAGAGAATGTTTTTCCACCCAAGTTGTCAGGTACATTCCTTAAGTAGTTTCAGAATGACAAGCCTGAAATGTTTGGAGAGTAAACATCTATGTAAATATACATGGAGGCACTTTATGAGCATAGCTGGGCAGAGATCAGAGAAACACTGGTGACAAATGGGAATCAAGTACCCATAGTCTGGATTTCTATGGACGGAATTAAAGATGCTCCTTCAAAATTACTTATAACTAAGGCATAAAATCGCAGTGGTTTTGAATGTATGCCTGTATTTTAATTCATTAGTTACATACACCGCTATGTAAGATTTGCCTCACCATAACATTAGCCTAAGCTCAAACATCGTTATACACATCATAGGCACCTTTGCAGCCACATTCTCTGGCTCTCTCAGACAGACATTTATATCCCCAAATCTATTTCATCACCACAAGTGAAACTTGTAGCACTGACTGCATCCCACACCCATCTATACCATTCATGCTTCCTTGAGCTGCAATACTGTCCTGCACATGAAATCTTGCCTCGCTTGTAGCACTTTTCATCAGTGTAGAGAGACATAACCTGATACCTGACGCAAACTTTTGGGCAGTGCTAGCCAACCCTCCTTCAATGTGCATCTTCCAACCAATTTGCACCAAAGCAGCCAACAATGGCTTATAGGCTAGCAGAGGAGATTTAAAAGATAAACAAGGTATTTCTTGGGTAGGTGTTGGCAGGGAGCAGGGGAGGAAGAGAAAAGGTTTACAAGCAAGTTATTCACAGGATCTCCCTGGAGAGTCTCCCCAGGAATTCTGAAAGTATCAGGTACCTTCATGGGACATATTTTAACCCCATCAACAGCCAAAAAGGATCATTGTTCAGGACACTTTCACTGTCCTAGCTCACAGAGACCTGACTAAAGAGTCTTTGACCATCACCCAGGACACAACTCCACACAACCTTGATAGCACTTAACCTCCAAGAGCTGCACTGGGTGCTGGACACACAGGACTTGGCCCTGGGACAGAGTCTGCAAAGCACAAGATCAGGAACTTCAGTCACCCAAGGCCTGTGGTCTCTATTATTGTAACAACACAGCTGAGACCCCCACCTCCTTTTGCAGCCAACTAGTGGAAACAGCTGCTTGGTCATTTCCACACTAGTTACACCTGTCTCCCCATCAGCTCCTGGATCAGACCCAGCTGTGAGGCCAGCCAGCTGGCTCTTTGGCTTCCATGGGGGAGGTAAAGCTCAATCAGACTGCACAGGGGCTTCCAGTGATTGACACAAACCATGCAAAGAAATCCAACTTTTTCTTTTTTTTCTTCCTTTTTTTTTTTCTTTTTTTTTTCATAGATTTAAATTTTTCAATAGCCAATGTCTTTAAAAATTCTACAGTTTTGGTACTAGACCCACCTCATTTGCATGTACCAACCAAACTGTGTCTGCCACTGATTCAACAGGACCTGTGGTCAAGACATGTTTAAACATGGTTTTCAGACCACTGCAGACAAAGCCAGCAAGGGCTGCTTCTCCAGTTAAGGTCTAATGCTGGCAGTCTCAGAAAGATGCTTCCTCTACGTTCTTTACTTTTTCTTTGCTAATAGAAATCTCCTTTTTTTTTTTTCTATTTTTTCTTTTAACAAAAATAAATCTAACAAACATTTTCACATTTCTCTTTAGATTAGCATCATGATTTCTGAAAAACAAATTGGACAAGGTAGAATTGAGCACCATGGGCATCTTTTTCTAGTTCTTTTGTATTACCACCATTTAAAACTATTTCTTTTCTGGAGAATATGCAATTTTAATTAATCATAGTCTTTTAAATCAATCCATAATGAGCAAATCCAATCTATTAAATTTCACTTGCTAACACACTCGCTAACAGTGATGAAAATGTTAATTATGCAAAGGCTATTAAAAAAAATCCTAAATAAAGTCTGTAAAGGCCCAGTCCACTCAGGATCTCAGCTACTGTCTGAACAAAAATCAGGTTGTTCTCTCTCCCTGCTTTGCCTGGATGTGAATAGCAGTTATGTGGAGGCTGAAGACACACTGCAGTTCTCATAAGCTCCCTGCTGAGCAATACAACCTTTAATTTCTGGAGTTTCCTAAGTTATTCTACAGAAACAAAAGATTTTTCTACCCTCATGCCAATGTGCCTGTACTGCCATTTTATATGAAAAAAAACTATCAGATACTTTAACTTTCTCATTTTGTCAAACAAATTAAGAAATTAAAATAAACAAATTAAGACAATCTGTTACCCATGGAAGAAATTTTAAAATATTACTTCTTT
Organism: Acanthornis magna; assembly: GCA_036785705.1. Lineage (NCBI taxonomy): Eukaryota > Metazoa > Chordata > Aves > Passeriformes > Acanthizidae > Acanthornis > Acanthornis magna. The sequence goes on from JAWUZG010000012.1 coordinate 13,695,873, forward strand.
ATCCAACCTCTAACCATTTATATCCACCAAAGGAAAAAGACTGAGGATTGTCTGCATATGCAGTATTTTCCAATTAACTGCTTCTGTTTAATTATTAAACAACTACATTAGGCTCAACAGGAAGAATTTTTTTTTTATTGCAGAATAAGACTGCTTACACATGAGTTAATCAGAAACAATTTCATGTTTAAACAAGCACTACAGAAGTATTCAGACCAAAAAAAATTTCCTCTGCAATTCCAGTTTTATTCAATGAAAAGATTCATTGCATGATGCTGCCATGACCAGGCAGGCTTAGTGAATGAATTGCAAATCCAATCGGTTTGGCAAGAGGTTTTATGGAAGCTGCTGTGCTGGTTTTGCTGACTCCAAGTGATTTTTTCCTTTGTTCATTTCTTGCAAACAACTAAAATCTAGGTCAAGGAAGGAAAGGTCATTCATTAATTATGAAAGTGCAAATTTTTATACAGTATTGGAAAGGTTTCAAAAGCAGTTTTGAATTCTGTGTTCATTGTGTATTCTGTTTTCTCACTTTTTCCCCCATCATTCTATACATTTAAATTTTGAGTACCTTCTTAGGAAAAGGCAAACTAACTTGTTCCTTGTAAGCAATTAAAATTCAATGCGTTGAGTTTTAAACAATTATTTCAGCAACATTATGATCTGGTAGAAGATTTATGGCACAAACACATTTCCACATTTCTATATGCTGTAACTACTCTAATGTTTATTTTCAGACCATCACTTGATTGGTCATACTCTCCAACTTAATTCTGCCAGGGGAAATTTTTTTTCTGGGAGTTCTAAAAGCCAGGTTTTGAACTTTCATATAGTAATCACATTTTAGTAAGCCCAGTCTTATTTTATGTGATGAGAGGGGCTATTCTAAAATATGCATTATTAACAGCTATGTATATTTTCTTCAACCATAATCATCAGACCCTGTGTGGGTGTGCTGGGAGTGCTCTGCCTTGTTTATTTACATGTCTTTCACACCAGAAATCTCAAAGACAGCACCCCAAACCTATCCAAGCTCATTCCACACATCTGGGAACACAAACAAGCGAGGAAGGTGAAATGATACAGTCAGGGAGAGGTACTCTCAGTTTTCACTAGGGCTGTACCTTTCCTATCATTTCCTGCATGGCACACATATATTGCTTTCTTTACTTGTGCATGTATGGTTTTAGGACATATCACACAAATAGTATGTTTTCTAGCATACAAGCAAGTAAAGCACTGTGAATTTCTGACCACACTGTGTGAAATGCATGCATCAGTTCCTGTTACTCAGCTTCTTCTAAAGTCAATCAGCATCTCCAAGGATCAAGGTCCACTTTTAAGCAATTGAGCAACCTAACTGGCAGGTAGATTAAGGCATGATAATTTGCTTCTTGACTGCAAATAAAGGTACACTGACTCATTTTACTGTGGAATTGTTCTTAACATTAAAAAATAAAATGCAGATATTCTCCAGTAACAGTGTGTTTTTCATGCAGAGCGTAAAGTATTATCTCAACAGCATTTTTGTTCTTCCCCTGTGAAGTATAGCAGTATTACAATCTCCATTTCCAAGAGGAAAAGACCGACAATCTATTTAAGGCCTAGAGAGTGGCCCAGTATCACAGAGGAAAGCTGCAGCAGAACCCACAGCCATAGCCGGTTTCTAAATTCTCCTTCCTGCTCTGCCTTATTAAAAAAAAAAAAAAAAGCCCATCTAAACCTGAAAATTCACAAGGTCGCTTCTGCACACCTATCAGCTGCTGAGCAGGGATACAGGTATATATATGCACATTTGGCTGTCAGTTCCCTTCCAATGAGTAACACACTTCATTAGTAAAAAGCATGCTACATTGTAGGTAAGCACTAATATCCTTCATCACACTTTCTGGCTCTCCCTCTCTGGTAATTATTGCAGTACAGTGTGAGTTGCAGCTGTACTTATCAAAGACTAAGTGTTCAGTGTCAAAACATTCCTCCTGTTCCACTTCATTACTTCATTTTCACTCAATATTTAAAGACTCCACGAAATTTCTCTGGTCCATTCCAAACTTCAACATGCCAGTTTAAAAGCCCTTTACTGTCACCCTGGGGGCTGACCGACCATTTTCGTGAGAAGGAACTGATTTGTCTGTATTTGTGGATAAATAACTATCAGGTCTACCAGGTGTGCAGCAGCTAGAAAAGAAATCTGAGCAGATGAGTGGTCTGCAGACAAACAACAATCAACAGATGTTACAAGCACTTGTTGGCCAGCTGCACATGGCAGGACAATCACCATGCGGTGGGATCAGGTCATGGTACAAGTCTGTGCCTGTCAGCAGCGACTGCAAGCCTTTGGATCCTGCGTTCTGCTGCACACCAAGTTTGTGTCAGCCTCAGGAAGACAACATAACAGCTGCTTTGAGAGGGAAGAATCAGGGTATCAATCTTATGAAGAAAGTTTACATCACTCAACAATCTGTTTGGTGTCAAATAAGGAAGCTGTTACAGGAGATAGTCAATTTTCAGACATGTGTAACCATTAACCAGAGTTTGCATGCAGAAGTACAAGTATGGATCAGGCAGAGGAAATAATATCTAGGTCAATTAAATAGGCTTCCCTAGACTTGTAGGTAACAGACTGTCCCTATCTAGAAACCAAATCATAGTGGTGAAGTAGGAAAAAAACAGTACTCTATTGTAGATAGTAAAATTTAAATTTCATTTGAAAGAGTAGTCCTATCACATTATGCAGTCAATATCAAATTGCCACATTGCTTTGCAACAGCTCTACTTCTACATAAATTTGTTGATACATACTTATTATTGCTGGGTGTATAGGCTTACTCCAATTTTGTGTTCATCATAATAGAAGAGGTATTTGTGATTTACTTCAATTTGAACAGTGGGTTTTTGCCACCGTTTATGATAGGGAATGCTGCATAGTTTCAGTGCGTTCTATTCACCCTGTTATTTTGTAACTCTTGCTGCATCTAAATAATCATAGGGTGATCTGCTACTTTCAACTACAGTGCCCTGCTCCCTATCTACAGGTAGTCCATTGCTATTTGAGGTACAAGTGAGAAAAGAAGCAGCATACCACTGTCCAATGAGAGTTATTTAAACACACACTTAATTTGTAAAGTATCTGAGTTCTTTCATCTTTTGTGGATATCATCACATAATGTATTGAAATAACTTGGGTAGCTCAATACAGTCTGACCGTGGCTGTATATATGTGTAATAATGTTCTTACAGATGCCACAGTGAGCCTGTGTTCCAGTACTTCAAGCTAGGTCACGAAAGTATGTTAAGGATCTCCCCCCTACAACAGACTTCTTGTGAATCCCTCAGAAGTTTTTCCCTGTTTTGCTGGCCAAAGGTGCTTTTTTCCTAAGGGGCGTGGGAAGGCTGCTGAATGTTGCTGGTATGCCCACACAGCCTGGGGCTGCATTCTGCAGAGAAACAGCAGCACTGACAAGGCCGCCACAAGTCTTGTCACACTTCCTGGCATTATTCTTTATTCAACACTTCCTCATCCTTTCTGGAATATCTGAATAACCTTTATTCCCACAGAATGTGTATATCTTGTCCTTGCGCAGACCTACACTGCAATTCTCATAAAAGGTGACTTCCAAGAGAAGTATTTTTAAAACTATAAAAGCTAGAAGTCCAACTGTTGTTACTCAGACCTCTAGAGCTCCAAAATGTAACCAGACTTGGCTATGTCAGTGGCATTATGGAATAGTTACTGGCAAGCTGTTTGCAATATCATAATAATACAGTGATATAATAACATGGAGCTGGAACACCTGAAGAATGAAAGCACTATTGTCAGACCAGCATAAGCTAAGAGTTGTATCAGAAGAACATAAAACTTGATGTGAACACATTCAACAGAAATCTCTAATCAGACTCTATTGTAGAACAAGCACAACATTCTTTTGAAAAAGCATTTGATTTCTTCAATAGAAGAAGAACTTTTTTTTCAATGACATTTTGCTAGGAGAGGACAGGGGAGTAAAGGAAAAAACCCAAAAGAAAACCTTAGTGCAACAAATACCCTCCTGGACAAGATACTTTTAGATAACCATTCCTGTAAATTTTTACTTGAAAGGCACTTTAAGTCAGGGGAAAAAAATCTAACTATCAAACTCCTGTATTATCCTGGCATCACAAAACACAAGACTTTCAGCTCTCAGTACAAGGAATGTTTTACTCTGGTTAGTATGAGGTTAATACCTAGCCAAAGTTTTCTTTCTTTTTTCATTATTACTAGTAAGTCAACAGCAGCTTTTAGTATCTGGCGAGACAAGTTTCAACAAAGCTGCAGTATGATTTTTTCTGTGATTAGTAAATCAAGACTAGAACATATGCCCACACACATCCTCCACAGTCAATTCACAAGAGGGAAGACATTGGCTATCTCTGTTGCAACATTTTTATTCCAAAGATCAAAATCCTTTGAGAAAGAGAGGGCATGGCCTGTGAAGACACTAATAAAGGCTTCTCGATTAACCCCAAAAAAGTAAGAGACTGCTTTACCACAAATCATCCTCTGCAGGGATTTTCCTGGTGTGAAGGCATTGAAGAGGTGGCCACAGCTAGTGAGGTCTCATTAATAGCAACATAGCTGCACTGGCAACACAGTCCTAGAGGTACAACCAGAGGAGGCATTGCAATGTTTTAGGGACTCACGGGTGGACTGTTGGCTTTCTCCAAATACTGAAATTTGTGAAGTTCAAAGATAGAGCTGTCATTTATTGAAAGGGCAGGGCAAATATTCACTTTTCTTAATAGACCTATATTGAGGAAAAATCTCAAGAGGACGCTATTAGAGTTTCAGCTACTGCAACTTTGCTCCTTCCCCAACAGTTAAAATTAAATTGCAGTTTTAATTTTATGAAATAACGGACATATTGACTCATAAAAAAAGTTCAGGCAGCTTAATACTCTTCCTTAGAGTCGTCAATAATATTTACCTTAGAGTGTGTAATAGAGCAGTCCTTCTCTTGCTGTTTACTACTGATGCTCTGCAGATTGCACTTTGTTTGGACATGGGTTCATTCAGACTACTGTATTTATTGACAGTTTCTAATATCAGTAACTCAATTTATATTTGTAATTATACTATTGACCTCTACAGCACAGTGGAAATATGATATGAAAATAAGTTGTACACTGTGTGAAAAGGGACTTTATGTTTCAAACTCCCCTGCTCCACTATTGTTACATGATTATATGTGAATGAACATTTCACAGTCATCTTATTCATGATTTTATAAACTTCTGTCATACACGACTTCAATCATCTCTTTTTATACAGAAGACTCATTGTCCAATTCTTATCTCAAATAGATATCATTATATGTTTCCAAACACTTTGGGCATTCTTTGTACCTTTATATTATGTCTTTTGAGACAGAATCGTCAGAATATCACACAAAAGTCAAGATGTAGCAAGGACATGGATTTAGAGCAGTAGCATAATTATACATCCTGCTTCATATGGTATTCCATTTGTAATTCCTAATTTACTAATTCCCTTCTTGACTGCTACTAACCATTGAGATGATGGCAAACTTACCACAGGAAGACCAAGATCCCAAATGGAACAAGTTAATTCAAAGTCCATTTTTTAATTCAAGCAAGTTGCTTTGTACAGTATGAACCTTTGTCTTGCTATTTTATTTCTCAGTCATCTATATAAAAACTTTTCTTTAGAACCAGCTATAGTTTTGACCTACAAAAAATGTATAGAGGCAATAAAGACTAGCTCCCTCATGCTTACATCCCTTCTTAGATTTTTAAACATGGCAAACAGCATAAATCCCCCTGGGATCAATCTCTGGGAGAAATATGAATTCCTCCTATTTTCTTCAGCCATCTCTTAATCTATAAAGGATCTTCTCTTCATTGCATACCAGTTTAAGTTCTCCAGGGCTCAAAGTAACTTGAAAAATCCAAGGTGATTGTGACAACTGACTCATCTTTTTATCTACAGGTTCGTTGCTTGCTTGAAAGCATTCCAAGAGCCATGTAGTTCTCCCAAGCACCCTATTTCAAACTTTCTCAAATGTGCTCCCCTTTTTTCCTCTGGTACCATGATAAACAACAGTTAAAACTCCATTTGGGGGAGTTCATACATGCCCTCATTCAAATCTCAAGAACAGTGGTAAATCTATATAAAACTCACAATTAAGATAATACTGAATCAACTGATGCTGTACTGAGGAAATAGGATGAACACATACAGAATCTTTATTTCCATGCTATAATTATGCACTTGTGTCTGTTAGAACACATCTAATTGTCAAACCAGAGCTTAAAAAAAGGCAGGCTGCTATCTGTTCCTTATCCCCAATTTTATCAAGCTGTGAACTGAAGCAGCAGCATAAACCCAGAAGTCATGTCTGCCCTTCTGAAGGTTATAAATATTTCCTCCTCCCTTCACCCCTCAAATTATCAGCAGGCTGTAAGTCTCCCTAGGATAAATAATGCCAAATGCATCTACTCTTTTCAAGCAGGCTGCTGGTAGCAGCTGGCTCCTTGTTGCAATTCAACTGGTGGCATGAAAATCCTTTTAGAAAGCAAGAATCCATTAAAATCTCTAGTTTTCTTGGGGTCATGCTCATCTTCCAACAATGGCATCAGTAAAAGGGAGCAATTTTTCAAGCAACAGCAATTTTCTGAATTCTCCATTGTTTCCCATACTGTCATCTACTGTCTTCTCATTTCTTATTTCATGATGACAATCTGGACTACCCCTTGTCCACTTACTTGGTTTTTTTCTCATTCACATAGCAGCTCAGAACAAAAGCACTTCTAAAATATTTTATGACAAGACATATCTCTTTTATGTTAAAGAAGCTGCATGACTAAAGTAAGCCAACACCTAAATATTTGTGTGCCTTGTCTCCACATGCCTTCATTAGAGAGACATAACCTTAGGTGGTATTTATATGAATGCACACTCATGGATATAAAATTCTTGGCAGTTCCATATTATCATACTTACAAACTGTGTAGATGATTATAGTCTCCTGGCTGAGCAATAACCTTCCAATGGATCAACCTCTGTCACCACAAGAGAAAGGGGTCTCAGCACAAGTTGTTAATCTGTACATAAGCAGATAGGGCTCTATGCTTTTTCTAAGACTTGGCAGGTATTTTCCTTGCACCGGAAAGGATGGCACTTAACCACTGAAGTTCCACTATGTTGTTATCTAGTAGTCAACATACTTCTCATTCTGATCAATACTATGCAACATAGCATTTAGTTTAATCCATAACGTTCAGAAACCACATCCAGCAAAGGAATTTGTACTTTATGCAGCACTGCTTCACTTACTTGCAACTTACTGCTTTTCCATGCACTGCATATTTGACCCTTTTAAACTTCATAGCGTTCAAAAATACATTATGCAGAAGGAAAATTCATTATTCAAAGGTATAAAAATATATAAAACTTTATTTTAAAATCTGTAGCTCAGAAATTAGTCTTTAACTGTAGAAAACCTGAAGATTTTTCCACAAAATTGCTAGAGGAAATAAGAGTGTATCTAAGTAGAGAGGATGCTTGTATGTTTGTAAAGAGTAACAAGATTAGTTATGGCAGAGGCAACAGAAAGTACTTTGAAAAGCTTTTCTTTTTTCTTTTACTAGTTGCTTCAAATACTTTATTTTTCTGAAAACTGCAGTTCTAGAACTTCTAAAAAAATAAGACTTCCTTTCTTTAAAGGGAAAATATAACCACCCTGCTTTTCTAAAGCTTTTCAGTTTCAATATTTCATTTGTCGAAATCAAAAAGGGCACGTTTGGCAAGAATGAAATTCTGGCAGTGACAGCACTATGGTTATAGGATTTTGAATCATTAGCTAAGTTTCCCTCTTACTCCTATTCCCCCCCTCCCCCGCCTTTTTCTCTTTATAAAAAGCAGTAACTGGTGTGATTCTTGTTATAAAACTTAGTATCTTGAGTATTTGACTTTTTTCTAGTAATTTCTGTTATTTAGCTTGAACAATGAGGGGACAGTTGGAAACAGAAATAAACAATTTAGTGATATTTAAGCCCTACGCTTGGAGATGCACATTTGCTGACTTTATTACAGGAGTACTTCCAATAATTGTAAAGGAAGCAATCATTGGAATATAATTAGATGTATGAATAAGTTCATGGAAAACTGAGGGCCTAGTAATCTTCTAAATATAGGAATTTTCTCATTTTCTTCTTTAAAACAAAAATGTTCAAAATGAAACCTTCACAGCTCTCAAATAAGGCCTGCAGATGCCTGACAATGCCTGACTTCTGGACAACATGGTCCAAAACACCCCTCTCAGATAAATAGTTTGACATGCTGAATGATGTAGACGCCATCTCAATTCCTGCATAGTGTCCATCATCTTTTGGGTGGCACTCTTATTAACACAGAAAATACTCAGTTGTGTCTCCCTTTCCTCTCCCTTCTCTTTCCCAGAACACAAGAATCTGGTGAGAAAATATGCAAAGCAGGTGCTCAGGCAGCATGTGGACACCTCAGCTAGCACTACGCTACCACTCTGCTGTCACTTTTTCTGGCTCTTGTGTAACTGCCACTTCTGTAACTGCGGGACACAGCCTGTGGCCAGGGTGAGGAGCAGGTAACCAGTAATTAGGATTTTAAAGCATTTTCAGTTGGGACTTCGGTTTATGCTACTATCTTTCTTTTACCCAGCCACATACAGTTATTTACCTTTACTTCCTTAATATCCATTGTTACTCTTTAGACATGAGTGAGGTTCAGAATGACCTCTCCTGAACAGAGCAGAGTGCTGGCCCTTTGATATTTGAACTACACGGGCTCCTTTTGAGAGCAGGAGAGTGCAGGAACCATATATGCTTATCATCTAAGGATGAAAGGGGCCCTGGCTCTCCACTGCCGAGTCGCAACTGCACATACTTACACCTCAGAAACTGCAGTATAAAATTATATCATAACAGCTATTATTCCAAACAGACATTACAGTGAAACCCCCTCAAATGTTAACCTGTTAGTGATGGCCCATTATTTTAGAATTAAAACAGCTGCCTACACTTACCAATTTGATCAGAACCCAGTTCATTCTTCTCCCTCTCTAATTTAACCCTATTGGATTCTGTTATCCAGTATTTATTTGGATTTACAGGAGTACAGTATTTTTGCACTTCCATTTGTCGTCTGCTCTCTCTAGAATAGTGTCTGAATGATTGGTCTTTGGTTTCCACAACTTCATTTGAAGGCCACATTAATGAATTTGAAGACCCTTTAAAAATAATTGTCTTGCCATTATACAAAAAAAAACCCTTCTATTGTGAAAAATGAGTGATCTTGGCTTGTTGTTTCCTTACTTTTCTGTTGTGATCATACAGAAATACTGTGAGCATCCCAAATGCCACTGTAAAATAAGAACTGAATTTTTCAGAAATTACATCTCATCCTCACTTAGTTTCAGGAACATCATTTCACCTGCAGCTAGAATGAGAGCTGTAATAAATAAAACCTTTTTATAATTCTGAGAGGCACAAATAAGAACTAAAGTTTTCATGTGTCATAAAACTGAATTATAAAGTATAAAACAGCACATTATTTTGACTGCTGTGAATAGGGCTTCAATTTTTAAATAAGCAACAAAATAAAGAAACGCACTGAAGCTAATTTCCATTCTGTTTATTCTTAGACTCTTAATAGTTAAACTAAAAGTCACAAATGAAGGTTAAAGAAAACATACCAACAGCCCACCAGGCCATGAACAACTAGCACAGACCACCTTAGATCTTCTCTGTGTAGGTATGCTTGAAAAAGGAACACTCTCCTGGCTTGGTTAAGAAAATTCATTAAATATATTAAGCAGGACAAGTGAAAAATAAAGACACGAATTGGCACTCAGCAGAAAAAGGAGAGGAGAGATGGCATGCAACCATTTCTCCCCTTTGCGCTTCTCAGTCAGCATCCCTTTACAGGCACCACCCCCAATCACAGGCAGTGGTGAGGCTCCCGCACTGTCATTTTCTCCTAACAAACTGAGAAGACAACAAGGTCTTTTCACCCCTCCTATTTACAGTGTTCCCCAGACCCCTTATCCACATGAGCAACCTCTTCCTTGCAGCTGCTCTGCATCCTCCCACACAAACCCCCCTACCCAAAGGGGTCACCAGCTCTTGCTTTTCCTCTCTTTTACTACTGTAATTACTGGGAATTTTCACTTCTTTCACTAGTGTAATTGAAGATTTCTTCCTTTGTCTGTGCCTCTCTGGGGTGGCAGACAGGCTCCTGAAGACATCTCTTGCCCCTGAGTGAGCTGAATCCAGGAGAAAAGTAGGGACTGACTCCACAAGTACAAAAGTCCCCTGAATAATTGTGCTTCTCAGGCAGCATGAAATTTCTCTCAGCACTCACCCCACCATCAGCACATAGAAATAGCATGTCTGACCTTCTCTACCTTTGGGTCATGGTGCCCAATGCTTGCCTTTCCTCCCAAACAAGAGCAATGCATATGAAAAAAACACCTGCTGCTCTGTTCCAGTGCCTGCAGAAGACTTTGGGGCTGTCAGCACCATGGCTGTTCATCACGTACCCCGAAGTACTGGAAGGCAGGAGGAGAGCAGTGGCACAGAAACCAGTTCGAATGCTGACTTCATGGTTAGGGCTGGGGACAGGAGATGAAGGAAAAGGAGAGCAGCACAGACAAGACTGAGCAGCCTTGATGTCTGAAAAATGAAAGGCAAGTAAGAGTTGCTATTTCTCAATTTTCATCCTCATTGCTTGGTGCCCTGTTTGTAGCTAAGAGGTGCCAGCAGTCTCTCTGAGCAGAGAAACTGCTTCTTTCTATCTCCCCAGCTACACCAGCTAGGGAGGGGGAACCCGCAGGAATTGGGTGCTCCAGCCAGGACCCCACAGTTGCCGCACTGACAGCTGGTAAAAGCATGCAGGCAATGCCTGCTGACCCTGGGCTGTGCTGTGGAACTGCGCTGCACTATTAGATAGCTATTAATAAATACAGGAGGGAAACCAAATGCCTCTGCTTTGACTTCTTTAAAAGGCCAAACTCAGCCTTTGAATTGGTCTATTTCTAGCCATCCATCCAATCACTAATTCCAGCACAGGAGCTACCCCATCCAGGCATACAATTCCCGCTGACTTAGCAAGGTCCATGTTACAGCCGCATCAAGATGAGAATTAGGCAGTATGAGGATTTGACAAAGTGAATTTTCTTGCTGTTCAAGCCATCCTGTTATATATAAAGGAAATTGCACTTGCACAGCAGTACCTCACCCTCTAACTCCTTATGTTTTTGCATCTCTGTCCTCCAGTCCTACTCAATAAATACAACTTCATATTTGATATTCTGATCCCTTCTTCCTGCATTAGAGAAGTCCCTGACCTGTTGACTTACAAAAGCCTCCTCCCTAAGTTTGCGGAGACCATCTCTGAGGCCAGGAAGGGTTTGCATTAATATAGCAGTCTGACCGTGAGAACAGCACATAATCATAATCATCACACTACATATGCACTAAACATGCATCGAAGGTAAGGGTACTTGCAAACCAACAGACAAACAACCAAACCCCTCAACTTAATAATGATTCAGAGGAAAACTGTTTCTAAAACAGAACAAGAACATTCTAAAAACATTTCCCTTTTTCTGAAGCATAAGTGGAGTTTCAAGTCTCCTCATGAAACTGCAATAAATACTCTTCATTATTTTGCCACTTTATTAGCTATTTTGGTGACTGAATTACATTGAGTACTCCATATATAACGTTCTTGGTAGCATATATTAATTTTATAAAACTCCAATATTGTCCATTGTCACACGGAGGTTATCTCTTGCAAATGAAACACAACAGTATTACTGGGATGTAGAAGAATCATCATTCTGCCTGATGCAAGAGAAACTTGTAAAAAGCTTTAGAGGGAGAATAATCAGTCTTTGTAACAGCTTCCCTCTTTAGAGTTTTGGAGTTGGCTTGTTTCCTTTCAAGTGCCGAAAAACTTTAGAGGGGAAGCAGTTGTTTCCTGCATACCGAAATGCTTTGTCATTTACCCAAAAAAACTGCCTGAAACAGTTGCTAACATTTGTTTTCCCCACCTTTCCAAATAAATGTGTAAATATGTAAAAAAAGTTGGTCTGTCTTCTCCATCCTCTCATTCACCTTTGACACTGATCAATCCACTTTCAGCAGCCAGTGCTCCCCTGGGCAGCAAAAGAGGACATGTTTTCAATTCCAATTCCCATTCCAGCTGCAAAGTCTCTCCTTCCTCGCCCTACTGCATTTAGCAGATTATGGGTGCTTCTGGGAGAGATGAATAGCCTTTTTAAAGAAGAGGCATGGGACACAAGGACAAAAATGCCACTGGCAGGAAGCTGGTCATGTAGGAACTATGTCACACAATCTCCAACATGGTATCAAGGAGTGATGCAATGAGGACATTCAAGAAATTGCTCAGCAAAGTGGGTCAGTTGATCTCTTCTTAGAAATCATTGATGTCCCTGAGTAGTGCATTAGCAAGTATGACTGGGTTTTGTAGACATCCAGAACACAATGGAAAACATCAGGGAAAGTTTTTCTTAACTCCAAAGAGCACCTTAAAGACAACCTGCCCTCACAGATGTGGGAGAGACTGCCTCTCCCCATGGCAGCCCCACACTTTACCGCATCCTTTTTCCTTTCACTACTGGTTTTCACTGTTGATACTAGGTGTGTTCACTCACTTACCTTTGCTAGCACTCTATGGGACAAAGCAGATACAGCTCTTGGAGTTTCATGGAAAATCCTGAAGAAAATGCAGCAGAAATAACCAAGTACCTACTGATGTCATGATATAACATGAAGCCCCCAGACACCATACTTCCACAGACCTGAGATATCGTATAAAGTATTCTGGGTTTTATTCCTCTGCTTTTTCTCTATAGTCTCATTGTATGCAATGCTTAGCCAGCTGCACCCAGCCCTCACCCTAAATAATATAAAATTAGAGCCACAGCATCCAATCAGCAGGCAGCTGCCAGGCCACACAAGCATGCAAACTTCTTGGCAGATTTTGGATTCTAGCTTGCAGCTTTACGAGCACAGAAAGGAATTAAAACAATTCTGTAAATTGAGATTTTCCAACAACTACCGGGAACTGCTGGCTGGCATCTTGGGACAAAGCAGCATTTTTTGCAGTGGCCACATACAGCACCGTTATAGAACCTCGGGTGACTCCTGCACATTAATGCTGATAATGAGCTTGTGGCAGTGCAGATGATCACACATGGATGAGCATTCAATTACTCACCCTGTGGTTAACACGCAGTGAAAGCAAAGACCACAGCCATGCAGGCCTCCACAACTTTCATTTCATAAAGCGCCATTAAATCTCCATCAAATAATGACAGCTTTGTCCCAAGGGCTAGGGCTGAGCAGAGGGTGACCCATCTTGTTTTGCAGAGCCATCAGAAAACCAGCTCAGGCCCTCACCCACTGATATGGGGGCACCACCAACTACCCCAGGCAGGACCTGAAGTGCTGACTTCAAGATAAAAATATTCCAACTTCATTCCCTGCCTCAAATATCCTCCCAGCCTTACAGACTAGATGCAGGTTTGTAGCTCAGCAGTCTCAGAAATAAAGAGATCTCCCTTGAAGTCCTGAAATATATTTTTTTTATTTCTTTCTTTAAGATCTAGTTTGAGGAATTGACCTTTCTATCACACAGATGTGAAACATTAAGTGTAGTTGATGTGGAAAAATTTTGTAATGAAACAAAATTATTTCTATTACTCTTGCCACAACGTGTGAAGCTTTATTTAAAAATCAGTTCAGTGAGACTCATTATGGTAAACATATCATCAGCAACAGCTTTGCTTCCTTGTGAAGATGGGTCCTCAGAAAAAAAAAAATGTTATTTTCAAGGACCTTATGTGCCTAAATAAGCAGATATGTTCTTTGGAGATTTTCTTTGGGATTGAAACAGGGAAAGAGCTTAATTACATTGAAAACAAGGTAACCTTAAAATCAAAGTTAGATGCTCAAACAATCAGGCACATTGTAAAATGTACCTTTTTTATCTGTCTGCATATTTAAGCACATGTATATATTGAAGATATAGCATCCCTGCAGTGTTACTGTACTCCAGAGCTACAGGGGAACAAGTGTGGATGGAGACTTACTTACACTTTGGCTCTCTAGGGCACCATCTACATGGGAAGATTTTCTAGTAATATGCACCCAATACAGTGACACAAAAATCTGCTTTATTCTCCTTTCACTGAACCCTCTCTCCAGATGACATAAGCTAATTTGGTCCTTCTGAAGCTGAGATATAAGTGCTCTCTTGCATGCTCATGTTATGATAAAAAGAAAGCTTGGACAATGATTTAGAAAGGATGTGAACCATCTGACTTGGGTGCTGCCAAGCAGAACCTGCCCACGAGTTTCTAAATTTTTAAACTTTATTTTAAAGAGAAAAATGAGCACTGTAACATCAGTTATCATTGGAGAGTAACATAGTTGCTATGTCCAGGTTTAGACATCAGTAACGTAGACAATAAACACAGAACACAACAACATTTCTAGAGAGCAACTACACTGAACTCCAGTTCTCTAACTGAATCTAGGTCCTGGTTTTGAAGATATAAAGGTGCCTGTCCTCCAGCTTGAAGCAGGATCCCATTTTTTTTTATGATGGAAACAGTGTTGTGGCTACTATCATTAATAAACAAGAAAAATTTAAATAAGAAGAAAAAACAAAAAAAAATTCAGCTATGCAGTTAAAATCTAAGTTCCTCAGGTTTTGCTGATTTTCTGACTGGCACCATCCTCACATTTGCAATGTCATATAGAAAACCAAAAACAAATGTAAGGAGGAGTCACGCATGACAATCTAAACTAGAATCAGCAGATTCCACCACACACACCCCCCCGCTGCCTGCCCCGATTCAGCATGAAAAGAAGAAAAATAATTAGGCATTTGCATAAATATATTTTGTATTTGCTGATTAATTTTTCACAGTTTTGCAGATACTTTAAAGTAATAATATTTTCACAATGGCTGTACAACAAATTTACGCCTAAACAGATAAAAAAACCCTACATGCCTGCAAAGGACCCAGCAGCAACCATTCAGGGAATGGATTCCTTGGAACTGAGCATTCATAATCCAGTGCCTACTGTGCATTCACTCCCTTCAATGACTATGGTAATTAGGTTGTCTCATGTTATTGTGACCTACAATCTATCTATGGGGACACTCCAGGGGAGCTCTGGGTCCTAAATCTACTAATTTCACATTTAGAAAGACTCAGGCATTACAACAATGCTGAATTGATATGCAGAACATTCAGATAATTTTAAACACTTGAGTCATTGTCCTCACATGTAA
Source organism: Acanthornis magna (assembly GCA_036785705.1). Taxonomy (NCBI): domain Eukaryota; kingdom Metazoa; phylum Chordata; class Aves; order Passeriformes; family Acanthizidae; genus Acanthornis; species Acanthornis magna. The sequence continues at coordinate 13,711,237 of JAWUZG010000012.1, forward strand.
AAAGATCAGGGCTTTCTTCAAGCACACATTGTGCAAATTCATTGGGTGTGTCACATCACACTGAAAGGATGTTTGCTGAAATACAACCGGGCCATGGAAGTGGTAGTTGATTAAGTGGAAAATAAGGAGCCTTGGGCACAATGACCTTTATAAATGCTGCACAAAATTTAAGCTGAGATTTACAACAAACTTTTATGGTCAGTTTTTTTCCATGCTGACAGAAAATAACATAATAAACCACCATATATGGTTAGTTCCTTGCATAAGGTACAACCATCTCAGAAATTTTGCTCAGTTATCTATCTTCTGGCTTAGCAATACGTATTACTTGATCCAATCCTAACAAACAGGTCAGACAAAGCTGCAGTCTAGTAATGCCATCACGTTAAATAGCTCCTTGGTGCCTTAGTATTTGCAGTCCTAGATGATTAATGGCATGGGTCTCACTCTACTCATACATTACAGACAAATGGGTAATCATACAGAAATTCTGCAAACAAGTTTCCAGTTTAGGCCAGAGCATCGACCCAGATCAGGCAAACAACCTAGAAACTGGATCTGTATGAGAGTTTTGGGGATCTTCTTACCACCTCCTTTACTCAAATCTAACCCAACTGCCAGACAGGTCATGACAAGCAAATATTCTCTACAAATTTCTGGACATTGGCAGATGAGCCCTGAGTGTCTTGCAGCAGCTGCTCTTTTAGGACATTGCTAACCCCACCTTCCCAGCCCTTCACCAGCAGCTTAAGCAAGTGCAGGAATCTGGGAATGAGAGAAGGGAGGCAGAAATACATATTTCCCTTTGACCCTGACAGAGAACGGAAAGAAAGAGGAGGGCTGACACCTTAGAGGGAGAAATGTCAAACTGCCTCATAAGATTTGACAGGTCTTCCAGAGCCCTTATTAATGCAATAAATTCATTTTTGGGAGGGTCAAAAAATTTAAATCAGTTATACAGTGAATGCTTAAAATTACACTCTATGAGTTAGATTGAATACAAAGTATGTACAGGTTCTCCACTGAGAAAACTGAATGTATTTATCTTTTTTAATTGAATCTAACCATATAAAATGATCCTGGTAAGTAGATTAGAAATCTTATGTACTGGGCCCCCATGTGGTTTGCCTTTAATATTTGTGCATTCAATTACTGTTTTTGAAAAGCAGGAATTATTCATTGCGATCCTAATGCTATATTTATTCAGGATTTAGGCCTATTTTAAGATTAGGCCTGACTTAATTGTACCAAACTATCAGCAGTGTTGGAGTCAGACTACTGTAACTCATTATCACTTATCTGCCTGATACCTGCATTCTACAAATCTATGAAGAAGAAAAAGAGAATACTTCCTCTTGCTACTGCTGGAATAAAATTAGAGGATGTCTGGGAAGTCTGAAAAGCAGTTTTATCCAGGTGCTCCAGTAAAATACTTATTTTTGGATGAAAAAAGTTGAAACACGAAAACAGTTCTAATAAAAATAAGTACAACAGAGGTAATTTACATCTCCCTATAAAGCTCACAGGATAAAATTTAGCCAGAAGGCATTGCAAGAATCCACATTATGGACTAGGAGCTCACATCAATTGCTGCATGCAATATGCATTAGGAAGAGGTCAGATGGGAATAGTCAGTCATTCCCATTTTTCCTTGCAAGAAATTCACTGACATCTCTGCTAGATCTGCAGAAGGATAGTGCTTGAGGCACCTCAGCAGACATGAACCAGACATTGCCCAGACCAAGGGTAGAGAACAGCCCTCTGCTCTCAGCACACACCACCATCCTTCACTTCATCTGCAGTTCCTTCACAACAGCAATGCTCCTCTCAGCTTATGCAAGACAAGGAGGCAACTCTAAAGGACTAAAGGAAATGGAGTCAAAAGACCTTCAGATTTCCGTTATGCTGACACTATTTCTGCATTTATACCTTAAATATCACTGCAAATTGCAACTACATGCTTTCTTTATAAATCACCTGTTATCAAATTTTCTTTGTTTAACCATTAGCTATGTAAGCATATGTATGGACATCTATTTACATTATTTCTAGCCTGTCTCTTCCTCACTCACATTGCAATTCCTAGAGAGATTCCCACCACGGTTTTTAGAAAAGCCTTCTTAAGCATCATGTTAAAGATCCTGCAGAAATCCTAGCCTTAACTCTGTTTTAGGTGAAAAGTACTGCAGAAGTTCAGCACTGTCACGTGTGGTTCCAACTCTGGAGATTTACAGATTATATTAATTGTCTAATGAAGATTAAATATTACCTTAATTTGTAGGAAGAAATTAAAGAACAAGAAAAGTAGTTGCCAGGATAGGAAAAAATGCAATTCCTAGGAAAACATTTGCTTTCATCAGTCAGCAAAATAATGCTGTAAATCTGCACTATATTTGTCATGGAAAAAAAAAGTAAAAAGATAGTTCCCAAGAGTCTGGTTGTGTTTCCTACATGTGCAAAAGGATAATTGCTTGCAAAATAAGTGTTTTGCATAGATAAGAGCAGGAAATTAACAATAGTCACCACAGTTTTCAATGCAAGACAATATAAGCTTTCATAATAAAGAATAAAAGCCTTAGTCATTAAAAAAAGGCATCTATAAATATATAGCTATAGGCATTCTGGTCTTCTCTATCGGAGGTGAGTAATGAAGCAAGATAGCTAGGTGCAGAGCTTATTTGTAACAGCTACACTACTATTATGCATCAATTTACATCAATTTCAGAAAACACCACACTCCAAGCTTCCAATTTAGACTGACTTTTTCATTATATTTTTTCCTGAGTAGCTGCATAGTGTACTTGCACTTAAGTTCTATAAAAGAAACAAACAGGCATTCTTTAATTTACAGCATACAGACAGCACTATGCAGAGTGCCTTCGAAATAAGAAGGCACATCATATATCCTTTTGTCCCCTAATATACAATGTCAAGAAATGTCTCTGTTTAATTACAGCAACGTGGCATTTTCAGCAAATGTTTGTAATATAGGAGATGTAAATGGCATTTTCAGCAAATGTTTGTAATATAGGAGATGTAAATGTTTCCATTATTATTTGGTTAGAAAAAATAAATAAAATTACTTGGAGGTGTTCATTTCTACCTAACACAGAAAAGATTATGCCAAAGAGTCCAGAAACTCCATTACAAGGTGGCTGTTATCAAAAAAGAAGTATTCTAAAAATGTAGAGGCCTCAAATGGTTTGTTTTGATTTTGAAATAGACAATCTGTCTGAAATTCTAGTCAGAGTCTGAAGTGGGAACTTTGCCTTTGGGATATATCTTATATGCAAAATAAATGCTTAGTGTGGGATAGCTCTGTAAGGTATACATGAGTCATTTTTAACCACAGTATTTCCCAGATAAACACAACTGCTATGTTTATAATGAAAATTCAGTTACGTAGATAGTTAGTTCATAAAACATCTGACAGAATGGAAAAGGTATTTGACAAGTCCTAACCGGTATTTTTTCTTTCATCTTTCATGTGCTTTTGGTTGTGAAAGCAAAAGCAATGAAAAGTACATGCAGAAAGAAGAATCTGATTGGAAACAAATTCAATTCCCCAAAATGCTGGGTTGCAGTTGCAGGGATCAGTAAGGAAAAGTAGGTAGAAAAAGCCTGGTTACTCCAATGATCAAACCACCATGTAGCTAAGACTGGGCCCAGTGGTGCTTACTTTCATACAAATTACCCACTAATCACTCTCTTGTTTGACACAACAGAGAGTCAAATCACACAGATGTTCATTTCCTGGTGTTTCTCATATATTGCCATTACCTAATTATTCATTCACTTCATTCAGTGAGGCTCTAGGAGTTGGAGCAAATCACTCCTGATCCCCTAAGCTTTTTTTCAGAATCTAGCTCATGTTTCCCTCTTTACATACCCTTGTATGTAAACAGTATCACAGGTCTCAGAGAACAATATCTTGCACAAAAGCAGTCACCATCTGGGTCTCTCTGGACTCAAATGGAGCACTAAAGCAGAAATGAGGAAGAGAAACACAAATTTGAATGTGCTCCTATAGTTGCTAAACTTAGAAATGAACTGGATTTTTAAGGATAATTTTGAAGGAAAAGTGGGCAGCTAACATGTCAAGACAAAGAATGGAGTTGCTGCTAATGACCCAGACCATCTTCTACTGCTTAGTAAGATAATTATATTAAAGAAAACCAGAGCAGAGGAAATTAGAAAGCATGTTGATGCTTCTATTCCTTCCAAATCAAAACAGTAGCCAGCCTGATGCAGGAAAGCCCCTTCAGGTTACATATGCTGAGAGAGCTATTGTACAAAGCTTTGGCAAAGCCAAAGAAACAGGCTAAGTATATTTGGGTTTTAATAGCTGAAGGCTATCCCTACTGTGGCTGTGCCCTCATGCATTACATGTGCTCTGTAACACAGAAACCCACCTTTCATGTCAGACCCCAAAAGAATATTACAGCTTTTAAAGTGCCGTTGAAGAACAGAAATTATATGCTGGAGCCAAACGTGTTTGATAATATTGGAATGGGTAATAAAACTCTTCTGCAATCTTTTGGATGAGCTTTCAAGAAGTGTTTTGCAAGGAGTTATTTTCTGAATTTGTATCACAAAGCTACCGGTTAGTAGTCATGGTTTCTAGTAAAAAGCTATTTGCAAGTTACTATTCCCAAAACATGACTACTGGAGCTTTATAAGAATTATGTCAACTCTGCTGAAATAGCCGTGGGCTCACAAGCACGCCTAGCAGCTCCTGGCAGCTGACACAGCCACTGCTAAACACGCACCCTCCTGCAGGGGGATAGCGGGGCTCCTGAAAAGCTGGATAGTGTAACATGTACAGACAGCGCATGCCTGCTGGTCCCTGCTTGTATCCCATTCTTGTGGTGTGAGCATGAAACCACCCTTCTGACAGAAAAAAACCCCATGATATTCTTTTGCTAAAGTCTGGTATAAAAGATGGAAAATAATCTAGAAAAGCCATTAATTTTAAATTAGAAAATATTTAAATTAGAAAAGCATAACCCTTTTGGGATGGAGGAAAAACAAGTGGCCTTTTCAGCACCAGCTTAATGGCATGATCCCAACCTACTAATCCCATTTTTTTACTGTACTCAAGAAAACCTACATCCTGATGACATAAGTATCCTGAAGACCCACACTCTACAGTATGCAGTGACCTGGTGAGAGATCCTTATGCATTCAAGGCTATGCCTGCCTGCCACAGCTAATACAATATCATGGCAAATAATTTAATTACACAAAGATCAGAAATATCTGAACATAGCACTAGCACAGCAGCACTGTGCTGAACTCACAAATTGATGGATATATAAAATGCAACAGGAACATCTCAATTTCTTGACACAAGTGGAAAAGCAGAGAACAGCATTTCAGCTGCTGTAAGTTGCCTTCAGTAGCAGCAAGCCAGCTGGAACACCATCCACACTTCCCTCGGGTTTGCCACAGCATGAGATTCCCTCCTGCCCCTCCTCAGATTTGCTGGACTATCCAACTCCTCCATGCACTCAAGTGACCTCAGTGCAGCCTTGTGAGCAAGCTGTGCAGAATTCTTAAGTTACAAAATCCACGTCCAAGTTTGCCAAAACCCAAAACCAGTGACCTACATTTAAGAGTAATTAAAGCATTAAAAAAAAAAAAAAAAAGCTGTGGTACAGGTTTGATTATTGTAAGAGGTTGATTCTTACAGGTGTTTTGCTTTAAGGTGCTAGTGAGACAGCACTTCAGCAAACAGCTATCAAACAACTATTCCCCAAATCATCTTCTGCTGAAACACTTCTGTCCCAGTTGCTTAGTGCAATGCTGCTTTCTTCCCTTCCCCCAGTCCCACAATCCTTCCTCAACTCATGAGGGCTCTATTTGCAATGCTACACAAAAGGATTAGTTGTTTCAACTTTTCTGTTTTCCTATTTCCAAACAGCTTCAGTCATGTCTCTTTTGAGTGACCTCAACAACATTTTACTCAATGCTCTAAGCCACCTTTTTTGTGGGGTTTTTTCTGGTTGGTATTTTGGGGGGGGGGGGGAGGGGGCAGGGGGGGAAGGAAGTAACCAAGCAATTTGGCTTGACACCAGCACAAAATCAAACCAAATAGTAAAAGTATACATTACTTTTAAATGCTGCTCATGTAGTCCTGCATCTCTGAACCAAACAAGCATTTTCTGCACTTTAACCTCTAGATACAGCACCACAATAAAACATGCATTAAGTGAGCTAGAAAACAACAGGTTTTAACACCATTACTCTTCTCCTAGGTTTACCACTGCCTGTGATCTCAGACAAACCATTCAGCTTGTACTTCAGCCTTCTTAACTGTAAAATAGGTGCAATGCATGCTAAAGGATCCCAGGATATTTTAAAAGTTTTGAAAGTGAAAGAGACTTTGAAAAGACTGGCTTAATACCAACTACTGTTTACATAGAATACAGACCACACTGCTAAGGGAAAAAATATCATGACTGCATAATTATGTTTAGAACAGTGGCTTCTGTATATGTGCTAGAGCAATTTCAAAGGAAATATCATATTTTTAAAATATACATGCTACTACCATACTTAATAGAAAGTAATCTTAAGTCTTTTGGTGCCGTGAGCCTTTGGAGCCTTTGCATAAAGGCATTTGGTTTTGTACTAGGCTATAATCACTCTGAAAGAGCTGTCAGGATTTATCACATCAAAAATCCATGCCCTAAAAAAAAGGAGTGGTTGCCCAAAAGACATTTTGGTATTTTAGAGACATTAGAATCTATTTCATTAAAAACATATATTTGTGCTCTTGGTCTTTGTGGCTAAGCATGATCATATTGAAGTATTGCCCATTCTCTCCGAGAGGCTTTTGTTATGGCACTTCAAGAGCAGATCCTCAATCAACGGTAAGTGTTCAGAAGCAGCCAAATTAGAGAGGTTCAGGTGCCAGGAGCCCTGTCAAACCCCAAAGCCACTGTGACATCCAGCACTGTGAGGATTTACTCACAGCACATCAATGTCTAGTTGAATATTTTGTACACAACCTGATTCAGTAGCAAGTTGAAAACATCAAATCACACGGTGTCCCAGGCTTGGAAGAACTGTTAACAGATGACAGGGTTTTCCAATGTGAGGTTGTCAGAGATAGCAGCAAAAGACATCTGAGAAGTGTTCACTGGCCCATGCAGTTCCCAGGGCTGAGGCCACATGCAAAGGTGTTTGCATCCAAGGAACAAGCATAGCTTAGTAACTCCTCTTTGTGAACATTTATCGGGACAAGACCTTTCTCAATGACACTCCAGTATGTGGTTTGAAATCTACACAGCCCTAGTTTAAAAAATAATAAAGATATATCCTTTAATATGCTATACGTGATTTCTTTTAGATGCCAAGAAACATAGGATCCTGAGTGATAAACAATTTTCATGAGGAATAATTAAACCATCCTTTACTGAAAACTTGTGTTATTGGTTGTTTGGGTTTTTTTAATAAAAAGCCAGCTTCTGTTTTACAAAAGGCTTTAGGCTCAACAGTTTTTCAGTAGGAAATTATACTAACAGAGGAAAAACTCAAAACAACCCACCCAATAGTCATACAGAAGAGCAAGATTTCTGCACTCTGAACTATACAAGAATTACTAGATATAACATCATTATATGAGTTGTATATAGAGCTGTGATCTTACTAATTGCATCAATAGCAAAGACTGTCAACACACTGCTTCAATATATTTCAAAACCGTTGAAGTCTGTCTAAAGCATGGATGGATTTCCGGGGGAGCAAAGGAAAAGAAATCACACATTTCCACTGAAATGTTTCAAGTTAAGGGCACCGTACATTTTTCTAAGCTATCTTAGACTACAGGACTCTGTGGTATTGAACCCAGGGAAAATCCATGCTGTCATGTTACATTATGGGTTTTCTATCCTGTTGTGTATGTTGGCATTTACCATTAGCAAGAATTCACAGTGACATCAAACCAAGACCAGAGCTTTGTTACAAAGAAGATGCATTGCTGTGAGAAACAAAAGGTGTTCTGTTGAGTGCAGATCTTCCATGACACGCATGGCAGATCATAATATCAGAAGTGAGAAAGAGAAAGAGATAGTCAAGCACTGGTCTTTCCTTGGGGTAGTGTCAAACAAGATGCAACATATTAATCCCCTGAAAGTCAAGTGAGATTTTTAGCATTGATTTCAAAGAAAAAAAAAAAAAAAAAGAAAGAAAGAAAAAAAAAAAAAAAAAAAAAAAAAAGAAAAAATGTTATATATATATATATAACCAATCCCTACTATATAAAAGGCTGGTTTATACCACTCTAGAAGTGTACACTTCATATTCTTTTACAATGTCACAATCCTGAAACAGTGCCAAACCAGAAGAGCCGGACACAAGACAATGTATTTTTCCAGAGGTATTAATTTTGATAAAAATAATATCTCCTACTCTCCTGCATTAAAAGATTTTGGCTATGCAGTTTTCAGAGTAAACTTCCATTTCTTTTTATGTTAACATTCTTTTCCTTTAGAGCTAGCTGTGCATTTTCCTTTCTTTCAGCTATCAATGGGTTGTCCCAAGGTTAACTGCCAGTTTTGGACCATCAGCAGTCCATTGAAATGAAGGAGCTCCTTGCAGAATACAAATGAAATCCATAGATGGTAAACATACACCAATCAGATGAAGTTGAATCTGGGCATACTACACATATCGATGCTTTGGCAGCACTGCTGCCATGTATTTATGTTTTGCTCAAAACATTTTTTTCAAGTTTATTTTAAAACGAATAGCCTTTTTGGTACAACACCTGCTTCTCTAAAGCACTAAGGCCAGCTAAAGAAACACCTTGCAAGGTGGCTTGAAGAAGGGTGAAGTAGGACACCACAGTCTACTATTTATCTTACTACTCAAAAACTACAGGAGGGTTTGTAGCCACATATGAGCTTTGGGACAATTTGCAATTATCTGCATTCTCAGATAACAACAGCAAGAACAGTAAAAACAGTCCTCCAAAGTCTGAGTGAGTTAAGAAAACTTTTTTCAAGGTCGTGCTGCTTTCCCCCTGCCCCTGCCAGTCTTTGGAGAAAAAAAAAAATAAGAAAGGGATGTGGATGTGTAGGAAAGAGTTTCAAAAGAACTTAAATTCAAATTTCAGTTCAAAGATTTGGATCACTGCCTATCACTCTTTCAACTGTTCTTTGATTTAAAATCCTCAAATATTTTAAAATCAGTCCACTTAGCCACTTATCTCTCCTGAAAAGATGTGAGTAACTTGTTCCACAGTTTGTGAAACAGACTGAGCTGTAAGCAAAGTGCTGCACATCCTGCTATTTATCTCAAGGTTATGCTGAGCGTCACCATCAAACAAATTATTTGGCACATGTTTAGTTGAATATTATTCCCCAGTGTGGTAGGGAGAGTTTACTAACAGCATTAGAGGAGCAGAGCAAAGAAGCCTTAACAGAAGCACTGTCCGCCAGTTGATGAAATCTGAATTTTCCCCTACAACAACAATTAATGACACTACATTTTCAATAAAATTGACAAAATGCCTCCATAGAGGTCCATAGAGGACCAGATCCAGGATGATCATTTCTGGGGTTTGTTTGCCTCTCTCTACCCATGCCTTTATTCCTGCATTTGAATGGGAGAGTAGATGGGAATGGTGAGAAAAAATGTTACTGTTTTCCCACTTGGCTTGGTTTCCAGCTTCAGAAGAAAAACTGCCAGCTTTCTGATGTTCATGCAAACATTAAAATATACCTATATAACATGAATGAGATTTCAAGCAACAAAACACACGCAAAATGCAACTTCAGAGAAAGAAATTGAGTATTTGTATCCAAAGCAAGTCCTGGCCCTGCTAAACCAAAAAGCAGCTGGTGAAGTGATTTACGGGTATATGCAAGTTGCAGCTTGATAATGAGCCATGCTGGAGGATGACTCAGCTAGCAGTGAGTTATTTGAGCTGGAAAAGAGAAAGCTGACATATAGATAAAGTTATTTATCAGAAAAGGCTGGCTAGTTGGTGATTTTGTCCTTGATTGTCCCTGGCAATCTGCTGATCATGAATTTTAAAGTATTCTCAAGACAAAATATTTCAGCAAACAAGAATAGACTTTGAAGGCAGTTTTCACCTATTAAAAGAAAGAAGGGGGGGGGGGGGAAACCAATCCAAAACAAACAACCAAACCAAAAAACCCAAGAACAAAACCAGGGAATTTACCAAGTTCTAAGAAAGAAAGACGAATTACACAAAAGAAAGCAAAGTCTTTAGGAAGGTGATTAAAATTTTTCTTAATACCTTTTATTTTCCATGGGTTTATTTTTAACCTCATTTTAAAGTGTGCTTTTGAAGCCAATAGCATAAACATATGGTGGTAATAATAGGACTTTCTCCAGTTGGCGTCAGACAGCACTATGAATGCAGCTTTACTGTTGGGTGATTTTGTTCTCCCCAACTATTCACAATGTGCCTGCTAATATGCTTAATGGTGCGCACTGAATGTGCACACTCCCACTTCCCTGGGCTCAGCTGGCAGCCCATCATCTTCTCAAACTACTTTCCCCACTGCCATATTACCAAAAAAATGCTTCTGTGCACTTCCAGTGAGAGGTCAGAAAGTGAACTCAGAATACAACACCTTAAGCAGCAGTTTCAGTTCATTATTTCCTTACCTGCCTGTCCTAACTCAGAGCATGCAGGAGTACTGGGTGTGTACAGAGGCACAACACAAAAAGCACGATACAGGCTTGAGCCCAACTGAAGCTGTTTATACAAGTGCATTTTAAGACTTGCCAGTCACTTGAAATAGATCATCTGTTAGTAAATCCGCTGACATCCAGGACCAGTCACATTTTCAGGTGTGAATTTCAGGTAAGTGATAGTTAAGCAGAGTGTCCTGATGAACTATCTCAGCTATTCAACAAGCATGCTGGGCACATTGCTATCACATGAAGTTTAGTCTATTAGTCTCACAGGGTAATTTAAAGGAAGTTTGGATCAGAAAATAGGTAAGGTCCACAGGCACATGGCTATCACATGAAGTTTAGTCTATTAGTCTCATAGGCTAATTGAAAGGAAGTTCAGCTCAGAAAATAGGTAAGGTCCACAGGTTTGCTTCATGACTCAGATTGCAAGCACAGAAAAAAACCCAAGAAGCAAGTCATAACAGCAGACCGACCTTAGCCCTGAGAAAGCTCAAGAGTGCTGAGGATACTGAACTAGAGAACTGAATGAGAATACTCCCGGCTATCGTTTCTTGTAATAATCGGAGACAAAATACTTTGCAAATGTTTCAGGCTCCATGCTGTATGTCCCCAGAGGGCTTCAGGGTAAAGCACAACTTCTGAAAGGTGAAAGGCACAAGGAGGCAAGAACCTAGGGGGAAAGCGTTGGGCAGTTACGCAACATGCAGCCAGACCATGAAGATCCACTCCCTTACGCAGTGATGAAGCAGCACAGGATTCAGAAATCTCCTTTGAAAGGTACTAATCAAACATAGGAAAACAAGCAAGAGCAGCCTTGGAAAGTCTAGGAGTACAGGACAGCCCCAGCAATGCACTGGTCTGGCACACATCTCTCAAGACATACTTTATGATGGCGGCAATCAAAAAAAAAGCTTCTTAAATGTACAGGTTTTTTTGCTAACCTTGTGATTTGAAATCCTGAGTCACACACTCCAAATGCCAGGAATTCACAGTGTTTTATGTATAGGCAACTAAACAGACACATAAATTTTGCAGGACTTCTATATTTTCTAGATGTGAATGGTATAAACATCTAAAATAATTACAAAGGACCTGAGCTACAGTCTAATTTTCACAAGCATGTAAAAAAAACCCCAACTAAATCCAATTTGCTTAATGTTACTTACCACCATATAATTTCATTTATGCAACACTGATTCATCACTGAGTTGTTAATTTTTTATGAAGATCAAAGGAAAAAAGAGACTGCAGTATTATTACCAAAAGAACTACGTGCCTCCCTGAAAAAATCTATCATTAAGCATCATCCTACAGAATAAGTGATTTTTATTTTCTTGTTTTCATTGCTCCTTGCATGCAGGGTACAGAATTTACAAGATCATTCCTTGTTTACAGTGAGCTAAAGCAGAACGTACAACACATTTAAAAGCTGAAGTGTGTCCTTTTTCCTTCCTTGGACATACATATACAAAACTCTGTACAGAAGAAACATGCACCCTGTTGTTGCCTGTAGAAAGAACTTTGAAAAATGATTAATTGTTAATGAGGATAAAATTGAAAAGGCAACACCTGCTCAAAAAGAGATGCTTCAGGAGACTTGCTGCTACAGAAATCTATGATGGGAGTAAGTTAAGATAGATAATGGCTAGCCATGGGATGTATGAAAAACTGATTATATGTTGCTCCAAACCACTGGTTTTCATTACTGACATAAATCAAGGTTAGGCAGCAGCTTAACAAGTCTTAAAAAACAACAAAAACACCAGTAAAAGAAACTGGCAGTTAGATTTAGTAGAGAATGTTGTGTCCAGAAGTACCAGATGCCTTTATAAAAATAAAGTATGTTTTGCTAAGCAATGTCTGAAAAGTTTTTGCAGCCAAATGGAGCTTGATCTTTATTTAACAGCTGAGCAACACAGGTCCCTATTATTTAATTAAACACTCATTCTAGCTGACATTTATTTAAAAACCTAAAACAAAATTATTTTGCTGTATGGCAAGTAGATGAAATGGAAAGCATTTATTCATATAAGGCTAGGACTCATGAATGAAGCAATGATTTTAGCATAAAAAGAATCTGCTGCTTAACAAGGAGTTACTGTGAAACACTGCACCCAGACTAGTTGATTTAACAAAATGGCTCTTTGATTTGAAAATCACTTCTGCACCACACTTATGGAAGGACATTTTGCTTTTGTCTCCATTTGTGGTCACTACTTCTCATGTCCATGAAGACAGCATCCCTCCATCAGGCATTAGCACATCTATCAATAATTCTTAGACAATGGCTGAAAAAAAATCGCATTTGATTTGGCAGGGAAGCCATGGGCTTTTCAATTAGTCCTTTTATTTATACACCATTCTTCTCTCTATTAAAGACAGTGCAACTTTCCAAGAAGTCACGTGCTTTTCATACAAACACAGAAATCATTTTGCAGATAATGTGACTAAGTAGATGCCTTTGAAGCCAACAAGCCTATTTGCTCAGACCCAAACACCATTACTTTTAATGTCCAAGCAAAACCTCAAACTAAGTGCCTGATTTTCCTGCAATCCCTCATGCTGCAGCTGAACCCGTTGGTCATCTTTACCTCCGAGCACCAGCCAGACGGCTGGTGCATGAGGAAGAAACCACCCAAGTTAGGCTTGTGGAGAGCATGTGGGTGCCTGAAGCAGGCGTCTGCAAAGCACCGCTAGACCCCGGACTGGAGAAAAGGTCTCCCTTGGTGGAAGACCATGTGCCTGCAAGGGCACATGCCAATGGCCATGCACAACTCCTTCAGGGAGTTCTCCAACTTCCCACCACACAAACAGGGAACAGTGACCCTTGGACATTTGCCAGGCAACAAAGTTCTGTCATCCATCAGGTCTCCTCATCACCGTTTTCCCGCAGAGCCCCTGTTGCAAAGGGGAGACACACCAGATTTTTGGATGCTCCGTGGAGCAGCCGGGTATGCACAACTGCAGTTACGTAAAATTTGCACAATTTCATGTGGATACAAACCAAAGAGAAACTCTGTGGATCATCCAAAACAATACCAGATAGAGACTGGTATGCAGTCTCTAAAGTCTCTTGGAGTCTCTAAAGAGCATAATTTCATTAAGCATGCAAGACCTAATAAGCACAAAAAGGAAATAACCAGGCACTGTAATAACAGGAAACACACCAAAGTCCTGCCTAAATTGGAGCTGGCTGGGAAGTGAGCTATTGTCAGGAACTCATTTCAGACACTCTGATATTGCTGACTACCTTGAGCAAGCATGGCATAACGGCAAAAAACCCTCAAACCAAGGAGACTGGTTTGCTTATTTTGAGGGAAGCAGATCAGAAACAATCTAAATTCTGAACAAGTATATGCTAAAATATGCCACCATTCCACTACAGTGGACAGAAATAGTAACATTTCAAGTTAAAGGGTGGCTAGAAATAAGTATAAACATACAAATGCACATCTTCCTTAGTACACCTGTTTTAAATCTGACTGGGGACACACATACCTAGCTGAGGCCATTGTAGCTTAATTCATCCAGGGTACATCCATACCTTCATTTTCACTTCTTTTATGGTCTTCTGTCAAACTACTGCATTTCAAAAAGACCTCAAATTTCCTTTGACATTTGTGGGGACCTTTTTTCTTTGCTTTTTTTCAAGTCTGGAGAATGGAACGGGGGATCATTTTACTGCCAGTTTGTACACTCCTCAACAATTTATGAATGGTACTGGACTTGGGTTGGTCCTATCTACAGGTCAAATTAAACAGATTTGTTCTTCATAATTTTCCAAGTGGCACTGGCATTATTCATCTGCACTGAACTGCATCATGCTCTGTTCCAGAAAAGCACTTTCCAAAATGTTTCTACTCCTGCTAATGCAGTTTCAGTCTCCTGATCCCAGCCATCCTGGAAATTCATGTGTATCGCAGCACACAGCTCCATCCGGCTTTGAGATGAAATTGGGCTATCTGCCCACACCAATTTGGAACTGACTTACTTCCCTTCAATGGTGTGACATGGCTGAAAGGCTAAAAAAAACTTCCATCTGCAACAAATCTGAGGCTTCCCCTAAAGGAAAGGTAAACATGTTTTTAAGAAAAGGCACATGTAGCTGAGCACTTACTAGATACTTGCTAAACCTCCTATCTCATTTACTTTGTAATACCCTGCCTCATGGCCCTTTTTTCATATTGTGACCATATATCTTCATGCTAGAGAAATACATTCATCTTTTGTGTACAATCTAAGTTAAAAAATTAAGCACTAAAGCACAAACATATCTGAGCAAATAAAAGCATAAAACTACTGATATTCCCCAGTATGAGTCAGTGTGGGTGTGGGAATTTCTAAGTAGAGACAAAGCAGCAAAAACCAAAACATGCCATCAGGGAGCTGGTGTTGCTCCCTGGTAGTCAGCAGTAAGGACATCTTTTACCACTTAGAAATCACACCAGTTCCATTATTTGGATCTGAAAACTTACTGTGCAGACTATTGGGCATGCAGGGAAAATCAGAGGTAGATACTCATTTCTTTCATGTTCCCTGTGTGAAATAGTAAGGCTCAGTGTATCAAAGCTGCATACAGAAGGCTCATTATGTAAGTGACAACTATAATATTAAACTGAATAGAATGATAATATAATTCGAGAAAACTAATTGCTACTGTGCAGGAAATTCATTTTCTAACAATACAAAGAAAGAGCTGTCTCAATCACTAAAAAAATCCACCCCTTATAATTTTCTTTCATTTTCAATTTTAGAAAAATGGCCTTAACTCCTCCTATAGACATCAGCACTTAACTAGTCAATCAATCACCAGAATCAATCACCACACCTGCTGTCTCTATTGTTATTCCTTAAAGAAAAGCATAAGTACAGGAAAACATGTACTGACTAGAATCCACCAGAGGCAAATTAAAATAAAACAAAACTTAAAAAATAGCATTCTAATTACTTAAATGAAATACCTTTTGAAAACTGTCAATGAAAATTATTCCATCAGAAGAGAAAGACAAGTCGCAAAATTTACAAATATAATGTATTAATTCAGTGATAAATAAAAATAATTAGAACGTAATATTTATCTGAAAATAAAAATGCAGCTCTTAATAACTTTATATTCATTATCATCAAAACACCTGGCCAGGGTAACCACTATAATTTTTCTTAACTTACAGATGGCAAAACTGCAAAGACCTCAGCAATATAAGAAATCTGCAAATTAATGGAAAATCTGGGAAAGTAACTCATATCTCTAATCTCCAGTGCAGAGCTTTGATTTTAGACCTGACCATTGGAACAATAAAGAACAGATCAAAGACAAATTTCTAAATATTTTGTAATGGCATCGAGCATTGAATATAGACGTATATTCTCAAGTTTAATATTTTACTATTCTCACCTCTTAATAGAGAAAAATCCTCTAAGAGAAGCAAGGGAAGTATAGGAGTATTAAGTAAATTTTCTACCAGTGTGCCCTTTCCAGATTGTAACCACAAATGAGAAGAATCATGACAGTCATTAATCAGCTGTGGTCCTGTCTTCATCTGTAGGTTTAATACTTCCTTATAGTTTGTCATCATGGCCAAATTCATATGAGAAATGTGATTATTAACACACAAATCCCTGACCATACATGGTGGGTTTCTATTTATTTGTCGTAACAAGGCAGAAATGTTCTATTCATGTAACTCTCCCAGTGCCTCTGACAGGAGTCAGGAGTCTGTGTCCCATAGCAGCAAATCTCCAAGTGATTTAAACAGAGCTTAGATGTGGAGATGGCCTTCTATACAGGTGGAATAAAAGCTGGCACAGAAAAGAAGGCTGTACCTCATCTCAGCTTTGCTTGTCAGACAATACCCAAAACAATCCTTGTTTTAGAGCTCACAGTGTGACATAACTGCATAATTCGTGTTTTGATCTGTAATCTTTTACTGGCAGGATCTATCCAGCTCTGTGAGACAATCCACGCAAGTGTGCCAGCGGTGGACTCAGTGTGCCAGCAGCAGCAGCCAGGGCAGGAGTGTCCCACACTGCAATGAGGCGAGCCTCTCAGGCTCCCACAGGGACTGTCGTGCAGGTCTCCCCAACTTCCCCAATGGCAGGAATTGATGCAGCCGTTATCCAATATCATGTGCAATTGAGAATGGCATTGGGCATTTCACCCTCGGTGGGCTGCACAGCACCTGACCTTTATTTAATGATCACAGCAGAAGACTGTGCAGAGAAACAGCACACACAGCACTTTAAAAGTCAATGGCACCTCAGTTTATGAGTCAACACAGATATAAAACCAACTCTTTTACAATCTCCTAAGCCTGCTGATTCTTTAAGGAAATCGTTTGTATAACCACATACAAAATGATCTTTTTTAAGTGTACCATGGTTTTTTTCCATATCGTTGCAACAAAAACTACATTTCCTTAAATTGCATATTACAATATCATGAATGCTTTACTGCAAAGCACAGTCAATGCAATGGAACAAGAAATGAACAATTATGTTGCATGAAACAAGCAGTATCTAAATACCCCAGAAAACATTTCTTCCATCAGCATGAGTTTTATAAGAGCAACACATATTGCAAATGGGTTCATTTCAGCATTTTAATAATGCAGTAATTTGAGATAAATTTAGCACTTCAGAATATCTAAATTTTCATTGCATTTGCCCATTTGGGCTTTACAGTAGGACAAAAAAAATTACACTGGTCTGGTGACATGTTATGTGGCAAATCTTTTTAAACCAGAATTTTGGTAACTTTATTGAACTACTTTCTATTTTGCCATAAACATCACAGCAACAACACTGCAGGTGCTATCTGCAAATGGGTAATGTGAAGGTATTTAATATGATTCTTTAGAGATAACAAACTAAGTAGGTAGACCCAACACCAGACTCCATTTCCCCATGACTCTTCCACCTCTGACTGGGAGTAAGACTGAAGGGCTGCACATGCCATTAACTAAAAATGAACAGGTTATGGGAATGTGTCAGTTCCGCTGGAGGATGTACAAAGTTAGTTGGATTTAGACACATTTTCTTTTCATGCCAATGAAGGCTCTTATTCAAAAAATAAAACCATGTCTCACTTCCTGATCTTGCTGCTGGGCAGGGTATCCTGCTACAGGGTGGAGCATTAAATTGTTCAAGAAAAACGCTGGCTTGTAGCCAGTGGAAATTTCATGTGCTATGGATCACGCCTCTATTCTACTGTGATTCATCAGATTCAGCAGCCACTGGTGATGGGTATATGTGGTATGTGCCACAGAATATATTTTCTACTACAGTAAAATGTGCCTGCAGAGTATTTTGCTCTTTCTAATGTGTTGCGTCTAGGCTTATTTAAAGGCAATAGGAGCTTCTAGTAGCCTACAGCTACTTCAAGGGCAGTTATGGAGTTTACCTCTTCCCTTAGTAGCAAATAGTGTAACATGGGAAAACAAACTGAAACTGGAAATTGAGGCTTGGAAGATTCAGTCTGGCTATTTGGGGGAAAATAATCTCCAGCAAGAAGCCACACTGGAGGACCTGGAAAAGGTTAAATTGTCATCCTTGGAGGTTTCCAGAATACAGTTAGACAAAACCACAGCAGGCCCAGTGATATTCTGCCTTGAGAGGGATATTGGACTAAATGTTTTTTCTAGCCAATACCCTATGACTCCACAACTTTATGTATACTCAGTCAGTGTTTCTGATTAGTCTGAGTCTCCAACCTGAATTAGAAAGTCATTCCTGTCTTGAACTGTATCAAAAATCCAGACGTGTTTAAACACCTGCAAGTGACTACAAGTCATTGCAGTGTGCATCACAACGTAACATAAATATAAAATCAATTAATATCTTTACATATACTTATAAATACACTTATATAAATATACTTACATAAATATACTTATATAAATATACTTATATAAATATATAAACAAATAAATACAAAATCAGGGCCTCAGGTGGTAATTTGCAAGGTTTCCAAAACTTTTAACCAGATTAATCAAAATAAATGAGGTGCTGAAATAAAGATGACAGGCAACACTTTATTCATCTGGCATAATGGAAAAAAACATGAGCATCTACAAGCATCAGCCTGAATCTGTGAGATTAATTTCCTTCAACCAGCCTTGGAGTCAACCGTGTCACCTTTTGCTTCAGATTACAAGTTGGATTCTTCTCAGCTTCCCTAACACATTCGTGTATTTAAAGAAGAAAAATCACCCTCAAACTGAAGCCTCACCTTACACATTTTTCACACTGAAGAGAAAGCACAAGAACAGAGAGGAAGTGTGTCACTAGTACACAGAAGAAAGTACTCTGATATTTTAATCATGAACATAATATTAGCATAGGTTTTGCACAGACATAACAGAGGCTTTTATTTTTCTTCATTTAAAATTTACATTATCCCCTCCTTTATTATGCATTTCCTCACTCTTCAAGGCTGAATGAGGATATGGGGTAGGAATCCCAACTACTGTACATTTTGATTTGGATTTATGTGCATATGCAACTTCATACTCTTTTAAACCCAGTAATCTTATAACTATGTGTCATTGAATGTGCTTTCTACTGCTGAATGGACTTTCTTCAAATGCATGAGGACAGACAGGCGCTCTGCTGTTCTGAGTGAAGTCAACAGGAGTTACCAATGGATTTAATTTGAAGTCGGATTAGGACTTCTGTGAAAAGCTTATATATAGAGAACCATGTACTGTAAAAATGTAATCCTTTAGGGAAAAAAAGTCATTTATAAAACCCTTCTTGTGAAGTAAAAAAAAAAAAAAACCACACTATAGACTTAGGTAATCATTTAACAAGCTCGACAGCTGAAAGTAAATAATTCTTGGGCAAAGTTTCTAGGATGAAAGGTTTGACCTACGCTTGAATCTAAAAGCAGCAAGCTGATTGACCTTACGATACTGTGGTTTTATTTCAGGAGCTGCCTTCCCTTCCCCCCCTCCCCAAGCTTTCTTCTGAATTGCATGAATATTTCATGACTAACTGTGCATACCATGGCAGACAAAGAGCTAATAGATTAGTAATTTGACCTGCTATTTATTTGAGGTGCCCCAAACATGTAAGGAGGGAGACTCTGATTTTTCTTTAGAACAATCATGAAACAATATGGTTGATTCTAGAAACTTTACTTTAGCTGAGATAATTGCAGTGAGTGGAAGAGGCAAAGGGTATGGTAAGAATTCACATCTGGGAATGAAAGAAATCAGTGCGCAATACAGTCAGACATGATAGAACACTCTATCTTAATCACTGCAGTAAAACACTGAACTTCACTGCATTACCTAGAAACCTTGTTTACACTGCTTCTGCTTTAATTTAGCACAGGATAAAAAAAAACCCAAACCAAATAAAAAGCCCATACCACAAACACTGAAAGAATGAGTGATGTCACATTTATATTGTAGAAGTGTAAAATAGTGCTTCAATTGCCAATTTTCTGTTCCAGATTATGAATATCAGTTAAGATTAATAGGGAAATCTTTTAAATTACATTCAAGAGTTGCCTGTAAAGCAATTTCTTGGAAATCATGTCCAAAGATCAAATTATGATTAAGAGATCTTGCTAGTAAAAAGCATGAAGCTTTTAGACAAAGCAAAGTGATTTGGATAACTAACTAAACAAAAAATGGAGACTTCATTATTCCCTTTCTTTTCTGCCCTCAGAAAAACAACCACTAAATGAGACAAGTGAAGTACTAGACTGGCATGGAAGGAAAATATTTAACTATGAAGCCATTTTTTATGCATTAAAAAGGTACACAAATTCATACAAGTAGAGTCTGAAGCAGAAGAGAGCATTTAACTGAGCCAGGAATTATTTTTTAAAAAATCCAAAACCAAAGTGCATCACTCCATTGTGTAGCCAACATCCAAGTATAAAAACTCCTTCACAAGTTCAGATGACTAGAAATTGCCCAAAAAAAGTGGCTAGGAAATACTGCACCACAACATTTAGACACACACTTGTGCATCAGCACAGATGCTGGGTTGATCAGGCAATTTATAGCTTTAGGTGCCTATTTTCTGCTCAAACTGACAGGCTCAGAGGTTATGATAGCTGCACTTCAGGCTGTTAGTCTTCTTGACTGCTGCATGCTCTGATTGTTAGTTGTAGCACTTCATTTGAATTAGGGATGTCGGGCACCCACATTCAAAATATATGCAACTGTGGAACAAGTGCACATAAAGACCAAAGTTCTGAATTTGTTGAACCTAGTCCACTCCTACTTTCAGGCAATTTATACAGTTTATTTTCTGGACATTGCTGAGGAGGAAAAAAAAGCACTATTTGTCACCTTCAAATAGTCCTTCCACAAAAACATTGATCAATCCCTTGTCTAGAAGCTATTTACAGATGGGAGACTCCTTCTCCCCCATCACTTCTGTCCATTTTGAGCTTCTTTTGCAAAGGGATATTTGCACATTTGCTAAACACACTTTTGGTAACCTGTGCAATGGAAGTTTTTTGTTATCATCCTATGTAATGGAAGTAATCTCTGAAGTCTTTAATCTTAAACTGGAAGCATGGCTTCAGAGTTACAGCTATTGGGGAGGTGTACAGGTTTACAGTGGGAATGAAATCTACCCTGAAAAGGAAACTGTGTTACTAGACTTTTCTCTCAAGCACCTCTATTAGCCTGTAAGAAAGCAGCTGAAGGTAGTTGGAAATAGTCATGCTAAGGAACAATTCTGATACAGTTTGTCTGGTATTTTAATTGTAGCTAAACAAAGAAAAAAAGGCAGCTAAAGCTCAAAACACCTAGGAAACTCAAACCACTCTGGTTACTACAAGAAAACACTGAGGTCAAGCAGTGCAGAAGGAAGCACAAAGTCCTGAAACTTTCTTCGTATGTGTATAGGAAAGAAATTGTAAAAGTCAAAGAGAGGAGGTGTCAGAGTGGGGATTGTGCTGGCTCTATGTGGGAATTAATGAATTTGTTTTCTGTCTCTTGCTTTATTTATTTGCTGGAGGTGGTCAAGTCATTTCACTTCCTCTCCTTTTTTTCTGTAAAACTGGCATTATACCCTCTCTGGTTCATTTTAAAGGCACAGCAAAATGAAAGCTGGAAGGAAGGACACCAAGGAAAGAAAGAAGTCAGACTGACCCACTCAGCAGATCTGTAAGATGGGGGAAGGTAAAGCTATTTATTCATGTGCAAGACCGGTGTGATCCTGTGGCTGGCTGAAGCACAAGCAGGCAGCTCACAGGCACTAACATGCTAGGTGCCTCACCAAACCCATCTGAAATGACAATGCTGCTATGATTCATTAACATCTCCAAACACCATACAAAATATCTAGGCAGAGTAATAATGAAAACCAACATTTAAAAAAAAAAAAAACAAAAAACAAAAAAACAACAACAACAAAAACATTTTCAAACTGTCAGAAAAACAATCTACTCCATCCTGGATGAGAAGAGGGGTAATTTTTCTCTCTTTGGGCATTAGAGTCTTTATTGAAAACAATCCTGAAGCAAATCGTCTTCCTGGACAGAGCAAAATAACAGTACTGTGGGTCATCTTTAAAAAAACTAGATGTCTGGCTCAAAAACAGACTAACCACCCTTTTCCATAACTAATGCCAGAAGCATGATACCTCAGCAGCCCTTGGTGCTCAGTGTGCTCTGGGTGCTACTGTAAATCAAGCAGCAATTCACCTTTCCCCAGTGTCATGTCACCTTTGACCATCAATCCTTTCCTTATGCAA
Organism: Acanthornis magna; assembly: GCA_036785705.1. NCBI lineage: Eukaryota > Metazoa > Chordata > Aves > Passeriformes > Acanthizidae > Acanthornis > Acanthornis magna. Next base: position 13,733,632 of record JAWUZG010000012.1, read on the forward strand.
AAGGTAGTGACTTGCACAGTTTCTGTAAGGAAATGTCTGAGCAAACAGCAAGTCCCTTCTTAGCCCCAAAGTTTGCCTTGAGCCTCTCTTTCAAGTTGTAATATTTGGCACTTCACCCCTCAAGTGATTTACCAATGTCTCTTCCATACCTGCTGAATGGTCTATGGTCTTGACTACAGAACACATCATTAAGCCAGACTCATTTTAGCTGCGAAAAAAATATTGAAACCTGTGTACATCTAAGCTTTCAGTGCTTCTCAAAAAACCCAAACAGATCAGCTATTCAAATTTAGAGTTCATCACTTCACTAAGCAATTCTCACTGAAACCCAGGACAGCAACAGGTCTGTGATACAGAAGTCACAAGAAAGTTTCTACATTGTCTCAACAGATTTAAGCTGCAACTCCAATCTCTACTGACAAGAGAATTATTTCATTATATAAATGAACCTACATCATATTATAGCAGCGGTAGCCATAATAGTAACACCATGATAAACAGTAATTAATCCAAATACTTCCACAGTCCCCTTCAGCTGTCAGCCTTAAAGCATTCTACAGATGAAGGTAATAACCTCATTCTTGGCAGGGTAGAAAATTGAGGTTCTGCAATGTAACAGCATTTGCCCAAGAAGGAGCAGTTGTAGATCTCAGGCATTTCCCTGTTACTCCCTAACTTCCTTATTTTCTCTAATGGGTCATTATACACCCTACAATTTGAAAGTTTGATGGTGCTTTCAGCTTTAGTAGCTTCAAAGGCTTCAAAAGGTCTGTCATGTACCAAAGAGGCATTCAGTATCCCAGACCTCAGGACTAGCCGAAGTCTAACTCCTGCTGATGGGAGGACTTTATAGAGGTGTGTAATAAGTCAGCCACATATTAAAGTACAAGGTCTGCTCTTTGGTTCTCAGTTGTCAAGTAGTAAATAAAAATTAAGGTATAATGGCAAAATACCTTCCTTGGGCATGCTTCCAAATCCTGCTCCAAAGAGCCTGGAAAACTGCTAAGAGCAGCTCAGGTGAAGAGAGTGAGAGGAGTACTCCAGCAGAGTGACCCAACCATGTTCTTGCCTTTGATCACTCTCACTTCTATTGTCCTGCAAATATGATTGCATCAACTTGCCTTTTATCTTCTTCTATTTAATGTGCACTAATGTGTCTGCAACACAGCTGAAGCAAAATGCTAGTCTACATGTGGATTCTAGATCACCTTGAAATGCCACACTAGCATGCATTGATTTCCAAAAGCAGATTTTGACAATAAAAGCAGGCAGCAACAAACAGACACAGGAGACTTTTTCCAAACAAGTAATAAATTCTGCAGCTCAGTTTCAGTGCAGAGAATTACCACAAGGCTGAAGGCCCCCATCCCTTATCCTATCTCCGACTGACATCCAAGCACTACTATTACTTATGTTGTTAACACTGTATTCAATTTACTTCCTGGTAAGAGAGAGCAGACTATGGCAGCACAACAGAGGAACACGAGGAAGGAACAGCACAGGGGCTAAGAAGAAACACAAATATTTTACACAGTTGTAACATAAAAACAGCCACTCTTCTTTCAGAGCACCTTCAGGCAGCACCCTTTATTTCCACTGACTCCCATGGGGAAGGGGTGATGAGAACATACAATAGTGCAAATAAATCAGTCCATGTAATTTGTGTCAATCTGGAGGGAGGCAGAGCTGCAATTTGACTCAGACATACAAAAAAAGTTTTACATTGTTGGGATTTTTCTTTGGGGTTGTGAAGTACTGTAAAAATAACCTCGGACTGGGCCATTACCTACTTAGCCTTGCTCCAGATCTCAAGAACTCTGCAGATAGTTTTTGTATTCTGGTAAAGGCAGAACTATGCAATAGGCTGAGCTGCACAGGAAGACAAAGTTACCTTGGGAATCAGCTGAATTGTGAAATGTCACAAACTCAACTGTTTCTTAAATCTTGACCTCTTGGTACATGGGCATAACAACACATGCAAGCCTGTATCTACACACAGTTATAAAAAATCTCAGATAAAGTATTTCACTACATATACTTCTCTCCCTGCAAGAATAGTTTGTGGCAGACATGAACAGTACCATTTAATTTACTACTGCAGGATGATCAGACACAGCAATGATGAGCCCACAGTAAGAGTTAATACAACAGAAGAGACAACTTCAGCAAGCTGGTATATTTTATAGTAGTCAGAACAGCATTCTTTTAAACAAATATCAGTGTTCAAGGTTTTCAACAGCTGATGTCCACTTTACTAGTGTTACGAGACACAGCATTTTCCTAAGAGTCAAAATTTGTATTTTCCCCATTCACTCCCACTAGGAGTTGTAGTCTGAAAGTATCCATCTTTCAAGCGGCACAATCATGAAATATTTTTTGGGTTGGAAGGGAACTTAGAGATCATCAAGTTCCAACCCCACTTGCCATGGACAGGAACACCTTTCACTAGACCAGGTTGCTTAAGGCCACATGCAACCCAGCCTTGAATATTTCCAAGGATGGGGCAGCCACAACTTCTCCAGGCAACCTGTTCCAGCGCTTCACCACCTTCACAATAAAGAATTTATTCTAAATACCTACTCTAATACCTACCTCAAAACCTACCCTCTTTCAGCTTAAAACCATTTCCCCTTGTCCCATCACTACATGCTCTTCCAAAAAGTCCCTCTCCAGCCTTCTTGTAGACCCCCTTTAGATACTGGAAGGTGCTCTAAGGTGTCCCCAGAGCCTTCTCTTCTCCAGGCTCTCTTCACAGCCTGTCTTCACAGCAGAGGTGCTCCAGTCCTCTGATCATCTTCATGGCCTTCCTCTGGACTTGCTCCAGCAGATCCATGTCCTCCTTATATTGGAGCCCTCAGAGTTGCCTGCAGTACTCCAGATGGAGTCTCACAAGAGCAGAATAGAGAATCACCTCCCTTGGCCTGTTCATGCAGCCCAGGACATGGCTGGCTTTTGGGGCTGCAAGCACACACTACCACCCCATGTTGAGCTTCTTGTCAACCAACATGCCTGAGTACTTCTCCCCAAGGGTATTCTCAATCCATTCTTCACTCAGCCTGTCTTTGCACTTGGGATTGCCCCAGCTCAGGTGCAGGATCTTGCACTTGGCCTTGTTGAACCTCATGAGGTTCACACAGTCCCACCTCTCAGGCCTGTCAAAGTCACTCTGGATGGCAGCCCTTCTCTCCAGCATGTCAACTGCACCACACAGCTTGGTGTCATCAGTGAACCTGCTGAGGGTGCATTCAATGCCACTGTCCATGTCACCAATGGAGATGTCAAATCCCAATACCATCCCCAAAGGAACATCAGTCATCACTGATTCCACCTGGACATCGAGCCATTGACCACAATACTTTGAGTGCAATCATCCAGCCAATTTCTTATCCATGGAGTGGTCCATCCATCAAATCTATGACTCTGCAGTTTAGAGACAAGGATGTCATGCGGGACAGTGTCAAATATTTTGCACAAGTTCAGATAAATTACATCGGTCTCATCTCTCTTATCCAATGATGCTGTTACCCCAGTGTAGAAGGCCACCAAATTTGTCAGACATGATTTGCCCTTAGTGAAGCCATGTTGTCCATCACCAATCATCTCCTTATCTTCCATGTACCTCAGCACTGTTTTCATGAGAATGTGCTCCATGATCTTACTGGACACTGGGGAAAGACTGTCTGTCCTGTAGTCCCCAGTGTCTCCCTTTTTTTCCCTTTTTAAAAATGAAAGTTATGTATCCCTATTTCATTATATTTTTCTTAAATATGTAGAAAAAGCAGAAAAGGACAAGACCGAAATTTTATTTCCTGCACATTTACTGTATCATTACAATCATGATGTAGAAATGCAGCCTTAGTATTCAGCCGAGCTGCTTAGTGTCAAGGAAAGGATTATAAAGCCATGTCTGAGCATGTATCATACCCTTGCTCCTTCTAACAAGTCACAGCATCTTTATGACACCCTTTCAGAAGGGCATCCTCAATCTCCTTTGGTAATTCTCTACCCTACATTCAAAACATCCATTCCCCCGAGGACAGCCTGATGCTGAGTTTGGAGAACATAATGAAATCATTATGGTCAGTGTAGTACCTACACTTGCATCAGAAATTCACTTGCTTTGAAATACACACAATGTCATTTAAAACTCCTGTACCTGAGAGGTGTAGATGAAATATGTACTGATGCTCAAGAACAAAGCACCTCATTAGCTCTCCAAGCACAGTGCACTGCAGCTTGTCATTATCCAATGCATTCCTTGCAAACCACTGGGTGGGGAACATGACAAACCCTGAGGCTGCATTGCAGAGAAATATTACCAACATTCAAGCAATACCAGAAACAGAATATTGCCCAAAACTATTTGTCATTGGAATCTCCTTTAGTATGAGAGATGGAGGGCAAATGGAACAAAAAAAGACCCAAACATGGATGAAGAGCAAGGATATTGCCTTTGAGTTAATCTATTGCTAAAAGCAATTTATGAGACACCTCTCTGTCTTATCTAGGGCCACAACCCAGTCGATGGTATATCCTAGGATGAGTCATGCATCAACATGCTGCAATATTCATTTCTTGGTGTTAATAGGGAGTTCAACAAAGCAGCAAAAGTAAGTTATTAACGCAGTTTCCAAAACATTTTAATATTACTTTTTTCAACTGTAACTGTTCCAAAAATGGTAAAATTTTACCTGCTGTACAACAGAGCTTTCTGAAACAAGACCCATGGACTTTTTGGATATAGATGCAAAGTGATAATGATAACTGGAGCACCAAACAGGACAACCCCTGGTGCTGCAGTGGTAACAAAAGTTCTTGTAGATGAGCTGAGAATGGATTCAGGAAATGGACACTGAGGGACTGAAGCTATTAACTTGACTCGAGAGAGTCTTAAGGCCGTGTGTTGCAGACTAATTCTTCCTGTAGCCGTACCTGCTACTATGAACTGGAACAAACACCCTCTGCAGGAGTCATTCTAAATGTGCCATTTCACCTGCCAAAAATCTAGAAACCTGCAGAGCTGTTTTGCTATATATCAATTGCCTGGAAGCTGTCATGTAGAGGAATCCACCAGCACTGCAATAAAATATTAATTCCGATGCTTTTGTCACAGGAATTCAACAGCTGGACTTCCTGGGTACCCTTGAATGAACCACATTCTCCTGTCCCTCAGGTGCCACACAGGATAGTGCATCCTCCACTTGTAATGGTGCTGGGAGGCACTAGTGCTCCCAATACCAAGATACTGACAGCCTCACACAGCCAAGCATAAATATCACAGGACCACCACAGAAAAGCCTAATCTGGTGTGCACAACACAGTTCTTAAATGTTGCAGCAGGTTGACCCCAGCTGGATGCCAGGCTCCCATGAATGCCGTTCTATCACTACCCGCTCCAACTGGATAGGGGAGAGAAAATATAAGGAAGGGTTCCTGGGTTGAGATAAGGTCCAGAGAGAGCTCACTCACCAAATGCCATCACAGGGAAAACAGACTCAAATTGGGAATATCAATTTAATTTATTACTAACAAAATCGGAACAGGACAGTAAGAAGTAAAATAAATCTTTAAAACACTGTCCCTCATTCTTCTCTCCTTCCCAAGCCCTACCTCCTCCCTCCCAGAAGCACAGGGAGACAGGGAATGTGTGTTATGGTCAGTTCATCACACGTTGTTTCTGCCACTGCTCAGGGAGAAGAGTCCTTCCCCCTGCTCCAGCATGGGGTCCCTTACAGGGGAGACAGTTCTCCATGAATTTTTCCAATGTGAATCCATCCCACAGGCAACAGTTCTCCACTAACTGTTGCAATGTGGGTCATTCTTCCATGCAGTGCAGTTCTTCAAGAATAGCCTGCTCCAACACTGGTCCCCCACAAGGTCACAAATCCTACCAGGAATCCTGCTCCAGTGTAGGCTCCTTTCTCCATGGATCTGCAGGTCTCTGTAAGGAGCCTGCTCCAGCATGGATTTTGCCACAAGTTCACAGCCCTTTCTTCGGCCTCCACCTGCTCCAGCGTGGGTCTCCTCTAGAGGCTGCAGGTGGATCTCTGCATCTCCATGGACCTTCACAGGCTGCAGGGACACAGCTGCTTCACCATGGTCTTCACCACAGGCTGCAGGGGAATCTCAGCTCTGGCACCTGGAGCACCTCCTCCCCCTCCTTCTTCACTGACCTTGGTGTCTGCAGAGCTGTTTCACGTATTCTCACTCCGCCCTCCTCTGGCTTCAATTACATCTGTGCAATAACATTTTTTTCCTTCTTAAACGTATTATCACAGAGGTGTTACTATCACTCCTGACTGGTGCAGACGTGGCCAGCAGCAGGTCTGCCCTGGAGCCAGCTGGCATTGGCTCTGTCAGACACGGGGTAAGCTTGCAGTAGCTTCTCACAGAAGCCACCCCTATATCCCCCAGCTACCAAAACCTGGCCACACAAACCAAATGCAATTGTAAACTACCCTTCTTTCAAATACTGCTATTTATCAATCCAGTCTCATTTTTGTCTATTTATTCTACCACTTTCTGTTGTGCTCCAGAGGCTTCTGTATATAATCAAGTCACATGTTTTACTTTGGTTTAAATTTTGTTCAATAATCACTTCCTGAGTACCTTTAAACAAAACTAATCACACACAGAGAGACGTATACAAAAAGAAACCACTGCTAATTCTATATCTTTTTTAAGGACTGTTCAGTTACTAAATGTAAGTAAAATTGCAAAAGAAACCCAAGCATCACAAGGCACAGAAACTGTGCCTCTCTGGCACAGAGAACACCCACTTTTGACATAAATTTTCTATCAACAAAAGAGTATTTTTCCTTCATGCAATGTATTTGTGAAATCCTTAGACATCTTAAAGTTCTGGAAGATGAGAGAAAAGAGCAAGCTAGCGTGAAAGAAGTGACCCACAAATCTGTAACATGTTATGTGGCAAGTCAAGCAGACACAAATAACAACCACGTCCTGCTTCCTGAGAGCCTTGCCCACACATTGAGCCTCCAGGTTGGCAAGGAGGGCCTGCAGTCAAGCATGGCAAGTACACGAGGCTGAGGATGAGCTGCCTTACGGCTGGACGTTACTGGCATTGCAGCCTGGCAGGCAAACTTGTCAGGAGACAATTCCTTCTCCTAAAGCTTGAACCATTCCCAACACAAAAGAAAAAGAATGGTTACAGAACGATTTTTTTCAATCAGCCCTAACAGTTCTTCTGTCTCTGTGCTTTTTTGGGCTGACAGGTCAGTCTCTCTCCTGAGCATTGTAAATCAATTGCTCATCACTGGTTGAAGTTAATACCATTTCCACAGACATCTGTGACCCCAAGATTTCTTCCCTTGCTCTTTCATGACACTGGGGGCACAGGAAGAGGATTTCCTAACATTGAGTCAGAAAAACAGAAACTGAAGCTAAACAGAAAAAATAAACTGTGATCTCCCTTCCCCTGTCCGTCTTTTGCCTTTTCATTCTTTAATTAGTAAGGACAGCCAAAATAGACCTTTTCCTTGTTTGAGTTTGCGTATGTACTTGTTTCTGACAGAAGAAATTTGTCCTTCCTGCAGGAGAACCAACTCCACTCTTCTGTAAATAAAATCCACTTGTGTAGATGGAAGTTCTTTTGAGAAGTTTCCCAACACAACTAATTTTAAAAATTAAGGACTAGAAAACCCAGAAGCAAAACTTTTTTTGGTCTCACAAAGGTATTGAGGAGCGAAGACATTTAGCTGGGTATGTTTTCAAAGAAGTATTTAGGGAATGTCAAGATACTGCTTATTTTACGTGAAGCACAGTAGTTAACAAGCATAGGGTTAAACCTATCAGAAATCTAGCAAGGCAGAGTAAAGATAAATTTCCTGAAGTGCACAGTAAGACACTGCTAACCAAACATTGTTCTTTCTTAAATAAATGCTCACATACAAAAACCTATCACCTATTGCTGTGCTATGTAAGCAGGTTTCAACACTGAACATCCTGGTGATTTACACATGCCTGGGTTAGAGAAGAGAAAAAGCACAGACGGCTCTTGTCAGCACTACAGTACGGTTTGGCAGAAGACCTGAGAAGACAGGGAAGCTACTAAGGATGAACTGAACATACTGGCAGCCCTTTCATACCATATCTGAATAGGACTAATTCACAATTGCAATTTTCAAGTCCATAAAAGTTCTTGAATTTCTCAGGAATGTTTAGTATCTTGCTATTTAAACTGTAGAGTCCTGATTTTAAAATTGGACCTTGTATTTCATAGGGAAAGAGAATTATTAATTTCAATAACAACTGGGGACACAAAAAATGTATATACATGTCTCTGTCTCCTTCTGCATTGTATGAAGGATCTGATGTGTGAAATGGGACTATCCCACACTGCTAAAAAACAAACTAAACAATGGCAATCATACATTAAGGAAAGTGAAGGGAAAAAAAAATCAGTGTCAGAAACACAAAATAGGTATTCACAGTGAAACAAAAAGAAAATTAATGTCCCTCAGTCTGTGGACTGATGATAGGTTTGCCATGATTGTTTTTACCCCTGGGAGATTATGTCTCTCAGGAGGTGACATCCACTTAAGGGACAATGAACCACTATTTATATAAGTGTCCATCAATGAAACTCTCTAAACAATTGCAAATATTGACCAGCATGCAGCAGATTAATTTGGCCTCCCTGTCATCGGCATATATTGTGGATAGCTATTGTGGAATAGCAGATCTCTTATATTCATACTTGACACATCCCAATTGAACATGGAATTTCCAACAACAACAAAAAAAGCATTTAATAGTAGCTTTGTCTCCCTATCAGAGATATAAGCCTTCCTAATAAAAACAAGCAAGACTTTTTCTAACAAATACTAATATATTTTTTTGTCATTATATTAGACACTACCTATGTAAATAGTTCAATCCCATGCTTAATGAAAGGTTCTTCTCCACAAGGAGTATCTCCAATAGATCCCAAAACACAAAGGTTTGTTCTACTACAACCATTTAAATGTGAGGTGACATCAAGACCTATAATGCACTGAAGCATTTTCCTCAGTTGCAAGACCTACTTCAATGTGGGGTTTGTTTTTATTAATACAGGTCCTTAAATTCAGCTGCAAAGCAATGGCAAGAGTCTCAAATTTAACTTAAGAAAGTGTCTGATGTCAATCCTTGAAGCAGGGCAAGACAGCACTGAGTTAGGAGCATCCTACTGCTGCCTCTGAGGTAAAGTTCACAAACTCTGCCATCTCCTCACCCTCACAGCTTTCCTTTTGAAACTGTAACTTTACAATCCTGGAACAAAAAAATATTTGTAAGACTCACTGCAAGACATGCATTGTCATAAGACAGGCAGGACAGCAGTATTTGAAACAGAATGCAGCAGAATAACTAATACCCTATTTCAGAAACATCAAGTAGGTACTGTTTCTTTTCCATACAGTTTTGGATGCTCTATACCTGAAAACCAGACCACGAGAGGAACTCAGGAAACAAAAGCAGGCAATGGCTCTGTATTACTCCATCTTAGCCACACCATTTTTGGGTCTAGTAGTTCTAGCATTGTACTCTTAAGTGGCATCATATTCATATTCCCATCTGAGATTTAAAGGAAAAGAGAAAATGTGTGTGTGTGCCCCCATGTATGTGTGCACTAGTGTAAAACAGGAGGATGTAGCAGCAGGAAACTGATAATCAAAACCTTTTTCTTCCATAATGCATTTTAGTTTGTTATCAGGACCTTATTTTGAACACATTTCAGATATGTAAATCCTTGGTTTATTCTACTTTACTGCACCCTTTTAAGTGCTCCAGCAGGAGAGGAGGAAAGTTGTTGTGAAGCAGAATAATTAGGGACTTATACTATAATTGTTAAAAGCACTGAGCACAAAGGCAATACTAAGACAAGCTGCCTGAAGCTTTCTTGGCTGTGGGAAGTGGCGTTACCAAGGTAATCACTTTCAAACTGTCCAGCAAGACTGCTGGGGAACTCTGTACTGAGAGGGATTTGTAAGCCAAAGCATATTTCCTGTAAAGGAGAACACACGCATTCACTGATAATTTGTAGGACTTCCATGTTTTGTCTTATATATGTGTTTCTAGCTTGCTGAACGTTGAAAAGCTGAGCTCATTGTGCACATTTAAGATCTTCCCTATCACATCCTGAATCTTGCAGTTGATTTGAAAATCAGATGGGGGTAAAGGAAAGCAATTTGAGAATCACGAGATGCTAACCAAATTAGATACAGAGAAGTTGGGTATGGCTTATACATACATTCTCAGAGATTAAAGTGCAAGGATACACACTTCTCACACATTGCAGATAAATATATTTGCAGTAATTGTGCTTTCCTTCACTGGCCCCTTGTAACATTTCCTTTGGTGCCAGTGCTACTGTGTTTGCCGCAGGAGTGCAGCCCTCCACTCAGCTGTGATGCGACATGAATTCAAACCTGACAGCTACTGCACTTAACTTGAGATCCACACTGAAGCTGTGCTTTTAATTCTGGAGATCCACAGCGAAGCATCTGCTCTTCACCAAGATAGCAGCTGTTACATTAATCTGAGGCCTCACTGTGCTAATTGCTGATGAACCAGTCACAGTAGAGCTAACTCCTGTCCACACTATCTAGGTGTTAAATTATCCTGCTACAGAAAGCGGACAAAACCACACACAGATGGAAGAAGGTGACATGAAAGGAAGGGTGACAGCAACAACAAAGGGCAGATGCAGACTTCCCGATCAGTGGCAAAAGAAAAGAGGCCTGGTGTTGCAGCAGCGGCCCTGTGCTTTTCACATGGTGGCATAGTACAACCCCTGCCTGCTGGAGGACAGGCATCTGAACATGGCAAGAGGGACACCAGAGCCTAGAAATTACTCAGCTGCTCCAGCATCCTGATGATGCACCTTCCCTGGAAGGAGTAGGAAGGGTTTTCAGCATACAGTGTTAAAGTGCCTCCTCTTTGCTGTGTTTTCCACTTTCACAAAACTATTATACTCACCCTAAGGTATGAAAACAAATAAAAACCCAGGGAGAGAAGATGCAGTCTTGTTTTAGACAATATTTAGGCTTGTCCATTTTATGTGAGTCAAGCCATGCCACAAAATTGTCTAGGAGCCACTTAAAAGTTTTTCAGTTTTTCTTAACAAAAGTTTCAGAGATCCCATTTGCACAGGGCCTACGGATACAGTTTTACATAAAGGTGGAAGGACCTGAAACACTTTTCCTTCTTAATGCCCTGTATTCAAAGATGGAAGTAACTCTCTATGCACTCAGTTTTAACTGTATTTCTATGCTCAGGCTGCACAGGACATTGGTCAAAGGATGTATTTTCTCTAACTTACGCATCCTAGCCTCAAGTAGTCAATCAACCATTTACATCAACACTAGAAAGTACCTAGTAAACAGCTCCTCGGAATTTTCCCATCATAACCAAATGTGAACATGAAAGGAAGGAAGCATATTTTTGAGCTAAGAAGCCTTTGTTAAGGACATAAAAGTTGCCATAACCTCTCTCTTCACAAATCTATATGGCTATGAATTTAGCACCTCAAACTTAGCTGCTACTATATCAAGGGATACTACTGCACTTCCAGCTTTTTTTTCCCCATTAGTTCTTTACAAGTTTACATTTAAAAAAAAAATTAAATCATTAAAATGTTATCAATCAATAAAGGTTTTTTAAAGCCACTTGAATGTCTTCACTTCCCACCTCCAAAATTCTTTGTGATATCGGGGGAGTTGAGGGTGGTTGTAGTGGGTTTTTTGTAGGAATGAGCATTGAGCAAAGTTCTTTTTCATACTTAAAGGGTCTAACTCTTTCTTCAAGCACAGCAGAGTCAAGACAGCCTGTAAATTGTAAGCAGTCTTCATTCCTTATTGACATCTTTCTTGAAAAATGGTAACCTTTAACCTTGCAACATTATTTCTCAGGGGGCTGATTAAATGAAAAGTCTGTTTTGGTCAATGGTAATTATAGCTGCAGACCTCATGGTAACCTTTAGTGTGTATATTCTGCCTTGCACACAATGCCAATTAAATGGTTGACTATCATTCCTTAGGTTCATCTAAAATTACATTTTCTTAGAAGATAAAATACTATCGATGTAATATGTCTCTTCAAACTGCCGTGCCAACAAAAATTTAGTTCTTCCAGGTCAAAAAAGGTTAAAAGAAACAAAAAAAATCAAAACTCAATTTGCAAAATATCTTTAAAACAGAGGAACACAAGTTTAAGACATAGGGTGATTTGAGGTTTTTTCCTCCCTTCCATAGAGGGATTGTTTGGATTAGAGTGTTGGGGGAGGGTTTCTGTTTTTGTGGAGGTTTGGTGGATTTGGTTTGTTTGTTTTTAACTTCCTGCTATTTATCTCTTCTGTGTAACTCTTCCGTACTTCTCTCTTCCCCTGTTGCTTGTGTTAAGCTAATCACTCTGAAGTTCAGAAAAGCACTGATCCTTCAAACACACATGATAAACAGTGTCTCATGCCATTTAATGTCCCTCTATCTTGTCATTAGTGCTGTTAAGTTTATTAACAACATTTTAGCAAAAACTTATTTGCGTATTTATGCCAGAGACAAATCAAAGAACTTGCTTATGCAAAGATGTTGCTAAAGAGTGACCCGAGGTATCACCTTAAAAGCACCAATTCACTGAACCTCTGCCTTTCCATGTAGGGAAGCCTAGAAAGTTTGTATCTGCTTTGATCATATCAGTGAAGTAGTGGAGCTTGGTCACACATTTCTTCCCGCCATTTCTAGCAGCATTTTTCCCTGCTGTTTCTAATAGGAAATCAAAGAGACAACCACAGTTTTTCTAACAGCTTCATTTTACAGTGTTTTGAGTATCAGTTTCAAATTTCTCACCGAATATATTTGTTCTTTTCTGTTTAATAACATAATTTTTCAAAGATAGTGCAGATTTTAAATACTTTGTACTTAATTTTGTTAGGCTCTGTTCAACTGTTAGAGAGACTTTAAAAACATTATATTTCTACTCTATTCCCCACTATGCACAGAGATACACTACTTTACAAAAAGACAAATTTGTAAATCAAAACAGGAGTCAGAGCAAAGGGAGCAATATTGCAGTGCGCAGCCCTTTTTCCAGCATCTCATCACAAATTTCAGATATATTTGCCAGGCCCATATGGATTTTCTGTTGCTTTCAGTTAAACTTTTTTCTGCCAGCCTAATATAAAAAAAATCCTTTGCACATCCCTGTCCCTTTGCGTAGCTGTTTTTCTGTTACTGTTTCAAATTAGGATAATTAGACAGCATGACTTTTGTCAGCCTAGAGCAGCTTCCATCCAGAATACCTTTATTCTTTTTTTTTACCTCTACTCAATACTATAATTTTATGTTTTAAGAATTTTAAAGCTTATTAAGTAGCGCAATAACACATAATTTATTTAAATTTATTATGACAATTAAAACCAGTGTGAAATATCAAAAATATTTTAAAAGCAGACATAGACAATCTAACTGAATGAGACTAACAGGTATTTGACCATACAACACTGTCAGCCAAATATAAATGTTATTATGATGATGAAGACATCTTTTTTATTGTTGTAAAAAAGCATCTTACTGTTTTAAATTTGAGATTATTGTTTCTTCTTAACCCTCATTCTCCCCCAAAACCATCTTCAATGCAGCAGCACCTTCATTTATTAACACAGAACACAGTACTAACAAATGAGTCTCAAAACTTCCTAAAGTGCAGAGACGACAACACACTACCTACACTGTTTGTCTGTGTTCATTTGTTTGAGGGCAAGACCAGACACTGACTCACGGTGGATGTGTAGAGTAGTTCATCATCAAATAACACTCAGACCCTACTACAATCCATCAATTTCTACTGATTTCATCTCTTTGCTAAAAGATTCTACTAATAAATTCTTTGCTTCGCTACACGTTGTTTTGACCAGGAAATTAATGGCAAACATAGGCAACTATAGCACTTTTAAAGACAAGACTTTTGTTTTCCATCCTATGGCAATGTCCAAACACTTGCCAAGCTTGACTGTGAAAGATACAGTCATATTTACAGAAGTGCTATATGCATCAAAGATACAGCCTTTCCACTGTAAAACTATTTGAGTTGCATCATTAAACACTATATCCTACTGGTGCCAATGTTCTGCAGAATTTGATGCTTTTAAATCTTATAATCCTTTGCAGTTTGAAATACACCACTGTATGGCACATTCATAACAACAAAGCACATCTCAACCAGGTTATGTCAATCACTAGTGCATTTAGTCCTGATCATATATATATATACATATATATATATATATGATTAATCATGCCTTTCAACTCCCAGCATAAGACAAATTATCATTAAATCAACTGCATTTATATTTCATATAATACTTAAACTTATGTATATTTCAGTGGAACTACCATGCATAAATATGCAAGCCAGAGGAATCTCTTGTTCATAATCACACTAGTTTTAAAGGTATTTGAGGGAATGATTTCCCATGCATTTACACAGATATTCCCAGGGCTGCTGAGAAAACCTGACATCAATGGCAATTTCCCAGATAGCAACACCACTTGTATGACCACAGGAATAAGGATGACTGTAAGCCATGTTATCACTACGAAGACCCAGTCAAAAGCAGACTAATAAGCACAGTACCCAAAGCAGGGGGGTGGGATGGGGGCAGGAGTCTCCACAGCCTCTGCGCTGACCACCACTTTCACTCCTCATCAGCATGGCTCTGTCTTCAGCACAGGACAAAGACTCCCAGATTCAGCCCACTCAACAGGAACTGGAACATGCACTGTGCTGACTTTGAAACTGGTACTTTAGCATAAACACAGGACCATCACAGAATGAAGATACATGTTTTGGAGTCATCAATGAGCCCCTGAACCACAGTGTTAGCAACAGAGTGGCCATCACTTTAGAAGTCCTCATAGATTTTGGTTCCTTCCCAGTCCTTCAGAGTTTATCGGTTTATTATTCGCCTTTCATTCTCTTCCTTAGAATTACCTTATGAACACCAATGCACTTTTCCATAAAATAGGTTTACCTGGTTAAAATGAATAAAGAATAAGAAAATGCTTCGGTGCCACAAAGAGTGGCTACAAGGAAACATTACAGCAGCATAACTAGAACAGAAAGTATATTTCCTCAAAAATACACTGGCCAAAAATTTAACTCCTTCATTCAAGTAAAAACATCATAGCATACATTAAGAATTAGAAAAATAGAAGAATCATTAAAGATTCTAAAGATTCCACTAAAAACATTTGAAGTAAATACACTCACAATCAAAAAACCAAAAAGAAGTGCTAATGACAATATTCACTGCATTTTTTCTCCATTTCTCTACCTTTCCTTTGGCAGTATCTCTATAAAGAGGTGGAGAAAAATTAGAAGTATTTCGTATCACTTCATATCTAGATAAATAAAATTTTCTTTTAAGAAAAGTGAAATGCACATGCATCAATTGACTGACATCACTGCAACTACAACAGTGATTACTCCTCATTAAAACCAGAGCAGGAGCTCCAGAGGTACTTTAGAGGCTCTCCCATCATGTGGGACCACTTGACCATAAGGTTCTCAAGCTGAAAAGTCTGGAAACTTCCTAAGCGCACATTAGTTGACAAGGGACAAAACATCATATATTGGTTACTACTAAAACATGTTGTTCCATGAGCCACTGGAAATGTGAAGCCTGGCTTCCTATAGACTGTCCTAGATTTTTTAACCCACTTATCCCCAAGCATTCTGATCAGCCAGACAAGTGACATATGGGTCATGATGGTTTCACAGCTCCATGTGTGCCGGCTGCCCGGCCGGTGCAGGATGTGCCTGCTCATTGACCAGCTGGCTGATGCCAGCAGAGGCAACTGGGAGCCAAGATGTAGCTGCCTTTTCTCAGCAGGGAGCACTAATCAGGCTGTTCTCTTTTACCCAGCTACTGATTTTTGTTAAATTTGTAGGAACCTAAATATATTTGAGATATCTCATTCACTTGTTAAATTTTGCAGCCAACAGGTTCAAGAGTTATGGTGAACTAAAAGAAAGAAAGACAAACACACAGTGTCCGATAGCCAACGTAGTGCAAACATATGTGTTTCTTTGCTGCTGCAAACCTGGCTGCAAATATACCATCAAGATTCACCACATACCTCTAGCTAATTTTAACTTCTTTTTCCTCTTGTATGTTTTGCTTTCATTACCCTCCCACACATGCTACCCCATTCTTACTAAATATTGCACTACTACTTTTCCCTGTCTTGAAACCCTTCTCCCCCTGCTTAGAAGGTATTTCTGTTTCCAGTTCAGCCAGGCTTGACAAGTAAATAGCAGCCAGACAGCAGAAATACATTAAAAATATACAGTTAACAGAAGTATGGTAATATATTTCACATTTAAATGTTATAAATCTTGTATGCATAAATCCCTCTATTTAGAAGTATGTATTTTCAAACAATGTATAAAGAAATACTCACTAACCATGCCAATATTTAACAAAAATTCTGCACCTTCTTCTGTGTTTGTTATCCTGCCACATCCTGAACCACTCATATGGCTACAACTCTTTAGCGTTACACTATTACTTGCACTGAACAGCACTAACACAGGAATAACCTTGTGCCCAGTTACCACATGTTTCGGGGGAAAAGTTGTCAGGATTTCAAGTTCAGCATGACACAGGACAGCCTCAACCCAGTCTGCCAGTACTGGAAGCTTCTTTATAGCCCTCATCCATCAAGGTGAAGTTTATATATACTTTTAGAAGTAAACACCCTAGAGTCTAAGGCCATCATATAAGCCTGTAAAAAACACAATCTCAGGTTCATGCCTACTGCACAGCAGGTCTTTACATAATATAAATGTTTTTAGTATTTCCAGCAAATGTAGCCAAGCATAGATTTCCAAGATTGTACAAATAAGAGTGATTCTCTGGAGCTAATAATAAACAGGACGAGGTCTGACATAGAAAAAAATATTTTCGTATTCAAGTGTATAGTGTAACTGAATGCAACTGCTAGACTGTCTCTAACAACCTCAACAACTGCAATAAAACTAAAAGTGCAGTTTTACAAAAAAAATTCATATATATGTGAGATGTTGTAGCAATGGCAGATTTGCATGGTATTATCTATAGGAATACTATGACCAAGCCACTTTAAAAGGACTGCAGAATGTCTAGATTATTATTTTTAAATTACTAGGTCCAAACTATATTCAGAACAGGTACTAGTCTTGTACCATAACTATAAATGACCCAATTCTCTCACCTCAGAGGAGTAAGAGAAGTACTCTTAGCCATTACCTCCGTAAAGCCTGGACTGGAGTTACGACAGTTCCATGAAAACATCAGCTCAGTGCTTGGCCACAAGCAGAAACCTAGTCACTTATTAAGAACAGAACAGTGAACAAAAGAAAACAATATTATGCTGCTGAATAAAAACAAGATTTTCCAGACCTTGAGTACAATTCAGATTTGTCCCATTATTTCATCAAGTGAAAGGTTCAGAGGAGACAAGAAGGAAGAACAGAGGTATGGGTCAGCTGGGCAGGTTATGATTCATCAGCCTGGAAAAGTGACGGCCTCAGGAGTAGGCAGCAAAAAAGGGAAAAGACTAAGGAGAGGGTAGAAAATGCTCTTCATGGTCTCTTCTGATATTGGAGATAGGGTCCAGAAAATTAAGCCATCAGGAGCCAGCTCAGAACCAACATGCACAGCACTTCCTCACACAGCTGATCAAACTGCCAATATTAACAACCCATGCCCTAGAGACATTTAAATAGAGCTGGGGTACTGTGGAGGAGCAAACACACACTTGGAAGGGAGCCTGCCTCATGCTGCTAAATAGACAAAGAGCATTAAGCTCAGGAAATCATCCTGGACTGAAAACAGTTGGAAGAGGGAAAGGTACTGAGAAAAAGTAAGGTAAGGGGAAAAGGTCATGCCTTTTCGTTCAACTGTTTTCATATGGCTCATGGACAGTGTTGGCCCACACAACTTGAGTTTTCCTAGGTTCATACTCCAAAACTGGCTTGCAGCACAGCAGTAAACTCACTACTGATTCCTTTCTAACTCAGGTGCAGCCCCATTGCTCTTGCTGAAGTAGTTAGAAATTGCTATGAACAGAAAATGTTGCCCTAAAATAGTTACCAAGGCCTGTCCCAGCAATATTCTCTGTGCCTGCAAAAAGTTGTGGCCACAGAGGGAAAAAAAACAACTATCCAGCCAGTCTTGAATAAAGTCCTGAAAAATTAACATTTTCCAAGGACCATATTGGGTCAACGTGCTCTCAACTAAAATAGGCTACCCAACCTTCAAAAGATAGTTCACTATTTCAGTTTTCAAAAAGTCATAATGATACAATCCACACTCAAACCAACCTGGCCAGATTTGCCACTTTTCTGTTGTTAAGTTGGAGCAACTCTGCTGTAGTCTTGGAAAATGTAAAATAAAGTAGTAAAATGGGGAAGCAGTCATGGCAACTGTTATTTTGAAAGCACCAAGGAAAAAAAAATCCTGAAGGTACTACACCATTTGAATTTGTAACTGACAAAACTCAGTTTTGTAACTGATAAAACTGATGAAAGTGAAATACTCATGCTGCTGACGGCTGCATCAGCAGATCTGCCCCAACAATTTCCAGCCAAAAACCACCACAGCACCACTCAGCCACACTCCCCTCTGGTCCAGCTTTATCATTCACTATGAACAAAGACAGGCTAATGTGGAGCAGATTAGCAAGACAATTCTTTATAATACAACTCAAATTCATCAACATTATTTTACTGGTTTACACAAGAATTTTGTCCATGACCTGTTGCAGAAATAGAGTGCAGCTGCTTCATCCTTCCAGTTGTAGATTGTTTATTTTCTACTATAAAATTGCATGGAGGTTTCTTTTAGGCAAAATCATAAAGTTGCATTCAGCTTGTTGTTACCCTAAACCCAGTCCCATAATCATTCTAGATATATTCGATATACAATCCTCACACACGAGGCAAAAATGTTACCAGACACAGCAGGAAGACCCAGAACAAACACGAGCCAAGAAACCCGTGTCCTAAACTCATGAATTGAAATGACTTAAGCCTTGACAACCTGTAGAGAACCTTTTGGAAAACGCAGAGTGTGTCAGGTGTGGTCAGTGCTTGTATGGGGGGAGTTCCAGTTTTCTGTGCCACCATCTGGGCAAGGCCACTTTTCTGCTACACTGTACTCATTACTCACTGTGATGACCATCACAGCAGCTGTAATGTCTGCACAACATCCAAGCCAAAAAATAAAAAAAAAAAAGAAAAAAGGCTATTATTTCAGTAAGTCATTAGAATTTTATCAACTTTAAAGGATGTATATGACTTTCAAAAATGTATCAGCTGTTACACTCAAAACTCCTCCGGCAAGTTACAATGCGTGCTATGCAGCTGACATCTTTGGAATGTAAAATAAAATTTCACGCTGGAACATTTACTATTCAGTGGAAACAGATTACTGGTGTGTCTTCCAATAACAATTTCAACTGATGAAGCATGATAGTCTTCACAGAAAATAAGATCTTGGCTTTGAAATTAGAAGTCAGCTGTGAACATTGCCTTTTGAATGCAGGAGGTTACTTGACTCTTATCAAGACTGATAAGAAAGCTGTGTGTCTATAGAGAAATACAATACAGTAGGATGTTGGATTTCAGACTCCACTGCAGATAAAGTGCAAGTTCACACTGACCAAGCGAAAAAGAAAAGCTTTTTGTCTTAAAGCTATCCTAAACCCACAAAAAGCATTTCTACTTCCTAAAGAATTTCTAACACCATCAGTACTACTCTTTCACAGAACAGCATCCACCATGCCTAGCAAACTGATTCATCATGACACATGTGAGTCAGGTTCCCATTACAAAGGCATCATGAATCACTCCTGGGCTCTAGATCATACCCAAAATGCACACACAGCACAGGAAAAATGTTCTTATGCCCTGAGCAAAGGAAGTACTTTCAGCATTAAGTCACTATTACATTTCTATTTTTTTGATAAGCCAAAAATAAAGAAAAGAGACCCACGAGAAAATTTCAAACAAGCTCAGTAATTCTGACTCCTGCATCAAGAAACCCGCTGATAATGTGATATCTCTCACTAAAAAACAAAAGGAGTCCTCTGCAAGTGGGTAGTTAGCCAATGGACCTAACTGTGGTGGCTCAGTGACTCCAGCATTCACTCAAACGAGAACACAGTCCCAGCCAAGCAGTGCCATGGACACTTTTCATTAGTTTCCAAAAGGTATACTAGAACACTTTCTGTTTCTATTGAATTCATTTAAATATGACAGCACCTCTTCCTGGCAACATTAAGGTAAAAGAAACAGGTATTAATATGCTATCAATATACCATTACCATTAAAGTGCAAAACTCTAAAGCCTTGTATCAAGTACTAACAAATTTTATAATGCCCGCATCCATTGAAAGGACTCAACATTTTCATTTGTTATATCATATCTTCAGGTCCATACTGTTATTTGCTTGTCCTATTAAGATATTTTGGCTATGCTAACAAGCAAGGAAGACCAACATTCTGAAGGAAATATTTCCAGTTCTCCAAGATCAGATGAAACAAATGCAACAAACGAAACATTATCTTTAGTAAAAAAAACAAGCTCTCCTTTCATTCCAGGACACTCTACTGGTATCCTAAATTTCTACTGCATTCACCCAGCATAGAAAATTCTTACCCTGCACTGCTGTCCTAGCCTAAGTGCCTAACTACAGGATGAGATGAGTCCTGACACAGAGGCGAAATTCAAAATGCAGAGGTTGTGCTTGTACATGCTTGTTGTGCTTGAACATGCTACAGGTAGAAACATAAAGGAAAACCACAGCTCACAGCATTGCAGAGCAGCAACCCAGACCAGCAAATGACATTTTCGTCCCTCTAGACTATCTTCCCTTCTAAAACAAGGAAGTCAGCTTGGTGGCGAGTATCCCAAACAGTCTCCTCAGTAACTACCCCAAGGTGACCCAGGACTTGGAGGTACTACCACAGCAGGTAGGAATCAGCTCTGTTTAGACAGGTGTGACAGCAGACTATTGCTTCCAGGCTGTAGATGCATCCGGACCCTCGCTGCAGGGCAGCAGTGCTATGCAATGGAGGGCAACAAGAGTTCATGCAGAAGAGAGGAACTGGTAGGTACAGTAGTACTGCTATTCTCAGACTAGGAAGGTTGTTCTTTAAGAAGAGAAAGAAGAAGTATGACTCAAAAACTAAATAAAAACCACAGAGGAGTTTGACTGTGGCTGAAGTGTAAATCAAAAAAAGGATTAAAGGATTAAACAAGGGATTTCTTAAACTTAATTTGCTGCTGAAAAGCTAAGTTTGGCAGAAAAGCTGCAACTACTTTGTGATAGTATTGTCTTCCTCCTTGTAGAATTATTTTTAAAACTACATACTAATGTCAGATAATATTACACCAAGGGCATCAGGTTTCCTTACAGTGTGCCTGCTCTTCCTTCAAGACATTCTCACTTGGGCTTACCATGCTAGGAGATAGCAGCAGCTGTGGCCCTGGTCTGTAGACTTCTCCCTTTCCAGAGCGTGAAGGGGCAGCAAGGAGATGTTAAGAGGCTCTCCAAGGGATGGGCTTCCTCATCAAAATTGTTAATGTGCAAGATGCAGCTTGTAGGAAGTCAAGGGTTCTGCATCCCAGCTTTCAGAGAGTGGGCACCAGCCCCCAGATGCCTCAGACATCTCAGAACAGTTAGAAAACACTGAAGCAATTAGCAAGACTTCTTCTTATAGACTTCCCAATAACTGCTTCCATTCCTTCAGAATACTGTCCTTTCCATCTGAATCAAAACACAGGGCAATGAGCAAATCTGTACTTTAAGACTTCCTCTAAGAATACGACCACCATTTTCTTCTTGGGACCACACAATAAGTACAAGTGCAAATTTTACTTAACCTCAAAAATGTATTTTTTTAAGTTTCTCATTTAATAAGAATTTTCTTCTGGAACTATTGTTAGGAGTTTGGCATATCAAAGCTAGGTTAGGCATTCCATTTTTTCAGGAATAAAAGCAAATATCTCTGTATGTGAAACATATTTGTAAACATAGACCAAAACACACGCAAACATCCCAGTTCCCATTAGAGTATGGACATATCTGAAGGATTACTCTGTTTCCATGAGTTTATTGATGAAGGGGCTGTAATGGTTAGGACTGTAGGTCCTTTAGGGTTCTTTTCCCTAATGGGTGAAATAATTGTCCCATCAGTCTATCACTGTGAAACAGAGATAGTAACAGCTGGCATTCTTACGGCTGAGAAAATGTAGGCCATCATTAATGTAGGATACATCCTACACATGGGATATGGTATTATCCCTAATAATGTTCACCAATAAATAGCTGGTTTATGACCACCCTGTGTCAGCTGTCCCTTGAACCTTGTATACAGAAAATATTCTGGAGTGAAGTCAAATTGTTGATACGTTCCAACAGTTATTTATCACAGTTATGCATAGGAGGCTAATTTTTTGATGGCATGCGGAGCTGAGGGCTGTCTTTTCTCAGTCCCTGACATCATTTTCTATAGCACCAGAAGTAAAATTTGTCTCTCTTCTTCCAAAGATGACCAAGGGACATGATAGTAGTCTGTATAGGAGAAGCTGTATAGAAAATGTCTGTTTGGTCTCTCATAAATCGTTTCACTTACTACTATTAATTCTCATCAGGTGGCAGAATTTTTCATGTAAAGACTAGTTAAATTTCTATGTTTTTAAGCTTCCATGGTATCCTGTGACAACAGTTAAAATGCCTTCAAAAAGTGATTAGACATGTTCTTGAAGGGTAAGTTGATTGATGGCTAGTAAAACTTAGCAGTGCACGGGGAACATCTCACCCTGGGATCTCTTCCAGCTGCTGATTGATTCAGATTGGAGAAACGGAAGGGGTGATCTGTAATTCTCTTACTTTGTCTTACATGCCTCCTCCAGTCTGCTGCTAGAAATTGCTGGAGAAAGCACCTATGTAAGCCTTTTCATCCTATGACCATTCCCCTGTTGGTGTTCAGCCTTCCTTTCAGCATGTTTACTTTGCAGCATCAATAGAAACTTATAGCTGTTCACACCTCTATTTCTAATGGCTACTTAAAAGGCTTTCTAAAGCTCATTACTCTGTATTGACACAGCATATAAGAGAAACACCCTTTAAGAGCAATTTCAAAATACTTCAGCGCCTTTAGCATGAAGAAAAACAACATTAAATTGTTGACTGAGATAGCCAGTATTTCCTTACTAATAGCTGTACCAAGAAACATAGGCATAACGACTGCATTTAATCTGTATCTGACATTTCTGAAGTAACTCCTTCATCCTGGTAATAAAATAAGGCATGACATCCCCTGGCCTTCTTCCCCAGCAGCAACTAAGCACAGCACCTGCACTCTTTAACTACAAAACAACCAAAAACTGCATTGACTGTTTGGCCATGCATCAGCTGAGAATGATGAATGCAGACTCTAACCCAGGTAGTGAGAAGGAGCTGACTGCCAGTGGCCTGGGCACACTGCAGCAGCTGGGCCTCCAGACAAGAAGCCATGTGACAAGTTCGCAAGGAGCACCAGGCCAAACATCATAAACATGCAACACAAAATTAGCTGGGATAAAAGCATCCAAAGATGATATGTGCAGGAATGAGTACTTGTAACCTCTGTCAAGCAGGGTCACACTTAAAGATAGCAGACACAGTGAAGGGACATAGAAGACAGAGCTGCCTACAAACATCAGTCTGGCACTTCTCTCAATCCTGAGCTTGCTGAATCATGAAAACTGAATTAAAAATAAAAAGTGAGGGACCAAAGTTGAGCTTCTCTAGGATAAAAGAATGTTTGATAGTTCCCCCAGGTTGGTCCCCAAGTCTCTTCCCATCAGCACCCCTAATTCATCTTTTAGATTCAATCAGATTAAATGGCTGCAAAAGCCAGCCTGGTAGGCTACTTCTGAATGACCTTAGTTTCCATACCAGAATGGCTTCTAGTTCCTCCATTATGCTAAAAAATCTCAGTTGTACTGCGGAACATGGTGATACTCCAGCTGACACCAGACTGGACCATCCTCAGTCTGAACAGTCAAGCATAAGAAAAACAAAGCATCCACCACATCTAGCTTTTGAAGATTTAAGCAAAGAAAATGGAAGTGGCTTTTATCAGACCATACTAAATACTTGCCTAACTCAGTGGCAAAATAGCCAATCACGGCCTTATCCACAAAATCATACTTATACAATGCAGATTCTCCCAGTATTCACTGTTGCTCACTAGGATGAATCCTGTGCTATCACTACTAAATGCAGCTATGTTAAATATTATTAACTTTTTAGTTGATAAAAGGAAAAAAACAAAACTCACAAAACACAAAGAGGTGCTTTACATTATCATAAATCAAAGGTCTTTCAGTTATGATTCAGAGACCGGGTACTGGGAAATGCAATTAATGTTAACATTGAAGGTCAGAACAATGTGCTTCTGCCATAAACACTTTCATTTTTAAGCAAGTACAGGTAAACAAAAATTTCTCTAACATTATCTCTTACATATTATATGAATATGTAACATTAAATGTTAGATATCATAGGAAAGGGGTTGGACCAAGTTTATGCCATGTAGAGAGTAAAGAAATACTTTTTTTCCTCTTTCCAAACAACTCTCTCCCTTTACTTCCAAAAGTAAACAGACATAAAAGCCAACTCTTAACCAGCTGGTGGTCTATTGCTATTATTCCTACATTAGTTTCCACCTTAAGCCTGTGCAGCAGCTTCATTTCAGTCTCAAACTCGGCTTTGTTACTAGTCAGCAATACTGTTCTTTTAATGATTAACTGAATAAATTAGCACCAGAGTCACAGCTGAACATCGTGGAACAAGATACTACTACAGTAGCTATATTTTAAACTGTGAGAGTAAACAGTTACTCGCAGCTGTGGTGAACAATGGTTAAGAGATAAAAGTGAATGTAGTGTTTTCCTTTTAAATTAAAAAAGAACAAAACCCAAAACTTAAGAAGCTTTAAACAGCTTTGCTACTTGAAAATCAATCTTCCAGGGAAAAAGCAGCAAGAGATTAAAGCATACCTAAAAATCCACATAACAACTCTGAGGATAATAATCTGCTAATATACACTCCAGTGTCTCAAGGGTACCTTGATACACACATTCATTGACATAAGATTCCGAATAAGACCAGCCTACACCAAAACAAGACTCTCCAAGCAGCTTTTGCAAACAGAATAAATATACTGGGCTATCTAATATTAAACCTTTGATAAACTGTTGCAAAAGAAAAAAAAAATTGGCAACGCAGCTTTGCAAATCTGTTAAAGTAACTGTATTCATCAATAAGCTGATGAAAAATATTCATCAATTTACTGATGACCTACACTTCTTCCTGCAAAATGTCCTTCCTGCAAAATGCCACCACAGTCCCTGATTCCTAGGTGTCAGGATAATGTAATTTTTTAAAAAATTAATTACTCCAAAGGAAGGAGACTTTCCGTGGACATCTTCTCTTTCCTTTAATCATGGTACAGAACTGGAAGCTGAAGTTTCAACTAGAGCTCTGGCATTCAGTTTAGTCCCATATACATCCCAGGTAGCTTTCCACAGATGGACTGGATGCTTAAATTATCCAGCAGAAGTTACCACTTGGCAGCCAACTCCTGCCTTCACATTCTCCCAAAGTCTGGGAGTGCACCACAGTGCATGCTTCCCAGCTCCTCCCCAGCCTCCTTGGGCTCCAAAACATGCCGCTGAAAGTACACAGCCTGGCAGTGATATTCAGCCTAAGTGAGAGAGTTTGGCAGCTAGAGACACTAAATGCTAGTTTAATGCCTTTTTCTCTCCTCTTCATTAATAGCTCCAAGATGCTGCATCTTCTCTCCTTGCCAATTCTTGTATCATCGGAGCAAAAAGGTGGCAGCCTCTCTCTGAACTGGGTATCACTGCTGCATACTCAGCTGTATCATTTGGTGTGCTTCACACACTGTTCTGTCATCTGGCAAGAGTCCTGAGTGCAAGCTAATTTACACCTTCAGTATAATGGCTTTTGTGTCTTCTGTAATGCTGGAATATATTACATGCAGCTGAAACAGAAGTCCAGCAAGTCACTGTCTGCCATCACCTTGTAAAAAGAACAAGAAACAGGGAAGAGAAAGAGATCATTTGCATTTTTACATAGCTGGTTTTGTTTCCTGTCCTTCCTGAGCCCATGACAGGCTCCTCTGATGTTAACTACTTCTCTCCTGCATACCCCTGGAAGTAATCCAGGAAAGGGTACAAATACCAAAGACACAAGAGATGCAACATTTCAGTTACAGAAAAATGTTTCTGAGTATTAAAATGCCTTCCCTGTTTAGAAAGAGTTTACTCTTGCCCTACCAGAAGAAAAATCCATCTTAAATTCTGTCACTCCAGAGACACAAAGTACATAAAGAGTGGGATTTAAAGAGCCTAGTGTTGAAATCTTCAAATCAACCCTTACAGCTCAAACCCGTGTTTCCAAGTCCCAGGGACAGCATAGGGGGGCAAAAAGACCAATTCTCACTTTTCCTCTTTCTCCACCTCAAAAATGTTGCAATACATTTCTCAAATCTGAGTCCTACGCCTCAAGCCACACAACTGACTCACTCTGCTTCTTGGATACACCTTAAAGTTTATGTAACCCTGTGAGTGCCAACTGCACATGGAAATGTACTACTTAAGGGCACCAAAACTGTCATTTCACTATTAAGCCACTCTGCTGTATGCACAGTTTACTAGAAGTACACTTATGTTAGCACATGAAGGGGTCAGTACAGCAGAGGGAAGAGCAACCAGAACAGCAGGACCACCTCGCTCAGACACAGTGCTGGCCTCCGCCAGGCTAATGTGACCATGAACCTGAGGCGTTTCTGTGCAAGGACAAACTTCACCTCATATAATTTGACTTCCTTTAGGGATTTACTGAAACTTTCTCAATATGCCTGGAGAGAGTTCTGGGTTCTGGGGAGTGTTCAGAGGTGAAAATGCAACTGAAGCCAGAAAATGTGACTGCAGCGAACCTGTCAGACACTTCAAGTGTCCCTGGGTCTTGTGCTCAGGTATACAAGGAGCATGACATGAGGTGGAAATGAGCCATACAAGGCCAGAGAAGCAGGTGGGCGAATTGAGGGTGAGCAGAGTGTGCGAGTAAGCAGCACTGATGCTGGGAGGGTTAGTGGTCACTAGAGACAGTCCAAGCTGAGCACCCAGGCTATGTCCTGGGCCCACCTGCCTTTCCCTGCCTCACCCCACCCTGCACAGGAATGCCTCAGCACCAGCTCATTACTGATTCAAAGGACTGGGATGATTTTACAGTTGCTTAGGCAGATTTGCGCTTTGTAGCACAGACACACCACTAAGACGTCTGTGGAATCACAGCCAGCTTCACTCACTCACTCCAGGGGGGAGTGCCTTTGCACCACTAAGCAGTGGAAATTAAAAAGGCAGAGAAACACTACCTCCAGTGTCTCCATCACTCCAACTCCCCACCTACACAGCAGACTACCTGAGCTTAGTAACTCAAGTTACTGGGTTTTAAGAGCAACAGGCATGCTTCTTCCTGCAAAATGAACACCCTGCCTGCTCTCGGTTTCCAGGGTCCCACCTTGCTTTACTTGTTCTGAATGGCACAGGGAAGGCATACTGACTGCAGTTTTTACATACTGAGTTCTACTGAGAACTCTCTACATACCATGACAAACTTTGAACAATGTGCACATATAAAACCATTCCCAAACGCTAAACAGTTCTTTACCACATGCAGCTCCATTAGCCTCCTCTGCTCCTGAAAAAAACTGGCAGTCCTGCAACAGAACAGCCACTTTCCACAAGAAGTGTGACCCCACTGGGCTAGCTATTCATTTCTGCAAACTCACACAGATCAAACCTAGTGTAGCCAAGGACAAGGATGCATAGTTGCACAGCAACGGTGCAGAAAGATGAGCCAAATTCACAAGGCTGTGGGTTCCTAACTTTGCTAAAGAACCTTAATTTTTTAATGCCATATTGTCAGGCACTGATGTATTGCTTTAGTGATGGTGCTTAAATAGCAACATGAAATTAATAGTTTCACTCTTCAGATTGAACACAGAAAGGTACAGTATATAAATTAAGTCCTCCAACTGATAGTAGTAAATTACTGATCCAGCTCTTTGAGCCCAAGAGGAGAATTGCCACTAATAAAATATATCCCCAATTACTGGATTCTATAAGAGGTCTACATCTACCAGGACTGTCAGTGACAACTGGCTCTGGACAGGTCATCTGTCAAATTCCAGGAAGATTTTCAGTCATTTCCTGGTAAATACACTCTGACTATGGACTGTGTAGAGAGATATCACATCTTTACAGGAAGCCTAGCTATGCTGTCATGCTCCTTTTTTAATACTGGAAAAGCATGTAATTGTCAAATAGAAAAATATTTGGTAGTGAATAATCTCAAAGAAAACAACCTTCTTCTATTTTTTCTTTTTCTTTTAAATAGTAATATTTTAGATACCACCCCCTGATTAAAAAGTGACTCCCTAACTTTTCTACTGTTATTAATGTTTACACTAGTCCTAAGATTCCTTCTAATTAGAGTTCATTACACATTTTGTCAGTTTTGTTTGCTAAGTAGGTCGGTAGCTAGACTGTGTCAGATAGTGACCAAGAGAGATAATCTAATGGTCCCCTTTGGGTTTTATGCTTAAAAAATGGAAAATTAAAAACAGTTACAGTCACTGGACTGAACTGGCTGAAATCACATGACACAACTCTTCCAGCCTACAAGACCTTCAAAAGATTTCAGTATTTGGCTCCACAGTTACATCTTTGTTTACAGCACAGACATCCCGGGACTCTCCTCTGGAACCCGATGTGAATCCAGGTGCAAGTATGTGGGACAAGACAGAGCCTGCCAGTGGTTAAGCCTGAAAGGCAAGAGTGAGCTTGAATGTGTCTGTCTTGGAGTCAGTCTCAGCATGCTCCAAGGCCCTGTTAGTGTGGCATACACAGCTCCTGTTTCCATGACTCTGTGCTTCACCAACAATTCCTGGATAGGCTCTCTGAGTACTCTGAGTTACTGTCTGAGTAACACAAGAGGAGGAGGAGGCAGAGCTGGATGGCAGGATGACAGACGAGGAGGAAGATGAAGAGGTGTTACAAAACCAACAAGATGTCGGTGTTTCAGTCAGAGCTGGTAAGTAGTTCTAAAACTGTGCTCTGGGAACAATTAGCTTACTAGACCTATGGTTCAGATTGTCAGTGGTGGTGGAGTAGAACAAAAGCAAAGTTAGGAAAAAAATCAGGCATTTCCATAGAAGTAGGAAAGGGCAACATGTAAGCAAATATGTAAAAGAGTAGCCTTGGGTAATCGGGCAATACAGGTATTTCCAAGTTTTTTCTTTCACAGCCTCAGGAAAGGGTCTAGAGTTCCCATGTTGACTGTACTCCACAAATCAGAACAACCCCAAAGACACTGGGGAAGCCATGGTGTTTACAATCTCTATATTGTACTCCCAAATCTACAGTGATGCTCCTGAATGGTCAATGATACCCTGGAATGGCCAAGAATCTGGCCCAAAAAAATCAGCAGGGAAAGCTGTCATGCATGGCAATCCAAGAAACCATGAAAGACATTACCATGTAACTCACCCAAATACCAAGGGAAAATGTTTCTTAAAAATTAAACAGGGGAACCTTTCTTAAGAAATACATACATCCAACACCTCCTGCCCTGCCCCAGAGGATACACTTCCCCCTGAGACATGTGTAACTTCAAGTTAGGCAAGTCTCTAATCTGCTGTGCACAATTTATCAACTCTGGTGTTTTTTGAGGCATAACATTATTGGGAGTTAAAAATAAGGGTGTCCAAGTTTCATTACACTTATAGTTCAGCATTGCTGGCCCCAAGTTTTTATAGTCTCATGTTGCTGCTCCTCACTGTCTTCCAAGAGCTTTGCTCTCCAACAGTCCTGGCTTAACAGCCCCTTCCTCTCTGCCTAACGTGTCACAGTGAAGCTTAGATTATCCATCCTTTATCTTGTTCAGAGGTGCAACTTCCTTCCTGAAAAAAAGCTCTGTTTAAACAAAAACAATCCCACCTTATTCACATAATAAAGGCTGTTTGAGATTAATATACATTTCACAGCGCAGATTGTTGCATTCTTGCAACATAAGCCACTTCTCTGAGTCTTCTGTGCTGCATCCATATGTGGGATGTTCAGTACAACAGCCTCATTGTAATCACACAACTTTGGCCTTGTGTTGGAAAAAAATTAAGAGAGCTTCCAGAATTGCAGAAAGATCAAAGGTTGAAGTCAGGCATTAATGACCTAATAGGCAGAGGTCTAAAAGTCAACAAACCCCCTAACCCCTGAGCATAGCTCCTAGTTCACTTGCTGTTCTTTTCAGATTACTGCAGCTTCTTTGTTTCTTTTCAGTTCTCATTCCACATTT
The DNA here is from genome assembly GCA_036785705.1 of Acanthornis magna. Lineage (NCBI taxonomy): Eukaryota > Metazoa > Chordata > Aves > Passeriformes > Acanthizidae > Acanthornis > Acanthornis magna. The sequence continues at coordinate 13,764,108 of JAWUZG010000012.1, forward strand.
TTGTAGCAGATTACAGATTCCTTTATTTTCTTGAAGTGTAAAAATTAAGATGCAAGAATTTTATTTCTTCTCATTTGTTGCTCTTTGTAGTCATGCAGTGACTTCATTTGAGGTTTCCAAAATAAAATGTGGAACTGGTTTTACAGACAACAGCTGTGGTTGATGGACACTACTACCATCACCTCAGCCAGCCTTAAAAGCAAGCTTATTGATTGCTGAGTCCTGCTTATCAATTTTAACAGTTGTTACTGACTGTCAGTAACAAAAAAAACCCCAACAAAGTCTTAGCAGCTAAAAAAAGAAACAAATGCTCCCAGAAGTCTCCTGTGCAGTTAAACTGAAGTGTTCATAAAACACATAACTAAATATACATACTATCACTATTTTTAAGTTGTACAGGAAATAGGAAGTTATTCTTTTCTGCTGCACACCTTTTTCTGTAATATTAATATGTTAGTGTTCCTTGCCTAATACAAAAGGTGTTACTACTTACTGATAATACGAACTGCGGGGTTCTTACGCAAAAATAAAGTTGTCATGGTCTCCAGTTGTTCTCAGGGTAGCACTAGAGTGTTTGAATGACCTGTAAGTTTCCTTAATGCTCCAGACTATTTTGTAAAACAGACCCCCATTTTCCAGGCAAAAGAAAGTGGTTTGGAGAAATTACTGCTTTCGGTTTTTATACCTGAAATAAATAAGTATTTTATTGTTGGCTTTTAGGCAAGACACTGTTTTGCCTATGCAGACACATATTGTAATGTCTGATTCCATTGCAATAACTATGGTGTATTTGAAGTAAATGTCATTGATAGGCACAAGAAAAAAGAGAAAAGTGCTATACATCTATATAACAGAGAAGTAGCTACTTAGTTTTTAAAAAGAGACTTTTTTTGAATTAAAATATGTGTTGATACTGTTACCCTCCAATCCTGATCAAGCACATTTCAGAGGTATAAATCCAGGTAATCTGGAAACTGCTTGAAGGTACCAAGTAAGAAGGATAAAACTACTTTATTAGCTCTCAGATAGCTAAGAAAAAACAAGTTTAGAAAATTTCTACTGATTGTGACTAGTGCTCAGTCAAAACTGGCAGTAACTAAATACAGCAAGTATTAGGGAAAGTACTCAGGCTCAACAACAAAAACAATATTACACCAAGGAACACAAGAAAGAAATTAAACACACAGCCATCCACTCACACACGCAATCTCTTTGATGACCCAGCCAGTACTTAGCACTTCATTTACGGTAAGCAGCATATAATCTTGATGCATAATGGCTTAGCCTGTTATTTCTCTAAGTCTTCTCCTCTCACAAGTTTTACACAACCATGAAGCAGTGCTGTGGAGGGCATGCTAGCAGCAATACAAAGATCTCAATGATGTGAAAGGCAAAGCCTTTGTTATAAGCTGGGTGGTCAGACTGCCAAGTAATGCTGTTTGCTAACACTATGCATTACTAAACACTGTTCTCCTGTATGTGATCGTTAATGCTAATACTGTGTTTGATGGAGCAATATGTAATAATAATAGAGAATATTTTAATGAAGTAATCCATAAATTGATAGGTATTTTCTATCCTAAGAAAGGTATGTAATGTGTAATTTCTACCGAAATGTAATTCCCAGTTTACAATATGCAATGCTAGAGATATGAAACAAGTAGAACTGCTAGAATCTATCAAATCAAAACAATTTTCAAATCAGGTGGGGTCCAGATCTTTGCTTGGGAATACATTGGTAGAGATCATACTAGAGACCTGTGACAGTGCATTGCTCTTGTTTTAATTTTCCTGTACCTCAGAAGAGGTCACAGCATTATGAAGCTACTGGAGATCACAAATCATAGAAGGGTTTGGTTGGAAGGAGTCTCAAAGACCATCTAGTTCCAGCCCCTCTGCCATGGGCAGGGACGCCTTCCATAGAGCAGTTTTCTTCACCTTATTTCACCCGTCCTTAATGTCCCCACAATGCACAAGACCCACTGGCTTTGTCACCCTTGTCCCCAGAGGCCCAGTGCCCTGCCAGGGTGGACACTGGAGCAATGGGCCCCGTTGAGGAGCAGGGATCATAGTGCAGAGCCACCCTCTGCAGCTGTTTTGGCTGGATGGCAGTCTCCTCCCTGGCTCTCATCCCCTCTATGCATTCACTCAGGGCAAGAGGCAGCAGGACAGGGAAATGAGCCCTAGTAGCACGGGACACTGGCACCTGCGGCTGTACCAAGCTCATATATCCCCTACCCTAACTCCAGAACTGGTTTAGCACCAAAAGAAATGCTTTTTGCCCGAAACTATGCTGCAAATGACACAGAGACAGACTAACAAAGCCATTTAACTTCACAATTTCTGTATTCAACATATCATATAAGAGAAGAAGCTGTAGACCTTTATGATTTATTGAGGAATATTTTCCAAAGTCTTGTTCTCACAGATGTGATACCAGAACTTTGGAAACATCACAAGAAATTAGGTTTTTCAAGCTCAGGTGAAGTACTAATTCAAGAAACAAGCAATGAGAGGGAAGTATTTTAGGTAACATTTATAAATCTACAGTGCAGCCAACTGGGCATATTTAGAAAGCACTAATCTATTAATCATCTTGTTACAACAGTGATGTTTGTTCAAGAGATACTGCCATGCTCCAGTGAAACACACTAGACACATTTGGTAATGGCATGGTTTTGAAATTTCAATTTCACCCAAAAGAATGTTCAGGCATTGCTTTTCTCCTTCAGGCAAGAGTGGAAATATCTGATGCAAGTAGGGAATTGCCCAGGGATACTTGTCTTCATGAACGCTATGTGCATAATAAGTCCAAACACTACCTTCAGAAAACCTCCTAAAGGAACTGTATTAAGTCTACAAGATGGTTGCTACTCCCTCAGCAGGTTCTGTAGAAGATTGCCAGAGACTTCCTGATATTACCCTTAAGTACAGCTTAAAGCTAATTGACAAAATTGTTAAAAGTCTTTTTCACATTTTTCATGAAGATTGTTGCGGTTTATACTGACTCCAATTTCAATTATCCATTTTCAATAGTGCATACTGGAAGGGAGTAAGGATGCAAGAGGATAACCATTGTTATTGTAAAAGATATTTTTCTGCCAGCTTTCATAAGTATATAGCTGTATTTTTCACCTTCGAATACCACCACTAGGGAGAAAGATTAATTTTCCTGAATCTCCTGTTAAAATTGCCAATGCAAACCCCACATTTGTGTGTGTGGATGAACTATTGTTATAGAACACTGTGCAATTAAGTAACAGATATGATGTACATTTATTTTTAAATGTGGTTTTAAATATAACTGCGTCCTTGGCAATTTCCGTGAGAATCTAGCCCACCCTTAGAGAAAAAAAAAAAAAGAAAAAAATCACCAACAACAAAAAAAATGGCATAAGAACGAACGGATACAGCAACGAGAATTTAAGATTAACTGCAATTCAAGAGATTATGCATCACTGACTTCCTGGTTTAACAACAGATATTAGACTTGTGTCAAAAACAGCACATCAACTCCATCAGGTGAGCTGCCGTCAAAAAAAAAAGTGCATGAGAGGCAACAAGAAAACAGTTAGCTGTCAGAGGTGTCATCAGAAAAAAGAAAGGCTCAATTTATTTACCCACCTATAATACACTTAAATAACTGCTGGGCAGTAAATGACAAAAGCAAGGCAGAAGCTGACACAGGAGCCTAATTTACATTTGCTACCAATTCACCAAATAATCAATGGTAATGTATTTGTTGAAGCTTAGTATTTCTTTGAAGAATGGCTAGTTACAACACGGTGTTATCATTAAATATCTGCAGAACTCTAAGAACCTTAACTAGCTTACTAGCTCATGCAAGCCAGGGATCAACAGAAACACATTTTTAAATGCAGAAACTCTCACAAACTCTTTGCTTATCTCTACCCAGTTCTCCCCAAAACAGTAAGGACACTTTTAGAGTTCAAAAGTATTCAATGTCTTCACACACAAAAAAGTTTAATAACAGTAAAGCAAGCTCTGGTTCAACTTAACAGCAACCCTCTGGACTTTAAAACACATTGTTTCCCCACCTCGTTTGAGAGATGACAGTGCTCTCTCCTCCCCATTCCCCTCCAGTACTCTCTTCTCCCCTCCCCAACTTCCCAACCATTGATATAATAACAGAATTTAACATGTACTGGTATGTTAGGTAAGTACCAACTGGCAGCCACAGCTAGTTAACAGTTAGACGAATGCTTCCTTTCATACCTTTTTTGCCATTCCAGAGTTTGCCAGGAGTGATCTGGTTTCATCAATGGATGAATGAAAGGTGAAAGACAGAATTTCCTTCTCAGACCCCCCAGGGGGCTGGAGTCTGTCTGCCAACACAGCTGTATTGCCACAAACCTAGTGGAAATGTGCCATCTCCTGGGAGAAAATTTTTTTCCTGACAATGTGGCTACGAACACACCTTTATATCTGTCTGTGCTCCTGTGTTTTTGTTAAGACTGGACCAGCTAACATGAAGGCAAATCACCTGGACAAGCAACATTTCTCACCCAGTTTTTCTTTCCTAAAGTCAAGCTGGCTGAGGACATGGCACACATTTCCTCAGGTCAGAGACAGCAATATCCAAATTCCCATTGCCACAGCAAGCTGGGAACTGCTATACTCTTACCAGAGCACCATTGCATTCCTGCGCCAGACAAATACACACAAAGCTGGAAGAGTCATGCCATCATTGCCATACTGTAGGTAGAGGACCTGAGACCACATTTCTAATTGCTGCCTTCTCCTAACCATTTACAGGGACAGATGTAGAAAATGAGATGGGGAACATACCCTGAACTGACCTAGGGATGGTACTCCATCTACTGCCAGGGAATGAGAAAATGAGAGAATCTATAACCTCTGGGCAGCTAGCTCTCTCTTTGAAATGTTGCATTTATTATTCACCCTTCCAGAAGGGTATGTGGATGCAGGAAAACTTAAAGGAAGGCAGCAACCAAGGGGACACAAAGAGTATTAAGAAGCAAGCATGCAACCCTTATATTGTATAGTTGATGTCTGAAAGGCAATTATTCCTCCAATATGTGCTGTCTCACATTGTCCAAGAGCAACTGTTCACAGTTCTTCAGAGCATAAAAATCCCCTGCTTGTAAGATAACCTTTTCCTTTGCTGCAGTGCTCTTAGTAATGCGGTTCACTCTTCCAAGAGCTAAGATCCATACAAGATTCTCGGCTGATGGCACTGCAGGCTTCTTACAAAACCTGACCACTCAAAGCTTAACAGCCCAGCTGCCCATGCATCAATTCCCAGCTCACAGATAGCTTGCACACACTGTATTGCAACTGCAAAAGCACTGTGAAAGTTTCATCTACTTGGTGATCAACTTTCATCACTGGAACCCTTCACATCAGTCAATGCAAGAGTTGAAAGACTAGATCCAAGTCTAGATTTGCAGTCTCTGGACATGTAGGAGTCCCATTGTTTCTAACAGTGCTAACAACTCCATCAGAGATTTTCTTTCATGCAAATCTACCTCTGATGTCAACGAGACAACTGATTAAGCAGGGAGCAGTAGCAGTAGTATGAATCTGGTCCAGCAGGAATCTTCCATACACTGGAGCAGATGATGGCATATGCCTCCTTTACAAAAATCCTTTCACACTGGACATGAAAACCACAGATACAAAAGAGCTAACTTATATTTCCTCATAAAAGCCCAGAAGGTATAGCATGCTGGAAAAGAGAAAACCTTTGTCTCCCCCCCAAGCTCTTTCAATAACAAACACATTGTATTGGATTTGCGTGGCCTGGTTTTAGGTAGCAGGGAGCTACGGAGGTGGTTTCTACGAGAAGCTGCTAGAAGCTTCCACCAAGTCCAACAGAGCTAATCCCTTGTGGCTCCAAAGATGGACATGCCACTGGCCATGGCTGGGCCAATTAGAAATGGTAGTAACGCCTCTGTGATAACATTTAAGAAAGAATCAAAATAAAAGTTTTGGCACAGTTTTAATTGTGACTAGAAGAGAGCAGAGTGAGAACATGTGAGAAGATCAACATGCAGACACCAAGGTCAGTGAAGGAGGGGGAGGAGGTGCTCCCTACACCTCAAACAATACTGCAGAATACTGCTGGTATAGCATCATTCAATTCAGTAAGAAAAGGCAGATATGCCACTGATACAAAAATGTAATTCACAGCTCCTGCATTGTAGAAGGGACAAACAAAAGGAATAAGTTGTTTGGGAAAGTAGAGTTTAGTTTTCAGACTCTCCCAGAAATCTGAATAGCCCATGCATGTAAAAAATACCATTTTGAACATGTCTGTCTGTACCCAGCGTACAAAGCCTCACTGCATGGATTTCAGGCACAACAGGCTACCCAATATGTCATTGTTTCACATCTCAAATACTAACTTCAAAACACACATTGTGACTTTCAGAGGTGTTGAAAATCTAAAGCTACTGGATATAGCTAGTGTAGCTATAAAGAATTCCTAAGGAAAGCGTCACTGCCATAGCCCACATGTAACAGCACAGCCTTAGAAAAACATGAAATCCCAGCTCTAACACAGAGCTTCTTATGCTTTATACTTTTTAGAGAATTATAGAATGGTTTGGGTTAGAAGGGACCTTAAAGATTACCTAGTCCCAACTCCCCTACTGAGGACAGGGACACCTTCCACTAGACCAAGCTATGCTAAGTCCTGTCCAGCCTGGCTTTGAACACTTGCAGGAGCGGGGCACATATCCTCGTGCAGTATCAGCCACAGTCTGATCCATCACATACTATACTTCCAGAGTTTTGCGACATATACTATTCAGAAGCCAGGGTGTAAGTATTATTATTGTAGCTATTCTCTGCACCAGCTTCCCACTTGGAGGCATTTATTTTGCAGAATGCCTCACTTCTGCTTAAATTAAACCACATCCAAATTAAGTTACCTTAAGGGCCCAAAACCACTATTTTTACTTTCACCCCTTAATTTGATGCCACCAATGTCGTTCAGACAAGCCCTTAGATAAGTATGCCTCTTCATTTTCTTGGTCAACATGCAAACCTACTGTAGCAGGCCTTTAAAAGTGGACAGAAAAATATCTTTCTGAATAAATTCTCATTCCAATTTCAGCAACCAAATTGCACTCACATGGAATAAATAACTGCTACTTCAGAAAAATCGAGTCTTGTCCATACCTAATCCTTGGAAGTTAAAAAAGAACTCAGACCTAAAGCAAGCAAACCAAGCCAAGCAAAGCAATTCCCTTTCATCCTTCTCCCTCCATCAGACTATATGTTAATTGGTTGCCCTGACAAATAAGCATTGGAAATACAAAAATAAATGCTAAAACCTACAACATATAAAATACCATATTTGGGAAGTTTGTCAAGCTTTGTACTACCGGATAAATGGTCTATCACGATGCATCAGCATGGAACAGTGGGGACACCCTGTGGTCACTGAGATTCTTTACACTTTAATGTTCACATTCTTAATCCATTTTTCAACTACTTTTGCAATTTACATGCAAAGTCATATAACATGAGAGGACCCGAAGAAAATAGAATTCACTTAGTTAACTTCCCACCTACCACTTTATCTCTGCAGTTGCTCTGCTGTCTCAGTTTTCAAGATCTCTTCTTCTTAGATGTTTTCTTAGCTTCCAAGCTGAAAAGAAAAAAAATATTAAGGAGCTTGAGCTCCTTAGGTGACAGCATTAATCCCTGACAGACATGCATACAGGTAAAAGGCAACATTCTAATTTAAATTATTTAGATTTACAGCAGTGTTCGTAAAAGGCATGCACTTATTAGATCTAAGCATTCTGCCAACAGGAAAAATACTATCAGATGAAATACATGTGCAAAGCACCTGCCAATATTTTAAGCTAAGCAACCACAAGAAAATTAAAGGCCAGTAACTCTTGTGAATCTGAACACAGTTCCTTTCACCCCTTTCCTTCCAAGGCAGATATGTGTGCAGACTATGAGATTGAGCACTCCTCATAGAAAATTCACTGCCCACAACTGGGCAGTCCCTCTGTTTTCATACTTACACAAGAGACTCCAGACACAGCCTGCAGAAAAAGTCCCCCAGCCAGTTCATGGGACAGCTGTGGCTTCACCAGTCAAGTTCATAGCAACATACTCGCTTCTGATCACATTTACTTCAGAACTTTAAAAAATAAAAAAAGCAAATTAACTTCAAGGACCATTATTTTTTAAGGTTGGTATGTGCATATTTTCTCACTAAAGGAAAGAAGAAGATTTTCTTCTAAATTTACAATTCTGAGCAATTAATCATTTCTACTTAAGCTGCCTACAAAGGCTGGGAATAGACAGTGCCAAATCCCAGAGCATATGTCCAAGTATTCCTATGAAGAGGCTCTGCAGTTTGCATGGTCCACAACTTGAGTCAATTTAGTATAACATTCCAGATGGAAATGTAGCCATCTAGGACTTGTCCCAAGTGCTTTGCAGCTGTATAACCCATTTCCAAGATCTGTTCTTGTACATATCTTCTTTAAAGCAAAACACACATCTCATCCCTTTAAGCAAGAGGGATGTTTTCCATCAGGAACATCTGACTCTGCTAGTCAGAGGAGGTGTCAGCTCAACCAAGCTTCTGTCTCAATCATGCAGAAGAGAGCACACTCCACACCTCAGGCAGTTCCCTGGAACTACAAATCAAAATTCATCCAGCTCACTGAGGTGATATAGCATTTCTGAGCTCCAAACACCATTGTCCACTAAATAGAACCCTTATAATGATGACATTTAAGATAAAACCAAAGCAGTCTAGGTTATTCTCAGTGTTGGAGTTTGCTAAACTTAAACTGCACAGGTAAAGTTTGTACTGATGTTACAGTCAAGGAAAAAAAATCTATTCTCCACTACCTGTGCAAAACAGGAGTTCATAACGATACAAAATATCAACTCAGTTTAAATCTGCTCCCACAAAATACGCCTCTCAGCTTCTCTCACACTTGTCATCTACAGTAATATTAGAAATTATCTAATGATTCATCTTGAAAGCATTTTTCATGCATGCTCTTACTAAAGAATTTTTTCCCATCTAAATAGTCACACATGAAGTACTTTCAACAAAGATTTACCTGTGGGCTGAACCTGAGTCTGCTCAAATACACTATAAAGCAGGCTCACAAGCACTTGCTCTGGAATGTACATGTACCTGCAGCCATGATCGCCCAGCCTCTGTCTGGTTAACAATCCCATAAAACACTACTAAAAAGATTACTTTCCAGCTATTCTACCAATCCCATTCTATTAAGGAAAAAAAAAAAAAATAAAGCACATAGTTATTGTCAGTAGCATTATTCATGATACATCTAATTAAAAAAAAAAAAAAAAAAAAAAAAAAAAAAAAAAACAAACAAACCAAAAAAAAACCTGGAAGTACCAGAGATGATCAGAACAGGTAGAAGGGCCCTACTTAAGAACAAGGCAGGATTTCACAGTCTTAAAGGAGGCAAGAGGGACTGTTTGGGCATGTTCTGCTTTATTCCCAAAACCCACTTACAAGGACTGCTGCTCTACTGCCTTCACATTCTGTACATAGACGTTCCTTCCCACACCATGCATCTGTAGCAATTATTAGACCCAAGTATGTGCTGATATTAGACACTCACCTCAATGCATCAGGCTGTGCACTTTGTCAACACTGTGAAAGGAAACAACTGAGAAACACCTGTGCTAAATAACAGCAGATTAATCCACTATTAAAAGTCACAGTTTGTGCTTCAGTGTGCAAAGGTTTCTACCGAAGAAAGGTGCTGAGCTGCCAGTGAATCATCACTGAGAAAGATAATCTGAGACCAAGACAGCTTAATAAACAACTCTGAAAGGATTTTACAGAACCCATGTCTTATGTCACGCTTGTATAAGCTGTTTACAACAAGGGGCTAAGAAAGGAATCCTTAGGGAGCCACACAAGGGGGCATATTCTTCTCAGAAGAGTTATGTGATTTTTGGAATGAAGTAATCTGATGTACAGATGAATGAGACAATAAACAGTTTTTACAGAGGAAAATGGTAACGCTGGATTCTGAAACTAAGCACAGCAGGTAGCAAGCTTACGGAGGGATATTGAAAAAATTCATACAATTTCCTAAAAGCTGATACACTTAATCCCTCAGAAAAGGAAGATTGAACAGTTACCATCACTCTCGAATGTAATACCAGATTTCATAGGTACAATGCAAGCATAAACCCTTCTCATGGCTTCATCTGGCACATGATTTATATTACTCTTCAATTATTAAGGCGAACACTCAGGACTATACCATGCATTATATCACTATAAATCCACTGGAAAGCATTTCCCTTAGCCATGGAAAGAAACCCATACTTGTTAACATGCCACTGCAGTAGAGACTACTGTCCAACTACTTTTGTGCAATCAGAAATAACATGCCCGTCTCTCAGTATTCACCACATTCTCACTGAAGTGAAATGGTTCAGCCAAATGTGTATTGTAATGGGTATAATAATATTTTAAAATACAGCAAAAAAATTAACCTCATTCTTAACATTAGGTGTAGTTCTCTTCGAGTGAAACTTGAGATAAAACACTGTGGAACAACTTGTTCTGTTGATCCCTAGGTTAAATCTATACCATGTGTATAGAGTGAGGATACCAACCTTGAAGTGCTTTCACATTTTTCTCAGATTAAATGTATTTCAGGAAGAGAATAATGGGAACAATAGTTAATAAAAAAACAAAACAAAGCATCCCAGCCACAAGTTACTGTGGCCTTTTCTATGAATCATATGCAACTGCCTTTTAAAAAATAAAAATTAAAATTAATACAAGCTGATCAGTTGAAGATTATTATTTTGAAGATTGATGGTCCTTTCTTGTGTTTATACACACTGTGTTTACCATACTTAAACAAAATACATCCACAGCCAGCATGAGGATGCTTCTGGAACAAACAAGTCAACAACAACAAAGCCAGCTGAATTGTTTTGCAGCCTCTAGCAATAAGAGCTATATATTCATATAAACCTCATGACCAAAACTTTTGAATACTGAACTGCTCTGCAGTGAGAAGGCAAGCATCTTTCTCCCATGTGCAACTGAATGACTAATGTCCATAAGATACATGTTTTGTATCATAGAAACATTCCTTTTCACAGCATATAAATAATAACACAGGATCTATTACACCAAAACCAAGCAGGACTGCCAAGTATTAACAGCAGGTACACAAAACATTCCTACTCTCCTCCGACTTGTATCTCATTCCCCAGACTCCCTGGGTCTTTTCTAATTACCCATCCACGTAACATTCACAATTCCCAAAGCAGGGGGAAAAAAGCAGAATTAAAATTGTTAGTCCATGGTGAGAACATGAAAACACAAACATGGTCCAGACTAATGCCATTATTTTTTAAAACTCGTTGTAATATGACTATGACTGATTCAGAGAAGGATATTTTAAAACATTCATGGTAGTCAAGTTGTCTCTCACCTAAAACAAGCCTTTCCCTTTCCTTCCTGCTGCCTGATGTCATGTCATCTCTCCCTTAATTGCAACCTGTTCAACTTCATTTCTCAGAGAGTCATGCCTTTATTTATACAAGTTCATGTTTGAAACAACTACTTCACAAGAAAAGTTGAAGTAAATTAGAAATAACAAAATCAGATCTACAAAATCAGCCATGTGAATATATGCAAAAGTAACTCACCAGTGGTCATTCCAGCAAAGTCTGTGCCTCCACATAGGCAAAACAAACAGCAGGAACAAAGCCATGAGACTCTGGAGCAGCTATCATTCAACAATCCGTTTAAATCTGGGAGCCCTGCGTTAATTTAAGAGGAATAACTTGCACAAGAAAGACTACTCATATAAGCTGAAGCAAACAAAATCATGCCCATTACTTTTTGTGTGGATCACCATGTACATGCTATACAGCACTATTAAACTTCATTAAAAAATAAAAATTGTCACACAGCAAGATAAATTCCCGAGTAAGTCCTCTGTTTTACTAAATCCTCAGAATGAGACTAAATGTCCTTTCTCCTTTATATTTTTTAAACTATCTCACATGCTTCAAAACGTGATTGCCCTGACGTCTGTGGACAGCCACCAAATGCCGTCTGACCCTCTCCCGAGCCAGCCAGGGGCTATTTCAGACTGCCTGCCCTCGTCCAGCGACGGACAGAAATAGTCCTGCAAAGATGTCACTTGGGACAGCAGTACGTTCACACCGCGGATTGCAGAAACCGGTTTTCTTTTACACTAAGCACCAGCTATATTTGGGAGAGTCAGCAGCACGAGAGCCACTGCTGCGGGCACCGAGCCCTCTCGGTCACCGCCGCAGCTCCAGCTCCTCCAGGCCCCGCTGGCCAGCAGGAGCGGGCGCCAGGTTCCGGCGTTATCACGCCGGGTTCTAGGCACGTCGGTTCCCGCGGAGGCCGTGCCCCGGGCTCACGGCCGCCTCAGCCTACCGTCCCACCTCCCGCAGCCCCGCTCCCGGGGCCACCTGCCACTGCCGGTGGCAGGCGACCAGGGCCGGCCCCGCTCACCTAAGCGCGCCGCAGCGCCGCCGCCCTGCAGGCACAGACGGAAAGGCTGCAGCCGCGGTCCGCTTCAAAGCGGCCGAGGCCGGGGCGAGGCTGGCCCGGGGCGGGAGCGGGATGCCCACCGCCGGCACCGGCTCCGGTACCAGCACCTGCACCGTGAGGGAGGGGCTCGCGCCGGGCGGGGCGGGGCGGGGCGAGCGCGAGGAGGGGTCCTGAGGGGGCACGCGCAGGGGCTCGTGAGCCAGGACGGGCTCGGGGCGCGCGGGGATAGGTACACCAGACACGCCCTTGCAAACAACGCCACGGCGGCCGGCCACTTCTTTTTTTTAATTTGTTTTTAAACCTTTTTATCAGCTTTCTGTCCCATTTGCAGCCACCCTCCCACCAGTGCTGCCTCCCTCCCTACCCGCGCTGAACTCCCGCAGGGACGCGGCCGCACCGCGCGTGGCAGCCCCCGGCGGCGCGGGGGACTTTTCCCTGCGAAAGAAACGTGCTCCTTGGCAGGCGGCCCGGCTCCGTGGCGGGAGAGTCGAGCGAGGGAAATAACATCTAAGAATAAAAATCAGTTCCGAAGCGCTTCCCAGTGCCCCTGAAACACCATTATGACTGCTGCCCCGCGGCGCTGCCTCCGGCAGAGGGCAGCCAAGGACAGTGTCGCCGTGCCCGACCGACAACCGGCCCCGGCGTCCCTGGCGCAGCCGTCAGCGGACCCGGACAGGGCACGGAGATGGCCGGCTGCTCGTGGGTCCCCGGCACCTCCGGCACCACCATCGTGCCTGGACCGGAGCAAGCGCCGTTAGCGGCTGCCGCGAGAAGGGACATCCCGTTGGCGCCGTCAGTAATTGCTGTATAAAACACACGTGTGTGCTAGGCGGACTGTCGCCCCTCCGTGTGTAATGTTACGGAGGTTTCACTGGAAAGCGCTGCCACTCTGGCACAGAGAGCGGTTTGCTAATCTCCCGCGATGTGAACGCTCTCCCGGGGCCAGAATAGCTGAGAGGGACCCCCGAACGCGGCCCCCCAGCTCTAGCCGCACCCGCGTGGGGATGCCGCTCACGGTGGGAACGATGCGTGCGCCCTTCCCTGGGGTCGCCGGCCAGACGGGCGCACACACCGGAGACACAGCGCTGCAGAAGCGGTCGGGCTGAACCGCGGTCCCGAGCGCTCGCCGGTGGGGATCGGATCGCCCCGTCCAACCAAAGGGGCGGCAGCCTGAGCCGTACAACGGGGAACGTCCCAGTCCCTGGCGACCCCGCGGCCGCTCGTCCCCACGCCCGGCGCCGCTCCCGTCCCGAACTCCGCGAGCCCGCGGGGAGCCGGCGCGGGCGGGCTTCCCATTGGCTGTTGCTAGGTGACGTACGGCGCGCCACGTGACCGGTGTTAAATGCCGTCCGGGCGGCGCGCGGCGCGCAGAGTCCGTCCCGCGGGCGGCGGCGGGAGCGTGGCTGCACCGCCCCGGCGGAGCGCGGCGAGCATGGTGGCGCGGCTCTGACCGCCTGTCCCCGGTGGGGACGGCCGCGGGGCGGCGGCCCGTGCCCCGGCGGGCGGGGACGCGGGATGACGGGGGTGCTGGAGAGTCTGGTGCCGGACATGCACGCCAGCCAGATCTCCGCTGGCAGCTACCACCAGCACGGCGGCCTGCACAAGCCGCAGGAGTCCCCCACGCTGCCTGTCTCCACAGCCACCGACAGCAGCTACTACACCAACCAGCAGCACGGGGCAGCGGGCGGGCCGCCCTACGGGCCCGTGGGCTCCTACCCCTACGCCGGCGGCGGCACCGCCCCCTACTCTGCCAAGGCCGCCTACGACGTGGGTTACGGGGGCGCCTACGGCTCCTACGGGCCCTACGGCAGCAGGGCCTCTCCAGCCAACAACGACTCGGGTACGTCCGAGCCCCACGTGGGGGACAGCTCGGTGAGCCTGGCGAGGAGGCGATCGGGGCTCGGGACATGGGGTGGGCCGGGAGAGCGCTCGTTCCCGGGGGGCCGCCCCGACGGGGCGGGCGGTGATGCCGAGCTGCGAGCAGGGCCCAGGGCGGCGGGGGCACCTCGCCTCACTGAGGTTGCCGTTTCTGCCGCAGCAGAGAAGGAAGACTGCGAGCCGGAGATCAGGATCGTGAACGGGAAGCCGAAGAAAGTGCGGAAGCCCCGGACCATCTACTCCAGCTTCCAGCTGGCGGCTCTGCAGCGGCGCTTCCAGAAAACCCAGTACCTCGCCTTGCCCGAGAGAGCGGAGCTGGCGGCCTCCCTCGGCCTCACCCAGACGCAGGTAAGGCTCTCTCGCCGCGGGGCCCCGGGCACGTCCCGCCCCGCCGGGATCTGCCGCCCTCCGCGGAGTCGGGTGCGAGCGTGGGAGGAAGGCCGGCCCATGGCGCCTCGACGGCCCCGGGGTGGGAGTGCAGGCGAAGCGGCAGCGCCGCTGAGGCAGTGCCGGGAGTGCTCGGGGCTGCGAAAGCTGCGCGTCCCTGCCCCGCCGCGGGCCGCCTGGGCGCCGGGACGGCGCCGTAGAGGCAGAGGCCGCCTGACGCCCCTTTCCCCGCAGGTGAAGATCTGGTTTCAGAACCGCCGCTCCAAGTTCAAGAAGATGTGGAAAAGCGGAGAGATCCCAGCGGAGCAGCCTCCCCGCCGCAGTTCTTCGCCTCCATCTCCCTCCTCGCCCCCCGCCTGGGACTTCGCTCCGCACCCCCGTACCGCGGGCGGCGCCGGAACCGCCAGCCCCAGCCCCGCCGCCGCCTTCCTCGGTAGCTACTCGTGGTACCCGCCGGCACCCGGCGGCCCGGCGCACCTGCCGGCGGCCGCTCCCCTCCCGCAGCCGGCGCAGCCCCCGCATCACCACGGCAGTGGCAGCATCTTCTAAGCGCTGTAGAGACTTGAGCCCGCGGGCCGTACCCGGCACCCGCGGGGCACCGACGTGCAGCACTGGTGTTTTGGTGAAGCCTGGCTCCGGCCATCCCGGTGGAGAGGAACCGCTTCGTGCCCCGTCCCGCCCCGTTGCCGCCGCCAGCGGGCCCCGTGCGCATTCGGCCCCGTGCGGTCCTCCCTCCCGCCGTGAAAACAACCACGCTGTGGAACAAGTGCTCACCTCCCTTCCTCCTCTTTCCTTCGTCCGTCATTCTCCTCCTCTTCCCCGGCATTTTCATCAAACCACCGGTGCAGAACTCTGATTAACCTTACTTTTTATTTTTTTAAATTGATAGGTGCCTTTGCGGATAACCTCACTTTGATGTTGGGGATTAAAAAATAAAACGATTAAAAAAATATAAATAATTTTTATATGTAGATTTAAAACAGAAGCCTCCCGTGTTTAAGGTATCCTCTCTAGCCGTGAACAAAACCGTCCGGTGGGGTGGGGGGCCGGTCGCAAGCGGCGGTGCCGGCGCAGCTCCCGCCCGTGCGCTGCCTTCGGGCTGGTTTCGTGCCCCGACGGGGCTTCCCCGGGTCGGGCGCCGAGCTGCGGCGAGCTCTCCCCTCCGCCTCCCCCGCTCCCCCCGGCAGCCTAGCCACTGACATGCCCCTGCTCTGTTTGATGTCTAGAGTCGTGGAAAAAAAAAAACAAAAAAAAAGGTATTTTTGGTTATTTATTATGGAAAACTTATACACTCATTAATGTTTCTTTTACAATAAGCAGAGATTATTTAAATAAATTATTGTTTCCATGGTGCCCACGCTGAGTTTTTTTGGGGATGAGGGAGGTTGAGGTTGTCGATTTGGACCCGGGCGGTCGCTGGGAGGGAGAGCTGCGTCCCCTCCACCCCCTCCCCATTGTAACATTGCCGCAAGCCTGCAACCTCCCCCCTCCTTCCCCTCTTTCCCGTCTACAATAAAATCTCGCTCCTGACAGTCTTCTCGGCGAGGCCATGAATCACTCAGCGCTGCCGGCAGCAGCCCAGAGCCGCCCCCCCCTTCCCCCTCTCCCGCCTGCTGGCGCCAGCGACATTTCACCCGGGACAGACTCCTGCCGTCTCACAGCTTCCTATGGCGGTCCGGAGGGGTTTGGGGCAGGGCCGTGCCCGGGAATCGTGGTAGTCCTGGAGCTGGTCCTCGGGCGCAGCCCTGACCCGGAGGCATTTCACCTTGCCCCTCCAGCGATGGCACCCGGGGCGGTAACCTGCATGGCTTCTTTGCTTGGGCCAGAGCTGGTGGCTGCCCCAAGCCCCTGTGTGGTGCTTCGAGAGCTGAAGGCACCGACTGAACCTCTCCGAGATGTGCCCCTTGAGGCCTGGCCCCCTCAGGATGTTCCCCTCTGGGATGCAGCACTCCAGCTTCATCCCGCCTAGCTGAACTCCTCTGGGATGTACCTCGCAAGGGCAGAATCCCTCCAGGTTGAACTCCTTTCCAGGCAGCACCCCCCCAAGTTGCAGCTTCATGTGATGTATCCCTCGAGGGCTGAGCCCCTTCAGGATGAAACCCTCTGGAATGCTCCCTGCATTCCTCTGCGATGAACCCTCACTTTGATGACCTTTGCTGCACCCTTTGGGGATGCCCCATTCAGGACGCCCACCTTCCGGCTGTGCCACTCCAAGCTGTAACCCTGAGGGGCATACCCCTGCGGGCTGCATCCCTGGAGGTCCTGTTACCCCTACAAGCAAAATGGGGTGAAAGAATGGGCCTTTGGCCTTTGTCGCCCAGGGGGCCCCGCCATCCTTGGAGAGGGCAGGGTGAGAGAGAGCCATGCGGAAGATCCCGTTGCAGGCAAAATGAAGAAGAAGACTCAGGCCAGCTCGCCCGGGGTAGGGAATACGCAGCTTGGCCGAGACTTCCGAGAGGCCTTGACATGAGAAGCCCGGGCGAGGCCGGGGAAGGCGGAGGGGGGCGGCCCCACAAGGAGACACGTCGCGGGGAGGGGGGAAAGAAGGGGGAAAAGAGGTGGGGGGAAAGAGGGGGAGGAAGCGGGAGGGCAGATTGCTCCTGAGAGCTTGGGGAAAGCTTGGGGGCGAGGGGAGGCGGGGGTCGAAGGAGGAGTGAGGAAAAGAGAAGAATGACGTGGGGGGGTATCGGAAGGCGAGGGTCGGGTGCAAAGAAAGCGAGAGGAGGGAGTGGAAGAGACAAAGGGGGAAGCGGCAGCTGCCCTCCGGTCCCGCCGCTGACCCAGGGGCGAGGACGGGGACGAAAGCCCAGAGCCGCCCCACGAAACAGCGGGGCCGGCCCATCCCGCATGTCTCCCCACCTTCACCCTCCCACCGGGGAGACCTAGCGGCAGCGGCCTCAGCCGCCCGCTCGGGCCGGGGAGAAGGAACTTCCCCGCTGGCGGGCGGCGAAGCGCTGGGGCGGCGAGCACGGAGCGGGGTGGCACGCGTGGCGAGCAGCGCCCTGGAGCCCCCGCTCCCGTGGTCTGGCAGGAGATGCGTTCCCCGCAGCGCGGTGTTTCCGCGGGCTACGACCCGGGGGGGGGGGGTGGGCGGGGAAGTGGGATACACCCCTTTGGCAGGTGACAAGTTTTGTTAAATCGGTCGTCCGGGATGCACGAGGAAGCCGTGGGCGCGGGCCATGGCCGGGACGGAGACGAGTCCCATTCCCATTCCCTCCCCGTCCCTCCGCCCCTTCGTTTTTACAGGCGCTTCTCGCAGTTAAATAAAATTCCCCCCAAATATCTGCTCCCCGGTCCCTCCTGGCCCAGCGTCTCCAGTCCGATGTAACATTGCGGTGCTGAGTGCTGCTCGGCCATGTGGAGCCGGGCAGGATGCCGACAGCGGCGTGGTGTCTCTGGGACAGGGACCTGCCCAGCGGGGGAACGCTACCAGCTGTCGGGGAACAGAGCACGCCACACCCAGGACGGGAGCTTCCGCGCTTTCTTTCTGTTATTTAGTTATTTCGTATTTTATTATTTTTATATTGCTATTTATTTGCAGTCTCCTAGCAGCAGTCATCTCTGGGCAGTCCGCACCTGATGTATGCGATGGGGTTTTCGTGCTTCAGCATCCCCGTATCGCCCAGAGCCCTTCCAGGCTCGGTATTTCGCCCGCTGCTCGCATCCCAGATGCGGCTCGCACCGTGCTGGGGTCGGCGAAGGCAAGCGGATGCATAGGCGCGTTACAGCAGCTCCCGCGTCCACCGCAGATGCATACGTATAGATATGCGTATGTTTGCAACCAGTTTTCTTCTGGTCTTTTACTGTCCGACAGGACGGGGCAGGCACCGCTGGGAACCATGATCCCCCTCACAAGTTACACGGGGATCGGCTGCCCGCAGCCGGCCAAAGTAGCAGGGAGAAGGATAACGGGGGGGCGAGAGATGCCCTGGCCTCCCCAGCACTCCGGGAAGGGTTGCGGAGTGGGAGAGGGAGCCTGGTGGAAGGGTTGGGTCAATTCCACCCCACGTCCCAGAGCCGAGGTTTCCTCCCCCGCCCCCCCCCCCGTGGGCCCTGGTCCCGGCTCCGGAGCGGGGGGGCGGCCGGGGTATGTGACGGCTCCGCGGCCAGCCCGGTCCGGGAGGGCGGCACGGCAGCCGCCCGGCCGAGGGGACACCCTCTGTCCCCCCGGAGCACGGGCGGGGCCGGCCGGGCTTGTACCGTGGGGAGGCAATTTACTCATTTGCCCGGTGAAAAGAGAAAGCACGAGAAATTCAATTAAAGCGGCTCTGGCAAAAGGAGTTATTTGAGGCATGAATGTCTCCCCTAAAGCTGCAGCAATCATGTGGCATTAGACACTTCCGGAATCCTATAGCCAACTTGAAAAATCCCAGACCCCTTTTTTCCCTAATTTTTGCTCTGATCTGTAATTTTATCCACATTTGCACTAGTTTGAGCATTCTGGCTCTCCCATCTGAAAGCCTGCAATTACTATATAATTCTTCGCAATTTCACATGTCCTAATATGGACTGTAATTTTTGCGCAAGACAATTTCCTGCTATTTCAAGCATCAACATTGTCAAAGTTGTATGTACATAATAAATGGGAATATCAATGCATAGTTTTTAGCATAACATCTTGACTCCTCGATAATTATATCCGTTCGGAGCCTACGCAGAATTAGCCTGAATTGCATGGTAACTGCTGCTGCTTTAAAATTTTTAAAAATTACTCATAATTTTCCCAAAGATTACCAAGATCTCGAGTGCACAATGTCATCAGCGTAATGAAGAGTAAACATTTATGCTAATAATCTGCAATTTTTTTCATCAGCTATAAAGACAGAGGCTATATAGCAGAAAATTTCAGTCATATTCTGCAAGAGCAGAGCTGCAAAAAGGCTGCTGCGCTCAGAGGCATGTGCATCTCTGGGGGATCTCAATCCACATTTGCACTCTCAGGATATTATTATTGTGCTCGGCTTCTTTTTTTTTTTTTTTTTCTCTTTCTTTCTCCCTCCCCGATCCTCTCCCTCTCTCTCACACTCTCTCGTTCTTCTAACTTTCGTAGCAGAAAACCGCCTTCGGTCCTTTGGTTTGTTGTAAAGCAAAGGCTTGTGCCCAGAGCCTCAGGGACTGAGGCGGAAGGTAAGGGTGACGACAGGCTCCTTTCTCGTGGGGGTAGGTGAGTGTACGGGGCGCGACGTGGACGGATGCCCCGCGCGGGCCGGGAGAGGGGGGAAATACCGCCGGCGGCTCCACCGTCCCAGTCTCTCCGAAAAACTTCCCGCCGGTGGCACCGGGGCGAGGAAGGGAGTGGGACGGCGGGCCGGGCGGCGGAGATGCCGCGCACAGCCGCGCACAGCCGCGCACAGCCGCGCAGCGCCGGAGCATCCCGCGGGCCGAGCCGGGCCGAGCCGCGGAGCCCAGAGCGGGCTGAGCGGCGCGGGGGCGGCGCGGGGGCACTCGCTGCCCGGGACTGCCGCGGGGCCGGGGGCTGCCGGCGCCGGCGTGCGCTCGTTTTCGGCGGTGGTTTCGTGGTGTGCGTTTGTCGGTTCCTTGCGAAGGGGAGCGTTACTGCCCGGTCCCGCTCCCGGGCCGGGAGGCGGGAGGAGAAGGCGCCGGCGCGGGGGGGACATGGCACTTTTTCACTGGCATGAGAGTGCGGTGGCAGCAGCAGAGGGGTAGGAGGGTGGCGGCGGGGAGAGTGGAGCGGGCGGCGGCGGGGATTTCTTATCCCCCTCTGTCAAACGAAGGGAGCAAATTCCGAATGCAGACGGGCTCGGGCTCTGATATTTGATTTTTTTTTTTTCTAGTTTCAGGGGCCGCTCTGTGCTCTGCAATTAGATTGACACATGTACAACATCCCCAGCTATTCAAGGGGGTTCGCAGGGACACTCCAAGGGGATTTTTTCCCCCTTTTTCTTTTTGGGTGGAAGATATTAAAGAGGTGTCTGTTGTTTGGCAATTTTGCTAAGTCTGTCTTCATTACTTCAACATTGTGCATTTGCTAATTTGGAAGCCCCTTCCTATTGACAGCTCTGCTCCATACACCTGCAAGCAATTTGCAGAGCTCCAATATAGGAGAATTGCAGAGATGGCAGCTCGCACCTATTTTATTTTTTTTTCTTCGCTTTTCTCAATGCACAGCAAATTTGGCTTTCAGTGCGTTATCTCTTTTGTTAATGCAAAAAGATTCCCTGGGCGAAAAAATTGCTCATAATTACCAGAGAGATGGGGAAACTGCATTAGAATAAATAAACCTGAAATTACTGTAATTATGTTGTGTTTGATGGGCTCGGCTTGTAATCAAGAAGAGAATACAGTGAAATGATGCTGACCCTCTTGGGTTTGCAGCTGTACGCGCACTTTGGGGTCTTTTTTTGCAGAAAAGAGTCATTTTGATCATCATTAAGCTGTGTGTAACCTATTTCAGAAGTGTTTGAAAATGAGGGGCACTTTTTTTTTTCCCCCCCAACAAGGAAAAATATATCCCAAAATTACATTTTGCCATTTACAGGCTCATCCATAAGGTTGTATTTGCCGGGTGACAATTGGTAAAGGTATAATATTCGAAATCAGGACTTAATCATTGTAATGAGGTATTGTTTCAATATAAGCACCTTTGGATTATTCATAGTTTAATTAATATCCTCATTATGAAAATCTTCGAATCAGATATTTGATGAACTACTTGTCAGCAACAAGGCAGAATTAATTAGGTCTGTATTGAGATTAACATTTTCAAATGTACAATTATAATAGTCTCTAACTCAAGACCGCCTCGCTGAGAGAAAACTGATAATTTCTCTATTTGAACTGTTAGGAAGACGTTATTGAATTAGGAGACGCTAATATATCTTTAAAGCGCTCCAAGCTGTTTGACCACCCCGCTCCTGTCCGGTCAAAGCCGTTTGGTCTCCGGCAGAGCCGCCGCAGGAGCTGTGCCGGTCCCGGGGCGCTACGGGGCCGCGGAGCCGTCCGGTTCCGCTCGGGACTTTGGGCCGCTCGGGACCGGACTCGGGCCGTGGCATTGCGGGAAATGTGGAGCGTTTTCCATGTTGGATACAGCACCCCCCCGGGCCGCCGCGCCTCGTGTGCGCGCTAGGGCGGATACCGCTCTGCCGCGCATCGGCTGCGCACCGGCCCCGCACACTGGGGAGCGGGTGCGTATCTCGGGCGAGTGAGCATGGGCCCCGCGGGGCTGCACAGCCGAACACCCGCGGAACCTGCGCGCAGAGACGCGCACGGCCAGCCGGCCGAGCCCAGCCCCTCCCGGCTCCTCCGCTCTGCAGCGCTTTACCCACCCCAGCAGCAGCCACGGGCTGTGCTCGGCGGTCCGCCACCCCGGGGAGCGAGCACGGCTCAGCCCGGGGCTGGGATGACCGCGGCGGCATCGGCACGGCTTCGCCTCCCACGGGAGGCGCGGGTAGGCAGCCGGCTCGGCTGTCGGGACGGGGACCGGGGCTGTCCCGGCCTGCCCACATTCCCCTCCCGTCCCAGCCGGGTGCTCGGTTCCCCCGCGGCTCCGAGCGACCCCTCCACCGAGGGTCCCGCGGTCCACCGCGACGGCCGCCGCCGCCTAACTGGGCCCGGCCGGGCGCACGGGGAACAGGCTGCCGTCTCCGGGGCGCGTCGCTCCCCCGATTCCGTCTCTCCTCCCGGTTAGGGCCACCGCCGTCCCGCCGCGGAGCATGGAGCCTGGCCCAGGCCCCGCTCCCGGCCGCGTTACAAGACAGGGAGCATGCCGGTCTCTTTTTCCAAACCATAATTTTACTGTCTCAAAGAAACTTTATAACTTATGTACAAAGATTTTTGTGGGTTTTTTTCATTTCCTCCCCCAGATACAAAGCAATAAGTTAACATTTTCAATATAAAACTAAACTTTGACATATAGAACACTAAACACAGCCGAGCTCAGTTTATCACATCTTCCGAATTTCACAAGTAAAATGTCAAGATCTCAGTACACAAAGCATCATGTTTTACAGCCACACGAAACAGAACGGAAATAATAATAATAATAATTAATAATAATAATAAAAGGCTAAGTTTGTGCAACATGTTTACAGAACAATAATAATAATAATAATAATAATAAAGAATAAAATATGTACAGCGAGTATTTCCTGCACGTCAGTTTGTGCATTTCGGCTTCGGGCCGGCTTTCTGCGGGGAGGCCGCGCCGGGACTGTGCGGGTGTGCCCGCCCGCCCGCCCTCCCGACGGGTCCCCCCCGCCGCCCTCCGGGCTCTCGTTCCGTCCTCTGCGCCTTGCTTCACCTCAGCAAAGCGCTGGCAGCTGCTGCGATTCCACTTCAGAGTACCAAACAATGTGCATTTATTTCCTTCGTTAAATACGCGAGAAATGCAAATCATTCGGACCAAAACTCTCCACACCAGCGAAGTATAAAAGTTATTGTAAAAGTTAAAATCGCATCCTTCCCTCGTGGTGGTTTATTCGGGGAGAAGGGGGGGAACGGGACGACGGACCGTCTGTGGTTTTGTTTAAGCTGTGCGTCCAAGCAGTACACTCAGCAAGCTGAGTTTGTTTCTAGCACTCTCATAGTGGTAATTTAAATCAATAAATAAACCCCCTGTCTTCCCCTTTTAACAACAACAAAAAATATACAGATGGATAGTGAAAGGTACAGAAAACGTCGCGGGAAAGAAGCTCTGGTAAATTGTACAGCTTCCTTCCCCCTTGCAATTGAAGAGACCGTCAGATCAGGGTAGTAAATAAATGACCTACATTTCAACAGACACAGACAGACAGACAGGACAGAGGAGAGGGCTTCCCCGCCCCCCAGACATCTTTTTCTGATTGTCCCACAAAGCCGCGGCCGGCGCTCGCTCTGCTCCCAGGCTGTTGTGCGGTGCTCGGGGCCGCTCCGTCAGCTGTCAGCGGTGGGAACCGGCCCGCATCACATCTGTGCTCTCCTGCACCGAGCTACCGTGCAGCGTCCTAATGGCTGGATGGGCAAGAGACCTCCTGTTTGTTTGTTTGCTTGGGTTTCTTTTGTGTCATTTTAAAACTCTCTCTTCCCCCGTCTTTCTTTTTTTTTTTTTTTCCCTTTCCTTTTATTTGACTTAATTTTTTTTCCCCCCGTAATAATTTTAATTCTTTTGGGGACCGATAGTGCTTGCATTAGCGGAAAACACATATTTATAATCACATCAGTTGCGGCTGCTGCATAGCTTCTTGGTGGGCCGAAGGATACCACGACGTGTAGCTGGGGATGTAGGTGCCCGGGGTCCCCGACGAGGCCTTACCGGAGGCGGAGGTGGTATTCCACACTGGAGGCACGGGTGGCGAGCTGCCCGAGAGAGCTCTGCCGTTGCTCAAGGCGCTGCTCTCCAGGGCGGCCCCTCCTTGCTTCATCAGCTTCTTGAATTTGGAGCGTTTGTTCTGAAACCAAATCTTCACCTGCAAAGGGGAACGGGACAGGGCTCAGCATCTCTCGGTATGGTCCAGCATTCCCCTATCCCTGCCAGGGCACGACGGCTCCCCGCACCCGGCGGCCCCCCAGCTTCTCTCCCTTATTCCCCCCGTGGCTACTGTGTTATTTTGTGATCCCAAGCCACCCGGTAGGAGCCCCCTGGGCCCACTGCAGCGGGTTCTGCGGGGGTTTCCACAGCACCGGGTGCGCCTCCGCGGCGGGACAGGTGTCGCGCCGGGCCCCGTTGCCCGCGGCTGTGACCCGTCTGCATTACGCGTGTGGTCTCCCACGCCGACGGTGGGGACACGGAGGGGACATGGGAGAGGGGCCGGCTCGGACGGAGCTGTACCTGGGTCTGGGTGAGTCCCAGAGATGCTGCGAGCTCGGCTCTTTCGGGGAGAGCCAGGTACTGGGTCTGCTGGAACCTCCTGTTCAAAGCCTGTAGCTGCAAACTGGAGTAAATAGTCCTGGGTTTGCGGATTTTTTTCCCTTTCCCATTAAAGCGAACTTCCCCTCCTTCTACCACAGTGCTTTTCTCCGATTCGGTCCCTACAAACAACAAACGATGCAGAATAAATAATAATAATAATAACAATAATAATAATAATAATAGCAGCAATAGAAATAATAGCAGTAACAGTAATAGCAGCAGCAGCAGCAGTAACGATAACAACAGCAACATCAACAATAACAATAATGAGAAGGAAGAAAAGTGAAGCTCGAGTAATGCTAACAAAGGCTCCGGGCGATTATGGCAGCCCAGGCTTCTTCCCAGAGAAAGTTTGCTATTTTTACAGGCTGCAGTTTAGGTTTAATTACCCTTAATTGCATACATTGTTTATAGCGCTACGCAATAAATAATTACGAAGACTAATACGTGCACATCTGGGTTGGTTTCTTTTCCAGCCAAGCATTGTGTGCTCTGTGTATTGGTCCCCTGTGATCCTCAGCCTCTCTTGACTAATATTTTGTAATTTAATTTAATTTTTTCTCCCGATAGATTTTTTTTAATACAACACCCTCCCTCCCGCCTTGCCTTCCCTCCTCCCCTCCCCCCCTCCCCAAAGCCGAGTGCACCTACCTGTCTCCTCTAACCGGGTCTGAGTCAGGCTGGAGCTGTTGGGGTAGGACTGCACTGAACTGATGTAGGGGTTGGTCGAGTGGCTGCTGACCGAGTTCACATAGGGGTAGCCCAGCGGTCGGGAGAAGGACGAAGCTGTGCTGTACGAGCTGTCAGGCTGAGAATGGCCCGCGGAGTGTAAACAGTGCATGGAATAGTGTCCGTGGGACATGGGAGAAGGAGACATTTGCTGGCTGGGCGGCCCAAACTCCATAAAGACAGCCTTCCCTGAGACGGGGCTATTTAGACTCTCTGGCATGGTAGTCATGGTCATTTCTTGTCGCTTGGTCTGTGTGTGTGTTCTCTCTTCAGCTTGCCTTTTTGGGGTCTGTTGTGTTTCTCAGGACAGGAAAGAACCCAATTTAAGCGAAACAGGGTTTTTCACTTTCCATTCATAAGAAAATGGAGTTTGTCTCTTTGAAAAGTCTAAGCATGATGCTGTAGATCTACACAAACTCGCCTAAAAGCTTTGACTCAGCCAAGTCTATGAATATTCATGAGACGGCGGAGCTGATTGGTCCGCCGTCTTGCATAATCGCTTTGGATTGGTCCGAGGCGCTCGGGGCTCGCCCGGACCCCGGTGAGCGCGGAGAGCAGGGCTGGCAGCGCCGCGCCTGCCCGAGCGCCAGCGCCGGCCGCACGCCCGCCCGCCCCGCTCCGCTCCCGGCCGGCCCCGGCAAGGAGCCGCCCGGGAACCCGCACCCATCGCGGCCCGCCCGCTCCCGCCGCCGGCGACCGAAGGCGCCGATCCGGAGCTCGGCGGAAGGCAGCACAACCCCCTCCGCCCTTCTCTGCCCCTCGCCGCGCAGGCGGCGCGGAGGGGACGGCAGCCGCGCTCCGCCGGCCTCGGCAGGCTGCGGGGGTTCCTGCAGCTGCCCGCCCCGCTCCGCCAGACGGCGGCAGGACCCGCGGACAAAGCGAGCGGCCCCCGTCTGTCCGGCCGCGCCGTCTCCGCGGGTGCGCACGGGCTCTCGGCTCCGGCCCGCGGGTCCCAGCGCCGCCCGCACCTCCAGATCGCGCCGCGCGGCTATTGCCGTAATTGTTTTAAAGCGAAAAAAGCAACCCAACCAAACAAAATCGCCCTGAAAGGGCACAACGGCGCATTTGAGCTTAAAATGAAAACTTCCGCGTGCGTGAGCGGTAAATGAGGTGGGACTTAGGAGATCCTCCCCAGAAAGCCCACGATGAATCCCAAATTACTTTGCTAGATAATTAGAAAGTGTTGATAATTATTTCTTTCATAATTCTGCGGTGTGACTGTAACAGGAAAATGATCTTGTGAAAGTTCACACGTGCAGATGTATTAGTTACTGATTCATTTGATTAAATGCTAGTCTCAAGTGCTCTGATCCACAGCTGAAGGCGGCCCCATTAGCATAACACTGATGTTTAATTTTCATACGCATAATTAGCCATATATTTAACACTAATAGCAACATGCAGCCTTCCAGCATTAAACAGCCTGGGATTTGATCTGGCCTGGGCTGAACTTTCCTGGTTACACCTAGGCTGTCTAGGGTGCGCAGTTATCACGGCACTACATCTATGTAATCAAGCACATTTTGGCAAAGGGAGAACACCAATAAAAGTGAACATTCAAAACAGATCGCAGCGTTGATGTCTTTAGAGGTACAAGCGCCGGCAGCGGGGCTGGGGCACCCCCAGCAGAGTCCGCCCGGTGCTCAGGCTCCTTCGGGCAGCGACGGCCCTTGAAGCAGGCGGCCCCCTGACTGTGCAAAGCTGGCACAACAGAGCCCCTCTGCTCCTGATATTTTTTTTTTTTCCTTTCATTAGTGGCTCGGTCGGTTTTAATTGCCCGTTTCCTAACGCGTCTTTTCCTTCCTTTCCCCCTCTTTTTTCTTCTCAATGTTTTGGGGTTTTTTTTCTTTGCCCGCGATGCGCACGGTTCATTCTCACGAACTCCCCGAGGCTTGGCGCGAAAGGGGCAGTGGCGGTGTGTCCGCACGCACACGGTCTCCCGCGGCAGCCAGCTCTGCCCTCCTGGCCATGTAAGTGACCACCCGAGGCGGGTCAGCGCGCTTGACCGGGGAGGGAACAGGGCGCCCCGGCAGCTCCGGCACCTTCGCCGGCCTCAGCCTGACAGCTGCAGGGAGGGGAGGCCGCCCCGCGTCCGCTGGGGCTGCCGTCTTCTCCTTCGGTCGGCCGGGCACAGCCAGTCCCGGAGCGAACCACAGTCCCTCCGACCCCGCCAAAACCCCCCGGACCGGTCGGTGAGGCTTGCTCGCATCCGTCCTCCGGAGCGGGGCCGCCGCCCCTCCGTGTATTGCTGGCCCCGGTCAGAGCGGCTTTGGCGGGCGTGGAGGGGCCGCGGCCACGGGACGTCCTGACCCCGCGGGCGCGATTGCCGTGTCGGGTTTCTCATCGTGCTGGCCCGGCAAGACCTCCTGTGTGACCTCCTGTGCGAAGCGCTGGCTGTCCCCGAACAGCCGAGACTTCTCTTCAGTCTCGCTCGTAATTAGGATTACAAAGGTGCACTATCAATGCCTCCGCCTGGCCCCCAGCGCTCGGCAGCGGCCGGTAAAACTCGCGCTCCCACCAGAGTTACCGGCGGCCCTTCAGGGCGCAGCGATTAGCAGGAGCTGCCGGCAGTCCCCCCGTGACGGGCTGAGGGGGGTTCCCTGCTCCCCGCTGCCCCGTTCCCGCCCCATCCCACGCCGCGGTAAGCGCGGGACAGGAGGCAGAATGGCACACGATGGTGAGAAGCTTGGCACCTGCGGTGCTATCCAGGGGCTCCCAGCGTGACCAAAATCCACGGGAGGCGCCTCTGATGAGGTGCCGGGAGGCGCGGGACACCCAGCTGCCCCCAGTGCCCCTCGGAAGGGGCAGCGCGGCTGGGCGATGGAACGGAAGGGAACAAAATACATCCCCCTCCAGGCAATGCCGACTGTCCTTCGCACTGTTTAATCTCTGCGTATTTGTAAACTTGGCTGCATCGTTTGTTTTGCAGGTTTTATGGCCTTCCAAGCTCCTCTCTGGGAGGATGAAGCTGAGTGGCTGCCCCGCGGTGTTAGCTGTGCTCAGGGAGGGGGGTCTCTGCTTTTTGAAAAGATGCTGTTAGAAACTATTAGAGCTGAGAGCTCACTGTATTTGAGTGAAAGCAAACAGCAGAGTAAAGCTGTAAAAAAAAAGTTTACTTCTGTCCAGGACCACTGAGGGAGCCAGTGCTGAGCTACTCTGGTTGCCTGAATGTGCAATCAGCCAGCCCTCAGCCCGGGACCACATCTGCCTGCAATGAGGGGCAAGTTATCTGTGCCAACATGCACTGCTGTTGTCGTGGGCCTGGGGAACTTCTGGAAGTCCTTTAATTATCTCCAAGGTTACCCCGCATTTCACAGGATCAGGTCCTACTCTGGTAGCCTCCAAATACCAATGCCAGATCCATTCGGCTTGACAGCGTGGTCAGCAACTGGCTAAATTGCAAACCAAACCCTGCACCCCTGGCAGGCCTGAGAAAGGGCTGCAGAGAGCACAGGGCAGAGTGAGACCTGCAGCTCATGAGGTCCATCAGTTCCAAACTCGATGTTGGAGTCAGGGCTCATCCCCCGGACTACAAACTCCTCTGCCTCCATAACATGCTTGAACTGCAGAGTGCCTCTCCCTTAACTAACATGGGCACCACAGAGCAGTGATTACCCCAAACTGGCTAATTCTTCAAGCAGGGCAATTATTGATCCCCAGAGAGGCGTGCTTTGCATCTCATTTTTAATCACTTTTTGTGCTGTGTAAAAAGAGGCAAGAAGCGGGGGACTGCTGCTGGGAGTAATGCTGGGAAGAGACTGCTGCCTCTGCCTGACACTCTTGGGAAACTTTTTTCCATCCTAGCAGCAGAAGTTACAGCCTGGGAAACGGCTCTGTGCAAATTGCAATGAAGACAAATTGCTCCACACCTCAGCTATAAAGGAAAAATACTACATTTCTCTGTCCTCTGAGCTGTTGAAAGACCATATCTGTTTGTCCCACACAGGATTTGGAAGAGAGGGGGGCTGCTTTCTGCCTCTAACCCCAAATAACCCAAACCCTTTGCCACTTGCAGACTGTGCATGGCTACTTCAAGGGTCACAAAAAAGCTAAGGACTTTTATTACTCACCAGGTAACACACAGAAAGAACTATGTCCATGGCCAACCCCTCAAACTGCTTTTTCTGTCCCCTGGAGCAACTTATGCAGCACCCATTCCCCACAGAAATCACAAAAACCTCTTCTCTTTCTCGAGTGAAACTTGAAATCTCAGAAGTACAGCAAGTTCCTCCACTCCTTGCTCCATCTTTAGGCTTCTTCCTCCAGTTTAGTGAGGATTTCTGCTCCCTCTGAGGTAATCACAACGGTATGTTCAAATTGTGCCGATCTGAAATTCACATTTAGCAGTTATTAGGGGGCAAATACATCCACCATGCCTGAAAACTCATCTGTTTCAGGTTTTTTGGTCTGTCACTGATGAGTTCCACGGCTTAGGAAATACCAAAAAATAAAATCAGGCACCTTTTATTGTCTACAGAAATTGCAGTCCATTTATCCTTCAGAATCTTAAATTCAGGGGATCCTTCCATTATTATTGGCTCTGCAGCAAGAAAAACAAAACGTATTCTAAAGTTAGTTGTACTCCTGTGTGGATTGTGAAACAATCAAGAAAGGGGGAGGTATCCCAGCAGGTAGCTCCCCTTCCACACAGGTCCCGTCTCCCTGGGCTGGCACTCTCTTGCCACACTAAAATGAGAACTAAAAAGGAAGACAAAATAGCAAGGTAGGAAGTTGCCCATTCCTCTTTTGTAAAAGCAGGGAATTTTAATCAAGCTTTAATTAAGACCCCGTGGATAATAACCAAAGCACCAACCACATTTATAAACAATAGATAGTTTTAAATATTTGAATTTTTTTAACGGGCTTAAAATCTTCATTAAATCAGCAAAACAACAATTTTCTTATTTCCCTCTAATTGCCGCGCCATTTAGCCACACAGTGAGAAAGAGGGTTTTTCCCCCGGCAGCTCTCCACGACTGGAAGTGAGCACGATCAGTCTGCGGGGCGAGGCTCCGGCTGGTTACCGCCGCCGCAGTCCCCAAACCCAACAGCAGCTCTGGCAGACAGCAAACGACTAAGTGCCAGCAGGCTGCTCGGCTTCGGGGCACGATCGCATCCTTCTCACCCCTCCTCAAACCAAGTGTGCTGCCAGAGTCTCTGCCTTGCCAAAAATATGAGTTAAATATTAGTAAAATTTATAATTAACATTTCATTTTTTAAAATCTTGTAATTTGAAAATTATTTCACCCAATTGTCCCTAATGCATTTTAAAATGATATTTTAGTCTGTTTCTTAAGGAGTCCATCTCACCGACATCAACCCTGTCTGCACGGCTATTTCTATACCCCAATAAAGAAATGTTACAGATCTGGGCTGCTCCGTGTGTGCTTTTTAACAGAAAAACATAGCAGAGAGTTACTAACCTATTGTGAACGCCATTCCCTCTTCCATTAACAAATCACTGTCATTGGCTATAAAAGAAAAAAAAAAAAACCCGCGTTTATGCATCTTGGGTCCTTTTTGTTTTTTTCTTTCTTTTTTTTTTTTTTTTTTTTTTTTTTTTTTTTTTTTTTTTTTAAGAGAACGCAATCAGCCCTTTGTTTAAACCCCTTTTTTAGCTCCCAGGTACTGTGCACCCCGGGCCCCGTTACGAGCCGGAGCACACGCCGAGAGCGATCCCATCCCGGCCGCAGCGAGACCAGTCCGACGGCGGCTCCGGCCAGGTCGGGGGCTTTAATGTTTCAGCAGAGCTTGTTCTTTGCCCCGTGACAAACTTTGCCGGCGTGGTTCGGCCGCGGGGGGGACGCGGGACACGGCGGCTGCCGCCCGGAGCGGGCGGGGGAGGCGGTCCGCGGCGCTCAGCTGCCCCGACAGCTCCGCTAACGAGCGACTTGTCCTCAAAAATACCCGCGCCACTCTCCGAAAACGAGCCCGGGGACGCCCTCCAGCTTCCCAGCGATTTAATCTCCCCAGCGGCAGTCCCCCGCCCCGCCGGACCGGCAGCGTGCGTGGGGGTGTGTGTGTGGGGCTCTGCTCGCTTTACGGCCCTCCCTCTCCCCCTCCCCGGAGCCGTCTCAGCGCCCGGGCGGAGCGGAGCGGAGCGGGGGGAGGCGGGCCCGGCCGGCGGGGGCCACTTACCGTGGTGCCACACCTCGGGGTGCCCGTGAAAGTACGACCCGATGCCATGGCCGACGAAGAAGGGGCAGACCTGGAAGCCACCTTGCCATGCCACGGAGCTGCGGGGGCAAAGAGGACCTGTCAGGGTGCGTGCCCCGACTACCACCCCCGCTAGACTGCCCCAGCCTCTGCTACCGCATTGCTACCGACAGCGGGTCACCGCTTTGTGAGCGCTCCTCAAGACAGCAGGCACTGAAGCGAGCATGGGTGAGCCATTGGTAGGTTTCAGAGTTAACATGCCTGCCAGTATAGGCTGGTAGATCCTGTGCCAGCCCTGCTGTCTAAGTAAAACAGCAGTGTGTTGTCTCCCTGCTTGATGGAGGGTAACCTTTTCCACAAGCACACTGCGAACTCATTTTATGATGGCACAGCTAAAGTTGCCAAGTTGGACGGCCAAGGCCCCAGCACACCACCAAACCACAGCCTCTACTGAGCTCTCTCTAAGTGCAGAGCCTGTGCTGGGCTGCGCACCCAGGGCCTGCACTGGGTTTCCTGCAGGAAAAGAGGCTCCCACTGCCAACAAGGAGAGTTAAGAGCCCTACTGCTTCGCTTTCATAATACTGCAAACATTCAGTTTAAAAATCTTTTGAAAGTCCAGCAAACAAGTTCATGCTAATACTTCTAATGAACCTATCACCACAGAGGCAAAACCAAATCATAACAATTACAGTGTTTCAGTTCTGTCTTCGAGATCTGCCCTGCCTTTCATGGCCTGCCTCAGGGAGAACCATCTCTGAGAACTGCCTGCAGGACCATGGCTGGGCACTGACCCCTACTCATGCTAGGAAAGCAAATTCCTATCCCAGTTCCCCAAAACTGGAGGACCTGGAGATACATGGGGTATCCTTTGGCTGCTGGGCCACCTCATGTCTGCAGGCGTCACTCTCAGGCTCTCCCCACACTCAAAGAGTGGTGGAGGTAGTGGTGGATGGAGTGATTTGAGGCAGCTCAGCCAGGAAGCCTGCCCATATCCAAACCGGAAAAGTGCAGAGATTCAGGAAGATCTGGAGATGGACTAGAAGTGACAAGAAAGTTACCATTGTACCTGCACATCATCCCCACCCAATTTCTAAAATCAAACAGGAGCTAGACAGGAAGGCACTTAGCCTTGTAGGTTTCACCTACAACATTGAAAGCTTCATTTGCTTATTTTGAATGAAGAATTTCAGGTTTGTCTGTATTTACATCCTAGTAAATGCCTTCTCACAGTTTTCACTACAGGTGGAAAACCAAAAAAGTTAAGAAACTCAACTAAAAGTAAAGCTCTTGAAGAAATTAAAGCATGTTAAACCTCATGGGGTAGCTTTTATTCAGGTGCAAAGTGGCCTCAGCTTGCTGTACAAAGTAATCCCCTTTGCACACCAGGCTCCTCAGACCCTGCAGTGCTGGCTCCAGTGCCCGTGGGTCATTGTCCCAGAATTTAATGCCACTCAATTGAGGAACATGCTGCTCCACCACAGCGAAATGGCAATGAGAGAGTAGAGTTGGGTCAATGGTTAATAATGCTGCAGTGTTCAGACCTTAGAGTGTGTTTTAACAGGATTTGTATATTACCTTTTACCTACTCATTGCTCTGATACAAAGATTTATCACATTTCTTCCTTAACTCTGGAGAAGAATGGAAATTTCAGGTTTAGCTGCCCCCAAACTCCAAAGTACTGGCAAAGAGGATTACCAATAAAGCTAGAAATTGGGGCTTCACTTATTTGCAGTCAAAGTCCAGGCTTTATAAATCATTTTTATATACATAACCTTTATACTTAACCTTATACATCATTTATGTTGAAAAAAAAAATCATGAAGGATTATGCAATGAGAAGTCCTACTAGAGATGGAAAATACTTTCTCCCCTTAATTTCTATCATGCTCCCCATACCTGGGTCAGAGACTTGGCCTGCTGGCTATTATGCTGCTGAAGGCCAAGCAAGAAGTAGAGGGAATGGTGATGAGTTAGCCTCATCAGATGTGTATGTTTCCTCAGAAACATACACAAAATCCCAAATCTCCAGTGACGAAGCCCAGAGCAATGCAGATGATGATTCCCATACGGGTGAAATGATTCTCTGAAGAGAGATGGGAGAAACCATCTATGCAATATGTGATAAGGTTTTCTTTCATCTTCTTCTGCAAGACTTTTTGCAAAATCATATACAATCCCACTAAATGTTCAGCTTTGCTGATGTCCTTACATGGCATCCCTGACCACTAAGAGCATGGCCGTTTTTTGAGATGCTTTATATTACTACAGGATTTTTATCTTCCAGAAAAATCCATCTTCTGTAGCAAGACAGAAATATTTTTTCTCTGTGCAGCTATTCTTCTGAGCACTACAGCTACACACTTTCCAGTGAGCAGGGGAAGCTCCAGCCCCAGCATTCAGCTGCTGCCAAGGAGGGTGGCAGTGGCAGCAGCAGCTGCATGCTGGGCAGCAAGCAAGCACCAGGGCACACAGAAGGCAGTGTTACGATGGTATCCTGTCCTCATGCAGTCAAAGAAATGGTTCACATGCATTTCCATGGTGAATTCTATCACTCTCTTGCCAAACAGCTTGAAACAACTCTGTTGGCATC
This sequence comes from Acanthornis magna, assembly GCA_036785705.1. Classification (NCBI taxonomy): domain Eukaryota; kingdom Metazoa; phylum Chordata; class Aves; order Passeriformes; family Acanthizidae; genus Acanthornis; species Acanthornis magna. Next base: position 13,798,258 of record JAWUZG010000012.1, read on the forward strand.
AGTACTTCAATGGTTACTGTCTGTGATCAAAATAGGGGATCCTGGAGGGGTCTCACAGGGAGGGAGCTCACAGAGCATTGACATCTACACTGACAGACACCGTGCTCCTTGTTCTTCCATCTTATTTTTATACAGAGCTTTGGTATTCTTTACCATCATAAAATATAATATGGTCAACAGACACAGAAAACCTGCGGAGAAAATAAGCAGCAGGTATGAAACTCAGCCACTTTCAGTCTGGTTCTAATATTTGCACGTGCTTCAGAAGGCCATATGAGGCATTTCTCTCCGCAACTACTAGCTTTACTTTGGAGTATTTAGTAAATCCTAGTGAGCTCTTACATCCTTGTGGAGTTACAGTTAAACACCCAGTTTTCATAAAAAACCTAAACTGCTAATCCCAGCTGCAACTTGCAAAGGTAATCCTGTAAATGTACACGTTGGCTATAACTTTGAAACAACTCTGAGAAGAGTGAATTGAATATTGGTCTTGGTTAGCCTCTCTGGTCTCCAGGATTCCCAGGCTGTGGAATCTGATTAAAAAATCAAGATGTCATGGAGTGCAACATTTTTGCACACATTTACCATTTGTTGCTAACAACAGCTCAACATTTTGGTCTCACAGTCTCACTGTCTCACTGCCCAGCTCAGGACCTGTCAATGGTGGCCTTTCTTTGCAGCTTTTCCGTAAGGCAATCTTACAGGATTGCAGCCTCAACTTCATCAGATATTTCTTGCAGACAGGCAGCGTAAGCTTAGACAGCTGGAGGAGCCCTGATTGCAAGTACGAAAGCGGCGAAGGCAGGAGGCTGAGGCTGGCACGGCTGAGCTGGGCTGCCGGGCATCTGCTGTGGGAAAGGATGTGCCAGTCTGCCAATTTCCCTTGTCCATGGGGCACATGCCAGCACATCATTTCCAGAGCAAATACTGGGGCAGCAGAGGCATACCTCACAAGACAGCATCAAGAGAAAAAGGTTCTTCAGAATAATCATTGTTAAAAATACCCACTGACAACATTTATCATAATCTATTTTTTTTTTTTTTTGCATATTTGGGCAGAGGTGAATTGGGCAGGATTAAAAGCATAATTATTTAGTGAGCCCAGTACTTGATTTTATGCTTTGCTGCCATGTGTTCCAGCCCAGTGGCTGCAGAGTCAAGAGCAGCTGCATCACTGCTTTTCGTTTGCTGATGACAAAGTCAGGCAAAGTGTCTGGCATTGGGATGGATCAGCAGTGACCAAGCTGGAAAAGAAACATCACTGAGGGCCAATCTGTCCTCCTAAACCCCTTGTCAGAGCCTGTCATATGGTGGTATCATGCTACGGAGAATGGAGACAGGAGCGATGGGTGTCAGTTGCCATCTGAGCATCCTCTTCCCATGTTGCCAGACAACAGTTAATTCTCTGAAAGGAGGGATAAGTGTGGAGACATGCACTGCTGTCCTGACAGCAGCCTAACAGGGAAATTGCCACAAAGCAGGAACAGTCAGGACTGACTCTCCAGAAAGCTTCCCCCGAAAGGAGCTCTTGGGTGATAAATCCATTCTGTTAAGAAGCTGAAAAGCAGGTTGAAAGAATTTCCTTCGGGGCTGTTCTGTGCAGATACCCTCTAGAAGCATCTAGAGGAGCATCTTCTTTTCTTTTACCAAGTTTTGTCACGTTTTCCTCAAGGTATGTCTGGTCTAGTATTCTTAGCACTCACTGAAGAAAAAAAAGTGAAACAATCCCATTTTCAGCATTGACAGCAACTGCTTCTCTGGGATTTGTGGTGGCACAAGGGAAGAAAGAATTTGACTGATCGGACAAGATAGCACAGACTGCTTTGCTACCCAGGATGAGCATCCTGGTGAACTGATTCTCAGCCAGGGATGCTTCTCCCACAGTGCCAACTTCTCTTACCAGGGATGAAACTTTATCAAAAACAGTTCTGCAGAGCAGCATGACATGAATGGCTGAAATTGTTAAACAAATCTGTCTCACATTTCTTGGCAGTGAACATACTCAAGAGACACTGGAACTGATAACAGCCCAACAATAATTGTGTTCTTCTGCAGGGACCTGATTTTTTTTTTTTTTTTAAATTAGAAGTAATCATGTTTGTCTTAGATATATTATTAGCAAAATGACCACTGAATGGCATACCTGTTTTTTTGATTTTTAAAAAAAAGTATTGAAACCAGCATCAGCCTAAAACAATTTTTATTAGTGATAAAAATATCTATTTTGAATAGTAACATAGTATCTAATTTGAGAAATTACAAAATTCTACAGGGAAAATAATCAAGTGTTTTTTTCTGAAATAGTAATCCTAGACTGAGGGAATGCACAGGTTCAGGGATTCCCTATAATGACAATAAATGTTGAGGTATAATTAGTAATATTTTTGAAAGCCAACCATTGTTTTTTGAAAGAGAGGTACATTTTAGTTTCAAACTGTAACACAAATTACTGTATTTTTCTTACAATAGTGCTGAACTTTTATTTGAGGTTCTCTGTTTCTGAAAGCAGACATGATGGATTGAAATAAAAGATAATTTATTGCAATGCTTACTTTCAAGTGCAGAGAGAAGCAGTGTAATTGTAATTTACAGTAGCTGTCAAGGAAAATCTATCACAGATGACATTAAAATGACTTATTTTGCCTGAGCCACTTATTGTTTAAATGTGCATAATCTGATAGAAACAGATTTTTTTTAAAATCTGCTTTATATTGTTCTAAATTAATATCAAAACATATACTTACGAGTTAAACATTTTAAACCATTTATTAATACTTTCATCACTACTATTTTTTTTGGTAGGAGTTGAAATTTGGTTTATTTAACAACATTGCATTTAAGTTTTTTAGCTCTCTACGCTCACAACACTTTTCACCTAGACTAACTGCCTAAAAAGCAGATTTCAAACTAGATTAATTTTTGTCTGAAAGAGAAATGTCAGAAATGTAGAAGAAGATGGACCATAGGGCCCAATTCCATTTCCACAGGAACTGACCAATAGTTTTGATATGCCGTTCAATGGAAAGAAGTTAGCAAAGACCCAAACTTTTCTACGTAAAGAGACTCACGAATCCATGCAATCTTTTATTTGCAACTTGTAGCTGATGGGAGAATGAACTGCTATCAACGAAATACTCAGTGTCAGCTATTGAGCTTCCATAACAAAGACTATGTTAGAATGTTGACTGCAAACTTACCTCTGAGACATAATTATTCTGAAACCTATTGTAGAAAGGAAATATTCTGATTCTTTGTGCTTAAGATGTGTTCTGCATTTGACTTGAGCACCTTCATAGGAAAACTGATGAAAGAAACCTAGACACATTTCCATTCTGATGGACCTAAATGTTTTCAGCTTGTAGGTGCTTGTACTCAGGCATTTATGATCTCTAACTCTTGTGAAACTTGAGATTTTGATGTATGTATATATGTATGTATTATATGTCTGTCTGCAAGCAAATGTCAAATGACAAATAACCTGAAACACACAGCTTTACCAAGCCAAGGTGATCTTTCAGCAGAGGCAGTGTTAAAGTAGTTCTAAACAAATCAGCACATTTAAATCATCAACACCGTAAAATCTTGAGAAATAAAGTTAATGACCTGCTATTTCATATGCAGTTTTGAACAGCTACCAGCTTCAATTAATCTACTTTGCAAAGGGGATGCTGACTATATATTTATATTTTTCAAGTAAACTGACTTTTGTACCAACACAGCAAAAATCCAATGTCACATTCAACTCTGTTCTTTTTCTTCTTCATTTTTTTTTATTTCTTATTTTTTAAAACAGCTAGAATTAATGTAGTGAATCTGTAATGAAATGCATTATCCTGCATGGAGATTTATCAGATTTTCCAACCGAATGCCATGCTTTGCTAGCACTAGCTGGAGTTCACCTGCATGTTGGTGTGGCGTGTGGCTCTTTTTTGTAAAGAGTTAAGTTGAACACAAAAAAAGGGAACAAAGGTCAGCACCCAGCCGCCACTTGAATGTGAGATTTTTCTTTTTATTCCCCTTGATGTATACTAGGCTCTGTGTTATTAGTCTTAATGATGGAAAATTGTAGTGTTGATACAAATCTTTTTTTCAAAGTAGTAGGCGGGAGCTCCATTTGTTAGTAAGTTTTTTTGTGACTAAAAGCCATGGACAGTACATTTATGTAGCAGTAAAAGGCCTAGATGCTCTTTCCATAGCAGAGCTAATTATTCCTACTGTGACCTTACTGATCTACCCTGTTCCTAGTACATCTCATCTGCACGCCTGTTCCTCTGTGTAGATGGTGTCAGAGAATATGAAAAACCCTATAATGAAACCATTTTCATGATGGAGAAAGGCTACTGGAGTTGCACTTGCTACAAAGAGGCTCAATTATATGAGTAATTGTGATAATTTTCTACATTCATAGCCTTCAATGGGGAAAAAAGAATGAGAGCCACAAAAGAAAATTACTTTAACAAGAAAGTACAGAGAGTAAAAATGGAAGAAGAGACAAAAAGGGGGAAAAAATAACCAGAAAAAAAAGTTTAAAAAATAGATCTGGAGGGAGGAATAGCAAGACAGGGAGAACAACAGAAATGCTCAAAAAGCCTATGTGCAGCTGTGTTGCACAATTAAATTGAATTTTTTTTCTGCAGTTGATGAATGTGACTACTGCAAATGTGCCTCTGTAGTTAGCTATCATTTGTTGTTCCGTGACAGGAAAAGGATAATTACCTCTCAGAGAGAATCAAAGGCTGACATGCCCTTTAGACACAGCCATGAATGCAGAGCTCGATAGAATGCTTGAATAAGAATCCAGTGTTCTGTGCCCCCTTCTACTCAAGAATAAATTTTGTTAAAATGCAAGAGCACCACCAGTAAATTTGTTGAACCCTAGGTGTTCAAAAATATGAGGTGCATCTATCGACTCGTCCCATTTGCAAAAATAAAACTACATTTTGAATTCACTTCTATTATATTCATGGACAGTAAGATAGTGAGATATGCATTAAATTTCTTTTCCCAGTAGGGGTCTGATTCAACATTTCCTATGAAAGAACAGAAAGACACTATCCTTTTTCTCCAGGCTAGTTAGCCTATAATTTAAAACTGTCAAAAACACAATTTTATACAAAGTCTTCAATAAAAGCTTCTCAGATATAACCCAAAGAGGTTTTACTAAAGTTTGATTCAGACTCTGTTACAATATTTTTAAAGCTATAAATACATCTAACTGATATTGTGCCGTTCTCTTTTTTTCTTAAAGTATTTGAAGATTTACAAAGAAAAAAAAGCAGCATCCTTTCAAGGTGACTAACCCTTGCAGCTTTTAAGTAATCAGAATGAATTCAATAGCTTGTTGGGACCATTAGCAGTCTGAAGAAGTATTGCTTAATGAAATGTATATAATATATGTCTATTTCTTTTTTTTGGCAAACATTTTAAAATAATCCATAGGTACCTTAAAAAAACTAAGTTGCATTTTTATTTAAAGCCACCAGCAAAAGAAGAGTCACGACTGCATTTATGTGAAGGCTAGAAGAGATGCAAAATAGGGAAAAATCTCTGAATGTCAGCTCTTTTTTCCCTGTGACGTTAGTAGGCACTGCTCTTTGTAAGATCAGAAGCTCTCGAGTTAAATATTTTCGTAGTTTTTAAACAAAGAGCTTATTTATGTTGACTAATTCCTTTGTAACATTCAATGAAAACAATGGTTTCTAACTGTCTTATACTGTTAGACAGATGTGGTGTAGTGTCACACACAAATAAAAAATAAACAAAAGCCCACTGCAAATTACATCTGTTAATTTAAATCTACTTTATGAACATTTTTGTCTCTTCCTACAGTTATCTTCGCTGACCCTAGTGTAATTCACTTTTAAAAAAAAATACCCCTTACCCAAGGAACAACATTATAGCTTGGCAGTTCACATACTGATATCAGACTGAAATGATGGTTTTGAATCATAAAACATGTCATCAGCTTTATACCAAACCACCAATAACCTTTGTCCCACTTGCCAGCCCTCCTTTTACTTGTCAATATAAGGCTTACCTGATTGTGTTTCCAATTACAGAGAAGGGAGCCCCTGGTCTGCAAGCTGCAATTGCTTCATCTCTACATTTCCTGGCAACCTCCACTAACTTTTCACCAGATTTATCCACATTGCCCACCAAAAAGGTTTCAGAAGTGTCACCATGGTAGCCATTGTAATACACCTAAGCATATGCAGAAATGTAAAGACATTTTCTCATTTTGCATCCAGAATCAGATCATCTTCTTAATTAAATCAATTTTTTCTAGGAACAAGCTATATATCGCAACAGATAGACAGATAAGTTGCATTTGCAAGACTGGAAAAGCGAAGCATTGCAGAGGGAAGAAAAAAAACCTAAAAGATTGCAAGGTGCCTTAAGGGTTGCCACTATTGCCAATTAAAAATTCAAGAAAAGCAGAGGCTGTGCATCTGCGCCCAGCAGTGCACCGGACAGTGACACTGCTCAGCTACACGAGGACACGAGGATAACCGGGCTGTTTGCGAGATGACTGGGGGCTGTGGATGGGCTGAAGGGGACCTTTTTGGCCATTGGCTACCCACCCACCCTGGCCCCTGCCCTGTGGCCAGGGACCTGCTTGACCCCAGAGGGGCAGGGCACTGAGCCCCAGCGCTGGCCGCGGGCACTGGGGAACCTGCCGGTGGCTGGCAGGGACACGTATGTCCACAGTCAGCAGCCCCCGCTGGAGTTCTGGGGTGAGAGCCATACCCTGCTACCAACACCCAGAGTGAACCCCATGGAAAGCATGGGCCAAATCCACTGTCAGCTGTTGCAGATTTTTTTAATCTCATTTTTAAGCTACAATGTGGCATTAACACTGAATTTTACTTCTGATTTCCAGACATGAATTTTGAGAGAATAAATGTACTGCTGCGTCACTGAAAAATTTCATGTTCTGAAAATGAAACATGCTGTTGAATTAATTACATATTGGTTTTTTTCTTTTATTTTTGACATTTCATAGGTTTTAAATGTTAGCTCTCCTGAAATTTTTTGTTGAGCACAAGAAACCCTGGCTATGCACTATGGAGCTCTGCAACACACCATTAAAATAGGGTTTGCAGCTCTGCACCATGGCAGGCAGGCCCATAATTGTAAGACCAAGCCAAATTTCCCTGCAAAAAGACAAATTATAATGGTGTACAATTTTGATCTTCTAAAACATTTTTTCTCCCCCAAACAGTGGGCAACTATCCTTCTACAACTAATTACTCACCAAACTCGAACCACTGAACTTTTGCCACTGGCAAGCTATTTGTGAAAGACAGACTCACATTCTTTTTGGTTGATTCCAAACTAAAAAAAAAAATGCAACCCCAAAAAACCCATGGTACAGATAGTTTATCCCAAGGCCAGGTTTGTCTTCAGGCTGAGATGTAAAGAAAATGCAGGCCATTAGGAGCAAGGGGTGTCTTAAAAAAGGTGAGTGCCAGCAAGGGCCCAAGTGTGTTGCCACTGCTCCGGCAAGGGCAGCCGCAATCCCCTGCTCTACCCCTTCCTCTGCCGGTTCAGACTACTGCAAAATCTTTCTTCATTTTTTTATTTAATGCCCATTGGACATTGTATTTAAACTGAACTAGTTTGTTTTAGCTCTAGCAAGTAAAACACACAAACCCCCAGCATTAAACATCATTATCTCAGAAAAGCAAACAGATTTAAAACACAGGAGAGTTTAAAAATAATAGTAATAAAAATAATAACAACAACAACAACAATAATAATATTTACTGCAGCCCATCAACTGCAGTTACATATTTTTTATATTAATAAACTACAACCACAGCAACTGTAACATACTATTTCCTTCGAATTCAGTGAAAGGACCAAGTTGTAAGAAACATTAACCTGGTAACAATAGGCTGAAAATTGCACTATGCTGAGGATCCAGAGATGGAAAACTCTATTGTCTCTATACTAAAACACATTTTCAAGACTACATGTTTCAAGCCTATAAAATTTGTATTTCATCTATGAAATGCGACCATCTTAATTGTGGTAAAATTGATTTTTTTGTTCAGATAATTTGTACAAAGTGCTAGGTATTTACACTTAACAACCTGAGTATTATTTAAGTATTTTATAGAACTTGTACACAATTATAAACAATTTGTTGTGCAATATTTACTTTGATTTTTATTCTGTCCAGTTGTGAAACGTCCCAGCTTTGCTCATTAAAAATAAGCTAAGAGATCAGTTAGTAATGATGAAAGGTAATATTCTTTCCTCAGTTATTTTGGACTAAGAAATTATCATACACAGCACAGTTAAGTTATAAATGATAAAAAAAAATCTTTACAAATATAGTCAACAATTCCCGTCCTTGCAGGAATCTTCACATTCACAGAAATGTCAACATTTACTTTATTTTATGAGAGTAAATTGAAAGCAAATAAATATATGTCTTCAAAAAGGCTAGTAACATTTAGTCAGACATTTGTGAAGCAGAGTAGACAAGATATGCACACTATGTTAATATAAAAATGTTTCATTTAGTTTATCATGGAAAATAATGTGATATGAGTGACATGAGTGTGATATGAGTCTACACATTTTTTTTAATCTAATGTGTCATTATTATCTCGACAGAAAAAAAGTAACATGAACCTTAAGGACGTACAAAGAAATATAATTTAAAACCTTTAGTGTTGCAACTGATTTAGTCTAATAAACTGAGCAAAGTGACACCAGTTCACCAAAGTAAAAATGAAGGCCAAAAATGAAGTTTAAAAATGCCAGATTACACTGTGTAAACCTGATAGTCAGAATTCTACAATTAGAAAGTAAGGAGATGGGAAAGAATTTAAAAAGATCAAAAAACTGAGCCAAACCAAACCCAGTTCTGGATCACATGTGAGTATATAATGGGAAAAAGGTCATTGACCCTAATTTTAATAGAAAAAATATTTTAGAAAGCTTGAATCTCATGCTCAGAGGTAGGTCTGCTGGAGATTTTTTCACTCTGCCAGTATGAAAATAGTATCAAGTTACCAAGAATTTCTTTAATGATTTTAAAAGCTTGTTTTTATGAGATGCTACTCCCTTGTATGTGACATATTATTGTAAAATAATGGTGGGATTAAAAAGACATCTGTTCTCATATTAGAAATAAACAGCACTTCAGAAAAATTAAAACATGCACAGCAAAAAGAAAAAAAACTTCTGCAAGAGACATTTTTGTTTTTTTCATAAATGAAATGAGAATTAGGTTTCCAGTTCCTGTGCCTTCTTGCTCCTAGAAAAATCCAGCCTGTGTTTATTTAAATAGCTATAATTGATGATTCCCTGGAAATATTAAGTCACAGTTATATCACACTATTTCTGTTTCTGCTCAAAAGGTTCAGGGCTTTTATACCAGAAATGGAACACAACACTACCTTCGGGGATTTTAATAAATGTAGGGAACACTGCTAGCAAAAGAGTTGCTGTCCAAATAGACTGACATACACAGGCCAATGTAGCCTCTAATGACAGAGTAAGATAATGTCAGGCCCCACTCAAAATCAGCAGGAAGAGGAAGATCAATCTTGGCAGAGTGAAGGAAAAATGCTGGCTTTCTTCATGTTAGCTCATCTCATACATATCTATCTTCAGCTGCTGCCCAGTACTGTGGTGCTCTGCATTAACTACACAGTGGATCAATAACAATTACACCTTCTCAAAAACATGACACATAGCAGGATTGGGTTGACATTTCACTTAGGCCAACATTGATCTCAGTGCATCTGATTCCAGTCCTAAATTCAAGTCAGGCCTGGGTCTAGCTGGAATAAACACACAGTTAAAAACAAAAAAGGAAACCAGCTGCTTGTGCCTTGGCTCAGAAGTAAACAGCACATCCATCTGTGCATCCCCCATCTCCAATCCACTATTCTTCCTGTTGCTACTAGTGATTCTAAAGTTGATCAAAGACTATTTTTTATATGAATTACTCACCGTGACATCAATGTTGATAATATCTCCATCCTGAAGAGGTCGACTGAAACATAAACAGAAAAAAAAAATAATGGTGACAGACAGTTCCCAACAAAGGGAATATAAGAATAAACACCTAATGACACATACATAAAAAATCAAGGGGTAGATATTTTGTGATGGAGGAAGGCAGAGGCAAACAGAATAACCATTTTTAATGTTCAGCTCTGACTACTTAGAGAACAAGTGTAGCTGAATATAAAATAATGAGAAACAACTACCAGGAAAACATATCAACACCTGAAAAATCTACCATTATACTTATTCTTTTTCTCTCACTAGGGTTCATATTTTACTTTGTGAGTAGCTGAATGTATTGAGAATATAAAAAAAAAACCCACATAAATTCAAATATATTTATTCCTTAGTCTATACTTATTTTGTTGGATGAAAAAAAAATCATACTACACTGGTTCCCCCCCCCCAACTCAAAATGCAATATGCAATTTTTCTTTAAGTGTCTGGACAAACAGGATAATTTTTTTTTCTATTTCACATACATTTCTATAACAGCTATCAGCATCATGTGGTAACATGTGCTGTACGTGGTAACGTGTTCTGCATCTGCAATGCGTTTATGTACGACATTTAGTTAAGCTGAAGTGTGTTCAATACTAACTACAATTTATAAATTTCAGTTTATCATTTTAAATCCCGGTTGCAAAATGTACATTATTGGGGAAATACCTGTCAGGAATACCATGACATACCACGTTGTTTACCGAAGTACAAACAGATTTTGGAAAACCTCCATAGCCCAGAGGTGACGGATAGGCATTCTGTCTGATTATTTCATGATGAACAATGGAATCTATTTCTTCAGTTGTCATGCCAACCTAAAATATCAAACATAACATCCTGTTAAAAAAGCAAAGATAGTTTCTCATATTTACTGAATGTGATTGCAGCCAAGCTTCAATGAAACACTGGACGCTTCAAATACACTGCATTGATACAAAACACTATACTGTCTGATATATTTTATTGATATACAGACTTCTTCTTGAGAGAAAGATGTTTTAAATAAAGCATGCAGTAGAAATGAGCACTCAAAGGTTCCTAGAAAACCTAAAATACTGTTTACTTCCTTTCCGTTCTTTTTTCCACGTCTGCTTTCTCAAAGACCTATTTCCCATGGCATCTTGTTTCAGTAGCTCCTATAGAAATGTCTTGTTTCAGTGTTTTCAGTCCCTTAAAACACATTACTTTCCCTTTTTATTTCTAAAAGAAAGGATATTAAGTCTTGTAATTGCCGAGTACATTTACCATATTTTAAGAAATTGTTTTCCAGGTATTCTTTAATTTTACAAAATATTTCAATATTTAGTTTCATGTTTTGAGGACATTGTACTTGAAGTTGCCATAGCCTGGATGATCATAGTGAATCTACAAGCACTTAGCCATCATTTTTAGAAATCTTCATTTTTATGCTTGACATTTTCTAGATTCATCTTTTCCTCAAGATTTTACATATTAAAAAAACTCCTCTCATAAATCATTCAGCCATGTTCTGAGTATGCATGGAGTAGAAAGTGCACATGCTTAAAGTAACATTATTCTTGCTTTTCTTTTGGATCGGTGCTGTCTCTGGAATGGTTAGAGCTGAAATTTGAAATCTGGTAGGGAAACCACTCTCATTGAGAAGTACTTTTGAGGGTTCCTCTGTAAATTGATTTGGATTTGAGTGAGTTCTGAGCCTTTGAAGATCAAACTTTGTACAGATATGAGTATCAGTCTTGGCACACTGAAGGAAAAATCACACTGGCTGTGATTCCAGAGTAACACGTGGAATATAGGTAGGCTGTGGTGCAGGAGGCAGTCATATATTGAAATACTGAGTGGCCATGCCCAGTGAGTACAGGAGAGTGCACTTGTGTTCTGTGCTGAGGATAAAACCAGGTCTGTTTACTCAGCTGAATTTTGTTCAGCACAGAAACGTTTTTGGGCAGGTGAGGAGCAATGAATGTGGGTTCAGGACCAGGATTTGGGATTGCTGTACATACCCCTGGCTTTGCAGTAGCCTTTGCAGCCTCAGTGCTGGGATGGCAGCCGCAGCCTTGGCATGCTGTCTGGATTGGATACAGCAGCCATTGGCTCTGGATAAATATAGGTTTGTTGCTCCTGCCTTTGCTCAAATATCTTCATCTTTAGCCCACAGACAACCTGAACTGCTATGTACCCGACTGGGTGCTGTCTGCCGCTGCTCTGTTCAAGCAATTTGATGCGGCTTTTGGATACTCAGCAGACAGATCTCTGGTCTCTGCATCAGTTATACCCTGTGAAAAGTTCTGCTTTTCACAGTATGTGCTTTACTTTTAAAGATACTTTTGCTAGCTGGGCAAGTTTGGGGTGGCACCTACTGTGCACCCTTATTTGGAACAGGGCAATTCAATGGTATATAATAAAATATTTTCGTGTCACAGAATCTGCTGCTTTATTCCCCAATCTGTAACTCAAACCAAGGAAAGCTATCATATATAATACCATATCATAATTTGAAGTCCCACAGGCAGTAATAGTAACATCAAAACCATGCACAGTTCAAACCATATCTCTCTGTATCCGTGGATTATAATGCACCTTTGTTATATTGGGGGATCTTACTGTCACTAGCTAAAGCACAGGCAAGAGCCAGTCTGGAGGACTGCATGTTAGGTGGGCTCAGAAAGATAACAGGAATGGGTGGAGGGATGGGACTCTTCAGATAAAATAGGAATGTAGAGTTTAGTTTATGAGAATAGCCTAAAAGAGCTTGGTTTATTTAGTTTGGTGCACAGCTCTATTCCTGGGTGAAGAGGAAGACTCAAGGAAAGGCACGAAGCTGTTTAAACTAAAGAGCAGTCTTGGCACATGAACAGATGGGTATAAACTGACCTTGTACAGCATCAGGCTGGAAAGCAGAAGATGCTCACTGTCAGTGAGGGAGGGTTTTGGAGCACCCTCCCAGTCAGGGGAGTCTTGAAAACACACTTGTGTAAAACAGAGCTCACCAACAGTCTGTGACTGACCTGGGCAGTGGTTTCAGCACTGCAACTCCAAATGCCACCTCCCTTCCAGTGCACAGGTCCTGGTTATGTAATTCTTACCTTATACACCCTTTTGCGCCAAAACATTCATTATGTGTGCATGGTATTCTGCTATTATGTGTGATTTGGCACATACTATGAACTGCATCATATACTACACCATACTGCATACATGTCTATTTACACATGATAACAACTAAAGAGTATTTATGAAAAACCGCTCTCATTCAAAACCCACACGGCACTCTGACCCTTCAGAAACATGTATATGCCCTTAGCTTTAAATGAGTAAGTTTCATTGTACTGAGAAATAATTGAACATTAAAAAGTTAAACAAGCACAAAGCTATGTAAGATTAAAGCTTCAGGCAGTTTTGTTATTGGCCATCCCAGCTCCAGAACTAAATCTTTGGGAAAGAGTGATGATAGCTGAAAGAAAAATCCCCTTTTAAGTCAATGGCATTGACCTACAGTCCCCATCTATCTCTGCATCTCATAGCTACTCAACCCATTTCACCTCATCCAATATGCTATTATATGAAATACCAAGGCAAGGCTAAAAAAGCACTTCTTCATCTGCAAAACCTGGTAGCAGGCTCCTCCCTCTACATTTTTTCTTGGGAGGTATCCCAAAAAGCACACTGCAGGAGCATTTCTGGAAGCCATGAGGCTTTATTATCAATGCACTCTGGAAAATTGTGTAGAATTTGGCAGCTGTTTTTTCCAACAGCAGCTTTACGAGTTGTATTGGATCCCACAGGACACTGAGGGCTGAAAGATGGACGGGAATGGAGAAGGCAGACCAAGCCCTTTGGGCTTGTACACATGCAGAGCTGGAAAGCACGACATATGAGGAAGATGGGCCATGAAATGAAATGAAAAAATGTAGTGTGGGCCTTACCAGAAACTCACATGATTTGACAGAATCCGAAGGAGATGACACACACAGAGATACTACACCTAAGCCAGCAACTAAGTACTACCTAGGTCCCAAATACAGAAATAATTAAACAGGCATAATGTGAACTGAATCAAAAGTTAATAAATCCTTATTTTTTCAGGCTAGAACTTAAAGTTGGATGCACATTATAAGAAAGTTACGAGAAAAAAAAAGTAGGAACAAAACCCAAATAAGTGAAAGCATGAAAGACATCCAAGCTGTTATGGGACTTCTGTAATTGCTACCTTTAAGCCCTTTCCAGCCAGAAGCAGGACACGACGGGCCAACTGACAAGCTTGACGAAGCCCTTGAATCTGATCTTCATTCTTAATTTCTATGTCGTCTCCCCAGTCTGGTACAATGCCTGTCGTCACATAGTCTGGCTTCTTTATGTGCTTGGAGAAAAAGGATTGAAAATGAAGATCAGAAAACTGAGCATGACAATGGGATCATTTTCTCAGATACTGCCTCCTGCTTCATGGCAGCTTGCCCTTTCTGTCGTAGTACCGACCTTCCAAAGCCATCAGGGCAAACCCTCAAGGCTGCCTCAGTATTTCTTCCACTGCCCTTTTGAACTTAACATTGCCTGTTACTACTGACTTACACAGTCTGTTAGCCTTCCAGTGCTGAAACCCCAGATACTGCAGCTGACTTACAGCACAGACAGTCTCAAGTTATGAAACTGTGAGAAAGACTAAAAAACTCTTCATTTACTTTTGCAAAGAGGGACATTTTCTACAAAAGGCATCTAAACACTGAAAGTGATGGGACAAACACATAGAATTAGGATCAAAATTAAAACTGGTCAAATCCTTTGTCTCTCATTCAGACAAAACTCATATTGAGAAATCCACGAGATTGCTTTTTGACTAAGAACCTTAGGATTTAACTTACTTTAATTTAGAAGCTTTTACATACAATCGAGCTCACATGCTGTGCCCAAATCTGTCCATCTACAACATTATACAAGGGTATCCCAATTTGCTATATCAAGGGAAGTATAATAAACCTAATTTTTTCCACACAAGAACTTCTTGGCCCTCATATGAGGTGAAATTTCCTATCCGATTTTTTAAAATCCAGAACAATTTTATGATGTTTATAAACATGATAGCTAATAAGAACAGTAATGTCTTGCACAGAGATGGAAATGCACTTTATCTCAGAGGGTCCTGGGCTGTTTCACCGGCTGCAGAAGAATCCCTTTGCCCATGACAGCCAGGTTGATGTTCTGCCATGCTGGCCACAGGGTGAGTTTTGCACTGACTTCACAAAATACAGAGTCAAGCTGGCAGGCAGAAAACAAAGTAGGCACTGAGGCTGTACACAACATGACCATACCACAACAGGGTGTAGGAGTAACAAAGAGAGGGGGAACTAATGAGCTCTACTGGGACTTTAAACAGGAAAACTACTGTTACTCCTGCAGGTATTTTATGTCTAATCTGATAAAAAGTGAAACTATCTTTAGTGAACTTACATCAACACAATTTCAGATTTCCGTTTCTTTCAAATTAATGCCATATCAACCTTAACAATGTCCTATTGCAGTAGTTTGGGCCTTGATTTAAAAAAAAAACCCCAAACCAATGCCTTTTGCTCAATTAGCAACTCCATACACAGCATCGCCCTCGCTTTCCCCTTGGAGGGCACTTACCTATTAACTGAGACATGACCCTACTGACCTCTAAGAACTGTTAAGGGAGAAGCCCAAAGCAGCATACATACAAATGTCCATGTGGACAGTTTCACACCAGCATCTTAAAGAACACTATATTATTTCAATGTGATTTCTGGCATACTCTGAATAGAAGTAATAACATTGCCCTCAAGTTTGCAGAGTTCATAGACTTTGATTGTTATAGAGTCTGAGAACTCTGATCTGGGAAGACAACTTCTAATTATGATAATATATTTCTCCCTCTTTATCCTAAAAGGCACATCTAAATACAGAAAATAAAGTTTGTAAATGCTATGATTTTTAAGATTCTGAAAATATATACAGCATGTAACCCTATGTTCTCCCTGCACAGAGAGCTTCCACAGTTGCTTAGGGCTAAGAGCCCTACATCCATCATTCTTATCTGCTTTCCTGTCTAATAGCTATTTAGTATTTCTAGCCCATGGAAATACCCTACATTTGGTATAAGAAAGCTATACTAAAATGAAAAACGAAATTGTAAAAAGTACTAATACACATCCTCTGAAGCACTGTTTAGAAAGGGTACTTTGGTTTCTTTTGGCTAAAGGAAAGATACTAAACAGTTAATCTGTATGCTGTAATTAAATGGGGAAAAAAAAGAAAAGGAAAAAAAGGAAACCAGAAGTGGAGCACATGTTAAATTTGCATTTGCATGAAAAAGTCCCTTTTAGGTCTAAAGTAAATATAAATAAAAATATATGTTGCAAGGAAAAAAACCAGTCAGGCACAAAAAAGCCATGCATATTAAAATGTGCAGTGGGGTTGCGGGACAGCTACCAGCAGGTATTGTACGTTCTCTTCCTGATATAACCAAATAATAAAACCATCAGCAAAATATAAACATTTTTATAATTAGCTTCCTAGAAATTTATACAGAAGGGGACTCAGATGATCATGAACGATTCCTATTGACTTCTGGTAGGACTGTCTACAACTGCTCCAAACAAGAATCTGGACCCAGAATTGTTGACAGATAATTACAATACTCACATTTATACTACTATAACTGAACAAGCCCCAGGTTTGAACTCCCTCATAAACAGATACATCACTGTGTTTAACATGGTAGACAGCTGAACACCAGCACTCCTATTTCAAATACCATACCAAGCAACAGAACAGTGATCCGACCCCCAGCTGTTGGACAACAAATACACTTGATCATGACTACAATCGAACTCTATACTGACCAAAGAACAGATTAGGTAACAGAAATTGCAGTACCTTAGGAACTTGGTGAGCTGGAGAAACCATGGCTGGGCAAACTATACTATAAGCAGTACTTCTTTGTCCCTGAAAGAAGCATCTTTGCTGTTGATTGCTTGAGTGCCTGTGCAGGTAGTTACGATTGCACAAAGAAAAGATTATGTGGCAGCCAGTCACAGAACCTGTTAAGAGATAAATTAAAAATGGTTAACATTTTTTTCTACTTCCACATTACAAAATGGAAAGTACACAAGAAGAAGGGCATCATGTAAAACAAAGCACAGAACTCATGTAATTGCCAAAGGCAGTTCAAATCTTGTGCTGTTTAAGAGAGCAGTAAGAACGAGAAGAAATGAGAACAAAAAAACTTCCCAAACAATACTTCGAAGCTTTATAAAATACCAGATCTCATTTGGTTCGATGCATTAAGAAGCAGTGTGGGTAAATTCCCCACAGTTTACTGACAGGAGTGATTCTCTAACTGGCCTCTGCTTGGAGCAATTTGCACGGCTAGAAGCTGCACTGTTCAAGGCTTGGCAAAGCAGCTAATAAGGGACAATAGCAAGAAAAGAGAAGACAAAAAATATATATTTAATGTTATTTCAGACAATATCTCCAGCTGTATTTTTGCAGAATTGGTCACAGATTTGAGCATAACAAAGGTAGTGTTGTTCTTTGTCTTGTTGCTCAAGACACAAAGAAGGGGGTTAATTTTGTTCAGGGGCCAACAGAACAAACTTCAGGAGATATTTTTAATCTTGGCCAAAAGTAAGTGAAGGGATTAAAATTTATAATTTATTTTGAGTATTTGAATCAGATTTCCATTTAATTCACATGGGAATTTGGGATGAAAGTTTCATAGCTCAAACTTAGTTGTTGGGCAATGACACATTTTGCCCCCTCAAAAAAGAAAAAAAAGAAAAAAGGAAAAAAGGGGAAAAAAAGGGCATTGAGGCCCAAAGGTTCTCAGAGACATCAAAACCAAAATAAGCACCACAAAAGACAATGGTAGCATCAAAACCAGGAAATTCAAAAGCATTATTGACACTGCCCAGTTACATTACAATTACACAGTGTGTATTTCCACTACTCAAACATTCTACAATATAAACATAGGTTTTTTTTCGGAAACGTAAGTTTAACATAATAGTTGATCTGCTTCTGAAAAATGTCATTATGTATACAAACACAAGAGCAATCTTGTGGCAAGTAATCCAGATGAATAATTATTCTCCAGTAAGAAGTTTTTGTTTAAACAGAAGTAACCAAACATTTTTATATCACAGAAATTAAGAAATTAATCTGCTGCGTATTTTGTAACTATGTAAAAATTTTTTCCAGCAGAGTTTCTTTCGTGTCTTGCACGTTTTTATTCTATCATACCTTCCTTTCCTTTGGATGCATTTATCACTTTCAGATGCAGAAATTAGCCTCCCACATGCGCAATCTTTCACACACAGTCCTTTTACAGTATTCCATGGCATACAGGAAATTCGAGTTTTGCAGCCCCAAACCCAGACTGAATGAAATAGTTGCATTTGGTGTGCATTAGAAGTGTTCCCTACTGTCTCTTTGCACACTGGTCAGTGCTATATTTAGGTACCAATATATGAAAGGTTAAAACCTAAGTGTAGAAACTTTTACTCAAGCAAATTTTTACTGGTTTTTTGGTTGGTGTTTTTTTTTAAATTGTTGATAAGTAACAAAGGGGAGCAGAAGGGTGAGGGTCACCTCAAGCTCTCAGTATAACCCGAGTACCCCAAGAGAAGCTGCCTGCTTCAAAACAGAAGAAAGTGTCTCCAAGGAAGTGGAGTTGCCCAGTTAACAGAGGGCTGGATTGGTTTGGTAGCCTATTAATTAGAATTTAAACAGTAGCCTTATAATCTACTTTCCTAGAGTCTCCTTCACAAGAAAAGAAAATCATTGTCCAATTAACAAAAACCACCTGAACATGTTTAAAAAAAAAAAAAGAAAAAAAGAAAGGGTCACCTAACCTGCAACTGTAAGCATGTCCAAAGAACCCAAAGCATCCTACAAACTCCCTGGCTGGTTTGGAAGCACAAAATATGCTGAGGCAGCAACTTTTGGGCCATTGGAAGTAGCGATCACTCTGACAGCATAAGCCAAGCAGCCTCTTTTACAAGGTGCAGTGGAAGTACCTTGCTCTTACCACAGCTAAAGATACTATAAATATATTGAAATCCCACACTCACTAATGTGGTCAGCTAAAGTCCACATAGACACCAATATTTTAACATGTATTTTAAAACCTCTCCATGATGCCCAGCATGCTCCCTGGGCATCTTGTCTACTGTGCCACAGTTTAATTGGGGAAGAAAAGGTGCAAGTGTGCTTGTCAATTATTCCCAATACACACCCCCAAACACACACTGTTAAATACATTAAACCATATTCCCAGGTGCATGTCTATTGACTAGCCCACATTCAGATGGGATACCTTTTTATTTCGAAAAAATTTTTTACCTCTCTTCTCCCAAAGAAACACTGCAAGTGTTGTCACAAAATAACAGGATAATAAGGTACTGTAGTCTGTTGTTATTCTACTAACTACTCATTATAAACCAGATGCATACAAAAATATCTATGACTTGAACAGATGAAATGAGACAAGCAAATAAGTATCACCATACTAAAACACAATTCCTAAATTATATCGCAAGAATTATAAACACAGGCCAACTAAACCTTTATTTGAAATATAAAAAATTATAAGAGAAAACATTCTCCTACAAAGTAAAAATAAAATCAAATAAAATGGCATTAAAATATAATGAAGTTACTCATTTATAATGAAAATCTGGACTCCATCCACACACTTCCTTCCTTAAGAAGGCCTTCTAATGCCTCCACAGCTTCTTTCATTTTTTAAGCTCCCATATTCCCAGCTAATTTGATATAGCAACATCATCAATCACCTGAGACAGGAACAACTGTCTGTCTTCTCCAAGTCTGGCTCAGAGATTCCCTCCACCCCACCCCTTACACCCATCAAAGCTTTTCTCAGCGCCTTTATTTACTTCTGCAACACTGGAGCTCAAGCACATCCTTTTTGTTAAGCTTTCTGTGTATATTAATTACTCTAAGACAGTTCATAAACATGGTATTTATGAATCTTCCAGCTGAAACTGCAGCCACAGGAGAACGTGGTGTGTGAAGCTGGGTAGCCTGGTAACAGACCAGCACGGCCAGGATGCAAAGTTGACCCTTTATGCTTTTATTCTGTACCCCAACAACGAGGCTACATCACCTGCCACGAGCAATAGAATATTTACTATCAGCTGCAGTAAGGAGAATTATCAGCAGCGTTACCGAATCACATCAGCAGCTCCAATGCATCAAGCACAGAAAATTACTGACAACTGCTCCGCTGAGTCGCCAGTGAATCCCACTGTGCAATCCGAGTGCATGCGCGTCCTGCCGGAGCCGCTGGATTCCTCAGCACACCTTCCAGACCCTCCTCTGGATTAATAATATAAATATGCACTGGGAGCTCTTGTGAATTACCAGATGAATTTATCTTGTGTGGAAATTACAATTTTTTTCCCTTTTAAACGAGTCAGTCAGAGGGGCTGAATATGGCATTCAAGAATTATGATGGGTGGGAGCATTTTTAAGTGACTGATTTTGCCGCACATTGTGCCCTATATTTATTAGCCTTTTACTCTAGGGCTATTTTAATTGTTATCTGTTCATGCATGTTACACTATATAATGAAATGCTCCCATTTCACTCATGGAGTGGAGAATTTTTTATGTGTATCTCTATTAATGACCCTTAATTAAGTTGATTTTAGTAATTTAAATGTGATTTTCCTCTGGTCAAGAAGTATTTTTAATGGGAGATGTTGAAAATGAACTCTCACATAAGCTCTTTTCTAATGCTTCTTGTTTAACAGTTACAGCAATCTATCAAGCTATGTTTTCAATGAATGAAGTGTGGGGTAGCCATGCAAAAAACTGCTCATTTACATGATTCATCAAATGTGATTGTTAGCAACCATTTTTGGGGTATTTATTTATGAAAGATTTCAATTTTCCAAGCAATTAACAAAAATATTACCGATGGATAAACTTCACGACAGTTCTGAGCTACAATAAATACAAGGGTACATCTTAAAAGAGACAAGAAATAAATTAACATATTTTAAAATAATTTAGTCACAGTATCAACAGAAGCAGAGTACCAAAATTATTTAGGATTACAAGAATTAACATCCCAAACTATTTAGGAAATAAAATCAACTTGCTCTTGATAAAGTTAACAACATCAGAAGCATTGTTCTGACAACACTTTTCAAAACATGTGATTCAATCTTCCTTTTTAAACTGAAAAAAGAATGACTATGGAGGTTTTCTTAATATATACTCATTTGGAGGTAAAACACTAGAGATCTTTCATTTGGCTTGTCAGGTAATTTTAATATTCTAGCATAATTTAGCTTCTTGTGCAAATATTCATTTTGCTGAAACTTCTGAAGAATAAAGTTTAAAATGAGGTACTAAAAATCACTAAGGGTAACAATATGTGGAATCCAGCCAATGCAACTAGGTAAGAATATATAGCTTCTTACTGCTAATTACCAGATGTTCCCATTTTTCAATCTGAAATAATGGCTGTGGTTTGATAGACCTTCCCTTGTAATTGTAACTCTAACTGTCTAATAAAACACTGACTTTGTAATTCCCCTGTTGCAAAGGTATGTCCAATCTTCAAAAATAGGATGGGAAAGATTAAAGGTTCTTTCCAGCTCTCTGTAACCTGTGTAGCAGAAGAGCAGCTCACATTTCACATGCAATAACCTGTGCATTTGCTAAAAAAAAAAAAAAAAAAGGAAAAAAGGAAAAAACCTCCAAGAACAACATAGGGAAATGCCTGAGGCAGAAGTTGAAACTGATTGGGCAAAGTAGAAGGACAAGAGCCCTTGAAATTAAACAAAAGCAAATTCATTCTGTTGACAGATGTTGATTACATCAAAGCCAAGAAAGAACTTTTTTTTTGTTTCTCTTTTTTTTCCTTTTTTGCAACTAATACCTCCACATTTTCCGAACATTACAGATATAACGTATCTTAATCAACATAATACAACACATAATAATTCTCAAATTTGGTAAAAGTATATTGTAGGAAGGTCTTAACAACAGGCTTCTCCAAACAAGAGTGTATTCACATGGTCATGTCTGCATACCCGTGCTGGTCACGCCATCATCAGCCCCTTACTTCCAGGGGTTAACTGCTCTGGCAGCCAAATAAAATACAGAGAGCGCTGTGTAATTATGGAGACAGTCAAAGGGCAGACTCTATTTTGAAATCTATTTGCACAGACAAGGTCTTCCAATTTCGCTTACAGGAAACAAGCTGGTAAAGGGGGTCTCCTCCTCTCCAGATGCTTTCCACACGTTTTTCCCACATCAGGAAATCGTGGACATGGACACCATGCAGCACTGTTTCCTGGATTGCAGAACTATGTCATTACAAGGAGAAGAGCAACTCCGTGCTCCTGAGAAATATTTCCTCCTAATTGGATGTATTAGGGGAAAGCAAAACCCATAAGGACTACTGAAAATGTGACTAGCAGCAATTTGTAAACAGGACGCAGCCACAGCTGTCACGATGGTACTGGGAAAGAGAAAACAGAAATGAAAGGGTAAAAACACTCTGTTTTTAATAGCATGATTGGGGAAATGAAATATTCATCAGGATAGAAGTGACTTCAGTTACAATAGCAACACATTGGTGAAAACCTCAACAACAGCATGACCCTACCCTGATAAACTGAAACACAGGCCAGCATCATGCAAACACTATGTTCTAATTTGGATTGTTTTATTTAATGATTTAAATTTTCCAGAAATTAGCAACAGAATCTGTTTAGTTAATAAAGGCAGTAACAGAACCGTTCTTGTTACTCTCCTAAGAGGCAATAAAGGAAAGCAATGGTCAAATGGCGACCGACTCCAAGGGAGAAGAGTCAGCCCCTCTGCCAACATCACCGTGACTCCTTCATGTCACTGAAAAAAGTCAGTTTTATCCCTCAGTTATGCTCCTTGCTAATTACAATTCTGCTCTTACTTCATGCAGACTGGAACTGGGCAATTTGTTGGCTATATGCCAATATAAATGAGTTTGTAAATTTATAAACTATATGGAAACAGCTTCTTGTTTGGCTTTACTTACTATGATTTAGTCTAGACTAACAGACTAAAATAATGAATCAGTGCCTTCTGGAATAGTGCTGTGCTTCTAATTCATTATTCAGTCAAACTCAGGACCAACAAAATAGCTGTTCTACAAGTTGGTAAACTGGGAAACCACAGAGAATCAGAACCCCTTCTATTTACAGGAAGGATGACAGCCTAAGGGTACTTCATCCCAATAATAACAACATTCAAGTACTGGTGCCCAGGTCATGACAAGCCATGACCCTCCCCATAGCTCCTTCAGGAAGCTGGCTCGATGCCACCTTTTATCAGCAGCAACTGACAGTGCAACTTTAACAAACAAGAAGAAAAAATTAGTATTATATCCTTAAAACCTCCTTTGACCAGTTGAACAGTTCTGTATATATACACACACACAGAGTAACACCAAGGCAGCATAAGAAATAAATAAACTGACAGTAAAATTCTGGTATCATTAAACAGCACTTTCCCCTTTCATCATAGGATTTAAAAAATAAAGAGTACAATCTAGCTATAGCTGAATGATATTCATTAATATACCAAAGGAAATGAATTGTCTATTATAGAAAAGGGGATCAGGCTGTACAGACTTAACTTTGGGAACAGGGCATTGCAGTTCTCCAACAGAGCCTTCCATCCTAGTGTTATTTCTACTACATTTTCTCTCTCTGATAGAAAAACACAAGAGGAAAATAAAAAGACAGTGTTGTCTAAAGCAATATCAAAGCAAAATGAGACAAGTCCAGTACAAAAGCTGGACAAAGCAATATTAAGGGTTTCAATCACAGTTACTATCAAGGGAATTTAGGCTCCAGATCACAGCATCTGGCAAGTTTCAACTTCTGTGACTAGAAGGAGAAACATTCCTCTTATGTTACTGCATTCCTATATTGAGTAAATTAATTTATTATAAAGTGAATAAATTAGAATGAGAAACACATCTGTTCAGGCTTTTATATTTAAATACATTTACCAAGCACTTTCTATTTATCTTTAGATTTTTTAAAAGATCACAGAAATTACTCTTGCTTGAAAGATTAGTTTTTGTATTAATTATTTTGATTTTGTATGGAAGTAACAACTACTGGAACTAGTTAGTTTAAAAAAATAGAGTTGTTTCAGATTAAAATAATAAGCTATTCAAATAGTCCTTACACAGAGCACAACACCAAATCTTGTTGTTTATATGCACCCACCCCCAGCTCTAACATTCATTGAATCCTACTGGGTTAAAATCTTTTCAGGTGCTCTGTGAAACAGCTGTTTCTCAACTAGCATGTTTATGTCCTATATACATGCCTGACACAATACTAAATGTTAAAAATAAATCCTACTTTAACCTCTTAAATTTCCACCTGAAATGGAAAAAATATGTCTGGAGCACCTTAAGATACACTCCCTACAGAAACCCTTTCAGTAGGGAAGCAACACTGCTCATAAGAAAATTAGGAATGCTCCTGAACATTGTATCGGGATATTTTGTGTAGCTTGATACATGGGAAGAGAATAGGCAGTCAGTCTTTTTCCTGCAATAAGTATTTTCAATACTCCTGCAGCCAAATGTGTAAGGACACAAGATGATTTCTGAATCATAGGACAGTCTTATCTCAAAATTAAGGAAAAAAGTGCACATGGCTAGCAACTTTGGGATGAAAACCTTAATAAAAATAAGATTACATTACTACTCATTTGGTAAAATTGACAGCTAGCAGTGTTTCTTGTCTCCTTGTATTAGAAGTTGTTAATTACTTGTGTTGTCCTCTTTTCACATGAAAACACAAGTTATGTTAGGACAGTAAGTCTTTACTGAGAAAACACATAGGCGTCCTTTGCTAGAGTGACGAGTCTAAAGCTGGGGAATTACATCCTATAATCCAGATTTCAAAATATATGAGCAGAGAGGTCTAAGAGTTTACAGCTTTTTCTGCTAAACTGCTGTGGCAGTGGTAGAAATAAGCTCTTATTTTTATTTCAAGAAAATGCTCTGCACAAGGAAGATGCTCTAATCAAGAGCTTGTTGCAGATAACTTGTAGCATCCTGATTAAAACATTTATTTTTAAACCTGTCAGTCATTACTTTGTGCTATTAATGCGTAACTTGGAAGCTTATTCATAAATATGTGACATTTGGGTCACTGAATGAAGTATAATGATAGAATTATGGATCAAATTTGGAAGAGTATAGTATAATGTTTGGGAGATATTTTAAACGTTTTTTTTAAATACCTTTCACTTATCTCCTTGCTTAACATTTACAAAGACCTCTTTTTAGCATAAAAATCCCTGTTTATCAAACAGTGATACAGGAAGAAGTTGTTTACATTTTCAGAAGCACCAACATACATCACGTATGACAAAAAAACTAAGCACTCCATAAGAAATGCTCAATCACTGTCAATCATACACACTAAAATATACATAAACCAAAGCAAAGCATGTGGTATGAACTGTATTAGATTCAAACTGAACACAGAATTACAACTATAACAAACAAAAACCAAATAATTACTAGTGACTCACAGGCCGATTTACACATCTCACCAAACTATTGGAAAGGTAGGTAACCATAGAAACCTGTCAGCCTAAATTCAGTACTTTAAAATTTGTATTTAGCTTAAAATGTTGACAATTCTGCTTCTATTTGACAAAATCCATATTTTTAAAGGCTTCAGTTTTTGCTTTAGTACTTAAATAAATGCTTAAAATTATTTCATCCCTTGGTTACTAATAATTTGGCTTTTATATTTGATTTTACCCAAGTAAAAATTGCAGTTAACTCTCGGTAATATAAAATGTTAATATATTTTAATGTCACAAATTAATTTATAACATTTCTTTAATCACTGAAATTAAAGAACAATATAGAACAAACACTTCTGCACTTAGCATTAAATGTTTTGCATATAGATTTTTTAGGCTGCACACTAGCAGAAAAAAGAAATTACTCAAATTAACTGTTAAAGCTGAAATGCTAATAGCCTTTTCAACTTATAGTTCTTTTTCACTGACAATTGCAATTTGCATGGCTTAAAATTTAATACTATCATTAGTACTAATGTCCTATATTTTACTTCATAATCTAAATGAGTAAAATATTATTTTTGTAGTTCACTGGCTCTTATACTTAGGCTATAATGTTCAGTGTGTATTTCATTATGTAGATGAGCAATGGATGTTGTCTAACATGATTTAAATGGGTCAACAGTATTTTCCTATTCACATTAATCATCCAGACAGCCACACACACAAAAAAACTCCCTTGAAAACTAACCTAGGAAATCTCTTTTTATCACTGACTCTTCCCACTACTCCAACAACAGCAAACACACGCTCCAGGAGACAGAAGCCTCAGAAAGTGGGAAGCCAAGGCTGGGCGCCGCTCCCCTCACCAGTGCGCAGCTCCCGCGCTGCCGGTCCTGCTGCCTGGGCTGCCCGCAGCCCCGTGCCAAGAATGATTCTCGTCCTGCGAAGTTCAGTGGGAGCTGTGTGTTGACAAACTGAGCAAATTTGAATCGGCAAAATTCATTCTTGGCACGGGGACACACAACTGTGCTGAATGCGAAGGCGCGCTGCCCGCTCCTCTGCGCCGGCAGCCGGCTTCTTCTGGCACAAATACACTTGTCAGAAAACTCCCACTAAAGTCAAAGGACACAGGATGAGGCCATTTATTGCCAATTGTTTATAAAACGCATCAAAATTAAGGGTTCTATTCTCAAGCCATGTAACTACCATCTATGGCCCAATTCATATACGGCATATTGCAAATAAAATGGCAATTTATAAATAACATAGCCCTTCTGTAGAAAGGAAAGCTGTTCTAATAAATGCAAAAGGAAAAAAACCTAAGTATAAAACAAGCAGAAAGTAACAGGATGATTGTGTACCAAACATTCAGACCCATTTATTCAAAAAAATCTATTATTACACTAAAAGAAAAAAAAAAAGAAAGAATACGTAATTTCTGAACTATCTTCACCAGGTTATTCAGTCAGCTCATTCTGTTTATTGGATTATTCCACTGTCTGATTTTCTAAGCTAGATAGCATAAGCAAGGAGTCTTTGCAAGAAATTAGATCTCAAACGCCTTTTTCTAGACTGAAAAGGTCTTTTCAGTACACATAGTAAATCTATAAGAAGAAATATATATTTTGCTTTGCACAAGATGAAGATAACTTAACTTGCCAGCTAAATAAGACAGGCACTTCTCCTGAACACGCTCTGCTACCTTGTCTGCAAAACTGGGCAGTAATTTAGGAAATTCTCCATGGGGCTATCCACTTCATCAATTACTGATTTGCGAACTCAACTCAGAACTTTTAGATTCAATTACATGCTAAGAATCCTGCGGCATATATTTTTCACATGGAAAATGCAAAGTCTATTTCAATCTACATGCAAAGCCCACTGAAAAGTGATGTGACTCTGAATTTGAATTTTACAGCCCTGGTCACAATTTTATAAATGTCAAGGCTCCAGATCTGCATTCAGTAGGCAAAGAGCTACAGCAAGGTTGATTCTGACATGGCTGTTCCCCTGGCAATGGCACAGTCATTGGAAGCATTCTGCCCATGCCTGGGCTGTGCTTGCTCGTCCTGCAGGGATTGGTAGCCCACTGTCACCACTTGTCACACCAGAGGGGACAGGAGAGAACTGCTGCCTTTCCCCAGCCACCCCAGCAGATTATTTTCACCTGGTTGAATTTGCAGCTGCCAACATCCCACCAACCCGTTTGCAGCATCCGTCTGCTCCTGGCAGCTGGGGATACTGTTGCAGCAAGCCCAGCCAAAGTCTCTCCACCAGCTACCTCATTCTGTACCTGATTTTGTGAAGCAGCTTTTACAGAAGAGTTATTCGGACAAGACAGCCCGCAAATGAACAAAACCAAGACTGTCTTTATCAAGCGGATTTTAGAAACAGCCACTTCTGCAGTCTTTGGTTTGCTCTGCAATTAAATTTTTGCCAGACACATGTATTAGGTAAAAAGGGTACTCCACAACTCAAAACTCTTAGACAACATAATGGTACTACTCAGAAACTGCTGGGACAGAGCTATACCAGCAAAATAATTCTTGCTGCTACAACTTGATCTTTTTGAACAGCTGATTTAAGCTTTCCCAGAAGAGAACTATTCTCATGAGCTGAGCTTCTGCTGATTTAGCAGGGCGTGTCAGAGCAATAATAAATGTTTATAAACCCAGACAAGATCCACCACTCTATTTTTTTTAAGAATACCCATTTCTACCACAACTCATGGAACTCTTTCAATAATAATCAGTGCAGAACAACTAGAAATGGGTTGGAGAGGTGAGGGCTGCCTAGCCACCTCACAGGTGTTAGTTCAAAAAGCATGAGGCAATGACATTAAGCCTTGTCATCACCTCCCATTTCATCCATGAGGCACGAGTGTGACTCGATGCTCAGATCTGCACAAATGACCATGGGCAGTATTTCCTCTCAGCGTCAACCCAGGATGTCTTTGAGAGATGCCTATCCACTTTGTCCAGTGGAAAAGGACCTCAACTCAGAAACTCTAGATGAGTTTACAAGCACACTCAAGAGCTGAGAAGTCAAGCAGAATATGAGCACATCTGCAGTGACTGCACCATTTCTTACATAAAGCGTCTCTATTTTGCATGGAAGAAAGCTAGGAGTTCACTGTTGCTTTTGTCCAACTCCATCTTCACCTGTGTGTATCAGAAAATCTGAGATTGAACATCAATGTATGGAATTTATGTGAGAAACAAACCATTTTCTTTCAATGTTATGCCTCATCTGTTGACTTTCATATTTAAAAAATACATAAGGCAGGACCTAATTTAAATTTATGTACAAGAAGATATGAAACAGATAATCTGAGAAATGTACACATTTCTGTAGAGAACATCTGGTATCCTGTAAGTATTAATGTATAAATTCAAATTGTGTTCATTACTGCAATAGCTCTTCATGGTTCAAAATTATCTTGATCTAAAATGAAACATAGCTTTAAATAGGTTTTAATAACAAATACCTAAACATAAACATCTTTTAAATGTGAAAGCTGGAGACATAGAGCTGGTTAGAATGGCTGGTTATTTATAATCTAAACTCAAAAGAGAACAGTGCGACTTTCAAAAACACTCATGGAAGTTTTCTCAGGCTGCACGCTAGAGAGTATGTCTGGCAAAAGACCTCCAAGGAGCTCTGAAGAGCCCTTTATTCTCCTTTCTAAGGCTTCCATGCAGCAGGGCAGCTCATTGAACCCTTGGTTTTCAACATACTCCTTTTCTTCAGAAATTATGAAGGGAAAGACATCACTGATTTGGAAAGGACATAATGTCTAAAAGGAGAATGACCAAACTTTCCATACTTTCTTTCTATGTCATAAAACATTTCCAGTGTTTTTCACTCAAATGATGTTTTCAATATTAAGTATCTTGAGGGAATTTTTAAAAAGTAATAAAAAAATTCAAACTTCCCTTGTCCTCCAAAGAACAGCTAGTTATGCAGATAAAGCCCTTCGCCAATGAACAGTTCAGTTGGTAACATTTACCAATCATTTCTCCTAGATAATTTTAGAAACATTGCAATATAATGTAATAACTATGACAAAATAGAGAATTCTGACACTTCTTATTATAGTAAACATAGCCACATACTATATTTTCCTGCCTGAATTGCAACCAATAAACTACAAGACCCTACTCTGCGGTATGCAAATTCTCATGCATACTCTCACATTTTACTCCTACAACTAAAACATGCACTATTCTGGTTACACGACACATCTTATAAAGTGAAGGAGACTGCAGTTAAGTAATTACAGATGACTGTGAATCTATTAAAGATGGGGCATTTGCTTCTGTAATATCTCTAACCCAATGCAGCAAACCAAGATTGGAGTTAAAGTGAATATTTAATTATCCAAGCTGGACAGACTACATGATGCTAATACATAATAAACAATATGCAGTTGTTTTCAACTTGTGACTCGACAAAACCTGGGAATTTGATAGCAAGACTTTTATTTAGAAAGCAAGTTCATTATCAGTTTGTTTCAGCTTCCTATGTGGGAGTCCACATTGCCACTGGAGGATGCTTATAAAAATCAATGCTCAAAAAGCCTGAAGAGCAGTGAACCAACAGGCCACAGCCAGGGAAGTCTGCTCTCAAGTACAGGGCAGTTTGCCCCTTCTGTTGTTGGGCAGTGTTTTCGCCTGCCTGACAGGTGGTTCATTGTGACATTTTTGGAGAAGCACCCTGAAGAAGAGCACCCTACTGTGCAGCACTGGCTGGACACAAGCACTTGGGGCAGGTAATTCCTCGGGGTAGGAGTGCAGGGGAAGTCCCAAAGTGAGGGATGGGTAGATGAAGGGCTGATGAAATCTGTGCCATGTGGCAAGAACCACTGAGCAGAAGCAGAATGAGGAACCTAAGCTTTGATGGCAACTGCAGGGACAGATGTAAAGGCCAGGGAGAGAAAAGTTACAGTAGTTCACACAAAAGTGTGTCAGAAGAAGCATTTGGCAAAGAAAAAAAGGTAGAAAATATGGGAATTTGGCAATCAACACACAAGCCATATAAAGAGGGTAAAAAATGACCAATGGAGAAGAAACCCTTATTATAAAAAACCATGATTTTAATGTTTTGAAACAGTTCCTCTTAAAAAATCTTCTAGAGTCTATTTTCACTCTAGATAACATTGAAGGCCAGTGGTGTGACCTGAACTGGCAAACACAAAATATGAGTGACTTTTCTTAAATGCAAACTAGAACTTGACTTCATACAGTGCCTTCATACTTAGTGTGTTATAAATTGCTTTAAATACTGGCAGGCAAACAGCCATTATGCACTCAAGAGCTCATACATAATACTTAGCATTTTTATAGAGCTTTTCATCTTCAAAGTGCTTTACAAACAACTCATTAATCTCAACCAATGCACCTGCAAGGTAGATAAATATCTGCAGTGTAGGTGGAGAAAGACACAGAAAGTTCAATGACTTGTCTGAAGCCATGCACAGTACCAGCCCCAAATATCCCTGGCTCCTAGTTCCATGAAGGACCTGAGCCCCACTGTGTTGAGAACATACCTTCTGTTCCGCCACACAGCCATAGGAGAACTTGTTATACTGAGAGGCAGTGGCAGAGTGGCAGTCTAGCTGGAGACCCTCCCTTTTCCAAAGCCGGTAAGTTCCCAAGGACTGCTGGCTCCCACCAGGATCACCAACCCCAGGAAGTGGGATGTCCACGACATGCCAAAGCGAGACTCACAACATAGATTCTCAAACTGATTCACCACCAAGCAGTGAGTTGAAAAAGCCTCTGAGCTGGCAGAAGCCTTTGCCTCTCTCCCTATTTATTTCTAACTATTGCATAGACTCCAGAGCAGGAGACTCCTACAATTCAGACAACAGGACCCTGAAGCCTGTGGCCTCTGAGTACTGCCACAATTCAAGAAAACAGCTTCACTCCTCTGGTGTTCTCTAACTATCAAAAACTTGTAACGAAATTTTGTCTTCAAGAACGGTAATTCTCTTCCCTGTTGGTGACTGGAAAAAACAATCTTAATGTGATTATAATGCATGATTGTACTTTTAACTTTTTGAGGTTTAAAAATATCTGATATGATTTTTTTTAAACCAAAGAAATACCAGGAATGCCAGGCCTGGAGCAGATGAGAAACATGGAAGGTGTGAACAATACAATACCTGTACTGTGCTACGGCAGACTTTATATTCCCTTACACAGAAAAAATGAATAATGAACTTTTAGTAACGACATCTTTATTTCAGATGTTTATTAGTCACCAGATTTAAATAAATAAATCTGAGAATCCTTATCTGTTCAGTCTTCACATTTGTGAACCCAGAGCTTAACAAGTTCTCTAGCCACTGTAGTTCCTCCCTGGGTGAACAGCTCATGTTTAAAAATATAAGTCAGTCAGACAAACTGTTACAATAACAGAAAAATAAAACCCACTTTTTCTTAAGATATCAAAGAAAAAATCTTTCTATAAGTAATGGTATAACTTGTTAGTTAAGCAAACATGAGCAGTAAAAGATAAATGGACAGCATAAATGTATGTAGCTAAAAGAGCTCTGCCAGCCTGCCCAGCTGACCCAGGTATAAAAGGCAGAATAAGAAGCAAGCAGCCTTTAATTACTCTTCCCCACCTTAATGTCTTAAACTTACAAAGAAGGACACATAATCCAAAGCAACATGAAGAAACAATTTCTGATCATTAAGCAGAAACTACAAGTTCCCCACATTTAGAAGAATTTTAAGCTAATTATTACATTGATTTAAAGTCAGCTTGTGTCTGACTGCCAACACCATGCTTTAAAAAAAAATAATTAAATCTACAACTCACGATGAAAATAAAGGCATATAAGAGCAACCTAAAAATAAAACATACAGGAAATGCAATTAAATTTAATTACATTGAACACTAACATTCATTCTGCAATCATAAAAAAATTCTAAAAACATTTTCTAAATTAAAAAGTCCACCATAATATTCTACAGCTAAAATAATATGTAATCTTTATATAATGCAGTTTTTCCAACAGAACAAAACAAATTAAAGAGCAACATGCAAGAATAAAGTTGAAATATGCAGTTGCATCCACTAAACTCTGGAAGCCTAAAAATGATGATGCAGTAAAAAAACACCCAACATCATAACAGTATTGCCACAACATTCTTTGTTATTTTGTTTAATAACTCATCACTTTATTTGTACGCAGTAATGAAGAGATGTCACAGGAACTTGTGCCTCTGAGAGCTCTATTCTTTCCTGCTTCTGTTTTCAGGGTACGTTAAAAAAAATCTTTTCTCCTAATCATCAACAAACCAATACCAGATTTCAGTTGCGGTAAAGTATGCTACATAAAAACTACAAAGGAAAAAAAGAAAAAAAAAAAAACAAGAAGCAAGGTCTTAACACAGTTTTCTTTCAATTCCCTTGGGAATCATGGTTCTATAGGTCTTGAATTCCCAGGCAGAGGGGATCATGTTCATCAGTTACGGCAGCTCCTCTGGGCCTAAGTCCAGGTAGACTGCTTGTCTAAACCTGATGAAATATAGGCGCCATCAGGTAACAGCAGTGGTCGGGGAGACTCCAGAAATGTGTAACTGAAAACTAAAAAATGAAATTAAAACAAGGCTGTAGCCAAGCAGCCTCTTTCTACAGGATGTAAGAACTGTAAGGCAGAGAGTGTACGACATACAGAGTGGTCCTTATATACGTTCTCTTGCCTTTTCACATAGATAATATGAAAGTTGGATTGTGCAGACAAGCATATTTTAACAAACATTGATTTTGAATAGAAAGGAAGGAAAGAAACCACTGTGGCAAATACACATGGCTTGAATAGACAAAACATAAAAAAAAGTCATTGCCCTGTAATCCACTCCCCCTACCATTTCATTATTTCAAAACATTTTCAAATTAAATTTTAATGTTAATAAGTATTGCTAGATCAACAGCACTGGGATGTGGTGTCTAGAAGCACTGCAAGCTACCCATCATGGTACATCACCATGTGAAGTAAGGAGAAGAGGCAGCAAGACTCTCACCAGATGTGCACCAGAAGTGCTATAGGAATGCGTTTGTTTGGCAGTGGAGAAGGAAGAACCAACAAAACAAAACAACAACAACAACAACAAAACAAAACAAAAAACCAAAACAACAAAACAACGAAAAACACCAAAAAAACCCCTAAAAACAAAACAAAACAAAAAAAAAATTCAATCCCCAGTTGATAAGATCATTGCCACTGGGGATCCTACAGGTGGTTTTAGCAGAGAAAAGGCCTTTTCAGACTGCATACATGATCAAGCACTACTCTGACATCATGGATTGCAGTGGACCAGCAGGACTGTCACTGAAGAATGCTCAAAAGCACCTAAGCTTTTGCTTACATTTCCATTTAATTCACAGCTGTCACCATCAGAACACCATCTCTACTATATCCCAGTATCATGGAAATGAAAACCAGCTTAGATTTCATAACACAGACCTCCACTGCAGCTTTAGCATCAAAACAGGTTCAAAGCCACAAGTAGCTTGTCTTCAAGGGGACTTCGGCCAAAATCCACATCTCTACAGAGTAAACAAAAATAAAAAACCATGACACTATAGAAATATTTTTGGTAGCCTCAGTCTTACACTCCAACTATAGCTGTACATAGAAAGCCACATAAGAAATGAGAGTAAGGGTGCCAGACTGGCTCAGTAGGGTTTCCCCTGCACAGCTAGAGAACACCCATGACACACAAATCCCAAAATTTACACACAGGTGGTATGTCATTTTTATGTCTACCTTAAATTCAGCTTCTGGTCTAGGTAGGGTAATTCAGTGCAAAATCTTGAGTAAAAGAAATTCTTTATCTAAATCTTGAAAGCCACTTCACCTATGTCCACTGCTAAACTGCATGTTTGCCTGATAGCTTAGGAGCAGCAGGCACTAGGGCAGGCTCAGGCCCTGTTTCATCCTGCTGATGCTGTGCTGCCACAAAACCCTCCAGAAATTACTCCCTCGGCGCTAGAGTTTCTTCATCTATCAGCTAGTGCTCATGATTTCAGCCCCTTTTGTCTGACTTAGCTATCTGTACTGTGAGCTCTCAGAGGCAAAAAAAGTGTTTTATTATATGCTCACAGGATATTTGATCCTGTGATTTTAGGGAGTGAAGCTACCCGCTCTAAAATACAAGGTAATTCACTATTTGAGGTCCAGAATTTCTTTAGGACTGATTCAGTCCTTCATTCTTTCTCCTCAAATGCAATATATTACTCTAAACAAGTTTAGAGACCACAAGAGATCTGTGATATACTCTACCTCTACTCTTGACATTTTAAGTAACAGAACATTCAAGGACCAAGTAGTCAGACGCTTCACAGTTTGATCCTGCACATAGGCTTGGCAGGGTCATCTTCCAATATAGATTTTAGCAGCCTGTATTTTTTTCCCCTTTAATCTCTAAATATTGTGAAGTGGTATCCTTTATTTCACTGATTTGCTGTATGAATGTAGAGGAGGTTATATCAGTCATTTGGTTCTTTGCAGAACAACACTAAAATTTGTGTGTGTTGGTTAACACCGCATTTGTGAGCTGGAAGAGTAGGAAGCAACACCTAAAGGAGAGGCAAAGTTTGTCTCCTGTGCTGCCCAGAGGCAGCACTGAACTGCATATCTTGAGTTAAAATCAGACATGACTTTCCATTTTAGACTTTCCACCATATTGCAAGGTATTATATTGAGCCTTTGCTTCTACATCTGCAGCCACATAAGGAAATGCCAGACAAAGACAACAGACTCTGGCAGGCGATGTAGAAGTCGTGCATGCAAACAGTCCTTGCTCACAGATATCCCCGTGACCAACTGTGAAGACAGAGACAGCACTGTAAAATCCACTTTGGAAGCACAGCAGCAAGCCAACTCCCTATGATGGGGCATCCCGTGTTCTTGCTGGGGTCATTCCCAGAGCTTTCTTGTATTTTCCTTCAGGGTAGCCTTTGCACAAAGCTGGACAATGGCCCTTCAGCAAATCACCACACCAGGGCAGTGAGCTCCTGCAGGTATTGGAAAAGCTTCAGAGCTCTGCAATGGGGATGGAAAGAGGAAGCAGCTCTTTTCTGCTTAGAGAAAGCTCCAAGTGAGCTTTAAGGAAAATTCTGCAAAATGAAAAGTGATACATGCAAAATACATTTCCAAACAAGGTCAATTTTGCCTGAAGGATTATGGCTAGGCTTACTTTCCTTAACTTCTGGCATGTGACAATGTACCTGTCCAAGATATTTATCAGACTAAACACTGGCAGATACAGGACACTGTCTGAGACCTGGGCACCCAAGATACAAGGCATGCAGAGCAGAGAAAGCATTCCCAAAAAGCTGAAACAAAGTACTCTTCAGGAACTTGTAATTAACTTTGTCTCTATGTGGATTTTAGCTGTAACCACAATGGTGATGCTCCAGTGCCAGGTCAATGGGCACCTTCCTACAAAGGAGAAAAGACTTCTTAGTCAGAAACGAATGGCTACAAGAGTAGGTGAGGGTCAGTAAAGCTGTTGATGTGGCAGAAAATATTGGTTTTCAGCAGCAGTCCTGGACATCTGCTAATTACTTTCTTTCATTTAAAGGCAATCTTAGCTAATGCTGAGAAACCTAAGCTCACAGAGAAACCACACCCCACAAATCCACCCACAGCCAGAAGTGATAGATCTTGTAAGAAAAAAAGACACAGTGTGCTGCCAACAATACATTACCTCTCAACTGAAAGAACAATTAAACACTTTATTGAAAGGGGAATATTTTTTCTCTCATGCCTCAAACCATTGAAAGTGCATGTCTCCCCCAGAGCTGCTGCGCTGTTGAAATGGGAATAGTTCCTCGCCTGCCTGATTATTTTCAAGACAGGGATGAAACTACCTTAGGATCATTTTAAAAATCTTAAAAGTGTACTACAATCAAATGGTTTGAACTTCCACCATGCACCACTTGTAGCTCATAATGCTAATGTTAAATTCTGGAGACATAAGTCTGTCTACAAATTAATGGAAAATGTGAATTAGTATTTTCTTCCAGCTAATTGCCCAACTCATATATTGCACAGTGCAGCCAAGTGTATTTGATCTTGAAAACTCTCTTGCACAAGTTTTAAACCACTTTTTCTTATTTGCAAAAAACCCCCCCAGAATTACAGGATGTATTTAACTGTAAGTCTGGAATACCAGGAAACAGTCAAGTCTCCCCAAAACTGTTATCTGTATATTCTATGGATAATTTTTTAAAAAGCATCAGCTGAAAAGCATTGGAATTTACTATAGGTGAGGATTAATTGTTTGAATTGCACATTTCCAAATTTCTTTTTAACAGTGAGGAAAATACAGATTAAGAGATACATTTGAATATTGATTTTTAGGATTCATTCTTAACATAACAATAGTATCTAGAAAGCTGAAATTTGTGTTTCAATATTCTTATCAAAGAGCAAGCTACAACAATTTAAAAAAAGAAATATAACTCTTGTTTCAAAATGCACCATCAGAAAGATGGAAACAGACTGATTCAGTAGCATATGGCAGTACAAAAAATCTGAAATGCATACTTTGATTTCAGAAAAAAGAAAATTACTTAATTTTGAGTCCTTTCACTTCCTCTCAGAAATACTGAAAAGTTCAAATTTTGCAAGACCATGAGCACTAGCAAGGTCTGCAGACTAAAAAAAATGCCAGAGATTAACTATATCAGAAATACTGCTCAGTAAAAGATTCAGTAAAACAGGCACTTTATTTATTTAACCGCTTCCCAGATGGAGACCCCACTGCACATTTTTGTACAGTACCACGCAGAGTTCAACATAAAATGGTAATTCAAAAGTTGATAACCACTTTTACCACCCTAAATAGCAAAGCTATGTCTGACCAGAGAGAAAAACACTGTGTAAAATTATATGTCTGCACTCTATCTAGAGCATGCAAACCAAATCACTTCATATTGCCTCAGTCACTTGCTACACCTTCTTGTGTTAGTCCAACTAATGTTTCTAACTTGTGTAATGCTTCAGAATAGCTTGATGATTTTCACATAAATACCCTGCTGGAGAAGAGTTTATTATTCCTTTAATATACTCAATTTTGGCTAACCTACGAAGTATAGACAATACTCAACCATGCATTATTGACAAGGCCTGTGAACCAAACTTGTGATTCTATAAGGGCCAAAAAACCCCTAAAAAGCAAAAAATGAAACCAAACCACACAAAACAAAAAAACCCAAATCAAACAAACAAGCAAAAAACCAAACCAAACCAAACAAAAAAAAAAAAAGCCAACAAAAAAACCCAACAAAAAAAACCCAAAAACCAAACCAAACAAAAAACCCCACCCCAACAAAAAACAAACAGACAACCAAAACAAAACAACACAAACCCAAAAAACAAAACCCACCAAAAACCAAAACCAAGCAAACCCCAACTCATTTACTCGTTTCTAATGAGACTCGGCCCTTCTGGGCAAACTTGAAAGTGTGAGGCTTTGAAGCTGTACTGCAACAGAATCAACTCCAGCTATGTCCCCCTGCTTTTATTAAAAAAGTTTAAAAACACATTTATGTATTTCCTCCTCATTTTACTCAGGGAAAAGAGTAACATTCTCAGAAAAATTTTGAATACAAACATCTCCAAAAGGCCCTGTATTCACAGAAGTATGTCACAACACCTCACATTTTGTGGTGCTGGAGACAGCTAGAGTTTCTAGCTGGGCGCAATTTCCAGGCTCCCCATTGAGGAGCCTGTGGACGAATTCCTAGCTCTGCAAGGGTCTAAAAAAGGCAGCTCAGCCCTTAACAAGTCAACAGCCAGCCTGGGAACACAACCTACACATCGAAGGGATGTCTCACACCCCATCAGTCTATACTGACTTAACTTAAAAAACCTGGCCCATAGGAAGTCACACACATTATTACAGAATACTTACTCATTGTTAGGGAAGCAAGATCAGAAATCAGTTGTATCAGTATTTACCACAACAAGTAACCCATTTTACAAAGGATGTCATCTTATCAATTATTCCCCTGTGGCTCTAAGCCCTGAAATTTCATTGCAAGAAATTAGGGGCTTCTACTCTACAATAATTTACCTGTATAAAATAAATAGATCCATAAGAGATTACTAGGCTTTAAACCATCTAAGATGCAACTGTAGATGTAAATGCAGTTTTTTCATGTCTTGTATTTTATTACCAATAAAGTATCACAGATACAGTTATTATAATACTTGAAACTGTGATAATATCAAATTAGACCATTTACAAGCCAGTGAATCAGCATACAATCCATATTATTTCTAACTACAAACTGTGACAATGACTTGATGTGTCTGTGTTCTGGATGTTTCTTAGTTTTCTTTTGCAAAACAGTAAATTCAATTCACACTTCTATGCATCACGTGTAAAATTCTTTTTGAATACTACTCAAGAAAATGTGGCAGCTACAATGCAGTTCAACCCACTGCTACTCCACTCTGAAATGTAGCATTTGAGCATGAAGAATTTCACAAAGGTTTGTGGAAACCACTCACACTCTAAGAGTTGTGTGCCTTCTCCTTGGGTTGAAAATGTTTGAGTTCTGACAACAGCAAGGCAAAAACTATTCAATTTCCCCATATGATTATAGAAAAGTGCTTTTAAACTTCCAAATATCTTTCAGTCAATTGATTTTCTTTTAAAAATATAATAAAGGTGTTTCTTTTAGGCTAGCCTTAGTCCTTCTGATATATAGAGGAATTATTTAACCAGTATACAAACTTCCAAGATCTCTGCTGCTCAAATGCACTTATGTAAAAAAAATTCCATAAGAAAAAAAACTTTCAACATTTATAAAAACATAGTATCAGATATATTTTAATAAAACACAAAAGAGGCTATAAGTAAGTAATTTTGTTCAGTTTAGGTAGAAGAGATACCCTTAGGTGAACAGAAACCTAATTTAAATACTTTTGTCTTTCAGTATTTGCAAATTAAATTATACTGAACTGTCCAATCCGGGAAAAATCGGATTTAGTTTAATCAGTTTTGTCTTAACTATGACAGTTTCACTTTCTCAAGTCTCTGGAAAAGCATATCCTCTAGGGAAGCTGAAAAAGGTCTGATGCCTGAAGGGAAGGTAGGAAGGCTTAACAAATGTAATTTGCTTAGTTCTTTTAACTGGATGATAGCCATTGGGTTTTTAAGTGCGCATGGTGCTAAAGATGGAGGTAGGACATGGGCATGCAATTTTCGCTTGTGAAAGGTTATATGGCAGAAAAAGTGCTCCTCAGAGAACCTCAGGGCACGGGGGACAACGGGCCCTGAAAAGCCACTACATTCATGCCACCAGGTAAGAAGTTCTGCAGTTGAACGGGTTGGTAGAAGAAACACGTATAGTTATGTCAGGTCACTTTGACAGCAAACATCACCACAGCAAAACTAGAGCAAACCGAGAGCAAAGTATTCCTGCAGCCCCCCGACCCGCGGGGCCCCGGGACGGCGGGAGCTGCTGTGTGCCAGCCCCACGCCCGAGCACAGCGCCGGCGGAACCGAACACGCCATAACAGAGAGCTGACAGCTGCGGCCGCTGCGGCGAGGCCCAGCCGCCACCCTCCACACGCCGCCGCCCGCCCGGACGCCTTCCCGCGCCCCGGCCAGCGGAGCGCTCTCTCGCTGCCCGCGGCAGGCGCTGCGGTCTCCCCGCCGGGACGGCGGCGGGTTCGCTCCTCGATTTCAAAACGAGCCCCAGCTGAGCAGCGGCGGGGGCGGGCAGGGCAGGGCAGGGCAGGGCAGGGCAGGGCAGAGCGGCGGCCGGGCCGGGCCGGGCCCGCGCCTCACCCCGGCAGCTGCGCGCACTCACCTCCGCTCCGCAGCGCGCGGGCGGCTCTGGGCGCCGCCATGCTGCCCATGTGAGGCGGTCACGTGGCCGCGCGTGGCGGCGGGCGGGGAGCGCCCCCTTCCCGCCCTCGGCCCGCGCGAGCCCGGGTGTGAGGGCGGCGGTGCGGGGCCGGGATCAGCCCTGCCGGGGCCAAGGCCGCACCGCGCCGGCACCGCCCGCTGCCCGCGGCTGCTTGGAGCCGTGCTGAACTGCCCTTCTGTACGGCCCTCATCCTGCCCGGCTCGACACATCCCCAGCGGGATTGGCGACTGCTCCTTCCGCCAGCGGAGGGCATGGCAGGGGGACAGAGCTGCCGAAAGTGGGACTCGGTCCCACATCAGTTCCAGCCATACTATTCCATGAGGGCTGGAGCTACCTCATAATTTCTTTCCATTAAAAAATAAACAAAACCCAACCAACCAACCAACCAACAAAGAAACACGACCACCCTCCCACCTCCAACTTGTACTCTTGTGAATAAAATATTAACTAAGAGGTGATCTAATTAATGCATACAAATATCTGGAAGGGCAGTGCCAAGAGGATGGTGCCAGACCTTTTTCAGTGGTGCCAAGTGACAGGATGTGAGGAGCAATGGCCATAAACTAAAACACTGTTGAAATTTCACCTCAACACCAGGAAGAGCTTGATGTTGAGGGTGGCAGAGCACTGGAACAGGCTGCCCAGGAAACAGCTGGAGTCTTCCTCTCTGGAGATATCCAAAACCCACCTGGATACATTCCAAAATGTAGAACTAATACAAGTATCATTCTTACATCCTCACACACATGTAATGATTTTTGTATCTTTACATACATGCATGTGTACACCCATAGTGGTAAGCTGTGGGGTAAGTAAGTAAATTGTCAACATTTATCTCCAAATTTATTTACCACCTGGTACGGCCATTAGTAATTTTTAACTTCCCATGTACAAGTTTTATGATTTAGTTAAGAAGAATCGGTTCAAAGCCCAAGGGGGATGGGAATGCTGATCATATTTATCTACATGTACTTTGGAAAAAGCCCCCAAAAAGAATGAACTTAAAAGTTACACTACAAGCATTTCTGCTTTTAAGGACCAAATTCCAAGCATTCTCTGATCAAAAAAATGTGCTGTGATCCTGTTAGATATGGCTAGTAAAAGTGCATCACTTAATCAGCTGCCACAGCATGATAGGCAGCTTATCATATAGCTTATATCCAGACCACACAGTAGTTTAAAGATCAATACAATACCTTGCACTGCCTCCAAAAAATAAAACATTCCACTTCTTATAGCTGCATTCTGCATCAACTGACATGTTTCATCATCATTATTCAGTGAGGGGAGCATGATAAGATTTTCACATAGATAAAGATATAGAAATAAATGTAAAAAAAGCATTGCTAAGCTGATCAGTTACACCTTGTGAGCACCGCTACCCACGGCTTACTGGTGAGAGAGGTATGCACACATTTCATTTGCAGGGCCCAAACGTGCATGTCTTCACATTGTTCCTAATTCTACAACATAGTATGGTCTTTCAGGAGTTTGAATTGCAGCAGGCATGATTTTATCGTCTTTTGTATATTGGCAAGGCTTTAGGAACCCAGACACCCAACCACTAGTTCTGTAATAACAATGTGCAGTGTAAAGCAATCTCACATTCTGCTGCTTGGCCTAAGTAACTATATATACTCTCAAGTGGGTGTGCTTGTGTGTACTTGAAGAGAACAGCACATTTCACATGAAAGTATCCATGTATGATGAGTAATTCACCATGCTTTCCTCAGCTGTCACTAAAGGAGAGAAACAGAGAGCTCTAAGGTAGCCTAGTCTCACCTTTCTTACTTGAGTCAGGAAGTATTTCCTACTCACTGGAATGGGGCCACTGTTAGAGAAAATTAAGTGAATGCTTGGCTTTTGTCTGCATCTGTAAGACCCAAATTCCTTATTGTAACAGCCTGAAAATTGGTTGATGGTATAACAAAATGAAGGCAATACTAGTTATGCTGCTACCACCTTTGTAATTACCTTGTCCTTAAGTGTCAGGTGTTGGAGGTTGGGGGGGGGAAGTGGAATTTTTCCCATTCTGTTGCTAGGCAAGTAACGATCGGTACTTAGAGGACATTTTACTCTCACAAAAGAGACAAAGACTTTTTGGCTGGGCGGGCACGGGAACAAGAGATAGCAAGACTTGATAACGACACACGGACTCGCTCACAAGTCTCGGAGGAGACAGCAGTGGAAGGAACGGCTCTCCGTTTTTTTTGGCTGCGACTGCAGGAAAAGAAAAGCCCGGCTTTGCACTAGTTTTTCTCTACCTGGTGGGTGAGTTCTCGGGGCACGGGACTCCAATCATCTCTTCCCCTCCGGGAGGGTGCATCTCCCAGCTGCACTGCAGCGGAACGGGACCCCCGCCTGCCACCACCCCGCGCCCTGCCTGCTGCCCCGCACCCTGCCTGCCCCAACTGCGGAGTTTCCTGCCGCCTCCTCTGCTGGCTGGCCCGGGTGGGCTGACCCGGCCGCTCCATCTCCCGGCTCTGGGCTCTCTGCTGCGCCCCCCGTCCATCTGCGCTCCACCCTGCTCCAGCCCGTCGGCCATTACGCGCGACACAGATCCAACCTCGCGGCACAGCGCCATCTGCAGCTTCCCGGGAGTCATCGCACCTGTCCGGCTGGTCTAGGAGCCCAACAGCGCCCCTGCTGGCCGTGACCGTGACTGCACCAACCGGGAAAGTGCCTGACAGTTCAGGGACATTTGCCACCGAGTTTTTTTGGTTTTGTTTACTGTTTTTCTTTACCTTGTCTACTGTTTTTTTGTTACTGATTGTTTACCTCAGTATAGATACTAGTAAAAAAACTCTTATTCCTTTTCCCATACCTTTGCCTGAGAGCCCTTGATTCTAAAGTTATAATAATTCGGAGGGAAGGGGATTCACATTCTCTGTTCTAAGGAAGGTTCCCACCTTCCTAAACAGACACCTGTCTATCAAACGAAGACAGATTTTGGCGCCCAACGTGGGGCTCGAGGGCATTGAGGGAAAAAAAAAAAAAAGGGTGCAAAAGGAATAACAGTTTCTGGGAGACCCATTTTTAGTGTGCTGAACATAGAAACCTCACTAAGTGACACCATGTGGTCTAGCATACCTTGGTCTGGCTGGCACATTCTCGTGGCCACGGTTTTCCCATTTGCAGCTCCCTATCTAAACATGGGTCCTATAACTAAGGCTATAGTGGCTGTTATCCAGTTCTCACAATGGGTCAATAAGGTGAGGAATCTATGGATTTTCCATTTCCTTTGGACGGCGGTCACTTGGTTACAGGGCTTTAACACCGTGAGTACATGTTTTTGGAGTCTGTTTGGTAATGGTACCTTTTGTGACGAGACGACACTAGGGGAAGATTTTTCTCAACCCTTCACCCATCTCTTTGGGCCTACCCTACCAGGGCTCAGAGGGTTCATATACTCTCTAAATACCAATGATGTCGTACTGTGGCTGGTGTTGCTGATAGGCCTGTTCAACTTTGCATTCCAAGTGAGAGGGGAAAAGATACATCAGGTGTTGAAAGAATATACTTCCTCAGCTGGTGGGAAGCCCTCTCCTTGCCCAACAGGGGAAGAGTTAGATGGTGCAGCAGCGGAACCCACGGACATTACAACCGTCCAGGTTCCAGCTGAACCTCAAGGGCAGTCACAGTCAGCAGCAGTTGCCCCTGTACAGCGGAGGAAGTATAAGACCAAATCGGTACGCCCAGTTGATGATGATGGGGAACCAGGGCCTTCACAACCCGCAGGGGAGCCTGGGCCTATAATCATCACCGAGTCCCTGCCATACGACACTATCCGTAATCTGCACGATGACATTGTGCGGCGGAAGGGCGAGGCTTTCTCAACCTGGTTACTTCGGGTTTGGGACCGCATGGGCCCAGGCGTGCAGCTGGATGGTAATGAGGCCAGGAATTTGGGTTCCGTGGCCCTGGACGCGGGTGTTGAAAAGGTGTTCGTGAGGGAGGCGGGACCCATTTC
The DNA here is from genome assembly GCA_036785705.1 of Acanthornis magna. Taxonomy (NCBI): domain Eukaryota; kingdom Metazoa; phylum Chordata; class Aves; order Passeriformes; family Acanthizidae; genus Acanthornis; species Acanthornis magna. The sequence continues at coordinate 13,842,742 of JAWUZG010000012.1, forward strand.
TCTCTGGGAGAGGCTTTTAATGAGTGTAAGAGAGAGGTTTGTTCACAAAGACAGAATGCAGGAGAACTACCGTAGATTGCCCTGGAAGACCGTTGAGGAAGCGATCCAACGGCTGAGAGAAGTGGCAGTACAGGAGGTGCTTTTTGGGAGGGATGGACAGCACGAAAATGATCCTGACAAGGTCAGATGCACAGGGCAAATGTTGTGGAACCTGGCAAGTCTAGGGCCAACCCAATATGCCACCTACATTGCAATGTTTAATGCCGATGACAACCGTGAGACAGTGGGCTCTGTAGCTGACAAGCTCAGGCATTATGCAAGTGTGATCAATGGCCCATTGCAGGCTCAGATCTCTGCTGTGGTTAAGGAGTTGAAGGAAGAGATGAGGGAGATCAGGGAGGAGGTGAGGAAAAACAGTGTGGCACCAGTGAGAGTCACAGGCCCCAACACTGGAGCCCGACGTCCTCCAGCTAGAGAAAGAGGGTACACCCCACGAGCTGAGTTGTGGTTCTTTCTGCATGACCATGGGGAAGACATGAAAAGGTGGGATGGGAAGCCCACCTCTGTCCTGGCAGAACGGGTGCGTCAGCTTAAGGAGGGCAACGCTAGCCGAGGGGGTTCTGCCAGAGCCAAGGTAGCCTCAGCTTCCTGTAGCCAACCTGCTGAGTACAACAGAAGGGAAAATGTTGTGTCAGATTCCCTTGACGGTGGAATGCATGCTCAGGAAGGGAATGATAACCAGGGCTAGAGGGGCCCTGCCTCTAGCCAGGTAGAGGCATGGGAAAACCGTGTCTTTTGGACTGTGTGGATTCGATGGCCTGGTACATCAGAGCCACAAAAATATGAAGCATTAGTTGATACAGGTGCGCAGTGTACCTTAATGCCATCGGGACATGTTGGGGCTGAACCCATTTCTATTGCTGGGGTGACAGGGGGATCACAAGAGTTGACGCTGGTGGAAGCCGAGGTGAGCCTGACTGGGAAGGAGTGGCAGAAACATCCCATTGTGACTGGTCCAAAGGCCCCGTGTATTCTGGGCATAGACTTCCTCCGGAATGGCTATTTCAAAGACCCGAAAGGACTCAGGTGGGCTTTTGGAATAGCTGCTGTTGAGGCAGAGGGCGTTAGGCAATTGAACACCTTGCCTGGACTGTCAGAGAACCCTTCTGCAGTTGGACTCTTGAAGGAGGAGGAACAACATGTACCAATTGCCACCTCAACAGTGCACCGCCGGCAGTACCGAACGAATCGAGATGCTGTGATTCCCATCCACAAGCTGATCCGTGAGCTGGAGAGCCAAGGGGTAGTCAGCAAGGCCCACTCACCCTTCAACAGCCCCATCTGGCCTGTGCGCCGATCTGATGGAGACTGGAGATTGACTGTGGACTATCGTGCCTTGAACGAGGTGACTCCACCGCTGAGCGCTGCCGTGCCAGACATGCTGGAGCTCCAGTATGAACTGGAGTCCAAAGCAGCAAAGTGGTACGCCACTATTGACATTGCAAATGCATTTTTCTCCATTCCTCTGGCAGCAGAGTGCAGGCCTCAGTTTGCTTTCACCTGGAGGGGCGTGCAGTACACCTGGAACCGACTGCCCCAGGGGTGGAAACACAGTCCCACCATCTGCCACGGACTGATCCAGGCTGCACTGGAAAAGGGTGAGGCTCCAGAACATCTGCAGTACATCGATGACATCATTGTGTGGGGGGACACAGCAGAAGAAGTGTTTGAGAAAGGAGAGAAAATCATCCAGATTCTTCTGGAAGCCGGTCTCGCCATCAAAAGGAGCAAAGTCAAGGGGCCTGCCAAAGAGATCCAGTTCCTGGGAGTGAAGTGGCAAGATGGACGGCGTCAGATTCCCACCGAAGTCATCAATAAAATCACAGCGATGTCCCCACCAACCAACAAGAAGGAGACACAAGCTTTCCTAGGTGCCATAGGCTTCTGGAGGATGCACATCCCTGAGTACAGCCAGATTGTGAGCCCTCTCTACCTGGTGACACGCAAGAAGAATGATTTCCGCTGGGGCCCTGAACAACAACAAGCCTTCGCCCAGATCAAGCAAGAGATCGCTCATGCGGTAGCCCTTGGCCCAGTCAGGACAGGACCAGAAGTGAAGAATGTGCTCTACTCTGCAGCCGGGGGCAACGGTCTGTCCTGGAGCCTTTGGCAGAAGGTGCCTGGTGAGACTCGAGGTCGTCCACTGGGATTCTGGAGCCGAAGCTACAGAGGGTCCGAAGCCAACTACACTCCCACAGAGAAGGAAATTCTGGCAGCCTATGAAGGCGTCCAAGCCGCCTCAGAAGTTATTGGCACGGAAGCACAACTTCTTCTTGCACCCCGACTACCGGTGCTGGGGTGGATGTTCAAGGGAAAGGTTCCCTCTACCCACCACGCCACCGATGCCACGTGGAGTAAATGGATTGCCCTCATCACGCAGCGCGCCCGTATTGGAAGCCCGAATCGCCCTGGGATCTTGGAAATAATTACAAATTGGCCCGAAGGTGAAAACTTTGGTCTCACCGATGAAGAGGAGCAGGAACAGGTGACTCGCGCAGAGGAAGCTCCACCATACAACCAACTGCCGCAAGATGAAACATGCTACGCTCTCTTCACTGATGGTTCCTGTCGCATTGTGGGGGCAAACCGAAAATGGAAAGCAGCTGTATGGAGCCCCACACGGCAGGTCGCAGAGGCTACAGAAGGAGAAGGTGGATCAAGCCAACTTGCTGAACTCAAAGCTGTTCAGCTGGCCCTGGACCTTGCTGAAAGAGAGAAGTGGCCAAAGCTGTACCTGTACACTGATTCATGGATGGTAGCCAATGCTCTGTGGGGTTGGTTGGAAAGGTGGAAAAAAGGCCAACTGGCAACGTAGAGGAAGACCAATCTGGGCTGCTGACGAATGGCGAGACATTGCCAGTCGGGTAGAGAAGCTACCTGTGAAAGTCCGTCATGTGGATGCCCATGTCCCCAAGAGCCGAGCTAATGAGGAACACCGAAACAATGAACAGGTAGATCAGGCTGCAAAAATACAGGTGTCACAGGTAGATTTAGATTGGCAGCACAAAGGAGAGTTGTTCCTAGCCCGATGGGCCCATGATGCCTCAGGCCATCAGGGCAGAGATGCCACCTATAAGTGGGCACGAGACCGAGGGGTGGATCTAACTATGGACTGTATCTCCCAGGTGATCCATAACTGTGAGACATGCGCTGCCATCAAGCAAGCCAAGCGGGTGAAACCCCTGTGGTATGGGGGAAGGTGGACCAAATATAAGTATGGGGAGGCCTGGCAGATCGATTACATCACACTGCCTCAAACCCGCCACGGCAAACGCTACGTGCTCACAATGGTAGAGGCCACCACTGGGTGGCTGGAGACCTACCCTGTACCTCATGCCACTGCCCGCAACACCATCCTGGGCCTTGAAAGGCAAGTCCTTTGGAGGCATGGTACCCCTGAGAGAATTGAGTCGGACAACGGGACTCATTTCAAAAATAGCCTCATAAACACCTGGGCTAAGGAACATGGCATTGAGTGGGTGTACCACATTCCTTATCATGCACCTGCTGCTGGTAAAGTAGAGCGATGCAACGGCCTGCTAAAAACCACCTTGAAGGCTTTAGGTGGGGGGACTTTCAAAAATTGGGAACAGCATTTAGCCAAGGCCACCTGGCTAGTTAACACCCGAGGCTCCACCAACAGGGCTGGCCCTGCCCAATCTGAACCCTTGCAAACAGCAGACGGGGATAAGGTTCCAGTAGTGCAAATGAGAGGCATGCTGGGGAAAACTGTTTGGATTAATTCTGCCTTGAGCAAAGATAGACCCACCCGTGGGGTTGTCTTTGCTCAAGGACCAGGGTGTACCTGGTGGGTGATGCAAGAGGATGGAGAGACACGATGCATACCTCAGGGAGACCTCAGTTGGGGTTGAACTGCCCATAACACGGTGCCTGTATGCATATCTGTATGTGTATATTCAGAGTAATGCTTGTATGTATATAGTTTAAAGGCTTAAGTTCAATGTAATATGTTGGAATGGAAAAAATTCGGGGTGGATAATGTTGGAGGTTGGGGGGGGGAAGTGGAATTTTTCCCATTCTGTTGCTAGGCAAGTAACGATCGGTACTTAGAGGACATTTTACTCTCACAAAAGAGACAAAGACTTTTTGGCTGGGCGGGCACGGGAACAAGAGATAGCAAGACTTGATAACGACACACGGACTCGCTCACAAGTCTCGGAGGAGACAGCAGTGGAAGGAACGGCTCTCCGTTTTTTTTGGCTGCGACTGCAGGAAAAGAAAAGCCCGGCTTTGCACTAGTTTTTCTCTACCTGGTGGGTGAGTTCTCGGGGCACGGGACTCCAATCATCTCTTCCCCTCCGGGAGGGTGCATCTCCCAGCTGCACTGCAGCGGAACGGGACCCCCGCCTGCCACCACCCCGCGCCCTGCCTGCTGCCCCGCACCCTGCCTGCCCCAACTGCGGAGTTTCCTGCCGCCTCCTCTGCTGGCTGGCCCGGGTGGGCTGACCCGGCCGCTCCATCTCCCGGCTCTGGGCTCTCTGCTGCGCCCCCCGTCCATCTGCGCTCCACCCTGCTCCAGCCCGTCGGCCATTACGCGCGACACAGATCCAACCTCGCGGCACAGCGCCATCTGCAGCTTCCCGGGAGTCATCGCACCTGTCCGGCTGGTCTAGGAGCCCAACAGCGCCCCTGCTGGCTGTGACCGTGACTGCACCAACCGAGAACGTGCCTGACAGTCCAGGGACATTTGCCACCGAGTTTTTTTGGTTTTGTTTACTGTTTTTCTTTACCTTGTCTACTGTTTTTTTGTTACTGATTGTTTACCTCAGTATAGATACTAGTAAAAAAACTCTTATTCCTTTTCCCATACCTTTGCCTGAGAGCCCTTGATTCTAAAGTTATAATAATTCGGAGGGAAGGGGATTCACATTCTCTGTTCTAAGGAAGGTTCCCACCTTCCTAAACAGACACCTGTCTATCAAACGAAGACATCAGGCTATTTCACAAGTACTTGTAGGTATTGGCTTGTGGTTAGACTGGACCAATTATTTTTCCATGCCACAAAAGAAGAGGGGATCAATCAAATTAAGACCAATTACATTTCAAATGAACTGTGTAATTTTTGCAGTCTCTGGATGAATCTTGAACCTAACAACAGTCATTATTCAGGAGTCTCTAATTTATGCTTAGATGTAGGTTTTCTCCTTTCACTAAGAAATATAAACAACAGATATACTTTTTAGGACCTCTATAGCAGTAAAATGGGGATGAATATCTCCGAAAAGAGAGATACACCAGATCCTAGAACAGCAAACCTGAAAAAATCATACTCCACTGTGTTTAAGTTCTGTCACCAAAAGCAAATATATCACTTTCTTCTTCATGTGTGTAATTGTCTTTTGGTTACACTCGACAAATCCCCTGAAACGTTTAAGATGGACAGTGATGTCTCAAGCTGTCCTGAGCTTCAGGATGAGAGGCAGCTTTGGAGAAACCACTTTTCAGCCCAGGGTTTTTTCAACACATCTGTGTGAAGGTCTCCCCTTGAAGAATGTTTCACATCCCATCTCACTTAAGTTGGTTCTGTGCTATCAAAGCCACCAAGGTCTAAATGTAGAATCTCAACTTTATTTCCTTCCAAAACTGAGCAGGCTGGTATTAAAATGAGCAAAAGTGGGCTAAGGAAGACATACAGCTGCATTTTTACATGCAAGTTTCAAAGCGGTCTGCAACAGCCTGTAAGACAACAGAGTTACACCTTTTGTACACATAAAATTCTATGTAGAACAATATAGAAACATGCTCCTAGTAGAAGTATAGCAGCTGGATACTTCTGAGATTAGGCTTAGACTTTCCTATCTAAGGTTGTCTTAAAAGATGATTTAGTTCCACAGCAGCTTTTGTTGATGAGGCTGGTGCTGTTTGGGTCCTGCTTGGGTCCTGCTCTAATCACAAACAGGTGCTCATTTTCAGCACTGATGTTCATCTTATCCAGGGTAAGGGAGTTTAGAGCCCTGAACTTGCAAAAACCCAGAAACCTCCTACATCAGTGATAAATATATATAGCCAGGTAAAGCAACACCAAATAAAACTTGTATCACAACTCTGGGGGAAGAAAATCAACGTATTTACCTGTCCTATAATATTAAATTCATTTTAGGCAAAGATTTTCTCTTTTCCATAAAACAATGAAATTTTAAAACATGAACATGCCATATAGCTCAGAGAAAAGCCTAACTAGAAGGGAAGCATCTAAAAATAGCAGCTATTGTACATGGAACACCTCCCTTATTGCCCTACCATTTAGGAACAAAAAAAAGGGATGTCAAGCTCTTCCCATTGATTTAGATTTTCTTTACGTTTTATCTCTTCAGCTCAAACTGTGCCACAAGCACAAATGGAGCACATACCTCCTGTGTGAGGAATGTTTATAGCATTACATGTTCTTTATTTACTGAAGAAAGAGTAGCTAGTGCTACTCTCAGAAAAAACTGCACAGTACTGCTCCTGCTATATAGACTTCTAAAGGAAAAGAGGGAATTCTGAATCCTCTTCCTAAGGCTTTGTCTTTATTGTGACATTACCTGAGATTCCTCCAGTTTGGGTGGGAGCCTTGTATCTGAAATAAGCTTTGAAGAGCCGAAGTAGGACATTTTTCCCCCCCTTTTCTCTCTGCCTCTAGTCTGGGGAACCAACAATATTTTGAATATGGAAATACAAAAACTATTAATGATCCTTTCCACAGTAGCTTGTACTATTCTAGATCTAAAAGGAAGTTCAGATACACAGTCTGTAATCTTGTTTCTTGTAATGTGTATTACTGAAGGCTTTAGCACAAAGAACAAAGAACCTGGTAAGCATGTATTTGAATGACTGGCTTTGAGTAGAAACTGGTACTTGTATTATTTTTCTTTTCACATTGTAAAAAAGTGATAGGGAAGCAAGCTCATTCCTACAATTCTCCCACCACAGTTATAAGCCAGTATGATGGCAGATAGCATGCCTTGCCTGAGCTGAGTTTGCATCTATTTGTACTGCTTTGTGTAATAGCCTTCCATTTTTACAGGCTGTACTAAATTTTTAGCCTCGCAATTCCAAATATTGTCACTGGTGTGGTGAACTGCCTTTTGCAAATGGAATGTTTTTATAGAAAGAACTCAGGGTTATATTGAAATCTTTCTGATCATTGGAGAAAAGAGGCAGCAGTGTAAACCAGCTAAAATTACTAATAGCATGAGGAAAAATATTCCCAATGACTTTAGGCTGATTTTTTTCAGAAAACAAAATATCTGCAACACATACTTGCTTACAAGATAGAGATGTTAATATTTTACTATACTTTTTTCAACTTCAAGTCCAAATTATCCTAGCAAGCAATATTTCACAAAGCAGTAGCATTACAGAATAGTAATTTTAAATTTGAGAGCTGAAACTCCCAAGGTTTTATATGATAGGCATCTAACAGGTATTTCTAGCTCTAACGGTTTGATACTGAAGAAAAAAGGTCAGAACTGACACTGTGAGGAAAGTAAAATGGCAAAATATGCAATATAAGATTTTCAAGCTTTCTAGTGTATGACAGTCATAAAATATGATAAAGGAGAAGCATAAAGAACAACAAAGTCTCAGTGAGAGACAAAGGAATTGAAAAAAATCTATATAAGCACACACAAATCCTTCATCCAGACATTATGGACTGCTTACCCTCCTGCTGACATTGCAGAGGGAGACAATAGGTCAGTCTTGAATTGCCTAAACTGCCACATAGCAGCTTTGTGTGTTTGCTCGTAGGAGGCAAAGACATTTGCTGCCCAAGACACTCCTTCGCACAGACCTTTATTCCCTCAACTACAGCAGTTAGTGTCCTTCAAATCCTGCAGCTTCTGGTAGCTTGCTTCCTCAGTTCTGAAGCTATAGGTATTCTGTTGTAGTTCTTGAGATTATTAGTTGTTGAGCTAGAAGTTATTTCCTAGTATCTGCAGTAGCTAACTTTTATGTTTCAAAATACCTGAAAGGGAACAGTTTGACCAAGCTTTCTGAACATAAACACTTTTGCAGAGCTTTATTTATCCCTTATGACAAAATCTTGTATTAGCACCATTGACAATAGCTTTACATTGGAAGAAAACTTATATCTATCTGCCAATGGAACTAAATTCACTATTTTAGAGACTCTACTGAATCTTCTTGATGTAGATTCACTGTTGCTGCGCCTGGATTTGTAAATGATGGAAGAGCAAACCAGCATCCTCATGCCAGAAGCACCTACAATGAAAAACTTTATACTTAGAAATCTTAGGTACATTCAGAATATTCAAATGTAAAAAACTCTCTAAAATGCTTTATCGGTATGTTGTGCGAAGTTTCACTTGAAGTTTGAGTGAAGTGACTGAAGAATCTGGATTTTACCAAAATGCAGAAGTCACATAAACCTATTATTAATAAGCCTATTATTAGTGTTAGCTTTAAGTTTCTGTTAGCTACTAATAACTGAAAAGAACAATAGCAGCTTAAGAAACCTAGGATAACAGATTAAGTATTTGAACAAAAATATTTTTAATCCAGGATTACTTTAGCATCATATTGTGCCCAGAACAGGAGAGGGTTCTAATAGCATTCAGCTTCAGTTATCCAATTCTTATGCTCCCACCATCTAGTCTGAAAGAGTTGCCACTAAGCTCAGTATTAATTTGTCAGCTCACAAATCCACAAAATTGAACCCCTCCGGTATCTACTTGCAATTCCATACAGACAGTTGTTAGTTCATAAGTCTTCTCAGCATGCAAAAGTCAAACTACACTAGTGGTAGCTCTGCTGTCTTCCATACTACACCACAAGGTATTTGTTTAAATAAGGAGGAGGTCCCTGTTCTTAATTACATTAACACAGAAATACAAACAGTCCACAAAACTTACAAAACTTTTAAAACAATATTAAATTTTTATTTCACAAATATGACTCGCTGAACAGCTAGAGTTGCTGCTGTACTTCAGAGACACGAATCCTGCAGTTCAGTTGTAGGTGAAATTTGTTGTCCAGTTGAAAATTGTGAACATAATATCCAGAATGGCAAACTAGGATTTTATTTAGTAGCATCCTGAAATCTGGGTATTTAGTCAATTTTACTATGAATGCATAGTCTCTAAAATGTTAGCTCAAAGAGAAGTACTCCACCACCCTACTGAACGAAACAGGCATATACCCCCTAAGCAGTGTCAGAAGAGCTATCACTGTTTTCTAGCTGTCCAACAAGATTATTGCCTCCTCTTTGCCAAAGGAAAGGATAGTCCAGACAGTTAAGACCACTTCAGGCAAAGTCATCAGGGCTAGTTTAACTTGCTGATGAAGATTGGTTCAGATAATAGGCTTAATTTACTGTAACGGAGTAAGATATACTCACAAGGTCTTTCCCGACAGCAGAGCTGCAGAAGCTGTACGGATTCAAAGTTTTTAGACCATTAAAAGGGTGTTTATTCCTATTTTTCATGCCAAGAAGTTATGCTGTTTACAGACATATCCCAACAACTTAGAACGTTCCCAAGACCATACTGGAATAAGAAGCCACTAAAGGAACTTGAAGCACTAGCTTAACTCTCTCAATTGTGTGAACATAAAAAGAAAAAAAATTCTGGTAGGTTATGAAAAAATAAATCTGCCCTCATCACTGTGTGAGGGAAGTTTAACTATTTGTGAATAGTGAAAGAAATTGTGAATAAGGAAAGCAAGTTTGTGCTTTTGGCTCAGTAATTTTTAAGCAGGCAAACAGCCCATTTTAGGCAGTGTTTCTTCTTGTCAGTCCTACAGTTTCTTAAATGGCTTAAGCTTCTCCGTGAGTGGCTTCAGCCTTAGTAATCCAACAGCTCAGAGAGTGTTAGTGCAAGCTGCCCCAGAAGCATCCTGGACTTCTATGAAGGAGCCAAATTTGAGCACAATTCATCAGTTCACCTTTCCCACTTCTGGTTTATCACCGAGGTCTGAACATGTTCAAAACCAACCAAACAACAAACCCCAAGTCACCCAACTTAATCTCAGCATTACTACTGCTATCAGGAAAGGTCTTTTAACAACTGTTTCTATTGATTAGCATAACAGATTTGGATACTACAATACATGAAAGACATACCATAGACAAGATATCCTAATCCAGAATTAAAATTCCTTAAAATAATTTAATAGAAAATACAAAAACCTCCAAGGTTCTACCAACTTAAAAATTATTTCATTTTCTCCACATCACATCAGATGTTAGTGAACTGTCAACCTAAAAACTCCAGTTTTGAAAGCTGGACCTGAATCCCATTAGGACCATCAAACATGGTTAATAAATTTCAGTGATCCTTATTCAGATTAAGTTGTCTAAAGACTGAATTACCAGAAAAGATAACATAATTTATTCCTTTGAGGGAGGACAGACAGGACACTTAAGAACTAACCTCAGGTCTGAGAAGTAATGGATAGCGGAATACAATCAAGGAACTATATAAAGGCACTTGCTTCCTACAGATTTATGTTTCTTTCACTAGTAGAAGTGCTTCTGGAGTCCTTACAAAGTCTTGGCTGGTTCCCCAACTGTGAGGTATCTTCCCAAAAATCATGAACCTGAAAACTTTGGGGTTAGAAAAAAAATGTGCTTGAGGCACGTTAGAAGCTGGAACAGAATGGGTCCGTTAGCTTCCAGCAGCAGGATCCACTTTTAGCAAGGGGTAAAGAGTCTGTACACAGGAAACACCAGAGAGACCACAGAACCAACCTTGTAACCTGCTCACATGACATTAAACCTGCACAGGCCCTACACCGCACAGTAGGATCCAAGGAGAACAGTCTGAGGAGAGTCAAGTTAAGAGACATTTAAGAGATTGCTTAGATTTATATATTAACTTGCTATGCAAGTATCTAATAAATCTTGTTCAAAACAGAAGGGTAAAAGAAAATTCATACAATTGAAGTAACACTGTATCTGAGAATCTACATTGTTTATTTCATCAAGAAGTGCCCCCAAACCTAGAGTACAACATTTTAAAATCTACAACACAAAAATAGAAAATATTCAAAATGCACAGAAACACAAGTCACCTTTAATGTGATTAAAACGTCACATGAGTTTTTTTGCAGTTAAGTGGCAATTAAGGATGTGCTTTACAACACTGTATAGATATCTGCAAGTTTCCTGAACAGGCAGGATCCTCATGCTTGTGCAAGTCGTTCTAGGACTCTTCGGTAATCTGAAACAAGCTGTTGGAAGCTCTCTTCTAACTGTTCACGTTGCAAGTTTAGGTCTATTTGGTTCAACTGATTAGTCATCTCCTCTGGTCTTAGACACCTTCTCATCTTGGCAAGTTCTCTTTGTTTTTTCTAAGCAATCAAACAAACAGTAGTTTGAACACAACCAGTAATTATCAAGCATATGGTATTTCATTAAAATTTATTCAATTTCAGTATCTAGTTCTTTAAGATGTTCCTAATCTCAAGAGAAGCAGTAACATTTGATTAGTACATTTGTTCTGTTAAAGGCTCATAGTTTCTGTATTACCCATGAGTTAGTGAAGGAAAGAATGGTTTCAAATTTTTTTCCTTAACCAAACTGATTAGGTCTAACAGTACACCTACTGTTGAAGATGCATGGCATGAAAAACTTGACTGTAGAAATCTGCCCAGGATATTTAGTCCTACATCCACATTAATTACAGTGGCATCCCATTACATGGCTGTTCAGCCAACTAATTTCTCTGTAACTATCAAAAATTAATTTCAAGACTCCAGTACACAGAAAAAGTTTCACAAATTCTTACAAATTATTCAAGTTACCAGGGACTAGCAGTAACTGCACTGAAATGTGGTAAGATTATTGACCAGCATAAACGTATCTGTTCAGGAAGATGCTGAGTTGTCCTTGCTCTGTCACATGATATTTCTACCTGTTTCTTAACAACACTTCAAAATACTTTTGTATTTTCTTTACCCAGACATACTTTTATACAGCTGATACCTATTTCTGAACTACTCAGTTCTTCAGGTACTTTCCATTCTTTAGTCTTCTCTTGCTTTGTAAAAGCAGACTGTCATTTAATATTCCATTTTAAAAAACCCATTATGTATGCCTGGTATCTTACCAATAAATCATTGCAATGCCTATGTAATCAATGTATTAAAACAACAAAATTTCACCAAATTATTCTGTTTCTAGCAGTCTCAAAATCAAAGCCCTTCTGTGCTCTAGTTTTACATTTATCTCTCAAAGGAATATTTATGTTCTTTCTGTGATTGATGCTGAGGGTCAGAAGGAAGGAGTGGAGACTACAGTGAACTGTAAATGAGTAAGACCAGAAAAACTTTTATAATCTCCCAAAGATTCCACAGATAAGACAAGTTCAGTTCAGAAAAGGAGGTTCTGTACTTAAGCCCTGATGAGGCCATCAGGCAAATTTCTGGTCAATAATCAAGAAACTTTTCCTTGTAGAAAGGATGTGAAAAGCAGCACAGATGTTTAAATTTTAGATTTACATTAGCTCTATGTAGTCAAAATGAGTAAGATACTCAAAGCATACAATTAACTGCCCAAATTAAAATTGTGATATGTACCTTATGGCCAAGCTTCTGTCAGTAGAACAACTAAAACTTTATTCTAGAATTAATTTAAAGTCTGCCTAATTAACAGGGGTTTCTGTTTAAGCTATAAACAGTAGCTCTGATAAAAGGGTGTCAGCTTTGAAATGTCCACTACATCTGACACTGTAACATTAGGCCATCTTTAAGTTCCAGATTGCTGCTAAAAAGCAAACATTATTTGCATGTTTCAGATAACCAGTTGTTTCAATACCAAATATACTACAAGCATACCCAGGTACACAAGATTCTGAAAACTGCCATCAGTAACATTTTACCTGGGTAGTTTCAAGAGGATTCTTTGGGAGCAAGTTGTTGGGCTGGGCAGAAAAGCATATTCTCTTCAAGTAGCAAACAAAGTATTACAATTAAGAAAAACAGTGCAGCAGTCGTATTTACTTCCAATAGGGATGACATGAAGAACAAAGACATGATCAAGGAAACATGTCTACCAGCATGGTTCACTAATTAAAAAGCAGAGTGCTTCAGAAATGGAGAAGCCACAGTGAAACTGAAATTCCACAAGCTGCTCACCCTTCAAGCTACCTTAGAGTGATGCCATGTTCACTAATATACCAAATCTTTTATTCCCTGTATTAGTACTACTTATATAGAGAAAAACACATCCTGCTGCATCAGTCCTTCCAATCTAGTGATGCCACGTACATAAAGGTCTCAGTATCTTTAGCAACTGCCTCCTTGCTGATGTAACGACTTCAAGGGGAACGTGTTACATGTTTTTCCCCTGAGGTTTCTGCATACAGTTTTTTCACTGCTACTGCTAGACAGGAAATAAAAGTTAGTAAACTACTTACTAAGTAGTTTAATAAAATTAGAATTATTCTACATCTATACAGCACTATTCAAATGAAGCTATCAAACAGTTTATGTAATAAAATTATACCAGTATTAGAGTACGCAGTAATATTCCTGATTGTTTATAATGTTTGCTTCCCCCTCAAAATTACCCTCTCTATATTAAAAGTTAATTACATTTTTGAGAAGTTTTTGAAAACAGCACTGTGACTAAAATTTACTGGAAATTGTTTAAAATGAGTGTATGAGCAAGCTATTTACTGCGTAGAATTACCATAAAAAAGATTACTATTTCAGAACATGAAATTTAAAAATCAGGGAAAAAAGGTGTTGGCTGCTTTAACAATTCTTTTGAATCCACATTGAAATAACAAAAAAACCAAAAATGCAATGTTCTAAAGTAGTGATATTGCATATTTAGCAATACAAAATCCATTCATTATCCATGCACTTATTGTGTGCAAAGACTGAAGTGGAAACACCTGCTAGAAGCACTAGAATTGAAGCTGCTTATGGAATTTTGGATTTCACCTACAGGACCTCAGTGAGGAGTGAATTACTTGAAACAATGTAATAGTAATGAAAAACAGTTGCTAAAAAACCACCTTATTTGTAATGGACACAGTGAAATTTAGCAAATGAGACACCCTCAGGAAAGAGAGAGTGTTTTGTTTGAGTTCCTGCCACTCAGCATGACATGAAGTTATCACCACATCAGATAGGTATTTAATACAATGCTGTACTCTCATTTCTACTAACAGCCCCTGTAAGCCCAACATGACTACAAGCAATGTTTTGCTATTTTGGTGTAACAGGATAAATGCTGTTTTAGGAAGGTTTTCAAGCTAATGGAGGTACTCCTCATACTCCGTGTAACTTTTTGTAAATAGGATTTTGGTTTGCTTAGCCAGTACTTAACTGACAACAGTAACTAAAATGCTAGTTACAGCAATAAACCTAAATTCATTTGTGGCCTTCTTGACTCTTGATACAAATACTGATGCCATTAGCAACCAGGATATAATTTTTTTAATCTGTATCTCAAAGGGTCAGTTTATGCAACATGGACCAACCATATTGAAAATCCTGGGATGCATAATTAATTGGAACTAAGAAAATTACTTGGTACTAAGTTTAGTACTTTCTTGAATTTCACTGCTGGTATTATTTTATATTCCATCTGCATGGAGTTCTATGTTGACACAACTCGATTATTGCTAGCAAGCTGTTTTCTTGAAACCTGGCTAACAATTAGAAAAGGAATCTAAACTATACCTAGTCTGTAGTGTAAACTTTACCTCTCTTCAAATTTCTGGCTTGTCTATTTAAGATATATTTTTAACCTCTTCAAGAAATTGACAGGTTTTTTCCCCTTAAACCTATCTGGGCATAATGCCACTTGTAGCTAGATAGTATAAGCTTAATAGCAACCTCCTGCTGGAATTGGGCAGGAAACAGTCAGGAGCCAAATACAGGATCTTCAGTGCTGCTATGTATGAATGTCCTCTGCATCACTACATATGTCAGTTGAACACTGCATAACTAATAGCAGTTGATTGGCAACATAATTGGCTTCAACTACATTTATGGAAATGAAAGTAAAATCAAGTATAATTAGCCGCGAAATAAATATTAAATGATACTTAAGTCATATACACCTTATAGGGGCCAATCAGTCTTCTTTTAACGTCCAACCGATAGCTTCTGGACTGTTCTGCATCACCCATATTTGTTGCACGCAATCGGAGAATTTCATAAACTCGTCTTGTGTGTTGCTAATGAACAGAAAGGAGAATAAAACCCATGTCTGAATAAAGAGGTCACTCAACAGAACTCCAAGTGGAGAAAATACCAAAATATTAGAGTAATTCTTCAATTTATCAGAAGAGAGGGGCATGGACAAATCTGTCCTCCTATCTGGTGGGTTCAATGAATAAACATTCTTCTTTTTACTCCAAAACCACTTTCTTCCATGCCAGTGTCTGATCTCTCAAGTGTTGCACCAGCTGTAGAGGTGCTTCAAGGACTTGCTGTAAGTGAACAGCAGAAAGCCCAGAAGCCAGGGTCCAAAAACACTTCAAAGAATAAGGACAGGAACTAGAGTGACGTTAAGCAATACCAACCAGTATCCACTTCGCTAATTTTAATAATGCATGTATACCTAATGCCCTTCACGAGATCCCCTGGAAATTAAGTTCTAGATATGAAAATGAAACAACAATATTTAAAATTTCCTGTTTATTAGGCAAGATTATTAATTAGTAAATGGAAAAATTGAAGTGCTTTTGGTACCAGGAGCAGAAAGTATGACATCTGGCAAGGAAAAAAAAAATATGTTGCTACTATAACAGTATTAACTGTTGCATCTGTATGAAAACAGAATTTCAGACCAAGTATTCCTCTGTTGAACAACAGAACAAAAATAAAGCGGCTTGTTTGCTACACTAGCACATGTTTATATGTTGTTAAAAAAACAAATGAAATTATTTATTCTTTCAGGTTTAAAATATAGAAGGCTGCAGATGTAGTTTCTGAACACAAGCTATACCAATTTCATAAACATTTGAATGTGGCTTCACACTCCCCACCCCTCAAGGTTCAAGGTCTTCATTAAACCACATTCAAATACATTTTAAATTAAGTAACTCTGCCATTTCACTACCATACTCAAAAATGAGTTTAATAATGTAGTGAGATTACCAGCAAACTTAATTGTTCAATTTAACTCTTTAGTTCTCCCAGTATTTAGAGTTGCATTAGTAAGTTGTTTGCCACTTTAGCATTCTGCATTCCCAAAGCAACACTTATTTGCACAAATACTCTTGAAAGAAATCAAAACCATGTCAAAACCTATCATAACAGAATCTGTAGCTAAAAAAGGCATTTATCTAAAACCATGAGCCACATATCTCCAGATATATCCTAAAAAGACGTCAAAATAAACCCGTGTGTAAATTTCACGTTTTCATCTCTAAGTTTAAATTGTATTGTACTAGTTTGATATGAGTATGTCCAACTACAACTATACTGATTTAATACCTTATTTATTTTCAGTTTTTGTTGAGCTTCCGTCACCATTTCTTGACTGAAACCTTGCATTAACTTTACTGGGGAAAAGCAAAGCAAATCTTGACAGAGCTTTACAAGAACATAGTCTCTTAGCTTCACATAGTTCTCAGATGGATCTTCAGCTAGAAGGAATAAAAAAAGCCTATCAGCATTATTTGTTTTCTCATCTCTAGTATGTAATTACAAAGAACTATGGAAAACAAAAGCAGATGCAGTACTCATCAGTATACAAGCAACTGTACTTAATTGTAAGCACTATTATTAAAGGTTTAGATGTTTGACAGTAGACATCAAACAGGTCACAGGAAGAAAAACTTCTACTATTATTTTGTATATGCAGTACTGTACAGTATTATGAAACTGACTTGTTTAAACCCATTTAATTCCTTGGGAAAAGATGACTACTCTATAAACCCTTTTTCTTGTATCTTCCATCTATTCTGTATTTGACAGAGTGGCAGAACAATTAGAACACAAACAAAGGGGAAAATGTGGGAGAAGATTAATTAAAATATCCTACTGTATACAAGTAAACTAGATGAAGACATATATTGACCAGGAGTTAGTCTTTGTTAGCAAGGAAGGCAGGAAAAGGTACAAGGACCCCAAGGACAAGATTATCCAAAATTAAAAGGCTAAAGGGATCTAAGCAAAAGCTGATAACAATTTCAAGTTACTTTTGTTTTGCTTAAAAGGACAGCACATCTATCAAAATTGTTGCTTTAGAAAAAAACACCAAAATTGTGAATTAACCTTGGTTAACATCAACATGAGCCCCTATGCGACTATTTAATGCAGAAGGAAAATACGTACAACATTCTGAATATATTTCTTGCTTGCTTGCTTTAGACAGGCTCACTACAAACACAGTAGAAGGGCCATGCTTCCCCTTAAACACTCATTGTTCTGGGAACTAGCCTTGTGGAGTTCATTGCTAACCAGCTTATATCCTAGCTGTGCTTTCCTTCACTTTTGAGGAACACTGTAAATAGTTAAAATTTGTAGTTTTAGGATGATCAAAAGCAAAACAAAGTTACCAAGGACAGGGATAGAAGCTTTTGCCGTGTATATGTGGCGCCGCACCACTAACGATTTATTTTTCTGTGTTGGGTTAAAATGTTTTGTGCACAAATGGTCTAATCTCGTATGGCAAGCATTACAGCACTTTGCAAAAGAGATTGGAGAAATGCACTGAAGTAAATTGATTCTTTTGCACTCAGATTAGTTAAAAGAAGATGAAGCAGTTGCTGTACAGTAAGCACTATCAGCATACATTTTGCTTGTGTCAGGATGGCAAGGTGTAAGCAGAACAAAGTATTTGTTGCAAATGTAAAACTCAGAAGTAATTTTAATTAATAAATCATTAGCTCTTTCAAAGAGATTAAAGAGATCTTCCCTTCCTCTTTACAGAAAGGTTAAAGGCCTTATTTCACAATTTTAGATGATATGTAACTAAATATCCTGGCCATATGAAGACTGTCCAAGCCCAAAGGCCCCCTCAAAAAGGACAATATATAATTGTGTAAGAGCCGTAACTTTAACAGCTTGCAATATTCTACATGGCACTCAAGTTTTCTCCTGCTTCATTCCATAAAAAAATTGAACCCTGTTTTAGTGAACATTTACTGTTTGCTACAACCCTGCACTTAAGGCACTGAGCCATGAATACGTCATAGGATTTATGCAGTACCACGTTAAGACTTTGTTCATCCTCAACTATAAAACCTATGTAAAAGTGTGTACTATTAAAAGGAAAAAGTAAATTCATAATGCACATGAGTTCCTGTTGCATAAACTAAGTAATACTTTCTTAGGTTCCCATGAACGGGATTGAAATTATGAAGTGCATTACTTTGTTACGATTATCCTGCAACAAGGCATTATGAAAACAAGTGGTCTCTTGGGTTTTAATTAGAAGGGAGAGTGATTTCTAACCAAGATGAGACTGCACACAGAATTGAACGATCAACATATGCTTCAACTGCATTTCGTCCTATACTAGGCTTGAAACCACAGGACTGATGTTATGCTTGTGGCAATTTTTAATGTTATTTTTGTTACGCACATGGACCTTTCATCTGCCATTTCCACAATCTTTTATTTTTAGATATTTGTGCACATACATCTAATATCATGATGCCTTCAGCCAGCAACACATGCTTCTAGAGCACAAGTTCTCTAGAGACTTCTACTGTCTATAAAACTCCAGCTTGTACACTACTATTAATATGCTACTTTAGTTAGGTGTGTTGCATCCCCCTATAAGTTTGAGTTTTGGCTAATAGGGGTAAGTTGAACAAGGAATTTGACAAAGCTTGATCTCTTGGCAAACTCAGCTGTATATCTCACAATAAAATAGTTAATTAGCTGATAATCCGTTCATGCTAGGGATTGAATTTTCCTGGTGTGCTGTTCTCTAAGTAAAGTATTTAAGAAGCTACATTATATACACTCCTGTAAACCAGGGTACTATTAATCCCGAACTGAGCAGAAGCTAAATCTTCAAAAGGCTTTAAATTCAGATAAATGAACATAAAAGCTAGCTTGTGGGCTAACAACCTGTGAAAGTTACTTATTAAAAATTTAACACAAACCTGTTATATCAAGTACTGTAGGAGAAGACATATAGTATCTATGAACTGTTTCAAGCAGCTGAGCACCATGGCCTTCTCCTTGGAATGGTGGCAAGATCAGCATCTGGCTATAGACAAAGGAATGCATTTTCAGTTCAAATGCAAGCATTTGCAAACATAATGTGAAGTCTTAAAAACAAAATGGTATTTCATTTTAGATTAAGGTACATGCAATCTTCATGTTAAAATGTAATTTTTAACGGAATCTTAAAATTGTTAGATGTTCAAAACTTGTTTGAGATTCCCTCCGCTTCAAGAAGGGAACAATGAAATAAATCAGTGCATAGACAGCTAATAATGGGGATTTTTTTAAACAAATCAACACTATTATAAACAAGTATTGGGAACTTCAGCAGTTCCCTCTTCTGAAATAAAAGGCAAGGCACGAGTTACACCGCCAATTACCTTACACGTGGCCGGGTTTTGTCTGGGTACACATAGTAATTATAGACTGTCATGTAGCCTACGGTCGCAAAGAGTGTAGCTCCATCCTTATTATACTTCTCAAATCTGCAGATAAAACAGAAAGCCAAGCAGGTCAATTACAGTCGCGCTCCCATGCAGTGTCCATTTTCTTTTCCATTCTCCAACTGAATTTTCAGTGTCAGCAAGCTACTCTGTGAGGGCCCAATGGGTACACCTGCTATGTTCTGAATGTACAATTCACTTAATTGGTGTGCAGCAACTTGGATAAATCAGACCTCTTTACAGCACTTCAGTGCACTTGCCTATTATAAAGATGAATAGGTGGCAAGTAAAAGAAAACACAGGCAAAGCTCATTTTACTGTTTAAGCCTACATTCAGGGCTCTAACGGACAACAGCATTTAATTCAGCTCTATTCTCAAGCTTTCCCAAAGCATAATGGAGGAAAACTCAAGCCTCATAAACAATGGTTTTTCTTTCCTGGGAAAAATATCATTATACTGCTCCAATAATTGGCCAGCCACAATTAAAATGCAGGCTTTGTGGAGGTAATAAGGTCCACCGTTGCTTTAGAACTGTACTTACACTAGAAAGTAGTTCCATCTTTCATCATCTACATCAATAAAGCTAGCAGTTTCAATAAACCACATCAAGAACGTCTGAAGCCTTTCATGATATTCTCGAAAGCCTGGACACGTCATGTCAGCCTAGGGAAAAAGCCAGGAGAAGTCAGGTGAAACCTAACACAGATGCAAGAGGGAAAAAAATATGCAAAACCTAATTAAATTCTCCAATATAAACAAGCATGTTTACAATTATTAATAAATGGGTAAAATTATAGTATTTATATACTATAGTTGAATCACTACAGAAGGTGCATCTCTGCAAAATAAAACTGAATTTGGTTGCTCGAAAGCAGAAGTTTAACTTAATTTTTCATACCTTGTATATCTGATACGTTATATCTTCCCCAGCTTCCTCATTATGGATAGAATATGTGTGTAGCAGCATTCCAAAGGGCTTGAAGTTGACCTCCTTCTCCAGCAGAGACACAAAGTCATCTGTGTTTGTGCAAAAACCAGGTGGAATGATTTCTCTAATTTTACTTTCAACATCATCTGCCTGGAGATTACAAAAAGGGGAAGGATGAGTGAAAGATCAGAAAAAGACAGCACTGATGTCACTGTTGTGCTTAAGAAATGCATAGATGAGAGAGATGCTATATCTACCAGTAACTAAAAAAAAAAAAAAAAAAAAAAAAAGGAAAAAGAAAAAGCAAGCATTCTTATTGTTCATTAGTGATCTTCCAGCAAGTAACAGAGCTGCACGGATGAGAACAGAAATGTCACAATCCAGCCATTGTAAAGCATCAAAAAGCTCTTAGTTACAGCCTAAGTTCATGAACATTTTTAGCACTAGAGACTGTTATATTTGTCCAAGTTTGACTAAGAGTTGATCGCTATTCTGTAAGCACAGCATGCTCAGAAGCCAAGACTTTCCAGACAGCAATTCTCCAAGACTGTGCTATGCTACACAGCCTTGTAGAACTCAGGTTCAGAAGCAAGCAGCCTACAAGAGGTATTAGGTGATGCAGAACTAAGTGGAGAAAAAGGGACAAAGATCAAAAATAGTAGCTCCCAAATAGGAAAGTGACAGCTAGCACACT
Source organism: Acanthornis magna (assembly GCA_036785705.1). NCBI lineage: Eukaryota > Metazoa > Chordata > Aves > Passeriformes > Acanthizidae > Acanthornis > Acanthornis magna. Next base: position 13,863,975 of record JAWUZG010000012.1, read on the forward strand.
CTTGCATTCTTATGGCCCCCTGCTTGAAATGCCTGTCTATAGAAACAGCTGCAAAACAGTATAAACTCAGACAACCACATCCCGCATTCTAATAAAAGAAAGTTTTGAAAACAAAGTTTGACATAAAATAGTACAACTTATGAATACTGTCAGCAAATCTGACCTGTAGTCTAACATACTGCGGAACACAAACTATTCTGACACCAAAATTTAATTCAGAGATTACTCTTTTCAGATAACCAAAGTTAGAGACTATCAGCTGAGCAGACTTCATAATCCTTTTCAGACCCCCAAAAGACCACTTGATTGAATACATTTACTACTTCTTTTTAACCATGAATATTTGATGAAGCTTCACAATAACGTATTACTGCTTCTCACCAGGCAATAAAACTTAATGAATTGGTCTCAACTTAACAAAACCATACTCCTCAATACAACCCCTAAAAGCCTGACATTACATTCAACAAAATGAGCTTACATTCAATTCAAACTTTCCTCTGGACAATGAATCCAGGTTTTTACTTAATGGAGTTTGCCGTGAGTTCAGCTGTAATGTTTGTATTGTATCTATTTCCACAAGGACGGACACAAGAACACTTTGTGTTAACTTACTAAGCAGCTCTTTCACACCGTTTACATGCATGATGGGTATTAGTTCAAAACCAAGACCCTTGCTACTTAGCATTCAAAACAGGGAAATTAAGATGCTTAGAACAAAATACACTACAAAAGGCTAATACAACATGCTACTAATTCCTGTTCTTTCAACCAGGGGCCCTTAAGCAGAAGCAATGCACCTGCAAATGAATAGCACTTTATCATTCAGTTAAATTTTTAGTGTAGAGAAAGATAGACTTAGTTCAGCACAAACAAGTTTTATTCTTAATGGTTTGGTACTACCAACATTTATATTTATATTTGGAGAGAGAGCCATTAAGCAGTTAAAATACAGCTCTACAATACCTGGTGTAAGAACTCAGCTAAAATGTGTAGTCTTCACATTCATTTCATTCTCAAAACAAAGATAACTTGTTGGAGCCTTTGCTATTCTTCATAAACCAATATTAGCTAAAACACATTTTCTGTACACTTACTGACTGAAGGGCATTACACAAAACGAGCCACTTTTTCAGAATCAATGAATTACATTAAACGTATTTATAAGGAACACATTTTAGAAATGCCTTTTTTTTAAACTGTGCAAATGCATTGTTTACACAGATCTTAAGTCTGCACTACTGACAGAGCTGTAGGAAACCACAACTAAGAGTCTGTAGCGACTTGCATTTTACATAGCTGAATAAGCATGTAAAAGTAACCTAGAATTAAAACAGTATTTCCAAGCAACAGTTCAATAACTCAGATTATGTGGACAATCTCTAAAAAGGGTGAATATACAGGATGAAGTACTATATAAATAATGTTTAAGTAATTTTGCTTCCCCTCACATTTGTAAGTTTTATTAGCGGTGAGAAGGAAGGCAAACTGCGACCTGCTCAAAGCCTGTAAGGTAACACATCCATCACTTGCTGCTACCACAGAAAAGTCTTGTTTCCAATACAATGGAAAGAATTAAAACATGACAGAGACTTAGCAAACAAAGCATTAGGTAATACTTCTTGGTTCTATATGACTACAACATATTTTCACCTATTGCCTTCTAAAAATTCTCTCCCCTTGGAATGGGGTCTGACACAAGAAAATACAGTCTTCAATTACTTTTAAGGTTAACAGGATCTCTCCTTCTTACAGAGCAAATCCCAAAATCCTCAGTTTGAGCAGCGGCATTAGTTTAAGCCATGCAATGTGCACTTAGTAAGACCTGGAATACTGGAATCTTGATATATGAACCACATAAAAAAGAATTTATTTCATTAGTATTTGTACTTCTTAATGGAAACATTCATTACTCAGTAGGTCCTTTTCAAACACTTCTCTCTGAGGTGCCCATAATCCAAGGAACTACCAGAATGTGTTTACTGCCTTCCCCTGTGTATTTCTTTGATAGTGGTGAAAGGTTAATTTCTTTCATCAGAGCAAGACACTCATATTTTACCAACTGGAATGGCTGCACCCAATGACCCAGAAGTTTCTCTCAGAAAAACACTGACTACTACAGCAATGTTTAACACAGGCAAAGCCACTTACAATGAAGCTTGCAAAAACCTGAATTAAGCCAGCTAAGAGTTGTTGAGCTTATGGTTCATGGAAGTGCTGCCTGTACTGTATTACCTTCACAATCAGCATCATTTGAGGTGATGGCAGGGAATTTGGTACAGGCTTGTAACTACACTTGATTTGTAGTAGGATTCCTTAAGTGAGTAATGTCTCTTTGTACATTGCATTTGACTCTAGGTAATTTTAATAGAGAAATTATTCTTGCACTAATAGGCAGCTATGATATTTGCATACCATGTAGATGCTGTTTCAAAGTGACTTATTTAAAATAACCATAAAAGCATATTTCAAAGTTGAATTTCTCTAAAAATTGTATGCACGTATTTCAGTGGGGAGCAATGGAGTGATCAGCAGTATTACATTAAAAAAAAGAGACAAATACTGAAACAACACTTTTAAATTAACTTTTGTATAAAGCAAATGTATAGACTAGCTGCAAAACAAGATATAGAGTTTAGTGAAATACTTTATCCCTACCCCATCATAAAATGCAGATGAAAAGGAAAATACTGGAACAGCTGCAAATCTCAAAGCAGCAAGCAATTCAGAGGTCATTGCTATTAATATTTACACTAGAAGAAAGCAGTTTCTCTTCAGTTATTTGAAAGAATCAACTCCATTCAAGGGATAAATTCCATCTACTTTCTATAAATGAAGTGTCAACTTCTGTTCAACACATGATCATACTTTGCTGAGCCTTCTGCAATAATATCACCTTAAAGATGGACCTAAACCATGTTAAGATGCATAAATATGACTGGAATTCTGGCTTTTGACATTTCAGGATTGTATCTCTTCCTCATGTTCAAAAATCTTGGAGAAAAAATATATAGTGGTGTGGGGATGAGTATTTCTGTCAGTCCCCAGCAGTGATAGTAGGAGCTGCTTTAGCAATAATGAAATCAAACCAAATATTACAGTATAAAACCCCCTGCTGTTGAATGGGCTTGTGTGGGTATTTGGATACAAAATCCTAAGCTGTGAATAACTTCGTGGAGCATTAATTCCAACTTACTTGTAACCAGTTATGGTAAAGCCAGAAACTGCTGTCCTTTCCTAAACACCATCTATTCACAGCACAAGATTATCTGTCATGTATGGCAGATAGTTTGCTTCTTAGTATAATTACCCTCAAGGAGGAGAGATCAGCAAACAGTTAACTTAAAAAAATAAGTGTTAATATGCATTCAAATCAACATCCTGCTGTAATGACAGCTTATGTTTTAATCTCTGCAAATGCCTATCTTAAGGCGGTTAAACTGATGGCAAAAAGAAATGCAGAAGAAGATTGATTACAGCCATATCTTTTTCTCTACATATGTTTAGGTATAGCAATATGAGCAGCCTATTTGAATGTACAGTGCTAATCACACCAAGGGAAGTACAGGGTAAGCAACAACATTCTTCCCCTGCAGTCAAGGCACGTAAATGCTCTGGAAAGTATACAGAAGGGTTGCTCAGAAAGATCATTTCTGTCCCCATCTCAATCCCTTAAGGAATTGGAGGAATAATTCAGTATAGGAAACAGGGCTTGGAAAAAAGCAACCATTCCAAGCAATCAAAAAGCTGCAGTGTGAATAGGGCAAGACAGACCTTGTTTACCTTGTCTGCACCTCCAGAAAATTAAATTTGGTTTGCCGTTTATATAGAAAATAGACTGAATAAAAAGGTGCTATGGGGCAGATTCCTGTTCTATTTTGAAATTATACTGGTGAAATGTTGGACTATTTGTTTTTAACACATTTACTACATAGACAACAGCCGTTCTTTTTTTTCCTTATTTCAAAAAAACCCTTAAGATTGAAGAACATGACCTTTCACTCCTAAGACATGTTGCTCTAGCCTCCAAAGCATTTCAGACACATCCAGGCACTTTGCCTGTTGAACTGAGTATATTCCAATACACCTTCAGAACAAGGAAGGACAAATCTTTTAAATTAATTTAACAAAATCATTCCAATGTATTTCTCCTTTTACAATAGGCCTTTCCTTGCAATCATTTAAGTAAATTCCAATGAATTTGAAATTAGTAACTTAAATACAGCCTGAAGTCTTATTCTGAGAGCATATAGACAGTAGGAGAGACAATAAAAAAAGCTCTTCTACGTGTATTCTATAAGCTTAGAAAATCCGCAGGCAAAAAGAAAAACCAACCAAACAAAAACCCCTGCAGGTAATTGTATTATCGCATTCCTTTAAGTAATACGTGAAGCATTCATGATACCCATCCAGAAGTTTATAATCTCTTTTCTGCCTTACTTGTTCTCCACATTTAGAGACACAGTCAAGCATACTATCTCATTAAATGTTTACAGAAATCTCCTTTTCCTTCTTTCTGAATTCCCTCCATCATAAACCCCACCAATGCTAGTTCTCCTCCTGGTCACAGTTAACATGAAAATACAGACTTGCCAAGTTGAGGTTTATTTTGTGAAACTGGCTTTGATATCAGCACCTTGCATCTGATCGTTGTGTTTGACACAATTCTGATTGTACTGTAGTCAGAGAATGGGAAAATCTATAGATGAAGGTCAGAGCTTTCTGTTAGCTTAGCAACAAAGGAAGTTTTGTTTATTTTGAATGCAAATCATGTTTAGGTGGGCAATTACTAAACCTAGAACTCCTGTCCATAGCGAAGTAAACCTTCTCAATGTTACATTACAGATAGAAGGAGACCCGCACTTACCTCCACACAGTCAAACTTCTCTGTTACTTTCGATGTGTATTCAACGCGGAAGAGCGTTGAAAGGTTTCCAGCAATATAATACAAGAGGATCTTCAGGCCCTTGTAGCCAAAAGCAACTTCACTGAGAAAGGAGAAAATAACCAGGAACTCTACACATAGCAAAACATTCACATCACAGTGATTTCATTTCATGTGACATTCACATAATCTTTCCCAGTAAGGTAAAGTAAGCTTCCTAAGAGGAAAAGAGAATCAAACTGGATGTACACTATCTAGACAAAGATAGTGCCTTGCACTGCTTCTACTATTTCCCTCCTCTAGTGGAAAAATTCCGAACTCAGTAAGGCAGCGCCTGTGTCCTTAGTGTTACAGCTCAGGACAGAAGACCTGAAACAGCTAATATTGCGTTCATGCTTTTTCAATAGCTGACTCATTAACAATTATTTACATTAACTGATTGCTAACATTTACTAAAAATTGCTTTGCAGTGTAGTATAATATTTTGGAATAAACTACTTCAATTTACACTGTATGACACACAAATAAACAGCTGTAGTAATATGTGGACAGTTTTTAGTTGACAGTTTCTATTTTGTTATCCAATCTAACCAGAAATTAGTATAGGCAAAAGAAGTATAGAATACAAAAGCCTTTTTTACACTTTGAAAATACAAGTGGCCTAAACACAAACCCTATTCTCTTACGAAGTATAGAGAATTTATTTTCTGAAAAAAACCTGCAGAAAATTGTAATGTTTACAAAGAAACAGACCTTTTTTTTAGTTATTTTAAAGCATAGGTAGAACTTTTTTTTACCGTGATTTTTATTTTATGGTAGTACATTCATAATTTAAAATTTGAAATATAAGTGACAGAACAAGAATTTGGTTGTTAGTTACATTAACAGATGGAAGAGTTCACTGATTACTAAAATTATAATTATTGTCAATGATAGCTTCAGCAGATGTGTAATAGTGTTTAACTGATTTATTACATTTAATATAGGTAGTTCATCCTAACTGGAGTACTTAGAATGCTTTTATAAGGAAATTGAAATTAAGAAATGTAACTACTTAAAGTACACAGAAACGCGCAGCTGGATTTTCCTTAGTAGTTTGTCATTGCTGTATTTTAACTAAGGCTGGATTGTTGAATATCACTCTACTGAAAATAATAAATGACACTTCAGCACTAATTAATTCAGCATACTCAAAAGAAACAATACTCTTTTACCTACACTTTAGGAAAGACTTTGATACCAGCATTCTCCTGAAGAAACTGGCTGCTCACGGCTTGGATGGGTGCAGTCTTCACTGTCTGGATGGCCATGCCCAAAGACCAGTGGGGAATGGAGATAAATCCAGCTAGCTGCTGTTTACCTGTGATGTTCCCCAGGGCTCAGTGTTGGGGACAGTCCTGTTTAATATCTTCTTAGTAGTGACCTGAACGCTCACTAGGTCAGTTTGCAGACAACACTAGGCTGGACAGGAGTGTTGATCTGCTGGACTTGGGTCACAACAAGTGACAGGCTTGGGGAAGAGCAGGCGGACAGCAGCCCAGTGCTAGAGGAGCTGGTGGTGCTAGTCGACAATTGGCCAAACATGAGTCAGTGTGTGCCCAGGGGGCCAAGAAAGCCAAAGGCACCCTGACCTGTATCAGCAAGTGTAGCAGCAGCACCAGGGCAGCACTTCTTCCCCTGTTGTATTAGTAGGCTTTCTTGGTTTTTAATGATTGGAAGCAAATTTCCCCTTCAGGACCTATTAATTTGAATCTGGAAACTTTAACTTACTCATCTCCAAACACTTGATGGCTATACTCTGGATTAAATGTTGTGTTCTCATCCTCCAAATCCTCAGGAAAGCGAACTGATTAAAAAAAAAAAGAACATGACCAAGTTACCACCTCCAATTTGTTTATCCACAGATGCCCTGCTAGCTCTGCACGCTTCCACTAGAGTCAGACAACTTCAGTTAAGAAACGTGGCATACAAAGTTAGCGTGGCATACAAATGAAACCAAGACATTCTGTACAATTTAGATGCATGTTAGCTGATCTGAGAATATCAAATCATTAATCAGACTAGAAGTGAAAAACTGACAGAGATGTATACATGTATATATTTCATAGGAAGGTACTAAAATACTTTAATGTCATTTGTGCAATATTTAAAGTGGTATTACCTAGCTTCAGCTGAATTGCTTCATTTGTATTACACTTGTATTCAGCCAGCTTCTTCTCCACAGCAGTAAGTCCTGAAGAAAAAGATTTTTTAAAAGTTAAGAGGTGTTATTTAACACCTGTCACTATTACTCAAAAAGCACATGAGAAAAAGGGCCGTAAACCAAGAAAAAACATGCAACCACCAAACAAGAAAGATTAGAAAAAGCTACAATATGCCACAACACGTTAATATAGAGAATAAAGAGATCTATCTCACACACTTTTCTGGAACTAGAAACAAGAACTAGAAAACATACAAATATCTCTTTTTAGTTTCTGAGCATTGAAGCCATTACGATAAAAATATTAAGTATTCTAAGTTATTACCAATTAAACGTATATCTAAAGATATAAGTAAGAAAATAAGAATTCCATCTAACGTGCTATTTAAGTAACATATGTCAGGACATTTCAAATGTTTGCATTAAGTCACTATCATAAATAGGTGTTCCTGAACTACAGTGGCATGTACACCACTAGCAATTATTTAGCCAGCGCTGCTCTTCCAGACTGGATGTGGAAGAAAAAAAGCATATAAACTGTATTTAGTCTGTTTTCCAAAGCATAATCCAGGGCAGAAGACATGTTTCGCTTGAGCTATGTTCCAAATGCTTCACAAACATAGCCCCTGTTCACTTCAAAAGCACCATAAGCGAGCTCTTCTATATCGTACGTCAGACAGAAAACTTTAAGAGAAAACACTTTCGGGTTTTTAATTCTCTGCCCACCCCCAGCAAACTCGTGCACATGAAGATACACTCTGGTTTAACACTACCGGCCCGTGGGGGCCGTGAGCCCGAGGACACGCAGCAGCAGCACGACGACGGGAGCTGGGGGGCAGAGAGGCAGCCGTGCTCCCCACCTTCACACCGCATTCCCCGTCCGCCCGCGCTCAGCGCGGTCCGTCTTCACCCACATCCACCAGCCCCGAGATCAAGCGCCACCGTCCTGCCCCACGCCCCAGTCACGGCGCTCCCCCCAGGGTCCCACTGCCCCTTACGGCGAGGGCCCGACAGCGCCCGCTCCCCGTGCGGCCGGGCCCGGCCGGGACTCACCCGCCATGTCCCACTCCCCTGCGCACAGCGAATCAACCCGCGCGCCCGCCCGGCGGAAATGAGCGTGAGCAACGCACTTCCGCTTCCGCCCGCCGAAAGCCGGCGGGGAGTCAATGGCTGCCCCGTGCTGCGCGCGCAGCCCGCGCGCATGCCCAGCACTGCCTCGAGCCTCGCGCTCTCTCGCGTGTGCGGCCCCGCCCTGCACGCTCGGCAGCGCGGGCCGGCTGGCGCTCATGCGCAGTGCTGCCTGCGCGCCTCCCGGGCCGGGCGGCTTCGCGCGGGTGGAACGCGTCGCGGCCCCGGTGCTGCCGCCTTTGTCCGGCCCCGAGCGCGGGGCGGATCGAACGTTCCCCCGGTTTGGCAGTGACCCTCAGAGCGGCTGCCTCTGCCTCCGCTCCGTCTTCATGCACACACATCGTGCCTCAGTGCTGAATTTGCGCTTCAGCTGAGCAAACCACCAAAGCTTTGTCATTAGTGGAAAAAAAAAAAGCTGTATGCTGAACCACTTACTACAGACACTGCAGGAAGGATCATGGGGATTTCTGCCATTTTACTTCAAAGTGCAGGCTTTGGATGCACATTGTTGCTCTGTGTGCTGGTTTGGGCCGGCGTAGAATTACTCTTCACAGTGGCTTGTATGAGGGTGTTAGATTGGATCTTTGAGGGTCCCTCCCATCTCGGCTTATTCTGTGGTGCTGTGAATTGTGCTGAACACAGGGTGGATAATACACAGATGTTTTTGTTATTGCTAAGCAGGGCTTACATAGAGCCAAGGCATTTTCTGCTTTTTGTACTTCCATGCTATGGATGTTGGGGCTGCATGGAAGGTTGGGAGAAGACACAGCCAGGACAGGTGACCCCAACTGACAAAGAGATATTCCTGACCATGTGGCATCATGCTCAGTATATAAAGTGGGGAGGAGAAGGGAGAGGATGTTTGGAGTGATGACATTTGTCTTCCAAAGTAATTGCTACAGGTGATGAAGCCCTGCTCTCCTGGAGATGGTTGAACACCTGCCTGCCCATGGTCAGCAGTGAATTAAGTCCTTGTTTTGTTTTGCTTTGCTTGTGTATGTGGCTTTTGCTTTTCCTGTTAAAGCATTTGTATCTCAACCCATGAGTTTTCTAACTTTTTGCCCTTCCAATTCTCTCCCCTGTCTTGCTGGTGGGAGAAAAAGTGAGTGAGTGTGTGGGGCTTGACTGCTGGTTCGGGTTAAACCATGACACTGCAGCTAGCATTTATATATGGATTTGCTGAACAAGATGCTTTAGTGGTCAGATGCTAATAAAATAGGCAAATTTCTAGCAGAACTGTTCTTGCTGTCAGCTGGGACATAGGCATATACATAGTGTGTAAACTCTTAAGTTATATGCAGAAAGCTTTTGTTGACATGTATCTAAAAAAAGTTGTTTTTCTCCAGCGAAAAGTTGTTGTAAACTTAAGCAAGTCATTATTTCGTGACCACCATCACGAACTACCACCTACTGCATTGTAGTTTAATATCTCACTCTGTTATTTGAGGAGTACCAGAATCTTCCCTTTTTATGCTTTCCAGTGGCATGTAATAAAAGCTGGGCCCTTGAAATAGCACAGCAAGACAAAACATGCAGTATTATTTAAGTGAGGTTTTATAAGCACTTACTGTGATTGAACTGTTGCAACAAAGTATAAACCTATCCTTTCTTAAGGCTGTGACTTGAATGTTTTTCATTTTGAAGTGTAAAGCATATGTGTGCTCTGCTGCTAAAGGATTATAAAACCCTGTGAGAAGTTACTGAATTCAAGCCAGCTTTTGGGCCTCTGGTTCTACGTTTAAAATACGGAGCTACAACCAATTTGCAGCGAGGCTTCCAGAACATCAGTCTATGAACAGTTTGGGCACTTGAAACCAACAGGTATGGCTTTGCTGACGCTCAGGGGCACGGCTGCATCTGTTAGGCCAGAAATGAGATCAAGCAGCATTTAAAAAGGCTCAGTTTTACACTGTGGAGGTGCTACAAGCAGGCCCACGGCAAAATCCCACCCCCGCGCCGCCGGTGCCCTGGCGGGGCAGACGCGGCACCCACTCGGCGCTCCCGGGGCTGGGCTGGGCTGGGCTGGGCGGGGCGGGGCAGGGCAGGGCAGGGCGCTCACCCCCACAGCGCTGCGCTGAGGCGGCGGCTGCTGCGGCGGCGCGGCGGGCGGGCGGCTCCTCCTCCTCCTCCTCAGCGGGCGCAGCATGGCGGTCAAGGTGACTCTCCCGCTCCGTTCCTGGTGGCAGGAGAAGCCGGGTGGATCCCGCGCGGGGCCGAGGGCAGGCGGGCGGCGAGGGGAGGCGGCCGCCGCCGCTGAGGGAGCCCCGCGGAGGCCGGGGGGATGGCGCCGACGGGGGCGGTGATGGCGGGGCGGCCCCGGGGGAGCGGCGGCGCAGCCCGCGCTGCCCCCGCCCCGCCGAAGTGCCCCGGGGGGCGCGGGCCGGGGTCCCCGGGGCGTTGGTGGCGGGGGTGGCCGTGCCGTGGGGCCGGGGCGCCGCGCCTCTCGCGGGCAGCCCGGTGCTGACAGCTGTCACCGGCGCGGAGCCCTGTGCCGTCCCGCGGCAGCGCAGCGCGGTCATGGTTGAACTCGGGCCTGTCGGGCTGCCAGGGCACCCCGTGTTGCCGCCTTTGCCCGGCGCGGCGGCTTGTATCTGCGCTCTGACGGTAGCCCGGCTAGCGAAGCATTAATTTGCTTGTGTTTACAGGTGCATTCAACCAAAAGAGCGGATCCTGCTGAACTACGAAATGTTTTTTTGCAGGTAAAAAGCTCTAATGTTGTTTGAGTGACAGCCTTTTGGTTTTTGCCATTCCAGCAGTCTGCCATGGCATCAAACGCGTGTCGTGCTGGTGGGACACTTAAAAGTTCACTTGGCAGACACAGTGTATTGAAAAGACAGTCAGGCATTGAGGAGAAACTGCTGCTGGCACAAATCGTGATAACCATTTCTATGTTATAATACTAAGATACTTTTATGAACTATTTTCTAGTTTTCTATGAAGCAAATAATTATAATCAAATACTGGGTTTTTAAAATACATCTATTGCAGAATTCAAAAAAATTCTTTTCCCGTGGCTGTATGTTTTGTTCTTGGGATTTATGTATGTTCTTACAAATGGTTGGACCACTGGCGAAGTTTTTAGAACTTAAGATGGATTTCTCAAGATTTATATATTTTATAATATTATCCTTTGCAGGCCCTTAGAATTAATATCTATAAATCATAGTATGAAGGTTTCTCCACTCCCTTGTTTCAGTAAACCTGATCAGAAAGGAAAATCCAGTCAATCCTAAAACTTTGACAATAAGGTTTGAATCAGGCATATGGAATAAGAAGAACAAGAACTATGTTTTAGATCCATACCTGGGCCATTGATATTTCAAAATCATTAAAATACCTTTTTTCCCTGTATATTGAATGTTACACAGTGTATTCAAGAAGCTTTTCTCTATTAAAAAGTTAAGAGTGTAAAATTAGAGCTCATACTGTAAATAATAAAATCTATTATTTAATTTTTGACATGTATCTTCTGGTTCTACTGCACCTTTCTGCCTGAGAGAGAGGAGTTATATCCCAACCATAATTTTGGTGGCTTTTTGCTTTTGCATACTGGATTACACTGTAAAGTTCCTGTAGTGCAAAAACTTAGAATGTTGGCATTGAACTGTGGAAGCTCAGCATTTCGTTTTTAGTAAAAAATATTCCAACACAGGTTCATTTTTGATTGACATGACATTCAGCTTTCACAGATAAAGAATACAGTAGAGTATGTTAATATGAAAATATTATTTTTAAAAATATATATTTATATAGTGTAAAAATGTGATTCTAGAACATCTTTTTCCAACTTTTTTAAGACAGTTATGCACATTTGAATGAAAAAATGTGAAGTGAGGTATCAAAATACTCTGTTCAAATGTGATCTCTTTATGGTTCTTGACATCCAATCAGTAGAAGTTCTTGTTTCTGGAAATAAACAATTGAAGTCCTTGATAGTGGTCATACAGAGAACAGTGGAGAGGAAAAACATTGTACAACTGGGTGTTGAAATTTTCTTCCTGATAGTATATAGTTTTATTGACCTAAAAAGCAGACAGTCTGTTTTTAAAAAATGACTTTGTGGTCTTCCCCATGTCTGTCTTGTTATCTTCAAAGAAGCATGCAAATGAAGTTGTGGATTGTTTTGTGCTCTGAGGAATGAAAAATACGAAAGCTCTCCTCTCTCCCTTTGAGGATCTGAGATTTTGCAGTAAAAAGGAAGAAGCATAGAAAATGAGTTTGTATTTCTTCTGCGTTCTATTTGATCAAAACTGAGTTTGAAATGGTGTGTTTTTGTTTGATGGTTAGAAATCGAACTTAGTTGCAGGCTTTAAAACAAAAGAGAATAATTCTTTCCAAGACTAAGTTGTAGAAAGTCTTGTTATGAAATATTGCAAGTGTTTAGGGGTCAGATATGTGGTGCTCTTTGCTGAGAGTGCTGGCCTGTTCTGTGAGCTTCAGCTAAAGGTCGTGCATTCCTTCCTAAATTTGGCTTCTCTTGGAAATGGTTAGAAGGGAAGATGTGAACTGTAGGCCTCGTCACCATCCACCTTAATCATAGAGAGTGTACTTAAATTTCCTTCTGTTCATGCATGTCTTCTAATGTGATAGGTGCTCTCTGGCCATGCAGTTTATGTTGTATCTGAAAGGATATTTGATATATACCTTTCTCTTTAGAATTTCTGAAGTGTGCTATCCGCTTCTTCTAACTATTTAAACTGTTAAAAATATAAAGTTTGATTTGCATTAAAAAGGTGTGCTGTTTCTCTTAGTCCTGTAATTATGAAATGCAGGTATTGAAATTTCATATTTGTGCACCATCACATAAGTTACATCTTAGGTGTTTGCTAACCACAGACTTCAGTAACAACCATGAAAGAGCAAATTTCGTAACAAATTATCACTGAAGGGTAAAAGAATTGGGTGGAAAAACAGTTACCAGATTTCTTAGTGAACCTTCATTCTCTTTCTTAAAAAAGCCACAGTCAGCCTTTGGAAAAGATAGTTGAATTATTCCCTGCCTGCTAAGTTCATGTGTAACCTGTTTGAGCAAGGTGGAGCAAAACAAAAAAATTTCCAAAGCATTGTTTCTGAAAGTGTGTTGATACCTAGCACCATCTTGTAAACTAAGAGTAGGGGGTTTGTGTGTTTGTCTAATGTGAGCATGTTTAAAAAAAAAGTCTCATGGAAATTTATCAAGTGCCTTCCTGAGACAATCTATGAATGTATAGTAAGAATTTTGTGTTAAAAAGTAACAGATTTCAAGACTGAGATAAATACAGATTTAATTGCTGATTTATGTTTTATATTCAAATTAAGTTATAATTTACAATTGCATAATTTGGGCTAAAAAATTCTTAAGTTGGATGGTGAAACATAGGACTAATGTATTTACATGTGTAACTGCTTGGTTAGGCCTTGATTTACTGGCACGCTTCCAAACTCTTCCAAAATGCCATGACCTTCTCATGTGGAGCTCAATGTGTCTGCCAGTTAATTATTTTTGTCTCAAACGTTTTTTAACAAAACTTCCCCCAAACAGTTTTTATTGTGAAAGTTATTATTATAAATTATTATTTATGATAAACTCAGGTAAATTGGTGTCTGGAGAAAAAAAGTTGGTGTTTAGATTTTGACTGTCTTTGCTATGCGCTCTATTGTCATACAGTTGACTTCAGTTATTCTTGAAGATATGCTCCATGCTCTGCATGTTTGATGGTCCTTCATACATAACATTTTCTTTGGATTTCATATCTTGCAGCAGCATTGTGCTTCGTGAGGCATTGTTCAGTCACTTGTGTGTACGGCTGAGAAGAGAACCTTTCAAAGTTGATTCAAAGAAGCCACAGTTTCATTGTGCTGTCATATTGGCAGCAGTGCTGAATTAAGGGATTCCTGTCCATTGCTTTGTGTTCCTGTTTTAGTGGAAATACTGTGCTTTAATTCTCCATAAATTCAGTAATCTGGTTTACAGTGCAGTCTTGCAAACAGCTGTCATCACAGCTATAGGGTGGATGAGGGAGAGGTAATGAAGTGATGTGAGAGGCTGATATTGTGGAAGAGATACATGAGATGCTGAAGCAAGCCATGTCTGTGTGTGAATTTTCCCTTAAAAACAGTAGTTTCAGGATAAAAATTAATCTGAATATTTATTTCTCAAAAAAAGAGAAAAAAAATAATACATGTTTTTCAAAATAATTATTGTTCCTGTTATAGATCAGGAACAATTATTCAGAAGATACCTTCTGCTAGAAATCATTAGAAAATTTATGTGCTGTGTTTGCTGTAGCTGCAAATGGAATGCTACAGCATGGTTGTAATTTTTATAAATTTTAGCAATTACCTAACAGTTTCTGAAATATGTAATTGTCTTTTAATTAGAAGATAGTGGTCATTATGTGAACACATCTATTGTACAGGGAAATCTGATTGTTCATGGTATAAAACTAGTATGGTAACTCTGTTAATTTAATCCAGCCCTTTAATTTCAGAGCACTTATGTGCAGACAGTTGTGTACCATTTTAAGTTATATTCAGTAAAGATACTAATTTGGTAATCACTGATAATGAGCATCTAAATTGATTAATTTTTGTTTGTGTGGCTTTGATTTTTTATTTTTACTCTAGTATGCAAGTGTTGAGAAAGATGGGGAGCATTACATGACCCCGGAGGATTTTGTGCAAAAATACCTAGGACTTCATACAGATCCGCATCACAATCCTAAAACAGTGCAGCTGTTGGCTGGAGTGGCAGATCAAACTAAGGATGGGTGAGAATTTTGCTTTCCATTTGAAACTTGTAGTGCTTTGGTAAACGTGTGAGTGAATGAGTTTGATAACTTCATCTTCTAAAATACATTATTGATTTTATTACACTTTAGGTTTATTTAAATGAGAAGTTTTTTTTTTACAAATACAGTAGACTAAATTTGTGAAAACTGAGAAAAAATTATGGTGTTTAACATGGATTTTTTAAAATTCAAGATTTATTTTGATGATATTTTATTAAATTCTACAAAAGCTGAGGTAGTTGAACTGCAGGTAAGTTTAGTGTAGTGTGGTTGCATTGGAACAGTTCTTTTCTGTGTGCCTGTGTCCATCATTAGGTGTAGAATCTTCAGTACCTGTAAGTAAACATGAAAATATGGAAGAGCTTTCTTATTTCTGTAGAGTGCAATTCAAATCAAAGCACTGAGGTCTTTTTTAAAGTGCTGACAATTAGAAAAGAGAGACACTAGTGACACTGTGAAGGAAAAAGTTGTTTGCCTGATGAAGATCAGGTCACACTACATAAAGCTTTTCCAACTCTGCTTACAGATGCTCCTACTTGCTTTTAGACAGTTCCCTGAAACTAATTTACAAAATGTCTGCTCTGCTGAGGTAGTGCCCTCTAAGTAATTTGTCTTCCAAGGAGCCTTTTCTTTTGCTGTATATAGGCTTCTAGTTTTGGCCTTGGATTGTAGTAGGAGGCATGGACATTGTTAAAGTGAGAAAGTTAAGAAGGGTCAGAGAAGAGGTCAAGAATGCAGAAGTGAGTGGTTATTTTGTAGAGAATAAAATGCTGTTAAAATAGTATACAATACATTTTAAAATATATAAATGTAACTTAATTTAAATTGAAAGCTCCTTAACATCCTTGGTTACTTAAATTTTGTTTTTGTTTTCCTGCATTCTGCTATAGAACATTTTATTAGTTTGCTTAGTATCCTGAGCAGCTTGCGCAGTATCTGTGCTATAGAAATGAAATTGTATATGCTGTATACTTCTTACTCTAAATGGCAAATATAGGATCTCCTGTTTGATGTAATGCTATATGATTTTTCTTTACATAAGGCTGCAGCACTTCGATAATGTGTTTTATTATACATACATTTGATAAACCTAAGTAACCTGTCTCTATTTCCAGTACATGGCTACAGTTTGTTGCTTTATTGTGGATTGAAAAGGTAATTTTATATGTATCTGTTAAAATAATAGTTTAATTGATAAAGTAAACCAACATGCTTACCGTCTTGTTTCTCTGAAAGCTGTTTATCTGTGGTTATCTTTTATGGTGTGCATTTCTTCAGAAAATGTCTTACAAAAGGGCCTTTGTTCCAGTAGGAAATCAGTTTGTTTTACTGGTACAACAGGACTTTCAGGCATTGCTTTTTGTTACTCTCCCTGTGAATACCAGATTTTTGTTGTTTCTGTTTTACTATTTTAAATTATGGGTAGTATTTGAAGTGAGATAATCAAGTATGGGTAAGTGTGCTTTATCACCATCTGTATAGGAAAAGTGGGATTTTTATTTTGCACTACAGTATAGTTCGAAGTATAAAATGTTTATCTGAATACTTGTCTGAAACTATTTTCTATGTTTTAATCTACATTTAATCTATATTTCATGTGAAGAATTTGTTATAGCCCCATTATCATCATCAGTTTAATTTTACATTTTTATTCTTTCGTTTGTAGTGAGCTGTAAGATACCAAAATCCAGACCCTAACAGCATGAGTAATTGTTTTAGTCTTCAGCTGAATTCTAGAATGCATTGTGTCTTTCCAAGGACTTAAAGTTACTTTATGAAGTCCAAGGAAGTATCAGTAGTCCTATTCCATACACATACTTGTAAATTAAATGACAGCCCAGTGTGGTGCTGCAAGTCATTGAGAAGCTTTGGGTTCTGTTACAATTTCATTCCTGTATCTGCTATCATATTCTCTTAGCCTTGATTGCCCTTGAAATAAATACCCAAAAGTTGGTGGTCGCTTCCATTGTTAATATTTTTTTATTTCTTTTAGGTTTAAATTTGGCACTTTACAGAAACAGCACATTTTGGAACTGGCTCTCTGTTGGCATGTGTTTAAAAAAATGGGTTTTTACTTTATTCTAATGGTAACTTGATCCTTACTTAACTGTTCCAGGGTACTGTTGCCTTCTCCCATTACTGCTGTACAAGACTGGTTTGCTTTAGTGGAACTCAGTAAGGTAGTTCTTATAAGAGATGACTGTTCACTTCCAAAATGTTTATTCCTCATTGTTACAAGTGCATGTTCTGACAAATTTGTGTGATGACCTCTAAATTAGAATTTGGTTTAAACTTGTCTGTTACCTATTTAATACAGTAGGATTTCACTGATTCTGAATGCATTCCTATGTCTTCAGACTGCAGGCACTGGTTTAGAAATTAGGAAAAATACCGTCTCTGAAGAATATACTTACATATAAATATATATGTGTGCCAAAACCAGCTAAAATATTTTCTTCTCCCTTCAAACCTTCAAAAATTCACAGTAATAATTAAAAATTTATTTTATCTGCTTGTTTCTGGGTACCCTTTTTATCAGCCTATCATTCTTAAATCTGGAAATGTGTTCTTAAGTGAAGTCCCCAAGAAAGAGTTGGTATTTCACGTAATGGAAAATCACAACAGGGCTCTACATAATGTCTAAAAAGCTGTGTTGTGTGTGGAAAAAACGAGAAAAGACTTGTAGTAGGAAAAAAGGAAAGACAGGGAAGAATTGCAAGCACACAGGTTACTTTGGGTGCTTTTGAAGGGTAAAAGTACAGAAGAAATCAGAGGAAAATTTTTTTTAAATGTTACAGATAAAACGAGAGGTGAGTGATTTGATATTGTTATGGACTCTGTAAGGCAGTGGGTTCAGTGGATGATACATGAGTAGTGATTGGGTGGGAAGCTCCATCATTCTGTTAAATCCAGCTCCTGTTATCTCCACCTTAATGGCTAATGGAGGATCACAGAGGATATCCCTGCTCTCAGGCATTGCAAGTTGAATATGTGGAAAGGAAATTGAATGTGTCTATCTCCTTTTGCTGTAGGCACTGTTATAGTGAGACCCCTGAAGACGTCTTCTTTCAGGTTCAGGCTTCTATGAATGTGTTCTACAGAGATCATCACTTGTTTTTATCAGTTATAAAGCTTCCTGGTTAAGAATTAATTTGCGTGTCAGCTTTATGCTTGTTATGTGAGGTGTATTTTGAAATGATAGTATTTTAAATTATCTTAAAGGAACATTGTTTCTTTGATACTAACCCTTTATTTATCAGGATCATCCTTCGGATGAAATTGACTTTGCATGTGAAGAACCATTCTCATATTTCTGATTTTTGTGGCTAAAATGTGACAATATGGTAATATTGTATTTTCCATATCTTGTTTTCAAAGTCACTAGTTTTTTTTCTGTGTTTCCTGTGCAGTGCCTATATACAAGAAGGTTAACACATTTAACCTTTTTATAATATTTCAATTCTGCTTCATGTGTACTTAAACAGAGAAAGACTAGATAAAGTAATGAATAGTGTGGCTATTGTGATTTTTCTTCCCCTTTTTTTTCCCTGTGGGGAACAGAATTTATACTTGGCTCTTTAGCAGTAAGCAGTAATGTTTGAAGTAATCACTGTGAGCTAATGATCTCATATGATGAGTACTAAGTTCAGATCAGTTATGTACATTTTTTAGGAAAATTTCTAGGAAACAGTGATATTCTCTGTTTTAACAGTATTTACTGATATATAGTAAGTTTTTAATATTAAAAAGTAATTGAAATTCTCATTCTGGTTGATTATTTAATGCTAAAATATATATCTCATCATTTATCCCATCATTTTCTTGTGCCAACATTATCCTTTATCTACTCTTAGCTTTGGGTTTGTCTTTCTGCAAGTGTTCATACATACAGCATTAAAATTCCTTCTAAATATTGTTTTTTCTGTTAGTCAGAATAAGCAAAGTTCCTCTAGAAAAGTTACTTATTATTATGCTGGTCGGTTATCTGTGCATACATTCAAGTCTGAGTTTATATATGGTGACCAGAGGGGCTTGGATTTACTAGTGCACCTTGAGTTGTGCATAGTGACTACTTGCATACACAGCTTCGAATCTTGTGATCTGCTGTTACACTCAAATCCTTCCATGCCTTGTCATGTCCTTGTATCCAGATGTTTTTATGTTCTTTCCTTGTTGGCCCTGAGTACGTGACTTGGCAGTTCATGTTATATTTGAACTGTAGTATTCTTTCCATATGCGTAGTAAAGTATAACTTCTTCTGAAGCTGTTTTTTTAATGAATGTTATGTGTTGTTTTAAGAAAATGTATGTTTTATAGTATATTCCTGTACTCGATTACAGTATCTTTTTTAGAAGTATGTATGTAGTAATTCAATGACAGATCTGTAAATTTCATAGTGATAGAATTTCTGTGGTGTTTTATGTCTTAATTTTTAAGTTCTGACTGATTACATTTATAATTACGAAGTTATAACTTGTAGGTGTTCAGTGAGAATTGATTATATTTTGATGTTGATGGATAGGAAGAATTCAGTCGCTTCATAGAGGAAGAAACAGTTGCATGAACATTAAGTAACTACTTAAATGTAACATACTTTTCAGTCGCTAGAGTGTTAATTATTTTAAGTAGAATTTTATTTAATATTTGGATCACACTGTTTTCTAGAGTATCAAATGCAAATTATCATTGGTATTACAAATAATTTTAAAAAATCTTTATAACTTCTCTGTTCTCCTTTCTAGGTTAATTTCCTTCCAAGAATTTTTGGCATTTGAATCTGTTTTGTGTACTCCAGATGCAATATTCATTGTTGCTTTTCAGTTATTTGACAGGAATGGCAATGGAGAAGTAACATTTGGTAAGAATATCTAAAGAAAAAGTTTAAGAAAGTGATTATAATAGTATCCATCATAATAATGGTTCATGACCACAAGTGCATAGAAATGAATTTGTGCAGTACTGTATTGTTTTCCTAAGAATCTGCATGAGTGGAACTTTTTCTCTCTCTCAAGTGATACAAGCTTAAGTACACAGAGGCAAAATACATTTTGCTCTGTGTCCTTGGATCAAGCTTTTTCATTGTGTGAAGTAATCAACACAGTAACGTTCAGTGTCATCCTAAGTAAAATTCTATGTCATGGACTTCAAACTCCTTCAGCAATGAGGGAGTTTTAAAATACGTTATGGATCTCCACGTATCTTTAAAGAATTGTCATTAGATACAGTAAGAGCTCAATATGGAAATTAAGGAGGTCTAATAATTTGATTTCCTGTGGTGGTATTCCTTTTCTTGAGGGGCAAATCTTACTTTAATGATAGGAGTGTAACTTACAATTAGATCATAAATTTGCAAAATTAGGAAGAAAATACGACCTTAGATTTTTTTTACTTAATCACTTAAGTTAGTAATCAGACCAAATTCTTTAGGCTAACTATGCTACTTTATGATATTGCTAAATAATTGTTACTAACATTGCAGTTTAAGTAGTTCTAGGCTTTATTTTTAAAACTTAATGTTTATGAAAATTAGATAAATCAATGGTAAGAATTTTAATAAAATGGAATTATAATTAAATGTTATTTCTATCCAAAAGAATAAAGCTCTCAATAAAGAAAATGCAAACTATGCTTGGATTTGTAACCACTTGCTGTTTGTACTATTTCATTCTTATGAAAATTGTTGTAACTTGTTGGGAAAAAAAAGCAAAGGTCTTTTTATGGAAACAAACTGACTTACGATGTCTGTTTATTACATCGTTAACTGGAAAATCAAATACTAAGCAATTTGGATACACAACATCTTGAAAAGAAAATCTTTTAGAATTTAAATAAAGGTGAAGTCAGTAAATGCAGTCATTAGGACTTGGACATACTACTACAATCAGTGTGACTGTTAACGATGGTTTATTTAATAATCTTACAAAATGGGGGTTTGAACTTGGTAGCTCTCATGAACACACTTGAAATAGCTGGTTCCATAATTGAAAAAAAAAGCCATTTCAGATGGTATAGAGATTCCTCGATCAGACTGAGGATTGTTATTTTTATGAGCATATAATTAAAGTCTAAAAGAAAACACAAACAAGAAATTCTAAACCAGAAAACTGGTAGTTCTTCTATATCTTTCTTGCTTTTTTTTATAATAAAGCTGATAAATCTTGAATAGGAAATTCTTGGGGGAATTTAAAATTCACTATTGGTTTCTTTTTTTTTTACAAAATTAATTATATTGCAATTATTACTATATTTAACATTATGTTATTAACATGCTACATATTTTTTGTGCTATGGTTCCCACATTTACTGCTGCGTTTTTGTCTTTGCTTGTTTGTAACATGGGCAACATAATTTTCCTTCCTACGCATATCATACAAATTAATACATCTGTGAAAAATGTGAATGATAATACGTGACATCTTCAGAATTTGGTAATGCTGCAGTCAGTTTTCAAGTCAGTCTTACAGCTGTTGGAGGCTATTTTATAAATGAGACCTTCAGTCTTTCATTTTCATACTACATAAACAGGCACAGAGTTTAGTTTCATGTAAAAAGAGGACAATATAGAAAAATAAGTTTAAAAGTTAAAAGTTTTAGTAAATTATTAGAAATACACTGAAATGGAGTAATTTTAGCCAATTGATGTGAGAATCACTATGTGACAAGTCAGGTCTTTTATAGACTCTGTAATGTATCCAGTCTGCAGGTAAACCATGTTGGTTATGAGAGCAAACATGAGTCAAGATTTTCCGGTTTAGATGAAATTCACTGTGGATGTGATTGTAATGATGCCAAAGCTAACTCAAAGCAGTAAGTCTTGCCAGAGCAACATGGATTTACTGAGGTTTTTCTGCACTGTGCATACAAAGCAAGGGACAGAATCACCTTGGGTCTGTTAGACCAGTGACTTGAACCAACACTGGCCTTGCATAAGATAATGTGTTCTCAAAAAATATTCTCATCTGCTCAGATTTTCGGTTATCTGGAGCAAGTTAAGTATGCTTGTTGAATTTTAGAACTGTCTCTGTATTTGAAAGCAAGTTGCTCTTGGGTTCACATCTGTTTAGGATTTATTTACTGACATGATTTTGAACCATTCTCAGACAATTCAGCATTTTACAGTCCTCTTGAGCCTCAGTCTGCTACTTGTTTCTTAAAATATTTAGCTTCCTACTCTCCAATGATGAAACTATTAATTAAGTTGTATCACAGAAGAACTGTCTTAGAAGAAGACTTTAGAAACTATTTTGTAGAAATACTTTTCTGCTGTGCTATGCTAAGATAATCAATGTCTTTGTCTGCAATATCATGTGTTAGTTGGAATTGTTGAAACATGAAGCCTTCTGCCACTTTAATGTCTTCTACTACTTTTTTACTGGTTTGGGACACTTTTCCAGGGGTTTTGGACTTCCAGAAATTCTGTATGAATGACTGCCATAAGTGTGTGGTTGGTATTCTGCAACATTTGTAAAGTAGGTCTGTTACAAGAACATGAAACTGGACCTGCTTTGTTTGAGCAAACTGCACCGCGTGCTCAGTACTCTGTACTTGTTTCAGCTGCACTGGACTTGCTGTCAGCTTGGTGAATAAAAAGCAGTGAAATGACTCTTTTAATAACCTATTTATTACAAGTGCCAGTGTAGTTTAAATGACTTTTTAATCATGGAGAAATAGAGAAAAATCATGTATTCCTGATCAAGTGCTTCTGCATCTTCATAAATGCTTCCTAGGTGAATACTTTATGCGAAAAGTATTGCTGCTGAGCCCTTACAATACTGCATTATCCATAAAATATTTGAATGCTAACAGCTAAAGCTGATGAAGACAAGTGATTTTTTTTCAGGTTGTTGTCTGTAGCCAGAGAAGACTGACAAGCCCTTTGCTCTTTTGATTGTGTGATGTTACTGACTATGCTACTTAACATGAGTGAAATATTTAAAAACACTTCATAAAATGAATACTGTTGTACTAAGAAATATTATTTTTAATCTGTGGACGTCTTTTGACCTGAATTCAGGTTAAAGCAAACCTGAATATTAAATCTGCTCAAGCTATTTGGTTTTTTTGGATGTTGAAGCAGATAATCCTTACTGTGTTTAAAAGGTGAAGTTTGTGATTATCTGTGAAACTTCTCTGAAAAATAGGTTGTCTAACTGGAAGTAAAAGGAGTCTTTGTAATCTGTCTCTGGCATACCATACAATGATCTGGACTGCATCACTTTTAATTGAGATACACAATTTCAAGGCGTTTTTCAGCTGTTCTTCCTTGTAGAGTCACCACAGAGAAAGCCGTTCTCTGATAAACTGGGGAGTTATAGAGATGCTTTTTCAGTTAAATACACATGCTGGTATGGATAGAAACATAGAGCTAAAATATGTTCATGATTCTTCTGTATTCAGAACTATTTTGGAGACAATTGGTAAATATTTATGGAACTGAACTTAGGGCTTTTAGAAACATCCTTCGCTCAAAATCTAATTACAAGTATTTTGCAGGGTATAGCAGCATCTTCAAAGTCATTGGGGGGAGGAAAGCAATCAGATGCCTCATAATGCTACTATGTGAAAATCGTACAGTATTGGTGAACTGAAATACTGAACATCAATTTAATAGTTTCAGAATTTGAGTATACAGGGATACTGAAGTTCTGCCCAATTTGTTTTCTTAAGCAGGTTTTAATCTGAGAGAGAAAGTTCAGGTTTGCCTTAATCAGGACATAGAGTTTGAGAACACTGGAAGAAGATGAGCAAGATCAAGAGAAAGGAGTTGAATACATGGTACTGCTTTGCTTATGGGTAGTATTTTTCAGGAAACAGGGATCACTTCTGATACTCACTTGTTCACCATTTCTAAAAGGGCAACTGGATTGAAAATGCCAGGATTTGGGTTTAATCTTAAAAGTTCTGTTTTCTAAAATACTATTGGCAACTATAAAGACTGGAAACCTTTTCAAATGTAAACAGAAAAAGACGTAATTACACAACTACAGACCTGAGGATATGAGGAAAAAATCCATGCTTTCATCAAGTGTGCTATAAACCAGAACTGCTATTTTTTTTGGCCTCCTGGTAGCCCTGCACTAGTTTTTGGGTTTTTTTGTTGGGTTGTGGGTGGTGGGGTTTTTTTGGTTTTTTTTCGAGGGGGGGGGGTTTGGGGGTTTTTTTGGGTTGTTTTTTTTTTTTTTTGGTTTTTTTTTTTTTTTTTTTTTTGTGTTTTGTTTTGTTTTGTTGGGGGTTTTTTTGGGGTTTTTTTTGTTTTTTGTTTGTGGTTTTTTGTATGATTTTTTTCAGGCTTAAACTATGGTTTTAAATACTTGTAAGCAATGTAGATGGGAACCTCTCCTTTTAATAATTATAATAATAGTAATAATTTTTTCATAACCACAGTTCAACAAGAGGCAACAGAAGAGGAGAACTTCATGTTCAAATTATATGTATTGGCATTTTTTTATTATGACTGTCATTCATCTTTCAATGGAATCACTAATCCTTTTAAAATAAGAGTAAAAATAAAATGTAACTATTTCTAGTTTAGCTTTCTCACTTTCTCACATGAAAGTAATTATTGTGTTACATTTGGATTACTCTTAATATACTTGTGTGGCATCAGATGCTACAAAAAAGCCATTCTGCCTTTAACTGTGGTCTGTTTTATGCATCAAGGTGAAAATATGCCATTATCAGAAAGTGAAAAATAGCCACATATAAGTGTTAAAATGCATTATGTACATTAGGCATGAAACGTGCAAATTGGACAGTAGTAGATTACTGAGTAGGCAGATTTACAGAAACCCAAAACAACTCTGTTAAACAGCAAAGCTTTACCATACTTATGCTGCTGCTTAAAACTTACCACCTTTATATTTTTGTGTCCCTATCAAGTGTGATTGCTTTTTCATCACTGGTGCGAGGGAATGGCAAACTCTGTTAACAGGCTGGCGGCACTAGACTTGTATGAGCTTTCCACTTTGCTTCTTGGGTAGCTGATAAGTCAAAATAAATAATGGGTACTACCTCAAGGTTTACTGGGAGTATTGAGCTCATCGCCACAGTGGGCCACCAACAGGACATCATAGTGTTTATAATTTAAAGTATTCTTCCTCCTTATATGAAATTGATTATTGCCTAGAATCTTTGGTTTTTTGTATCGTTTTTTTGAGCCTGATGGGTAACAGTGTTTGATGTAAGTTGAGCCATTCATGTGTGTGCTGCCTGCAGATAGCTGCTCCAGGCATCTATAATTTGTTTAAAATGATTGGGTGGGGAAATTCTGAAGCAATCTTGAGAGAATGTGTGTTGCCTCGGAGGTAATGTACTGGTACACTAGAGTAGTAGGTTTATTGTTCCTGGGGCTGATGGTAAGTTGAGTATGTCATCAGGCTGCTGACTTGTATGCCTATCTGAGAAGAAAATGCATTACTGTAAGCCTGGAAAGAAAGTTATCAGCTCAGTAGGAAAGAATTCCACTGCAGAAAGGTGAGCACAGAGTAGAAGACATTAGTAAATGAGCAACATGTATTGACAAGGACAATGAATGCATTCTGTAGAATGTCATACTAGAATGAAAGGCTTGAAAAATAATTTGCTTTTTGCCCCCTGCAGAATAGCTCTGTTGGAAATTTGAAACACTTGTAGTTTATCTTAATTTAGAAACATTACTAGGTTTTGACTGAGGTAGATAAAAAAAAAAAAAGCCAAGCCAGCATCTGTACCTTAATATTGCTTGTATTCTTTGTTGTCAGTGCTTTGGTTCTCCTGTGGGAAAAAAAAGTTAAAAATTAAACATTTGATGATAATTCAGAGTGGTGAAAGTATAGGTGCCAATCACGTGTATAATTTCTGAAAGGTGGTTGGCTGTTTGCTGCTTCTCATTACAGAAGTTGTTTGCTGTGGTGATGGCTATTTCCATTCATATAATAGAAGAGCCAACAAAATTGGATTATGAAAATACTGTTGATATGTTGTGAAGAAAGCTGCCCCGCTCTTGGGTAGACATAGTAAGTTCTAACACCTATTAATAGGTGTTTGAGAATCTCAGGTGGCTTTGGAAAGTTGTATTTAGCGTTTCCATGGGTTTAACTGGGTCAGTTACTTTACTGTGAGGGTGGTGAGGCACTGGAACAGGCTGCTCAGGGAAGCTGTGGATGCCTCATCCCTGGAAGTGCTCAAGGTCAGGTTGGAAGGAGCTCGGAGCAACCTGGTCTAGTGGATGGTGCCCCTGCCTATGTCAGGGGGGTTGGAACTAGATGATCTTTAGGTTCCTTCCAACCCAAACAATTCTGTGGTATTTCAGAACAAGTGCACAGTTTTGCCTCTGTACCTCAAGCGTTTCATGAACAACGTCAACATGGAATTAATTAAGGATATGAGAGTATATCTTCAAACCCCGACTATTGTAATACATGCAGAATACATTATTGTGTGTGATTGCCTGGGAAAGAGAAATGGATAAGGTACCTCCGTTTTCAGAGAAGCAGCAGGCTAGTTTGGATACCATTTATTAAAGCTAGTTAGTCATTTCTGGAATTCATCAAGTACTAATAGACCGAACTATTGAATGTAAATTTATTAATTAATTTAGCTATTGTTTTTATGTGCTGAAGAATCTTGACTGGTGATAAGTTGATGAGTAGTTGTAAATGTTTTTATGAAGAAAAAGATTAACTGTAAGAAATGGATTCTTGGGTTTTTAAATAGTATACAGTTAAATGCTTGAGAGTTATGAAAACACTCGGGGCTTAAGTCTCACTAAAAACAAGTGAAAAATTCGTCTCAAGGAACATGGATGGATAAGAAAATAAAATTCTTAAAGAAAGAAGTTTTCTTACCTTTCTCTAAGGTTAAGAGAAGCAATTACTGGAAAGAAGTGAAAATACAATTAAAATTTTCTGGCTGCTTCAGCACATTCGCTTCTAAGTTTTCATTAGGGGAGCTCAGTATGTTTTAGAAATCAGTTTTACATACACGTAAGTAGCAGCCAGTTGGCACTCTGTACATTAGTAACCAAGTCAGCAGATCCAATGAGGCAGGCCTGTCTTCTGCTCTGTTCACAGTTCTTTGCCATTTTGCAGGCTCCATAGTGAGCTGCACTGACCTGTTTGTGTTTGTAATACATGGAGACTCTAGGTAGCTTGGCCAGAAGCTGCAGTGAATTAGTGGTAAGTGGGGAATTTAAATGTACATATCTTGATTCTTTGATCTCCAACAATGATGAATAAATCTACTGCAGGCAGAACTGCAAGGGAAGTATGGCAAAATAAAATAGTTTAGCACCGTGTATTTGGTGCTTTCTCTTTTTTTCTTCACCCTCACCTTGCGTATTGATGCTGGTGTGTAGGTATGAATAGACAGTTACAAATAGAATAGTTTTTTAGGTTTCTTGTTGACCCTAACAAGTCCTTCAGCCTACCTTGCGGTGGAAACTGGTTTAAACTGTAGATTTTTGACTATACTGTTGTGTTTGACCGTTACATAAGGGTTAAATCACTAGTTGTAATCTGCCCTTTGAGTACATAATCTTAGTCTAACTGTGAAGGAGGTGATCTAGCCAAGGAATCCTACCTTGTATACCTCTGTTCTGAGATATATATTCTGGACATTTCCTTTGCTTTTCTCACTGTAAGGATAAAACCATGTAGTGGTTTGCCTTGATTTGATCTAGAACTAGTAGAAAGACTATAGAATTGAAACAATGAGTCAAATAGACCTTTAGCACAGAGAAAGCAATACATTTCCTTCAAGTAAATAGGTCTTTGATAGAGTTATCAAATGATAATTAAGGTGCTTCTCATTGCATTTTGTCTTTTAGCAAAACGGTTTAAATGTATAAAAGGTGTGTTATCAGCTGAAATATTTTGTATTTTGTTTAAAACTGTATGCCACCTTTTATTTTGGTTGTTAGCAGATTCTAGGTTGATAAACCATTTCAGGGACTGTGAGGGAAATTTTGAAAAGTGTTCATGTGGTATGGGTGGATGTCCTGTTTTACAGTTCATGTGTTTGATAATCTGCACAAAAAGAAGGCTTGTTTTGCAGCATGGCAATGCTGTGTATGAATAATGCATGCTGTTTTTTAGATGAGGTTTTTGACTGAATTCAGATAATATGTTTAGCATTGAGATTTCAGTTGTACAGTATACATGTGGAGAATTCCATAATCTGAAATGGCAGGTTTTTTCTTTACTTCATTTAAAAGAGGACATCTCTATCTTCACTTATCTTAAAACATTTTAATAACTGAGACTACCAATTATGTTTTATAGGATTTGATTTTTGTACTAAGGCCTTATCAAAAGCATCTAATAACGTGCTTTCTGCTGAGTTAATGATATGTTTTAGATGTCATTTCTTATACCTATCTTCAATAGCCATATTCAGACAGTGTGATTGTAATAATCAAGTTTCAATCAAACCATACTTAGTATGACAAATATTGCCTGAGATTGTAGTGCAGGTATTCGTGCTCTTGATAAAGGGCTTAATTTGACTGCTGACAGAGACGGAGAACCACTATTGATTTTTATATCAGAATGCAAAATAGCTTTTATTTGTCATGTATGAGGGAAATTGCTTCTTAATTAAAACTAAATAAAACACTCACTCCAAGGTTTTATGCAATAATACAAAAAGTATCATGTTGTGTCTCAAATGTGTTCTTTTACAGGTCTGTAAAGGTTCAGTTAGCAATTATTCTTAACAAGCTAAAACACTTCTTAAACAGCTGCTGAAATCATAATTTGTTTATGTCCTAACTGGAATGTTTGCAGATTTACTGTACCCAAGGCTCACTTGTTGTTTTTCCCTCTCCAAAGCAAATGTCAAAGAAATATTTGAACAAACTCTTATTCATCTTCAAATCCCGTTCAACTGGGACTGTGAGTTTATTCGACTGCATTTTGGACATAACAGGAAGAAGCATCTTAACTATTCAGAGTTCACTCAGTTTCTTCAGGTCAGTTATTAATCTTGTTCCGAAGTTGGAACTGAAGTTCATTTAACTTTTAATAAAATCTAATACCATTATAAATTTTGAGCTTATTCTGGTAGTTATAATTGTTATCTGATACTAATCTTGACAGTTAATGATGAACTGTTACTTCTCCATGCCAGTTTTGTAAGCAGTGTGTACTCTTTGTGCTTTAACTTGAATTCCATCCTTTAAAAGAGTGGGACAAAACATACTCTTTGTGAAATTAACCATTTTACTGATTGTTGTTAAACTGGGTCAAGGATCTGCTTTTTCTGTCATAGGAATTCAATAGCAAAACTAAACTCTACCAGAGAAAAATAGCATCTTTAATATAGCCAGTTGTTATTGACCGTAAAACCTCCCATACAGAGGTTTTAGCTTCTGTAACATTTCTTTTAGTTTTATAAATATTATCCTAATACTTACCACTTTTTTTCTCTCACTGGCATGCATGCTACCACACATGTACTGAGAGTTTGGTCTTAAATGCAGCCAGCTTGCAGGAGGTAAATCTGATTTCCTGAGATGTTGCTGAACTACCCTCTAGGGATGGGTTTTTAAAGAATTTCACTTGTTGAACTGCCCTTTGTGCTAAGCCAAAAAGTTGCAGTTAAAACATATTATGACTTGAACATTATACTAGAGGAATGAAAGGAAAATGTCAGCTATAAAGGGTGGAGAAAGAGCAAAGTAGAAGAGATTTACATTGCAATTTATAGAAGTTCACAGAATTGTTGGTAATTGCACTGAATTCCATAAATTGATGTACAATGATCACCTCATGATATAATTGCCTGTCTAGTAGACGTGAAGAAAAAATAAATTATGCACTTCTAGAGCTGCCTTTGTTGCAAGAAAACTTCTGTATATACAGTCTTAAAAGTGAGGAGTGATAGATGTGCTTTGACATAATCTGTAATTATTGTCCAGGATAAAAATACCTCATTGTATCATAGAATATTTTGGGTTGTATGGGACCTTTAAAGGTCATTTAGTCCAACCCCCTGCAATCTACAGGGATGTCTTCAACAAGATTAGGTTGCTCAGGGCTCTGTTGAACTTGACCTTGAATGTTTGTAGGGATGAAGCATCTACCATCTCTATGGGCAACCTGTTCCCATGCTTTACCACCCTCATTTGCTTTAAAATCATTAGCCCTTGTCCTGTCACAGCAGGCCCTGCTAGTAAGTCTGCCACCATCTTTCTTATAAGTCCCCTGTAAGTATTGAAAGGCTGCAGTAAGGTCACCCAGGAGCCTTCTGTTTTCTTTTCCTGTCCAGGCTGAACAGCCCCAAGTCTCAGCTTTTTCTCACAGCAGAGATGCTCCAGTCTTCTGTCATTTTTATGGCCCTCCTCTGCACCTGCTTCCAAAACGTTTTGTTGGGAACTCAGAGCAAAGTGATAAATATCTGTTCTGGTTCTATGTTTATTTTTTCAGGATACTGCCATGTAAGATACAGTAACCTCTCACTGTCATGGTGTAATAAAAACCTTTAGTAGGGAATGCTAGTATGGGTTGCAGTTATTTCAGTATGTACACAAACTGGATATTGTTATCCATCCTTTTAGATAAGATTGTTTTTCTCATTTGGTCCAGCACCATCTCTTGGGATTTGGGAATTGGGTCAGAGCAGGTTTGTTGTACCCTGATGTAGAAAACCTTGATCATGAGGTTATGAGATTTGAGAAATTACTGTAAAGGTGACATAAGCTAGATGGCTTGCCCTCTTCTTACTGTCTGTCAGAACATGGGTTTATTTTAGCAGCTTCTAGAGGTCTGAATGACAGCTGAATGTACTTTATTGTTTGCTTGAATAGCAGGAAACAACTTTTTCTGGACATAGAATT
Organism: Acanthornis magna; assembly: GCA_036785705.1. Lineage (NCBI taxonomy): Eukaryota > Metazoa > Chordata > Aves > Passeriformes > Acanthizidae > Acanthornis > Acanthornis magna. The sequence goes on from JAWUZG010000012.1 coordinate 13,894,775, forward strand.
TACGACTATCATTATTATCCTGAGGTTAGGTTTCCACAGTGATCTTTGTATCAAGGTTTTTACAGTTTGTATAGGAGTTTTAAATTGTCTGAAATGGGTGACCATTTCTGACATTATGGGAGATAGCTGTTTGGGGCAATCTAAATCTATATTGTATAATTTTCACTGTCCTCCTGTTTATTTTCAAGTACTTTCCAATGAGTTAGTATATAATAGCCCAGTCATATTTCATGTTGGATGTGTAAGAGATCAGCTCCCTTGGCGTCTTCCAGATCAGTATCAGAAGTTTTTCTAGCAGTTAAGTATTTAATTAGGGAATAGATAGCAGGCAAGATATGGGTATGTGAAATTTATTTCTCAAATCATTTAGTGAAAATGCATATTTCCTTACAGTCAAATTGAGGCTTTTCTTTGGCAGAGGAATGAATCTGTGGATAGAACCAGTATGCATACATCTTGGTTTAGTTGAGCTGGCCTTGAAGTTTAAACTGTAGTTATGCTATTGTCTATATGCACACACCTATTGGAGGATAAGAATATTAAATTAGTGAATGTTTTGTGAAGAATGAGTTACAGAATTTGCTTCTAATCTGCTGTCTTTGAATATTCATTCTAGGAGCTGCAGTCAGAACATGCAAGACAAGCCTTTGCATTGAAGGACAAAAATAAAAGTGGTTTGATAACTGGGCTGGATTTTAATGAGATCATGGTTACCATTCGCTCCCATATGCTAACGCCATTTGTGGAAGAAAATTTAGTTTCAGTAAGTGTTAAAAAACCCTTGAATTCAGTGTTTAATGCTGTAATGTTTTAAGATGGCACTGCTTCTCTCCCACTTTGTCTTCTACCTGTTTATCACTCACAGCCTTGGTGCTAGAGATTATCAGCTTCATGATAGAGTGGGCAGGGTGAAACATGACAGCATTCCTTGGCTGCAGTAGTGAAAAGGTTGGCAGTCTGGTTTACATGTTTAAAGTGCCATTGGAAACAGTTTGAGTTAGTCTATTATACTTTCCACTAGAGCAGAGCAAACTACTTGGCACAGAAAGAACCATAGAATTGTGGAACCATTTAGGAAAAGACGCTTAAAACCATCAAATCCACTGGAAGTCATTTAGGACAAAAGTATCCAGTTTTTATATTTGAATATGGGACATTTCAGGAACCGGAGACTACTTACAATGGTGTCCTTTATGTACTCTTGCATTCTTTTCTTTTTCAGATCAGAATTTGGAAAATCAGTATGTAGATTCTAGAGGTAGAATGGTTACAGCTCTGATAGTTTGGCAAGATCTGTAGGTAAAGTAATGACATACAAGTTATAATCTGAAAGTATGTAGTATGAAAATTACATAAAAATGAAATCTATATAAAAGATGAAGTAATAACTTTTCTCTTAATATCTTACCTATAAATCTTGCCTTGCCTTACTAATAAGGCATACTGGCTTCCATAAAATTCATAGTACCTACTAACTTTAGACTTTGAAGTAAATGGTCATTGATATATGTGATGCAAGAAGTAGGCATTTGCATTTGCATGCATTTCTCTTTTAGAAAATTACTCAGTGACACTTTTAGTGTGTCTATCAGATAAATTGAATAATAATCTACTTATATGATTATTTCCTAATCGTTTCCTAGTGTTCAATCTTTACCACAAAAATAGTATCCTGTCTAATAATTCTCCCCTCGTGGTTCTATTAAAAGTATTAAAATTACAGGAATAGAAAGATATCTTTAATTCTTCCATAATTTGCTCAAATGGGTGTTTCTGTAATTGTAATAAAATGTTGTAAAACCGCTTAAGGCACTTAACTGTATTAATTTCATTTTTAAAGGTAGCTGGTGGAACTGTTTCACATCAGGTCAGCTTCTCCTTTTTCAATGCATTTAATGCCCTTTTGAATAACATGGATCTTGTTAGGAAGATATACAGTAATATAGCAGGTACAAGAAGAGATGTTGAAGTCACAAAAGGTAAGGTATATTTCCTACATTTTATTAATTTTTTAGATCTGTCCATTTTGTAATTGGTGATGCATATGGGTTAAGGTGAGTCAGAAGCTGCAATAGTATGTTAGGTTAGGGCCACTGGCAGGGTGTTTTTTTAGCTGTGGGTGATTTTTATCCTCACAGGTTAGTGAGTATTTTCAGTTAGCTCATTAGGAAGATTCTGGCAGGAGGAGTTGCGCTTGCCTTGCTAGTGTGAATGAGTAACTGCAAGTCACTATAATGTTGAGGATTTTACAGCTCCTTGAAAGAGATGCATTGTTGCTTAGAGATAGGAAGTTCCCAGGGAATGTGGTAGAATGGGTAAAGTTTTAAAGTCTGAGTGGTTTTATATATAGATTATGGCACTTATAACAAATCCCTGTGCATGTGAAAGGTTGCCATATTTCAGTCTTGCCACAAGCATAAGCAGATTGCTTTTGTAGCCATTTTATGACAGATTTTATCACCAGTTTTTTACTACCTGTGTGGATGGGGCCAGCCAAACCACTGTGGTAAAAGCATGCCAAGTTTTTTTTTTCTCTTCTTTTGTTTGGCTTTTATTCTTATGCTCTGCATGTTTTTCCCTAAAGGAAAGCATAAAATGCCTGTTCTCATCCTCCAAATTGTGCCAACAAATTGCCTAGCAATGTTTTTTGGTACAGATGCATAAAAATATCTTGCTTGGATTTGTATTGAGAAAAAAGGCTACTGTGTTTTCACGGCTCAGACCTGTTAACTGCAACTTGCCAATTATGTCACGAATGTGTTGTGTAATTTGGCCAGACGAATACCTAAGCTTGGGGTCATTCAGAGCTAGCGGATGAAGAAGTCTGGACATGATGGGAATAGATGAGTCAGTTGCCCTTAAAGCTGTGAATAATGGACCATTATTCTGTTCTGTTTTGCAGAACTTCAGAAGCAAGAATCACACATTGTGGGTGTTGTTTTATTAAGCTTGCTAATTTGAGGATTTTTGTTGTCTTTGGTGAATTCTTACCATAAATCAGAGTTGTGGAGTCAGACTTGGTCTGTGTTGGAAAGGCCTGCTTCAGGATAGATGCTCACCTAAAGATATCTTTTCCCTTCGCGTTGTGGAATTTGCTTCTTGTTGATAGACTTCATTTTTGTGATACTAAAGTTTTTTGTAGGGACTCAAAGTGGAAATCTGACAAATAACACAATTGTTGTATTTCTCTTTCCTTTTTAAATCCAGAGGAATTTACACACTCTGCAATTCACTTTGGACAAGTTACACCGTTGGAGATAGATATTCTATACCAACTTACAGATTTATACAGTGTTACTGGGTAACATAATAATGAATTTTATAGTTTTTATCATTTCAATTAATAATGTTGTGTTTCCTGTGACTACATATTTTCATCTTAATTTTAAAAGGTTTTGTGTTCCATTATATTTTGTTACAGTAATTGATTCATTGTAAACTGATTTTGTTGTGTGCATGGGTTTTATAAGTGAATTGTGTATATCAAGCACAGTTATTAATTGTGTTAGAAGTATACATATGAAATAGCAAAATACAGTACTTCCAAAAGGCTACAATGCACTGGTTGATGTTTTGCATGGATCTTTAATGCATGCAAAATCTTAGATAGGAATAGCTAGAAGTAGTTTCATTTGTTCATTTGTGTATTATATTCCTTATTATTAGCAATGAAGAACTTGGTTCTGAATAATCCTTGTTCCCTTCATCTCCAAGCATTCTTTAATGCAGTGTAGCAGACTTCTTAGGTGTGCATTCGAATATGACAAGTATCTTTTTTTAAACTCAGATGTACTCTGGGGGGTGTGGCAAGGAATACTGTACTGAGTATGTTTGATGCTTTATCTAACTGTAGTTTGCTTTGCCTTGTATAAAGGCGCTTAACTTTGGCAGATATTGAGAGAATAGCACCACTGGCTGAAGGTGCATTACCTTACAACCTGGCAGAACTCCAGAGGCAGGTGGGTAGAAGAAAAAAATAATTGAAATTGAGTGAATGTTTACATATACTTGCAAATGAAAAATAAGAATAATGCATTTTAAACAGATTCCTGACAAGTGAAACATGCTGTGTGTATTGGTGTAAGGATAGAAATGGGGCAGGCTCAATGTGTCTAAACAAGGTATGAGATGTCGTATTGAGCGATGGCCTGTTTAGATATGAGCATATATGGATTCTTGGATTCCTTACTGTGAATGTATTTGTTCACTCCTGAAAAGGTTTTTCACATGACACAGCCCTCCATGGGCTTCTCCAGCGTGAGTCCTTCCCATGGCTGCAGTTCTTCACTAGCTCCTCCCATGTGGGTCCCTTCCACGTGGTGCAGTCTTTCAGGAACGGATTCACGTGGATCCTCCATGTGGTCACAGCATCCTTGGGGTGCATCTGCCTCTTCCTGTGTGGAGTCCTACACTGTCTGCAGGTGGATCTCTGTTCCACTGTGCACTTTCATGGGCTGCAGGGGTACAGCTGTCTCGCCATGGACTGCACCATGGGCTGCAGGGGAATCTCTACACCAGTGCCTGGAGCACCTCCTCCTGCTCTTTCACTGACTTTTGTACCTGCACAGTTGTTTCTCTCACGTGCTCTTACTCCTCTCTCCAGCTGCCATTGCACAGGGATTTTTTCCCGTCTTCAGTACATTATCCCAGAGGTGCTACCACTGGCACTGATGGACTTGGCCTTGGCCAGAGGTGGGCCCATCCTGTAGCCAGCTGGCATTGGGTCTGTCAGACATGGGGGAGGCTTCTAGCAGCTTCTCACAGAAGCCAGCTCTGTATCCCCTACCCCCAACTTTGCCACACAAACTCAATACAAGTAATAAAAAATGTGAATATTGAATGCAAAGCTTATAAATGTGTTCTTTTTTGAAAAATGGGATTAAATTATTGGCTTACCCATTTATCTAAGATGATAATGGAGTTTTACTGTACTTGTTGGCTATCTGATCTTGACAGTAGAAGGGAACTTCAAATATATTCGGATTGATGAAAAGGGTAGAATTAGAAGATGAAAAATATTGTAGTAGAATGTAAACTCTTTATTTCACCAGAGCTTTACATTTATGTTTGCTAGCTTTGCTTTTATCATAGTTTCCTTAGTAGAGGTACACATGTGTAGTACAGCATAGGAGTTCCAGGCTCTGCAGTTGGATACTGAATATAAATTGTTTCTTACTTCAGTGGCTCATTTTACAACTGTAAGAACTAAAGATTTAGACCAAACATGAACTTACATTGTTTTAGTTACTGTTATTAGAGCTGAATTTAATGATTTGATTCTCTATCAAACAAATTAGTCTGAAACATAGTGAGCTCTGCTCCTATTCTTAATTTTACTGCTCCATTTCCTTGGTTGTTCTTAGGCAATTAGGCATATCTGAGCCAATACATGTCCAAAACCTACTTAGTGGTAACAGTCTTCCTATGGATTCCTGATGACAGGAATGATGGAATGTGGATACAATGTTTATCCAGGATAATAAATATTTTCCATGAAGTTTTGTAATACCGTTCCACAGCCAGCTTTGGTTTTATTCAGTGTCTTAGTACTCACCTTTCTGAGCAGCAACAATATTGACTTGTTACTTTTCAGAACTGCCTTTGTAGCTTGGCACTCTTTTAAAATGAACTCAGTGATAAAAGCTTCACTCATCACTAGAACAGAATATACTCTTCTCACACTCTTGAAGTAATACATTGTATTTTCATCTTATTCTACATTCTCTGTTAAAACCAGACACCAGAAAGCAAAATAATTTCATTTTATTTCATTTATAAGGAACAGTCTTTGATTAGACCGTATCCTAAGCAAACCCTATATTAACAGTAAGTTAAGTGTATAGACAAAATGAAAGATAACAGTTCACGAAGAGTAAATATCATCCCAGTGCGGTCCAGCTGTCCCTGGGAAATGAAACCAATTCTGTAATCAGTTTTATATGATTTAAAAATCCCTTTGTAAAGAAAAATCTAAATTTTTACATAAAATCACTCTATATAGATTTGGTAGAAATGAAAATTAGCCTGCTTTCAACCATGTTTACTTTATTGTCAGTTTTTTTTCATTGTGTAAGATTTTTTTAAAGCTTAGCAGCTGAATATCCTATGGGGATGACAGCTACAGTAATTTTCTCTTTATAAATATTCATGATTTGAAAGCTATAGCATTAATTACATTCATTTACATATCCATCTGAACACACAAGTAAACTGAAAACTTTGTGAACACTTATTTAATAATATAAAAGTGACATTTCCTTCAGAAAGAATTTGATTTTTAACATTCAGTGATGCATTCACTAAGATTAATGTCTAAATGCAATGATTGGATTTTGATGAGAAACGTGTGAAGCTTAGAAAAAAAAAGAATAATCTTAAAACAGCTGAAAGGCAGCAGGTGTGATAAACTAGGAGAAAATTTCTGTGGAATGAAGAACTAGTTCTGCTTCTAAGGCTTTTTGGGGTATATTATTGCATGCGTCTTTTATTTACATAAATCAAAAGAAATATATCTGAATTGTATAATTTATTTTTGTGCTTAATTTGTTTTTGTTATCCTTTTTTTGTGTGTGGTTTCCTGTGTTGTTTTTTTTTTTAAATAAGAAATCATAGTGGTTTTACAATAATGAGAATATTCTTTGGATTTATTGCTTCTATTGCTTGTAAAGGCACTACATTTTATTTATGCTTTTTTTATGCTGGTCCGCATGTGCAGGGTGTAATTTTGGTGCTACTAGAATTTCTCTATTCTTCTCTATTAAGCTGTATTGTGGGGGAGGAGAATGTCTTGTGGAGGGAAGTGGTTTTAACTGTACCTTTTTATTCTGTGGAAAAATGGTATAAAATATAATGCATGGTTTTTTAAAGGTAATGATTGGTCACCTTGACCTCATAGGCTTTTGTCCTACATTGTGTATATACAGTGTAAACTTACGCAGTAAAGGCAGATTTTTGCACATGCAATGTAACACCAGTTCAAAGAGAGTAGCTTGTGCCGAGGTGGGCACTGTCTTTCTGTGGTGGTTCGGTGAGCTGAATGCACCTTGGTTGGGTAGCTCTGGTGAGTGAGCTGTGAAGTGTGTGTGTGGTAATCTTTGTGAAAATTCCTAATATGCATCAGAGCAAAGCCTCCTGTGGCAGTCTGGGGGCTGTGGACACTCCAGCTGTGCTGTCAGGAGCACATCTGCTAACAATATACGGGGTAGTTTTAAGAAAAACAGGTTCGTGTTTAGAAAATGGGCTTTAGTCTCTGCTTTCCTATGGAATTTAGCAGTTAATATTTTGGCCCCTTAGAAAGCCCAGACAGTTATACTGCATGATATCAGTTCTTCTCTAATTGTCTTATTTATGTTTGGAAGAAAATTTGGCCCATTTTGCATACTTTGTAGTGCAAGTTTGTGGACACATCATGTTTGTTACCTTGTTTCTAATGGCATCTAATGTGATTATGAGCCTCTACAGATATTTTCTCTGCAGACTTTATTATTTAGAACACTAAACCATTACAATAGTGTATGTCATTGAAATGAGTGAGGTCAGCATTGCTCTGTAAGTTAACAGCTGCATGAAAAAGTCTTGTGGTGTTTACTTTTAGGAGTAATTGACATTTTGCTTGTTTTGAAGACATGAAACCTCATGTTTATGCTATGCATTAATGGATATGTAATCTTTAAATATGTCCTGTGCTGACAGAGCCTGTGTGTGCGATACTGAATTCCTTTTGAGATGCTGAATTTTATTTGAGTCAAAAGGGAGTTCCATGCCTTACAAATTCAAAGGCAACAGAATGGAAAAGAGCAAAATTGTTTAGAGTTTCTGTCTTCTTTTTCTTGAGCATTGTTTCAGTTATACCAATGTGCTGGTTTTGGCCCAACTAGGAATATGTCAGGAAGAATATTTTCTAAGAGGAGTATTTGAAAAATGTGCTTCATTTATTAGGCACGATAGACATTTTCTAGTAATTATTTTTTCTTATTCCTCCTAGACATAAAGTTACTGATTTTTATCAGATTCTTTCTGTAACATTGTAAAAGCAGTTCACAGATGCCTTTGTTTTCCTGTGCAAATTTTCAAGCTTTTTTCCTCTCTTTTTTCCCTCACACAGCAAACTTTTGGCGAATTAGGCAGACCTATTTGGCTCCAGATAGCTGAGTCAGCTTACAGGTTCACTTTAGGCTCCGTTGCTGGAGGTGAGTAATATTTCTGCTTTCTGTTTTCAAGCTTGGGTTAATATAACACTGTTTTCCCAGACTACTTAATCTCATCTAAGTTGGATTTTTTCATTATACATGTGAAGAATTGGATGCTGGAACCATTTTGGTTGTTCTCTTCCCTTTCTTTCCTTATCACTTGGGTTCTAGAATCCCTCCACAGTCCTTTGAAACTATGCCAGTAACAAATTTCCTTAGTGGTAATTCAGATTGGTATTCTTCATTCTACACATCTTGTTTTATGTAACAATGTAATCCATTCTCCTTGAGACTTTTCTTTCTAGACCTTCAGTGTTGTTCTTTCTTACTTTGAATATATCAGAGGTCTTACCAGCTTATGTATTCTTTATGTTTAAATAAATGCTGTAGAAACTCATCACAATAATTATGTGCTACACCAGCAATGATGTTGCAGAAATAATACTCCAAATGCTTTCTTACAGCTGTTGGTGCTACTGCAGTATATCCCATAGACCTGGTGAAAACTCGTATGCAGAATCAGCGCTCCACAGGTTCAGTCGTAGGAGAGTTGATGTATAAAAACAGCTTTGACTGCTTTAAAAAGGTTTTGCGTTTTGAAGGCTTTTTTGGTCTTTACAGAGGTAAGTGAATTAAAAAAAATATATTGATCAAGTAGTAATTTTCTGCCACTTTTTAAAAATTTTAATACCTCAACAGCTAATTTCCTATGGGAAAATCAGGATACTTGATATCATGTCTAATTTTGCTTTCATTTCTGAGCTCAGTATTTATGTTCCATTTAGCACTCTTCATCATAAACAATTGCTGAGAAAAACTGGCCTTTTTCTTGTTGTTGTTACTGATTTGCTCCTTGCCGGTTAAGTTGTTTAAAGACCTAATTTTTGGGGTGTAAGTGTTGAGGACATAACCGAGGATTGCGACTTTCGGCTGGCGTTAAACATCAGGAGCAGATTAGCATCTCAAGAATAATGATTCATTTTAGTGCAAATATTTTTTGTTGAGAGACAAAAGACAATAATTTTGAAATGTAAACTGGATGCCAGATCTTATGCCTCATATTTTTGCAGGTAGTGGGACTTGTTTTATAATTTTATCTGGTGAACAAAAGTTGCATTCTGCTGTTGAATTATGTTGCTCTATTTTACTTTAAAATATCAACAGTGGAACTCAGAGAATTGTAATTTAAAAAAAGAATAGAACTCTAAAATACAGGTTAGGAATTCAGCTTTTTATCAGTTAGGCTGAAAGCTTGTATTTTATATCTTGTTTTTAGCTTAGATGATTCTGAAAGAGTTTTAATCACATTGGTAAGGTGACTTACATACAGGGTACACGCTTGCCAACCCTCTGAAATACTTAGTTGAATTCTCTATTTTTAATCGTAATTTCACATAACTTTATGAACGTCACAATTTTCACAAGGATCAGCAAGGTACTTATTAATTGGTATACCTGTTTCTTTAGTTGCAGCAAAGTCACTCACTTAAGTGATGGCTACAGCATTTTTTTTTCTGCTTTCTGATGTGTTCTGTCAGTGAAGACACTGGACAATGTCCTTTATGGACAGTATCTAAGAAGTTTTTGCATGCAGCAGTCTGTGGTTCTGGCTAAGGAGTGTTTTGTAGTCTTTCAGGGTTTTGCTATGCGAGTATGTAAGGGAAGGAATATGTTACTGCCAGGTATGAAATAGTTGTAGTCTGTGTAAATTATATTTTACTGGTTTTGATGCTAAATCTTTCACAGAAGCAAATACTCCTTGAGTTACATCTATGAGACTGATTCTTCAGTGCTGTTCTACAGTACTGTTTTCTTTCTCTTGCCCCACCCCATTTTTGCATAGCAGCATCTAAAATAATTTATTATTTTTATTTTTGTTTTCTAACCTTTTTCAAACACTTTGAAATCAAGGATGATTCCATTGATGAGTTAAGAGCAGTGCTTTACACGTGAAAAAAATCTTCTTGTTTGAAAGAATGTCAGTTTGCTAAACTTTTTAGTAGCCTGTTTAATAATTGTCTTTAAGATTGTTTAGGATAAGAAGTTCATGTAGTTGTTTTGAAAATGTTACAGTTAATGGTCAGCATGTTACTAAGATTTGGACTCAGAGGTTTAGATGGTCTGTTAGAAGTATGTTAACTAAATAGCAGAAACACTTACAGAGTTGACTGGGGGTCTGTTACGGGGTTCTTATATTCCTGAGCTGGATTATCCTAATTGTATTGTAGTATAACAGTACATCTATACTGTAACATAATGGTACAATGTAGTTGTTTAGTTTAAAAAAGAGAACTGAACACAAACTGGAAATGTCATAATTCTAAATAAAAATTTACAAGTTTTGGTCAAGAAAATAAAGACACTTTTGAGTCTTGGTATTTAACTTCAAAACAAATGAAGTTTCTTCTCAGATCCCTCACCAGACCATGCAGTGTCCCAGGTTCTCTGGCACACCAAATGTGTGTGCCCAATGAGTTCAGCTACATAAAAAAAGGGAGTGGGGGGATTGTCTTGTGGTGTTTTGTCTGGTGGTTTTGGTTTTTTTAAGTGTAGGCATTGCAGAACTGGATTGTCTTTTCATGGTAGATCAGAAATTCAGGCTGGGAGAGCATGATTTCTTTTTGTTACTGTCAACCTTTCTTTGTATTTAATAACTACCTTTCCTCAGCATAGTAAGTCTGTAAATTGCACAGAAAGTACTATGTTGGAAGAAAACACTACACTGCATATATTAACTGCTGCACTTCCTATTAAGGTACCTTTGTTCTCAGCTTCCTTTTAAGGAAGTAGTGTAAAAATTCTGCAGGCTGAATACTTCTGGGAATTTTGAACATTTAACACTTTTAGCTATGATTTCTCTATACTTAACGAATAGTGGAAAGTGGCATCAGTACAGTTTTGTTGCTGTGGGGTTTTTTTGTTAGTTAACTGGCAAACACTTGACAAAATGATATTCCATAACCATGGAATAACTTTAGGGAGTGACCATATATAATAGATACAACTCTTGTAAGTTTTAAGATCTATACATATGCCAAAATGACCATGGAGAAAATGGATTTAAAAATAACAGATACTGTTATAATGTGTTATGTTAGGAAGTTAAGACTGCCATCTACTGATTTTTTTCTTAAACCTGTTAGTTCCTAGAAAAGTGTATGTGCGCTTATCAAATGACAGCTCATTTTGATAGTAGCTATTTTCCAGGAGCAAGGGCTTTGCCAAAATTGGTTTCTGATTAATACCTCCTCTGAGTGAGAAAAAAAAAAATCACGAGTAATAGGGTATAAAGAAGTTCATGCCACCATGTTGAACTGAACAAGAGGAAGTCCTTTATACCCTTAGTTGACTTGAGTCTTCAGAAAACTCAGGTTAGTGAGTCAAGTAGAAACAAATTGATCATTTATCATAGTCACGTGTATATCTCACAATTACTGTCCTATTTTGAAAAGTGATTGCAAGCTGTATGGGAAAATTATTCTAAGGGTCTAATAAAGTAAAACAAACTCCTATGTAGTAGACATATCAAAGGTATATGTTTGGTCCTTAAACTTCTTTCTTTCTGTACAGCAACAGCATCAGGCTTGACTTGGTCGAAGAAGGCAGATCTGGTCACCCATTTAATTGTCATTTTCAACAGAAATTGTAATATGAAATGGTACTGGTATGAATATGCAGTGCTCTAGCAGCATTCCATACTTAAATGCCATCCACCTCAAAGGATATCCCCTGTGCAGAAAGGCATTTCTGTACAGCACTTGTAAAATACTAGTTTCTCTATTAGGAAGATAATGTTGCCTTATGATGTCTTTGTTTCTATAGGCTTGTTACCACAGCTGATAGGTGTTGCTCCAGAAAAGGCTATTAAGCTAACTGTACGTATCTTTTTTTTTTTTTTTTCCTCCCTGGCATCCTTTTGTTTGTTAACATGCACAGGATTTATTTCCTAAAATGTGTGAAAGATGACCACTTACAAGCATTCTAATATATATGGCTACAGATGTACTTGATATATATTAATAAGAAGGAAAAATAACTTAAAATAGTGTGTAATATATTGTATCTTTATTAGGTTAATGACTTTGTCAGAGACAAATTTACTAAGAAAGATGGTTCCATTCCATTCCCTGCAGAGGTCCTTGCTGGAGGCTGTGTAAGTATCTGTCCTGTATTCCTAGGAAAAATTGATTCTCAGTCATGTCCAGAATAGTTGGAATGACAGTTAATGGGTGTGCTTTGTCGATTTAAACAGGAGTGCTCTTTTTTCTCCTAGTCACAAGAACTAAAAAAAGTACTTTTTCTGTTTGGAAGACTGCATACTTCTGAGTTAAGTTCCCTTGGAATGCTGAGCCTAAACAACTCTTTTGGCCCAGTTTGTAACGTTCAGTTTCAGCAGTGGTTTTATTCACAAAGTCCAAAGAACAGGGTGCCTATTCTCCCTTTCCATATGTTCTGCTGGGCTGCCATTCACCATTAGTTTGGGAAGATACAGGTGTTCCTTGAGAATGGATTATAGGCATGATTGAATTTCCTTCAGGGTAGGGATAGAGATGTCTAGAATGGTTTGAGAAAATCTGTTTCTTGCTGTAGATTTTAAGAAAGAAATACACTATTCAACTTGCTGCATGTGAAATTTTTTTCTGTTTGTGAAAATACAGAAAAAACGAACAATATAGCTTTACCTTTCAGGTAACAGGTATGAGTGGATTGTCTGTTTAAATGACATTGTATAAAATGTGGCTGTGTTAGTCCAGATGCTAATTACATCCCTCATCTAAATACAATTAAAAAACAAGCCATGTTTTTGTTGTAATTGAGGGCTGTAATTCAGTGGATGTTTTAGCAATCTGTAAGTGGTTTGAATTGATATTGATGATAGATTTCTTTTGGTTTTGCACATTGGCTAATTTCATTTGTGGGGTTCCCCAACAGTTGTTAACCCTATAATATGTTTAAGGCTTGACTTAGGTTTCTTTTGTAGCAGAGAACACTAATAACTTCCAGTTGAGTAGGCTGACAGGCTGGTAGAAAACCTCCTCGGCTTACAACAAAACCTGGGGCAGAAAGGTTGTTGACCTCTGCAAACTTTTAATTCAAAGAAACAGCCCTGAAGGGAGGCTGCTTATAGTTCTGCCTGATTGAATTTGGCAGCCTGGTACATGCTTGAGTCTTCACCTGTCAGTGTACAAAGTTTATTTTCTGAGAAATGTGAGAAAGCAGCTCTCATGTATAGCTAGCAGAAGACTAACCTTTTTCTAGAAAACTCAGTAACACAGAAAGCAAATACAGGTCATTTATAACAGGAGAGACTATAATTCATTAGTATTTGTGTTGTGCTTAAACCTATAATTAAAATCAAACATCTAATAATGAGTTTTATTATTTTACGTTATTTTGTACTGAGATATATAACAAATTGCATCTACATTAGAGGCTTTTTCACTACCTGCTATATACTCCTTTTTCAAAATAACTTCATTGTCTTACTGTAATGAACCTGCAAAAATTGGGGAGAAATTGAGTTTCAGATTAGCTTTCAGAAATTTGGATCTTTTTTTCGAAGATGAGCAGATTTGTAGTCAGTCCAAACACAGGACTTTCTTCTAGCTGACTGTCTTTGCTGATATTTTCATCTCCTTTTTCAAGGTAATATTAATCTCACTCAATCTGGGAGAATTTTAAACAAAATTATAGAAGAAGGGTTGGCCACAGTTTAGCAACCCGAGGGATGCCACTTCATAAACTTCCTCTGGATTATCTGATATCTTACCAGCTGAAGATTTTTCTGTCCGTACTGCTGGTTAGTTGAATTTTAGCAATTCCACTTCTTCCTAAATACCAGAATCTTTGTTACCAAGCCTATAAGGTTAAGAGTCTGACAGTATCAGTTGGCTAAACCAGGATCAATTTGATATTAGTCTTTCTTTTTTTGTCCTCAGACCTTTTCATTTTCATTGTGACAGCTCTTTTCTGTGTTGACTTGCTTGGAAATAGTGTTGGTCTTCACACTTTTGGTGTTACTATGTTCTGTTTTCCTATAAAATATAATGGGGCACAACCAACAATTACATCCAAGGAAGTGCCACAAGAAAGCTTAGTCCATTTCCTGGCAGGAGCGCATGAGGCTTTGTGTTTGGGTGATGCTACCTTTCATTTCTCCTTTATTCTCTTCTTTCTCCCTCTGTTAGTACAAAATGGTGTGATACTATGGAAATGTTTTATATATGCCAAAATTGTTCTCAGCATCAGGATTTGGGTAACTTGGTTCTTTGTGGCTTTTCTTTACTGTTCAATGCTTAAATATTTTGTGAATAGTACACTATAAATGCAGGCTAAAATTAAAACATACTTTCTCACCTTGTCATAACATCAGAAGAAATAGCATTATGCCTGCATGTAGTTCTCAGAGATGTACTTATTACTGTCTCTGACTCTCACTTACCTGTGTTTAGTGTTGAACTATCTCCTCGTTAACAGGAATAATGCAGTTTTTGATAATTTCTGTTATGGATTATTTCTATGGTATGGAACTGCTGGTGGATGAACAAGATGAACAAGGCATATTTTCAGCCATTTTACTGAGTTTACAGCAGAGACTCTTCCATGCTTTTGAAAGCCTTCCCTCTTGCAAGGTATACAAAAGCACATTGTGCATGCCACAGTCCTCAAACAGCATCAAAAGAGTTCTTGTGAGGAAGTGGAGGCAGCTTGGGAAAGGTTCCAGCAGACATAGCAAATTCTCCTCTCTGGATGGCAGTGCTGTATCAAAGCTTATGTGTGGTGTTACAGTCCTCCAAGACCCACACATAAGGACAGGTGAAACCTTTGACATTAAGACAGTAGAGATTCAGGAGACCTTGTGTAGGCTGGTCAGTATCCTCAGCTCTGGAGCATCTGCAAGCAGAGCTGTACTGTCCAGCAAAGGGGCCATTCACAGGCACGTCCCTCCTCCAGAAATGCTAACACCAAGAGTCTGAACTGCTTTGGCCAAAATCTTACTTCTCAGGCTCCAATTATTCTCAGCTTTTGTAAGCTTATGGAGTAAACTCACGTTCCCAGTAAGAGGAAACATCTTCATTTTCACAGCAGTTAACAAAGACTTCTGCTCAGGCAGTGGCCTGTTTGTATGGTCAGCTGCATGTCTGTTGTCTTTCCTTCCTTACTGCAGGGCAGGGACCTCCCGCAGGCAGCCTGTGCCCTGTGCTCCTTTAAATCTACCTGCTGGCTGCTGGGCTATGTAAATGTCACTGGGAAGTGTAGGGTCTGCTCTGTCAGAGTCCAAATATTCCCAGCTGCTTTCAAGCTGTAGCTGTATTTGAAAACTGCAGAGCAGCTCTGTGGGGCAGCTCAGTTACAGCAGTCAGGTCATACCTGTCAGTGAAAGGGCTGTTGTCCCTGATGGATGAAACTGATATCCCATTTTCCTACCTGCCTGAAGTATGCTGGTTTGTTAATCATTAACAGCACTATCCACATTTACACATGTTCAGAGCAAACATTTTCTTTCCCTACTGTTACTGTAATTAATTGAATTACATTTCATTGTAATTCAGTGATTAACCTGCATTCCTGCCTTTGAAGTTTTCAGCTACCATTAGCTTTGAGTTGCAGGGAGACTGAGTGAGGCTTTGGCAATGCTTTCCTCTATCCCGACAGAGGCCTGGGAAGCAGAGAGCGCATGCCTGATATGGACAGTGCTTCCCAGAGGAGCTTACACGCATGACACATGTGAGTACATTGTGAAGGGCAAGGTGCTGTAGGGCAGCTGCTCATCCTCACTTGGGAAGCAATGTTGAAGTAGATATCTAATGCTATGAGAAGGATTCATGATTACTGTTACACTAGACAAAGATACTGTGATTTTAGGCTGTAATTCCTATGTGTTACACAGGAAGAATTCTTCCCATCCTGTGCATGGTGCTTAGCATTTTGAATGAATGAATTGTGTTTCATGAGAAAGAGGTTTTTGCTTTACGCTGCAGGGAGAAAGACAATGTGGGATGCCAGACAGAAAGGGTCTGAGAACCCTTGGAGGTGTAGGCAATGCATCTGTTGATAATTAGAGGTCGGGATGTGTGTATGTATGTTTGTGCTTGCACATACATATACATATACAGAGAGGTCCAAATGGACCACTGATTTTGAAGCTTTCATAAACATTACATCTAACATTTAGTTGAAACATTTTGGTATACTTGTGAAAAATAATTTCGTACATATTTGTGCATATATACATACCTACACATAGAAATGTATATAGGTTTATCAGGGAAATAGGAATGTGTCAAATATATTTTTTTTAAAAAATAATATAAAATGTTAATGGTTTTGTTTAACAAACACAAAAATATAGAATTATAGCTGTCAGACTGCTTTTCCTTCAAAACCCTGAAGATACTCTACTTTTTTTATTATACTTTAAAAACATGAAGTTAGAAGCAGAATTAAACTTTACTCCTTTATCTTGATTTCTATTGTGGATATTTAAAATCGGGGAGAAAATGATTGTTTAATAAAGGAGACAGCTTACTGTGGATTCATGAACTGTGTCAGCTTTGCCTTGAGAAAGAAGTGCAAGTTCTTTTGATGTTTTTAAACAAGACTGTTTTAAGTAACATCTTATTTTAGCTGCTTCTGTGGGACATAGTTGTGGTCCAGGATGTGGTGGTTTCAAAAAGGAAGGAAGGAAGGGCTTGAAATAGGCCTCTCCTCCTTTGCAGCATATGCCTCTCGGGTGGAATTGGAAAGGGCAAGAGGTCTCA
This sequence comes from Acanthornis magna, assembly GCA_036785705.1. Taxonomy (NCBI): domain Eukaryota; kingdom Metazoa; phylum Chordata; class Aves; order Passeriformes; family Acanthizidae; genus Acanthornis; species Acanthornis magna. The sequence continues at coordinate 13,911,726 of JAWUZG010000012.1, forward strand.
TGTTGCAGGGTCATTTGTGTATTTCCTTCAGCCTTTGGCATGTCATGGGGCGTTTGCTGTGGGATCTCAAACTACATCTTTTCTCTCATAACCTTTGCTGTCAGATTTAGTTCCTTTATTTGCTCCTTGTAGAGTTATTTTACATGACATTAAGGTTAAGTAGAAGCTTTTATTACTGGTATTTTTGATGTGTATGAATAACCTCCATTCAGAAACAAATTTGTCAACCTTTTTTAAAGTGTCTGTTGCAATTTATGTGTGAAGAGAGGTTTTCATGGGAGAGAAATCTAGATTTACTGCACCATCTCCAAAAGCAATTCAAGGACTGCAATGTATACCTCTGTGTGCATATGCGTGTGCACATGTATTTAACACACATAGCTGACAGCTGAAGTAAGAGGCTTTGAACAAGAATGATGCTGATTACTAATGATTTGCACAGGAGCGTGGAGATTTGTACTGCTAACCTACATGCTTCCAGTTAATTTTTATTTGGAGATCCTTTGTGTCATTCTCCTCTGCATCCTTTTCTGCACAGTGCTCTTCTGCTCCCCAAGGCAGCACTCTCCTCTGCCTCACACGTTCTTCGTCAGATAGATAGGAACTTTTACTTAAATAGAAAACACAAACAAACAACCCTTGCATTAGTTCTTTAAAAAATACACAGTGAAAAAGTGAGTTTTCTTGTGTTATGTGTTCTGTATTAAAGTCAGTGTTTGTCCTGTCTGTACTTGTGATCCGTTGAGGGACCTAACTCATTGTGCCACTCCACTGAATGCAGCGCTCCTCTTCATGTGAATCAAATCACTGCTGGGCAGAAAAGTTTGCCAAGGTCGAAGTAAAACAGTGTTAAGTCAAGACTTGGATAGAAGGACATATTGCTGACAGGGAGTATTTAACTGGGAATCTATGTAGTTACAGCTCTTTTTGAGAAGAGAGAAGTCTGCCTGTTGAGAAGTCTGTCAACACTAAATACTCAATGTTCAAAGTGTTGTTCAAAGAGCTTTTTAGTGGGTTTTCTATTGATAAGCATAGGGTTTTCCTTGTGTTTTATTTTGCTCAATAACCTGATCACCAAATAATATTTTAATATTGCTGGAATACATGGTTCTGTATTAACTATATAGAATTTGTAACACTGTATGTATAATTAGTGTTGCTACTAAATTATTAAAATGTGTTCAGAGTCTTTTACTTTCTGTATCAGAAGAGGGCTATGGCTGATTTTAACAGAAAGGTAGGCAGCTGTGCACCTAGGAAAGGAAAATGTTAATTGTAGGAAGATTGAATTCAGGATAGAAAATAGAAATGTTTACAAATTGGCCTATTTTTCTGTGGTGGCTGTTAGGCAAATAGGAAGAGTTATTTTGGCTGCTCTGCAGGATGTGCTAATTTTTAACATTAAAAATAAAAAATGGAATTTCACATATACATGTAAACAAATAATACATATTTAATAGGCAGGTAGCTGGTAATTGTCTAGGAGGAGTGAATTTCTAGCTTAGTGTTGCAATTTAAGGTTACTTGAATTTTTTGTGTGGTCCATTGTATTATGTAGTCAGAACTCGCTGCTTAACATTTTATCTACCAAAATAATTTTTTTAATGATACAGGGAAACGCTAAACATTTGAAATTGGCTTTATGCTTAATGCAATACTAACAAAAAAATTGGTTGTTTTAACAGAACTTTCCAGATGCAAGTTTTATAAATTTTATTTAGATTGGAACTTTGCCTAGCATGACAGCCATTTCATCTTGCATGCATAGGTGTGTGTGAACCTATGCATGCAAGGTTGAGTGAGATGAGAAGTTAAGAAGGTCTGAAGAATGCCTTTGGACTTGAGTAGTGCCAGATAACGGAGTAAACACAATGCAGTAAGGCCAAGGAACAGAGAAGATAGAAATCACTTTGGCTGGTCTAGGAGTTCTAGTGATCTTCCTGATGGTAGCGACAAATGTCCACAAAAATGTAGGCTTTGATTTTCTTTCAGAGAGGTGAAGAAGTGAAGGAATAAAATGAAGATTAACTGTATAGACTGATTATTTGAGTGGGAAGTGTTAAAGACAGTAATTACTACAGTGGAGATAATTAATCAAAAGCGGGGGTTGATCTCCCACTATTTGGGTCAAGGTGCTTCAGTAAAGCTGTTGCAATGATGATTTGAAATGTCAATATTGAGTGAAGGAATAAACAGGGCTTGCAATAAAAGGCTGTCAGTGCTCAGTAAGGGCTCAGTGAAGTATGGGATGCTTGGTCAGTGCAGGTGTTGCTGCTTCGTGCCCCCAGCCCATAGGTACTGCCAAAGTGCTTGGTCATTCTCAGTAAGAGCTGATGAGGTTTGCAATACTCTTTTGTCTCTAGGATAGAATAATTCATATTGCCAACTTCTAAACTGTGCTTCAGGGCTAATCTCAAATTTATTCTGCCTGTTGCTGGAGAGAGGAAGATTGTGCTATAGGCAGAAAGGATTAGTGTTCATTAGTTGTGAATTAATTAGCAGAGCACACCATGCACACTGTCCAGGAGGTGTTGAATTAGATTATTGGTTTTACATCACCACACCTTTAGCATCACAAAAAGAGATTATTTCCTGGACAATTTAGAAGTGGTAAAAAGTTTTAATTGCAGATGCTCTGCATCTATTTACTTCACTGAAATTTGATGGGTTGGAGGAAGAAATCAGGATTAAGAGGAGCTTTTATATGGTGCAAGAAATGCTTTTAAAAGTTGGCTGAATTCAAGTGGTTATATGCCCCAAATTTAAGGAAGTGGGTTTAATTTTTAAATGAAAAAAGGTGGCTTAGGAAGAGGGGAGGTTAACAAGCTTAGTAAAATATAGCTGATTTGTGATGAGCCACACACTTCTTCAGAAGTGAATGGTAGTACTTACAGCAAACCAGGGAGAAATCTAAACATGTCATTTTAACCAGGTTTAAAAACTCTAAAACTGAACTGTCAGATTGAATCTCTCTCCAATGTGAAACGCAGGTCTTTGAAAGTCTTTGGTTAAAGTGCAGAATCAGAAGCAGCTTTACAATGCTACTGCTAGGAAGTTTCCAAGATAGTCCTTCAACACTGCCAACAGAGTATTTCCTGCAAGTAAAATCTGTCATGCTCAGCTTAAAGACATGACTCCTGTTTCTATCTAGTATCATATTTTGAAATGTTAGTCTTCCTATTTAAATTTTATATTTTGTTTCCACTTAGGACTTTTACAGACTGCTAAACAAAACTCCAAACACCTTTTCTAATAATTTAAAGTTACACTGTTAAATGCAAAGTCACCTTTTAAACAGCATCACTTCTAAATGCAAATAGCATGTCTGCATGTTGGTGATGGATTATTATTGAATAAACATAATGTCTTCTTTATGTGTTTTTGATGCTCTAGTAGTACAAGTCTAATGATTATTTTAGTTTAGTATTTCCTGTAATATCTGATAGACTTTTAAACACGGCCATGACTTCTAGAAAGTGGTATCAAGGAGAAAAGCAGAGACAAACTGAATTAATTCACCTCAGTGGACTATAAAAATATAAATGTAAAAATCTATTTTTACAAACGCATGATTTCTCATCTGGAGCTTTTAACTTCCAGACAGGTGCTTTGTTAAATTCTCATGTATTTTTACATGAGAATATCAGCCAATGCAGTGAGAAGTGAAGGCACTCATCACCTTGCAAAAGCCAATATGTCACCACATGCTCTAGTAACACAATTTGCTGTCTTTTTCTTTGGGTTTGCAGGCAGGAGCTTCCCAGGTCATCTTCACTAATCCTCTGGAGATTGTAAAGATTCGGTTGCAGGTAGCAGGAGAAATTACTACAGGACCCAGAGTCAGTGCCCTCTCTGTTATAAAAGATTTAGGCTTTCTTGGTCTTTATAAGGTATGTACTTCTGCTTTGAGTGGCTTCATCATTTTATGCTAAACTTTTATATTGTTGAAACAAAAACTGTTAAAAACAGAGACATCTTTTGAATTTAAAACCAATCTCTTCCTGCAGGGCAGCCCCACAGTGGAAAACTGAAGAAAACTCACTTCTATATTAATGGCAGTGGGATACAAAAAAATACTCCCCCATTCTATCCTTTGGGCTTTTATGCCAAGCTACAGGGAGTCCTGTATTGCAGACCTGCTGGCTTCTGGCGCTGCTCATTTCATTTGGTGGGGTTTTGTGGAAAGTTTCTTTAGCTTTCCCTGTGCATTCTTCTTATATTTATTTTGAATCTCTGTATCTCTATTGTTATCTTTGCAGCAGGATATTCTCTTTGTCTTAATAATTTGATGGCAGTGAAACAGTAGTGGAGTTTAGTAGGATTCAGATTTTTAAGAAGTTAAGTGGTGGGATTTGTCAATAAATTCCACTGAAAAAAGCCTGTTCTGTATGGTACTTCAGCAGAATGCCAGTCAACAGATTCCTTCCCTGCAGGTACACTTACTGCCATCATTACAGATCAGGTGTAATGGAGCAGAAGCTATTAGTTTTCTTAAACAAGGAAGAGTGTTTCTTCCTTTATCTCCTGCCAGTGCAAGGGGTAATACGTAAATTCAGCAGTTATATTAGCTGTGCACTTACAAAACATGGCTTTATGTGATTTGTCCATAGACCTACAATAATACCATAAAAATGTGCACATTTACTTTTAGAGCTGAAGCTTTTGTTATGAATTTGGTAGATGAGATTTGTGACCATTGTATTTCCTTATTAAACTGCACCCAATTTGCAGCGTTTTTTCTCTTTTTGCTAACCTTCCAGTGCAGCTTCTTTGGTCAACCAGATGATGATCAGTGTGAGGTCTTACAGTGCTCACTGGTATTTTAGTAGTGCCTTTGTGTTTGGTGGCAAAAATGGCCTGCAGGGACTTGTCTTGCTGCTTCCCCACTTGTCAGAAAGATATAAGGACTGATCTTTGTCACTTCCTTCATTGCCTTTGGACACATAGTGTGTAAAAAGTATTTATCCTAAGTACTGATGTCAGGATTGATGTCATGTATAGCATACCAAAATTAGATGTGAACCTTGAATCTTCCTCATTCCAGACACTTACTTTAGATGTGCTTAATTCTTATTTTCAAGTTCCCTGTATCATCTATTTCCTGAGACATTTTATTTTCTGTTATTTATGTAGTAGATCAAAAGAGTTTGTACTTTCTGGGCTCAGACTGGTTGCTGGATATCAATTTCAGCCTTATTTACAGAATTTATTTGCATTCTGTTTCTTTCTCTGTGTCAGGGTGCCAAAGCATGTTTCCTCAGAGACATTCCCTTTTCTGCAATCTACTTTCCGGTTTATGCTCATAGTAAAATGATGTTTGCTGATGAAACTGGCCACGTGGGAGGGCTTAATCTCCTTGCAGCTGGAGCCATTGCAGGTAATTTTACAGAATGTTTCCTAAAAGTAATTTTTTTTCTTCTTCTAGTGAGTAATATTTAATATTCATTCAGTAGCCCCATATAAAGGAAGGGTGCTGTACCATTGTATCTCATTTAATCTAAATTTGATCACTGTTATCCCTAGTGGGAGGCGATGTAATTTTGATGAGAGCTAATTACATTTGCATAATGTGGATAAACAGCGTAATGCAGCTCAGCAACTTGTAGTCAAATTTGATCTGTCTGTCTCAATGGGGTTTTACTTGTTACTAAGGTCTCAGAGTTGAAGGCTAATTTGAATCTTTGATGAACATAAAATGAGAGATCGTAAGAGCTAAGAAGAAAATTACTTACCCAGGTTTGGATTCTGGAATAACTGAAAAGAAACTTTGTTCAAATGTAATTGCTGAAAATAGGGCGTTAGTTTGTAAAGAAGCTAAAGTACCACACTCTGAAATTTAAAATATTTTAAGACTTTTCAAACAAGTATAGTATAAAGACAATATGCAGCTGTGATAAAAAGTTGTTCGTACTAAATGACAAGGGGTATAGAAATACTAGAGGTAGGAACTATAGTGGTGGATATTTAAACATACAGATAGGGATCCCCAGATTCTGCACTGCCAAGGATGAGCTCAGCAGATGAAAACCAAGTATCTGCACCAACCTCTCAACTGTGAATGATTCAGTGTCAGAATCTGCAGTTCAGAAACACCTCTGGGCTGAGCAAGACCCTTTGGTACTTTTTACAGTCGTAAGGAATCACTATATATATATATATATACATCAGTCATATGTGTGAATAGCAGTTTCCCATATTGGACTTGATGCAGAGCTTGGCTGCACCTGCTCTGTGCCAGTTGGTGTCTTCCTCGTGCTGGAGGGAAGGGAGGCCACCTAGGAAACATCTAACAGATTTGTAGCCCTGTTTATTCTTTAGTATTGCAGAGCTGCCAGAAGTGGAAAATTTAGTTTCTTATACAATACTAATATATAATTTAAAATATATTATTAACTTGTATCTCCTCTAAGAGTTTTTCAGATGGCAAATGTCACAGCTTCTTTTTGTTTCATTAGTGTTTCTGTGTTGCTCATACTAAGTGATGAACCCTATTAAAATGTGTGTAAATCTCATAGGCCTAGTTTTATACCATGTTCAAGAATCTGCCTCTCTGAATTGCAAATTTCAAATTCTCAATTTCTTACTCAATTCCTGGTACACATGCCCAGCAGGGAAGAATACAGTTTGAAGGGATCTGCCTGTAAGGAAAATCTGTGTATCACTGCTATTTCTGTATGCTTGCAGGCTTAACTACAGTGCTTCTGTTTTCCTTTAAAACCTCCTGAATTGGTCGGTGACACTTTAGAGTTTATCATCAGCTATGCAAGTCAGTGACCTGTTAAAATTTTTAATTTAATATTAACCAATTGTTAAAGTTCAACAGAAGTCGAAATAATTTCAGAATTTTAAATCAGAAGATGGTTCCTCTTTTTAAGGGGATGAAGTTTTTAGACTATTCAGAAGTATTCAGAAATATTTCAGATAACACAGTTATATACTGTGGAGTACATTTCTGAGAACTTTCTCCTTTCCTTTGACTAGAAAGCTGAGAGTGGTGCCTTGGAAGTGGAGATTTGTTCTTCCATCACTGTTGGCTAATATCGCGCTGCTGGTACTAAGCAGACTTGTAAAACACCTTCATTGTCCTCAGTCTTTTTATGGCTTGCCTACTGAAGTAAGCAGCATATATTCTCCTGGAGGACAGTCCAAACAGCAGTATAGACATATTTCAGTGGAATAGGGGTTTTAAGGAGTAGTTTTTCTCATTAACACCTTTAACAAATGGATGCAGAGGATTCAATTCCCAAATCAATCATCTGTGTAATTTGCAAAATACATTGTAGAGTATGAACAAATACAGTCAATTTGCACAACTAGTTTTTATATATTACATAAATGGCAAATTTTATCTTGTTTCAAACTACTGCTACTGCCAGACCACTAGAAGATGTTGAGAATGGTTTTTGATAGTTTATTCCCTTTACTATCAGTTACAGTCTTTAAATTTAGAAGAAAGTCAAAATGGTTGTATCAGGCACAAACAGTTTACATGAGCATCAGGAGTAAGAACCTGCACTTTTTGTACTGTCTAGCCCTTGTAAAAAATATGAAAGTTTGCACTTGTATTTTTCAGTTGTAAGTGTTTCATCTTTTACAAGATCCTTTGTGCAAATTAAATGTGGTTTCTCCTAAAAGGTGTGCCTGCTGCTTCTTTGGTAACCCCTGCTGATGTCATCAAGACAAGACTGCAAGTGGCAGCTCGCGCTGGTCAGACAACGTACAGTGGAGTTATTGACTGCTTTAGAAAGATTCTGAAGGAGGAAGGCCCTTCAGCTTTGTGGAAGGGAGCTGGAGGTGAGAAAAACATTATTAAGGCTGACCCCAAATCTGCAAATTAGCACTTGGCTTTGTTAAGGACTCGAATCAGAGCAGTATTTACAAGGTCTGATTGTGAGAAACATAACACCTTGTTAAAAATGTTAAGCTTCTCTCTTGAGAAATTGTTTTATTTGTTTAACACTATGATTTGTAATATTTAACAGCTCGTGTGTTCAGATCTTCACCTCAGTTTGGTGTTACTTTGGTCACTTACGAACTTCTGCAGAGATGGTTTTATGTTGATTTTGGAGGCCAGTAAGTCAACTATTTGCTATTTAGCTTGCACAAAACAACTGCCAAGTTTAAAGAAAAAAAAGTCAAACCTTTTCATGCATGGGACCCATTAAAACTTGTTGACTTTGAGCACCTGTACTTAAAATTGCAGAATGTAAAAAATCCCCCCATCCTTATATAATTGAGGGAAACTTGCATGCCAATTCTAAACAGATGAGGAGAAAAAGAGCTATTTCATATTTATTTCAATACACTAATTTGTATTTTCATTGTAGCAGGATAGTTTTGTCCATTTTCCTCATGACATTGGAAATTAAAAGAATTTACAAAAGTTTCAGTAAAAACGTAACTTCAGTTTTGGGTTTGATTTAAAATTAAGTAGTGGTCTGACCTCATTCACTTCACCATAGGAGTCAATTAATTAAGGTCAGCTTTAACCATCTTCCATATTCAGAAAAAAGACTGAAGTATTTAAGCCTGAATAAGTCTGTTTAAAGTCTTTTTGTATGAAATCTAGACTAATAAAAAGACCTTTTTTCTTTTTCTTTGTTTGAACAGCAAACCTGCTGGATCAGAATCTACCCCGAAAACTCGAATTTCAGATCTTCCTCCTGTTAACCCTGCACATATAGGAGGATACAGACTTGCTACAGCTACATTTGCTGGTATAGAAAATAAATTTGGCTTATATCTTCCAAAGTTTCGAGCTTCTGCCACCACCTCAGCTCGTGCACAAAGTAGCAGCTGAATCCTGAAAAGGTGTTTCAACGGAACAAAGTGATGCAGTGGAAAGAGTTCAGAAAACTACTGCTGTATTTTTTCCAGTCAGCTGCATGTGTTCTAGCTGAACTGAGCTTGCAAATCTAATTGCTCTTTTCAAATATTCATATGTACCTGCATTTATTTATTTACACACAAGGAACTGACTGAAGCTGTGGTTCTCTGCCTTGTTTTAACCAGTGGCATGAAGCTGTAGCCTAGACTTTGCCTTGCACAGCTTGCATTTAATGTTACTGTACATATTGTACATCTTTGTACAGAGACATCAGGACATCTATACACGTACATTTATATAATGGGTATTGCAGTTCAAAATAGTTTGAAATGTACAGATGTTTTGAAGGTGTTTTGTTAACAGTCGTGACAATAAAATGTTTAAAAATACATCTGTCAGTTCACTTCTTTAAATTTGTAGGAAGTTGTCCAGTATGATTTTTTTTTCCCTCCACAGAGTAAATGTAAAGATCAGATGCACCCATTTAACGAATGGACAGGACAGGACACAGCCTCTGCAGGAATACCTTTCACTACTAGTTACAGCGAACGAATTAAAATGCAATGTGCTGGCTCGTAAGTGTTAGAGAACACAGTAATTAGATGGGCACATGCAATATTTTATTTTGCAGCAGTACTTTGTGACAATGAATTCTCTCAAAATACATGGCAATATTAAATGTGTAATAGATATTACTCCTATGGTAGCATATTTAAAACACAATGAGAGATTTGCTAGTTATTAACAGACTCAAGAATTTTGACAGGGTTTATTACTCAGAATGCCTTTTTTTGAGATAGAAAACTTGTTATGAGAAACTGAAAGCATTCTCTTTATTTCTAGATTGTTTTACCATGAGATTAGGTTATTGGGGGGGAGGAAACCCACTTACTTTTGTATTGTTTTTATATACAAAACTGATTCTTTACATTTACGGGTGAGTGGAAGTAAAAGGAGAAAGCAAAAGCTTGAACTATTCCTGGCTTAGTGTCTGCCATAAAGTTTCCCTGCTATAATATTTAAATACAGAAATGTCAGAGGAAAGAGGGGAGTCTAGATTTCTTCTGTCCTGGAGGAAAATGAGTTACACTGTCCATGCAGCCAGAGATGAGAGGGGTGGGTTTCCAGCCTTACTGGAAACCTTTCTAGCTTATTGAAGTACAGCAACCTCCATTATTACTATTCCCTGTTTCTTATAAGGTTAAACATCCTGGAGTAGAGCATATCCAAGCAGTATAAACTGATTCTGTTTTTCACTTAGGTGATAGCAGGCCCATGAGGGATTAAGTCAGTTTATGAAGAAATTGCTTCTTAAGAACTCAACACTCCACAGACCAGCCCTGCTTCAGCTCTAGGCTCTAAAGACAAAAATTATTTTGGTGCTGAATAACATTTAGTGAGCCAGAGGTTACAATACACTGACCTTGGGAGTTTGATCGCTATTCTGCAATATGAATATAAATAACCCCATTAGAAGGCTTCCTTTTTTATTTGTTATATTCTGGTTAAGGAATTGTTCTGTAGTGTTTTCTGGATAGAGGCAGGCTTCATGGGAACTCTCTCTTGTATCGATGTATTTTGTCCTGTGCTTTTCTTAAATAGAGACAAAAATGGTGGGTACCCACTGGCATTTAATCTTAGTCACAGCTTGTTGACTGACTTGGATCAAGGCCTTAGGAGTCTTTACAATGCACAACAGCGTTTGTATTTCTTACAGCTCCAAAACTGGACAGTTTGTCTCCCAGAATGATCGTTTACAGCATCTAGCATCACTTTTGGTGTCAACATTGCAGGTATGGGTTTTACAACATTTTAAATCTGTACTCAACTATTCTGTGAGGGAGGAACACAAGCAGGAATAAAGAGAGAGCAGCACTAAATTTAATAATTGAAAATTATTAGAAGGTTGAAACTACACAAAACTAATGCCATTTGAACTGCATGTATGCAACAGTCACTGAAATAAAGCTTTATCTACTGGATTTCTGAAAATAAAAGTATGAGGGAAATGTATTACTCCATGAGAAGTAATCTCAGTAAAAAAAGCCGCAAGAGCAACCAACCAAAAACCAAGCACCCCCTCCCGCAAAAACCATCAAACCAACAGACCTTCTGCTTGTTAAGAATTCTTGTGCCTAAAAGTACAAACCATCTCATGATGTGCCTGTTCTTACACAGTTCACATGCTTCTCAGCTGAACAGAGCTGCTCTTGTAGGGTTGAGGAGAACACGCAGGATAAATGTCTGCAACCCAAGCAGCAGGGCTGCATTGAAAAGGGAGTGACACACACTCTTGAAATGCCAACACCAATGGAAGCCCAAACACACTTCACTTCCAGATCCAAGAAAAAAGAAAACTTTCCAAAGGCAGAACTGCTGTTACTGTTGTGTCTCTATAAACTGCTCATAACACAACTGAGATAAGGAGAAACAGAAAAAAACCCAAAACAAAATTAAAACACAAACAATGAAGAAACAATGACAATACTTCTGGACATAAAACTGATTAAGGAATATAAACCTATTTCCTATTTTTAAGCAGGTAGAACCAGCTCTTCTGGCAAAATACTAAGCTTGTTACAGATTAAGAACAAATGTAGAGTCCTAAGTTAAAGGCTTCAAAACTGATTTAGTGCCTAATTAGTACCACTCACAGTATTTATTAAAAAAAACAACCCAAAACCAAGCAACACCCCCACCCCAGCAACCAGTCTTGATAGAAAACTTTATCATGTGCTAAGAAAGAAAAAAATAACCTTTAAGAGAAATTACAACTGTTCTGTTTCAAGCCATTAAGAAGTTTTGTTTCAATAAAAATGTTAAAAAACAGTAATAATAATAAAAATATTTCTTTAACTTAGTACAGGAAATTAGTAGCATGTCTGTAGTTAACAGAATACAAATTATCATACTATAGAAATTAAGTCAAAATCTAGTTCCTTATCCTTTGGAAAAGAAAAAGTCTGATAACAGGAAGTTTTTTGCTATTGGCCAATTACCATGGTAGTAAATGGTGATTGGGGGTAGAAAACAACCCAGTGATGTGTGTAGTCAAACAAAAGGATCAGCTCCCAGAAACTTTAAACTACTGCAGGGACACAGATTAGAGGTCAGGGCAGCTGACAAGTGCTTGTATAATATTTATTTATGAATCAGTCTCACCTTTTTATGCACCAATTCAAACAAAAGGAAACTGGCATTAAATATGTGTATCATTAATTCAGGTCTGATTATCAAGTAAGTTTGTAACTACAGACAAATTTTTATTCACATGTATTACCCACTACCAGAGTCCGAGTCTTATCTATATATAAACAATGAAACTTGGAACATATGCATGCATATTCATGGGTAATTTGAAGAGTTTAAATTAAAGAATGCTTCAGAGATTTACTACCTAGTGAAGGTTAGTCTGTAATAGAGAAAGTTTTAGGAGTAGAGCTTTCACTTTCCAGAAAGATACTGTTTCAGATTGGACTTTACAGAAGCCAAGTAGCAAATTTATACCAGGTTAGTGTTTCAGCAAGAGAAGATCCTTGCAGAGTCAAAGTTAACTGTATTAAAAGTTACACAAATCCAAGAATGTGCTTGCAATTTATATATAAAACATAACAATGCAAGATCTGATTTTCAGTGTTCTTAATACATTTCGAAGTCCATTGTTGAATCTGTATATTCCTCCCTTAAGCTATGATTAGAACTGACACATGAACTGACACTTTAGGATTTGCATCCAATCATTCCCAAGTCTCCCCCTGCAGCCTGTTTGGAAGGCTCTAGGCCGGGATGCGGGTTGCAGCTTCCTCTTCTGCATCAGCTCTGTTGGCGTTTATTTCTGCCAGCGTTCGGCCAAACCGAGTCCACTCGTCACCGCGAGGAACGGCGATTTGCTGTTGACACAGAGAGTGTTACTTGAACCTACTGATAAATAAATCTGAGCTCACTTGGAACAGCAGAGCACTTAATGTTCAGAAGAGGTTCCAGTAGAAAAGCTTACCTTTATTTTAGTGTAAGCATCAAAAGGTCTAACTAATAAAAGAAGCAGGATTTGAGACACCTGCATTGAAGTACAGAATATTATTATAAGCTTGTGCTATGGATCTCCATCTGAGAGTGCCTCAGAAGGGGAATACTAATGCTATATCCTCATCTCATCAATTAGTTGTGTACTACTGCAGTACACATACTTGTAACAGCAACAGCTTCTCTGTAGGAACAAAATCGAGACTGCTTCACTGCAAAATTGTTTGTTCAGTACTTCTTAAGCTAGGCTCAGAATTCACATGTGCCACAGTTACAAAGAAGATAAAATTTCTGTGAACAAAACCATTGATTCTTATTTCACCAGCCTTACAATAAAGCTTTTCCTTTCTGACTGGATGACAACATGCTAAAAAGTTATGCTAGAACACCCTAAATAAAACACTAGCAGGGGACATTAATTTGAAAATAAAAATTAAACCTAATTATTCTTCCTCTAATGACAGCAGAAAAAAGTGAAAGGCAAGCTGCTAAATAAAGAAATGCAAGTATTTTTCAAGATACTTTGCACAATACATGGTATACATACCTCTCCCACATCATATATAACTATTTGTCCCTCTGAATCACCTACAGCAATCTCTCTCCCAGAATGGGTCCATCTCACACGGTTCAGAGCAGGGTTGCCCTCCACAGTGATGCTTGCAGTGGGCACCTGTAGCAATTTGAAACACATTGCTAAAAATGCATCAAGTTTCCATAAGCTAGAGATTACAGAACACACCTAGACCATCTGTGCTGCATCAAAAGAAACATCCAACACTTCAGCTGGTCCATGGTATGCAGATCAAAGACTCTGTTCACAATACAAAGACCCTCAGTGGCCTTAAGCTATCACCAGTGACACCTCTCCCTCGGCCAAAGTACAAACATCTGCTATCAAAGGGCACATCTGCACTCTTCTTGAGAGACAGGAGGCACAGACATGCTTTCAGGCAGTGCCAAGGCACCCTGGGATCTCAAGACAGATTATGACAGAGGGCAGGGATAAAATCAGCTGTTTTGGCAGGACAAGCCCTGGCCAAGGCTAGAACAGGCAATTCCAATTTAAAGCCACAGGCTGGCATATAATCCTACAACTTTCTATATGTAGTATTTAAGATGGTGAAATTTAAGTACTAAGTATGTGTTGGGTTTCTCCTCTGATCTACCTCCAGCAAGTCTTGGAAAAGATTTATACTATAATGAAGTTTATAACTCACATGAGAAAACCAAACATTCAATTGTCTAAGTTTAGAAACAAATGGCACTTTCACTGCAGTATTACTGTGGCAATAGGAACAACAGTGGTTTGTGGTAAAAGGTTTGTTCACACTGTTAGGCTGTAGGCTGACAAGTCCTCAAAGTGGGAGGTTTATAATCACTTTCACAACATGGATCAGTGTTACACCAACAGACGTTTTGCTCTCTTGTTATAGGTAAAACAATTTAATTATTGCTGTTACTCATTATGAGGAGTCATTTGTAACCCCCCTGTAATCAAAGAATGCTATCTATTACACAGAAACTACTGAATTACAGAATATTTAAGAACAGTAACAAAAAAACAAGTTATAGGAAAAAAAACCCCAAACTATGGTAAACTCCTGACTTCCTTTTTTTAAGAGTACAAAAAATTTTCCAGTGTCATTTGACTGTTAACCTGACTTCCTCACCTCAGTATCATTGTTGAGATTCCACAGGTCAAGCCTGCCCATCCCATCCACACAGGCAAACAAGGCAGGGTGAGTTGGAGACCACATCACGTCATAAACATAATCTGAGTTGTCTTCAAAGGAGTAGAGAGGTTTGTTATTCTGAAAAAAGCAAAGATAACCATGCAATACCCAAACCCTACATTTCAAAATTATAAAACTAACAGGTAAAGCAAAAGACAGAACTTCAACAGCGTTACCAGCAGTAAGTAAAAAGCTATTTGCATTTTGACTTGCTTTAAAAATTGCCACTGCCAAAATCAGCCAAAACCAATGCTGTTTACTATTAAATGTATGCTTCCCAAAGCATGCAGCCATTTTGCTGGCTGCTACTATAAAACAAACAATAGCAAGCCAATATTGTAAATTGCAAATTTAATGCTTTAAGAAGCTTGTAAATCCAGCCAATGATAATTCAGTGAAAGCACTTCAGACTATTACTGGGAGATTTTAGCTCTGTTTTGTCTGCTTTGCATTCCTCAGGACATCAAACTAACAGAGAAAGAAGTAATTCAGGCAATGGAAATGACAGACATTTCAACTGTGAGCCTCATCAAGTTCAACTGACATTAGTTTTGGTGCTGTCCCTTAGTCCTCCACAAAATTGTAGCAAAACATTTGCCTTATGAATATATGAAGTAACTGACTTTTTAACAGGATTTACATTTGATTACATTGTAATCATTGTTGATAACAAAGGGCAAAAGGGTGAAAAGAATGGACCAGAAGTATACAAATGATGTACAAGCTGAAAGCAAAGCTTTATGTTGTTAATCTTAGTTTTGCTCATCAGCTGTCTCCTCTTTGCAGGACTGCAGCTAAGAACCTCAGAACTTCCCACGATTTGGTTTCAGGTTAGTGAACTTCCTTAAGTAGCTTACATTATAGCACCACCTTGTGTCAAGGGCTATGAAGAAAACCACTGAACTATCTAAGTTACCTTTGTTGTCCAAAGCTTTACTGTCCAGTCAAAAGAAGAGGTGACAAAAAGATGTGAGAAGTCTACAGGTCCAACTGCTGCATGGCAGTTGATACCTGTGATTGGTCCCTGGTGTCCTTCAAACATCTCACTGATTCCAGCTTTGCTGTTTCAGAATATACAACCAAGGTTAATTGATTTGGAAACCAAACATTTGTAGACAGAAATAGCACTGAAATGCAATTTAAATATAGCCACAAGAAGAATTTGCTGCCTTATATGGATGTTACCTCACTGCAAAAGGCTTCACCACAGCAGGATCACAGAAGGCCAGGCTTGAAAACATATCTTAAGTTCAACATGTATTTTCTACTAACCTTAAATACCAAAATATATCCTAGGGACAAGCGACTCATTCAGCAGGTACCAGTCCACACATTTAACTACACTGTCCTCCAAGCAATAGCTACAATTTCAATTCATACAAAGAACAAAATCCAGTCTCAGGAATAACCATAAAGCTCCCGTTAAATGAAGAGAAGTTGCATATACTTCATGGACAGAAGATTCAGACATACACCAGTAACAATATATCCCTAATAGCCTCCTATCAGGGGTGATGAAAAAGGAGGGAAACAGATGTGAAGGATGTTACACAAAAGTGATACAATTTTGAGTATTTTGGAACCAAAAAAGCAGTGCAGCAAGGTGATGTGTATTTGAGATGAAACCTGGACACTCAATTGTATTTAAGAAAGCAATTGATAAGATACAGTCAGACAATTTCAAAATAGATTGAACAGCAGGAGAACAGCTAGCCAATTTAAGATTTGTTCGTGATGTTACTGTACAATTATCTACAAAACAGATACAAAGTTTGGAATGTTCTGCTACAATTCAAATGAATAAAACCACAGCGACCTATGCTGTCCTCATCTACACAAACAACTTGTAATTCAGTATTCCAACGACTTCTGTTTTTAATGAAGCTCTTACTCAGGAAGAAGGAATTCAGAGCTACTCTGAACTCCTTCAATGCAAAGGAGAAAATATTAACTTTAAAAAATTTTGAGTGTAAAGCATGCAGGGACTCATCCTTTCACTATTTTTATTTCCTTTGAAAAACTGAAGTTTGTATTCACCCACCTGCCATGACGGCACGCAGTGTACACTGAGCCTTCTTCACTGCCAACAACGAAGTTGTTGACATCTCCAATGGGGAAAGACATACAGGTAACAGCCACAGCCTTGGACTGTTTGTGAACGAGCTCCATGCTATCCTGTAGTGAAAATATCAGCAACTTCCTTTATAAAAAGAAACATTAACACCTACAAAATCCTTTAGATTTCACAATAGGAGTGTTTTTATTTTACTTGTATAGATAGGACAGGAATAAGGAAGTTTTCTTACTACATTTGTGTTCACCACTAACACAAGTACACCAAAACTATACAAAAGAATCTACAGAAGGTATTTGATTCCACAGGTGGGAAAATATTTTATCAAATATCAGGGAAGTTTTGGGAAAATGTTGATTATTGTTTCTTAGATTAACTGAATTTTTTATAAAATATTAATCTGGAATAGATACTATATATATCCAAAGTTATCTTACCTGTGGTTGGGAAAGCATATCCAGGCTCCAAGAGCATATTTTTCCATCAGTTGAGATACTAATCAAATTATGAGCATTCTGGGTGCCAACAACATTTACACAGTACACTGGGTGCTAAGAAACAAAATATTATCAGAAAGGAATTTACAGGTAATAACCAGCTCTGATATAATTCATGTACAATAAAATATACAACTTCACCATTGAACAAAGCACAAAAGATTGATTGCAATCAAAAGTACAAATAATACTCCCCTCTAAAACTGATACTTGTTTTTTCTGACACCCTAGCTTTTATGAATAGCCTGGATCCTAAGTGTCAAAATATGGACATAAACATTTAAGCATTGCCAATCAAGTGCACTGCAGAATTTCCTAGACATTAAACACATCTCAACAGGGCACAGTCCTTGAAGATATTTCACCTCCTACCGTGTGAGCAGCAGCTGAAAGTGGAGTTCTCTGCACTGGGGTTCTCTTATTGCTGCGATTATCCCACAGCACTATCTGGCCTGAGTATGTGCCACCAACCACCAAATTGGGATGAAACTTTGCAAATGTAGCTGACATCACTGCTGACTGAAAGGAAGAAAAACAACAAAATACACAAACGGTCACTCAACAACACTATGGCTAAAACTAAAGAAAATGAGGCCAAATATCAGAACAACTTCTTTACCTAGATTTATTCAGTACATTACTTCACTGCCCAGTTACTTAAGGATTCACACACTGTTTGTAACCCCTCAACAAACAGTCCTTTTATTTCAATTTATAATTCTAAAATGAAGTTTTCCTCCACTTTTCTTTCACATACATGCATCTGTATTCCTCCTAGCATAGTTTATTAGCAAAGGAAAGCCCAATAGCACAAAATTTTAATAATGTTTTGCCACATCCTGTAGTCATTACTTCTTAGAGAATGTAGAAATAACATTTTGGTACAACAGAGTTACTTTTGCAATCTGGGCTTTGACAGTAATGTGACAACATGAGGTTAAATTTTGATTCAACTGTGTAATTTTCCAAAATGATGAAAAAAAAGTGGCTATCTTGGGCTTGGCACAATGGAAGAGATTTGCATGTTTTTATCTTTCAGAAAACTACTAGAAAACCTCCATCTGCCTTTTTCTTGATGCATATGTTTCTAGTTTTCATCCTCATTCCATTTCCTCAGGCTATCTTCATTTTATTCAGTAAACTAAGCTGTAGTAGTGTACAATCCCACTCAAGGCCCTTACATAAAAACATTTGTGGTTCAACCATTACAGAAGAAAGTTTTCCTATTTTTTAAATTAAAAAAGAAAATGAGTTCTCAAACAAGACTGAATCCTGAATGAAGTCAGAAATTCTGAAACAGAATAGTATTTCTCAGCTGAAGTTTCTAGCTATCAACATCTGTTGGCAAATAAATGTGGCTAAAGCGAATGCCAGCCCAATGAAATTATTATATTGACAAATATAAGGAAGGTACTTGTCCAAATTCATCGACATAAAATCTTGAGCCTCCCAAGAGAGAATCATACCTGGCAGTGAAAGACATACTCTGGAGTAGTTTTCTTGTACTTCATATTCCATACAAGGGCTACCCCATCAGGCTCATGAGGTGCATCCTCATTGTTGTTGTAAGAGGCGACAAGTAATTCTGGGTACTGCATGGTAAGTGAAAAAGACTCAAAGTAAGCAAGGTGACTGGCTAATGGTCCAGATAATCCTAGAATCTTTGTTTTCCCAAAATAGCATTAAAAAAAAACACCTTGCACTATAAAGGCATGAAAAATCATCAGTTAAAACTGCAATTATTATTAATTTAGCTCATCAACCAGCATTAATGTACATATTAGTCTCATTCTTTTCATCATAATGTGCTTTTAACTGTAAAACCCAGTACTTTTAGGCAAGCTTTCTTTTTAATGAAGCTGTGTTACCTCTACAAAACAGTCCATAAAGCAAAACAAACTTTCTTCACAATATAAACCTTTTGCTACTTTTCACAAAAGATTAACAGCTGTCTACTTTTTGCAAACCATGGAGCAAGTAAGGAACACATTTAGAAATACAGCCTATATCAACTGCTTTTATTTGAGTCAAATGCACAGAACTACAACAATTTACAAAGTCAACTGTTTAATTTAGGTGTTATTTTTTTACCTGAGATGACCAGTCCAGACAACTGACAACACGATGCTTTGACCAACGTTCATCAAAAAACTGCCTATTTAAGGACAGTTTTGCTCCTGCTTGAATCTCTCTATAAAGTGAATTAGGAGATATTAATCTTAGATCACTTTTTCAATTAAAGGTATTGGACATTCACAGAAAAGTATTCAACATTCACATTACCCTTCTTTGTCCTCTAAGTCTCTTCCACTGTAGTCAAAGAAAATGTTGATTTGCTCAGAAAGTGCTCTTTCAACAATCCTTGTGGAGTGGTCAAAAAAACTTAAAAATTCTTCAGAATGCAAAATTTGTTGCTTTTCCTCTTCGGTGAGTTCATGAGGGGCAGCTGAAAAAAATTTATACAGACATTTTCTGGACTGCACATTTTCAACCAATTTTTTTCAAGAAAGAAAAATTGTATTTATCATTATTTTTAATAATTTTTTAAATTTTGTATTTTGCTGACTAATTGGTATTTAACAATCAAATTAATTTTAACTTAATGGAACAAAAATTTTAAAATGTATTGACAGCTTTCTTTACAGCACACTCAGAATGTCTTGAGGTGAACTGTACCTTCTTCCTCCTCCTCTTTTTTCAATGTTTTTTCTTCCTCAGGTTCAACTAATGGTTTTGGTGCAACCACATCATCTTCCTCTTCCTCATCTAAGGAGAAACATTATGGTGAGACCGTCAGTGTTTCTAAAGAGGAACAGTAACATTTTATATGAATCTCAAACAAGCTGATGTAAAATGGTATCATGTAGCTTAAAATGGTTGCATTGGTAAAATGTAGTCCCTAGGTTAACATTATCACAAACCAAAATATCATTGGAATGCTGTCTACACCTGGGTATTAGTTGCACTGAGTTATGTACTTGCATCAACTGAAATAAGACACGCAGGAAATTGTAAAGAATCCAAAGTGGAAATCTGTCTTACAGGCATTTATGATTCCACACAGAACCATGCGGTGGATGCATGTTCTGTGTAACACACTGACACATTAATGCCATGGAATAAAGAAAAATCAAATGTCTAAAATAGTCTACAGAGCAGCTGCTCACTTGTGATCTGAAACCATCAGTCTAATGGGTCTGTACATGGCATGAAGATGGCTTACATTAGCTTTCAGGTTGCTATTCTGAGAGGCAAATTTTGCTAAAGATAATAGCGGAGAGATTACATTTTTTCTGTCATTCTAGATGCAAGTCTCATTATCTGTATCATGTTTGGCAATGAGAACTTTACAGGAAAATGTGTTTTCCCTAATTGCAATGAATAACATAAAATGTTAATCTTCAGAATACTGACAAGTCTTACAGCACTTTCTGCATTTCTACATTTTATTCTTTGAATTCTGTAAACCAAAAAATACCTTTAAATTACTTAGAATTGTGGGATATGCATTTCCTGGCTTTTCTTCATCCACTTTCTTGAATAAGCTTCTGAAAAGACTTGTTTTTATTGGTTAAACAGCTACGTCATCTGCTTATAAGGGAATGGCAGCAGGAGACTGCTGCATGCCTCATCACAAGTAATGAGACAGTATTCAACAGGGACTAGGTTTGTTTGTTGCAGCCATCTCCCTGACCCATGTTCAGTTATCTAACACAAAAAGTGAAAAAAAAAACCCCCAAAATCTACATCCATGCACACAAAAAGAGTTTTTAAAAAAAAAGGGTGGTCAAGGGATGGGAACCAGCTGCCAAGCCATGGTCCCAGCAGCCAGGCCAGCTGACTAGATAGCAACAACCAGATGGTACTGCAAGGATTGTCTCTCTGCTATGAGGTGGCAATGGGATGGCACAACATTTTTCTGCCTGACTGCTTCCAATCATGTCTTTCCCCAATGGCAAGCCTGTGCAATTACCAGCACTCCAGGAGGTCTACAGACAAGCCTTTACCCTGCAAACAAAATACAGCTTGTAGGCCATACCAGCTGCCAAACCACACACATAGTGATAGGTTTAAAGAGGTCTGAAAATCTTTCTAACTCCATAGTATAGGCAATAAAAATATAACTGTACCTGCAGGAAAGAAAGCTTTAAATGACACTGTATAATGCACACAATAATACAAACTCCAACTTAATCAAAATGATAATGACGTATGCCAATCCTACATTACTTGAAATTGAGCGATTTTTATGTTCTGACAAGTTTACAGAACTAGGATAAATGGCATGAATGATTTCAATATATGCTCATACTTTTGAACCAAATGGTGAAGGTTAAAATCTTTCCTTTCAAGGGCCTCAATCAGCCACAAAGGAAAACAGTAATCACTGTCTTTTCAGCCAGCCCAACCGCATTTGTCAGCCCTTTCTCTGTCAATGCAGCCAGAGCAATCAACCTGCCAAACACTCAGAATGGAAAAACAATCTGAAAATACAGGGTATAATGCACCTGCCAGTGAAAATGGCCATTTCAAGAAAAGCTAGTGATCTCAGTGACCCTGCTGAGGAGGCGGTGGTGCAAAGGGGAAAGAACCCGTAAAAGAATTCTTAGTGATCTCCACTCTCTTGCACATTGACACTTCCTTACAAAGCATGCCAATTACAGCTTTTGTGCTACTTAAAAAAAATGAAAGCTTTTTTGGGCAAAATAATCACGCAAAGAAACAGAAAGACACTGCTCCTTTTTCGATGGATTCACATGTACAGCGGACTCGTAACCTAAAAACTGTATAACCTGTGGCCATTTTAAAGAAGGGAATTCTTAATGTCAAATAACTACAGGTGTGAACAATGATTAATTAAAAAATGTAATACGGGTTAACACACATGACTTTGAGAACAACATATACAGGATCACATATTCAAATTACAAGCACTTGGATAAAAATCCCCCTCTTTTTTGTCCTGCCAATCAATCTTGCAGAATTAAATGATGCCTTCAAATTTAGAAATTTGGTTTTAGGTCACCCTGGATACATTATTCTAGCTTTGCCAATCCCAAATTAGAAATTTCAGCCCAACCCCCCATTAGTCATACTACACTGATTCTAAGTACCATTTTCAGTGACAGGAGTCAAATTCTTGTCAAACATAGATGGTCAACCCCTTAGTGCTATATGACCTTCTAATCTACACATTTTATTCAAAAGATCATATAGTTGATTGCTCCTGCTTTTTAATGTTTGAAACATAAATGGCATATATTATACAGAGCTCTAAATTCCTTCATAGTACTTTCACTGCATACAGCCAGCTGATATTACTGCATTTAAATGCAGGATACAGCACTTATTTTAATATTCTCAAAGTATCAGACTTGAAATTGAACATGTCATCTCACTGATTTATCTGTAACTGCATAAATCTAAAACCTTCTCTCTAAAGAAGAGTCACATGCAAACTTTCTCATTAAGAGATCTGGAGGAAAAAAAACTCCACAAAATAATAAAAAAAATGTCCACATATACAAGTTCTTGACCTCATTATCCAAAACTAGAATGCTTTCTCACAGTTCACAAAAAAAGATGCCATTAAGCCTCTGGACTACAAATGAGATAAGAAATGTTTGTTTTAACTACTTTTCCTGTCTCTCCTCCATCTTCAATTTATTTAATAGCAGGCCAGACACCAGAATTTGCAAGGAATTAGCATAACAGTAATATAGCACCCAGCAAACACTGAAACACTGGACATAGTATTTCTGAAAGAGTTCCAATCTAGTAAGTCAAGAACTCATGATACAGCAGTGCACTGCATTTATTTCAAGTCAGCTACCTAAATTTGAAACCTTAAGGGTGCTCCCTGACTGCATCCACCTTATTCATTATTGACTGTATCTACTGGCATTTTAATCCACTTCAGTTGACAGTGTATTAAATATGATTTCAGATTAAAAAAAAGCTGCAAATACTTGGAAAAGTCACAAGGCCATGAAGACTGGAAATGGGACTCTATGTCACATCAACATATTGATGAATATTCATTATAATATGCTAAGGGATTAACTCCATGTTGTTTCTGACAGGCAGTCAGGGGATCTAAGGTTACAAACTGAGCAGTAAAGTAGCTGCTATTTTTATGCAATCTTTAATAGCAACAAAAGTCTTGTCAATGAATGCTAAAAACAGATTTAATGAACCACTGAATTTTTACCTTGAGTTAACATAAAAATTGTGATGTATTTTGGCAAGACAGAAAGAAAAGCAGTGCTGTAAATTAGGCTGCACCCAGAAATAACACTGTAGAGGGTAGTTCCAGTTGTCTGAGTAATCTGTTGCAGCAGAGTAGGTTAATCAAAGTTAAATCATCTGTGAAATGGGTGGCTTTTGTTAAGCTGAATGTCTTCACATCAAGTTTTCCTATCTATATGTCTGTACATTTAAGGCATATACTAGATAATATAGAATCACAGAATATTCTGAGTTGGAATAGACCCACAGGATCATCCATAAATATACAAGGGTCTGTTATTTCTTTTAAAAATATTAAAATGCATAAATCCTACACTCACTGTACCAGCATCCAAGAAGCAAATCCTATACATCTTATTTTTATTATTCTACTTAATATTTTAATTCTGTGTCTTGGAGATGTTAGCAGACAGCTATTCCTCGAAGAGCGGAGCTAAGGCAGTAATACTGTCTGCAGTCAGCTGCAATTGCACATGCACACTATTGTGCAGCAGCTCTAAGTAGCAAGTACCCAGTTAGCCCTGGAAAAGCCTTAATTGTGACAGCTGAGCAAAATCATATTCCCCTATATACCCACCTTTCTTTGGATTAACTGATTTCTAGGAGAGAATCTGATTTTATTGTTTTTACAATACGTAAGAATCAATCTTCCTAAAACAGGTAATTTCTCTAATATTTTGAGGTCATAATAAATCAACATATTAGTACTGCAATAAAATAATGGAAGTTGTGAGAACTGTTAGCACACTAAATGCTTTCATCTCCTAAGGAAGCTGTCACATTTCAAAATTAATTTAACTGTTACATGAATCCAAAACAGGCATTTCCAAATGCCAACTTTTATTTGAGGACATGAAGTCTTTCCTACTTAACTCACTTGATATGTGTTGCCACGAATATTTCCATAACAATTAGCAACTGTTTTAATTTAAAACTAGTTTACTTCTACTGTCCCCCTAGACAGACTGGTTGCAGTTTGAATGCTTCCTAATTCAGCTTACAGTGTAACTACATAACCACTGTAGCACACAGAATTGGAACAAAGAGAATTAATTAGTTTGATGATTTGTTGTGGGTTTGTTGTTCTTATTTCATGTGTTGTCCTCCCCCACCAAATCAAGAGTTAGCACAAGAGGACCTAAACATGCAGAATGACTGCAGAGTGTATCTAATAAAACTGCTATTTTCCTTACTCAAAAGCACAGCTCCAACAGCATAGAGCTTTATTATGAATGCCTTGAGGTAATCTTAAGATAGACCTTAAAAAGATCTTCAACACTGAAATGATGAAAAGATACCCATGAATTTTGAGAAGCACACAAAATACACATATGAAAAAAATTTATGATGGCCCTCAAGAGATCAGTATTTCTAAGGTGGAATGGATCAGAAGACAATACATGTATTGAGTCAGCTTTCTGGTAAATGCAGAAATAGAGATGACCACCGTTCCAACTCCACTACAGTGAACCTCACCTACAGCCTATCTACTGTGAAACTCAAATCATACAATCCCAAGCAATTCCCACTGCCAGCAGGCAGCAGAAGTAAAACTCTTCAAGTACATAAACTATGAACTAAGTCTTCAGATTCCATGAACCTGACAGAGGGAAGGAAAAAAAGACCTGAGGGATTAGCGAAAGGAAACATTGAGGGCATGGAAGAAATAAAAGCAGGAAAACCTCAAACACCTACCTGTGCAGGGATACAGGTAAAATGAAGAATAGAAACAGAGAAAAATCATATCCTCTGGCTCACTGAATAATGAAGCTTGAAAGATATATTCTTACATAAACACCCAAAAGTTCACATACCAAAGAGCAGGAAAATGCAAAATTATGAATGTAGAAGTAGGTCCTAAAATTGCTAACATAGATACATACTCATACTGCATATTGAACAACAGAGATTTTGTTGTAGAACTACACAGAAGCTAGGTCAAGACTAAGATTTTCATTTGCAGCTAAATTCAACTGTTTCAGCATTGAAAAGCAAATCTGTTAGCCTACCATATTCTCTTCAGGAAAAACTTACTTTTTGCAAAGCAAACAAGTCATGACTGAAAGAAAGCCTATGTTCAATTGCTGAAAGCAGAAACTGGTAAGTTACAAATAAATTAGTTCCTTGTTTCAAAACTCAAAGTATAAGCTTCAGATATAAAAATTAAAATTCTTAAAGAGTAGGGGGGTTAATTGTTAAGTTTGTTGTAAGGATACACAGGCTTCAAGTAAGTTCATAGAATGTTAGGGGCTGTAAGGGACCTTAAAGACCATCTAGTTCCAATCCCCCAGCCATGGGCAGGGACACCTCACACTAGACCAGACTGCTCCACTAGCCCCATCCCACCTGGCCCTGAACACATCCAGGGATGGGGCAACCACAGCTTTTCTGGGCAACCTGTTCCAGTGCCTCACCACCAACACAGTACAGAATGTCCTCCTGATAGCTGCTCTGAAGTTAATCTCTTCCAGTTTAAAGCCATTGCTCCTTGTCCAGTCACCACATGCCCTTATGAAAGGTCCCCCTCCAGGCAGAATTACCTCCCTTGACCTGCTGGCCACGCTGCTGAGGATGCAGCCCAGGATATGTCTTTTCTTTTGGGCCCCTTCTCGAGCTTGTCCAGGTCCCTCTGGTTGGCATCCCTCCTTCAGGCATGTCAACCACCCCACTCAGCTTGGTGTCACCTGCAGTGTGCTGAGGGTGCACTCGATCCCTCTGTATGTCATTGATGAAGATAATACATAGCACTGGTCCTCATATGGACCCCTGAGGGACACCACTTGTCACTGATGTCCATCAGGACCCTGAGCTGTTGACCTCTGGATGCAACCATTCAGCCAATTCCTTATTCACTGAACAGTCCACCCATCAAATCCATCTCTGTCCAATTTAGAGAGAAGGATATTGAGGGGGATTCACGTCAAAGGCCTTAGAGAAATCCAAACAGATGACGCGTAGCACTTCCCCTGTCCACTGAGGTAGTCACTCCATTGAAGAAGGCCACTAGGTTGGTCAGGCAGGAGCTGAAGCCATGCCACTTGCCAAAAATCACCTCCCTGTTCTCCATGTGCCAAGTTGTGTGTAGATTTTAAAATGTCATAAATGCAAAATGAAGCCCATTTATTTATCAGCTGTCAGCTAATTAAGCAACTCAGTGTTTAATCTGAACATTTACTAGGAGTGAAAATAACACATAGTAGCAAGAGTGATGTTAAAAGAGATGCAGTATGACAGTAACAGTTAAGCAAAACCTATATAAATTCAATAATAGAATTAATATAAATTATCTCACATATCAACCTTCACTTACCTTACTAAGTTTCAAGATCACAAGTGCTAGTTCTAATTCAGCCAGTCATTATTATTATATTAAAAGAAACCAAAAATAACTTAATAGTAATAAATTAACCATTCACCTTCCTTGGGCTGAGTCATAACAGGTGTTTGGGTCTCCTTTGTGTATGTAACAATTTCTCGAGGTGGAAAGTCAACTTGTGTAATTTTGGCCATTCCAAGTTTAACAGGTCCACGTCTAAATAAAATTAATTGAAAATCAGAAAAAAAAAAAATTATTATTTCACGTTTTACCTAGAATAATACCCAAGTCATTATGTCACAGCACTTCTTAGCCAAACTTAAATCAAGTGGAAACTTTGAAGAAGTCACACGATTATGACTACTATTTTATCATTATTATTTAAAATCAGCAACTATTTATATATCTGTGACAAAAAGAAAGATGTGCACATAGAAATATCTGGACATCAGGATATAATTTTAAATTTTTGCTCTTTGTGTTTGACCAGAATACTGCCACATATATGATACATCTGTATTGTGAGGGGTACAGATCTACTCACAAATCATACTTGTAGAGCAACAGTTCTAAGATTGTAAAGCTTGAAAACCAACTTAAGTTATGCTGAAGGAAAAAGCGTTTCCTAAGCTTTTAACTTTGCTGTCCTTTTTCTGTCCACCTCTAAGATACTATTTAGAATGCAGAACTGCAAGGCTAACCTGGAACTCACACTGACTAGTGATTTATCTATAATACGTTGTTCCAGAGCACAAAACCTCTGAGCTTTCTGATTTTAATAAAGGCAGATATAGATAGCATCGTACAACACATAATACACTTCCAAAACCTGCACAACATTAATTTAGTCATTGTAGCCTCCTGTAAAACCTAATTGCAGTATGTACTGTAATAGTACTCCAATGATCCAAGAATTTACCTGTATCAAATTTAGTTTCCACTCCTCTCCCAAGATAAAAGCAGAAGAGTAACTCATTTTGAAAGGTTTTGGTGGGCAGAATCATAATTCTTAGAGCACAATATGGGTTTTATTAGTGCTTATAATGAGCTACAGCTTTTATAAACATATTTGTAAGAAAAGATGGGAGTTGCTCTGTTTTTAAATACAGTCATGATAACCTTTTTATTTTAAATAAATTACTTCTTTATATTTTTCAAAGAAAGACTCAAAGACATAAAACTTATTTCTGTTTATTAGAAATAAGCATCTAATGTATATTAAATGGTATAAAAATTTCCCATTGCAAGCAAACTGTGCTAAGTCTAGGGACAGTGAATTTCTATTACTTACAGAACAGTTTCTTAAAAACAACAAGTCTTAGAGGAAAAAATGCTCATACTTATTATCCATAAGCACATGAAAGAGGGAATATAAGAAATCTATGCAATACCCCAGATCGGAATCAGAGTGGAGCTGAAGAACTGATGGATCAGTATCCCAATGCAGCGTCCTGATACCCCAGGTTGAACAATCATGCAGCATTAGCAAAAAAGGCCAGAGATTAGTGAAGCAAATATACACTATGAAATTCTAGAGTTACAGCAAGCTTATAGTTATTTCATTGTTCACAAGAAACAAGGCAATGCAACATCAGTTAACGGAAATTCAGCAAACATTCAGTGCGATAACACATGCAGTAAATACAAAAGTTAAGAAGCAAACAGAATTCAGAGCTATTAGCAGAGAATTAAATTATTTTAAAGACTGAAAACTAAAGATCTGCAAACAAATGTTGCCTTTATGAAAGGCAAATAAAAGTATTTAAAACACTGACAAGAACCACTAAAAACTTGAAATTCCTTTTAAAATATGTTCAGATTTGTTCAAGTTATATGAAGACAGATTTGTTAACATAATACGAACTTGCCCAGAGCAGTAAATATGTGGAGGAAACTGTCACACTGGTAAAGGAAATGAGTCAACACATAAGCCTTTTGGTAGCAGGGCAAAAAAGCATTTCCACTGGGATAGAGAACTGCTAGAGTTTCCAAGATGTGACATTGCAGTAATTACGGGTTAAGCACTGCCTTGGGCTTGTAAGTGTCATCTGAGTTAGAGCCAACTCCATCTAAGATACTTAAAAGCTCTTCGAAATAGTGGGCTTTATATTAATAACATGTTTCAAAGTCATGTGGAATAACAAACAGAATGGATCCATTTCAAGTTGTACCAGAAGAAATAGGAAGGGGGAAATCAATATTCCCTCTACCTTAATTTTTAGCCTTCATCCCTTCTTCACAAATTTTCATGTGGTCTACTGACTATCAGGTTTAGGCAGAATTTTAGAAACCCACTTGTAAGAGATTAGCAGATTAACATGCATGTTTTTTCTGAAATTCTCAGCTGTTATCTACATTTTTAAAAATAATGTTTTTGAATAACAAAATTAAGAATACACAGTATTTTACTATGATAAGTCAATAAAAGATAATTTTACATTTTCATCCCATACATGATAACTTTTCTATAAACCAGGTGCAGAATTCCTAAAGTTAAAGTTGATCTGAAAAATATCAGATACATATCAAAATATCAAAAACATACAATGCCATGAAAGCTCATAGATACGGGGGTGTCATGCACTACCTTGTTCTAGGGGAAAGTATGCATTAGGATTATTAAATCATAATTTAATTAATAATTACAAATTCACTGTCTTCATACATAGCAAATCAATTGCATCCACAGCAATAGCTTAATACTCAAACCTCCAAAACCTTTCCATATCTTTTGTGTATCAGAGATCACATGATTTTAGCCTAAAGTTAATGACTTTGAGCATGCTTAATTGTTAGATCTCTGCTATCTTTCTTGACCAAAGATATTTAAGCTTAGAGTTTAATTTGGTGTGTGAGACTTCAAGTTGGATGTTGCTTGTATATTGCTTGATCATAAGCAAAACCAAACCATCACCCCAACCTTCATGTTGCAAAGGACACCTTAGCTTCAGATACAGATGCTGCAGCACCACAATACCTGTCAAATATTTTCTTAACTTTTTCAATCACGTTTGAGAAGAACTTGGGGAAAAGGCTATAAACATAAAAGGCTCCAACTTTTGCAGCTGTTTAAGATATGGCCCTTAATGAGGGCTTTCCTGCTTTCAAAGCATTATTTTAACTTTTAAAAGTTGTTTCAGTGGTACCATGGAAAGTCTGTCTCTTAAAACAGTTGAAACCAACAAGTAGTACAGGAGATACAGTTAAATATTTCTCAGAGATATTCTTTTAAAATAAAGGTAACAACATTCTAAGATAAAGTTCACCTATTATATATGTACCAAAACGATGCAAAATACTGTTTCTTTTGTTTTTCAGTTGTTTGTTTTGCCTTAAGTTAAATGAATTTATCTCCAAGCTTCAGTGAACAGAAGTTCCCATTCTTCCACATATGTCTAGATTTCTCTGTATTCAGGCACATTCCTAATACTTCCTACATCTCTAAAAATCTTTTCTGGTTTTAAAGTGATTCTATGAAGCATCCACCTAGCCTGAAAGTAAACCAACTGTATTCATTTCTAATCTTGATTTTACACTCTTGACTGAGGAAAAGAGGAAAAATCATGATCTAAGAAACAAAACTCTTTACTAATGAAAACAAAGCAAGATAGATGGAAGTAACAGCAGGAGAACAGTCTGAATGCTACTCTGCTACTTACTAAAAGAGTTACTGACAAGATGCAGCATCATAGAGGAGGCTTTATATACTCATATTGGTATGAGTCACCTATGAAATGCCAGGTATAATACCAAGGGATATCATACAGTCCAACTTTCATGTTCCAAATGTACGAATTTGTACTAATAAACTAGGATATAGACACCCATTCACTGGGGGAAGGGAAGAATGTTATCCGGTGGTGGGAGAAGAAGCAAGGGGACTCTAACAGGGGCTCCATAATGCCTTTGATTTAGCTGTGCGTTCGTGCCTCCATGCCTTAAAGATCACAGTCTTGAGACAGATTTAAAGTTTAAAAATGCATGAAGTGATTGATACTTAGGATATGGGGTTTCTCCAGACTTCATAAGAAAATGAATGTATCCAGTATTTCATTACTATGTTTGAGAACAAACAATCAGAGAATGCAGTGCACTGATGAGGTGGAAATAAATTTAGTACACAACATGGCAATGCCATTACAGGTATGTGGCCTATACATACTATTTCATACTGAATTTAAATTAGGTATGAAAGGAAAGAAAATATTTCCTTTAAAAAAGGCATAATCAAATACTTCTTGAGGTTTTTTTGTTTCAGTGAACATAAATATATATATAAAAATATAAAAAACACCATTTAATAAGCAATAACAACAATTTAAAATTATTAAAATTTGCTTACTACTCAATTAAGAAACAATTATATTGGTTCTTAATTAACATGACAGGCAAACAAGATCATACCTGAGCATTGTTAAAAAAAAGTCTGGGTTCCTACCTGCAGCCTGATGTATTCTCTAATGATTTCTACTTAGAAACAGGCACTGTGTAACCTTTGTTCAGGTCATTAATATCTTGAATATTTTCAGATGAAGCATATAGTTATGCATGTACAATCCAAATGCAAGCAAGATGTTACTGCAGTCTTTTAAAACCATGTTCCAAAGCAGTCTAACCATTGACTCCTTTTCAAAAACACTACTCATACAACAACAGTAACTGATGATAACTGCTGCAGTTACTGAGCTTTAATTAAACTTCGTTCTCAATACATACTCTGTAAATTTAAAGTACATAAACTTAACTTGCTGAGAATATCTTACTGATATTAATAGGTAGCTACTGCTCTTATTTGCAGACTGTGCACGGGAAACAGTAGGAATAGCCTTTGGAAGTAGTGTTTTCCCACCTTATCACCTATATATCACCACTTGAAATATTGAACAGAAATATTTATCTGACTCTTCTTTTAGAGCAGCATGTCTCAAACCATCATGCCTAAAGAAATGGTGAAACAGATGTGGCAAGTACTGGCACTGAAAAAAAGACCAAAACAACTGTGGCTGTACTAAGATGGAGTTATGTTCTGACAAAACGAGAGAGACTGTGAGTGCTGTAGCTGTATTACATGGATGACGTGAAATAATGAAAAATATGGTTCTAAGTAAGAGAAAAATAAAATCAGAACTAATGCAGTTTGTAGACAGTATCAGATCCAACTAGGTAGGGGAAAAAGGAAATAGCCTATCATCCATATCCACCCTCCTTTTAGAAAAAGCTGGGAAGAGTGCAGAAGTCAGACTTTTTGAGTTTGTTATTGTCCCAAGGCATTTATTTCACTTTAAACTTGCAAATTTAAACAACTCCACATTAATGCTGGCAACTTCAAATTAGGAAATGTAGGTGCATTTCAAATTTTAAAGCAAAGTAGTTCTGCAAAACAGTCACTTGACAGATTCAACACTGTAACCTCATGTTATTATAATCAACTAATTAACCTTGATTTCTTCTAAAGCTTTATTATCCAGAATACACATACTGAGCAAAAGAACATGACAAGGAAAGTGACGTACCGAGATCCAACAGCACCATCCCCGGAGTCCTGGCTCCCAGCCTCGCTTGGCGTACTCACAGATTTGGAGGACGGAGAGGTAGGAGGAGGGACTAAATAGTGAAACAGACAGGTATCCGCTGTTACTATTCGCAGAGGTTGCACAGCTTAGGATGTTTTCAAATTAATTTAAAATGAGGTATTAAAAAAAAAGTGATGGCAAACAAAAAATACATGGATGAAAATGAACAGTAGAAAGAGAGGGGAAAAGACAATGTTAACAATTCATGCTGGACTTTCATGCAATTGTTTGGCATTTATGCATCTGGAGCATACAAAAAGACATGGAGGGGAAGACATTTAAGAGAAAATGAATTGAAAAAGTACTGTTAAATTGAACTTTTGACAAATGATGACATTGATTTTCAAAGGGTAATTTCCAGTGAATCATGTTGCTTAAACATAGAAAAAAGAGTTGTTAATACAGCTGTGACATTAGTATTTTTAAAAATTAGACAATGAATGTGTTTAACTGGCAATGTTATTTCAAAATTTATAATCACCGAAGTGTGGACCAAAAAAGTGGCTTTGTCATACAGCATCCTGTTATTTTTGTTCTAGTTTGAATCAAATAAACACAAATATTGTGTATTACAATGAAGTTCCTAATGTTAGGTCTTGAGGGTGACTTTTTTCTTTTGCTTGACAGTAAACAGTCTAGTGCCACTCTATTTAAACTTCTTATGTGCCAGTTCATTTTCTGCAGGTAGATGAAGACTGCATTTACCATTTAAAAAGTAACATGCTTTTGGAACTGATATATAATAGTGAATGATATTATGCAATCTGATAGAAATACAAAGCTACTTCGGTATTTCTTTCAACTTTTCTTTTTAGAAATAGTCACTTTTTAACAAAACTTAGGGTTTAAACACAAGAATCAAGAGGTGTTTTGAAGGTCCTTACATGCTTAGTTTTTCAGCAGTATGTAAAGCATTCACTGCTTAGCAACCCTTAACCCTTTAGTCAACTGATCACAAGTTAAGTATATAAACTACTATCTACTCTGTCAGCAGTTAAGCATGGGAGAACTGTAAATTTAGATCTGCAAGATTTCTACAGAATTTCTGGAAATTACAAGTATATTATGAATTCTAAAGAATTTTTCTACCCTGTCCCAAAACAGAGACACGAATTCTCCCTTAATTTTACCAAAATAACAGTGAATTCTTCAATTTATTAAAATTTCATTCCTCCTAGGGGAGAGACCTTTCGCATAGATCTTGAGTTATATTTCATGAACTCATACATACACACACTTAGACTTTATCCTTATATTTGTATAACTGCAAGTGTACAAGAATAGATAAATTATTCAACTCATCCTGGCCATGTACTGGTTAATCTACACTAAAGGAGATACCCGCAGGTCTTTGCATTGCCATTTGCGTGCATTTTCAGGACATTGTGAACATTGCCACTGGCAGGGCCCAGTCCTGGTGCTGCAGCGCTCTCTTGTGGGGAAAGAGATTCTCAAGAAAGCCTTCCCAAAACGGAGGTGAATCCCATTGAAAGGCCAACAGTCTTATGGAAAGACCATATGGAATCTCACCTACCCCAGAGGATTAAACTATAAAATCTTCTTGAACATAATTCTGGTTCACTAATGTAGGGCTTCTTATATAATAAGTACAGTAGATATCAAAAACATACTGACAGTGATACGCGTCCCTTCTCCCCTAAGAGAGCCATCTCTCTCTAGCAGTTAACAGCACAGGAATTGCCTTAGGAATTAACACAATTTTCTATGAAAGAATCTAATGTCAAGCTATCCACCTCCACTGACAGTGCAAGCACAAGCTACTTGCACACCAAGCAGCTCAGCCACGAGTTCACATAAGTTCAGGCATACAATCACTGAATTTGTCAGCACTCAGTCAGCAGAAAAGGAGCTTGTGCCTTAGGCATGCGAACTGCGAGGTAACAAGTAGGACATTTTAACTTAAGGATCCGTATCAGGTCTGGTTATCTTGAAAAGAAGCAAAATGAATTCCCTGCGTACACTGAAGGGTGTGATTAAGTAGCAGCTCAGTGGAATTAAACACAACATGCAGGGGTGTGCCCCAGTCTTGCATGTCAGCACCTCTGAGTTTTTCATGAACACCTACTGTAAGTATATGCATTAACTTGCTTTGAGGACTGCCTATTCTGTGGTTTTTAGATTCTCTCCCAGATTTAAAAAAAAAACCTGCCAACCACATACGTTTCTATAAAAATTTCATCAACTGCCTTAGCACAGTGTCATACAAGGGAAGTGTTCAACTATTAGTCCAGCAAAGAAAATCTGTAGTAGGTCAGAATTGATTACTTAAACAGCTGCAGGCTAGTGCTAACACAGCCAAATGGAGTCTCTCACCTATGAGAACAGTTTGAACTACCAAAAATGACTGCTGGGGCTGTTGGAATGTGAGCAGCTATAATGGCGTTTGTTCCATGTTCACTTTTGAACAACTGAGGATTATACAAAAGCAATTACGAAAATATAATCACCGATACACTATATCTGTAAGAAATTATTACTTTTTTATTTACAATCCCAGTTGAATAGAGCCTCACCAATAAGCAAAACTGATATGCTTTAAACCCCTTTGATTTCAGAGTTAGAGACAAAAAGTAGAGATGCATTATCACACTCTTTGCTTTCATCTACCACAGAGATGTGCCTATGTGAAGGCAAAAAGCAACAGCCAATATGCTAACATATCCAAGAGCTGCACAGATACGAACCACCACCCTTAGAAGCTAATTTTTATACTTAGCCTTGCTATTGCTCCAACAAAGTTAGTCAGGTATTTGAGATAAGAAAAACAAGGGTGTAAAAGATGCAGAAAAGGAACAAGCCAACTCCATACCAAAATATCAGCATTAAAATTTGGCATTATGGAAGAGTGAGGAAAAAAAGTACAGGAGAATAATGAGCAGGAAAAATAGGGAGGAAAAAAGAAAATGCATACATGATACTTATGTATTTTAACTAATATACTTCAAATAATCCACTAAGTGTAAAACATTTTATAAAATAATGTTATGTAATGTGTACAGAAGCACATCACTTGACATTTATAACAGATCATGCAGGACAAACTAGAGTAAAACCCAGAGATGCATACCCCTCAAAAAACATGGGCAGAGAATTACGATGTTAGTTTTATAAATACCTCAGTCCTAACAAAAACAAACCATCACCACAAAAAACCCCGAACACAAAGAAACACTTCACCCAAAAAAACCAACCAAACAAAAAAAACCCCACCAAAAAACAAACCAAGCAACCAACCAAAACAAAAAAACCCCAAAAAAACAAAAAAACCCAAAACCAAAAAACCCCCCCCCAAAAAAAAAAAAAAAACCAAAAAAAAACCCAACCCAAAAAACTCCCAAACATTTATTTCAAACAAATAGTAACATTCCTACCAACAGGAGACTCAGGTGTCAACCCCATGCTCTGAAGTAATGCTTCAGCTTCTCTTCTCTTCTTTTCAAGGTCAGATTCTTCTTGTACTGGAAGAACATCTTTCTTCTGGTCAGTCTAAAAATGATTCAAAAATTAAGTTACAGCATTTAACATAATTTAACCTTTTATTTATTTTGAGACCCCATGGGGTTTTTTGTAATACTGAAACCTAACATCAAGTTGGTTAGATATTAATTTTCAATAATTCTGATGGCTCACTTTTGCAGATAAGGTAAGCAGACAGGAATAACCACATGCTGAAGCTTTGGTACTGTCTTTAAAGGACATATATAAATACGCAAAAAGCGTTTGCTTATTTGCCAAAATCTGCCACTTCATAAAATTGAGAGTACCTTTCTAACACTAAACCTAAGCACTGTAAAATGCAAAGAATGAGAAAAAATCATGTACCTGTGTATAAAAGTATTTTAGAGATAGTCATATAGTTCCTATTTTAAAATTACAATAGCTGTGTCAAAGAAAAGTACTTTTCTTTAAGATGTGTTATCTGCTAGATATAAAATAAAAGTACACCCCTGTCCTCCTTCATTTAGAAATAACGCAAGCTCTACTGCAAAAGATGCGGAATACGCCGCATCTTTCTACACTTAGTTAACTTCTTTTTAAAAAAGCAATTCTGCCAATGCATTGTTACAAGATCATTAGGGCATAATTCGAGCCATTTCCTTCTCCCTTTTGTCTGAATTATGTAGTTGGCAGCTGCCCAGTCTTCAGTCACATGCTGATTTAAAACACCAACTGGATCAGAACCAAAACACAGAGAAGTAATGAGAAAATACCCCAAAACATCAAAATATTCCAGCAAAAGTTTCTTTTATGAAGTATAATCTGGAGAATTATATCAGTAAACAGCAATGTATCACTGCTTGTCACATACCTGAGCAGAGAGAAATCCAGAAGACTGTTAACAAACCAAATCTAACACATAAGTACCATATACATCCTGAATGTTGCTCTGATTTTAAAATTCAGCCTATAGATAGGTTAAAGAGCAGAAGAACATAGCACAATGTTTGTATAATGATAATACTGACAGACAATTCCTATGGACATCCTTGGAACCATGCTTCAGAAATGAGTTAAGTAACACCAATCACAACTCATTAAGCAGATCTTTCATGCAATAGATTAGAGTGATTTGATTAATGATGTCACATGCACACAAGTAGTTCTAGAAATCTGAACTTTATGCTAGTGTAAGATACTACTTTTTTTTTTTTAAATCGGCTTATCATATGGACAGTTATCAAGAAAACACCAGATGTTTGATATTATCAGAAAATGTAAGTACTACATTTGTATTAGCACCAACCATTAAATAGCCACTCCCTGAACAGGACACAGAAAATGATTATATGAACCTACCCTTAAATTTTGGGCAAGTTACATATGCAAAGTCAATTTTCAAAGTGGAAATTATTTCTTACTTCTTTTTTCTTTCTTTCTTCCTCCTTTCTCTTCTTCTCCTCTCTGATTTGAGCTAATCGTTGCTTCTTGCGCTCCAACTCTGCCTTCAGTTCACTTTTGTCAGACATGGCTGAAACACTGATCAACAGAAGTCATGTCACTGGCTTTTGTTTTGTTTGGGTTTGTTTGTTTGTTTTTTTGGTTTTTCCACTTTTTTTAAAAGATAGCAGCTTTCCTTTCCAGAAGCTATCCTCAAAGAAATTACACTAGCTTACCAAAACTACCTTACTAGAAGCCTAAGAAGTCAACAATAATTGAAAAAACCCTCATTCCTTTCTATTTTTCTTTCACTTAACAGATTCTCAATACTAAAGCGATTGATTTAAAACAAACAGAACTATGACATGTGACAGCAACGATCCCTAAGGTAGGTCTGATGCTCTTTGAAAGAACTACTTTGAAAGAAACTTTAGGCACAGAAGATGTCCATATCGGATCTGGCCATAGGATTTTTGCAGCTATAAAGCCAACTGAGACTAAAAACAGCAAAGAAACCAGTCAGACTATTTCTCTTTCACTTTTCACTTCAACAGCTAAATACTGGCATGCTGTAACTTAACGGATGTAAGCTATATATCCTTCTACACACCACTGTATGATTAAAAACAACGATTTATTAAAACATTTAGTAGGATTACTATAAATTACAAGTGTGGTGGCCAAAGAAAACCATAAAATACAGAGATTATAATTTTTTTTCTCAAAACTGCTACACTGCTAATAAATTGATGGACAGTTTACAGACAAAAATGCTACAAAAAGTTTTGCTATGTAACTAACTCAAATACAAACAAGAAAGTCAACAACAAAAGGTGGAAACACCGTAGCTTTAGAATTTAACGAAGATTTAGAACACAGGTATGAAAAACTGTGAATGGGCTAAGTGAAGAACTTAATATTACTGTTTTTAAGCAAAGAAAATGCAGAAGTGGTCCTACAACAAATGAGGGAACTATAAATGCTTTTACACTAAGCTTGACAATGAGGATACAAGATTATTCGTTAGAAATATAACTATGTACTAATTCAAAAGTAAGAATAATTGCAAGTGTTTGCATAGCACAGCTAAGCACAGAAAGGGATGCAAAATGTTGCAAGCCTCATATGCCTACCGCCACATCTTAGTAATACTTATATTGGGGTAAACGTACGTATTCCTTCATGTCGTCTGTGGGCATTAAAATGCTAATAAATAAATAATCTACGGTCGGCATTTTCAAATGGCATTCCCGTGTCCCTTTAGAAGAGCACAAGAAAAGCACCTCGTCCCACCACGGACGGCCGCCCGTCCGGTGCCGCCTCGGGGAAGCGAAGCGGCACAAACCGAGCGAACCCAAGGACCGGGGCGCGCCCCCCGTCCCGCCCCGCCCGGAGCTGGCGGTGGTACGAACCCGGTGCCGCCAGAACCAAAGTCCCCACCCAAATCCCACAGCGGCCGTGCCGGGGAGAGCGCCCGGCAGCCCTGACAGGGTCCCACCACGTCCCGCGGCCCGAGAGAAGGCAGTGCGCCCAGCCCCTGCCATTTAGTGAGCGAAGGCGCGGCCGCCCCCGGCCCCACCCTGCTGCCGCGGCCCTCGCAGCACAGGGCGAAGCCGAAGGAAGGCGCGTTCCCACCGGACGGCAGCAGCGCTGGGCGCGGCTCGGCCCCCTGCGCACCTGTCCGCGGCTCCCTGTCCGCGGTTCCTGCCCTGCACCCGCCGCCCTCGGCCCCGCGCCCCTTCCGCCGCCGCACAAAGGCGCCGGCAGCTGGCAGGCGGCTGCCTACGGCAGACGCCGAGGGTCAAACCAGCTCCGAAGGCGTTGCGGGATGCGCAGACATTTACGGGAACCGCGGAAGGACACAGAGGTCTGTGAAGTAAACACCCAATGCCCCACTCGTCCGCACCGTCACGGCCGGCGATCCGAAAGGAGTTTACACAGCGAAAGAGCGCGAAGCGACGCGGGGACGGGGCGCTTCCCGAGGCCCGGCGCCACACCCCTCCCGCAGGGCGCTGGCTGGCAAGCCCCTTGGAGAACAACGACGCCCAGCATGCAGCACGCGCCGCTGGGTGGGCCTCGTCGCCCGTGCTCCCTGGGTGTGGCGCTGCGCTGTCCCGCGTTGCATGATGGGAGTTGTAGTCTTCCGGAGTGGGGACACACCCGCAGCCCACGCTCGGCAGCCGTAGCGCGCTGGGAGTGAGCGCCACCGCCTGCCGTGGAGTTCGCGCGCGCATGCGCACTGTACCCTGATTCGCTGGCAGCGGGGTCGTGCCGCCGGCTCCCCTCACGGAGGCGTCAGCGGCGGCACCCGGCAGAGCAGAGCGGGCTGAGGCGGGATCCCTGTGCGGGACATCGCTTTTGCCTCTGGTTTGGCTTCCGGGCCATGAGGGAGGATCCACGTTAGGCCCCTCCCGCAGCCGAGCGTGAAAACGAGTCTTGTCCATGCGGACACTGACGGAATTGTATGGTTTTAACCGCGGGGCCAGCGTGCTGCCGGTAGCCATAGTCCTTCCAGTGACCTGATGATAACGAGTATAAAAGCCTGATTTGGTGTGAGCGTCAGGCGAGTGACAAAATGGCCCCTGCAAATTGGCGTGTGTGGGCGTTGCTCTGCCTTGGTACACGGCGGTTCCCATCATGAACGTCGTGCGGGAGTGAAGTTACGCAGCTCATTTTGATACAGCTCCAAACTGGGAACAAGTGACTTTGCTGTTCCCCACTCGCCCTGAATTAATAAGTATATTGTCACTTGTGTCTTGTGGAAACCTGTATAAAAATCCTTTACCTGTTTTTGGTAACTGCTGGGCTAATGCTACTGACTACTGTCTCAGTGAAGAGCTGGGTACCCCAGCCTGCTGATCTGCCAGAGCTATGCTTACCAAAGCAGAAGTATATGGAAGATTGATGCAGTTCAAGTGGAGCGTGTGTTCACAACACCCTATGAAATGAAGCTTTTGGAGGCATTAATTATCAACTCCAGGTTAAATTTTCTGCCATTACAGAATTGGAATAATTTATTTGCAATGACTGGATCTGCAAATAGTTATACCTGGTGAGTATATTTTTGAAACCTGTCCTGACAAGCCCTGGAAAAAGGCTGTATTTGCAGTCAGGCTTTGTCAAATCCTGTTAGGTACCATAAACCGAACAGGTTGCTTGGTACTTCGCTGGGATAGCTGCCAGGAAAACTTCAATTGCTGCAGGAATCAGCACTGATTATTAACTCTACTGTAGTCTTCTCTGTGAGTCAGGGTTTATACTGTACCTTAAGAAAATTTTTTAAAACTGTCTGTTGTCTAGATGGCTTCTGATAATTTTATAACCTCCATACATTTTGTAAGAGCTTGTCCCCTCTTTCCTATTCTTGTTAGATGGACATACTGTTTTTCTGTCATGTCAAAATAAGGTGATGGTGTATGATGGATCATTTCTGAGATGAGAACCCTTTTGCAGTCTGGTAACATTTGGCACAAAACATACACTAGTCACTGGTCCAGGACTTGAGAGTGATTCCCTGCCAAGCACTGTAGAAAATAGATTTAGCAGCTGAAAAATTCCAAGTTCTCCTTCCTCAGTGTGATCTGCGTATGGTACCCTCAAATTTTTTCTATTATGTGATTAAGAAAGGAGATAATGAGAGCTTCTTAACGGATGCTATAATGCACCAAAAACCTGCCCTAGTTCTAGTGGTTTTTTGAGAGAGTATGAGAACTGCCAAGCGATCAGCCCAAAGGATCTATTTTCAGATGTGTTGTGTGCTTGGCTATATTCTGCCCTCAGTTTGTGCACCTGTTTCCCATTGACCTTTATGGAAGTTCGTGTACTCATCAAAAAGAGGAAATATGTTTGAATATTTGTTAAGATGATAACAGAGTTCCTTTTCTAAGGATTATGTTAGCATTACTAGCCAAAAAGATCATAGGGTAAATAAGGAGAAAGTGTTCACTTTTTTTTGTGCCATAACTGTTAGCTCTATCAATTAAGTTTTAATATTTTCACATTGTTATGAGATTAGTTGAGTCAGTGACTCACAGCATGGGTCAGATCTATTCAATAGAGGCTTATGCCATGGAGTTATTTTACTGAAAACAGAAATAGATAGAATTTGTTCCTTTTCTGGTTCTCTAGTAAGAAACTTCTTCATGTGTTAGACGAAGCTCTGAAAAATTACATGCATTCACAGTGCAGTTAAACTATAAAGCAAACACATAAGCATCAATTTTTCATATAAAATTTTTCTCATCATATCTCCTACTTCTTAACTTACATCTTTACTTTTAACTTAAGTTGCAAGGTAGTAGATAGCTGACAATGCATTTATTACTGGCAGAAGCCAAGCTCCATATTTATACTATATTTACAAAACACCTTAGCAGAAAGGAGATGGCATAGTAAAACACCTGTAGCAATTAGTGTTACAGTAACATGGATATTTAACCCTTACATAATTTGGAAACTTTGTAACGTGTATTTCTGTGGATCTTGCAATACGTTTTGTGCAAGAAAACTTGTATTTTGAAAGTCTGGTTGTCTGTCAATGAAGACGGTTGCACCTAAACTGTATTTGAATTTGATTCAGATTTTTGTTCCATTTCAAAAATGTTAAAATCAGTCAGTGAGAATCTGCAAAATTTTTGTGCATTGCTATGAAAAAAGTAATAGAAAAAGTTTTAAATTCAAACCACATAAATAAACATGATTTGGATAGCTAAACCCATACACTTGTTAATTTAAGACTAATTTCAGTTTAATGTTTTATACTCCAAACAAACAGGATCTCCTCTGTTTTATTTATAGATAGGTTTTCTAGGCAAATACATCATATGGTATTAACCTGTTTGTTGATTGTCTTTTAAAACAGGATTTTTTGCTTTCTACTTTGCTTGAGCTAAATTTGGTCACATTAATATCCTATTTGACAAGTGCTTTAATTTGTGTTTTCTTGTGAAATAGTCTGACCTGTGCAAGTAGTTTATTTTAAAAAATAACACCTTTTGAACAAAAGTATTCTGTTTAGGTTTGAATGGTACATCATTCAATGCCCTTGACTATATTAGGACATGTATATTAAGACAGAAAAAAAGCTAAAAAC
This sequence comes from Acanthornis magna, assembly GCA_036785705.1. Lineage (NCBI taxonomy): Eukaryota > Metazoa > Chordata > Aves > Passeriformes > Acanthizidae > Acanthornis > Acanthornis magna. Next base: position 13,954,012 of record JAWUZG010000012.1, read on the forward strand.
TGCAAAAGGCCTTCTGTAAGGCCATCTGTAAACGGTATATATACGTGTATATATGTATATATATGCGTGTATATATATATGTGTGTGTGAACTTGTATAGACCTAAGTAAATGTACATGTTTCCCATGACACATGGTTTTGAGAGTAAAGAAATCCAAATTTTTCTTCAATAAATGCATTTAACCACAGGTGTCATCACCATAGGTCTTGGTGGCTGTTAGTGGTCACTTTTCCATTGAGTCAAATCTGTCATTGCTGACGATAAAAGTTTCATAAGATATGAGACTGCTTGTCTTAGAGGCAACAGTTTGTCGTTTTCTTTCGTTAAATTTGCTGCTGGAATCTCTTCTATCTGGGTATTTTTAGCAGGAGATTAGATAGAAAGCAGGTTAGACTGGATCTCTGATACCCTTCCCAAGTGTGTTCCTAGAGTGCTGTGAGTACAGAAAGAACAAACAACCAACTGATGTAATTCTTCTCATAGAATAGCTTGTTAAATAGCAATCTGGACTCTTTTACAGCTTTCATATTTTATTATCAAAGTCTGACACTCTGCAAAAAATAAACAATTTCAGAAAATTCAATCCTTCTTCCAGGAAAAACTCATACAATTTAAATTTAATTTCATTAGAATATTAACTCTGGGTTTATAGTTGGGACTTGCATTTATTATACAGTAAATAGAACATGTTCAGATATTCTTCTGGAACAAAACTACGTATATAATTTGGTAGTTTTTGTTCTGCGTTACATATACCAAGCATGGTCTAATAGCAATGTGGCAAGAAATATACAGCATTATTTTTGTTAGTCTTGTGTATGTCATTAATGCTAGCAAGCTCCAACACATTTACAGATCTGTTTGTAGGAGCAAAATGAATTTACAGTTGATTTTAAAGTCAGTAGAAATATGTGATATTTAAGCGGTACTGTCATTAATAAAGAAAATTACTTTTAATTTCACTATAGTTATAGAAGATTATATCTTTTCTTGCTATTCATTATTCTAAAGATGGCTGCAATTCAGGAGTGAGGTAAAACATCTGTTCTATGTTGTTAATTCATTGTATATGTCCACAGACAGTTACCGATCAGCGGTTGTGATATATTTATGACAACCATTTAGAGTCCAAGAGGAAGTAAAAAGTGCAGATCCATGAGATTTTATAGTTTTCTGGCTTTCATTTTTATGTTTAGTAATAAATCTAGGATTTTGTGGCATTTCTCTGAGAGAAAAAAAGCTTGTGGCTAGTACATAAACCAATTTATCTTAAAAGGACCATTTCTCCAGCCGTTGTCCTTGCTCTGGAATTGTGGGGTCAAGTGACCTAAGTCGTGTCTTTTTCACCTTGATATCACAGGAGGAAAAGTGGTGTTTTGCCCTGGGTTTTGCGTTACTGGTTACCAGGTTACAAACATATATTTTCTCTTTGTCTCAGTTGCTTAATGTGTCAAATTAACCATCCTGATTTCAATAGCAATATTCCTTACTGCTAAAGCTGTGTGATTTGATATTTAAAAGGAAGCCTTTTGAATGGAAGGCACCATGTTTAATTGAGTGTTATTAAAATCGTATCTGCATGGAATAGTTCATAACTTCTTTACTAACAAGGAAATCAACATCTGGATCATACCTGCATGATTTCCGAGCTTTTCTTCCTGCCACATTTCAGAAGCTGACAAAGTTATCCTTGTGACACAGGTATAAAGTAAAGGTGACAAATAGTATACAGAATTTTGCAGGAGTTACCTCAAAATCAGTCACAGATATTCAATTGATGGTTAAAAATTGCCCTTCTGTCTCTTATTCCCATGATCAATTCAGAAGAACATACGAGTTTTCTTAAATATCAAACAGTATTTAGAAGTAAGCATTTTAAATTGCTGCAAACTCTAAATCTGTGAAGTTAAAACATGACCTCCATAGGGTGAAAATTTCTTTGGGCCATTGTTTGAACTCCAGATATGTACTAAAGCAAATTTCATATTTATTTCCATTGGGAAGGCAAATTACTTTTCAATAGAAAAGGATCAAAAGCATCAGAGTGGATATGGTATGTTAATAATAGGAGGTGGGACAGTGAGGGTAGAAGAACTGATGGGACACTTACGGTTCAAAGAATTCAGCACTTTTCATTTATGCTGGAAAAAATGTAAATTATGTTACCCTCGCCTCCTAGTGCAAAGTTATCAGACAGACAATCACTAAGTGATATCTCTGACATTAAAATGGCTGGAATGTTATTTCCTTCTATTTGTTTCTTTTGGATATCTTACAGTATCTTATTGGAAATGTAACAAAAATCCACATGTAATGGTGTAAGAAATAAAGATTTGTCTGTCGTTTCAATGCTGGATTATTGTTCTGTCTCAAAGCTAATTGAAATCCAAGATGTCTGTATCAAAGCTGTAATGAGACACTGACAAATCCCTTTCTGCCCCAGTGGAAATGTAATCTTTCTATCGAATAGTTTGTCCTGGTAAATTCCATCTGCAATAGGCACAGGCATTTTGCATTTGAATCAAGAAGGTCACTCCTTTGGATCAGATGATATAGTGTACATTCCACTCGTCTTTAGATGAAATTGATCATTTACTGCCTTGAACATAAGACTGTCCTTTTTTACACCTTATTATTTTATTGTTTCATCTAAATTAATTTGGAATGCTAACACTACCACCCCTTTTTGATCTTTGCACATATCCGTGAGATAATTCTCTGAAAAACCTTATTCCTTAGATAGGAATACTTTTTAAATATTCAGTTGCATTTCTTTCCTAAATAAACCAGAATAAAATCACAGTGTTTCACTTACTGATAGAATTGAATATTTCATAACAATTTCCTCACTTTTGCCACAGTAGAACAATAGTTCTATGTATAATTACTCAAACTTGTTTAAGTAAACTTCTAAGTATCTACTAACTAAACTACATATTCAACATTTTGGTTCTTTTCACATAAATAGTGCCATTGACTTCAGTGAAGAGAGGCACCATAAAACTGAATGGCAGTTGCACTGTGCTCACTCTTCAGTGTTAAACTTGCATTACCTTTGGAAATGTGACTTTTTTTTTGTTTTGGTATATAAAGTATATTGTACTGAGTGTATGTACAAAAGTGTGTAGATTATGTGTACAAAAATAAAGAGAAGAAATCTCTAGGTATGGAAAGGATAATGTGAAATGCATAAATAGCAGCTAGGTCTCTGCAGGTATGAACCTGTTCTTATTTAAATCAATGGAAATTTCACTGCTGACTGCAGTGAATGCCACATCAAGACTTTAGTTCCATCTGAAAATCAATTAGATGCGTTCTTAATAGGCTTTCAGGCCTTTGAAAATCTTTCTCTAAATTACGGATGGAAAGAAATCAATTCGATCTTGGAGTTAATTTTATTAAAATAAATCCCACAATATTGTGTAAAATGAAAGGAAATGCTTATATTTACTGGCTTTTTATTTATCCAAAAAGATTAAGCAATACCTGTGATTGTCAAACCATCTTGTTTTATTTGCTAATTATGTAAGACTCAATAGAATGCTGATGTGACTGTGTATTTTGAATTGTTTTTGCACTGTGAAGAATAGTGCTGGTACTAGGAGGTTGAGCAATTAGAAATTGCTCTGTCAGGACTTGGACTAAAATTCATTTAAAAGAGACTTTTTGTGTGATACTACTGTAGCAATTGAAAATTCTGATTCAGTGTCTGGTAAGAAAATGTTGGAAATGCTTTTAGAATTTTCTTAACCAACTAAAGTTCAGTAATAGTGGATATCAAAAATACAATTATTAGGAAGATTAAGCAGTATTTAGTGTAAAAAGACTGTGGCTTGTTCTGGTTTGTATTTATTTTGAATCTTTCGTTGTTCACAGGAGATCCAGTGATGGCTGAAGAGTACATGACACAAGCTGGCACTTGGTACAGCATAAGGTTTTCATAAAGGTAATTTCACTATTTCTCCAATCTTCATCTGCTTTCAGGTGCAAAAACCTGTTTCCTTAAACTGCATTATTGTTGTATGTATATATTTATCTATATATATGTATCTGTATGACCATGAGATCATGAAACTTTGTGTGCTTCACTGTGCTCTATTTACCTAGAGAACAGCATATTCTTTTGAAATCTTAGCTAGTGATATTGCTTTATAAATTTAAAATTACAACATTAGCATCTATTTTGTATTTTGTAATTTGTAATTAAGCAGTATTTTAGCTGAGATATTAGACAATATATTTATTATTACAATTATTATATAAAATTATGTAATAGGTAATATATCAATATGTGCATATGGTATGTATGTTAACTTGTGCATAGTTCTTATAGTAAGGATATTGAGGTTATTATGCATTTTATTTAATAAATTCAGATAGTGAGTGAAGTCAAAAGGTGCTCTGAATACCTTATAGCTGTTAAAAAACCAGAGAGAAGATAAACTTCAGGAGGAATTTCAAAACAAAAAAAAATTGAAAGTGGTGTTTGGGGTGTTATTAATCTTATTTGCTTATAATTAGGAGGGAAAAAATAATTTTAAAAAAAGAATGAAAATAAGTAACTACTGCATTTAGTAATTATTTAATAAAACCAACTGTATCTATATACTTGAAAGTCTGATCCTCAAAAACTACTGAGTGGTTCTCTGCAACCAAAAAATGGAAAAAATGTGACTGTTAGCCAGAGAACGAGCCTGGTAAGTACTGGCCTAGAGATAATAGCTTTGAAAAGTTCTTCTAAGCTAATGAAATGAAGGTCATAAAAGTGCCAGTTCAACCAAATAAGTGTAGTAGTATCAGCTAATGCAGAAACACATCCTGGGAAGAAAAAATAAGCATTGCAAAGCCTGAAGTGGCCAGTATGGAATACAGAAATGTATCCAAGTGAGTAAGCATCGAATGAAGGATTATCCCTACTTGTGGAGAATCCATTCCAGCAAGAAATTGAACCATGGGCTACTGCATCTGAAATTCGTAGGACTCCCTAGAGAGTTAAAAGGAAATCTGCAGGTTCTGTCATCATTATGCCAAAGATTTCTGCACTGTACTGTAGTGCACAAAAGTAAATGTTCCTCAGATTTCCATTTTTAAAGGACTTCTTCTAGAATACTTATCAAACCGTGGTGTTCTGAGTTTTTAAAGGTACAGCTAGGTTCTCTTTGTTGTTGCTTTGCATGTGAATGCAAGAAAGAAAGTTCTGATTAAGGTTCTAAAATTAGAGCAAAAATACTGTGATGTTCTGAAATAGCTTGAAAGGTAAATAGAATGCTACTAAATGTGCAGGCAAACCACAGAAGAATAGAAAGGATAAGCATTTAAAGAGAAATAGTTTATTCTGTATTTCTCTTGAAGCAGAAAGAGACTGTGCCAAGCAAATAACAGAAAGACAACCAGATGTGCAAAACTAAGTGACAGGAATCTGGGGAGGTGTGCAGGATGAAACTTCTGAGCCTGCAGAATAAAGATGTTAGGTATAAATTAGAACTGATTTTGTATTGAAGGATCTGCCAAAATGATGATGCTGGAATATATTGATGCAGGAACATCCTGCATGTATCTCAAATGTCTTATAGAACATTGTGCTAGATCACACAAACTGCCTTTTACTTGGATGCCTGTTTTGTTTGGAAGATGATCACGTTATGAGATTCTGTCTCTGAACTCGAGAGGTAATGTGATCTGTAGCATTACTACTGCAAAAGACCTCACAATTTTACTGTTTATTTTAAACTTTGTGTTTTGTATTTTTCCTGCCATGCATCCAGATGGAAGGCTTACTACAGTGTGTTAGACTTTTCATATGATCAGGAAACATGAGATAAAATTTTAAAAAAATTTTAGAAACACAGTGACTCAGTTCTCTCTTAAACACTTTACTGATTCACTCTGCAAGCTTTCATAACTTTGATTTGATTCTGTGCTGCATAAAGATAGGGGATTAGGGTCTATCATACACGAAACTATTCTGAAGAATCAAGGGATTTTAGCAGAATATGCCAGCAACCAGAAATGTGCAGCCAAGTCCAGCTGAGATATGGTTAAATACTTTTTGCCAACCTTGAATGAAAAATACTGTTGTAAAACTGACAACAACAGCTAAGAAACATAAACGTATATTTAAGTCAATGAAAACTGATTGTGTGAGCTCTCTGACATCAAGTTCAATGTGATTTGGTTGGATATCCAGAAAGGAAGCTTCGTGCTTATGAAAGTTAGATTTCAAGTGACATTGAAATAAATTGAAGCACATCTCTGCCAGTGCTTTTTGACCCAGTGAAACATAAAAGGTTTTTCATTTTGTTTATTCTATAATAGATGGCTGCATGTGTGTTATAATACTGTAAAAAACAGCATTGACTTGTGGAATGTTAAGCACACTTTCTAGATAAGATTTTTCATTATTTCACGCAAAGAATAAGTATTCATAATTTTATCTTTAGGTGGGTATATAGACACTTCTGCTGCAGAAATGTAGGCTTGATCCCCTTAGACCTTCAGTGATAGAATTCAGTTGAAGTCAATACTTTGGATGTTTTCTGCTGTCCTCTCTTCTCGTTATGTTTGTATTGCTGGCATAAATAGGGGCTCTACTAAGGGGCAAGGAATTTGCTGTACAATGAGCTATACAAATAAAAAGAAAAAAAGATTGTTCTTCACTGGCACATTGTATAATCCAGGTATAAAATGGGTTGGACAGAGGTAGAAAGCTTAGTCTCAAGCTTTGTATTTAAAAAACCCAAGAGAGTGTTGGCTAGTATGACAGACAGTGATTTCAGTCTATCAGTGAAGCACTGTGAGGTTTTGGTTAGCATCATAGAACAAGACAGTTTCAAGGGAAGAGCTCTGGAGAGCTGGCAAAACTGAATCCCAACTGCTTAGACGAATGCTTAGGCAACTGCTAATAAATCTATTGGTAAGCAACACTTAAATCATGTCAAATGTTTATATGTTCTGGCAGATTTTTTTGCCACAAAAGAAGAGAAGATTGAGTCCTCTCAAACTGACAGAAGCAAACCTGTGGTTAAATATATACTAAAACACCTAAAGGGCTTTAGATACATCTTTGAATAAGCATTAGTTGGGTTTTATTATGCTTTTAAGGCATCAAAAGTTAATTACTGCCTTCCATTTAGAAGCACAGTTGGTTCCATCACTGCAAGCGAAATGATGGCACATAAAACTGCGGCGTTAGTTAACTCATATTAAAAATGTGATGAACATTCAGTTTCTAAGTCAAATTCTAGGTCAATAATTGGGGAAAAAAGTTTATTGCATAAACAATAGACATACTGAATTTTAAGTCTGAAATATGGGCAGTATTCATAAATCCCCTCTATGCTTTTATTTCAGAAGAAGAATAAAACTGCACTTCATGTATTTAAAAACCTGTTTCAGTGTAAAATGCATGCTGAAATCCAACTTACATAATTTATCTTATAACTTTGACCGTAAGCAAAAATAATCTTAAATAATTACATTGTCTGAAGATGCCCTTCTCAATACAATTGTGGGAAAAAAAGATATAATGTCCCCAAACATAACTTCAAGGAGAATGTTCTTAATTTTTGTGCTAACTATTAGTTTGTAACAGCTTTAATAGTCATATTCTGTGGCTGTAGTTTAACTTTGGTTGTAAACATTCAAATTTCTAATAGTCCATTGCTTACACAATGCTGCAGTTGTATGAAAGTGCTTATTCTGTCAGCAAGAACTGGGGACATGGGTAAGAGAGTGAGCAGTGGCATCTCCAAGTCCGTTTTTGAGTGTGTGGTTGTAAAGATGGTAGTGGAACACGGCATTCTGAACTAGGACTTTTCTTAAGCCAACTTTGCCTAAAATTCTAGGAAGATAGTTAGCTAGAATACTGCTTGAACTCCTGTCTCCACAGAAGTTGCTGGAAGAACAACTGTAGCCAAGTGTGGATTCTACAGCATAAATACATACATACATGTGTGTGTATATGTATCTGCATGCACTCTCACACATATACACACTGTAGTCAATGCTCTTCCTTTCAGAAAAACTTTCAATTTTACACCATTTTTAAGCTATTTATGTAGTGTCTGTAGGTCAGGAGGATACACATTCAAGAAAAAACTTACTGCTTCCAGGAGGAGGAATAGAACTCTAGTTATAAAAGCCGGCTACCTCTGCCTTTCTACAGTTGCTTATATATTTGGAGGTCATTTATTAGGCCATGATTAGATCTATAATTTAGAACTGCAGAATAAAAGACAGTATGACATTTAGCATAAATAATAGGTTTAGCATGTATTCTGTTTCTAGATAACTGTTTTTAAGGTGTTAAAGTTAAGCCATAAATTTCGGATCATGACAAATGGTAGTCTCAAATGCTAGATTTTAGATATCTTGAATTACCTACTGCTGGGGTAAAACTCACAATTTTATGCACTCCTGAATGTTTTGTAGCCTATTACAAAATTTTTACTTGCACAGCCTTAGAAGCTGTTTTTAGATATTTGGACTTCAGTATATGTGTCTGTCTCCTACAAAGCAGTTAGCACCAGCTGGCCAAATGTATGTGTGTTTTTGTATACTTGCACTGCTGTGTATTAATTCTTTCATTCTAATAGATATCTAAACTCACCATAGATAGGCAGAGTCCCTTCCTTTAGCTGCTCTTCACCGGAATTAAGTGGTTAAAAAAGTCAGGTATGCAAATACTGTATACAGTGCAAAAATTACCCATTTTCCTTTTCAAATTACTCATTACCGCAGTAATCCTAGATCAACAAAAAGTGTAAATCTACTAAGAAAAACTATGTGAGCCGCATTTTTTTTCAAAAAATGAACTTTGAAGATTTGCAGACAATAACTATTTATCTCAAATATGCTATTTTCTAGCAGCAAAACCAGCACTGCAACAGGCATGACTTAAAGGATCAGTTATTCTTAATAACTGAATTTCATGAGATAATTATGACTTTCTAATAAAAAAAATGCAAACCCATAAAATCAGTCATTGTAGTTAGAAGATCTTATTTAAATGTCAGAATAAACTGTTGGTTATGTAACTAACCAAAGGAAAAGGGAAGAAAATTAATTTTTACCCATTTTTCTATTAAATACATCTAGTTCCGAAACTCCAAAATATTTACCTCAGTAATATGATACTGTCTTCCAGTTATTGGGTTTAAACTTTTAGATGAAGTAGATAATATTTCTGTTTTGTTCAATTATGGTATTTTATTTAAGCGGTATATATTATTTAATTAGAAAAATTACTAAAATAAATTAAATTATCTGTTAAAAATTACAGTTAATCTGTTAAAAATTTGAAAACCTATACCCTCTCAGTGCCAAAATCCCTCTTAACTGCCTTCTGTCCTCATTATTTATTTGGTGCTTACTGTGGAGTCTTGCCGTGCTTGTGACATTCCCCACATCTTGATGCAAACTTTTTCCAGTATCTCAAAAAATTGCATTTTCCATAGGCACTGTAGGCTAACAGAAGACAATAGTCTGCCAACTGGCTGTAAATGATTTCAAGTTGCACAAGCCTGCCTTATAAGGAAAAATCTTTACCTGTTTAAATGTTCAGGGAATGTAATTAAAAGCTGAAGAATGTGCAAAAGACTATACAGAGAATGAATTGCTACAATAATTGTAATGATGCACAGTTCTACAATCACCCTTTCTCTCTGCTGAAGGACGCTGTGTAGAAGACAAATCTGCACCTGACAAATTCTGATGAGAGTTTTTGTTAATTACACCTATGTTGCAAGGTGCACTATGTCACTTCGATATAAAAACAGTACATTGCTTCCATTATAGTTGGACATTTGCATTAAACCACAAAGAGCTTCCTTGCTTATCTGTGTTCCTGGCTTGAGACCAGTAGCTTTCCTGCCTTTTATTAGTTGCAGCATAATCTAAAATAGAGGCTGAATAAAATAATTGACCAAGAATATAGCTTCAGATATTATTGTCTACGTGCCCCACTCTGTCTTTCCCTTTTCTGTCTCTCCCTAGGGGAAAAGCAGTTATCTTCCTTATGCTAAATCCAGTTCCTATCCACAGCAATCATGTAAATCTTGGCATCAGTCTCACAGCAGAATAAAAAGTCAAATCAGCAGGAAGCTTCCACATCAGAGCAACAGGCAGCTCCAGGAGGAAGAAAAAAAAAAAGACAAAAAAATCTTTTCAAACTCTTCCATTCATTTTCTTTCAAAAATAAGAGTTCTACTCATTAGAAACCCCCAGGTTTTCTTGTATTTTTAAAGATAATATGCCTTCAAAGAATAACAACTCATTATTCACCCAGCCTTTCAAAGCCTTTTATTTCAAAGCTTCTTTCTGAATAAACAAATCTATAAAGAGAACAAATTGAAGTTTCCGCTTTTCCCAGTGTTTTACATAGAGGCTACACAAGCCTTCTTTTCTCAAAATGAGTCAGACCTGAAATTTCAAAGTAACCAAAAATTGTTGGATGTAGCCGGTGAAATTAATTTTATGTATTTTACATACAGACTGGCTTTAAAGCCACCAAAATATTTTTAATTGAAAATATAAAATGTTAGATCAAAACCCCAAGGTATTCTTGATGATGATGATGATGATGATGATGATGATGATGATGTTAGGGATGTTTTAAATGTTTAGAGATAGGCAAAGGAAGACTGAGTATAATACAAGTAACTATTACATAAACACAGCAACAACGTAATAAAACTAAAAGTAGGGTTCGTGATATAATTTTGTGTATATTGGACTGATGTACAAAATGTCTTTGTATTGAATTATTACATTCCACAAGAGTTTACTTCAGAGTGGATTAGTCCTTTAAGGCATTCGGAAGTACTGTCTTACTCAGACTAAACTGAGTTACTCTCCCCAAGATAAGAGATTGATTACTCAGGTTTTAAACCAGAGAAAACATACCTGGAAATATACAGATTTTGTCGCTGGAACAGAGATTCAGGGAATACCAAGATAGGAATAAAATGTCCTCAAAAGAACTGCAGAAGGGAGTCTGGAATAAGAAGGAGTTGTTAATTAGTGAATGGAGCAGATGTAACTCCGTGGCTTGGAAAGCATAATGTTAGTAAGTGCAAAATAATACAATTCATAGGAAAATGTGGAGAAATGTCTGAACTCTTACAGGATTGTAGTCACTTCATCGCTTAGGAAGAAGACCGAGGTGTTGCTGTCATGAGCTCAAACCGTGTGTAGATTCCTTGATAGAGATTCCTATAGTTAGTATTTGAGCAAAAACTGAAAATAAAAAAGAGGTTCAGAGTACGTGAGACTCCATGATGACTGACATAGGCTTACAAACGAAGAAATCAAAAGAAGCGCTCTGTGTGATTCTATGCCAGAATATTTGACTTCATATTAAAAGCAGGTACAAATGGAGTACAAGTACTCTCAGAGACTGGAATAACACAGAACTCTCCTGTCCCTAAAGTCAACTAAAAAGTCTGTAAGCAATTATTACTTAAAGATAGTATTTTTCAAAGTGGAGTTACTCTGTTGTGGGGGATTTGAACAGCTGTTGAACGGGGGATTTGCTGACCGCCTGTATTGCCTGTGAATTTTCTCTCATTTATTGGAGGAGAGGATAGCACTGCTTAGATCCATATGCAAACTCTTTCTCTCAAATAGTGCTTGTGGTTATACAGTTACAGTCTCATGGGTACGCAAATTCTTCCCAGGCTTTTGCAGTGCCATCATCAGGGTTCTGCTGCTTGGTAGCAGAGAAGAGTTCATCCAAATCCATGTATAACAGTGCCTTCCTTATTGGGCTGCAGTCTTTTTTTCCAACCACCAGCTGTATAATTGTCAGTACAGACCAAAAAGCTAGGAAAACTTCTACTGCAGCATTTTGAAATCTGCTGCAGTTCTGTTTTGCTAGGCCCTTGTAACTTCTGCTTACGGTATGCAATAAAGTGAGGACAAGATATATCTCTGATTTTACATTGTTTCAGATTATAAAAAACAGTACTTTTCTACACAGAAATGGATACTTCCTGTAGCTACTCTTATTAGATATGGAGACTTGTGAAGTGATGGTATCATTCCATGTCATTGTAAATGCAGGAAAAAAAAGTGCTTTATTGTTGTTGAGTAACTGTCTGGCAAACATCTTTGTTCACTCCATGCACCTCATCCGTTATTTGTAGATTATAATTTAAATGTAACTTTAAGGCTTTTTAAGCAAAGTATTTCTGTAAAACAATATGAAGAGAAGAAATAGTTATAAATGGAGAAGCCACTCTATCTACAGCAAATACTTCATGAAGACTGATCTATCCAGTTCAGAGTATAGGCTGAATGTGCAAGAAGGTTGCTGTCAAGGTGCAACGAGGAATGGCTGAGAGCAGGGCAGGCACGAGTTGCAGGAAATGGCAACAGGGTTCAACTGCTGAGACAGGTTGACAGTCATGCTGGAAAGTCGATCCACAGGTCATAACCTGACCTACTGAGGGTCAGAGTCCTGTGGTCACTGGGCAGGTCCAGGGTGACGGGGTCAGGCAGAAATCAGGCTGGGAAGTCAGATCCAAGGGGATGCAGGCAAGCACTGAAAGTCCCAGGTGGAGCTGGGTTAGAGCCCCTGGACTCATGAACAGGAGTGTGGGGGTTGAGGCTCCCAGGTGAGGCTGGTCAGGGCCATTGAGGCCCATTACTGTGTTCAGGGCCATTATTATCCATTGGCAGTCTTGCCTTTGGAACAGACTAAAATGATTACAGAGGCTGTGCCTTCCTGAACTTTTGTTCAAATTACTCATTACAGATGCAGTAATCACAGCAATGAATAGCCACATAAATTTTCATGTATTTTAAATCCCATTCTCTACATCAGATCAGAAACAGGAGTCAGACAGTATTAGTGCTCCCATTGCCCCAGTGGTCTATGAGCTATCCCTTAACTGCAACAGCAACTGCTGTTTTTAACAAAAAGATCAAGCACTCAATCTGAATTGCTAGGGTATTTTAAGCTAGTGTATCTACCAGATCCAATTGTCATAACAATAATGAGAGTAATGTCCCGGAGAATCAGAATTACATGAATATTTTCACTTTGTTGACCGAAACATGAACAGCAAGCTTTGTGAAAAACCACAGTGCCTTGTCTACGTCAGTGCTAGTTAGCCATAGGAGACAAAATAACTTCCAATGGAGACTGAGAGAATGGGTAAGCAAGTAAGATCAAGCAATAGCACTAGCATACCATGTAAAAAATAGCTTTCAGTAGTACTGAAACTAGTCTGTTCAGTGGAATAGATCAGAAATCAGCATCAGAAAACGAGCTAGTATCCACAAGGAGAGTAACTTAAGAACAGAAGGTTTTAGCATGTATCAGATGGCAGAAGTGTACTTTCTCATTATTTGAAATTGGCACTCATGTTCACTTTTTCAGGATCAATTTTTACTTTTTCAGGATCAATTTTTACTTTTTCTAGACTGCAAGGTCAAATGGTAAAAGTACTGGAAGTTCCTGGTTTTTTTCTAATTCTTGCTGCTTTCATATCTTGTATATGAGCTTATCCCTAAATTTTCATGCTTTTCTGTTGTCATTCTTATGTCTTTTAACCGAGCTTGTATTTGCACAATAGTTATAAACAGAAGTTTTAAGAGCTCTGAGGTGGAGCACAATAAAGAAAAATTTCCAACATCAGGGATGAAGAAATACTGTATTCTAAGTGGGCCCTTTAAAAGAATAGTGAAGCAAATATATAAATTCTGCAATGACTGTGTGTTTTATGGCTACTAACCTTGTAGTTTTCTTTTGAGGCAGATGATTCATTTTACTGTATCACCTAAAAGCGAGGCTGGACTAGCATCTGCCAAAGGCCATTTTGGTAGTGCTTGCCACCTAGTGGATTACTGCTTGTATACACATATGAGAAGGATCCTCTGCCATAAAAATATTTGACCATTATGCTATTGATCACACTAATATTTAATTATATTCTGCAGAATTTGAATACTACTCAATAGATTTTTTTTTTGTTGAAATGAAATGCTTGTGAAAATTGGACTAGAAATTCCAAACATTTTCAAAACTTTTATCTATTTTCTGATAGCTGTATTTTTAACTGTGACATGACTTGGTGACCAGCAAAATACGGAATTTGAGAGCCAATGAGTAGCCAGTGTATGTGGCCAGGGACTCAGCTGTAAACTCAAGTCCCATGCTAACATATGCTGGCTGGTGCTCTATGATGGGTATACTTGATGAACATAAATGAGCTCATTGAAATTTATACCTGTTGTTTCTACTTCTTCTGTAAGAGTTAGCTGGGGCCTTGTAATTTTTTTAGATTTCTGGTATGTATGCAGTAGTAACTGGATACCTCTTTTCTTCTCTTAGCTGAATTACTTGGAATGGTTGTCATCCATTTTATTGACCTGGACTTCTGTTTCTACCGGACTAATAGTTTACCTTTCATTACTGCCCACTAGGCTTACAGAGATCAAAAGAGTTGCTTATACCATAACACAAAGCAAAAATCTGTATGCAAGTTACAAGGGTTCCATCAACTACTTACAAAAACCACTTTTCCACACAAATACAGTCCTCCTGCCAAAATTTGAGTCCCCTCTTTCAATTTTGCATACAATTGAGCTTTTATTGAATTTTTTAGTAATCAGCATATTTTAAAAACATGGACTATTTTACCAGATTTCTTCCCAATGCATCCAGTCTACAGGTGACAGAGAAGTTATCTGCAACAGGGGATTGTGAGGTTTGAATGCAACAGGTTTTCTGCTACACAGATGTTTTTAATAGTATTATTTATTATTCCATGACAATGACAATGTTGGAAAATTTTAGCCAACATCTGTATGGTATTCACAAATAATCAATTTATGCTTTACACTTTTAGGATAATTTCCAATTAAGCTTGCTAAGCTCAAGGATATACCTTAATTCTTAGTTGTTACCAATACGTTCATATAGATGATTTTACTTTTCTAGCATTTTATGATCATTAACCTATTTATGAGTAACTTGACATGCAGATGGTGAATTGGGTCAGAAGATTCCATGGGGTCTGTGTTTAGTCTGTCTGTTACTTATCTGAGGGTATTTGGATCTTACAGTGCATTATGTTACCATTATATATCAGAATTCATGATCTTCCTGTATTTGCTATGGCAACCTCATGACAGGATAGTTCTGCTTTGTTTTTTTCCTCCCTCTAGCAACTGCTATGAGGAATTTCTGTTATGATCAAAAGATAAAATACAAATTGTTTCTACAATTTATTGTTACTCACTTTCCATTAAATACTGATTAGATTTCTAAGACTACAAAGTACCTAAATTTCATCAAACAGATCATCATAAATAGGTGAAATTAAGACATATTTAAGAAACTTTGTATAACTGTCCTTCTGTTTTCAGAAAGTAATTCAGGAATAATTTGATCTTTGTCCAAATACAGAAAGTTATATTTTAGTACCATAATAAAAATATGTACTCGGCAGTATCATAAGCTTGCAAAATCATTTTTATTAACATATAAAAAAGAATAAGGAAGGCAGACATTGTCATTAAATATTTGCTCTCATCGACAAATAAGTAGCTTGGGTAATAAAATAATTTTTTAAGTTCTTGTGAACAGTTAGAAACAGAGGAAGGAATTTTCTGAAACAAAAGCAAAAGACACTTCTGAAATGAAAAATATTTGGCAATATCTTTTAGTCCCTCAGTAAAATATCCATGTAAACAAATATCCATATTTACAATATCATAGGCAATATTCTTGGTTACATGTAGTAAGAAGTAGATGTGTAATTACATTCAATTTATAAATCTGTTTTGCACCATCATTTCTCAGTTTCTTTAATGTTGGAAAAAACACGATTCTGCTTCTGTACGTAGTACTGCATGACAGCATGTAAATACAGGGGTTTTTTCCCAGGCATCTCAAATAGATGGCACTTTCAATGTTAGGTTTTGTAACTTCCTGTTTTTTTATAGGAATCCAAACCTGGAATGTAAGCTCTACAATCATGTCCCTGTAAAAACAACAGTGTAGATGATTTCCAAACATGCAGAAAATACATACCTTCCATTTGTATCTTTGAAAATACACTTTTTTATTTCCTATGTTGCTACTGTATTTATGTTACTCAAAAATACAGGTAAGAAAATTTGAATGAAAGAAAAATTAACAGAAGGCCATTTTGAGAAGCAGATTTAGGACTATTACTCTCCAAAGGCCTATGTATTTTTATTTAGCACTTGAACTAACCTAATTTTTTTTCTAGAATACTTAGGGTCCTTTTAAATCAGTTTAGAATTGAGCCAAAAGTCTATAGTATGTTTTGTCAGTTTTAAATTGCACACACCAAGGTTGATCAAGGTTTAGGAGGTCACACCTACTGCATCTCATGGGGACCTTCCAAAGACCAGCAACCAGAATCCCACAGTTCATGTACATGAGATATGACTGATTATAAATTCCCCAAATGGAGTCTTCCAGCTTCCACTGAGTTTCCACTATGTACATGTTTAACCTCTAAGTTGAGAAACAAAATTATGTTCTGGCAGGCTTCCCTCAAAAGGTTGCTAATCTGTGATTTTCAGTTAGTTTTGTATCACAGGATCACAGAGTAGTTGGAATTGGAAGGGACCCAGAAGGATCATCAAGTCCAGCTCTGAAGCAAATGGCCCATATGGGATTTGAACCCTCAACATTGGTGTTATTACTACCTTGCTCTTCATGAGAATAGAGAAGTAAAGAAATGCCACCATTCTTTTTTCAGGTATCATTTCCCTGAACAGTACATGGAATAAAATGAAAACCAGAAGGCATACTGGTTATTATAGCTTAACTTTAACAATGTATAGAACCAATCACCTAAAAGCTGTTCATTTCAATACATTCAACTCAGTGCTGTAGCAAAAGAAGTCATAGATTTTGTGTTATTTCCAGTATGCTATACAGTTCGTTTCTTCCAGAGCAATCCGTAGGCAACTGAGTACCTTGCATACAAACATGCTTTCATTAGATGACCTAGTACTATGCAAGGATTGAGTGAGCTCATTTTCACAGGTGGATGAGACACAGTAACAGGCCAATATATAACAATTTAAAATGCTGTTGCCTGTGTGAGTGCGGTATAGTAAATTACTACAGCAAGTGAGTTCATTTATTCACTTCCCCTGTCATGCTTCATTGTTTGATTCATTGCACATAGTGGGACTGGGGGACTGCTCACACAATAGTTTAGTAGTTTAGTTTATTATTCCTTCTGTCATACCTGCATTCTACATTAAAAGCAAGTATTTTCTACAGTGAAAAAATACACCAAGGAGAGGTGTATTGGTCCCAGACATCCACAAACCTCTAAGTGAAAACATAGAACTCTGGGATGTAGTCCTTGAGTACCAAATGGTACAGCGGAAAAGTTTTTAAAATATTTTCCTGTGCTAGCTTTCTGTACTGCATTCACCAAATAATAAAATGTTATTGCAAATCAAATAACAGGAACTGAGGTGCTTGTTGTCAGAGAAGACCCAAAATAGTTTGTGTCCAAAATAGTTTGTGCTAACACACAGTGAACTACAAAAATGGCATATTTGTTGAAGTTTAATGTATGAAAACATTTTTAAAAGCTGAAGTAGGTAAAAATTTATGTAGTATTTTAAAAAATAGGGAATTATATGATGTCTGAAACAATGTGTATTCCAACATGAACAGTGGTAAATTTGGACTTCTAGTGGGCTCTGCAGCTTTTAGAAGAGATTATAATAGAATGGCTCATCATTTTGGACATGTGCAATCCAAATGATCTACCGTAATTATTCTTCTGTAATAGCAAAAATATAAATATTGTTTGTATCTGTGAAATTAATGAATGAACAGAATGCATTAATACTTCAATTACTAAGGAGAAAGAACTATTAAAGAACTATTAAAGTCAAGTCCCAGTAGGGACTCTGCATTATTTAGAGAAAACTGCATTATTTAACATTATAATTTAAAATTAAAAAGTTATAGGGTTTATATAGATTGCTTCTAGATGAAAGCATATCTTCATGCTTATGATAATAATGTTTTTGACATCAATGTGGAGATACCCAAACTGGCTTTCAGTTAACAGGTGGCATTTTAATAAAATTAGCAAAGCTCACCTGTGTCTTGGAGAAAGCATTTCTCACTTGAAGCTAGTTTTTTTTCTACTGATAGCAGTCTGATAGCAGTCTTTTCTAGTTTCTAACCTCCTAATTTCTAGTCCAGTACCATAAATCAACAGAACAGTGCAATCAAATAAAGATAGTAAAATGCTGCCTTCTGGGATAAAAGGAAGACATAGTTTAAGTGATACATTTTTCTAGTGTGTTTCTATAGCTGTTCAAATGAGACAAATTCTGCATTTGGTCTTAAAATATCCTTAGATTTCAGTAATAATTGCACATAATTCAAAGCCAAATGTTATCTGTATAAAATATATTTGGTAGAATTTGTTAAAGTCAACAGATACATTCGGATTTTTAAAAAAAAACAACCAAAGCCAAAAAAACCCTGAAGTTTTAAAAGGAAACATAACATTTTTTGAAGATATCAGGCAAACTTTTTTTTTTTTAAATTAAAAATTTTAGAATAAACATTTTTATGAACCTGCTATGCAAAGTGCTGAATGACCTCAAATCCCATAGAACATAGCAGCTGCTGAGGGGGTTAATCAGCTAGAGAAATCAGACCTTTAAAAAAGTGAACATTACCAGAAAATTTATGTGTGACAAAGTAAATTATTCTGTCTAGTATACTTCATAGCTGATTCATAACCTGCAAAATCACTCAAGAGTAAAATTTAGTCTGAATCTTGTTAAATTTTTCATTACTATAAGAGATATAAGAATTAAATTGAGAAGTGATATGGAAAACAGTATTCAATTCTGTGATTTTCCCATTATATGATGTCATTTGCGCTCTCATTTTTTTAAACAAGGACTAGGCATGGACCAATATAATATGTTTGGTACTTACAGGAATTTAAATCCATATGCAGAAAACTTGAGTATCTTTTAGCAAGCCATACTAAAAATGAACCCCCAACCTACTTATATATCAATATAACTAAATTAGAAGGACCCTCACCAGGGGAAATTTGGCATTATAATAGTACTTTTATTTTGTGTATATTCTTTACATAGTTGATCTTTGTCCTGCTTCATCAAATTTGATGTTTTGTTTTCTGGCTGCTTCTGTATTGATCCTCAGATCAGATTTATCTGCATTATTACTGTCTGTCATTGTGGATTCTACTTCTGTGCCTTCAGGAGTCGTTGCAATGGGCCTCAGAATTTTGGCATTCTCTGCTGGGGGGCGCTTCCAATGGGGCCTGCTTGCCATCCACAAAATAAGTAAACCAAATATGACAAGCAAAATACCAAGACAGTTGACCAAAGTTGCTTCTGGTGGGGATGCACTGTATGCAGGATTTTTCCTTTGAAAGGAGAAAAAGAAAGAAAAGGTCAGAAAAGGCTGTTTTAAAGACAATCCTCGTCTAAAAACAGCAGTCTCCTGCTAGATAGGTCTTTTTAAAACAAATAAAACAAAACAGTGTCCCAATACTAGATACTTATTATTCTGTGCAAATGGAAGTATAGTTTGAAATTAATAACCTTAATAAACAAGTGGAAGCGAATACTTACAATGAAAATATAAGCTTTTCTGTGATTCCCATGAGAGCTGTTGCAATCACTGTTGCAAAGATGGTGAGACCCGAATAGACATGTATTGGCATGAGAACTGCTCGGAGATGAACTGGAACAAAAGGGAGCAGAAAGACAGCGAAACCCAAGAAAAGCTAAAAACAAAACAGATTTGTAGTTAAAGCTATATGGAAAACAAGCTGTACTTCTCAAGCAGAATAAAAATATTCATAAAGATTTCATTCTGAGATGTCTTCAGGTAAAAATTTGAAAACAATTGGCATTTCTATTTTTGAGTGTTTCCTGTCAAAACCAAAGTAAAATTCTGGATTAGAACTTGGGAAACAGTCATTGAATATTTTATAAATCATCCTACCTAATATCAGTGTCCAAACTTACTGATAATGCTAAAACTCCAACCAGACAGTACTGGAAACACAAGTTTTCAGTGTCACTAATTCACTAATGTAGTAAAGGGTGTGAGTAGCTACACTATTACAGTCTCTTCAAGTCCTGTTCTCTGCTCCTGTTAGAGATTTGCACATAAAGGAGTATCAGAAGGCAGTCTAACCTTCTGACTTGAGTGGATTAAATAATTTTACCTTGTTAAAATTTCAGTTTAATTCAAGTGCTTATCTTTAGAAGGGGAATGGTCTCTCAATGTATCAATCACATGGCATTTACGAAGTGAAGGCATGTGTGGGTGGCATCAAGTTATTCAGGGGACATTAGTCCTCCCATTAACGCTAATTTTGTGGTGAAAAATAACCCATCATGTCCCATGGTTGCAGTCACAGGCTTGCCCACCCATACTGAGATTGCATCCCTTCTTTAGTTTGTTCTACCGTTACTCACCCTGGCTGCTAAATTAGAAATAGTGCATGAATTTGTGTTTCATCTTGCTTTAACTTCCAGTCTGAGTCCTTGTTCTGTCTTTCCATGATGGATTAGAGAGCCTGGGATTTTCTCCCTGGGAAGCTTTTTAGTACACCATAATCAAACCATCTCTTAATCTTTCTTAGATCTTCTAAACAGTTGGAGTTTTTAAAGTCTTGCACTGGAAGATAACTTTTCTAGCTCTCAAATTACTTTTCCAGAGTTCCTTTGGGTTTGTTGCTTTTTCTGATCATTGTTTTATATTTTAAAAAAAAATTCCATAGTATTTCATATTAGTTTCACTAATGCCATCTTTCTCCTGTTGTTGCATTGTGAGAACTCATTTAGAGCTTTATGTTATTTTTGAGTACTTGTTTTGAGAGACATCGCTTTCTAAGAGACAGTCTCACTTTAAATTTTCACCCTCTTCTTAAATTCATGTCAGTGTTCTATACTGTATTAACACACACTTGGCTTAAATACAATATAGTTAGAATATTGTTCGGGTAGGCAGAGCATTATGTGAGTGTAGAACTGACATGCCACTTCTGCTAAGTGTCAAGTGCCTTTTCTATTTTAACAGAGATACCTCTTTTATGACTATTTTTAATAGTGCTCAGTCACTTAACAAACATCAGTCTCTGACTAGAGACTTACATCCCGGATTGGAGGAAGTAACACCAAGGATCTTTTGATGTGACAGGCAAGGCACTAGGTGCCATTGATCATGTTTATAGTAACAAAATAAAAAGTGTAACTAATATCTTACTCACAATTCAATGTTTAACCATTAGAAAAAAAATGCTGATACTCATTATCGTGGCAGCACAGAATTCTTTGAAACAGCTGCATTATTTGGACAAAGAATATTTTAACATTGTTCTTTCTTATTCGTTCTTATTAATTCTTATTTGTTCAGCTGTAGAGAATATATTCAGCAATGCTGCAACACGCTTTCTTTTTTTCTAAGTGTTAAAAACACTGTTTCAACATTATTTCCTGTATCTCCTAACTTAAGCAGTGAAGGATGAAGTCCAGAACCCAAATCTCTTAGCTGAGGATTTTCTGTGTTTGATTATAGATAATTAAGTCCTTTTTAGTGTTCTGAAAAAAAAATAAATTTGAAGGAACAGAATTAATTTCCATAGTGTAATAATACAATATGGGGAGTTCAGAATGTATATGCAGAAGCTTCCGTATGTGTTCTGTAAATTTCAGGGCATGGTTGCTCTGCTTTGCCAAATGAAACCTTGCTAAGTTAGCTCATTTTACATTATAATAATGCTAATTCTCTGCCAAGAAGAGCAGTTAAAAGCATGCTCATGAACATCTATCAAAGTTTTGCTGATTCAGGAAAACTGGTTAGCCAATGGTAGCTTGTTCTGATGTCAAATCCTTTACATCTCTACGCCTCTCTGCTGCACTTGTTCTGCTGATTAACAAAAGTCTTGAGGCCAAGAAATGGCTACTTAAATTTATGATAGCAGGAAAAAAAAAGAAAACCTGTTACTTCATTTGAGACTTCCTTAATAAAAGCTCTAACTATATTTAAATATGCTGCCAGCAAACCAAATAACTTGCTTTAAGTTCAGGAGTTAATAGAGCTCAGAAACACACTGTTGTGTAACTATATTGTAAATTAATGGCCATTATCCCAGCAAATAAACAAAATACACTTAAAAATGCATTTTTCTTCAAAGTCAGTGATCCCATATTTGTACCTTTACATGCTAATTTGCCAAATCAGAATGTGAAATGGCTATCCCAGTAGTTACAATGTACTAGTGAGAGCCTGTTGTGCCTGAATTACTCAAAACATTCTTCAAATTTACACCTGTTTATAAATACTGTTAGATTCTGACCTGGAGAGAATAAAATATAACAGCAGTCAGCCCAATCCAGCTGTGAAGACTGTACATGTTAGGAATGTTCTTGGCATTGTGGAATTCAAACACAGCTACCATAGAAACAATTGCAAGAATCATAGCTATGGTATTTAATCCAGCATGTATGAACTTCATTAGGAGTTTGCTGCACTTCCAGGTCCAGGGCAATCTGTACACAATAATAGCTGAAGAAAGAAGAGAAACAAGATTTTATATCTTATAGGTTAACTTCTTTCAGATGTTAATAATTATGCATAATTCACATAGTTACATTATAAATTACAGTAAAATCCAACCTTTAATCTTCTAAAAAAGTCTATTAAAAGGCTTTTTCTCTTACACGTAGCATAGCATATTCTGAGTATACAACTGAGGCTTAAATACAGCTTTTAGGGGATTTTTTCCTATTTAAAAATGTTCCCACAAATCTAAGTGTGTTTCAGAAAGTCCCCAAGTAAACAACTTGGTGTCATCTTTTCCTCAGTCATTAAATTGCTCTAACAGGGATTTAGTATAGGATTTTGGTTTTTCTCCTACTAGTCAGATTGGAGCAATATAGCCTGATCATTATGTTGAGAAGATCACTTGTTGAGAAAGTGTGTAGGATTATTTTATAGTATTTATTCTCTGTGTCAAATTTGGATAATGCTGTTCTCCAATTCCATAGATACTTATATGGCTGTCTATTACATTGATATCAATAGGACTGTTCTGAATGCGAAAATGCTCTTCAGCGTAAGAGAATCATAATCGAACTCTTAAGAGACAAAAGCATTTGGCAAATACAAGTCTTCCACTGCTGTTGGATGAATGTAGGGAGGTTTTGTCTATACTTGAATTAATAACTCTAGCAGACAGTGTTTTGTCCAGACTGAACAAAACAGTAATATCCCTTGATCTAACTCCAGATGGTCCGTAAGAATAACTTAACCTAGAGCTGCTTCTTGCCAAGTTTTCTCCAACATTCTCACTGCCCCCATCCTGCCACAACTGTCCCATCTGTTATATGACTCAAGTGCTTTCCACAGGAGACACAAACAAGCCAGATTAGACCAGTGAAGCTCCAGGTACATCTGATTACAAACTAGGTAGTTCCGGATGTGTGACAGCACGTAAGTATATTCAGATAACAAGGGACAAATATTTATGAGGACAGCTGACGATTTGACCAATAAAGACTAATGCCCTCATCTGTAATGTCATGCCTGAGCAAAAGGACTGAGCTCCACTCAGGACAAATGATAATGATTTCTAATCTTGTAAAGCAGGTATGTCAAAAGACCCCAAACAAGCCTCAACATCGGATGAGGATATTCCCAGTAAATCCTCCCCACCATATGTCTCCCAGTATTGTCAATAATTTATTCAAAGTGCAGCAGAGTACTGGACTGTGTATGTGTTGAAGAAAACTTAATGAGCATAGGTCCTGGTCTCAGTTTTGATATCAGATGGTCAAGTCTGGGCTAATTTTTTTCTATAATATTTTTTTGTTGTCATCTAGTTGATTTAACTTCCAAAATCACTTTCAAGCTCCCTAGTCACTTGTCCACATAGTCTCAGTTCTCTGTTTGGACCTTGAATTTTTTGGGCTGTTTCCCATAAATGGTACAATAGAAAACCAAGGAATAACAGATTAATGGTTTGGCCATTTGTTAACAATACCATCCATTACAATGGTACATGCCACAGCCCAGGACATATTCATGATATTACAGTTTGGTTTAATCCTCTTTCTGTGAGGGCTTTGTGTGAAGTTACACATTGAACGTTCCACAGATTTATTTATTTATCACTGTGAAAAGACACAGTTCCATTTCCCCATCACCTCTCCTGTGTGCTTCTCCCTGCCATTCTCAAAAATGCTGCTTTTCTGACCTGTAGGAGGAAAGAAGACAATCTGGGGAACAAAGGGGAGAGAAGGTAGATTCACCTTTCAATGGTACAAGCTCTTAAAAACTTACTCAGATGTGATGCATAGTTTCATGTCAAAATTAAACCAGCCTGAGTTAAAAGCACATACACAGGTACAGAATGTTTGGTGGTGACATGGTAAAGCAGCCTTGTGAAGAACTTTCTCAAGGCTGAGCATCTTTAGTACTGGTAAGAAATTTGACAGCCTAGCCACCCTAGACTGAGCTTTCTGACTCAGATCTTAATCCTGTTTTGAGCTATGATTTTAAAACACATCAAATAGGGCAGAGTTATCTTACAATATCTTTATATGGCATGGGACATCTCTCCTGTGACAAATGTACAGGGCAAAATTCTTGAGTAGCTTCCTAGTATTTCTGGCATGTGCTTCACATGCTGTAGGGAAGTGTCAAGGATTGCTTATGGGATGCCTTCCGCCTCAGAAGGTACACAGAATAGCTCTGTGAGTGTACTGGGGCTGCACTGCACAGCACCTCACAGCTCTCAGAAAGGAATGTTTTTCTTCCTTCCTCCTGTTTCCTCTTCTGTTCCTTCTTGGCTGATCCTGTTGTTTACTTTGTGAAGTTCTGAATGCCCACAAGATTATTTGGAAATCATTCTAACACCAGAATGGAGAAATGCTCATTTATGATTCCATAGGGACTCAGCTAAGTTTGTCAAGAGAATGGCCTCTTCAGAAGTTGCCAGTGATGAGACCCTTACAGGTCACCAGTAATTTGCCCTTTCGGTTCTCGAGAATTCTGCAGCCATTGGATGTTAGAAACAGCAGCATTTATCTGTTTTTCCTTTGAAGAAATATTTTATGTTTGAAGCAAAAGTAATCACATGTCAGATAACTCAGAGCAAGCATTATCTTTATCTGTAATTTCAAGATGAAAGACTATGCTTACTTTAAAATAGATTTGCACTCCTTCTTGCTCTTGCACATAGTCCACCATCTCCCTTCTCCCATCTGTGGTAGTTCAGAGACCCTTTGTGCAGGCCATTAAACTTCCTATTTGAGAAAGAAACGTACTTGGGGTGGGTGTGGGAGTGTATTTAATAATTTTCTTCTAGTTGAGTAATTCAGTTTGTGCATCTGACAATTACCAGAGCTGGCACAAACAAATGGGTAGGAATGTGAGGTCTGAGTCAAGAAGAAAGCTGAAAGGGAGAAGTAGAGGAAAAAAGTAGAAGTATTTCAGCCATGATGAGCTGTTAGACTGTTTCACCCACCTAGGTAATTTCATGCATACAAATTAAATTTAACTGACTCTGTAACACCCCGTGGTGATGGGGCAGACCTGGATTTTTCCTTCTCTTTTCTGTGTAAGCACTATTAATGAACATTTGTGTTGTATTCCTTTATTAGTATGTTGCTGATGTTAGACTACACCCTCATGTTTTAAGCCTGTTTAAAATACAAGTTATATTATATTTATAAATCATATATGAGAGGAATATTAATTTTTGAAGCACCTTCCAAGGTTTATAGTGTCAGCCTACAACTTTATTGTATAGAGCTTACACATGACTCAGAAGTCTGATCTGAGGATGGAGACAAAAACTACCCCACCCTACTTGTTCTGACTCAGTCTTTATTCAATCTTCCACAACCCCAAAAGCCACCATGCTGCTCCTTAGTCTGCAACAGAGATTGTCACATCTCTGTAGAAAAAAAAATGTACTTTTGTTAGGTGAGTAATTGGAAATTCTCAAAAATCGTTTATACCACATTATATCTTTATGGGTTTCTTAATTAGTCCTTTGAGAGAGAACCAAACATTATCATTTGCAGGTCAAACACAAACTATGATGCTAAGACTCCTTTGAAGCATGCCAAGTCTACAGTCACTGAAACATTCGTATATGCAGACAATTCCTCATTTACTTATTTAATCCACTTTATCACACTAATATTCCTTCAAGCTCTTCTAAAAACTTTTTCCATGTGTTTTTTTCGTACTATTTTCTGATATGTTGCTGTACTAATACACACACAGAGTTTTATTAAGTCTAGGAAATCTTGTGGAGAATTACTGCGCACTGACAGTGTTTTGTCAGGTATAATTTATCCATAGGTGCTGATCCACAAACAATAAGTATTCACATGCCTACAGCTTTTCCATTTGATTGACAAGATATATATAATACTTTTATTAGGGCGTATCTGCTTCCCAGTGTGCACATTGTATTATAGTCACCCCTTCTTCCTACAGACCAACAATACAACATTTCCATCCTTTGTATAGACTAATAAACTCAAGAAACAATGGGTTTAATTATTATTTAAAATCCTTTACACAAATTTAACCAAGATTTTTCAGCTACTCCTGCCTACTTTCAACTACTTAAAGACTTCTTTTTCTTGTATGTGTCCAGAGAGGCATCTGATTTTCCAGTATCGCCCAAATTACTTTGAATTCAGTAGCAGACTTCCATCAGCCAAATTTCAACCAGATTCACAGTGGTATCTTATCTGTTGATATTTCATCTGATTTACTACAATACTCCTTCAGTCTCCAACTTTTCTTTTCCTATTATGTAACAGGATTTGCTCCTGAAATAACGCTCTATTATTAGGGAATTCCTTGTATATGTGGAGTTTCTTAGCTATGGTAAACTTCCATTTACCTTACACATATCCTTACCTACACAGGGCTTGAGGCAACCCCCTTTCTCTGTGACCCAGGGAAAAAAATGAGTTTCAGAGGATAAAAATAGGAAATACATAGAAAAAAGCTGCTGAAAGCCTCCCCTGTTTTCTTCAAAAGTTTTATGCTTATGTAAAAAACAGTAGTTTGAGGATTTTAAGTAGTATAGCTATTAATGAAGCCAACAGGTGTTTTTCATTGCTTATTTATAGCCTGAAATTACACTTCCTATTGAGCAATATTATGTAAAATAACTTCAAAAAATGGTTTATTGCTCAATAGTAGTTTGCAACTTGAAGCCACAAAGCTGAGAACAGCCCCACTGCTGCTGAAAAAAAATTTACAGTGTATGTTCAAATCACAACATTTCCTGCACAGTGAGAACTAGACAGCCTTTGGCATCTTCCAGCCTTTTGACTGGTTGGATGTGCGATGGGAAAATGTTAGTCCAAGGCTGAGCTCTATGAAATGCAAAGTTCATGCACTCTTAAAAACAAAACAACAAAAAAAGCAACCCTGTATCTTAATAATTGTATGTTACTTAAGCAACAGAATAAATAATTAATTTAAGAGATGTACTTTACAAAACAATGCTACGTCTAGGCTGAAGAGCTGCATTTTAATAGTGCTTATGGTGCTACACTTTTTCAGGCAAAAACCCTGCTCCTGGATCAAACTTCTGTGGTACTGAACTTTCCTTTCTCCTCTTGAGTCATGGAAGAGAGCCAAAAGAGAAACTTTCCTAGGGCAGCATTTCTGGCATTTCGATTTTCAACTCGCATAAATTCAAGCTGCCTAGGAAAACACACCTCGCGAGCATTACTTGAAATGCGCGGCAGTCCCCAGGCCAGGGTAAACAAGTGCTTGCAGAAAAGAAAACAAACCACCCCAAACCCCATATGTAGCAATTTTGGCTTATAACAAGAGACTCTTTGTCCATTTTCCGGGAGTGCTAGCTTCCCTAAACCCAGGAGCGGCTGCTGCGCTCCCGCTGTCACCCGCTGCCGGCCGCGGGCCGCCCCGGCGCCCCCCCGGAGCGTCCCGCGCTCCGCCGCCCCGGCCCCAGGCAGCCCCGGCTCCCCCGCAGCTCCGCGCCGACCCGGGCCCCCGACGCACCGATGCCCTGGATGAAGACGAAGCCCGTGATGACGAGGACGGGGTGCCAGTTGAATTCCCCCGGGCTGCCGTCCCAGCTCAGCCCCTCGCGGTAGTGGAAGACCCAGACGAGGGAAAGAATGACGGACACGAAGCCGACCAGCAGCGTCGAGCCCAGCAGCGCCAAGAATCGCCCGTAGTCCTCCATCTTCCGAATCTTCCGAGACCCGTGAGCGGCAGCCAGCGCCGCGAAGGAGGGGCGAGCCGGCGGCCGGGCGGGGTCGGGCTCAGGCTCGGGCCCGGCGGGGACGGGACAGGACAGGACGGGACGGACCCAGCAGGGGCGGGAGCAGGGCGGCATTTCGTGCCCCTCCGCGCCCCTCCACCCCACCCCCTCCCGTCGCATTCAGAACTCCGCCTTAGAAAAGAATTTTCTGTCAGCCTGTCCCCTGCCATGGTGGCAACCCCACTGAGCTCCCCCCGGCAGCCGAGGAAGGGAGCTGATGGTCGCGGGTTTTGTCCGAGAGGCTGTTGTGGAGGTTGGGGAGTTCACAGACCTGCCATAAAGATAAGCCCCCACAGCCGTAAGCACTTAGAGATAAAGCAGGAGCGCTGTTGTGATGAAGAGACAGACAGCACATACAGAAAATGCAGAGAAGGAGGAGTGAGTGCGCTTAAAGACAATGATGTAGTTGGAGCACAGTTTTGCCATCGTGATCTCCCCCTTCCCACTGGATTCATTGAGTGCTGCAAATGTAGAACAGATACTAACCAGTTTCATATGTGGAGTCTGGCCCAAGTATGCAAGATGATGTGGACATTTTTCTGTTGAATAGCATAAATATATCAAATATCCACTAGCTAAGAAAGGGAGCACACAAAAATTAGACAAGTCCAACAGGTATGGAAGGGCCCATTTCAAGGAAGTTTAGAAAACGGAAGGAAATAAAAGAGAACTGCGAAAGAGACAATAGGCAACCTGCCAAAAATATAACATTTGACCAGTTTGGTCAAATAATGTATTCAGCAGTTACTTTTTGTTTTGGCATAGAACATTCAGCTGGCTCTGAAGCCTGTCAGATGTAGTGGGAGGATATGCCCAAACATATATTCAACACTACTTTCCTGGTATTTGATTAGCTTACTTTTAAAATATATATAGTGTTGAAATACATATAAATTAGAAGTTAATTAACCAATTGAGAGAAAAAAGTACTATTTGCTCTCGCTAGTATTTGAGCTGTTTGGTATCTCACACTTAAATTGAGGCCTAGAAAATGAAAGGAAACAGTTCCAGTAGAATACTGCCAATTCAAACACCATACATGTGAAAGTGTTGGAAACATCTACATAGAGACATGAAGACCAGACCAAGTTGGATTGGAGTGGGATGCAAATATATTTCTTCATTATTGTCTTTAATCTCCTAAAAATAGATGCTGACGTTTAAAAGAAAAGCTTGGCTTGAGCATCACTTGTATTAAGATATTTAGCTTTAATTTGCATGGATTTGGAGTGACGTGCCCTCAGGATTTAACTGGTTGCTCATTCTACACACAATGGTAACTAGGACACCGATATTGTTAAATTTCACAAGTCACAGCATCTAAGAGAAGATGCCCTGAATCTTCTGAGGAATGCACTCATGCATGAACTTGCAAGAGTGCCAGATTGTCATTCATTTATGAGGCACACAGGTCACCTTCTTATTATGGTCATAAAAATGTTACTAAGTTTTCTATGGATTCTTAACATGAATTTTAATTTGGTTTTCTTTGCAAACCAGCATATAATAAAGGCATAGATCTGCCTGCTTATGCACAAAAAATATCATATGGGTTAAACAGAATAGTATTTATACATGATCAATTTTGGAATATTTTTACCTGTAAAAATACTTTTTTCTCTACTTACCTGGAATCCTTTATTCATAGTCTTTTAAGCAATCTTATAATCTTTGATGTATTTTTTTAAAAGTTAGTATTTCCTTAAAGAGTATTGTAAAACCTTCAGATTTATGTTGAAATGTTACAGATTGTAAGGCATCAGTTTTGTGATGCTTATCAGTTCCATACGGGGAATTGAAAAATTTTTACATGAAATTCCAAAAAAAGGATTCACAGACCCCAAATGTGTCCGTTCTTTCCAGTTATATGGGGCGGTCTTTTTTGTTACTGTGAAGCCTAAAAGCTTACATAAATAATGTATTTTAATTTACCTGCTATGAACCTAAATCTCCTAATTGCAAAATGCTTCCAGTTCCCACTGATTTCAATAAGCTTTGATTACATCCAGTACCCCGACAGTCCCATACCGGAATCTTCTACTCAAGTGGATTTTACTGAACCTAAAACTGTATGTCTTGGAAGACTGTTGTGAATTCCTGTAGCTCAAACTGGTTTACCCTGTTAAAGCAGCCTACAACAAGAACAGACACAAAATTGTATTGAACTGAAAATGAAGCCTACTTTTACCAAGTAACAATGAACAATTTTTTTTTTTTTAAATAGAACTGAAGAAATGCTAAAGCTCATAGATTGTCAAATAAACCAAACCAGAACAAAGTGCAAAATAAATTGTTAGATTAAGTGACATGTTCTTTATGGAACATCTGTAATGCAGAAGAGATTTCAGGCAGCACAATTAGTAACTCCAATCTGTATTTCTCCACATTCCCCCTTCTTCCACCTCTTCTTGCCCACCTGGTGCAAATGTCAGATTAGTACAGAATCAGTAGCAATCCTTAGCACAGCTAAAATGTCTGAGTGGATTTCATGTTTCCTTGGGGTTGGGAACTCAACATGATACAGCTGACTGCTGAGGGCTGAATGACGCACTTGCTAATCTGTTTGGAAAATAGACTCCCACTGGCATAAAAGTGAAACTATCCTGTATGGGACTTTCAAGTCTCTCGGATCAGTGAACACCTGCTTTTGTTAACCATTACTGTGGATAGGTTCTATAGCAGTTCATAATCTCTATTCTTTTCCAGAGCTTCTGTCTCCTAGAAACAATTATATTTTTCCAGTACATTACCAACTCTGTCAGTGTGTGTTCCCTCTTAGCTGTTTCTGTTGGGACATCATCTAACATGCACTTCTTTCTTTAGGTTGCTGCATTGTCAGATGTAGGATAACTGTGACTTCAGACCTGGAAGAACCTACGAAGTAGACACCCAAAATAAGGCCTACAAAACAGACAAAGATTCACAGATTATTTTGAAGAGGCAGCAGTGGATTCCTGCCAGTATTGCACCTGCAGTACTTGGCAACTGCTGTCATCGTTGCTATACCATTCATATATTTTGAGAGCAGCAGTCTAGACATAAGTGTACATAAATGCTTATCTAAGCAACACACCATGCCAGCATAGGCCATTTTTTTGTGCTTCTGATGTAACTTTTTTAATACAGGAAGTGTTTCTAGTTTCCAGTGACCAGTAACTGACTTGTCAGAGCTGTACTTAGAATAAGATTAGAGTCTCTTTTACCAGCTACAACTTTATCTCTGTTTTTCCATGCTGGACAAGTAATTCAAGATCTAAGCCTTAGACCTGGATATCCCAGATAAGTTACAGTATCCCTTAAAACATTTGGATGAGTTTTTCAGAAGCCTGGTGGCTGTTCATTTTGTAAATAAACATAAGTGCTGAGATTGTCCAGTCAGCTTTGTTCTGGCAGCTGATTTAACTGACTGTTGTGGAAGCTTTAGAAATACCCCTGTAGAAGTTATCTTGCCAGGAGTAATACAGACAAAGTAGTTTAAGTGTTTAGTGTTTGAATGGCACAAACAAACCAGAATGATTCTTTTGCTCTTTTTGGCACTGAGTTCCATGCTTAAGCAACAGAACCTTTGAGAGCATCACTGATTTGTCTTTGCAAATTGCAAATTGTGACTATGGAACAAGACTCTTCCAATAAATGATTTTCACTTGTTCTCCACCCTAGAAAGATCTTTTGCTGAGATAAAATAAGGCATAGTGCAGCTTTTGTCCAAAACGATATTCTGATTATAGGCCAGTCATTGTTACCTGTGAAATGAAACTCTGTTGTTCTTCAATCCATAAACATTTTGCTTCTGTGAGTTGTAGAATATTTTTCTAATAATTTAAAGTATTTTGTAAAAGTTTTTCAAAGTTGTGGAACTATAGGACAATAGTTGGAATTGTCAAAGAAACATTATAAAATTTTACTGCTTTCAGTTTTTATTTGGCTTGTGCTTTCTTATTTTCTTCCACTCACCAGCCTTGCCAGTGAGTGCACACTCAAATGACAAGAGAAAGGCAGGATGTGCACTCTTTTTATGCTCAAAGCAAATCTTACCAAGAGAAGCCAGTCCTTCATATCTTTTAAGTTTCTATGCTGGGAAATTCCACCTGGGCCTCTAAACAGATATATTTATCAAATACAAATAAAGGTGTTACACTTCTGGGATCCCATTTTTGCTTCTCTGTCCTGAGCCAATCATTGAGATGTCATGGTAAAGTGGAAAATAAAAAGTGATTTTGTTGAAGTAGAAATGCTGGAAGTATGCTGCTTTGGTCCACAAAACCATCTGAAAGACAGTCATAAAATCAAGCCAGCTTTCAGGAAGTACAAAGATGAGGCAGTGGCATTACAAAGGGCTAAAATAGGAAGAGCGTGGTGTCAACGTTCAGGAGTTTCCTAGATTTCCATTGCCCCAGAGGATGGAAATGTGTGCAACTGTGCTGCAAATTGCATGTTAGAGGCAGGCAACATCCAAAGTTGAGACTAACTGCAGATACAGAAGATAATAGGGAAAACTGCCAAGGCATGAGTCTGAATGTGGAACACCCAAGTAAACATGTTAACAGAATGATTTTCCTGTCTGGCTTCTGGCAAGCAGCTGTTGGTGGGGACTGTCTGGAGAGCCTGCAATCCTATCATGTGGAATGTATTGCTTCTTCTGCAGCATCTCAAGTAAGCCAGAGCTCTTGAGTCATTTGTGGAGTAATTCCAGTGAATTTTAGTTTCCCCTACCATGTTTCCTTTTTTCTTCCTGAGAAGAATGTGCACTTACTCCTCCCTAAAAATACACTGTTCTCAACAACACAGTATTCCTTCTTCACTCAGGCAGGAATAAAACATTTGTACTCCCAGTTTACTAATTGAGTTACTAAGCTATACCAGTTTTTAAGAGTTAAGAAGTTCTTAAAAATCACATTATTGTAACTCTTCATTCTGCTAGGATACCTAGTTCCTTTTATAAAAAAAAATCAAAACCAAAAAAACCAATCAACCTATTTTTGCAGTTGTTAATGTTTTATTAGCCAAAGCAAGCAGTTTAACTACTTTTTTCAATCTATAAATATTAGAATACACTGACATAGAATTATTTTATAAGAATGTCATAACCTGAAGATTAATTTGGTCATCATTTTGTAATTTCAGCAGAAATAAATACTAAAGTTATGGTTGTATAAATGCCAAGTCTAGCAACCAGAGAGCTTCAAGTAGTCCTCTCTGAATTGTTGATACAATTCAGTTATTATTGGTGAGGCATTGCTACATACATATCAGATCAAGTCCAGAAGAAAAAAAGCTTTTTAAAGATTTTATTCTGTAGAAATACTTGACAGTTAGAAAAGAACTCAGTTGCTGTTCTAGATATTCTTTTGTGGTTCAGTGTTAGAAAACCAGTTTTACTACTTCCCTTTTTTTGCTCTTACGTTTAGGTTTTGTTCATTCTGGCAACAGCAGAAAGCTTGCATCAAACAACCCTAGGTGAAATAAAACATGAATTCACTAGTCCGTGACCTTTTTAATTACTAGACCAACATTTTGATTTTTGCAAGCAGAGTGCTCAGAGATCTTGCTTTAAGCAGCAAACAGCAATTCCTCACAACTGTTCTTTCAGAAAGCACTCAGCCTACATGCCAGCCTGTATGGGTGTCCTTTCTCGCAGGTATTCCTATTAACAATCCTTTTTATGACTAGGAACCAAATAAATTTATTAGCTGTTCCATCATGTGGAATAGCTGTTACAGTTCCATAAGGAAAATAATTTCTTGCTGGTGAGTTTTTGGCAATCTTCAGTTACTATTAAGTAATGTAAAAGGTATTTTTCTCAATAACAAGAGGAAAATAAAAGACAAAATGAGAATAAAATGAGCAAGAAACTGTGTCATTAAAGTACCTGGACATACCCAGAAAAAAGAAAAAAAAAAAAAGAAAGATTTCTCCACATTGAAAATGCAGAAAGTTTGGGTGAAATAACCTAATTCGGAATGCTGGAAAAAGTGGCTGAGATCCCTTTAACTCAATGTTTTAAACACACATTTGAGAGTCTTTCCTCATATTAACAGTTCACTTATGTAGTTACATCTCTCTACATATATATATATATAATCTTTTTTCCTTGGGCATCTAGTTCTAGTGAAAATAGTGGAAGCATAGGCCATAAGCCTTTCAGGTTTGATCTTTTAAAGGATGCACTTGAGACTGCATTTGATGTAATTAATTGAGGCTTGATCTGCGTATCCTGGAAGCCATGGCATGAGTGCTAAACACCCCTGGAATATCATGGAAAGCAAGGGTACTCACACTTTCATGCTAATAGTTCCTGAGTCTGATTTTTGGTAAATAAAAACCTATCAGTAAATGGGTTTCCTGATCATAAAGAAGCTAGGTACTGCCGATGAGAAGTGAAGAAGATTTTTGTCTTTTCCATCTTACTCTAATTAATGCATTAATCCACATTTAATATCAACTTGACACTACAGAATAGTACACCCCTGCCACCAACAGTGACTAAAAAATGCTTGCATATAAAATCTCCTGGCAAAGTAAGGTACTATCTTTTTTTCTGGGGGATGAGTT
The DNA here is from genome assembly GCA_036785705.1 of Acanthornis magna. Taxonomy (NCBI): domain Eukaryota; kingdom Metazoa; phylum Chordata; class Aves; order Passeriformes; family Acanthizidae; genus Acanthornis; species Acanthornis magna. The sequence continues at coordinate 13,988,908 of JAWUZG010000012.1, forward strand.
TTGTTTAGAAACTTAACTTGTAGTAAAAGCAGTTAGTTTGGCTGCCACCAAACATGCAGGTATTTGAATTTGGTTTAGATACAGTATTTTAAACAGTGTAAAAACTACTGGCTTGTGGTCAGCATTTTCTTCCCATTTGAACAGAAGTTTATTTTTAGAATTTTCTGAGTCTCTGCATAGGTACAGAACACAACTCATAGCTTGAAAAGCACAAACCATAAGCATTTAATGATTCTGCTTTTTTAGTGTGTTCCAGGCTGTAAGTAGGGTGCCAAGACACCCAGAAGCGTTCGCGGCTAATTTGGGATTCTCTATTCTTCAACAGCTTTCAAGGTATTTCTAAGTGAATAGAAACCTATTCTGTTTTGGAATGAAAATGTCTATGTGGAACCTGCCAGGATGGAAGATCTGCCATTATCTGTAGTGCAGCAACAGTGTGCATTTAGAGTGATAGAATTTCTTACACAAGACTCAGTCTTCAAAGTCTGGGCTGCCTTTTGGTCATTACAAATTGCTGCATTAAAAAAAAAAGGAAGGATACTGATGTATATTTACACATTTAGCAGAACATCACTTCTTAAGTCACTTAAAAATAAGCCACTAGGAAGCAGAGCAAACTCCCGAAAGCTAGAGCTCGTCTTCATGAACAGTACTTGCACTATTTAATAAACAGTGAAGTTTAAATGTCTTTCTCTGGGAGGAACTGCTTCAGAAAGCCAAACAGCAATGAGTATAAAATTTATCTTAAGTATCTGCTTAAAAGATGGGTCTTCTGTCTTAGAGTACAGCTTCATATTAATCTTTACCTTCATGTATTACTTACACAGTTACTTACAAAACAGCAGGTAATGGACTGGTTTTCTTTCCTGGACTCGAAGTGAAAACTTATGGAAGATAGGGTGGAACGTGGGGGTTGCTGCTGCCCTTTACTTCTACTGTTGTTCCATTATCTTCTTAAATGTCCTTTTTGTGTTGTTTTCTCTTTCCACAATTGTAATTCACTTTCTTTTGCGTTGCATTTTCTTGAAAAACTCACAACAGAAGATTTTATAATTCTTCTAGAGCTCTTCCCTATTGCATCATCTAGAATGATCCACATTTAATTAGTAAAGCCTGGAGCAAAAATAAATACTTGCATTTAGAATTGCCATGCACATGAGGACAGTGGTGGTAGTGAGTTCTGTTTTGATGAGCTATTCTCCTGAGCCCATCTTTGGTTTGTATTTGGAAACAGTTTATCGCCATGAAGTCTACAGCTTGTGTTTTGTTGTTGTGGGTGTTTTTTAATTTAAAATGAAAGCTTTAATTCTGCAGATTCTGAATATACCCCCATAGCACTCCAGTGTATCAGATAGGCTGCACACAGTAATAAGGGTGAACAGCTGGGAGCCTTGGCTCCGACTGAACAACTCCTGACCCTTAACACCGGGACAAGCAGAGAATTACTTGCTTATATATATATATATATCTGTAAAAACATATTAAAAGATATATTAAAAAGACAGTAAAATACATAATTTATTAATATTTCTCTTTAAACCAAATCATACACAACCAGAAAACCTGAGTGATTTTATTTCTCACACAAAACCAAGAGAAGGATTTTGTCTAAGTGCTTTAATGGTAACACTACAATTTCCATACTAAATACAAAATTTATCCTAGATAGTTTTACATACTTTCATTAATGAGCAATTTGTATTAGAGTTGCATAGGTAAAACTATATAAGACAGATCACAGCGAATGGTAGATAATCAGTAAGTCCACATCTTTTTCCTTGATGTCCAGTATTTCAATCCTGTTGCTGAAGAGAAGCAATAAAGGCTGCATCTAGCATTAATGATGAACTGGTGAATACATGAAAAGCCATGATGAGCTACAGGCAAGTGTACAGTGTCACAAAGAAAAAAAAAAAGAAACAAGACCTCATGTAGTAGTATAAAATGTTAAGATTAAATCCAGCCAGAAAAACCGTAGTTGACTACTTCCTATGTATGGAGTCCTTAAATAGCATCCAAATTGAAGTCTCTGTAGCTGGTGTTTATGGCTTAAATATATACAAAAGTTCTCCCTCCTTTTTTTACAAAACACTTTCTGGTTTTCTTCATAGTATTAACAATCATCATCTCTTGCAGTGTCACACACCATTTGGTAAACATAGCAACTGAATCTCCTGTTAGGCTTCTGTTCTATATGTAATATGAGGTCTTTGTCAAAGTAAACTTCATGACTGTAAGTCTGAAATGAGAAAAAAAAAATTGGATTGCAGTCTTTATTTCCATAACTTGCTAATATCCATATAATTTTCCATGAGGAACAAAAAATATTTAACACTGGTGACCTCCATGATCAGGCAATTTTGTGTGGATACACAGGGATTACTCTTCCAGATAAAGGACAGAATTTTAAAACTTTGAGACATTTCTCACATCCCTACTTTAGGAATCTAAATTCAGATCACAAGTTGCCTATGTATTCAACAATAAAAGAGATGCAAAAGTGCTGAAAATTTCAGACCAAAGTTGGATGTCCATGTAAACTTGGACTGTATGAACAGCCCATTCCATCTTTCCAAATATATACATAGTGAGGTCCATGCTTCATTCTATGCATGAGTAGTTCAAGTTAAACTAGGGAGACTATTCACAAGTCGTAAAGTTAACCTGATATATACTCCCTCTATAGGTAGTTACAAGTTGATAAATACTTTAGAAATACATGAAGGACAACCCTTACCCCAACCAAATCAAACAACAACAACAACAACAAAACACAACAAACAACCCCCCCCAAATAAACAAAAAAAACCCAAAACCAAACACAACCCCCCCCCCAAAAAAAAACCAAAAAGCCAAAACCAACAACAACAAAAATTTTTTTTTAAAAAATCCCAATTTCGAATAATGGAGATTTTCAGGTAAATTAACTACAGTCTGATGGAGTACCTACAATTTTAGAGTTGTGATTATTATTTTATACAAATCTCATCCCCTTGCAACACTACTTATATATCTGCTTCAAATCTGAAAAAAGTGTTAGGTAAATGAGAATGGAGAAGAGACAATGTGAACAAAAGACAGGAATGTTCCTCACCACATCCCAGGACTCCTGTAATGGAATACTCTTAAGTAGAATCCCATGATCATTACAATGAAAGTCAAGGTGAGCTCTTCCATCAGCTCCTATCTGAGTAACTGCCACAGTTGATAATAAATCCAATTCATCTTCATAGTCCACAATTTTGAATGTCTTAGGAAAAACAAAACCTTAAGTTTAAAATCAAACATAAATTCACAGTCCACTCTACCTAAATTGCATAGCTCTTTTTTTTTCAGATGAAAATAGAATTGGGAAAATTCTAGTTCTTGAGTCTTCCGGTCTGAAAGAAAACTTAGGGATCCTGATAGCCAACAGGCATTTTTCCCAACATGAGTGGTCATGATATTTCAGCAAAATTCCTTAAGCAGGAGAAAAGAAAGTGATGTTCTGAAAAATCCTAATGTGCAAATACATGTGTTTTATATGTAACATACAGGAAATAGAAAAGAAATACTTCTAAAGTGGTCAAAGAAATATATTCAGACTCTTGAAGCAGCCATGTTAAGAGAGTGTGGCTATAAACCATCACTGATTTTGAGGGAATGGGTACATTGGAGGAATTCCATTTACATGAATATCTGTATGTTCTGTTCAAATCTCTCTCTTGCTCCACGGACTATATGTCAGTGAAGAACTGAGACCAAAATGTGAAGATGTGAACTATCTTAATTGCCTTTATCTCACTGTGACATACTCTTTAAATTCAAGCCAGTCTTTTTCTTCCATAATGTAAAAACATTTACTGGAACCACAAGTGTAACAGCAGGGAGAAAATAGTGTGCAATTATTTTTATTATGGTTAAAAGAAAAAGTGAATAGAAATAAACTGCAGACCCTTAACAATTATATTGGACTGTGCTGTATTTTTGCCACAGTAAAATCTATTTCCTCAGAATAAAGAGGAATAGGAGTGAATGCCAGAAACTGTTGTTACAGATCCAGCTCTACTTGGAGAGCTAAAAAATATTTTGCACAACCTTTTAAGACTCAACACCAAGTCAAGTGGTGTTTTCATTCTCAAGAAGCAGTTAGTTAAAGGAAAAGTGTTAAATACCTTATCCTACAATCCAGAGTAACTGGGAGAGAAAAATAAAGTTTAGAGATACTATAAAAAAGATAAGAGAATCCTAAAGCAGAGGGAAAAAAAAGTTCCTTTCATTTCATAAAATGCTTTATAAGAAATGTTCAAAGTAGGTATTTAAATAGAGAAAAGAATAATGGTTTGTCACGCTAACACGTCTTTCCTGTGCCATTGAAGTCACAAGGAGTGATGATGTTATCGTGGGGCATAAGATCAGTTCTTGAAAGAAAGAAAATCCAAAGCTCAAATGTCAACCAAGGAGAAAAGATGATATACAGCATGTGAAGCAATTAGAAGAAGACAAAGACAGAGCAGAGGAATAAAGAACTCAAAGATATACACAGCTAATGGTTACACCCACTGCACTTGAAACAAGAAGGGCTTCTGGCTAGTTAACACTAAAATAATCCATGAAGTGCTCTTACTACATCAGTTACCTCTTGTTCTGGGTCATCATCCAGCGAGGTAAAACGCTTTTTCACCACTCGACCAGAAGCTGTTACAGTAACACTGTTGTTCACCTTTTGGAGAAACATAAGAAAGTGTCTCTAGACTTCGGAGCAATTTAGTTTCTATGGATTTGACACTGTATCTGTTTCATACATTTTGCTTTTTGACCTTGTTTTACTCATAAGCTACGCATAGCCCCGGTGCTGCTGTTTTCTTCATGAAGGTTCATGAACTTGGTGACTTTAGGTGAGGTATTATTGCTGTTTACTCATATTCAGAGGTGTCCCACCGAGGTGGCAAAGGTTCTCAGCTACCATAATCTTTTGAACAGAAGTGACTAGGACCAAGATGTTGGACTGAGAATTAAGACTGCAAAATCACCACCAAATGTTTCCTAAACTCTTACTTCCAGAAGATGGGTAAAGTAACATCTTAAACCACTGCAGCTGCTTCCAATGGGCTTCATTAACACCAGAGATATTAAAAAATGGGTTATCAGTGTCCTAATAGAAGTCAAACGGAATAAGCACAGCACAGGCAGGATTAGAACTCACATTTCTTTGTTATTACTGTACCAGAAGTTATCTAAACAACCCTCAAAAAGCAGTATGGCAAGTGATTAGATGACCTAGCATTTAGTTTTTGAATTGAACGCAAGTTTTATTCTTGAGTTTGTGTAGATTTTTAATACACAAACCTTTTTTCTGCAAAAGCTTCAAAATTAGTATCACAGATCTGCTGGCATTTTATAGCATTCAAACTATAGAAACTTGCTTTTAGGTAAGACATAACCTTGTCCGCTGAATCAAAATGACAGTTCCAGGCACTGCCTAAACTTTTTTTCACATCTGCTCTTTAACCTTTTTGACATTAGATTGACTTTATGATTCTGTGTCACAAAAGACTTCATGAAACAACTGAGGTGATTTAAGAGCTCAGTTCTACCAGTAGCTCTAAATCATCCTCTCACACTTGATTCCACCTTTCTGCACTCTTCTGATGATTCAGTCCTGTTCTGCTCCAGTTCAGCAAAACAAGCAAGCAGAAAATACTCACCTTTTCTGCCAGGTTATTATGGTTAGTGCACTAATTTGGCTCACCAACAGTTAGATGAATGCAAAACTTGTCACAGGAGAGTGACAGGTGCACACAGCCAGGAAAAGAGACTTTTGGAAACAATGTATTGTCTTTGTTGTCTTATGAGGACTTAATCCCTAGGTTATGAGAGATTTGAAACATTTCCAACATTTGTATGATCAACTTACCTGAGCATCAGAGATGCACATAATTATCACTTGGTGGCTCCTTCATTTGAAGGAAATCTGTCACCATTTTAAAAGTATGTTTTATATCCATGATTACATGGTTACACTGCACACCATAAAGAATGCTGAAAACTAAAGAAAAGACTGGAGGTTTCAGAAATCTATCCTGAAAGTGTTATTGTTTTGAAAATTCTTTTCATACTGCTTAAAGTCCAATGAAGACAGAGAATGTCTTTCAATAAACCTTGAATAAAAGCCCATAAAGCACAGTGATTACTCCCATATGCCAACCCCCTGAGTATAGCTCAAAATCTTACATAGTGATCTCAGACACTAAACTCACACAGTTTTCTCTGTTGGCTACAATTGTAAAATCTTCTGCAATCTCCATTTGATCTGCATGATTTTTAACTTCCTTAAGCTTTAAGACTCTATAAAAGAAACAGAAATAGCAAAGTAAGTCATGTATTCTAATCTGCTTACTACAACATTTCTATATAATTTGTAAAAATCTGGTACATTAAAACATTGTAAATAAATAAATTGGAAATTAATTATTTTTGTAATTTATGTTTATCAGTCAAATTTTAACACAGTGGTCCTTGAATATTTTTCATATCAAAATCTAAACTGTGGCCTCTAGTGCCCCTATTCATCACACAGAAACCTGCAGATGTTTCTAGAACTTTTGATTCTGAAAAATTAGTATCTTTTACATTTTCTATAGTCTGATGAGTGTTTGGGCCTGCAAATTGTCCAACTACTGAATTTATGCACTTATGCAACTTCTCCTCTAATGAAAAAAAGATTTTACTAAAAAATCAGGGAAAAATAGTGATAAATCATACTTAATCAGATTTGGTCCCACGTGGATTATTCTGCCTGACATATCTGGATGGAAATATATCCAGTCAGGTTCAAGTGAACAGCATTTCATATCCTGTATGCCATTTTTTGCCTGAAGAAGAAAAGGAAAGCTTAGAATATTAGTATTTTGAAAGTCTCACAGATCTAATTAAAGAGGAAATACTGAGCCACTCACTATATACCTCTGGAGGTTTTTAAGTATTGCTCTTAATCACGATCAGAAAGGATGGCAGTGGAACAATAATAATAACAACAATAAGACTCAGTTCCAATTCTCAAGATATTCGGTAGAGTAGTTTCAAGATTTTTAATATGCAATAAGCAATAACCTTCTACCTTAGCTATATATCATCCTATCTCTCCTGAAACAAAGAAAATGAAGATTTAGCCTACACTGTGCAAACACTTCAACAATTCCAGCTGTTTGAGTATCCAAGACAATGGGATGTGTCAAGACATGAAACAAACATTAGCACAAAGTTGGACTTGAGCTTCAAACCTCAGGCTTGGCCTCTTTCGTGCAAATTATTTGTGGAGCCTGTAAGCCTGGGATACCTAGTGATTTCAGCAATCAGATGCAAGCTGGTCAAAATCTTGGGATTTTGGCAGTGGCTTTCTGTTGTTAAATTTAGCTGACATCAATCGTTCAAATTGCCAAATATATTAACCCGCATAGAAAAAAACAGATGACAAAGGATTCTACAAGTCCATTTGAATCAAAATTGATCTTCAGCTACAGTTGTGAAACATCAGTTTTGAAAATAAGATGGGAGGGAAATAATTGATTTGATCAGACTAGCAAAAGAGATAAGGACTTTACAGATTAGACTTATTTAGTCAAGAAACTCTGAACAGGCTTAGAAGTTGCTTGTAATACAGAATGATTGTCAGGTCAATTCCAGATTCAAAATAAAAGCTGAGATGGAGAGCTCACAAAAACAGTATTCATGTGATGAACAGTACATAAACAAAAATAATTAGGAACAGATTAAACTAATTAATAAAATCTTTCTAGGGACAGAAAGGGATTAAACTGTGCAATCAAATCTTTTTAGGGAGAGAGAAAAGGTACAAGTCAAAGATAAACTACATACATTAAGGACATTTATTCTGCAATTTCTTAAAATTTAGAATAGTTCTTTAGTCAGCATTTAGTAGGCTGACTAGTCAGAAGTGCATTAGGATGTTACCATGCAAGGAAACAGGTAATGAGACTTCATACAGTGCTGGGTAGCTCTGAGAGCACTACTGTTATATTGGAATGAAGGAAATATGAGAAGCAGTACTAATTCAGAAGAAAGTATTTTACACATGACTCCATGGGATAGCTGATTTGATACTGGGGTGATCCCTTTGAAAGCACTACACTGGTAAACAAAGGTATTATTACCTACTCAGAATAAGAGATGAAGACAAACATTATACACATTAATTTCAGAGAAGCTGCTTTCTGAATATATTACCAAAGCATTGTCTTTCAGAGAACAAATATGGAAGACTCCTTTATGTTTTCTCTTGTTAGGTGTGATGATATAATGCCAAGGGTAACCTCCAATTTGAAATGCATTCTCCAGAGAAGATGCTTCAAATAGCAAAGGTGGGGTATCTGCAAATATTCGGTAATGTTAACACCATTAGTAGCAGAACAGTCATAATTCCATTGATCCTTAAAATTCTAAATTCCAATAACGCTACTAATTCTTCACAGCTTTTGAAGACTGGTGGAAACACATTAATGGGCTGTGAACTTCTTTCCAGCACCAGCTATGCTACCTCACCTGGCATCCAGGTGCACATCTGCAGTTCCCTCTGGAGGGTTACTGCCTTCTCAGATCTTGATGCTGAACTACTCTTTTAGTACCTTTGACTTACAAGCAAAGACACAGCAAATAATTAAAATTAATCCAGTTCATCTGCTTGAGAAAGGATGTACACCTGAACAGATTGAAGACCATATCAAAATGGTCACTATTCTCTTGGGAAAAACAGTGATAAATAACTGGAAACGGCAATCAGCAATCTCCAGTAACAGAAGTAATTGCAGAAAGATAGAATATTCAGATTCTGCTTTCTCCTTTTGTGTAATACAACAAAATATTGTGGACCACAATGGATGCAATCTGTAGCTAAGTTCACAAAAATCAATCAAAATATAGAAATTTTTGCAATTAATGGCAAAAGGTATCTAGTTTTCCTTTCAGTTCAGTTGGAATAAATTATAGAGATGTACTATACCATTTTTACAAGTTTTCTGTTTACTAAATGAGAGGCATCTTTGAATGAAATGGACTACACAGAACTTTACAAGTGCCAACTAGCTAAATTAGAGCAATTTCTACAGCTGCTATAACGGAATCAATTTTAGACTGAAGACCAGCTCTTTCTAACAGTATGGAGAAAAGCTGGGAAAAAATTGACAAAATGTGGAGAAAATCTGCAATTAGAAGAGGAATTTAAACAGACAGAATATAAAAACTGAATTAGTGCAAGGAGAACAAGGTTCTTATCTGGACTTTGTGTCCCAAAGGTCTTATCCAAATTTTGACTTGTTCTTATCCTGCTTAGTCTGGATAATTATCCTAACTGCCAATGGTGCTAAGATGTCACATGACATCAGATACTATGTTTATGGAGTGCTTCTCTTCCTTTGTTCATGTTTCCATCAATTTAGGCATTTAGACTGGATGGAATTAGTTCACTGCCAATGGAAATGAAGTCTTCCCTAAGCTGCAAAGCAGCTGTCTTCTATTTGCCTTTTGGAGTGACACATAAGAAATGGGAGATTCTGTGCAAGATATAACAAACTATATAGCTTATAAAAAACTCATGCATCTGCTGGAAATGTAGGGAATATTGAAGATGGAAGCATAAGCAAAGGACCTACTGATACTAAAATCAGTCAGAAAATGAAAAACTAGTTAAGAAAGTTTGTTAACATTTCACCCAAACAACCTTTTAAAAAAAGCATATATTTCAAGGTCCCTCAAAAATCCTGGTTAGTGGACTAAATGATACAATTAAATGTGTCTCAATAATATATCAATACTGAGTAGTAGAGGCTGCTTATAAAATATGCCTTTCATGTTCATTTGGCAAAGATTTGCAAGAACATAGCCACCTAAACAGCTGTGACTGCTGCCTCTACTCCCTCTTTCCTGCTGTAAGTCACTAGTTCTTGTTGCTTAACATCTCATGTTTCATTGTTTGCTAGTCCTTTCCCAAGTCTTGCCAATTTTCAATCTCCAGTTGAGCTTCTTTGTTCACTTACTTTAAACTCTGCAGACTCATCTGAACAAAGTTGTTCCTGGCAGCACTAACAAGTATTTGCTCTAAATGCAAATAAAACCAAAGAAACAACAACAAGAAAAAGGTTTCTACAAAGTATCCTTCTCCTTGCCTTTTTTCTGAAATTACTGTATCATCTAACAATAAATCAGACTACAGTTTTATGTTCTCTGCTGTTCAGAAAATCACATGCTATGACCAAAATCAATTCCTCACCAGTTAAGAGTTGTAACATAGTACATAGCAGCCTGTAAGTTTTGATCTCTATACACTTCCTTTTGGGTACCTCACACCATAAAAACAGTACTGTAATAATGGCCATCCCTTCAGGCAATTTCTGTAGGGAGGCTGGGACTAAGTAAGAAGGAAAATTACACACAGTTAAATTATAGTAAATACAAGCCTGCACTCTGAAAGTGTTAAGATCTTGCTCACTGAAACATTTGGCCATTTCATTCTTTAAAGAAAACAACTCAAAACCACAGGAATGCAACTATTTGCAAAACACAGTCATGGCAAACGCATGTCATGGGTTCAAAACTTCCTAATCACAAATTCTGAATAGGATTCAAGATCACAATATTTTCTCCAGAACGCTGGTTTTAAATCTCAAAATGAAAACCACAATGATCTATAAGCCATGAGACCAAACCTTCCTATTAAAGTTCCCATAGCATGTTTTGCACAGGTCCCTAACATTAAATGGTGGTTTCACAAATTGAGACAGAGAGAAAAACGGAGGAAGATTCCCCTTTGCGAAAACTGAGACATTAAATATAGCTTCAGTATATAAGTCTGTATTTCATCTTTGTGTACTCCCTCATTTTTATATGAATCTGGCTTGATTTGTCTCTTACTATCTGACATTCTGAAAACAGACCAAAAGCATTTTTTTATGTGGACAATCACCTGTAAAAAACATTTACTACAGAAGCATCCAAAACTAAATAAGTAAACACATGCATTCATTGACAGTCGTGAAACCAACTTTTAATTTTTTTTTAAGATGCCTCAAGTGTGAGCTTGTGAGAATGCATTTTTAAAGTAAGAAAAGAAATTTCAAAGAAAGTCTCAGGCTTTGGTCATTCATTAAGATTCTTAGCCCCAAATTCTAATCTCAAGTGCACCAACAGAAGCCACTGTTTGGTTTCAGAGAAAAAAGTCATTACAAAATGCAGAACATTTATAATTTAATGACTTGAGGCATTAGAATTAGTTTTAGTAATTTATTCTCTGGAAGTAGTTTTACTGAAACTGACATATTTTTGACAACCTAGAATATCAAAATGCAAGTTGGACAAATTGTACTCAGTCTCTTTGAATTTCCTCTGCACGTTAGGTTAAATGTCTGCATGTCTTTTGCTTACATACCATATACTGTTTCCAGGTGCTACTAACAGCTAGTCCTTCATCTTTCTCAAGAGCAGTTGTGTCTCGGAAATAAAGAAGGGGGTTTCCATTTCATGCATTGCTTATAAAGTTTTTCAGATCGCTTAGTTGCTCTAATAGTTTTCTTGGTATGTCCTATATAATTATTATTAGAATTAGAAGTAAAGCAAAGCGCATTTTACTATAATGTAAATCCAGAAATACAGCTACTGCACAATATGAGCACAGTAATTTTAATATTTTTTCTTAGTGCAGAATAAGTCATAATTAATCCATAAAAGCCACCAGTCATGCCAATACAAAGATAATAATTACCTGTTATTTTAATGTTACATGGAAGACCAAATGGATACTTTCCTACAACTCCCACCTGACCATTCCAGTTGAATTCTTGTCCCAAATCAAATCGTTGTTCCATGAACTAAAATAACAGAACAATTTAGCTTTACAGATGCATATTTACTCGCCATTTAGTTTTACTGCTCTATTACTACTGCATTCTTTATCTTGTTAGATACTGCCTGACATCTTATTTTTGAATTGACGATTGAGTTTTGAATGGAAGGATATACTCATAAGTCTCACTGCAGTTCTGTTTGAGATCAAATTTCCCCATGCCCAGCAGTTTCTGGCCTTAACAATCATCTATAACTGCAGACTAGGTGTGTAAAGAGGAGCACATCGGGTCTAACATTTCCCTAACTCCTCAGAAGTGCCTGTCTGACCCCCTATCTCTCATGCTTTGCCACCTGTAAGTGTTGCAAGTAATTTTTCTGATAGTGTATCTATTTGTATCTTCTGACCATAAATAGACTTAGGCAGGAACCTAGCCTTTGACACATACCCCTCCTACCTATGTAGCATTACATGAACATTTATGACTGGTTACCCAAAAGTAGCATGGAGTGAATGAAAACTGTGTATTTCATTACCTGTTCCAAAATGGCCTTGAAGTTGTAGAGTCTGACCAGACCCATGCTATACATTACAATTAGGATTCCATTAGAAACAGCAACATCTGTCACACTATTACCAAAAATCTGGAATAAAATGAAGCAAAAAATACTCTATTAGAAAAGAAATAATTGAGAGAAAACACAAATAACTGATGTTATGTCCTTGATTTTGCAATCACTTTTTTTTTATTCTGAACAAACTTTATGTTCAGTGCTTAAGTTCATGAAGTTTTCTGTAACTCATTTGTTCTGCTGAGTTTCTTTAATCCTTTGCACTGTAGTCACACCTGAGGTTAGTCATATTCTGCAAGCAGATTCATGCTCTAATCAATTCTCAGTATATCTTCATATCATGCTACCCAGTTATTATCATACATGAATAGATTATATTATTCAGCATCCCACAGGAATGTTAGCAGAACTAGCAACTCAATCTAAAAGTCCTGATTTCAGATCTTCTGTTCTTTCTTCATCACCAGGGTAAAATACTAGTCTAATCACAACTCTGTGACTGCATACAGCTGTACTATAACTACATTATCCAGCTGTCACAGAGTACAGGATTCTCTCTGAATCCAAATTAGACATACTCATGAGAAGCTGACTTATCCTTTTTAATAATTATCCACTATTCATTTGTACCACTGTTTAACACATCACTGAGCAAACTCCACAAACCAATTCTTAATATTTAATTAATAACAACATGTGAAGTTCATAGTTTTTTTTTATAGATATGCTTGGAAATGCAGTTTTCTTTAATCTGACTCACTATGTGAAAAAGCAATTAAACCAGTTAAAGCAGGATTAAAAGCAATAAAAAAATAAAGAAAGCCAGGAACTGTAAGATACCTACATCTTAACACTGCCAGCAATTTTGTGATATGTTTGGTTTTGAAAGATATATTCACTCCTGAGACTTTTCCTTTTATATAGTTGTATGGCTCTTTCTCAATACATTTATTAGCTTAGGTCCCAGTGTCTTTCAGACACAAACTCTAATAATCTTCCAACCCTAAAGCCTCCTTTCTACCCTTGACACCTTAGCCACTCTGAACTCAGAATTTATTGTGGTATATACCATCTCAGTAAAGTTGCTGCATGACATGCATTCTGCAGTCTTAAACAGTAACGCTAACCCTGACTCCAATCTAACAGTTACATTCCACTGATCTGTATCAGGCTTGGCATTGCATTCACTGGTTGTGTCTCCTCCTAGGTGTATTCTCATGTCCCAAATGCTGCTCTTTGATTATAGTTTTAACAATTTCTCTGATGAGTACTTGGTACAGACCCAGCTGAAGAAGTGCTCTTTCAGATGTTTCACCTACTATGAGCATGATGAATCTGGCATGCCATTCCTAACCAGACTGAGAATACCTTTGATACTGATAACATTTTTTCCTGTCCTAAATACTAATTTTGAACAGAACAATACAAAGTACCCCAAACTTTCATGGGCCCAAATGAAAAGGTTTAACCCCATGCCTTCACTTGCCAGCCCAATCTCAATTACAGCCTCAACCTAACCTAGCACCAGCTAAAACTCCAGCTTATAGCGCTGGACCCTAAAAGACACTATTACTTCACATACCTTAAAGACTGTTCGCATGTTTGCACTGTTTCATCTGTATGTTGTATCCAGAGTTTTCTTGACTTAAAATAGAACAGTAAAAATCACAGTCTGGCTCAAGGTTTCTTCCTAAGTATATACACTTACTTACAGGTCAGAAACTGAACTCAGGTTGTTTGTTCTTGACTGATAAAGCAAGACTTTGCTTTTGTCATTCAGTAACAGTGATAAAAGTTTGAAACATTTTTAACTGCATATAGAATTCATAGACTACTACTAAGACTGGGTCAGAGGCACACCTCTCTTTCTTTAAGGAGGTGACAAGAGTACAAACACTTTAGGATTCCCTAACTCTTATGATTGCTCTAAGAAAAGGCTAAAGTCCTTCTACATGTCAAAGAGTAACCTGGTAACAGAATCCATTTGTATTTTCTCTTCTGGTCATTAGAATTAAGAATATTCGCCCCAATGCCCCTATCAGACACAAGAACTACAAGACTACTGCTAATTAATGTTTGAATTGCTTTTACAAGTATGACTTCTGAAATTCTGAAACAAGTGCCTAAACCACAGCTGTCATAAAACTACATAACAGATCACACATTAATAGAGAAATGAATGTACCTTCTTGTTTATTTCCAGCATTCCAATGAATGAAAGAGGCAAAACTTGGAATACAGCAAGATAAAACAGTACAGCCTGTCGGATTCCTGCCTGGGAAGGAACAATGCTGAATATAGTTATTAATCATAGGACACCTTCACCTTCTACCATAATAACAAGGTATAATATCCCCATCTTTGTGCTTGTAAATTTTTTTGATCAATGTTGTAAAAATGACATTTTTCAACAAACTTACCTGCCGTGCTCCTGCAGGGAGCTTATTCTGAGCTGACTTTACAATCATTACCTCTTGAGGAGTATCCCAGCTCAGATACCTATTTGTGACAAGAAAGGCCTATCTTAATCACTTAAAAACCATTTATTAATAAATATATTATTTCACAAAAAATATGACCGGCTATAACTAAGCAGATGCCTGTGCCCAGGCAAACTTCAGTATTTGATTTGGAAGAGGTACTCAAGATGTTTGCTGTTTGCAATAAAGCAAAATCCGTGGAACTAGGAATGGCTTATTTCATACAGGATTGTGAGAAAAAATTGGAACACAAACATTCTTAATTTTTCTCTTTCCATTCATAATCCTTCCATCCCATTCACTTTGTTATCCTTCAGTCTAACAAAAATAATTTGTTCTGAAAACTGAAAAAGAAGTATTTTATCAGAAGCAGTAACAGCTCTGCTTTAAAAGAGAAAAATGACTACCCTATGGAGAAGAACCTTTGCAAATTAAAAACAGCTCAGGCTTTGAACAGTGTATGTTTGATCAGGTTTGTTTTTCAGCTGTTACAGGTCCTCTTCTGGTATGTTGCCATCATAATACTAAAGCCTGTAAAGTTGTCAGAGAAAAGCAAACAGTAGCCTAGGTTTTGTGGAACTCAATACGAAATTTGATCCCATAATCCTTAAGTTGATTAAATTCTTCTACAGGTAAAAGCATGCAGGAACAGTACTCCAGGTAATGTTCTGGATTAACAAACCTGTTGTTAGCCATAGGATAGTACTAAAATAAACACGATTCCCCTTCTCCTCTCTAGTACTAATCACTATTAATTATATTAAGCTCTCTTTCTCCACTATGCTACTAATGACTGGTCATTATATAAAGCCTAGTTGTTGTTTAATACCTGAAGAATTTGCAACAGGAACCAGCAAGATATACTTTTTCCAGTACTTCTCCACTATCAGCAGAGAGACGTAGAAGCCAGTTCTGCACTGTCAAGACTATCAGGGAAGGTTTATAATCAGATGGATTCGGTAGCATTTCCCCCTACATAAAAAAAGGCTGTTAGAAAAAAGTTTGTATCAGGAGAATACATAACATTTTGAAACGGCCAGAAGAACACAAAAGTAAATACACATTCCTCAGAAACTCAGGAGGAAAGCTGCCTGCTAATCAGATCAGTATCTCTGAGGTCATGTCCATGCCAAATAATCACCTATTACATAAATAATCTGTTGTCATACTTTTTGCAAGACAGTTACCTTTTCTAGAAAAGACACCTTTTAAAACATCCTTGCCTTGCAAAAAATTGCTTATTGATCTAATTGATGCCAATCTTGAAGAGAAAATTGTTTAAGTATTTCAAAATAAGACATTCAGTGGTAACTCAACAGCAACTGCTATGAATGGTATTTACACTGCTTTATTTTTAGGCAACTCAAGGATAGGGCTAATATTTCTAGGCTCTGTGGACACAGGGTGAAGGAGAGAGATTATGTAATTATTAGTTATAAACAATGGAGCAGTTTTTGGGCAGAGTTGCTTCAGTGGGCTGCCAGTGTATCTGCTTTTTGGTTTTTTAAATGTCAACAGATCTGGAGAAAACTAAAAGTCCCAGCTACTGTCCTTGCTATTTAAAAAATAAAGAAAAATTTGAGTAGAATTTATTTTGTAAGGAATTAAGAATTAGTTGCATAAACATAAAAGCACTGTTTTTAAAATCTTCCGTGTAAGCTTACCAAAGAAGCATTTGAATGCGCTGTTGAGAACTTCAGAGAAGTATACCTCCAAATGTTCAGTTAATATAAATAAGGCACATGTTGCAAACCTTTAATAACCTAACTCCATCAAAACATAGAGATAATAGTTTGGAAGGAAAGAACACTCCATTCTAAATATGTTTCACCAAAATATATTAATTTAGTATTTTGCACAACAATGCTCTAGTAAAAAGTTATCTTACCAGTGGGCATTCCAATAATAAAGCATCTTCTATTTTTTCGGACTTGGAACACTTTGACTTTTGGTAACGTATTCTTGGCCCTTGTGCAATGCTAGAGGAAAATGATTGCTAAACATTAGTCTATTTTATAGACCACTTTCTATCAACTAGTCATTTCATGCAGTTTTATAAATCCTGCCTTCTCCTTAGGCAGGTCAAAAATCTAAACATCTTATTTTCACTTTGTAAATATACCTGAAATTGCTCTCAAAATAAGGCCTAATAAACAACAGTTAATATATTGTAATATTTAAAAGCTAACCTTCCTTAATCTTTTGGTCTGGTTGCTTTTTTTTGTTTGGTTTGGTTTTGGGGTTTTTTTTTTGTTTTTGAGGTTTGGGGGTTTTTTTGTTTGTTTGGGGTTTTTTGTTGGGGTTTTGTTGTTGTTTGTTTTTAGTTTTGGGTTTTGTTTTGGTTTTTGGGGATTTTTTATAAACTTATTAGTGACATTCTTACTCTAGTGATACACATTAAAAAGAAAGCATATTTCAAAAACTAACAATCATCCTGGAACCTTCCCCTTAAGTTCTTCCACTGTTACCCTTCCTAACATAAAGGTGTGGCATCACATTCAGATATTTTAAAAAAAACTCTACTAACTAAAATAAAGGCTTTGTACTGGGCACAGTTTTGCCCTCTGGGAGGGGATGAGACAAAGAAAAACCTGAAAGATGTTAGACAGGTTAACCCAGTACTGAAAACATTCAGACAATGTAGGAATAAAATTAAATTTAGATCTCAGCTGTGGGTGATAGATTAATTTAATTAAGTCTTAGTGGTTTACACTGACAGAGTAGTTAGTGTCATGTGATACATAAAAGACAATCTCAAAACTGCTCTGCCCACAACTTCCTCAGCAATGCAGTTCTCCAAGTCCATGTTACTTCCCTCACAGTAGGTGATGTCTTAAAGATTTTTAGCTTCTATTTTTCATGCACATGTAGTTTTGGTGTGTAGCTCTAGGCTCCATAAAAAATGCTAAAAACCTGTGTTCCCAGCATTTTAGAGAAAACAATTCCTCTCAATTGGAAAATCCAAGGACACTTTGCTGCCCCAAAGCCCCACAGTGTAAACAGCAGTGAATTGAGGGGAGCAAGCTTGGGGTGGTTGACATCATCACCTGAAGGTGTAACTGGAGAACTGAGGCCCAATATGTTAATAGACAGAACCTATAAAATGTGAAGAACTCATGACTCGCCATCCATTTTGGGTGTAGTCTCTCGGGTAGGCTTTGTCTGCCCAAGATGTACCTTAAAGGTCTTTAATAAATTAATCTGCTTTTTATTCCCCTAACTTTGTCTAGCCTCTGTTTCAGGTAACCCTGTTTTAGGCATCATAGGGACAGGGAAGGACAAGGGCTGGTGTACACAGATTTCCTGTCCTCTACCCCACCATGTGCTGCCTCCTAACCTATGTCTCTGCAACTAATCATGGAACAGGAGAATACATTAGATCAGAGTACTGATCTGCAAAATACATTAGCAAAAAGTAGCACATACTTCAAGCTGTACTTTTACATGAAGAATAATTTACTTGTTTTATACAGAATTCACATAGTACCAAGCTTGTTACATAGGCTGATTTTGTGACACACACTCTAGCACAGTGTTAGTTACCAGATTACAAAGAACTGCTGCTCATTTGGCTTTTTAGTGCACAACTAGAAAACGGTGATAATCTTCCATTCCTGTTCTGAAAGCTGAGGTTATACAGTACCAGAAAGATCAGTCTTTCTTTTACCAAAGTAGGTGTTACATTAAAATACAACAGGATCTAAATATAATTCAAAGATTGTAAACCAAAGATTTATGCACCTGGTCATTTTTTGTTCCTAAGTAAACTCTATTCAATTCACAACAGCTATTTGTATGAGTAAAGTTATCAATATGACACAAAATCAGTCTCAAAACTGTAAATCAGTACCTTATAAATTTATTACCTGCTAATACAGCATTGGTAATTGTCCATGTAAATTCTTCCTCTTTCATACGCAATAGGAGATGCAGAGTGAGTTGTCCAAACATTCTTGAACTTCGTACTTTCCTGAAACACAACAGTTGTAACAGTGATGGCTGTTTGCAACAATCTTTCCTTCTGAAAGATATTTTATGTGGCTCTTGCAACTTAGTAACTTATGTAAATTGAAACTTTACTGCTGAATACACAAGAAAGAATCCTATTTGGTTTTTGTAAATAAAATTAAAAGACCTTTTTTAAGAACATATTGTCTTTTTTAAAAAACAAAATTAAAAGATTGTTTTATTAGCTGTTATGGACAGCACTTGTAAGAAATATTTTGTCATTAACTTGCCTGCCTTAAAACTGGCAGCTAAACTTCCATAGTGACTTTTGAAATCAAGAACTAAACTCCCCAAAGTATAAACATGCACAGAATTCTTTTATATGTAATTAATTGGATTTACTGAACACCTATTTCTATTCTGCTGATAGTGTTTCGTGTGAAAGGTAGAAAAATGTATTTACCGTTATTTGCAAAAAGTGCCCCAAATGCTAATTAAATAAACTGCTCACATTGAAGTTTCTTGCATGCATTTGAGATATCAGGAGCTCTATACCATTAACAAAGGTTCCAGGAAAAAAAAAAAGTGCAAGTCAAACGTACTTTTTCACTGAGAATTGGGGTTACGTTTACCTGAAAATTTCTGCTGATTATCTTATTTAATTGTGAGAACTCCATTCAAATTTAACATTGATGTTCCCTGAAGCACTCAGTGTGTAACATTGGTATTAAATATGAGGCCATTGTTAGGGAAATAAGTGATATAAAATCTTATAAAAGCTTATTTTTTAACACAATTATTAGATTTACAAGTGCCTCTGCAGTTTTTACCCAGCAGAATCCTCTCTACATCTCTAGGTCTGAGCCTTGTGAAATAAATTTAACCATTACTAACTCTCGTCATCAAAACGGCACCTTTTTTTCCTCCCAATCTTGTTCTCCAGCGTGATCGGGAACTTCTGGAACATAGGGGCTGAGGACTGACATTCAGCCCCCTCGGCTGAAAGGCCGTACCCGCAGGGATTCCGCCAGCACCGAAACGCAGCCGATTACCTGGCACATTATCTTTCTGAGGAGTCCCAGGTTTTTCCTATGCGCGACACCAGCATCTCTGGCATAGAAGCCGTGGGCCCTGCGGATGAGGAGGCGGCAGACGTTGTGCACTCCGCACGGCCGGGGGGCGGCCCTGCCCCCGCCGGCGGCCGCCTGCGGGCACATTCCCGGCCTGCGGGGCGGGAGGGCCTTTCTCCCCCGCTCCAGCCTCGCTCTCGGCGTGGCGGGCAGCCTTGCAGGGCCAGGCCCGCGCCGGGTTTCTCTCAACCCCCGCCCTTCCCGGCGAGAGGTGAAGCGAAGCGGGTAAAGGCCCGCACGGCCTCTTGCTCCTTGGCTCCCGAGAGAGGCAAACCGAGGCCTCCCGGCGGTGCTCCGCGCCCCGCGTTTCCCCGGCCGCCACAGCGCCAGTTTCCGCAAACGCCAGGCGGGGACAGCTGTGCGCCGCCGCCGCCTCCCCCGCGGCCCGCCGGGTACTGTAGTTCTCCGCGAGTGGAATCGCGCGGCGCACCCGGACTTCACCTCCCGCCGCCAGCCGCCGCTCCTGGGCGGGCCGGGCCGGCTGAGGCGGCCGCGTGGTGCCCGCGGGTGGAGCGGGGTCGCTCCCCGGTACAGGAGCGCTGCGGCGTTGGCGCTGATAAGGCACCGCTCGGAGGACCGGGCAGGAGCAGGCGCTGCGCAGAGCTTGGTGAGAACCGCCGGTAGCAGCCGCCCGCTGGTACCCGCGGAGCCGCCCGCACACCGGGAGCTCTGCCCCGGCCGGGCTCCCCGCCGACTCTGCGCTGAAGGATGGGGGCGCTCGGCATGCGAGGCGTGCAGATGGAAGCATTTTACCCGTTGGCTTTTTTAAAATAAAGGCACGAAAGTTTTGCTAGTGACAGCTAGTTAAGGAGAAGTGGGAACTGCTATCTTTCTTTTAAAATGTTTCCGCTGTAGAGCACCGCCCCCGGGGTTGGGCGCGGGGCACTGCCGGGGGGGTGAACGCACGACCTGGCAGCTGCGGGCCTGGGGCCCCGGCCGCGTGCCTTTTTGGGTACGGCGGTGCGGGATTGAGTGTACCTGGACTTGGGGGGAAGGTTAAGGGATTTGTTGAAACCTGTTTAAAACTCCAAGGTCAACAGAAGCTTCTTAAGATGTATAACACTTCATTTTTGTATTTTTAGAGCTACATCCCAAAAGTTGTCACAACCATCAATTGCTACTTGCCGGCTGAGCAACTGAAGTCTGTGGACAGACTTGTTTCTCTTCCTTGCCTGAGGCCAAATGCCCAAATGGGGTAATTAAGAGTTGCTGATCTTTTGTGTGTCCGTATCTGTTCTTCAAGATCTCTGAGTAGAACCTTGGATCTTCACTGATACTGTAAGAAAAGAGAGAGTTCTGTAATTTTCTGGTGCTTTGCCGTTATTTTGTGAAGTGAGCTGAACATAAACAGGATGGTTGCAGTTGCTCCTTGACAGAACTGATTAGGGCAGTAAGTGAAGCATACTGCCTGGTGGTTCTGCAACATCACCAGTGACTTCAGAGCTGGCAAGGCAGGTTGTAGCTCAGCAAAGTCCACATGGACATCCAGAGTCTTGCAAGAATGTAAATGGAAGAAATTCTTGAATATAAATTGTAGACAGTAGTAAAATTCATGTTGCTCTATCCCAGTTCTCATCATCTTTAATAAAAAACCCCATAGTTTGTGTTGAGACCAATCATCTTTTGTTAGGCAATACAGTTAAATATTCTGTAATTTGTAGATAGTATATGTAGTTTTTAACCAAAAACTGTTAAGTGATTGCACTTGGAGGTTTAGATCTATTTTTTTTCTTCTTCCTCCTTCCTGTGTAAGCAGCAGCCAGCAGAGGGTGTGCAGGGTAACGAGGAGCCTTTCTTTGGTTATTCAAGTAAGTGTTTCCAGTAAATCAGCAGGGTTTATCTCCACTTCTCCCCCCCCCCTTCCCATTGCATAGACTATTTTCTCTTTGCTCGACTATTTTTAACAGGCTACCTTGCAGCTGATGTAAGAGCAGGCACTTCTCACTCAGCACATGTACATGTGATTAAAATCATATCTGATGGGGCTGGTTTGTTTCTTTTAATCTGCTTTGTTTTTTAACCAATATGTTTTTGTCTGCTTTGCTTTTTAACTAATGTTAACTGTGTTGTCTCTGTAGAAATCAGAATAAATCAAAATTTTTCTTTTGTTTTTCTTTTTCCCTGGGAGTCAGTGCTCTGCAGCAGTTTTACTGAAGTTGCTGTATGCTCACAAGGAGGTCTGCATCATTCCTGGTGCATGAGAAAGAAAAACAGTTGAAATTTTTAGATCTGCTGAGTTTGAAAAGTTGTGAAATATCCTGTTGTTTCAAATGTGCATAATTTTTTGGAAGTATATAATTGAAAAACTAATCATGAAGCTCCAAGAGGGCATGATTAGTCACTTGATCAAATAGAATAGGATTAAGCACTCAGTTAATGAATGATGGTTGATGGTAAAGTCACCCCCACCCGGATTTGAAAAATTAAGAAATATTAATATGTATTTATTTTAAAAATAACCACTGGTAATTCATAGTTATACTTTCTGTGTTACCATTATCTTGAAAAGTTTTTTCCTTTGCGTCCCTGATTGCCACTTGCATCTTTTCTGTGTAAGGTGTTTTGAGTTTTGGTAGTGTTTGTGATAATACAGATTAGCGAGGCTTTACAGGAGAGCATTGGGGATTAATGGTCAAATACTGTCTAGATAAGCTTCTAGGTACCAAGCAGAAGTAATTGTATGAAGTTAATTGTTTCCAGAATACTTTTCTGTCTAGGAATGTAACAAAAGCTGTACATACTCTTCCTAATATAGGCTATTTTTTCTTAATAACAAAGACTCTACAAGTAGGCTTAGTGATTGGAGATGGAAAAAGTTGTTAGATTTGTAGTTGGAGATCAGCCAAATGTCAAAATATTTTCATCCAGTAAGTTCATTAAATTATGTTCTTGGACAAAAGTAACAGGTTCTTCCTGTTCTTTCTGTTTTGGTTTTTTGCCTTTGACATCTCTCTCAGAACTGATACTTTTGAAGAATTTTACTCATCAATTAAGTGGTTTACCAATGTTTTGGGATATAATTCACTATAAAAAATTATTAGAGCAGCTCTTTTCTCCTGTATCGAATTTTTCTTCTGTGGGTGTGGCTGCTGAGAGGTTTTAATACCAATATCAATTAGAAATTTATTGTTTCAGGTCTGGCTAGCAGTTGATGTGCATACATTCTTCTGCATGTTCACCTTCAAAAAGCTGTACTGAAGCTGTTGTGTTAGCTTGTTTGAGGAGGGAAGGTGTTTAAAGGCTGTTTCTTAGAATTTCTCAGTTGAACTGAGGACCTGATCTGTACTTGTAACAACGACAAAATTGTGAAGTCTAAGAGGCAGTGCTCCACAGGGAAAAAAAGACTTCCGTGTGGCTCTTCAGCATGGTTATCAAGTGCATTGTTTCTTTGAAGGTTTTTAGCTGAAAAATGGTTATGCTACCACAAAATTTAGCCATTTTAATGTAATTCAGTTTCATAGTAATTTCAATTGTTTTGATTAATAATCAAACTTAAAGTATTCCTGACTGTGAATATGAACAAGGAAATAACTCCTAATTCTTTCAGACAACATTTCTTGTTGTCATAACTTCAGGGTATGATCATCTTGCCTGATAAAGAGAAAGGATGTTTGCCTGTTTCATTAAGAAACTTCAGTTCAACAATTGACCAATGACTCACTAGAAAATGTAATTTAGGCTTACAAGTGATTTAATGCTTTCTGAACTTTATGTAGCCATGTTGCCCACTAATCTCGTGATCTGTGGATGACTTTTAACTCTGAAGGATATACATGCATGTCTCAAGGGAGTTCTTTCACATTTAACCTTGAATGCAACAGTAAACTCCCTCACCTACCCCACTTGCCTTGCATTTTCAGAATTTATCTGCTGAAATTGTTCAGATCACTCAAAGGCTCACTTTTTCATAGAAAGGGTTGCATATCTGGATTTTACTTGTGTAAGATCATCTTAGTCATCTGACTATGGGTCCCATCTGTGCATCTTTTCATGTTCTTATTGAGATATTTAGAAAGCCAAGAAAAATTATGTGACTAGCCTAGCAGCTGAATCATTGTATTTTGTGGTGAATATCAATGCTGGCATAGGAAATGCAAGATACTAACTCAGGTCTTTTCAAATGGTTGAGGGAGGAAGAGGATTTGTAAACAGTTTGCAATGTAATAATGGAATCGTTATCCAAGCATTTCTGTAATTTAATAATAATAATTTTAGACTGTGGTTTGTGGTTTTGGAGGACTTTCTATTTGTTTTTATTTTCAAGAATTTTATTTTTCATTGCCTTTATACAAATGACACATTTTGCAGAAATTGTCATGATGTCTCAGTTTTCATGTCTCATAATTATTATTTCATTATATCCTTTATATGTTAATAATTATGGATTATGTGATGAAATATGCATATGTATTTTCGAATAAAAACCATTAACAACTTGTAGTAATTGAAGTGTAAGTTGGAATAGTTTTAGTTGCTGAAACACTTTTTTTTAAAAAAGCCATAATAAACTCATTAACATTAGAAGAAATTTTGATTTTTTTATTGGGCCTAAATGTTACATTTTCACTGTATGGCAATGCTTCCATGTCCTGGTAACATTGCAGTTTCAGCAGCCAAAATTAACAATGGTTTTATTTGGCATTGACAACCATAAGGTAAACTCCATCTTATTTAATCTTTGACAAATAAAAAGAAATTTTAATATTTTTTTCTTTTTTTTTTTTCTGTAGGCTTAAAATGAATAAACAATGCCCTTTTTAAAGCATGACTCATTCAAAAGTACATGTTAAATGAGGAATTGTTCATTTAATTAAAGTGATTCCTTTGCCAGTCTTTGTATTGATGTGTACAGATTAATAATTTTCACAATACAAGACTTGTGATCAAATAGTACTGTTTTCCTTGAGATAAAAATCTTTGGTTTGTAACCAATTTGCACAGAATGTTTTCTAGTTGTGTCTTGTGCCTATTCTTTTGTAACTATGTTTTGTGTTTCCAGTGTATTACATTTATGTGTGGTTTTTAGAGAAGCAGCACTGAAAAAGAAAAAAAGAAGGAAAAATTAGGACTTACAATAATTTTTAAAGTCATGCAGAGCATTTTAAGGAAAAAGAACAAAAGCCCATCAGGGTAAAAGTAGTAGGAGGGGTATTTAATTTTACTCATCTCATAGAAAGCCTACATTAACAAGAACATGCCAAAAAAACCCCCAAAAAACCCACCAAAAATTGCTGGTACTAGCTACAGACACTTGTTATCTTTCATTATTGATCCTTAATGAAGATATTCCAAGTAAAGTAAAATATAGCAGTATAAGACAAAATTATTAATGTAATTGAAAAATATAAATCACTTTAAAATTTGCATTAATAGAAATTAAAGATGTATAACCATTACATTTCAAAGACAGCATTGAACAGGGATCAGGAGAATACATGGCAGATGTTTTGGAAGTCTTTATGTGCATTATATTTACACTTAAAAATATATTTAATTTCCTAATTAAAAGCATAAAACCACAGTCACAGTTCCAGAGTGAAATCTTTTGCAGAAAATGAGTGGGATGAAAAATTTTGCTGACAGTATGTACCCACTAGAAGAAGTGCTTTCTTTACTTATTTCTTGCTTGCATTTGTAAAGGTACAATGTCAAACTTGGGTTATTGTTTTACTGTGTATTTCTTTTCTTTTCCATGCCTGCTAGGACTTTGAAATAATACCAAATAATTTATCTTTCAACCAGTTTCATTCCAGTAGCCTACTTGGGGATTATCTGGGCTTTCAGTACCCTGAAGGGGTGTTGCCATTTTCTAAAAAGCATTTAAATTGATATTTTAGTAAATGATTTTTAGTGAAGCTGATACTGGTTCTTGATTATTTGACCAGTCTCTCATGTAAGTGACATAAACAATTAGGTTACAGCAAAACTGTAATTTGAATTAAATGTGTTTTCAGGTCTCTCAACACAATGAACTTCATTACAAGGCTTTCTGCTTTATGTCTGAGGAAAAGCAAGATGCAACACAGGCACCAAAGTAGTAGACGACCAGCGGTTCCACTCGGATCACGGATTTTAACTGATCCTTCTAAGGTCTTCGAGCATAACATGTGGTGAGATGTTTCTTCAAGGCTGATTTCTGTATAATTTTGTACACTGTTTACTCTGATGGATAATGGTGTGTTTGTATAAAACAAGGTGTTGCCAGAATAGGTAGCACTAAAGGAAACTTGAGACTGTAACAAGTAATCTGACAGTTCGAAGTTCTCGGTGACTTGTGGTAAAAGCTGCCAAACAAATAGTCAAGGAGTAAAAGGCAAAATATTGTTATAGATCAGTAATCAGTTAGGAGACAGAAAATGTAGAGATAAGATAATCCATGTTATTTATAATGGCAGGATGTTTCTAGTGAGGTACAATAACACTGCGTACTGGATTAGCGCCCTAGTCTAAAATTGACACCACTCTGAAAGGAACATGTAAATCACTCATATTCTTCTAAAGGTGTGCTGAAGATGTTACAGATTATTCAGCTGAAATTTCTATACAGTGTGCAGTTATCAAAAAAAGTAAATTGAATCTTAACATAAATAAGCAATGTAATCGTAGAGAAAACATCAATGTATAAATGCTGATTTGCAACATCTCCATCTCTAAAAGGTGATTAATGGGTGCTTATGAAAGAGTGAGACTGCTGTTCAACACAGTGGGCAAAATGATATTGAAAAGGCTAAGATTTTTGACCATGGAATGGAGATGAACACAAAACAGTAAGTGATACACGGAGTGTTAGAAGGATAGAAGAGTATTTATATCTATTTACAAAGTAGAATATCTGGTCTCCCAAATATCTACCTAAGATATTTGGGAGACCAGGAATTTTTATTCCGATAGTTCATACTGAAACCCAAGGAATATTTGTTGCAAAGTGGGAAATTTAGAAGCTATACAAAAAATTACTTTCTACAAAATATTAAATATATTTTTTAATTCTGTCACCATTTTTGACGACCAAGATTTAGCAAATTAGAAAAAGGAACTGGATGTGGCTAACAATAACCAATGGGTAACAACACAGGAGTAAAATGACACATTTCAGGACTTAAGCTTACTTTGTAGAAGTAATCTGCAATTCTTTTACTTTCCTCAGAGGTGTCCTCTGCTGTCAGCTGTCAGAAAAGCTACTGGACAAGTTTCTGTTCTAAAATGAAGTTTCAACTTGCTGGGGTTTTTTAAAATTACGAATTTTTAAATAATCCATTTTTTTGTCCATCGTGCTTTTTAATCTAAAGTATTTTAGAAGATTCTCTATATTAAATTCTGATGAATAAAAAGTCTTAAGAATATGATACAGAAGATTGTCTTCTGGTTAATAAAATAGTATCTTCATTACTCTTTTTAGTATCTAAATTTGGGCTTAACTCATTAGTTAAGATACACAACCAGATCTGTCACCTGTTAGTTTTGTCTAAACTAGACGTCCCCAAGCTATGGTCCCCAACACTTACCATTTTCAGGCCAGATTTGGAGTTAGCTATACCTCCTTGGTCAAGAAAGCTGGAAACTGGCTGATTATTGTGTTAAGAGTGTAAAGTTAGTCTCTGTGTTTCATAAATCTATATGCAGTATAGTTCTTAAGCATCTTCCAGGCTTAGTGCTTCTTGCTTGGTGGATGGATCCTTTATATGTGTGAATGCTGATTCAAATACAGGCTATATAATCAAGGTAGGAAAAGATTTTAAGAAAAAGGCTGCCCTTTTTCTGTACCATTGTATCTTGATGAAACTCAGTTTGTTTTTTAATTTCCTTCAAAAAAATCAGTCATATGTAGCTTCAGTTTTTCCTGCTAGCCTTTGGTGACAGTCTAATATGGAGTTATCGAATGCCGGTGGTTGGGATTGTGAAGATGGAAGTGAGAGAAACAGGGTTGTTCAGAAAGTGGATCTGCAGATGAATCCGTGTACCTCAGGTGGGAAAACAGGTGAAATTGAATTGAAGCAGAGGAGCGTGGAAGTTGTGATGGTCTTGATAAATCAAGAACCTGGCTATGACGTGGGGTAGGTCCTTGTTTCTGAAGCTCATTGAATTGGCAGGGTTCTCACTAGGGAGATAAGAAGAATTAGGATGAGTGGTGGTGGTGCTAAATAGATTATACAGGGTGAACATAAGATATTCATCTTCTCTAGCACTGATGTATGATGTCCTTTTGTTTTCCATTCATCATCTTTGGTACTTCATAAAGTGGCATTCTTTTTGTGTGAATTGGCAGAGAAGCCAAGAGCTGCTACCATTGCTACTAGAAATACTAAGTAAATTAAATTCGGGAGCTAATGCTTTAGCTGTTTGTTGTGGTGCTTTTCTGTCATTTTGAGAGAGAAATAATGACTGATGTTAAACTTTGGAGCAAAAAATGCCTGCTTCTATTCAGTTCAGTAATTGACATAGTTTTCATATTATCACAGAGATAATTAAACCCTATGTTAGCAAACAAGTTAATGGAAAAGAACTAAGTTGAATAAGCTGAACTGAAAGCATCATTGTTTGATCTCATATCAGGCCTACTCATGTTAACAGCTCACGGTATGGTTAAAATGGATAGCTTGCTTTGCTGCTGTCAGTGTTCAGAGTAAAACACTTCTGTATTTAAACACCTCCGTTCTTAGAATTCTCGTGTGTCCTGTGTTCCTACCAGCTTGTATTGCTGAAGGAGCTGCCTCATTTGAAGCATCCAAACTATACAAATAGTTTGTGTAAGAACTATGCAATGTCCCGTCTTTTGTAGATTTTCATGAAGAAGCACTGCAGCAGTTATTTGGGATCTACCATATAGAAATTTCTATGGAAGCACTGCAAGGTCTTTCAGCTTTATGAATTTCCAAGGAGGCAAAAAACAAAAGGGGGGAAAAAAGGCTGTTAATGAAGATGAAGGGCTTCAGGCACCTTTAGTATTGTATGTAGAGCCCCTAAGGGCTCTGACAGACATGCAATGATGGATTAAAATTGATCAGCTAAAGATTATACCGCAGCAAGTCATCTGTCAGAAGGGCTGACTATGTATTACAGCTATCTGATTAGTCCTTGGGTTCAGCTTTGCTAGAATAGGCAAGGTCAAAACTGGTGACAGCAGTGAGGGAAGCAAGTCTTTCCAAGAGGATGTGTGCTAGTAATGCTTCGGTCATTCAGTTTTATTCTACTGCAGTGTGTCTGTCAGAGCCATGACACTGCACAGGAACATTTGGTGTATGAATAAATATGGGAAGAGGAGAGGCAACCTGCTGGGGACAATAATGAGAAATATTTCAATACAGAGGCGGAAATCAAGACTGAGGCAAGCAGACAAATACATATTAGTTACTCTCCTACAATTAACAAAAGAGGAATAGTGAAGGTCTATGAATTAAATTACCTATATGTCACCAAGTACGGAAGAGGAAGATGCTCATTAGCTTTTAGAGACAATCAACTCTTTGCAAGTTGGCACCTTCTTCCTTTTCCCATAGTAACCAATGGAATTTTAGTCATGGGCTTTCAGTCAGTTGATTTCAGTAGGATTAGTATCTAATAGATTACTTGAATTATATTATCTAATTTAATCTGTTCAGACTGGACAATTTGGAGGGACAGCTGATTGGCTTTTGAAAATGTCCTGCAGCACATTTTTGGGGCACTCCTCGTTGTGGCCTGATCCAAACACAGAATCTGCAGGGAAGGCAGTTTGGTCATCAGGGTCTGATCTGCGCTTGGATCTGTGACCACAGATTAACATAACATTTAGGTAACCACTTTACACAAATATAGATGGCATAGACTTTGGACACATTGCAACACTGCTTGACTTTTCTTACAAATGTCTCATTCTATTTTTCTTTTAATGTTACCTATCTCTATTCCCCAGAAAAGTAAAATCCTGTTCATCAATTCCATCTGCTCCAGTTGAATAGCTGGATTATGCTCCCTATTTCAGGAACCGCTGATTTCTTTGCTAGTCCTTAGCTCCTCATCATAAACGTTATTAATGTTTTTTGCATTAGGGTGTTTGTTGGTAGGTCTATTATTGTATTCTGCTAAATAAAGTTCTAATGGGATACTCAGAGTATATTCTGTAAACACACTCAATTTGGAAGATATATATTAATCCTGCTGTTAAGAAAAGAAATACATGCTACTTCAGTCTCTTTGCAGTTAGGAAATGTTTCTTAATCTCTTGACTTTTACCTAATTAGTGATTAACTTTTATCTCTCATACCCTGAAACTTAGGTTTTAACTGTCAGTCTTCTTGTGGTCATTAACTTGCACTCAAAAAATTTTTTAAAAAGTTATTTGAGAGAGCGTAGCTGATTCATGACTGTTTTTCCTGGGAAAAAATATTATTAAAAATCCTATTGAAAAGCTGGTTCTTCAACTGCCTTCTGCAGGGACCACATGCAATGGTCACAAGAAGAAGAGGAGAATGCCAAGAAAAAAGCAACAGAGAACTCCCTTGTGAAAGTTCAATGGGAAGACCAAGGTAATAAATTGCTAATGGTATAAAAGTTCTTATTTTAATGCTCTTTATTAAAACATTTGAAGATGCTGTAGAATTCAGGAACACTCTTTTTATTTCTACATTCTCTTGTCTAAATTTCTTCGTTTGTTTTTTATTTTTTTCCCTTTGTTCCTCAAAAGATCGCAAAGTGTGTTTTTCGAACAATTCTGTTACTTATTTGAACTATTTTGCAATTGGGGTGGCAGTAGGCTCTATGTAAAACAAGTACATCAATACGGTGCCATTGTTCTGACTCCTTTTGCAGTCCTTCAGAATAAAACTCTGACTACACAAGGCTTTTACAGAATCAAAGGCAATGAATTTGCATTCAGTGAGGGTGCTGGGGATGAAGATTCCCATGCACAATATTCAAATGCTTTTTCATGATTTGTGGACTATTTGGAGAGCTTGTGTTTGTACATTGCACCATATTTCAGTAAGTTCCATGAAAGTTGCAGTGGTCCCAGCTTGCTGCCTTTGCCAGGCTGAACTGGCTGTGCTTCCGGAATCACTGTGTTCACTTGGTGTGGAAGGTGCTCCAATACATCCTTCACAGTGCTCTCTAAGGGATAAAGGAATTTTGTGCCTGTCTTCAGAAGGGAAACTTAATGTATTCTGGGTTTCTGAAGAGTGATAGCTCTAGATTCAAACTGGTAAACAAAACCATAGACTAAACTCTAGGATAGTTATGTATACTAAAGCTGGAATATCAACTTGATAGTAGCACAGAAGACTGGATTCCTAATTTGTTCTGTTAGAACGATATTCTGAAAGCAGTTACTTGGATATCCTGTGCCTCAGTTTACTTAGCGTGTTACGAATCTGTCAGATAATGTCATTATTATCCTATGCCTTGATGTAACTAAGGCACACGTTGGAGTTTATTTCAATTACTTGCAAATGTGCCTTGCACTGTGTGCCCTGCATCACCTTGACTACTCTGGGATTTTCAACCTGCCTTTCTGTTACCTCTCACATTCTTTATCTAAATACAGGAGTACAATGTTTATTTTTCAAAAATTACATCTAATGTCTTCATTTGATTTGTATAAAAAGCTGAAAAAGAGCTCATAATTGAAAAGAGAGCTGTGTGACCATGTGGCTCACGGAACCTTTCATTCTTCATCTACAATCAATTAGAAATTAGTTTGTGCTGGTGAGAAATGGAATAATCAGGCATTTGTCTATTGCCAAGAAATACAAGAATCCAAGGACATTTCCTATGAATGCCCCTCTGTTTAGGACTTGAATAGGTGAGCATTGCTGATAGTGTTCCTTCAGAAAGCTTCAGCTTCATTCTGCAAGTGGAAGTACATTTTGGCCTATTTGTGTAAACAATGAACTAGACCAAGGCTAATGAGCAGGTTATTTTGGGGCCTTGAAAACTACAGTAAGGGGAAAAAACACAAGACAGATTTCAACAATGCTATTATATTACTGAAGTAGAATAGTTCTGTTGAGCCTTTTTAAAGCAAGAGAAGTTAAACTGAATAACTTGTGATACTACATTTAGGAATTTGATTTACTTTCTAGCACGGGCAGTTTCTTCTCAGGCATGCTTGCTAGCATTGGAAGATTCTGTTATGGATAAAAATAGATTGACAAAGTAAAGTTTTGGAGTTTTTTTGTCTTGAAAGTTTATATGTTTTTTAGTTATGTAATTTTTACATGCTTTGGAAAATTTAGTGGGTAGGCTAGTTAAATACACAAAATGAAACAAAAATTTGATAATACTGCATGCATGTTATTGCTCAGAGGTGCAGGAATGACCAGTGAAACAATGCAAAGTAAAGTGTTCCTTCACTTGAACCTATGTAATTCCATATTAATACAATTTCAAAGGCTGACTTTAGCTAATGCTTTCCTTCAATTCCGAAATCTGGAAAACTTGATGTGAATTTAAGTGCAAGATTTCTGAGCAGACTTGTAGAAAAGTAGTGACTGTAGCAAGGGGTGATAATAATTTAAGAACCTTTTGACTACAAGAGGTATTGTTTTTCATACTGAAACTGAATCTATAAATGTGCAACTTAAACAATTGAAATCGTATATGTGTGTGTGTGTGTGTGTATATATATATATGACCTCAATCAACTCTGAACTTATAAAATAGGTCTGTACAATTACAATTACATGGCTGGGTCTTGCCCTTTAATAATACAATTGGATGTATTAAATGTTAATTTTAAAACATTATTCAGATTTCTAGGACAAGGCATTCTGCCACCTCCTTACCACTTCCCACTGCCTGTCTGTGCCTCTAATGATAATTCTCAGCCTTGTTTATCTCCGAAAAGCTGTAGGGATTTAGGAAATAATATGTTAAGTTTTGAAGAGAGTAATAGGAGAAGTGCTCCATACATTTACTCTGTGCATTTATATTAAAATAATTAATGAGTTGGTGTGAGTGAGAACAAAATAAGAAAGGCAACACATTATATGAGATACACTTTTGCAGCAAGAGATGTCAAGGGTAGCAAGACAGTTCTGCAAATGCTTTGGAAATAAGGGGGGAAAAACAAGAAAAAGATTTGGTTTGGTACTTAGGAGGGATAAGGAAGGGAAAACCATCAACAAAAGAGACATTGAAAAGCTGTAATTCTTATCTTTTTATCAGTCTTCCTTTGAAAGGGTTAGCTAGCTCCAGTCCAGTGGCTAGCACAATTAGTGCTAGTGAGAAGGAAGAGAGATTTTGTTCTTGAACTGAGAAAGAACAGGTTACAAAGTACATCCGTAGAGTACATGGATGACTGGAAAAGCAGAAAAGAGAATATTTGCTTTTTTAAAAAGGGAGGTGGGAAAAAAAGAAGAGTCAGATAATTAGTTTCAGTTCCTGGAAAAATACTGGAAGAGTACATCCAGAGCTTGCAGACATTGGGTTCAAAAGAACAAAGGAGATGAATACTGGCCAACAAACACTTTTTTCAATAATAAATCATGTAAAATCAAGCTAATTTCCTTCTTGGAGAAGGTTACAAGCCCTGGAGATAAGGGAAAAGCAGCAGACGTCCTGAAGTTTATCCTTAGTCAGGCTTCTGACTTGCTTTACTTGACATTTTCATAAGCAAATTAGGCAAGCGAAAGCTAATGAAACTGCTTTTGGGTGTATGAATGCCTAGAGAGATCCTTTCAGAATGGAAGGCTGTGCTGGGCAGAGGATTGTTTTTTTCTGTGTCCAGTTCTTGGTATTTTCATTAGTGACCTCAGGAAACTGGAGACTTGAAGATGATGTTAAGTGAAGAGATATTTCAAGTATGGTGAAGGACAGCATTAGGATTCAGAAAGATCTGGATGAATGGTGGAAGGAAAAGAAGCTGAAATATATAAATTTGCTAAAAATAAATGCAGAATTCTTTGCTTTGTAATAATTCTTCGAAAAAAATACTAGGTTCTGGAACAATTGGCTTGGTAGTCATTTTGCAGTAGAAGATGAGAGGGTTGTGTTGAATCACTAGCTGAATGAGCAGTGTCATGCTGTTGCAAAATGGTAAGCTGGAAGTTATAAACAGGATTACAACCTGTAAGCCTCGTAAAATACTCCTTTTACTCTGCATTAATAATGCCTTTGCCAGAATACAGCACACAAAAGTAGTAAATCAATTGAAGAGAATCTAGAGAAGAAACACGAAAATTATCAGAAGTCTAAGAATCATTACTTCTATGGAAAAAAGAGAGGTTTAGACAATCTAGAAAAGAGATTGTTTATGGAGATGTAGTAAAATACTTCACATATGTAAACAGGTGTTGCAAAGAGAAAAGAGAGTAATCATTGCTTTATCTGCTTGGCCCCTAGCTGGGACAAGAATTGCTGGACCTAATTGCAATGTGTAAATTTTTATTTAGGTACTGGAAATGGTTTCTGACTCGATAGAAAATTAAGGACTTTAATATATTACTGAAGAGTGTTGTATGTGAAAGGTGGTATTTAAGAATGAGTTAGACAGATCTTTGTGGAGAAGGGGTACGAAATCCACGACTGTGTGTAATCCCTTCCAGTCCTACTCTTTGACAGTCTAACATTCAGTTAGAATGTTTTGTAAATTAAAAGTTAATACAAAGGTCTATTTGTATTAGACTCTGGTAAGACTCTGAAGTGTTTTGAAAGTAAGAAAACCAGTATGTTCCTTGAATTACTGTCTATTTGCTATGTAGTAGCATTTATCAGTCCAGTTCACAGAACTGGAATTTTTTTCAAAGAGGTGATGAGGTACCAACAAATTTGCAATTGATTACAGAATCTCATAAAGTATGAAGTAATTTCAATTTAATATTTCTTAAATAATTGAAAATACGCATTGCTTTTATAATTTGAGACATTAAAGCTTGTCTAAGAGTCTTCAGATAGCGTATTTTGGTGGTGCTGTTCTATGATGTCACTACATTTCAAAAAAATGCAGTGAGCCTGCCTAGCCCTTCCCAAGTGGCATAAAATCGAATTAAACCTTCATAGGAGTTATTTTGAGCACACGTTAAGGTGAGACACAAAATCCATATGTTTTAATTTAAATGTACAATGTGTGGGACTATGGATTTTTACACTGTATATTTGAGGTCCAAATTATATGTTGCATTAGAGTATTTTCTAGATAAGCTCATATTCACCAAGGTTTTTTTGTCTGTTTTAATTTCAGATAAATATGAGAGAGAAGCCAGTAAATATTGGAATGAATTTTACAAGACCCATAAGAATAACTTTTTCAAGGATCGCAATTGGCTGTTTCTGGAGTTTCCAGAAATTCTTCCAGGAAAAAGGAGACAAGAGTTCAAAACAGAACAAAGATCTTCAGAAGACACAAAAATAAATAATAACAACAGTTTTTCACACAAAAATGGAATGTTTGAAGAAGGAGAAAAATATTGGAAGAAAAATTATGCAGGTGGTTCTACTGCTATACAAGGATATGTATGCAATGAAAACCAAGCAAAAACTCTAACTGACAATCCTCAAGGTAAAAACTGTGGAGAAGAACTTGGCAAGCCAAAATCCTTCCCTGGTTGTGATGCCACATACCGAATATTAGAGGTAATGCTCTGCAAATATTCTACCCATCATGTAGAGCTCCACTTAATTGCTCAAAAATCTGATAAAGACCCTTAGTAAGCATCAAGAAAGTAAGCATTTGGAATTTGACATACTACGTTCATTTATGGCAGAAACTTTCAGAGAAACCTAGGATCTGGACTTTGTTTTCCATTTAAAGTTTCTCCCAAATCAGAATGGGGCTAGATTGTCAGATTCCATTTTCATTGAAAGTCAGGTTTCTTCCTAAGGAAAGGCATGTGTTTGTTTAAGTGCTTTGTCTAAAAGTGAGAGTACTTGCCTCATTCTTGCCAAATGGTGAAATTGGACAAGAATATTGCATTTTCTTATGCAGTTTGAGAGATGGATTCTCTGTTCATGTTTCTCCCCAATGTCTTCCTAAAAATATCATATAAATTATTTGAGAATCATGGTATGAGCTGTTTATACCTTTCCTATCCAACACGCCTTCAAGTCTAAAGTGTCCTACCTGCCAACTAATTTAAGACAAAAATAACAAAAACAGGGGTTTTTGCTCATTTATTTTAACTTTATGTTTCTCTTCTGATTTTAGGTTGGTTGTGGAGCTGGGAACAGTGTCTTTCCTATTTTGAAAGTTCTATGGTACGTAGTGGTGGACTTCCAAATATGAATGTTGTATTCACATCTTCATTTTCACCAAATGTTGGTGCTGGATTAGTGCTGCATGAAGTGTTGAGTGAGCCATTTTACAGCCCTAAAATTCTTACTGTGTCCAGACCACAAATAATGTTGGTAGCATCAGTACAGGAATCTCCTTATATTGCCCCACCCTGGTTTTGGGGGGATTGTATTTGCTGACAAAGTTTGTCTTCAGATGCATTCAGGCTGATTTCTTGTAGTTAATCTTAGGCAGGTGAAATATTCTCTTGTTTTATATATCACTGTAAAGCTACCAGGTACCTCTTAAAAAGGCCTAAATCAGAGACTGTAGATAATGGCATGTGATAATCTGAAAAGAAGTTTTATTGTTTCTGAACTGGCTGGTATATTTGTCACATTACTTCAGGTTTTATCGTGAAGGCACAAGTCCTGTATCACATTAATTAATTCATTGAAACATCTTAATCCACTTTTCTTCCAGTTTTAGAAAAATCTGTTAATGACAGCTTGTCCTCCCATCCATGTAGGCAGGAAGGTTTTATTGGAAACACTATGTATGTATCAAGGGTTG
This sequence comes from Acanthornis magna, assembly GCA_036785705.1. Lineage (NCBI taxonomy): Eukaryota > Metazoa > Chordata > Aves > Passeriformes > Acanthizidae > Acanthornis > Acanthornis magna. The sequence continues at coordinate 14,025,627 of JAWUZG010000012.1, forward strand.
AAATAGATTTATTTTTATTCATGCCATTAAGAGCTTGAGAACAAGGCAATTCATTATTCTATCAGTTAATTCTGATTGCTAGTATCACCGCTATACAAAAATACTCCATTTTGCAGATATGGAAGCACAGCAGGAGGAATTGAGTAATGCACCATGTAATGGTCATTATGAAACCTCTAAGTTTGAGGGTCATACATGAAACCTCTAAGTGTAAGCAATGCATCTTCATCCCAGAGCAAATGCTTTGCTTTAGACAGCATGTAATGAAAGGAGAGACTGGTTTCATATGAAAACTTTGAAAAGAACACTATATAGGAAAAGGCCTCATGTGGCTGTGTTGAAAAAAGATGAGGCAAACTTTTGTGTTTTCCTGACAGGAGGCATTAGTCATAGATTGGCATTTCTGATAATTAGGAATCTACTCGTTAGGTATTTTTCCTGGAGATCTCTATTCTTATGTAAATCCTTCAGTCAATCACATTGGCTGATTCACTGAACAACTTGCTTTTTTGTCTTGTATGTGACCTAATGGAAAGATCTCTTATCTCATAGCAGGCCTGGCTTTATAGAATAGTACGTTTTACTCTGAATTTTATAATACAAAAATTGCCATCTGTATGCATATAAAAACAAGCCAGTGTCAAGCATGAATGTACCCTGGCTACGAAAGAAAATTTTACTTAGGGTGGTAACATAACTTTTAAACCTCTTCCCCTTTTCCTTTAGAATTTAAATTAGTGCTTTTTAATACAGTGCATCATGGAAACACCATCCAGATCAAGGCACATCTTTGTCTTTAGTGGACCTTCTACATAGTCCCTATTCCACTCTTAAAAAAAAAAAAAAAAAAAAAAACAAGAAAAGAAAAAAACATCAAAAACATTCTAACAAGTCTATTAGGTAATCATCTTAACCTTTCCCAAGGAACTGGCTGGGTCCAAAGCCTGGATGCTTGTCCTCATTCATAACAAACATGTAAATTTATCAATTTTCATGGTGGACACAGTGCTGATGCAAGTTTTGCTCAGCAGCAAGCGTGGGGTGTATTTTGTTCCAGAGGCATTCTCCTGTTGAGCCCTCAGAAGTCACTAAACTTTGCTGTGCATCATGGGAGATCTTATAGGCACTGGCAGAGTTTATTGATTCCCTTCTAAAGAAGCCATCTATCCAAAATCTCAAATATGTTTTTAATTAATTAAATTGATCATGAGTTGATCATGAGGTCATTCCTCAGTGGGTTTTGAGTAGCTTTCTCAGTTTATCTTAAATGAATTTTTCAGAGGTGAAAAACTTCTCCTTAGAAATTACTAGTATCTGATGAATGGTACAAGGAAGTTTGCTGTTGGCTTAGTCTTGGATGGGAAGGGAAGGGAAAACAGTGCAATAGGAAATTCTTATTCATCCTGGCTAGAAAACGAAGGAGATAATGAAGGGCAATAACCAATACTACTTAATCAAATGCAAAGAACAGAAAGGTGGTACATGGAAACCCAAACTTCTACAGAACTGGATGACTTTTGCAACTCCCCATCTCTGCCCAAATCATATTGCTAATTAAACTGCATACATGGGCTAATAACGCAGAGCTCCTGTAAGAAAATGTGACCTATTAATGTGCATTTATGCATTATAGCACCAGGACATTGTCATCAGTTCTGACAGCCCTCTGTGGCCCTTTTTCTTTTCCTTTTTGCTTCCTCCCTGACAAGGCTATAATTCTTTTTACACCAACTGACTGTTGGTGTTCTTATGAATTTGTCTGCCCTATTGGTTCATTACAACCTATGTGGCTTTCCGTGGGCTAGACATCAATAAGGCATGCTTGATCAAACCTGTGGAGAACCCCAGGGGAATCTCTGAAGTTTCATGAACACTGAAGTAGACTTTCATCTTTTACAATAATCATTTTTTTAACTGATGTTGGTTTTGTTTTCCTAGCAATACTCCTGGAACCTTTCTATACTGTTGTGATTTTGCTTCAGGAGCAGTGGAGCTGGTAAAGGTAATTCATGCACTCGCTTTAGAGTACCTTACAAGTCTGTAATTCAGGAGGCTGCCAGGAAGCCATCTTCATGAAAAAGAATGTGATGGCTTTGACAACTTTTAACTGAAGTTTTCAATATTCCAAAGAACAAAGTCATACTGTATGCAGAGAGGAATGAATACCATCAGTGAGCTTGCTTCTCAGCTTGAGTACGATACTGGACAGAATAGGCTTTTATATGAGATGTTTTACAATGCAGACTAATTGAAAAAAAAAATGTTTCTTGAGTCACAGTAAACGTATTAACTACTACTGTTCTCTCTGTGCCTCTTTTCATCTTTTTCCTCACAGTCACATTCGTCCTACAATTCAGCCTGGTGTTCTGCCTTTGTTCATGATGTGTGTGATGATGCTTTACCCTATCCTTTTCCAGATGAGATCCTGGATGTCATTCTCCTTGTCTTTGTGCTCTCTACTATTCATCCTGACAGGTAAATGAAGACTAAAGGGCAAAGCAAATGGGTTAAATCTCTTTTTTAACTGGAGGTTTTCAATAATAGCAAAAGAAGATGATGAATATTATTTAATAAGCTACAATACATATAAAACAAGGTATTTTAAATGCTGTTTACCATTTTCAGGCTTCAAGAGAAAAGCTGGTTAGACTAATTATAATTAGTGAGTCTCCAGTCTCCATCAAAACACAAGGGGTATGTTGTAACTAAGTCTCTATTAAAAGTGACAGATTCAAAAAAATTACAAACTAAAAAAGCAGACTGACAGTCTTCTAGAAGGAAGTTATTTTTAACGATCAAAACCAAACATTCGAGATTTAACGCCTTACAGTGTGTTGATATAGACTTGGATTGCTGATTTAGCCACATTCAAATGCCTACTTGCAGGCCTTTAAACTAAAATGCACCCAGAATTTTGTAACTTGTTTGGTTTAAGAACATTTGATCTAGTTTTCATGTATGGTGTTGAGTACTGTTAGCCTTTGCCAATGCCTCTCAATGTCTAATGAACTAAATGTTACGACTGTTTAGGCTGGCTGATTGTGAAAATGTCCTTTTTTAATGGGAAAAATGTAAAAGAGGGCATGTAAGTTAAACTTCCTGATTCTAACTAGATTATATGAAGGGAAATACATGCTGTTTGTGTGATAATACATTTAGTACTTTAAGAATATCATAAAAATAGGCCTTGAATACAGAACAGTATTTGCTTAAGTCTTAGAATTGTTTCCCTTCGTAAGGTACTAGTGATTAGCTTCATACAGAAAAACCTTCCCCATATAGGATATTGCTCCTTTCTGTTTATTCAGGGATGAGCCCAAGTCACACAAAGCCAGGGTCCAGGTTTCAAAAACAATACAAGTAGTAGACTTCAGATCTACGTAACTCCAGTGATGCTGCCAGAAAGAAATTGGACAATAGCGATTCATTCAATCACTTTGCCTGTACAAGCAGTAATCAGATGTTCTGTCAGAATTTCTGTCTCTCTTTTCCTATTAGTCTTTTAAGAGTATGCTTGGAGGGTTTTGTGGTTGGTTTTCTTGTTGGGTTTTTTGGTGTTGTTTGTGGGGGTTTTTTTAGTCATTGTTGGTTTTGGTTTTTTTGTTTGGGTTGGGGTTTTTTCCCCTAGGGCTGACATGGATGCTTTTGTGTACATGTGTGTGTATATACACGTAATGATTTCCATGTAATTTTCTGTGTTGTGACACCAGCTTTCCAAAGATATGTTAGTCATTACTGATATCTCATAGAATTAAGATGGCTGCGTAAAGGCAAATGGGATCCAGATTAATCTTGCTCAGTATACATTTTTTCTGGAAACTTTGGAAGTGGGAAATGTAAAAGAAAACCAATAGAATCATGATGCAGGACTTATGTACTTTGAAAAGATGGAAAATATATGTGAGAGGGACACATTCATATTCATCAAATTGTTACTTAGTAATTTCTGTCTAGGCTGCTGTGTTTAGTTTTTAATAATCACTACTCTTATAGTCAATTTTTAACATGCTTCAATTCTTCTAGAAAACACCTCTAAAATTTGGTTGCAGAATTGGAAGTATTAAACTTTCTTCAAGCTGCATAATGAATGTCTTCTCATTCTGCTGGATGAGATTTCTCAAAGCATTTTAACTTTTTGTGCACATACAGTTTCTCTGTGTGTGCAAAACTTCTGTTTATATAGGCAAAGTCTGTGATTCTGTGCACAATTACCTGTCTTGAACAGTCTCTTTTTCTTAAGTGGGTGGTGCTGCCTTTTTGGTCTGTGGCAGCAAACTTGGTTGCTTATGTTTGCAAACTTCACCAGTATCCCATCTGTTTCCTAAGGATGCAAGGGGTTGTAAATAGGTTGGCTAAGCTGCTAAAACCTGGAGGAATATTGTTATTTCGAGACTATGGAAGATACGATACAGCTCAACTTCGTTTTAAAAAAGGTAATTCCTGAATGGTTTTGTAGTTCACTGTTCATTTTAACACTTTTTGGAAAAAAAGTGACATGTTTTTTCCATTACTGCTCTAATTTCTTAGGTCATTGCTTGTCAGAAAATTTTTATGTAAGAGGAGATGGAACCAGAGTATATTTCTTTACCAAAGGTATGGAATGTTATAGTTTCATAGAAGGGGTTGAGTGTTTCTCAAGGTGATATGGATTATGAAAGCTCATCTTAAAATAAAAATTTAAAGAAGGTTTTATTGGCTTTTTTAAATTCTCTGCTTTTAAAAAGCCCAAAGCTAACTGTTGTAAGAAAATAATTTCCTTTGTGTGTACACTTGTTGCATTTGGGGTCCTGCAAGATTGCTTACAGACATCACTGTACATTTCTCTTTAAGTGTCGTATGTCTAACTGTATGCTCAAATTTTGTTATTTAAACATTCCCATGATTTCTCTCTTAAAATGGAGGTAAGCATGCTTGGAAGGAGAGTCTTTAGCTGTATATGGCATAAAAGTCTGGATTGTCATTTGTCAGGTAAAATAGCTTTATCTCGATAATATATGAACAGTGACCAAATGGCATACATTTATATACTCAATTATGGCATATTGAACCCTGTGAAGAAAGGGTATCTATGGATGCTGTGAGTAATAACTAATGTGGTTTGGGCCTCAACATAACAATTTTTACTTCAATATAAATCAAGAGCTGTGCAAATGAATTTCTAACAACAGACTTCTTACAGGCAGTGTCCTTTATCTTTCAAATTGCAAAACAATTACTAACCTGTAGTTCTTTGGTTGAACTACAGGTTAGTAATTACTACATTCTACAAATGACCTTTTTTTAATTGCAATAATTCTTCATATGAAAAAATAGATGAAGTGTGGAACATGTTCACCTTGGCTGGATTAACTGAAGTACAGAATTTAGTTGATCGGCGATTACAAGTAAACAGAAAGAAAAAAGTGAAAATGCAGCGAGTTTGGATACAGAGCAAGTTTCAGAAGCCATTGCTACCTCTGCATAATCCTGAAGAATCCACCAAAAGTCACCCTTGTAAGTAATTGTACTCCAGAAACATACTACAGAAATGAACTCCGGAAACTGAAGCAAATTTAAGTACGTATATTTTCAGTAAATGTTGTCTGAGCTACTGAAAAGTATAAAAAAGTTCAATAAATATATTGAACTGAAAACCTTTCTCTGACTTTCTTTTCTTTGTAAATATGTATGTGTGAGAAAAATCTGAGGGGTTGAAAAGCCTGTTTCTGACTTCTGCTTATATGCAATAATCTTTTCATAACTGTGACCAGGCACTATTTTACTCCCTTGAATATGAATAGTCAATAAGCATAAGTATACATCTCATTCCTGTTGAAATTCACAGTATGTAAAAAGTTTTAGTCCGAAGCATAATTGTTTCAGAGATTTAGAGAAACAGAATATCTGTTCTCACTATTACTACAGGCTGCAGTGTGTTAATTTCCAAGTCACGTCCTTTTCAACCACTGTGTGTCTTGCAACTGTATTTCCTCTTTGGAGGGAAATTTCTTGGTGTGTAAATAATGAAGACAAAAATCTCTTTCTGATTTGCATGTAAGTTATCATTTCACACTAACTGCATGTGATATGTATACATATCAGATTAGTCAGTGATTGGTATCCTCCACTGTGACTGACTTACTATGCTGAAGTCTGCACTTTTCATCTACATGCCAAATTCAAATATAATACATTATATTTAAAGTACTCTAGGTTGTAAACTGAACATATTTCATGTAGAAAAGTATTACCAAAATGCCAAAACAGTGCTAAAACCAAATAGTTAATACTTGTCTGGATAAATACTAACATTATTTTTACAATATGCTAGGTATGCTAGAGGGAGGAGCAGAAACAGTAGTCCAGAGTACATTTTATTAATATTGTTATGGGGTAATGTAATCACACTGGAATGGTAATCTGCCTGGCAGCTGAGATATTTTTGTTGTGTACAGAATGAAGTTGCTTGCTTAGGGATTAGATATTAGAAAGAAAACATGATATTTTTTATTGTCTGCATGGGGATACAGTAAAGGACAGGACTACACTAATACTTCAGATTCTTTTAGGAAGAAAACCAAAATGCAAACACTGTTTTGAAATGTAGAACATAATACTGAGGCTATTGAGCTAGTATTTAAAGATGTTGCCTATGCCACTTTGCTATTTAAATGTAATTTTAAATCACTTAGCCACAAGGAGGAGAGAGCAAGAAACAGGTGAATGAATAAAATCTCTTATTTCAACAAGGTATGGAATGCATGTAATCTATAACATCCAGTTTTGAGTGCCATTAATACAGTGACACTCAATGTCTCTTTTCTTGCTTTTGTTTTAGTCTGAAGAGTAAACATGTCAGAGGTGATAGCCCAGCCCAATGATTTTTTTGCAAGTTGTTAGTTGCTAAGCTAAGGAGAACTGATTGTCTTCTAGGAAGAAAACCCTAAATTATCTAAATGTGGATTCCAAGTAGCTTCATCCCCTTTAACCCTGACGTGTTTCAAGAATGACGTGCAACAAGGGGGTGATCCTTTTTGATATATTTGAAATTCCCATTAGAGGAAGATGCTTTTTTAAGAATTTAGAGGCTTAGGAAGCTTTGGTTAGCAATAGCATTATTGTAACCTGCAATGAAACTCTTGTGGTATAAATCAAAGGTTAAAACACAGATGTGTTTCTTAGAGCCCTAAGAAGTTGTAGCATCTTCATGAAAAATATAAATAAATGTCTACTTCTATTTTAAATACATTTTTACTTTGTTTTATTAATTGTGACTTCTGAATATACATAGGTCTTAGCTAGCACAAATCATTTTCACTTGTAGAATTTTCCAGGGGAGTGATGATGATAAGCTCTTGAGCATTGTGCAATCTTATTCATGTGTGTGATGTAGTTTTTCCATATGTAGAGGCTAAAGTAATGTTTGCTTTGGTACTCACAAGGATATGTTGATTCTAGCAAGATTTTAATATGTTATGTTGTTAGTTTAACAAAAGTGTGACATCACAAAACCCCAAAACCTGAATTTTGAATGACCTTAAGCAAAATCAGCTGTTTCTTTTTCACAATTTGCAGCATAAGTATTGGCTGTCTCTTTTAGAATAATGGTGCCTGATTTAGAAGTGATAAGATCAGCTACTATTTTTAAGTGTAGAATATCTACTGTCTGAACAGTTGTAAGATTCACAGAAGGGGAAATGGAAAAAGACATAATTCCAAATAAGAAGTTTTGAATCTGAGTAGCACTTTCAGTATTTTGGCTCTATGACAGTTCAGTTTTCAAAAAGCTTAATCAAAGACATATTTTTAAAATACTTCAAAATTATCTGTATTAGGCAAATAGGACTACTGAAACAGAAGAGGAAAGAGAGATGCAGTCAATTATATAGGAAGTGCAGTTTAAAATGGCTTATTGCTAATTAATTTCTGGAGGAAAGAAAAATTAGTTTATTAATATAGAAAAAGGCACTTAAATTTCACTTTTGACATACGAAGTTATTTCTTTAATCAGACGTGTACCTAGAATTAATTTATATACATTCTATAAATACTAAACATTTTAATTTGTAATTGCAAATTTTCTTTAATTTTTTGTGGAGTTTTTTGTTTGTTTGTTTCAGCATGGCTTCCAAATGGCAATTAGAGAAAGGCAGTCTTGTTAGAATTGAGCTTTGGCTTCATTGGCTTTGGCTTGCTTTATGAATACTGTGTATTTTTTCCCCAGCTCCATTAGTATTGCATTACATTTATGTACAAGGACACTTGAACATGGTACTTAATGGTTTAGACTTTGCTTAATTTTCAAGCAAGTGCAAGACAGTTGAAAAGTAAAGAAAGTGACCAACCTTTTCTCCTACGCTAATTTTGAAGTATCTAGTCAATAATAATTGGCTCGTATTAAAAAAATGCCTTTTTCCCAGCAAAACCAAGGCGGGTGCTTGTGCCGTATTCACAAATCCACCCAATCTAAAGAGGACAGCCAAAATGCAGGCCTGATGAGGAGACTCATGCTGAGTAGGAACTCTAGCAACACTAGGGAAAAGTTTATTGTCTTAGAAACTGCACAGCTAATCTCCTGATTCTGCTGTTTAATAATGACTAAAAATTTATAACAAACAACCCCAGAATTTGTATTAAACACCAGTGGAAATCACTTAACATAAATTTTGCTACTTCATTTTCATTTGGAGTGCAAACTGTATTCACTGTTCCAGTGTGCTCCTTGATCTGTTGAAATGTGGTTTGCCTCCTCTTTTTCCTATGCATAGTGGACAACTAAGCAGTTTCCCCAGGAGCTATATACACAAACATTTGCAGTAAAGTTTGCTGGCTGAGTTATTGTTAGGATTGAAAAAAGGGAGTTTTATTTCCTTCTGTACAGATTGCTTTTTCCTTTTGTGTGAATGCAATGCATTGTATAGATGCTAAATTATATATAGTGGTATTTGCTGTATTTTTAAATTATTTTAAGTCAAGTATCAGAGAATCACAGAATGGTTTGGGTTGGAAGGAGCCTTAAAGATCATCTAGTTCCAACCCCTCTGCTGCAGACAGGGACACCTTCCACTAGACCAGGTTGCTCAAAGCCCATCCAACCTAGCCTTGAATACTGGTGTGATGTCTATGATAATAGTCCATGTATAAACCATTTCTTCTCCATAGAGCATCTTCATAATGGATGGTTGAACAACCTTGGAAATAAAACATGTATACATGTTGCAAAAATATTAAACACTGCTGTTGTTAATAATACAGATCACTCTGCCTTTTGGTATAGGTAAACTCCCACGTCTGGAACAAGGATTGGATATGAGGGGTTTTTTACATCAGTTATGTGCCAGTTCCCCTTGTCTTAAGAATCATCCAGAATTTGGACAAGTGTAAGTCTCCTGCACACAATTACACTTAGTGTGTAGATAGTAAGAACTACATGGGTTGCCATGGGCACCTTAACTGGTTCTTTGTTTTGCCTGTGCCTCCTGGCATACAGGTCATGCCTGGACGGGGCTTTGAGCTGAGAAGGAAACTTCAAGGAACTAAAAGAAAAACTTGCCTGATTTGAAAGCAAGAGCCATGCATGCAAGAGGGGAGGAAGATGAAAATGCAGCTCAAAGGCAGGCAAGAGAGGGGGAGTGAGTATATCCTCTGGGAACTAGGGTAAGAAGGAAGCTTGGAGAGACTGAGAAAGAAAAATGAGATGCAGAACAGGGAACTGAGGAAGAGCACTCTGTGGGCATAGTCTATGGAGAAGATTTGTAACAGGATATAGTGTGGCAGGATGAGGACCTTGGGCCTAGAAATGAATGAAATGGTGGAGGCAAGAAGAGAAAGGGGACTGTTTGTCACAAAAATGGGTGAAATCTGGGTAAACAAAGCAATCGGTATAAGGATTGGAGGTAGAAAGACCTATCTTCAAAGTTTTTATTCTCCCAAGTGGTAATGTATTTTCACATCTTAAAGGAATAATATACGTTTTGTCTTTCATGCATATGTGCACAATGTATTTCAATTTAGTAAAAAGATGGAATGTTTCATTTGTTGTAGTTTGTATGTGCTGTGCACGTTTGCAACAGTGCAGGGAAGTGTATGATACGCCTGCTTTCCTTTCTCCTTAGGGAACAATGTTTTTACCTTCTTTCTAGTAGAACCCTATTGTGAGAGAAGCTACACTTCTAACCTCCTGGGAAGCAAATACCAGAGAATAACAGAAGTCTGTATCCTGATTGTGTTCAATCAAGGTAGAACAATTAAATTTGCTCTGTGTGTTCTCATGATGTCCCATTTAAATCAAGGCAATATCTGCAGATTATCACCATGAAGAGCCTCCCAATATCAGTTTCTATTATACTTGCATCTGTTCAACAGAACTTAAAATGAATTTGTATAAACTAGAAATAAAACTTAAAGAAAAATAGCAGAATAGACTTCATCTGGGATTACAGCAATTTAGAGATGGAGTATGTTTTGTTACTTTAAAACACTTTATGGTTGCAGAGGAGGCTGAAAATTTAGCTTGAGGTATAACGTATGTCAAGAATATTAAAGCTAATATCTGTGTTCTGAAGCTTTGTATACTTAATGTTCGCCAAAGATATCTTGTCAATTGTTGCTGTAAAAAAGGAGTTAGCAACAAGATAGACTGATTTTCAAAGGGTATTTTACTGATCAGGTTGCTACAATTTTGAAGAGAACTTGAAAGATTAAGGAAGCAAGTGAATTAGCTTAATAAGGCTAAAACCCACGGATGGCATATGCAGTTTAATAAATAATTAGATTAAGAATAATCTAGGCATTCCTGTGTTTTGATACTAAATGAAATTTTGAGTTCATCAAAAAAACAGGCTTGGTGTATGCTGCTAATTATAAAAAAAACCAAAATGTTAGAATTTTTAAGTATGATGTAAAAATAGAATGCTCTATAACTACTGCATAAATCCACTGAATAGTCTTCTCTATAGTGTGTCCTGTTCAGCTAGAAGAAAAAGATGCAGTAAAAATAGATAGTGACGTTTTTTCATGTCTCCAGGAATTTTCATATGAAGACAGCTTAGGGAATTTAATGATAGACAATGTGAGAATGGCAAATAATGTTATGTTTTAGTATTTAGAAGGTCTAATTTATACCTTTACATGATACAAAAGCAAGATAAAGTAGTCAAGTTGGCAGGCAACAAACCTTCATTGTATATATTTATTGCTGTGCCCTATAAAAAAAAGGAATCACAATGTTCACAAGGCTAAAAGATTGGTGAGTCACAAAAACCGGGTTGTATTAGATTTTTCCATTTTAATTTTTATATGTGTGAAAGGGAAATCTTGCGTATTTACTGTTGAAGATTTAAAAATGCCTCCAATTGAAAAGAAACAAAGGAACAAACAAATAACAATCCTAAAACCTTTCTCATTTCCTTTTGTGAGATCCTAATATTGCTCAACATTCAGCTCAACAGTAGAGCTGAAGAATATGCCTGAATACAAAATGGGTCTAGTAGACACAGTTACCAAATTAGGAAAAGATAGAGAAGGAAAAGGTAGAAAAATAGAGGACATACTAATTAGCATGACAACATGTAGTCCTGTAGCAATCACACAGTACTTAGTGTTTTGTATAGAATGACAAATTCAGTACCGTGCCTCAGAGAGCGGGAGAGAGACAACAGTCTCACCACACTTCCCTGTCACTTATGACTGTAAACTGGCACATGAACAACCCAAAAGGCAAAGAATGAAAGTAATTGGTTTGTTATAAGAGTGTACAATTGATTAATTATGCTTGGGTGAGACTGGCTGCTTTGGAGGGTTTCTTTGCAAAGCCAACACTAATTTTTTCTTTCTTTAGTGTCAGGCACACTCTAGCCTCCATTTCCTTCTGAGATAACAAGTGCTCTTTAAATGGAGGAGTGCATCTTTGAACTTGAATTAAAGGGTTGTTACGCAGTGTAGGATTTAGCAGATGGGCTTAGAGAATCCAAACCCACCACTAGTCTTTTATTTTACACTGGGAAAAGCTTTGCCGTTTTTAATGGCTCTGTTTGCTACATTCTCTACTAAGCACAGTAGTCAGATGTTCTGAGGAATAGGGTAGCTTAGCTTCCAATGACATTGATTACACTAAACAGTGAGAGCATGAGAAAGAGTAGTGGGTGGAGAAGTGAAAAGGCAGTGTGAGGCATTTCAGGGAGGAGATTTGCACTCTAGCACTTGCATGTGGGTGACAATCCCTCAGAGAAACAGTCTTTACTCTGAAGTGGAGCAGAGTTGAATCTTCTGTGCTCACTTCAGGTTTAATCTCCATCCCTGCAAACCAGCAGTGCAGCCTGTAGTTAAACGTGCATTTACTTCAAATGAAAAGAAAATAACAGTAGCGAGAAGCTGCATCTTTAGCATGGAGCTGTGATTTCACAGAGAGAGACGCTGGCATGTTAATCCCTGGCATAAATGGGTGCAATTCTCAATGACAATGCTAAGCCTGTTTACACACGGGCTGAGCTAAACCCAAAGATGACACACAATGCTGTTCGAAAGCACTCATTTAATCCTTTTTGAATTTTTGTGAACTAACAACCAGAGATGTTTGTGTTAAGAAAAGATGATATGAAAAAGCTGTCATTGTCACTGACCATGACTTTCTTTGACAGACAAATGATGACAAACACATTCATTATCTTATTTTAGATAAATATATAATCTTTTTATTCAAGAGTGAATATTAGTGGATTGAATAAATCCTCAGTGATAGTTACCAAACTCTGAAATAAGATCTGCTCTTTAAATCAGAAATAGTCTGAGCTAGCTTATACAAAGAAAGAACAACAAAATCATCCTGGCAGTAAATCTACATTTTATTTTACTGAAGTTTATGAGGAATCAATATAATCAACAAGAACCTCGGTTTCTTTTTCTTTTACATGTACTTATTTTAATAGCATAAGAAAGCAGATGGAAAAGAAAGCTGCATGGTACACAGTCTACAAAACATGCAAGTATTATTATATCACTTAAGATATTTAACAAGCTACTAAATCACACTCTTCTTCTTGCAGCAATTGCCTTGAGGCAGAATATCAGAAACAGTAAATATTTATTTTACTTTGAAACAATGTTAATAAAAGGCCTCAGTGTTAAATCTGAAACAAAAAAAACCCCAACTTTGACCCAAATTTCCAACATCATTTATGTCAGTTTTAATCCAGAAGACTGTTAAAGTCTGTAGAATATTTTCAAGATATTGACTAGTTGCTCACAATTGGGATCCAAATTAACTAGCACCTGTTTTGGTTTTGGTGGGGGTAGAGTGAATTTTCTTCACAGAGGCTGGTATGGTGCTGTTTTAGATTTGTACTAAAAACAGTTAGTTTGGTAACATAGAGATGTGTTTGTTATTGCTAAGCTGTGCTTGCACAGTGTCAAGGCCTTTTCTTCTTCTTATGCTTCTTCACTAGTGAGAATGCTGGGGCTGGGGTTGCACAAGGATTGGTAGGGGGCACAGTGCAGCTGACTCCTACTGACCAAAGGGAAGTTACAGACCATATGGTGTCATGCTCAGCATATAAATCTGGGAAAAAAGGAGGAAAGAGGGGACATTAGGAGTTACAGTGTTTGTCTTCCCAAGTCACCGTTATGTGTGGTGGAGCCCTGGCTGTCCTGGAGATGCTGGCCTATGGGAAGTGGTGAATGAATTCATTCTTTAGCTTTGCTTGCATGCACAACTTTTGCTTTACCTATTGAACTATGTTTTCTTCAACCCATAAATTCTCTTGCATTTATCCTCCTGATTCTCTCCCCCACCCCACCAGAGGGACGTGAATGAGTGGCTTGGTGGTGCTTAGTTGCAGGTTGGTGCTAATCCATGACAGTGCCTAATACTAGTTGTAAAGATAAAATTGCAAACATGGAAGTACAAAAATACTTTGTTCACTACTCTTACTATGTTTAAGGGCTGAAATTTGGTTTGCCCATGTATGTGTTTATTTTTTTGTGTCGGATATTCAGAATTTTTTACCCCATAACATTCTGTAGTGGGTAATTAGTTTTATGAAACTTAATAACCAACCAGATAAGCATGATTAAGATAAGTGATTTACAGTAAAATCCTTAAGCATGTTCATATTTGTTGTTTTTTTCTCAATACTTGAGAAAGTTCCTGTGAGAAAGTATGCCTATTCTTAAGCTTATAAGGCCTTTGAAGTCCAAAATAATGAAGTGAAGAAAGGAAAAAAAAACCAGTAATGGAAAAATGGCTTGTTTTAATACATTGTCAGAAAGTGAAAATGCACATTTATGTTTTCCTATGTTTTTACTTTTCATAGAAATTATGTTATTTCATTACCAAAAAACTTTGCACAATGCTATGTGATTCTAAGGAAATACCAGTAAAGCAATATAATCTAAACTTACATTATGCTTGGGGTTTCCATTTTTTCCCAATTGTTCATCCTCCTTTTTCTAAATTAGTCAATCGGATTAAAAAAGAAAGCAAATATGACACTCTTTGGAAATCACAGATTGTTGAAAGTAATGCTGGCAAATATTAGCTAATGTTTTTTCCTGTGGATTTTCCTTTCCTATTGGAGATCAAGAATACAGCTATTTTATCTGGTGTTTTACCAGCAATTTCTTTAGTATAGGTATGCTTTATGTATTCTTGTGATACTTCATATCTTTTTAATGTTCTTGTTTCCAGCTACACTACTTTCTGGTTTCTCTTAATAAAGCTTTTGGAGATTCTCAAGTGGAGTGTAAGTAAGTATTACTTACATATTTTAAGTATACATTATCTAAGTGTTACTGGTTGTATTCATAAAGTGAATAAATACCAAGTTTAACATAAATATGCATGTGTAACCACATGTAACTACATGAACAATGACAACTTCAGGCCTCTGGTTTTCATGCCCAGCTTGTTTGGTGAGATCAGCGATGAACCTGCAAACTTCCCCAGGGTAGCCTAGAGCGACCTTTTCTATCTCTCTGAGAGTTTCAGTACTCCCTCTTTTAAAAACAAGCAAAGCAAAACCACAACAAAACAGTTATTGCCGAAGATAAACCTAACAGGCATAGATTATATATATACATACATGTATGTACATATATGTGTATGTACAAAAATAAAATGAGAGCATAGACAACATCAGCAGGCTGGGAGGTAGAGAAATGGAAATTGGCTGGCATCCAATTAAAGAAAGGTCCAGGCATGAGAAAAAGAGAAATTCTTTAAATAGGCATTTTACATAAGGTAAGAGGGAAAGGTGTTTGCTTAGAAGTTTTTCCTAAAACAGATGGTAGTATGGAATGAGTAGTAAAAGAAAAGTTAATAAGGATCATTCTGTTCTCAGTCTGGAAAAGTATACAAGCCATAACTTTCATGTTTGGACCTTTTAAGCACTTTTATGCAAGGGGCCTGCCGGGGATCCACATTCTTCTGCAGTCAGTATGGATGCTGAGTCATCAGGAAAGCTGGCCATTTGGTTTTTGGTTTCTAAATATAGAGGTGAACATTTAAAGCCCTAATCTGGGAACAGTGGACACTCGTATGCAGCTTTGGTGACATGAATGTTTTCATTCTTAATAGGCTTGTGTCAAAACGAAAGCTGTGCTTGTATTACACGTACTCCTGAAAAACTGTGAGTTCTTTGACAAAAAACAATTAATTAAAAATTTTAAATTATTAAAATAAATACAGAAGAGCAACAAATTTCAGTCTTTGATAAGCATCAGAACAGGATAGCTTGTGTATCTTTGCCATATGCAGAGGAGGTGAAACAAGTAGACTTTGGGGGAGGGAACATGAAAGCAACCTAAATTAAGGAAGGAAGTTAAGGTTAGGCCTTAAAAGGGGTGAACTTTGACTTCTTAACGGGATTTTAGCTATTGTGTTCAGGAAATAAGGACTGTGTGTTTGTGGGAGTCTGCCTGGAAATTGTCGGTTTGATGAATAGTATTGTCAGAGATTTATAATAACATCACCTTTGCAGTTTGTGTACTGTACTAACATTCAGTACGTAGGTTGGTGTGGGTTTTTTTATTTCTGATAAAGTTCTGCACACTTGGTTTGTTTGTTTGTTTGTTTGTAAACTTTGCTAAAGTAGGACCTCTGACATTCAAAATGCTGTGACAGAATCAGAATTTAAAAAGGTATTTTCCCTATTATTGTAGGCGAATTTGTATAATTCAGTATTATATAGTAGGAGCTCCTTCTTAATAAAGCAAGGTGGTTCAGTGTTTTATTTTGACAGCATTCTGTGCCTTCTGCATAGATCCTAGCTGAAGAGATGCTTGCTGAGTGCTTTGCCACCTGAAAATGTGGGGCAGGGAGGGAGAAATCCTGTCTGGTCAGCAAAAATGTCAGTTTGGCTGAGCACCTACATTGGTGACAGTGGCAACGTGCCTCTGGCAGGGCAGACCTCAGCCAGTGACTCACCCCTGGCACTCTCTGCACGGATCTGCTGCTGCAGAGCATGTGCAGCATTGGTGCCATCTCCCCATCCAGCTCCCAAGATCTTCAGGAAAGTGAGTCCTGGAACAAGCTGTGAGGTCCCATGGGTATCACTCTGGCAGGCCAGGTGTGGCCCAGGGGCGCTTCAGGGCCTGGCTGTGCTTCATTATTTAGATTGCTCACAGTCCAAGTAGGCAAAACTCCTTGTAACTCTGAATTAAGGAAAGGATATCTAGTAAGTGGATGGCAGCAGAGGAAAGACTGTTTTGAGGATAATTTTTTTCTTTAAACTTTGTGTAAACTTTCATCCTGAGTATGCACAGTATGTTTCAAGAGCTACTTTTTGTAGGTGAAATAGCTGGGAATGGAACTCTTTAACAGGGTGTAAAAAACCTGTAGCTATGTTAAATGACGAAGCTCTAACCATTGCATCCAACATGCAGTGCTTTTGTACAGTGGCAGTTCATGTGCAGCTGATTCATCAGTCAAAAAAACAGCCGTTACCTTACTATAAGATGTGAACTTCAAAATGAGGCTATGCCCTCATTTCCTATGAGAACTTAAAACATTCAAAGTTTGAGGTTTTAAAAGTTAGTCGGCCATGCGTGAGTTATAAAGCCACAACAAATTAGGAACTCATTAAATTTTGAAAATACTTTATTTTTATCAGTTTCCTTCCAGCTGGTGTAAGAATAAGACAGATGATTTTACGACAAAAAGAGGTTTCTTGACAATATTACAGCAGCATGATGAGAAGAATCTATTTTTTTATTGAACTAGAGCAGAGGACTGCTCTGACACTTGTGCTAAAAGGTCTGGCCCTGGCCATAAACATCTTGTCTGTTGCTCTCATGGAGTTTCTCAGCAGCATGTAGGTGGAGTCAAGGTCTCTGGGCTCCAGAAGATAAATGCCTAATACGTGATCTACAAGTGTATTTCTGCTGCCTCTGGTAGGTATAAAGAAAACAAGAAAGTCTTGGTTTATTCCACTAGTAGAAAAACCAGTAAGTGTTTATTATCCAGCCCATTTTCTAGCATGTTTTTTGAAGAAGACTGAGTCCTTCTTTCAGTTTTGCATGGTATGTTGAAGGTATTAATTTGGGACTTTATTACCAGTTTTTATTATAATTATCTTTATTTTGGGTGCTGTCTTCACACAGACTGAAAACCTTGATACATCTCTTTTCAATTGAATTTTGTACTGTTATTTGTCTATTTTCTACCTACAGCATTCCAAACACTAGATATTTCTTGCGTGCTATCATTAATATATAATGGATGAGGCCTTGATACAATTGAAAAATTACAGAATACACCTGAGATGCGAAGGAGATATGGAATGAATTATTGATTGTCTAAAATATAGCCACAATTCCAGCTTAACCTCTGACATTGTGTGCAGTTATAGTGTCTTGTTTGAACCTTGTGTGAAAAGAAACATCGAAAATGCAAAATACTTACTGTATTCACAAAACTGCTAGTGCTTCTTTCTCCAGTTTCACTCATCCCTGTTAATTCTGACCGTGCTGCCATATGACTTGTGACTTAATGTAATGGAAAATTAAATTTCCATTAAAAATGCAAATTTTGGGTATAAAATATACTTGTGAACTTCTCTAATCAATGTGCCTTGCCACAAAGGGCCCACAGTAACTTTCTGGTCAGTAACTATTAATATGCACAAATACAGTCCTTCTTGGGAGGACACCTCCAATATTACATGTATAATATAATATGATATGTTTTCTTTCACGTGATTGCTAGGACAACCCTGCCTCAAATTTGATACAACAAATATTGTTCTGACCCTCAGGAGCAAAGTAAAAGTTTTACCACAGACATCACTTAAGACAAGATCTCATTATATAGAAATTATGTAGTCAGATCTAGAACTACTGTGTCTACGTGTTCTGGGATCTGTTGACACTTTGATGAGTGGTATATCAAGAGTTGTTGGGCTTTATCTTCTGGGACATTCTTGATATTTGTAGTTTTGTGCTTCCAGATTGGAAAAATGTAGAATCTTTTGGCAAAATGGAAAGAAAAAATGCTGCAGCTTGGGTATATCTGTATATTGCTATGTTGTCAGACCTCCTTTTTAAATCAGTTTTAAAGTTTTTCTAAGAAGTGCTTTAGTAAAATATTAATATTGGTGTTCAGCAGTCACAGAAGCCGTCCAGAGTCTATCTGCTCCATACAGAAAAGGCCCATAATAGAAGCAGCAGAATGACTTAATATGAAGAATTTTGAAAAAGGAAACTAAGCTGTTCTGCATTCTCATTTATTAGACAGGGAGAGGGAACTGAAGAGTAACCTTTAAGGAACTCAAATTGCACCTGAATAATTTGCATTTAGAAAGGATGTTCCTTTCGTGTTCAATTGGTTTATTGAATCCATGCTAGATTCCTGTAAATGCTACACAGGTTTTGCATCTCCAGTATTTTGCCTAAATGAAAGACTAATCTTTGGAATCTGACTTGGCTATATTACATTTATGTTTAGTCTAATAGAGGTGAAGAAAGTCATTGAACTGAATGGCACAAATTCCCTTGGTCCTTTAGAAGCAGCTTTAACAACAATCTCACTTGGATGTTCAGAGTGACAGGAATTAACATCATTCCTATACATCGGAACATCCTTCTACTTGAAACAGCCTTCACAAATTCATGTTTCAGTAATCTACAAGGGCAGATTATGGTGGTGAAGGAGGAAAACCTGAATATACTTTTCATGCCTGTGAGAAATTAAAAAAAAGGCAAGGGCTTTGAGTGATGAACAAGCCTGCCTTCATTTTGCTTCTACTGGTCTGCCATAAAGAAACTTGAAACAATGCTTATTTTACTGAACAAAAATATTTTGCAAATTACTGTCTTGAGGAGCTGTGGGGTTGGTGTGAATGTGGACTGAGGTAATTTTGTTCCATTGGTGTACAGTATATGTTGACAGTAAATTCTTCCTGCAGGTGATGGTTGTAAGAAGTTTTGCCTTGGGGATTAAACAAAAAACTGTATTACAAGCATAAGAGAAATCTTGCTTTTTATGTGGGACTTCTTAATACATCTATTTCAGTCCCTTTCTGTTTCAGCATTTGTGTCTAGATCTCTCAGGTATCTTGTACAGTCTTTATGGACAAGCTAGTATTTAACAAGGTGCTTTAGACCTGCAATATTTTGGTATTTGTTTGTGATTTTTATGCAAAAGCAGAATCATATTGAAGTCAGACAGGAATCTAGTTGTGAATTACACTCAGGAAGTGCTTTTTGGAAAAATACCTGAATCGGTAACAGCGATTAGGGATTTAATATTCTATGTAATATACCCATCATTAGACACATTAGATTGTAAATAGCATTTTTGAGTTTATTCCTAGCAATAAGTACTTGTTTGTATTAAGGCAGGGTGATAGTTTGGTTCTGATCCTGAAAAGGAAGAAAAAGCTAATGTCTTGGAGGACTCTACACTCACACTGTGTTTAGGGGAACTTAGCAATGACGGCTCAGTTTCTCTTTTGAGCTGGAGTCTGGGATGTCCTGAGTTATTCTGAATGTGTGCTAGCCTCAGTTACTGGTGCCCTGGTCCCCAGATGGAATTTGTTCTTCCACTCCTCTGCAGCAGTCCTTGTCAAAAGGGCTACCCTTACCCTTTGCCATGTGAAAGTAGAAGGGCTAGAGTTTGGAATTACAATACTGAAAAGTGAAAGCTTCTATAAAAGAGGAATCAAAACTTTTCCCCAAAAATCCCT
The DNA here is from genome assembly GCA_036785705.1 of Acanthornis magna. Taxonomy (NCBI): domain Eukaryota; kingdom Metazoa; phylum Chordata; class Aves; order Passeriformes; family Acanthizidae; genus Acanthornis; species Acanthornis magna. The sequence continues at coordinate 14,045,783 of JAWUZG010000012.1, forward strand.
ATGTAGTATTTGCTTTCATTTTGTTGAATCCGTTACAAGAAACTATCAGGTAACAGTTTGCCATTGCTAAACATCAGGACCAAATAACACAAGCCATGGATAAGACAACCACCACAATAAAGGTTGACTAAAGCCATATATAAACAAAGGCTTCTCAGACAACCTTGATATTTTGTACATGTTACATCAGCAAAAAAAGGCTTGGCATGGCTGCAATCCTGGAGTTCAGTACAGCTGCTAAACTGTAACTGGTTATGAAGCTGTGTAAGAACTTGTCCCATCCTGGTGAATAATCATCTCATCTCGCTCATTGTTAACTCATTGCTTGCTCATGGCTGGGTTAGAGCCAGGGTGATACGATAACATGCACAGCAGTAAGTTTGGCACCTAACAGTTGCAGCTGACACAGAAGAATGCTGTGTATTCTCAGAGATGGAGGATACGGCCCATCTGTCTTCTGTTCTTTGCTCTACCTATTCAAAGAATAATAAACTGGTATCAGTAGTCTGCTCGATTTTCTCTAGGCACTCCAAGAATGAGATTTGGAGTACTTAAGAGATCTACTAAAGCTCAGAGATAAAACATAGGTCATCTAGAACAATGGACCTTTCCACAGTGAGAGCAAAGCTTGACCATAACAGAGTTTTCTTTGGAAATGGTTCAGCTCTGTCTTAGAAACTGCAGATAAGAAACATAAGTATCCATATTTGCGTGCATGTGTGCGTAAAACAAAAATTCCAAAACAAAGCAAGTTTACTTGATTCTTCCCAGCTCCACATAGACAGGATCATAGAACTACATAGGCATTTATGCATGCCTAAGGCGTGGTCAGGAAACAATATAGAAATACATAAAAAATAGAATGGAAAGAAGAAACTAATGTGCAGAAATATCTTGCTTCTATTTTGTTTGTCTCTACATGTTATTGTAAATAAATGAGTATATGCAATTGACCATGGATTATCCTTTACCCATGAGAATCTAAAAATTTAATTTGGAAAAAGTTTTACAGGGTACTTCATAACTTCTTTGGATTTTTTTAAACTTTATAATAACTTGGCATGTGAATTTATGAGTGTACTGTGGTATTGTCATCAAAAAGAAGATCAAAATAGTGACTAGAATAAGCGAAAAGGAGATAGAACTGGCACAAAATCTGTATGGAACAAAGAAGGTACCTTTATTATTCAAAGTAAAACTCCCGTTGGGAACTTGCGTAGGTATCATATAAATCATGATGGAATAGGTCCTCTAATGAAGGACCATTATGATGGGAAGCAGGTAGTCTCCATTTGAAATAAAAAGCTAGGCACAATTATACTGGTTGTTAGCATGCAAGCAGCTAAAAGGGCCCTGGGTGTTATTGGGCACTTACCCTTACTACCTGAAGTGGAATTGTCTGATAGGAAAATTGGGTGGGATTTATGTGGAAAAAAATACAAATTGTGTACCAAGTTGTCTGTATGAGTCTTATGGCTGATTTTGGTGGTGTAAGGTTTAGTTTTCTTGGCAATGAAAGAAGTATTTTGGCTCTTCCTGAGGTCTGGAAGCTTTATTAAGCACATGCATGACAAGTAATCCGATAGCAAACTTTGTTTTCTTTGCTTCCCTAGGATCCTTAAACCTTGACTGAATCCCTTCATCTGAGACATGCATTGCTTTCACTGTTGTTTCTGTGACAGATGAATGTGAATGGTGAATCTACCTTTGGAAGGCAGAAGATGAGACGCATTGTCTTTTAGTGGTCAAGTCTGATAGATATCCTTTTTTGTGTGTCAGTATTGAGTCTTATAAAAGATTTTTCAAAAGTGAAAATAAGTCTTCCCTAGAGGGAGAGATAAGAAATAAAGGATTAGTATATCTCTCCATAGAATAACTCCTACTGTGAAATTCTAGCCCTATTTATAACACTAGGTTAATAGTTGGAATTTGTGATCTTTAAGGCCTGTGATTCTAATGAGAGTTTTGCTCCTGACTTCAGGATGATCACAGTTTTACTCCTAGGGTGCAGTTGGGCTTTCCTAGGAAAGCTAATGTATAAAATACAGCCTCTGCCAGTACATCATCAACGCAACGTGATGGGAAGAGGATAACATTGAATGACTTCCATAGCCAGTAATAGCTACTATGAGCATCCTGTCAATCAGTGTATTAATGCTAGTCACCAGCTTGATTAATGACATGGAAACACTTGCTCTTTCTCTGAATAGTGTCTGAGTGCCTCCTGCCAGAGCAATGGAGATCACCTTCTGCTGAGCTTATACATATATGCAGGAATAGAACCATTATGGGTGCTTCAGAGCATTGTGTAATATCCTCTTCCAAATTCAGGAGGCTCTGAGCCATCATTCAGTTTTTCCCTGCCTGTATTTGTTTGCACGCTTAAAATCAGCTGACTCGCAGACCAAGTGGTGCCTTGTAGCTTTAAGCTCACCAGTGGCAGTAGTCTGCGTTAGGGAATTTTTCTGTCACTCTAAAAGACAAAACAAGAGTCAGACTAAAGATGGCCCAGGAATTTCTTTGTAATGATCCTCCCTGAGAAACTTGAAGTTTCTTGATTGCAAATAGGAAAACACTTGAAGAAATGTGTGTACATGGTAGAGACAACTTGAGAAGGCAAGAAAAGGATTTAATTGAATAATTTCCAGAAAAAAAAGTGAAATTTTTTTATATCAAACCAGAAGGAAACAGAACAGTAGTGTGAGGGGACAGAGTGCTTTTACTTTCTGAAAGTACTAGAAGTTTTACTCAAGACTGGGCAAAGTTCTGCATTGTGGTAATAGATGTCATCATCCTGAGATATTCAGCTTGGCACAGTGAGACCACTTCATTGCCTCATTTCATGCTAGTCTGTTTCAGGCTATGTGCTGAATATGTCCAGTACTTGGCTTTTTATTCTATGTGCAATAGATTAAATTTCCCTATTTTGACAGGGAATATCTTTAGCAGTATGCTCTGAAATGCCTTAGGGATTCAAGCTGTCCCTTAATCAATGCTGCAGACGATGCAGTTTTGATTTTTTTTTTCTCTAATGTATGAACTATGACACTAGATTCATCCTGGCATACATCTGTCAGACCAGACTGAAAGCATTCAGTTAGAGCCACTTCATTACCTGCACAGGGCCAAGAAATAGGAGACAATCTAAAAAAGGGGGATTGAAATACAACATAGTGGGAAATATAAGGTATCTCAAAATAAGGTCATGGTGGAGGATGTAAATTGCACAGCAATCCAGACAGCAACAGGACATCCTAAAAATATGCTACAGTATCTGCGTACTGATACTGACTTCTACAAACATGCAACAAATATGGATTGATTGTGAAAAGAACAGCTATGGGTCAAGATGTAACATAACAGAGAAAACAACTTTGCAAAGATAAATATTTATTATTAGTGGACAGTAACTGCTTCCTACTAAAATTGGCAAGAATTATGAACCCAACCCTCTTAGTACTTACTGGAGAATTAGAAGGCTAATGAGTGTAGCAAAAAATCCTCTTCTGCCTTCTAGAAAAATCAGCAAAGCTAACACTGCCAGACCATAATGAAAAATACTCCAGTGTATTGAGAGATACTGGGCTGCAGATCCACCACTAAAAATCTCCACTGCTTGATACTGAACAAGAAAAGAAAATTACAAAATGAAAAGTCCTGCACTGGCTGAAGGATATGCATAATTCTTTCCTTTCTGTATTTTTTGTGATGGTTAATACTTGTGTGAAACACTGCTGGTCTGCCATAGAGCAAATTACAAGCAAGAGATGAATGTGTCTGATTTGATCTTCGAGCTTCTTTGATAAGATGCAGGTAAGAGTCAATGTCATCTCTACATGTTGTGGCATGTTTAACATCTGCTGTTCCTTTCTGGGTTTGTTTGTAGTTTCAGTCCTTAACTTACGACCTTTTCTTTTTTTAATTTAGCCATTGATTACACCCCAGAACATGTGATTCATTTGAACTGCAAAATCCCTGTTTCTTGTGGTACTAATAAGCATTGTGCCTACTGAAAGCAGTAGCAGAAGAGAAAGGGAGGAGGCCTAACAGGCTTGACACTGTCTTTTGTCTGTATTGCAGCAACGGGAGAAGGAAAGATGTATAGGAATTGTCTTACTATCATGCACACATATACATGTACATAAGCATTTTTATTTGTTTATCTAATCTCTTGGATGCTTTTTCCATGCCTGTCTTAACCCTTTGTTCTTCAAGTAAGCAAGGAAAAACTATATGACAAGCGTTTAATTTTCTTCTTTCTGAAGAGCAGCTAGTGCCCCTTGTGCTGAGAAGAAAACGGGACTGTGTGGAAAGCTAGATTTCAATTAACACATCAAAGGGCAGTTTGTGGTGTTTTGCCTGCAGCTAGGGTTTAACGGAGTTGCAGGACACTGGGAATTTTGTGTTTTCTTATAGGCTCACTTACTGCATTCTTACCTCTCATACTTTTCTGCTCTTCCTCTGCTTCTCTGAAGGGGACAAATGAAAATAGTATAATCTTGTTGAATATGGTTCTTGCTGAGGAATTAGATGAACAGCTGCTGGGAACAGTCTAGGAATACAATTTGGTGAAAAAAAGAGATGAGATACAAACAAATTCCCTTATGATGCCATTCATTCTATATGCAGCATTATACCAGATTGGTGGAAAAATGGGAAGGCCTAAAATTCAATTTCACTTCGAGCTGGTTTAAAAAGAAGCAATTCTACACACATTGCAGCCACAAAAACATGTATTTATAAGCACAGAATTTTACTTTGTAGGTAGAAACTGCACAGCTGTATACATTTGATATTTTGCATGCATAAGAACTTACTTCTACAGGCACAACTATTGTACTTCTAAGTATTTCCCAAACAGTTATGCTAATTCCTACATTATGTAGTTCATCTCTTTTCTTTGTGCTTTAAATCAGGTTGGGACTGGGGAGAAAACCCTACATTTTGGCATGCAAGGCAATCAAAAATCCAATCCAGAAAATGGAAAAGTCATTGGTGTGTCAGTGTTCCTGCAATATCCTGCAGTTTACATTTTTGCATTATAAAAATCCAGCGTGCAATTGTGTTTTAAGAGTGGAAATTAAAGCTAATCTCCTCAGTTGCTTTATGAATATTACACACCAACTGAAGTAATAACATTTTGCTTTCTTGTCTTGCTACTTTAGTGAATTCTTTCACAGGTCTTTGTCACCTAGCAGAGTCTGGGAAACACCCACAGAATTAAACAGACCTGTCTACAAAAATGGGAGAGCCAAATGGGAGAGAATTACATTGATCTTGGATCAATTACCATTTCATGTAGTTATAATAATTCGCAGTATTTTGGAAAGGTTGATGGGGATCTTGGAAATATAGAACCTGCTAAAGCCTTTGGCCACACATCCCATATTTTGAACCAGATGTCTGTGGTTTACTGACTTGTTTCCCTTCATGCTGCTGCAGGCCAGTAGTAGGAGGTGGATTCTTTTCTTGATTGGTGGGTTTAAAACAAATGAAAACCCTCTTATGCTATGTACATTTTATAAACTACAAGCTTGGTATGAAGACATAACCATTTGAGAGTTTTTTAAAAGGTAATTTTAAACAAATAATTTAAAGTATTATTCTGGAACAGAATTTTTTTCATGCTTCAAAAATGGGAAGAGGCCTTCTTGGTAGTTATGAAAAAAGGAAAAAGAAAAATGCATTTTTTAAAATTAACTCTTAGAAATAATCTGGAAGTTTAATAGTAGTCATGAAGACTTCAACATAAATGATGTTTTGGTTTCTTTAAAAAGGATTGCATTAGTTCTTGGGATGAAAGTGTCATCAGATCAACTGTAACTATAGCTTGACACTCTGTGCCTGTGTGCATGTGCATAGCTTGATATTATCTAAGTATCAGTAACAGTGATACCTAAAGCCTCTGTGGATAAACACAGGTTTCTGATGACAGCATCTTAAGTACAGGAGAAAAGCTCTTGTTCAATTTATGTTTATAATACCATCGTATCCCTGAGGTGCTGACGGAGTTTCATTCACAGTTTTCCTGTGAGTTGTTTTTCTGTATTTCATGTATCACTTCTCTTTCATGATGAAAATTATTGATATTTCTTTTCTTTAAGTAAAGACATTAAGGATTAACATCAAAATAACTTAGTACTGTGGTCATCTTAAAAGAATTCAAAATCTCAATTTGACTTCTTAATGGTTGTTAAAGGTATGTTTTGGACAGTAGAATTGTATTTTATGAAATAATGTAATAAACAAAGAATAACTCTGTTTAATAGGTATGCTTAGAAAATGCTAAAGCTAGGGGGGTTTTGTTTGGTTTTTTTGGTTTGTTGTTTGTTTTGTTGTTTGTTTTGTTGTTTGTTTTGTTGTTTGTTTGTTTTAAAAATTTTCTAAATTATTTTCTCTTTTATGTGGAGGTTTGTTTTATTTTACTAAGGCCTTGGCTCCCCACAACAGTTGTACTGCCTAATCTAAGTTAAATGAAACAGGTTTTCCAGTAATGAAATCATTACGGGGGAAAAAAAAAGAAAGTCCAGTCCATCCCTGTTGTGGCAGGAAATGGGTAACTAGGTCATCCATGACAGATGTTTGTATAGGCTGCTGTTAAAAACCACAAATGAAGGGGATTCCACAACCTCATAAATCTATTCCATCTAATCTAGACTTTAAATTGAAAGGATTTTTTGTTGTTTCATTTTTTATCTCTAGTCTGCTGCAAATTAAGCAATTACTTGTTATAATTCAGGTGTGTACAAAGATTGTTGACCATGACTTTCTGTATGCAACGTTTTATGCATTTTCCACTCAGTCTTCTTTTTCTGAGGAAGCCAAGCCTCATTTCTTCAACCCTACCTTGTAAGTCATATTCTCAGAATATCATTCTTGTTGATATCATTTCAACTCCATACAAATTGTTGAAATTGTTCTTGGAGTGCATTGCCCAAAATTGCACAGAATGCTCCAGCTGAGACCTCAGCAGCACTGAATATTGCAAAATAATTGGGTCCTGCATCTCACATATTAATACATCTTGGAATGTGAAATGTCTTTCTGCAACATCATCATGTTGACTCATATTTCGTTTGAAATCTACTTGAACCTTCCTATCCTTTGCAATCATATGGCCTTGTTAAAGCATCATCAGGTTATATTAATATACTCTGTTTTATTTTTGTCACTTTCTCTCTGTCTAGTATGAGCTTATTGGAGTTGTACTGTTTCTCACATTATCTAAATATTCTGGATTTTGATCTGCTTTCCCGTGTTTGCAACCCTCTTCCAGACGTTTTTGCAAATTTTACAAATTTACTCCCTTTTCTATTATCCAAACTGTTCAATGAAAAATCGAATAAAATAGGATGGATGAGAAGTTCTTGAAGGATGTTACTGCAGTGCCATTCTACTGTGTCAGGAAACTGTTAAATAAATATTCTTTGGGAGAAATACTTAACTACTTATGTGTCAACTGTTACTTGACTTTGTCTACACTCTTTTTTGTATTGCAGGCAAAATCAGAGACAACCCAACTAAAGGCTTTGTTAAGTACAGATATCACATTTATTGCTTCCTTCATATTCAATAGGCCTGCTGCCCTTTCTAGGAAGGCAATTGGTGAGGTTTGACACAATGATGATGCTAAGACTCCATTTTAAGGTCTTACTACTTAATTGTTTTCAATCATATTGTCATCTTCATGCCTATGCACTAACTGCCTAATAACCTATGACAGTATCTCTCAGAGATGCATAGTTATTTATGAAAGTTAGGCCAACACAATTTTGTTTCCTAAGACAGGCAGTATTTTTATCCTTTCTAGCCTTCTAGGACCTCCCTTGCACTTCATGAATTCTCAAAAAATCCAAACCAAAATAAAAAACCCCTCCACAACACCCTCCCCCTGCTCCCATCCCAGAATCATCACAGAGATGATTCTGGGATGGAGGAGATTATTTTATCTTTTAGGTGCTCCAGGGTAATTTTTAGCACATTTACCTATGGAAACACAGTCTATACGACCATATGTATGACCAATCAGACCACACCATGCCTTTTGAACTTGTTGCTCACTCTCCAACTGAACTGGACTGAGTAGTTGTGGTCTCAAAGATACCACATTTCTACAGATTTTGTGAAAATGGACAGGTAAATAAAGAGCCTTCCATGGCAACAAGCAATTCAGTGTGAATGAAACCTTGATATCAGGCATTGGAAAAATCACAGAAGAATGTTATGAATATTCCAGCCATAAATTTCAGTCATACTTTTTGCTCTGGGCTAATACAAACAGGAGACACAAGACTACAGAGAGGCAGGCTTTATTCACTGCTGTCTGAACTACATGTGTAAGTCAGCAGGATTGGAAACTGGCATTTCTTAATATTGCTTAACACATTCCTTCCCTTTTCTGGTCTGTGCATCTTAGACCTTTGTAAAAATTAGTTGCTTTGCTTGTCTGACACTAAGATATTTTGTAGACACATTAGGCAAAAAAGACCATTGAATATTTCAGTCTTCTCTGTATCACATTATTTGCTGTCTTTTACTTAGATACTGAATTTAAACTTTTCTTTGTTTCCCTTAGTGTTTGTGTGTGTGTGTGCCTGTAACCTTTTATTGGCTTTTAGGTCCTTTCCTAGCTTAACTCATTTAGCCTCTTAGCCTTCACCATTTGCTCCTTGTGTGAGTTTACTGTTCTTTTAAACTCATTTTTAGTCATCGGTTCTTGTTTTCACTATTTTGCGTGATCCCTTTCTGTTTGTCAGTTAATCAAATAGCTCCTGATGAAGCCTTGCTGCTCTCTTTCAGTGCTTACTTTACATCAGGCTAGTCTGCTGTTGTGCCTTTAATACACTTCTTTCAGTAACTGTCGGCTCTCCTATGCTCCTATTTCCTTATGAATTTTTTCCAAAAGATCTGCCCTCCCATTCATTCTGCAAGCCAAGGAAAACCCACTTCTGGAAGCCCATACTCTTTCTGTCACACTATGCTTTTTTTGGCATCATTAATTTTATTATTTTGAGATCAGTTTCATATTCATATCTTCCACCTTTGCCTCATTAGGAAGTATTAACTGAGCTAAATATGCAAAACAGCCTTTCCTCTCTTATCTTCTCAGCTGTCTGAAATCTCAGTACCCTGAAAGAAAGATTGTTCCAAATCTGCTGACTATGAGGCTGTTATCTTTTTCTTGGAGGTGTGCTTGGAGAGAACAAGGGATGGGACACTGAACTGAGTGGGTGTCAGAACAGTTGGAGCAAAGCAGCTCCCCTATTCCCAGCACAGGGGCACTGCAAAATGATGCAGCAGACAGCTCACCTGGAGCTGGAAGGGAACAGAGGCAGAGAATTTGTAAATTAGAATACTGTTATTTTAGTGTCTAATATTTAATAATCTGTCCAGCTTACTGTTGATATTCTGTGGCCGAAATTTGAAGGCCTTATTCAACAATTACAAAAATCCCAAACCGACAATGCTAAACTTTTAAGACTTTTGCCTGAAAAAAAGCATCAAGACATGCCCCATTGCTATTGGAAACCACATACAGACATGGCTCTCTGCAAACACTGTCTGTCTCTAATGGCTTAAAATCAAAGGCAACAAAATAAGCTCCAGGCAAGACAGATACTTCAGGAAAGAAGATATAAGGTGTAAAGAGTGAGACAGAACTATGAAAGATGTGTGGAAAAGCATGAGCTTAAAAAAACATGGAGAGGAAACCTGACAGATAAGAGGGGCCTGTTTACCTGAGAGCAGCATTGTAAAAGGAATAGTCTGAGTGTAGGAAAAAATTGCAGGGAAGAGCAGAGAAGTAGATTGCAAGAGACATGGAAAGAAAAGTAATATAATAATATGAAAACAGACAGGTGGGGAAAAAGAAAGTGAATGTAGCATCCATCAAGATGATTTTTTTTAATTTATTCACCAGGGAACATTTAAAACCAAATTATTTTTTATTAAAATTACATAAACAAGAAGATTGTAAAACTGTCCTTGATTCTGACTGGAATGTAGCTAATAATCATAGTAGCTTGAGCTGGAGTCAAAAGGAACATTTCTATGGCAAAAAAAAAAACCAAATTCAATTTAATTTTTGTGTTTAGTTTGATGGGAAGCTGTTTGCAGGCTTCTTGGAGAATTGGACCAAAAATCATTATAGCAGAGGTGGATCACTTGATCTAACTAATTGTGATGATATCAAAGGTATAATAAATGCAGTTTATGACAATTACATAAATGATAAAAATAGATCTGTGTTTACATAGTGTTTGTGTCTATTTCTTAAATGTAGGCTTAATGTGGAAACACTGTTTTCATTTTAACTTCTCTGCACCTTGATATGCTGGTATATTTACGGAAGATATTTGTGCTAGTATATTATTTATGTATGTTTTTGTTACCTTGCAACTCAGAGTTGCCAGCAAGTGCCATATTAAAAAAATTATAAAACATGTAGCATAGTATATAGCTCAAGGAGACAGCTTTAATTCAGTGAGCCTCAGAATTGATTTAAGCAAGATCAAAATAACTTTTTCCTGTAAAAGTGTTATTGCACTAAAGCAGTTTTAGAAAACTTTAACTAAACTTTAAAATTAATGTTAGTACAATTGCAACATTCCTATTTGCTCCTAAATAGAAAGGCTTTGTGAGAAGCAGGTGCAGAAGCTGTTCCAGTCTGAGATGGTGTTCTATCACAGCAATGCACTTGCTGTCACAGTCATGTGGCATTTTACCTTGTAATTGTGCCAAAACTGCATTCTGAATCTTCAGACCTACAGAAAAGAGAGTGGAAGCTTCTGGTTGTTATCCCAACCCTGACTGGCCAGGAGCATATTGGTCTGATACAGGGAGGGCCCATCCGTGTGCTCAGCTGTGTTAGGAGAAGGAAGGACAGAGTGTTTGAGCTACAAACTTACAGCATTCACCAAGACAGAAGACAGTATTTTTTTCTGTTATGTTTTCACAGCATATTACATTACGTCTAACCTAGAAATGTCACAGATACATAATTTTGATGATGAAATAATTTAGGCATTTTCTACACAAGCTGCTGTACCAGTATGTCTGTTTAGTTACAAGAATGTTTTTCTACTATTCTAGTTAAATCAGATTGGCTGCTGGTGTTGGCATAGTTATAGGATGTGTGTAGGTCTTTCTATATATGGGGTAGGTGAGTGCATATGTATACATATTTTTTTATGTATAGATTTCATAAATATTGGCAAATATACCGTGAGGCATACTGTAATAACTTATGCTTGAAGAAAATACCAGTACGAGTCTATTATCCAATGCAAGACTGGCAGGGAACTAAGAAAGAATTTGAAGCCTTCTTAAACAAAATCTCCATTTCACTGGCATTACAAATAGTTGAGGGGATTAAACGATATTAAGTCTTGGTTGCTCTACTGTCTTGCACCAAGTTCAAGAAGATGGAAGAAAGCTACTTATAAAATAGATGTCAAAAGCATCAGAAGTAAAGACCCTAATGATCTCTGACCCCTGACATTTTCCTGATTTGTAGCTGATAGAGATTGATTTAAGTTTGGAAACATATAGTTTACTACTTTTCCAAGGATATTGTCATTTCTTGTAACTCTTTCATTCCTAAAAGTACCAGCCTCATAAATCAAATTCCTCTTCTACCTCTACTTCTTCCAATCATCTTGTGAATTTGAGGCCTTCCTTCTAATTACTGACATAATTTAAAAACGGTCTTATTTGGAACCTATCTGTAAACATATGTTATATAATCAGTTACTTGCTGTGGTCAGTTGCTATGTCTTGGTATTGCAGTATCTGCTGCTTGCGTGAAACCTAAGCCAGCTAATAGCAAATTTATTTTGGTGGGGAAAAGAGAAATAAGATATTATTAATATATTATTATTTTAATATGCAGTTATTAAGAACATGTACTATTTGATGTTATTAGATACATATCTTTCATTAGGACACCAAAATGTATTTGGTGCCTATGGGCAATGAAGTTGAAGGTCTCAGAACAGGGAAGAAACTGCCATCTCTCTGTAACGGGTTCCATAATCAGAGCAAATTCTTCCTAAGAACATCTGGAATAAAATCTGGATTTTATGTGTAATGTTTTAAATTATGTCTCTTTGTTCTGTAAAGGATGCATGTGAAAATTTTGTAATTGACATTTGACCTGAGTGCACAGTAATCTTTACAGATGCAATGTAGATGTCTCCAAAAACTCACTCCAACTGTAATCTTCCGTATTGTCACTATTTAGACCATTAATTCTTTTCTTTAAGCACCTTCTTTTGCTATCTGCCAGTTAACTTCTCTTATGTCCTAGACATTGTGAATTTACTGTGATAAAAGTTTCTTGCATAAATAATTCCAGTGACAAAGTTGAAAGCTCTTACAATATTAATGTTTTTCAGGACTTCTGTTTTTTAGCTTTTTTTATCTTTTGGAATAAGGAAAATTACTTATGCTTTTCTGTTCTTCGACTGTCCTCAATGAGAGAGTAACTACTTTGATAGACCTTGCTAACTTTCATTTGACACATTTTTATGAGAAAAATAGCATACAGGCTTTTCACTCCTCTCTGTTCTGAATTTTGAGGTCCTTTTCCTTAGGAATTAGCAAAACTAAATGAGTTTTCTGGGGCTTCACCTGGCATAAAGTTTTCCCATGTCGGTAAGTGCGAGGCACCTTATTCATTATTACCCAGAACAATCCCACTGAAAGTTCATTTCCCTGTATCTACTACCTCAAGTTATGCCTGATGTTGATGGTATGCAGTGTTCACATAAGAAACCTTGATAGCAGACTATTCTGTTCCTAAAAACTAGAAAGCAAACAGAACAATTTAATATTTATTATATTTTTAAAAGAGAATGAGTAATACTTAGTGCTGTTTGAGTTGGATTTAGTTTTTAATATTTTGGGCAGGTGATGCTGACTGACTGCTCACCACTGTGAGAGAAAGGTCACTGGATCATAGTTTTATTGCAAAATAAAGACAGGACATTCAAAGAAAAGCATTATGTACATTTGATAAGGGAAGTCTTTTGAAATTTGAAATTTCTGAAAGCTACTAATGAAGGTGTTCTCTCCTGCCATGATACCATTAAATCGGTAACACTGAAGTAAAGCTGCTTTACAAATAAAGGGATACATTAAAATCAGTGTCAGCTCTAACTCAGTAAGAAAGTAGGTTTTCTGTAAACTAAAGAGGGGAAATATCCCCAGCTCCATGTATTCTTGAAGTTACACAGGTTGTTTCATCTGGAGATGATCTATATAATTCACACTCTGCTTTCAATCTCTACATCAACAGGTCGTGAAACCAAGAGATACAGCTCTGCTATATTACAAAATGCAGACTCAACTCATATTTTGCAGCAGGAATGATGCTCTGCTGGGAAGTCCTGCAGTACATGTCCACTTACTCCTGGTCCCTCAATAAGGTATTGTTTAATACATGGCAAAGATCTGTTCATTTTTCGTAGTGTTAATGTTTGAAAACATAAAAGACACTTAAGCATTTTTATAATATTTAAACTGCATCTCTGATAGAAGTAGTAATGAATGGGATCTTCTTAATAATGTCCTGTTCCCCTAATCAAAGCAAGTAATGCTTTATTTAAGCAAGACATCTCAACTATGTCAGTGGAATGATTTGTAGGCAACAGTTTGTAAGCAAAACTGGCAGAAAGAATGCTCGTTTATGTATGGTTTTGTAAGGATAGCAGGGGTTTGTATTAAGTGGATGCCAAGGGCTATAAACAAAGAGACAATTTCTTTCACTTACTGCTTTTTACTCAGCATATTTTAAAAGCAGCATGGTGCAGCAGGATATATTCATCAGGAAACAAGCTGCATTTTCACTTACTCTATCATATGGATTGTGGGATTATGAGTATGCTTTAGTTTTAACCTGGCAAGAATATTCTATGCCAGCTGTTAAGTACTAATACTGCAGTTAGAGTGAACTAGCACTGTTTTACTTCATGCCCAAGTACTGGAAGTTTCCTGATGTAATTTGCTTAGGTAAAGTCTGAGAAGCCTTTAGGATCAAGTTCTTAAAAACAAGTCCTGGTTGAAATATCAGATCACTTCTCTCTGAAAAAAAAAAAAAAAAAAAGAAAAAGAAAAAAGTATCGCTGTTACTAAATATATGTCCTGGAACAGACTTGTTTAGCAAGTAAACATACTAATTTTTACTTTAAGTTAATACCAAATTGCAAGAAATCTTGCAGCTATGTGTATACTTGTGGGAGGTGAAGATCTTAGATAATTTGACAGATGTCACTTTAAAAGGAAGAGACAGAATTAGTAATATGTGTGTTGTGCACAGAGCTGCAATCCAACATTAGTAACCTATTCCTGTCATTCTCAAATAGAGGGGAAAGTAGGTTAGTAGATGGCCAGAGTGTCTCCACACAGCAACCACAAAATAAGCACCATGCCTGAATGTTGAATATATTTTTCATATATACAAAATGCAATATATCTGCAAGCCATGATTTTTTTTTAAGTAATCAGTCATTGTTATCCCTAAGTTGCACTGGTAAATTAAAAGGTTTTGTTTCAGAACTGACTTTCCATGTTATCTCACATTCCCAGTCACGACTATGTTAATTATAAGGAAGGAAAAACTGAAAAATGGGTTTATATTCGGCTAAGTTTGCAATTTAGTCTCTAAACTCAAGGCAGAGAGGAACGTTTTGAAATTTGCCAGGTCGGCGTTCGTGCCCAGCCGGGAGCCCCAGCCTAGTGGTTGAAGCGGGTGAGGTGGTGGGCCTGGTACATGGCTCCTGCCCGACCTCCAGTCCATCCGATGGGAGCTCCTGCTCCGCAGCGAAGCAGGTTGCGGCTGGCGGCCAAAGCCTTCTCCCTCGGGACAGCATCTTCTCACGAGTACCCCCGAGTCTCTCCTGCCAAACCGTCCTGTCCGGGAGAAGAAAAAACACTGAGAAGCGGCAGGCACCCGAGAGCCCTCGGAGATGCTGCCAAAAGAACGTTCACCTGGACCGCGCCGGGAAGAGCCCGCTCAGCCCCGCCGCTGCCGCCTGCACTCCCGCAGCAGCGGGCTGGGCTCGCCCCGCGCGGCCGCACGCCGGGGAGGTGCCGGGCGGCGCGGCTCCGGCCCCGGCAGCCGCGCGTACCGTCTCCGTCTCCGCCGCCGCTCCCGCCCCCGCCGCCCCGCCCCGACACCACCATGGCCGTGGCGGCGGGGCGCGGGGGAAGGCGCGGCGGTCGGCGCGGGGGCACGGGCGGACCGTGCCGCCGAGGAAACCGGGACGGAGGGGAGCGCCGCGGCCTCAGGGGAGCTACCTCCGGCTGGGCCGGGACGGCCAACGGAGGGCCGCCCGCGGCGAGGAAGGTACGCGCTTGGGTGAGGGGACGAGGTACCGCGGCGGGACGGGCGTGCACGGGCAGGGGGTCAGCCGGCGGGCGGCTGGGGGCCGGCCCGAGGAAGGAGCCGGGAGGCGGGAGCAGCCGGCGCGCCCGGGCCGCGCGGCGCGGTGGGGCCGGGGGCAGGTGCGTGCGCGGCTGGCGCCGCTCCCGCCGGCCGCCCCTGGGCGGCTCCGGCTCGGCGGGGCTCGGCTGGGCGCCGGCGGAGCGCGGCGCTCGCTCGGCTCGCGATCGTGTTTGCGCATGACCCCTCCCCGCCTGCGCCCTCCCCTCCCCTCCCCGGCGGCAGCGGCGGCGGCGGCGGGGAAGGTTGGCCTCAGACACAGGCGGCTGCTCGGCGGCGGCGGCGACGCAGTGCAGAGGTGCGGGCAGGTTGCGCTGGCCCCGCGCCCCGTCTCTCCCGCGCCCCGCCTGCCTCCGGAGCTCGGTCCCTGCCGGCGGCCTCCCCGCGCCGGTGTCGGGCCGGCCCCCCGGCCATGAGCGCGGCGCTGGGTGTCCCCCCGCCGCGCCGCCTTCCCCGCCGCCCCCGGCGGCTGCCGGGCTCCAGGAAAGTAGCTTGATGAGTGTCCAAAGTAGCAGTGGAAGTTTGGAGGGGCCGCCATCTTGGTCCCGGCTCTCCACGTCCCCACCGAGCCTGCAGGGCTGCTCCGCGGCGGCGGCGGCCTCCCAGCTGCACGGCGCGCCGCCCGGCAAGCCGCCCAAGGAAGGTAACCAGCGCGCCGTGGGGCTGCGCGGGGGGCCCGGCCCTCGGGGAGGGGCCCGGCCGCCGCCGCCGGCGGCCGGTCCCGGGCTGGCGGGGAGCGGTGGCGGGAGAGGCCGGTGTCCCCGGCTTCGGCGCGGGGTCAGCGCTGGGCCCGGTGGCGGTGAGCGGAGCCTCGGGCGCTGGGCGAGCGGGGCCCCGCCGCCCCCGCCCGCTCGTCAGCGCGGCGGCGCCTCGTTGTTCCCCCCCCGCGCCGGGCCGCGGAGGGGGACCCGCCGTGTTCCCTCCGTCCCCGGGCCGTCCGCCTGCCGCCGCCGCTCGCGTCTCCTCGGGCGGCCGCTCGCCGCGTCCTCCCCGAAATAGGCTCCCCTCCGCCAGTGGCTAAGTAGAAGTGCTGCGCCGGAGGATGCAGCCGCTGTTGCTGGAGGGAGTTGGGCACTTTTGGCATCATGGAGGTGGGAAGGAGAGGGGCCGACACCGGAGGTTCGTCCCCATGGGGAAAGCGCCCTCGGGGGCGGCCGGTTTTGCGGCCAGAAGTGACAGGGCGCCTTGCGGCCGCCACGGAATGACTGCAACTTTCTCCTGTCCTCCATCACGCCTTCGATGATAATATTTTTCTCCTCCCTCCCCTGCTCCTCCCCTCTTGTGTTACACCGACAGCGACAGCAGGGTGTTGTGGGTGTTTGCAGGGAATATCTGTATGAAGGTTATGAGCAAACAAGTCCCTTCGCTGTTCCCTTTCGGGTATTGTCTGCTTTTCCTCCTTGTGTTGAAATGTGTTGCCACAAGATGTAGCAGTTATACAGCTAGTGAGTTGCTCGGCGCTTTTAGCTAAAATAACTACTTGCTGAACGCCAGTTAGTGGCGGAGAACTTTTATACACAGATACTTGCATACCGAGCAGTTGTATAATTTTAATTGATTTGCCCCAGTTTAATGAATACCATGTAGCATTTCTTTTAGCATTTGTAAAACGTCATCACCCAAGCAGGAAACTTGCTAACTCAAAATAGAAATAGTTGAGAAGATGGGGAGTTTTTGTTTTTTGGGTCTTCATGTAGCTGCTTGCCTGCCTGCTTGCTTTTTTGGGTTTTCTTGGATTTTTTTGATTGATAAGCAATGTAGGGACTTGGTAACAGGGATTCGATGTGTAACGCAGTCCGGTTTCTCCATTTTCCGCACCAGTAGTTGTCAGACTTGTATCACTCTGTGTCACTTTTGCACACGCTCCTGCAGGTAGATTGACATGAAATGCTCTAGAAAATACCTGGAAAGGAATTATGGTATATGTTAAAGATGCTGAGTAAAGTGGCAGGCATTTTGTGCTCATCTTCTCTGGGAAATCAAAGCTCTTAGAAAAACAACAACCACCAACCAAATTCGTGGTTTTAAGTTTATCAAGAGTAGGTTTCTTCGGTGTTGCAGCTCTTGTTATGCATGCATGTAATATGTGTATGTACGATATTTTTGGATGTATTTCAAATACCTGCCATACTAGCTTGAAATGATTATTGCAGCACAAATTATGTATCTATTTATTTTAACAAAAAATGGTAGTCCTTGAGTACCTGTCTTGAGACAAAAATATTTTTTGTGCAACTCATTTTTAATATGATGATGATCCTTTTTACATTTTTCTTTCTGACAACTCATGCTGTTAGATTTTTCTGGGCACTGTAATTTGCATCCTCTAATACAGATTATGGGGCTACAAGTAATCAAAACCTTGGTGTTTGCTTGGTACTATAATGTGCTGTATTTGTACGGTGTTCCTGGGTTGCATTTAATTGTGTGTCCTCACTGGGTAGCTCTGTTTAAAAATCAGCATAAGTTGCCATGCTTGGGCTTATGTTTTGCATTCATGCTTGTGGGATGTTATCAACACATCTTACTTTATGTATATATATTTTACAATGAAGTATCTTGCCTGAAATCAGTAGGCCCTGAAATATAAACACATCGGTATGTTCATAGATATTGGCTTATATATGTGAAAGATCAATGCCAGATCAAACTAATAAGCATGCAATATTTGTAGTGCAGTGTGTTTATAGGAGCTTGTGCTGTCATCAGTTCTAAATTTGTGATACCTTGTGGTGTTAACAGAGATTATGAGTTTTGGAGCAGTGCACAAGGCTGCTGGCCCATACTGGATCACAGCTGCATCACTGCTAATGCCAATTTTGAGTGGGTGATGTTTACCAATACAGCGCACTTGGCACTTGTGCAGAACTTCTTTCCCAGCCTGGCCTTCGTGTTTGTGGATTAAAATCCCTTTGATTGGTTCCTGTGAGAGTTCTGTCCATGTTGCCTTTGGAAGTTCAGGCCTTCACAGAGTGTACTGCATATACTATGGTACTGACCTCACCTGTGAAGGTCTGGTATCAGCTCGTGTCTCATATGGGCATTTGAAGATCCTGGTTTATTAAGAGCAGAAACCCCCAACATCTTGATTTAAGAAGTTCTAAAAATATTATCTGAATCTCTAATAGGAAAAAAAGCAAAAAGAAAAGCTCTGGCATATATAACTATTGCACAAGCTCATTTAAAAAAATGGCAATACCGTGTCAGTATCAAAAGAGACTACTTAGAAAATACAGGTGAAATTAGAGAAAATAATATTAAAAAAAAAAGTTAATATTTTAAAATGAGCTGCAACATTGCAGCAACATTTTCCATTGGATCTTATGTATCTTGATCTAGAATGGCCTCATGGCATGATTTGAATGTTTTGAGGTTTTGAAATGAAAAGAGTGGGATGGACTTGAATACAGTTCCATCTGTACACTTTCACAGTATAAGAACTGTCTCTTGTTTGCATTTAGTATAGCTTGTAAATGTCTATCATTGTATCAGTTGTTTTATATGCCTGTAACTTATGTGTGGTACATGTGGTCAGTTATTTAACAGCCCTGAAGTAGATGCTATCAGCAATTTAGGAGGACTGTTATGCAGTATTATTTTACATACTGTATGTGTTATTGTGTGACTAAATCTTGTGCCATAGCTCACATAATTGCAGCCGCACAATTTCCTGTTTGAAATTTCTTGACTGTTGTCTGCTTTATGCATGTAACTGAAAACATTGTAGAGCATATCGGGAAAGGGCTGTTTTGTAAATGGAGAATGTTCAGGCCAATGCTGACAAGGCATAGAGTCAGGAGAGATTTCATAGATTGCCTTGGGTTGGAAGGGACTGTAAAGATCATCAAGTTCCAACCCCCTGCCATGGGGGCAAGGACAACTTCCACTAGACCAGGTTGCTCAAAGCCCCGTTCAGCTTGGCCTTGAACACTTCCAGGGATAGGGCAGGCACAACTCCACAACTGCCAGAGTCTCACCACCCTCAAAGTAAATAATTTCTTCCTAATAGCTAATCGAAATCTACTCTGTATCAGTTTAAAGCCATTGTCCCTTGTCCTGTCTCTCCATGCCCTTGTAAAAAGTCTCTGTCCAGCTTTCTTACAGGCTCCCTTTAGGTACTGGAAGGTGCGGCATGGTCTCCCTGGAGCCTTCTCTTCCTTAGGCTGAACAACCCCAACTCTCTCAGCCTGTCTTCATAGCAGAGGTGCTCCAGCCCTCTCATCATCTTCATGGCCTTTGTCTGGGTTCCTCCAACAGGTCTATGTCCTTATGTTGGGTCCCCTGAGCTCAGCACTGCTCTCCAGGTGGGGTCTCACCAGAGTTGAGTATAGGGGCAGAATCCTCTCTCTTCACCTTTCTGAACATGCTGCTTTTGATGCAGCCCAGGATGTGGTTGGTTCACTGGACAGTGCTTTAGTGTCTGGTAATCAAGCATAATGTTTGTAAGTTATTTTTTGTGTGTGCTCTTGACTTTCAACACTCTGCTAAAAGCAAAATAGAACGCCAAATAGAACTTTGAATTAATGCAAATTTCAGTTTTCAGATTTAAGCCCAAATTAATATATGATGGCAAAATGGCAAGTAAACTTATGCCATGAATTTGACAGTGTTTGAAGAAGTTACGTTGTATGCGTAGCAGATTTTGTTGGTAACTTTTTTCCTAAAATTTGATAAGTGTGTGTTATTTGTATTTATTGTTACCTAAAACATGATGGTAGTTGTGTGTCTGAGCACAAAGGTACACCTTATTTCCTCCTTAAGTTTCCAGTCTAGAAAATGCTTCTAGATGGCAGGTTGTAGCTGTATGCTACATACACTATATTAGTCCATGAACATGAATGCAATGTGAATCTTATTAAAACTTCCAGGGTTGTTGTTTTTTGTTGTTTGCTTGTAATGTAAAATCTCAGCTACTTTATTTGCTTTAACAGTAAGTTCTCAGTAAGTTTGTTGGTTTTATCATTCAAGTGTAGATTAAAAATTTTATGGATTTGGCCAGTTTATATGGGAGCAGAGAAGAACAGGAACACTTTTTTAATTTAAAAATGATGGCATATTTTTACTCAGAATGAGCACAGCTATCATAAAAGGTTATTTAGGCTGTCTGTAGCATGAGCAGGTGTTGTCTGAGATTAATTTTGTGCCAGTGATACACACGAATTATAGCTTGTGATATTATTGCTGGTTTTGTTGAAGATGTGATTCTCATAGTAAGCCAATGCTTATGCTGGATTCTTAGGAGATCTCATAGCATGTCCAAATGAGAAATGGGAAACGAAACCTTTTTTAATACGGATCCTTATTTGAATCTGTTTCTAAAAGGCAAGTGCGAATAGAGAAAATTAGTCCTTGGCCAACTGTTTTGTTTTAATTCTGTTTTACTCTGCCTGGAATGGAATTTCCCATTTAGCTATTCCATTTTAAATGTAGAGAGAATTGATATAAGGACAGGATGTTTTTATTTATTATAATTCATGGTATTTATTTATTACCATTCAAATAAAAAATTTGTTATTTCTGTCATTATTTTTTTCCCCAGTATGTTTTTTCTTGTTTGTTTTTTCTTTCAGCAAGTAATTTTTTTCTTCATCAAGCTGAAGTAAACTTGCATGTTAGCAATAACTGTGGTCTGCAGTTAGTCTTCACATTTCCTTGGATTTTCTTAGAGACTGATAATCCTAAATGTTTGCAAAATACTGTTGTTACTGCTGGGAAACACTACCATATATATGTGCATCACGATCAAAGTTGGTTCTATGGAATTTTGCTATCTTAAGAATTGAGATTATGGAAATATGACATGCTTAAATAATCCTTTAGGATTTTTGTGTTCTTTGTATAAGGTTGTGTTTTGAAGTAGTACTTGCTCCCAATCCATTTACTCCCATACTAAATTTTTGCTTCCATGCTGAGCTTTTTTACACAAGAAAAAATGTTGAAGTTAGTAAATTGTGTTTATGCAGTAGAGTATTTCCTGAACTATAGGTAAAAAGCATAAAAGCACACAAGTGTGAGGAAGAATAGCTTTATGAACTTCTTTCTGTTTGGCTTGGTGTGTTTCACCTGTAAAAGAGGAAAAGGGAAATTTGGTTTGCCAAATTGCTCTGAGTAGATATGAAGGTGGGTAGAGGAACAAGAGTGGTCAGGGTTTCTGTTGAGAATGCCAGTATTTCAGTTGTGATCGTTGGAAAGCAGTTAAACAGAAGCTGGCCACCATAATATAACCCATTTTTCAGGTGTTGCAAGTGGAAAACTTCTAATAGTTGCTGAAAATAGCAAGGAACAAGTACTGCACTTCATGTTCAGTACTTAAGGACAAAGTTCAGTAGCAGTAGGGAAGCGTTAGTGAGCATCAGAAGGTATTTTGGATCCTACATTTCACATCATCTTGACTCCATTCTTATTGAGATGGTTTGTTTGGGATAGGAAGTAAGAGTCTGCTTCCTTCCCGGGCACCTTCTCTCTGGAGGCTTTACTCCAGCAGAGCTCTGGGATATACCAGCAGAAAAACCTTGGCACCTAGGCTTTCCCTGGGGAGGATGTGGTAGGTGGCAGGAACATGAATGGTTGTAAGCTTTAATCCACCTCAGTCAAACTTAGTCCTGGAAGAAGGGAAGAGAAGGTCTTAATTGAAGTTGGACATGCTGAAGATGCTGGGGGAAGACTGGAATGGTGCGACCCTTTGGGATGGGTCCGTGCTGGAGGGATTGACTGGAATCAGAGTGACTATATTATTAATTTTAATCATGACTTAAATCAGTGAGCAGGAAACCCTGATTAAATAATTGTTTTTAATTTTATTTTGCATTTGTGCTTAATTATTTTTCCTAAAGAAAAGTTGATTCTAATTGGTCTAATTTGATCATACCTCTTGCTAGGCAGGAGGGGACACATCTATATGCATTTATTTAAGGAGTTATGCAGCTTAGATTCTTAATGTTTAAGAAACATAATTCCCCATGCTTTAGTCAGCTTTTAGCTAACTTTGTTAGTTAAATAAAGTGAATTCTAATTGTGCTATGTACATAAGAAGAAACAAATATATCCAAATGTGCTTTACATTTAAACCAGATAAAGGAGAATTGTACTTTGTCAAATGAATCAATTACTTCTGGCCACTGTGCCTTGTGAGATTTGGAGTTAATAGATCAAATCTAGTCACCAGTCCTTGTTCATCATTTGGAAGAGAAAGCCAGGCTTTCCTACTTTCCGAGTTGTCAGTTGCTTTTTAGCAGTTCTGGGTGAACCAACTGTTGAAGTGGTTGAACAAATGAAAATGGCCAAAGCAGTTGCTGGTGAAAGCTGATCAAATGCTTCAAAACTCCAATTCAGGCAGCTCACCCGGAGCTTCCAGTGATGTGAAGGTTTGGTTGCCAGCAGAGCATTAAAGTTTATAATGTTTGAATGTATTTTTCCCTTTTATGAATTTAATAGATCATAAACTTTAAACCTCACCATAGATTCTTATTGCTTCAAGCTTCGATTAAACATTTGGTGCTGAAGCGTGTTTTTAAAATACACAAATAAGAAAAATTATCTGCCTTGTGCTTAATAGCTTTAGCTGGAGAGGCTCTGAAGCTGACAACTGTCCTGTGAGGATTTAGAGGGAAAGCTAGGGATTGTTGAGTGACTACACAACTGTGACAGGAATCTGGTCACTTTGGAGTGAGAAAGTTAATTTACTGGAGCTTCTATGTGAAACTGGACATCGCGGAGAAGGTTGGTGTTCCCTAGGACCACCTCTGTTAGCTGAGAGGTGGCAACAGGAGCATTAAGCAGTGTATCTCACCTCATCATATCTGCAGTTTTAAGTAGGGAGAAACTTAAGGCTGCTGTGCTTTCTTTATAATGTCCTTAAGAGCAAAGCACTCTGAACTTCAGATTTTAAGCGATGGGGATGGTGGTAAGAAACTCCAGAGTGCCTTTTACAGGAAATGAAGCCTGACCATAATTATTTGGGAGATTGACAAGTACTAGATTCCATTTCTATGGACTTCTAATAGATCTATAACTATAAGAGAAAAGTAACATTTTTTTTTTTTTTTA
The DNA here is from genome assembly GCA_036785705.1 of Acanthornis magna. Classification (NCBI taxonomy): domain Eukaryota; kingdom Metazoa; phylum Chordata; class Aves; order Passeriformes; family Acanthizidae; genus Acanthornis; species Acanthornis magna. The sequence continues at coordinate 14,069,271 of JAWUZG010000012.1, forward strand.
GGAATAAAGGAAATCCTGATGCTTTTAGAAAAATCTGTTGTGTGATGTCACATACACCCAGCCTTTTAGCTAATTTTGTAACTACATTGAACTGAAAGCATATAGATACTTCAAGCACTGTGTCTTGCATCAGTAACTTTTGGTGGATTGCATTTTTTTTTTTACTTACTAAAAAAAGTCTAAACTATATGCTGAAGGGCAAGAAATTGGAAAGTAATCTTACAAAGAAATATACAAGTTGCTTTTCATAAGTCCTACAAGTGTGAAACAATATAATTTAGATCCTGGTCTTCCCTCTGTGGGTCTCTGATGCTCTTAGGATAATGTAGATTTAACAGCAGAGGTGCTTCCCATTTCTGTTCTCCACCATGGAACTTGTTGGCCTCTGGATTCTCTGGAGACAAGCTCACATGATGCTACAAGTTGGATTTGTAATACTTCCTTTTTCCACTTCTGTGGCTTAGACTAATCCAACCTCTACACTGCATAGCTGTATTTGGTAAATAATTGTTTTATTCTAGTTAATGCTGTGTTCTCATAGGTTCCACGGTTTTGTCCTAAATTTTGCAATTATACCTTAGCCAGTTTTTTTAGTACGTGCCCTAATACCTTCTTGCTAACTACTTTGCCTCTCAAGCACGTTATAGCCTTTGTTATTTCTTTGATTATTCTTAGTAAAAATGATGAGGAAAGTCGTGTCCTTTAATAAGTTGATATTTTCATTATAGAGCAATTGAAAATAAAACCACATTATTGATATGAATCACTTTAACATCAGTAGAATGTTCAAAAGATGGTGGTCTAGGGGTGGTGATTATCTTCATAAGGTAATTTTTTAAACTGTGATAGCTGTGATTATAGAGTGGTTTTAATTGGTATTAATAGAGTTTTTGTTTGGTTTTTTTCAGGGTTTTTTTGGCAATTCAGTTACTCCTTGAGCTGGTGGCCGTTTGGGAGTGGTTGCTGTGTCTTTGATAAATGTTTTAGAAACTTTTTGACTATTAAATTAATGTTATTGGTTTAGTTTCAGTAGTTTTAAGATTTGGTAAGAAGGTCTCTTGTAAGCTTTCTACAAGCTTTAGCTTTGGATAAAGTGGAGTAATTCTTGGTATAGCACCTTTGTTCTTAGTATTATATAGGGTCATTATGAGGAGTGGGATTTTAATATTTTAAAGTTACTGTAGGATTCAAATAGAAGTAATTCCTGAAGATGCAGGTTTAGAATTTTTAAATGAGATTTTAAAAAGCACTTTTTGCTGTGTATGTTATTGTGGTTGCTTTTTTGAAGTTCATTGCTTATTTAATTTAGTTATACAGTGAGATTGCATATTGCCTCTTCGTAATTAAATTGTATTATTGAATGATCGTGATACAAATAATGCCTAAGAGGAGCTACACCAGTACTCAAACTATGAAAAGCAAACATCATGTTGGTCTTCCTTGTTAGATGGTATTTTGTATTCTGCATCCATACATGATATTTTTTTCAGTTGCTTGTTTGATACATGCTGCCATATCCAGAACATGCAAGTGGTTACTGTTAAGGAAGCAGCTGTTTTATATGTCCTGAATGTACACGTTTATATATATACCCAAATTGTTGTCTCAGTGAACTGTTTTATAATTAGGAATATTAATGTTACTATTAGGACCCTGAATTTCACAAAGCAGTCTCATAAACAAGCTAAACTTACACAAAGATTTCAGCTGCTTTTTAGTAAAAATGTTGTAAATTCCTGTTGTTTGTTATTCCATACCTCTTAAACACTTGTTTCATTTTTTTCAAATATGTAATTTTGTTAAATCTGATGACAGTTGTAGATGGTACAAAATTTGGCAGCTGGATTAATCATGCTGGTTTTGCCCAATGATGACTTTTAGTTTTTGCATTGCTGTTTGCTTTTAAACAGAGGAGCAGAAACATGTAAAGTTCACAATAGCCTGGTTGTGCGTTAGATGATATACTGATGCTGTATTTCTTGTATGTTGTCCCTTATTTGTTACATTGCAACATATATAATAATTTGGGTATGAAATACTGAAGCTATGATAATGAAATAATTTTCAGTAAATTACCTTTGTAGTGATGGGGCTTGGGTTTTTCCCCCCCCATGTTGTGTGATTGCTAGTTGACCTGATTTGTTCTCTTGCCTAAATCACAACATGCTGCTCTCTGAGCCTTTCACTTGTTTTTTTCTTCCGGAGAAGTGCAAACAACAGGCACCAGTCTCTGCCAGTGTCTGACACCACCTTCCTGCTGTTTCCCTTAAATCTTTCTCTTCAAGTTTGTTCAAACAAACAAACAAAAAAAAAAAAGGGAAACAACCTGTTATTTTTACTTCTTTTTTTTTTGTGTTGTTCTTGTGACTTTGAAACGCCATCTTTCTAAGGGAAGCAAGCAATGAGGCAGCAATACCAGTGACTGTCAGAAGTTGCAGAATTTGGCAGTAGGCCACCATCCCTGCTGTCCCTGGGTGGGATGTGTGCTCTCTCCTACACCACCAGGTCACTCAGCCGGCCTTCTCCCACTGCCAGTTTCCCTTCCTGGTGGGTGCTGGGCTGCAAGGATGGCCTCCAGTACCATCCTGATTCACTGCTTCCCCCGTGCCTGCCCAGTTTTCATTTGTGCATGCTGTTGGTACTGCTGGCAGAGGGCAGTCTTTAAATGAAGGAAGTGGGTCCGTGCAGGAGGAGCAGGAACCTTGCGGATGTTTGACCTCCCCGAGCAGCTGGAGGTGCTCTCAGTGACACCCGGGGGTGTCCCCCCATGTCCCACAGCACGTCACCATGCAGGAGCTCTCCCGCTGGACTGCTGGCAGCAAGGCTGGTGAGTGCCCTTAGACTTTTGCAGCCCCAGGCACCTGTGTCTATAAAGACTGGAGAAGAATGCTGGCTTGTCTGAGGTGTCAAAGTTCTCACTGAGCACCAGTTACCACTTGAGAAAAGATGAAATCCAGTGTTAAGATTGTTGTGCGTAACAGGTCAAATGAGAGATTTTTGGGAAAGAACAGATTTTGGTAGTATTTTTTCAGTCTTCCATGAAATTGCTTGTGCTTTTTTAAGTTAAGACAGGTTGTTACAAATGCTTTTTGTTACATCCATTGAGTCATGGAATTTCTTGGGTTTGTTGTATCAGTTATCCAGAGATACTGAGGGGAAGGAGTTATTTCTGAAAAATAAGCCATTTTTAGTGGAGTTTTCTCATTTGGTAAATAACTCGTTAGCATGTAGTACTTGCAGAACAATATTTGGTTGTGTGAAAGGAGTAAATGAAAACAATGAATTAGTGTTTCAGGTAACTACCAGAATAGGTAGCATGACTAGCTATTAGGCATGTAAAGGGTTTTATTAGAGACTAAACTGATTTTATTTTAACAGTTAGACTCAAACCTGCCTGATGTACTCAGTCATTTGTGTTGATATTTGCTACCTAGTATTTAGAAGTTTTCCCGCGGTTAGACTTCATCACATGTTCATATTTACTGTGGCAGTGCAGGCGCTGGCAGGGCCGTGGCTGCCAGCTCTGGGGGCGTGCGGTGTGTGTTGGCCCTGCCGGCCGTGGTGGCTCCTGCTGGGCACAGGCAGGGTATGGGGGGCAGCCTCCAGCTCAGCCTGTTCATTCTTCAGGGAACTGCTCTTGGTGAAACTTTCTCCTGTCGTGTTTTTATTCAGTTGCTTTGACTGGTTCTTAAGTTTCAGTGGTGTTTTTGTCACTGAGATAGCTCTCTAGAGCAGGCTGGGGTGGGGAGTGTGGTGCCTGTGGTGGATCGCTCCATGCACCTGGACTCTTGTCAGGGCTGTTGCTGTGTCTGACTGCAAGGCACTGGTCTCATTTGGACTGCTTGTGTTCTCTTACTGATGGAGGTAAGCCTGGTCTGGTTCTGAGTCCTCTCTTAAGTCCATCGGGTGTTTGGTGATAAATGTATTCGTTATAAAGCATTTTCCATGTGGTTAGCTGGTACTTAGTTACCCAAAGAAAGACAGGAGCGTGGGTCAGTTGTGTTAAATGTGTGCCAGATAAAACACATCCTGCTTTGTCAGATGTTGGTGAGGTGTGCTGCTGCCTCCTGGTAGCATGGTCTGTTCTGTCTGAGTCAAGTCAGCTGCAGGAAGTAGGCTCCACAAAGCTCACTTTAACCTTCCAAGGGATTTCATGGTATTCCCCTGCCTCTGGTGTGAGCTATTTTAAGGAGAAATCCTACCTTATCTCCTGTCAGATGAGGAGGAGAGGTTGGATCACACTTGGTTTTGCTAAAATTATGCCCACAGTGGCCCACAGAAGGCAGTGTAACATCCTTATCCCTTAAGAAGAAAAGGGCAATAAGTACTATGAGTGTTCTGGTGCTTCTGCATGGTGGATGATATTAATTACAGATAAGTATTTTATGGTGTCTTGAAGTGTGTTTTGAACATACACCTGAAAATATTATTTTGTTACTCAATTTGCAATATCAAAGGCGTCTAACTCTGCTCTTTCCTAATTTCTGGTTGCCCTCAGGGCTTTAACTGCATTTACGTTTTGAAGTTTTATTCATGTGAGTGCAGACTGTGTTCCACAAGGTTCGCTTAGCCAGCAAGATGGGCAGTTCTTAGGAAGGGGCTGTGTTGAAAGGAATGAAAATCCCTTCTGTTTTTTTTTTTTTTTCTTTTAAAACTTGAATGAAAGTGATAGTATAGCAGAAAAGAAAGCTGGTTTAAAATTAGGCAATGAGCTCTGGATAGGAGAAATGGCTGTAATGCAAATTTCTTTAATGATAATGCTGAGCAACACTAAAACTGAATTTTTGACAGTTGATTACATAGGATGTTTCTTTGTGTGTGAACTGAGTGGGTTTTAAATTTTTTTAAATGTTCAGTACTCGAAGTTGCGACTGAATTCAGTGTATACTGTTGGTATCAACAGGCTTTGTAGCTGTGCTGTAAGAAGAATCAGTAAAAAACTTGAAATATTTCCCCCCCTCAAAGTCTTAAACTTTATTTTTTACTGATTCATGTGTCATTTGATATAAGTCTCTTTTTTTTCCTCTGTCTGTAGAATGGGAGCCATGCTGCAAGGTCCCAGAAAAATGTAGGTGTAGTTATTAACATGTCAGCTCTGTGTGTGTGTAATTTGTCTAGCTGTGTTCTGAGAGTCTCCTCCCTACAAGGGACTCTGAGGAAATGAGTTTCTTCCTCTGTTCAGTGAAACTTGAATTGTTTGAGTTGTAAATTAAAAAAACCTGAAGGAACAGTATCTAGTTGCCTGTTTCTCTGAATACCACCTAGACAGGGTGCCTCCAAGAGAAAACAGCCATCTCACAGGCAGCATGGCCTACTCAGCACAGGGGACAGAATCCCTGTTGCATGAGCGGTTTGATGGTGTGGTAGTTTGTGGTGAACCTTGTGATTCTGCAGTCTAAGTATCTTAATATATGTTGGTTTTGTTTCAGTTTTTTGTAGTTTCTATTCTGTGTGGGCCATGCTAGTATTTTGAAAAAGGAGGAAATTTTTAGTGTTGCTTGAGGTTAATATTCTTAAAATGGTGTAGTACAAAAACCAGAATATTTCATATATCTTGTAATTACAGTTAGTGGTGAATTTAGTGTCCTAGTTTAATCTTAGAGGTGTAATGAGCTTTTTTTCCACGTTGGATGTTAAAACTGTATGGAGGCTGATATTCTAGTTGATCACAATGTAATAAGTGAAACAGATTAATGTATTTGGAAAGACTTACGATTTTCTTTTTTTTTTTTTTTTTTTTTTTAGTTTCTTATTTATGACATGTTCCTTGCCATGTAACAGCAAGAACAATATAGATTAAGAGTTACACACTGTGGTCAGCAATTTGTTCTGTGTGCTCCAGGGAGCAGAGCACTTGCCTCGAGGGTCAGGGGGCTGTTTGTACTTGGGAGATTTTGAAGATCATGAGGGTAGAAATGGCAGGAGCTACAGAAGTAAGGAGATTAGGAAGTTCAGGGAATTAACAACTGAAATACACTTCTATTGACACAAATGCAGCTTTCAAATACTAAAATAGACTGCTATTCTAACTCAAATAAATTTATTCTATCAAATTGTTGAGAGGTTTTGGCCTGCCTCTCTACCTTATGGGTAACTGCAAAAAATTTATTTGGGGAAAAGCTGTACATCTTGCATTTATTCCTTCATAGTTTACTTTTTCTGAGGAGGGTGAGAACCAAAAGCCCTGTGGGAAGAGACATTGCTTGCTCTCTTCCTGCTTGATAGGTGACGTCTGCTTTTAACTTCCTTTCCACTCCTTCTTCAGATAGCAGAAGCTACTGTTTATTTTTGATATGTGCAAAAGGCTGTGCCATTTTAAATTCTTGCAGAACAGCCATTTCGTGGACTCGAGTGTTTAGAGCTCTCGGTTTGCTTCCTTACAACTGAATGCTGCAAATAAAATTTGCTGTACTTTTTGGTATTTCTCTAGGTAGATGTTTCTTCTTCAGAACTGCTCCTGGCTTTTAGTCCTTTTCAGCACAGAAATAAATGGAGGGATGGAATGTAGTGAGCCTTTTGTTCAGAGTGGGGTGCATTTGAGAGGATCACAAAACTGGTGTTATCTTGTGACCTGTTAGTCTCCATCACCAACAAGTGACCCATGAACTTGCAGTGTGCTTCTCCCTGCTTGCTGCCTCTTCCCCAAGGGGACAGGGAGCGTCTGGTTTTGCAGCAAATGAAGCTGAAATGGGCAGATTCTGCTGCTCTCTTTCTGTTTGGATACCTTTTACAGAGCTGCCTGGAAGCAAGAGTAATTGCTGCACATTTCTCTACTTAGATGAAGAGGGAGATGTAGAGATAGGCAGGCAGCACGTCACCTGCATATGTGCAGCCCAGGCTGTTAGTTTTTATCTCTCTTGACATAATGTTGTGTTCGAGGCAGATGTTTGCTATGTAGACAGGCAGTCTTTTAGTGGTCTGCCACAGATGTCTTGTATAACTTTGGCCAAGACAATAGGTACTTTCTGTAAAATATGTATAGGTTTTTCTTACTTTATAGGGGGATTGTAAGCATGAACTTTTCTATGTATTGTGTATTTGTTTATCCTAGTGGAGTAGTATGGTGTAATACATCAACATTGATACTGCTTTATAGGACACTAGCAAGGACTTGTTTTACTTTTGATTGACAAAGGCAACCCAAAGGGCTGCCATCATATTTTTTTTTAAACTTTTCTTCTAACTGTGTAGCATGCAGTCATAAAGCAATGTATTTAGTGTCATTTTTTCTTAACCAGAATGTTGATTTTAATTGTGAAGAAAGAAAAGTTACTGCTTTTGACCTTATGACTGTATAATAAATATTCCCTTTCCAGGAGAAAGCTGGTGGAACCTAGATAGAATTGTTTAAGGCTTTTTGGGATATTTTAGAGAGGTTAGGGTCACATCTTGTTCACACACAGACTACAGTGGTCAGAGATGACAAGAAACATGAGGTGGATATGTTAGTTGGCTATCCAGTTGCTGCCAAAACTGTCAGTTGTCTGGAACAAAACTTTATTAAAAGCAATTTAAAAGAGTGCTTTGTATCTGTGATTACTCCGTCACTGTAGCAGATGTTCAAATCAGATGCTGTCATTAAAAATGAGTTTTACTGAAGATGCATTTGTTTTTCAGTATGTATATATTTGTTCTAACTGGACTAAATGCTTAGCACAGTACTGTAGACAGTGAGAATCACCTAGTCAATAAACCTGGTCTCTTGTATCACTTTCTTTAGCCATGAAAAATGCAAAATGTTCAGTGAGGATTATGTTAACAAATGTATTTGTTTCTTTGGAGCATGCTGGCTCTGGCAGTTTGCTGTTATTGGTAGAAGTTGATGTTCTTGAAAAGCCACTAAAATCCTTCTGCCAAATGAGAACTTGCTCTTTGCTTACTCTTGGTTGTTCAGAGTAATATAGAGAACAGTTGCAAGTGAGGAATCCAGACCTTTTGAAAAAGCAGGTAAATGTGACACTTGGGATTATGTAGCAACAAGTTTCAAAAGAATGGATACCATTCCTTGTAATAAACATGTTCAGGATATCACCTTCGTAGTTTGTATATGTTCAGAGTGTTGACTTCTTTGTCAGGCTTGTTCTGCATATGGTATTATAGCCAATGACTTGAAATACCTGGCTTTAGCAAATTTTTTATTATTTAAACTCCTAGCTGTATGAGGTCAGAATAAATCGTATAAATTAGGGCATTTCCAGAAGGGATATTATTCACTGTTACTACTTTCCCGTGGTGTATTTTTTATAGTGGCTTTTCTGTTTTGTTGATATAGGAGGGCTTTCATGATGGGGAAAGGTACTGCAGATTGGGATTTTGACATAGGAAGTACACTCTGATCTTGCCTAACTCAATACTGTTTATAAGAGCCTAGAAGGGATTACTAGAAGCGACATGGAGGGGGGTTTTGGATGTGGGGAGTTATTCTTCCAAGTGGACTGTTTTGCAGTGGGGCACAGCATATGTTTCTGTTACAGTGTCTGTGAACTGATCGATTGAATTCAGTAGTTAAGGTGTGCAAAGGAGAGGAGAAAATAGAGTGACACCAGTCTTCAAAATGTAGCCTCCTAAGTGCCATCGAGGGGTGGCAATTCCAGATAAACACCTTTCAGTCTATTAATAATACAGAAATTTAGAATCACCAAGGTTTGAAGAGACCTTAAAGATCATCCAGTCCAACCATTAGCCTAGCACTGTCACTGAAACCCTTATATATCAGCCAGATCCAGACACCTCTTCAATACCTCCAGGGCTGGTGACTCCACTTTCTTCCTGGGCAACTTATTCCAATGCCTGACCACCCTAACAGTGAAAAAAATTTTCTAATATCTAATCAGAATTTCTCCTGTCTCAGCTTAAGGCCATTTCCTTGGGTCCTCTCACTGCAGGCACCGTAGAAAAGACCAGCCTCCACCTCACTAGAGCCTCCCTTCAGGGAGTTGTAGAGAGCAGTGAGATCCCTCCTGAGCCTCCTGGAGACTAAACAACTCGCTCAGCCCTATAGTACATGTTTTCTAGACCTCTCACAAGCCTTGTTGCCCTTCACTGGACACGCTCCAGCACCTCAATATCCTTTCTGAAGTGAGAGGCCTGGAACTGAACGCAGTATTCAAGGTGTAGCCTCACCAATGTTGAGAACAGGGGGAAATGCACTGCATGTTCTTTCAATTGTCTTTTTTCCCCTCCATTACCTTCATTCATCACATTAAGCATTATTCAACAGACTCAGGAAGGACCTTGTCGTGGTTCTGTTGCTCATAGCAGTATTTGCTATGCTAACGCTTCCTGTACATGATGCACATGGAGTTACATTGAAAGTCTGGGAAATTGATAGGTAGGTACCATGTTGATTGTTCTGTGCTATATCTTCTCTTTATTAATTATTTCATACTTGCCAACTCCTATCACTAGTACAAACAAAAAAACAAACAAAAAACCACTGCAAAAATAATGGCGTAATAATTTCTGGGGCAAGATGAGAAAAGTTTGGTGAAGAATTCCTTCCTGAAAAGCTAGCAAAAAGAAAAATCTGGCTAAAAACTGACCTATTATATAGTTTTACATGCCAAATAAAACTGAATGTTGATTCATTTTCTGAATAATGAACAAGATTGACATGAGACACAGCATGCCATTGTTTCAATGAGTATTGTGAAAAAACTTAAGTTGTTTTCAGACCATCAGCATCATTAATTGTTAGACTTCAGTCTTGAAAGCTGTCATAGGCATACAGGTTACTATTTTTTATGTTTGGATATAATTTTAAAAGATGCTCAGTCAGCTGTGGGTCTTTTTTCTTTTTCAAGTCTTTCTATTACTTACATTACTGTTTGTCCTTCTTGGGTACTGCGCTGCACCTCAAACAGGTTGTATTTACATCTATGCAGTTGTTGTCTGTGGTATTGAAGCAAAGTCCAATTACTCGTATGCAATACATAGGGGAAATGCTGTCACTCCATTTTCTGAGTTCTTCATTGCTTCAGGAGGCCCAAGCATTACTGTTGAGCCAGGTGTGCCTTTCAGTCAATTCGGCTGTGCTTCCAGGGGGTAGGATTGGTAGAGGAACTAGTCAGAACTGAGGCGTCGCTGGATTGCCTAGGACGTAGTTGCATGCCAGGTTTAGCCCCAGTTACAATAGAATAGACCCTGGGGATCTATTGTCCTCTCTTGTATGAATCACTTGCTCCCTGAGCTCTGAGTGAGCCATTCTGAGTTGCCATCCTTGTGGCACATACCCACTCACATGAGTATATGTTGTTGTCTGTGGCCAAATTAAAGCATTGGTAGGCAACTTGTAAATTCATCTCTGTCTTTAAAGCCATCTGTTGAGACACATAATCCTCAAGAGATCCTCAGAATACGGCGCCTAGCTGAAGGTAGGGGGAATTAAACATTCTTAAATTGTTACCCACAGAGGTCTCCTAGCTGGTCTGGAGTTGGCCCAAGTGCTTTATTCATAAGTCTTTCTTCAAGGTGTTGGCAGGGGTTCCCTCAGGAACAAATTTCTCTGTAATTCACTTTTCTTTTCCAGGTTGTTGGCCAGAAAATTAAAATCCAAAAACTGGCAGCACAGACATGAAGTCTAAAGATCATTACAATTTTTTTTAACGTTAAAGAATTGATTTCTGTTGTAGAATGATTTGCAGAAAATTACTTATCTATCCAGCAGCCAAAGTTTTCTTTATTTTAGATCAAATTTCTGGACTGTTGAACTGTTGGGAAAAATGAAATAAACAACATTCAGGAGCTACAGTCATTTAAAAAAGATTTCCAGAAGGAAATAGACTGCTTTATCTTGGGGAGAGAAGGGACATAGAATATTTTCCTGTTCTTTTGGCACCAGAAGAATTAGTTTTGATTAACCCAGCAATCTATCCAAAAAGCATTTCCTTGTCAACTCTTTAGTTCATGGGAAATTGGTTAGATGTTACTGTGGAGTTTTTTTTCTCCCCATCCTTTAATTCTCTGCTTAGTATTTTAATAGGTTTCCATCCAGCAATTATAAAACTGGAATCAACAGATACAAATACGTATTATTTGTCAAAAACTGCTGTCTTTTTATGTTCATAGGATTTTTTTTTCCTTATACTTCATTAGATTTATCACAGTTGTGCTTTTTTAGGCCAAAATTTGGCAGGTAGATTATTTCCCTCCCACAGGTTTTATGTAGACCAAAGTCTGATCTGTCTGCTAATTATCTGTCTTTTTCCCCTCATTTCTTTTACCCTTCAGCCTCCCGTTAGCAGTAGTTAGTTACCTCTTGCATGCCCGCATTCCTCTGCCCATTCTTTTGGACAGTCTTTCTTGTTTTAAGAGGATTGCTTTGGGGAATAAAATCTCTCTTTAGATTAATAAGAAAAGCATGTAGAGTTCACCTAGGCACCTTCGCAGTGGTAGGGGGATGTCTGCTGTGTTATGTGCTTCAGTGTTCTCAGGTGCTGAGAAATACTGCATTTTCACTGTGCTTTTAAATGACTCTGGATTAATTAAATGGATTCTGGTTTTTTCCTTACCCTGTGCTTAGATATGTCTCTGTGACATTAGGATTTTCTTACCTTTTATGATCTTTTCAAATGGCTAGTTTCACTTGAACATCAGGATATATTTTTATCTTTTCCTATTTCATCTGCTGCTACTGTTGGTTTCAGATACAGCTAAGAGTTTCAACTTGAGTGTATTACCCTGAACTTTTTCATGTTACCTGTTGTTGGGAGGTTATAGTTGCTACATAGTCCTCTGTAAAATAAGTTAATCCTGTTCATTGGGAAGTCAGTGATTTTAAGCATTTCTAAACTCCCAGGTTAAACTTTGTCATGAGTAATCTGTAAGTATTTTGGAATAGCTGTAACCCTGGGGCATTGGCAAGTAGTGTCCTTTAGGCTTTGGTTATGTAGCTATTGTTGGGACATAAATATAGTTCTGGGATTTTTTTCTATTTGCTTTGCTTTAAATCTCGGAGATTGTCTCTTGCTCTCTGCCCTACTGACTGCTGATTTCGATTGAGTGGGACCTTCTTGACTTCAGGATTCTGATTCACTTTGGATGGTGATGTACTTCAAAGCCTTCTGCTAAGAATGGGCTGTATTTTTGCTGTTACCTTGAAATGGAACTCTTCTCAAATTAAAGCTGCTTGGCTTTATGCCGTTGTACTAGCATCTCAACTTGATTTCTTAGCACATTAGTTGTTTTCAAGGCTATTTCCAATTCTGTTTTCTGTGATCCCCATAACACACAGTGGAAGAGAGACTATTCAAGACATGGTTTTGCAACACAAGTCACCTTTGGGACTTTTTAGTTTTTTATTAATTTTTGTCAACCTCACTGCCCAAATGTTCTAGTTTAAATTGAGCAGGTGTCTTTTTTTTCCAATTTAGATATCAGGATTTGCATTCACTCCATGCAGTTTGATGTCATAATGTATTTTGCTTTGCTGTGCTTTTTCACTTGGTCAGACTTCATATTTTAGTGGTCCCTCTATTCCTTGACTGACAACTTGTTCTGGGCCACTTTATTCTCCATTAGCTTTTATAAGTACTGAAAATATAATCTGGAAGACACCTGGATCAACATTTACCAAACTACACAATAGTTTATTACTAAATAGTTTGTTTTCTCGGAGGCAGAAATATTAGCTTCGTTACCTTATTTTACTGGAAATGAAAAAAGTCCTTTCTGGTTGGTTCTGCAATAAGGAAAGCCCAGAATTTCAGAAAGATAGGGACGAAGAATGAAATTGAGTGTATAGTTTGGTTTTGGTCCGAGTTGATTTTTTTTCCCCAATGAAACAAAAGCTCAACAATGAAACAAACTCGGTTAAAAGGAAATACATGTCGATGTAGATATGTATCTTCATGTTGGTGAATGAAGGAAAATAGTTGTGTGGCCTCATTTTTAAGAGACTGCTTAGGGTTTGAAAATCTGTGTTTAGTAATTTTCTGTAGTCTGTTCTGGATTTGGTACTTTAATGTTTTCCTTTTACCTGCTGGTAAACATGTATTCTAGAATGGCAAGAGCTATCACACTGAATTGCTGTGAAATTATTGGAGCATCAACATAATGGGATAAATACATATTTAGGATATTCCAAATTGAAATAAACAGTTACTTAAGGGCTTCAAGGATTGCACTGCAGTGCTGTTAAACAGTGGTTTCTGTACTTGGAATGGTTACCGTGCTTAAAGTCTGGTTTGATACCTTTAAAGGAATATTGATGAAGAAAAAAACAGAAAAGGGAGTGGGGACAAAAAAAAAGCTGCTTTCCAGGCTGCTTTTCCTGCTATTGGAAATGTGTATCCTGCTCTCCCCACCTCCTGTTTTGCCCCTTGTCCTTTTAGCTGGATATTAGTTAGAATTACTATTCTAAAAGATGCTACTGCCATTGAGGAAGACTACATGGTGCCAATATTATCAATATTAATGTGAAGTGTTCCAAAAAAAATGTTGGGCATAACTCTCATACTGTATGTGTTACCATAAAATCTCAGTGCCTACTAGTAGCACATCAGGAAATTCTATTTACATTGGGGCTATTGTTGAACTGTCTTTTTCTATTCAACAGATAGGTCTCTGTGTTGAAGTATTTTGCTTTGGCATTAAAAGCTATATGCATATAAATGCATTAAAGAAACCAGACCAAACCAGTTTGGCTTTCACTTAAGTGAAAGGTGGTTTGTGCTGGCCTTGAATTCAGGAGAAGGGGGCCTCAATCTAATCTGGGAAGTTGTTCTAAGAAGAATCTGGCTTCTGCATAATGAACTTTATCTTCATTGTAGAAAGCTGACAATGTGTGAAGCTGTTGATCTTTCTTCATTTCAAAGCTGTAATTGATTGCCAGATAACAAGAGTCAATTCAGGGTAATAAGAGAGTCAAAGATAAATACGGAGTTGTGGAGCTTGATTCCATATTTAGTGGATAAGAAAAATAGTCTGATCTGTCAAGCCTTTGTGTTTGGATCTGCAGTGCTGCTCTGTATAGTCTACCAGTATTCAAGATAGAGGTTGTAGTACAAGACTATTGCAAAAGATGCAGTTTTAGAAGGTGAAGACTTGCAGCTGCTACTGTCTGCTAAACCTTTTTCTCCTTAAATATCAATTTTATTGAGGCCTGAGCAAGTATTTGGTTAAAGAAGTGGATTGTGTGCAATATTTATGTATTTTGGGGTGTAGAGGCTTGGGGTACAGGTGTAGTTGCACTTCATTGTTCTTTGGTCACTGGTTCTGAAGAGTTCTAAGAGAGAATGGAGAATCCTTTGAATCTTTACATCTATGTTCTGCTGCAGTATAATTGATTTTACCAAATGCCACAAAAAGGCTTGCAGATTGCTTCTCTGACTTAGAATTTTGACTTTTGATATACCCCCTTCCTTAAGAAATTCTTAGAGGAATTTGGAGTTGTTTTCAAAGAAATGCTTGCTAGAAGCATCCTTTTCCGGACAAGATATCTGTATATTTTATATCGGTTTTTAGAGAAGAGGTTCTCTATGGGTCTGATAAATTAATGTGGAGGATACCACCACTCCCCAAAAATGCAAATGCAAGAAAGTGTTGGTAGTTAAAAAAAACCCAAACTCTCAGAAGAAGCGTTCAGAAATCTGTAGTAGTTGCAAGAAATAAAGAACCAGAGTTTTTAGGACTCTTCTGTGAATTTCCGATAACCTTCCAGGTGTTCTTTGGAAGACAGTAGAAGTTTGAATGGCAGTGGGTGGTAGCAATGCCAGTCTTTCCTTTAGCATCATGGTAAATATGCTTAAGTGTTTGTGTAATGTGATTGCATGTCCCTTGAGTTAGTGAGTCGGCTTTCCGGTGTTGGAATTACATGAGTTCAAATAAGTAGTCTGGGTGTATTTTCAGAACTGTAAGTTATGTCAGTCTTTTGGGTAGCAAGGCATTCTGTGAGCAGGAGAATCTGTAAAGTCTAATGTTTAAAAAAAATTATATGTCTCTTGCATTTAATGTATAATTTCTATAATATATAAAGGAAATTTGTCCCTTGCATGAAATGCCTCAAAGCTGACAGTACCTTTAAAAGTAGGTAACTTGTGCTGAGAACTGAAGGATTGTACAGAACTGCTTGTTTTTGATAAAACAGCTGTGTGTTTGGATGTGAATGGTGTATTTTAAATTACAACATGAATGAGGAAGGCAGTTCTTGGGATCCTTCCTGGGATGTGCTCTTTGTTGAAACAAGGTTTGAATCAGCTTCTCTGTCTTGTCCTTCAAATTGCAAAGATAGCAGACTGCATGTTGCTTTTTGGTTTTGAATATTTAACATAATAACAATAACAAAAACCAAACCAAAATAAAACCCCTTAACATAATAGCAAAAGACACTCCAGCAGAAATAGTGAAGAGAATACAGTGGATTCATTTGTGCGCGTAGACTCCAAACTCCGAGTAGAAAAAGAAAGGGTAGTGTTTTGTCTGTGCTGTGGATTGCCCCTTTACCTGCTACCATCACCATTTTGCCCAGTGAGTTATTCCAGGGATGCTGATCTTTTTAGTGCATTAGTATCTAGGCACAGTACATGAGACCTGCAGTACTTCAAATGAGCCTTAGCTATCCATAGTGATTATTGCTTTCCCACATTTCATAAAATAAACGGTGTAAGGTATGGTAGTATCTACTTCTGCAATGTACACATGGTTTTGTAATTGCTGGAGTTACATCATTAATTTTAAGTAATCTGTGAATTTTTGTGGGCAGTGACTATCAAATAGGCCAATAAATCAAAATATTGCTAGACCTGCTTCATTAAATGGTTTACTTTGGTAAACTAAAATGCTTTTTTTCAGTGGCATGCATTTGGAAGCTTCTACTGTTAAAAAGCAAAATAGCAATCATTTAAACTTTCCTGACAAACCTGGTATGATTCATTTCTTATGCTTTTTCAGAGCAATACTTTCCCATTAAGGTATAAATTACATACATACATAAATATTAGGGGGAAAAAATATATATCCTTACTACACAGTCCATAAATGTGAGAAATATTTTTTGTGCATATGAGAAGTGTACAGTTACAGAAACCCTTGAAAGCAGTACACAAGCACAATTAAGGAAGTAAGAGCTTAAAGAGGATTCCTGATTGTTCTGCACTCCGCATACATGTATATACACAAACTGTTTTTAACCCAGAGAATTTACAATCTAAAGGATGTAGAAATTGGAGAAATTTTTACTAGGCAGGTTCAGAAGCGGCATTACAACTGCAGATAAGCCAGCTGCAGTTTCAAACTGTGTAATTCTCCTGCTTTGTTGGAAAAAAGTCCTCCAGCTCTGTATATGGCTGTGTTTGGGTCTAGTGTCAAAATGTGGTATCTCCAACCTGCCACTTGTGGTTTGATTTTTCAGAAGAAGACTCTGCCACAAGTACATTTCCTGAATGTTTCCTTACCAACTGTTTCTGTCAGAGGAGGTCTGTTACCAGTTCCTGTGGTAAAGGAGCGCTGACACCACACTTGCCATCATCCGCCTTCCTACAGGAGCAAGGGCAACATGAATAAGCCAGATGGCAGAACCAGTACTTTCCCTACCAGAGAAGTTAGCTCCATGGCCAGGAGTGACCAAAATTTCAGAAACAGAAAGATCTGTCTAGTGCTTAAATGCTGAAGATTTTGAGATACTCATGAGTCCTATAAGAAAAGTGTCTTTTGACTTAATAATAGTGTGAGAGAAGCTACGTTAGTGTGTTGGTTAGAATGCGTAGCTGATGAGTAGAGGTTTATAGCAGCAGTTAAACCTTGCAAACTGTAGTTTTCATGAGAACAGAATTTCAAAAGCTTTTTTTCATTACACCATTCCTTTCTTAGCTGCTATGTTGTCCTGTGGGACTGAAAAGCAGCAACTTGTGTCTTAGTTGAAAAAATTGAGGCTATTTTACTTTGTGGTATTTGAAGGATGTGCTATTACAATAGTGCATAAAGACTTCGACATGAAATATCTTATTTAAAATAAAGCAACTGAAATGTTTCCAATTGAAGATAAACTGAATGTTCGAGTAGTTGAAAAGATAAAAACACAGAATGCAGTTTGTGTAAATACGGAAGACTTATTTGTCTACATCATCTTTCAGACTCATTAAACAGCCGTAAGTGATTTAAATACAAATTAGAAAGCTGCACATCATGTTGCAGCCTACTCATGTAGGCTGAGCTCATCAGAAACTCCTTTTGTTTCCTCCATTTCCTTCCACCTTACTTTCCCTGCCGATGCCAGCAGCCCTGCTTTACCCCATTTAGCCGGGCTCTGTCAAAGCTATCACCTCTGCAGGGATCTCTGTTACTCTTGGCTCCTTTTTTATTGCTGAGCCTGCTCCTTCTTTCTCTGACCTTTGAACCTCCATATAACACTGCATTCCTTTGCATGTGTTGAGGACTGCAGTCTACCTTCTGATTTTCTTTTTTTGCCCTTTAATTCCTGCTTGTTGAACTTTGATGTTGATAAGTGTAACATTTAAAGAATACAGAAAACCAGAGCATTGCAGAATGCATTGCAGAATTGGGAGGTTTTATGCTGGAAAATACTTCGTTCCTGTCAGCTAGTTTTTAATCTATAAATAATTGCCTGGTTGGCGTATTGCATACTGCAGGCTCTATGTCTCTTACATGCCTCTAACAGGTTCTAGTTTTCAACCAGAATTGACAAGGCTATTCTGATACACAGAACTTTCCACAAAATTTTTGTAATTCCTTGAGTGCTTTGGTTATTAGGTAACAGATGGTGAGTCATTTTCAAGTTGAGGATATAAATCCTTCCTTTGCATGGGCTGGCGGTATGTTTGGCTTGTTTGTAAAATATTCCACTGCAAATATTAGGAAATAAAATGAACTTCTGTACTTTTTTTTAGGAGCAATGGATGAACTTCATAGCCTGGACCCAAGAAGACAAGAATTGCTAGAGGCAAGATTCACAGGAGTAGTAAGTGGCAGCACTGGGAGTACTGGAAGTTGCAGTGTTGGAGCTAAAGTAAGTCCTGAGAGCAGTCACTCAGATCTGCCATCTTTGAAATACTAATTTATCTCACACCATCTCATTTTCATATTGTCCTTGTGTTGTAGAAGTACTGGGTCGGAAGAGGCTCTCAGAGAAATCCTTGTTAGTCTGTTATTTTGCTTTGAGATAGGATTGTTTATCTGGAACCTTTCTGTGACGTGGACTTTGAATTGTTCTTAAAAACACTGAAGAATGAGCTTATACAGGCTCTTTTGTGGTTTTGTGGTCTGTAGTGCACACGTGATCAGAGATGGAAGATTTTCCCAGTGTTTAGGTGGAGTTGTCCCTTCTGCAGATGACCATCTACTTTCAGTTCAGCTTCAAATAGACACAGCGAGTCTGGTGTGACCTCTCTTTTTAACATGAAACTTTTTTTGAGATTAATACATATAAATTATTTCAACATTTCCAGACATTTATATCAACTTCTCTTACTTTCATTGTAGACTTTCTTAGTCTAATGGAATTAAGTACTACTAAGTCCATTAGTATCTAAGTCAAGATGCAACACTTGAAGACGAATGTTATGAACATTGAATAATTACCTTCCATGTGTCATATATTACCCATCAGTTAATACATCTGCAAAATAAATTTGTCTTTGTTGCATATTCTGTTCAAGTTACTAGCTTCAGCTTCCAAGACTGATTTCTGCAATACTGTTGCCTAGCCAGAGATACTCCATTTTGTATTTGTGCATTAGAATGTATTCCAGCAAGTGTAGTACTTGATAAATTGGTATCAAAAAGGTGTAATACTATTTTTTTAGGCACATTTCCCTCATGACTAAATTACTTCTGAATTCTGTTTCCAAAGTGTTTGCAGTATCCTCCTATTTTAAGTGCTTTACACAAACTTGTGTGGTATTTTTAGCTTCCTATGCTGTATATTAGTTACCAGTATAGATTACAGAACAAAATACTTGCTGATAGCTGACATTGATGAAATTTCTGAAGACATGTGAAGTGTTGATGACTATTAACAAACTATACAGAACTGAAATTATTGTATGGTGATCTTGGCATCGTATCTTAATTTGGTTTTGAGAGTGACATGACGGTAACTGTCACAAAGCTGTAAAAAGGTGACATATTTGTTACTACCATTTAAACCAAAAAGTGAGTTAAATAGTCAGGGGAAAAAATGAGGTTGGATTGACACAGTGAGGTTGATGCACTGTTTAATTGCCTTCTCATTATGTTTGCAAAAGTTTGTATTTGCCATATTTTATGCTTACGGTTAGAAAGAGACAAACACAATAATTCTGACCCATCTTTGTTTATTTATTCCTTAGGTTCTCTAGTACTCCTTACTCCCTTAAATAATTACCTTATTTTAATAGCTCAGGTAGTTGCTCATCATTCAAATTACTATTTGTCCTTTTTCATTACTAGATCTATACTTTTAACTTCATTTAATCTTTAGTTTTTGATACAGCTGTTTTGGTCCCTTGCTTTATTGCAAATTTTCACTCCTCATAATCTGTCTACTGCTGTGTGTGTAATACATTTTCTTTAAAAGGCCTTGCCAAGTTTCTTGGAGTTCTTCTCCTTTAAACTTTGATCCCCTGTCACTGCTTACCATTTCCATGAATCTATTCAAGTCTTTTTCTTGTTGTCTGTTGTTCAGCTGATTTCAGCTGTTGGCCAAATTACATTCCACTTTCACGTTCTCAGTTTGTTCATTTAAGTTAGCCAGAAAAAAAAAGAAATTTAAAATAAATTAAAATTTAAAATAAATTTAATTTAAAATTTAAAATAAATGGAAATTTCCTTTTTCACTCAGACATGGAAAAAAATAAATTTCTTGTCCCTGATGCGTTCTAAGATCTGTATCTGATCCAGTTGGTTTCCAAATGAATATCTAGATGAAATGAGTTTTTTTAATACTATCAAATGCTTTGATAAATGTTTGCAGAAGATACTATTGCCATTGTTTTCTGATAGGTGCAGATCCTCATCTAAGACACTGTTGTTCTTACCTTCTAGTCCTGTGATTTATTACACCATCAGTAAAATGACAATTATATCAGTTTTGTTTGTATTTCTTTTATTTGTGACCATTCGGTGCAGATAACATGAAGTGTAGTAGCTGATCAGGGCTGTGATTGGAAAATGATGCTTTTTAAAAATATAGTCTTTAGTCTTGGTGGGAGATGTTCAGACAGGCTTATCTGATTCTTATAAAAAAAACCTGATAAAACATTTTTCGTCTTATGTGCAGAGGTAACTGGGAAAATGTGATGTATAAATACAATATCTATTGGTCTGGCCTTCACTTCGAAGGCCGAAATGAGAAAACTTCTTTGTATACAAACCCAAATCCCCACCTAGCAGATTCTCATTTTCCTAACCTAGCAAAGCCATACAGAGCTTGCAACTGCACTTACTGGTTATTTTTTGAAATATTCTCTGTCATTATATTCTTCTAGTAGTTAAATTGAAATGGACTCTTAATTATTGGGAATACTCTTTTGAAAAGCTACCCATATCTACTGTTTTGCTGAAGAGTTTTGGAATTGCTGAGGGGAGAAAGCCCATCATGTTCAAGCTTTTTCAGTAAGCAAGGTTGGAAATAGAAATGTGGGTTACTGAGATTATTGTCTTAGCTGACTCTGATAACCAAATACTGACACAGTGCAAGGAAGAACTACATATGGGCGTTTCTGTAGTAGAGACTGCCCTGGGGGTGGAAACATACATGGAAATTTTGTGCATTTAATTAACATTTCTCAGTAAAGTTTAATTCAGAGATGATCTAGTCATTCAGAAGATGTCATAGATGAGTAGTGTCCTACAAACTGATGCAGTACTAGAATTTAATGCTTGGAAGCAAAGTGTTTGCCTTGGAACTAGTTGTTTCACTTCAAAATATTTGTTCTGCCTTCCTGAATAGAGGAGAATAGTCCATCAATGTAAGAGTTTTGGTGGGTTTGGGGGTTTTTTTGAGAAAAAGACACTCAGCTGATGATGACTCGTTAAAATGTCCTCTCTGCCATGCTGTGTTCAAAAGATCTCTGAAAAAATCAGCCTTAGTAAATTTCTAAATAAATACTGTAATTTGGACTATTTCACTGTTTGGGTTGGGGTTTTTTTGTGTTTTTTGTTTCTTTTTTTGTTTTGTTTTGTTTTTCTTTCTTCCCTCACTAATGTAAATTTATTGCTTTGGGGGAAATAAGTTGTTTTAAGAATGTAGAATAGTACTGTCAATAGGTTTTTATTTTCTGTCATGGAATCGATTTAAAATAATCTCTACAATAGTCTAGTCTGTCTTGGAGAAAATGAAAATCTCATTTTCTTTGAAAATTGAAAAATTTTAGTAGTTTCCAGCACTTTCTGCAAAGATTTTGAATATGCTAGGTTTTTACTTGGCTTAAAAGCAATGGAAATTCAGAATTTACTGTGCCTTGTCAAAGTATCCACCTGTCTTTCAAGTCACAAGTGCTCTATAGTTAATCACTTTTTCTATGTGAGCATGAAATGACTTACTTTCTGTAACTCTGAGTGATAATAGTGGATTATGTTTTATAATTCTGTGTATAATGTTGAGTATTTTATTTGTTTTGGTAGGCCTCAACAAATAACGAGAGTTCAAATCACAGCTTTGGAAGCTTGGGATCTTTAAGTGATAAAGAATCAGAGGTAAGTATATTGGGCAGATTCATCTTTACCTCAAATTTTTAATGCTAACAAGTTTTGGGGTTTTTTTATTCTACTTTGATGCCTTATTTTTTGTAGAAGCTTTTAAAGTAAAATGCAGACTACTCAGATAGATAGGAAAGAGCATAAATTACTGATAGACACTGTCTCTTGCAAGAGGAGACATGAAGAAGTCAGTTTCTTTGGATTTTTGGTCATGAAATTAGCTGCTTCTGCTTCTCTGTTATCTATGTAGTCATGGTTTGAGGATACATAGCGTTTTTGGAGCTGAAAAAGCTTAAATAGTTCACTGTCTTTTGTTTCATAAGTAATAAGTGTTTCATCAACGCAGATAAACTTTGACTGGTCTTTGGCTGAATCTTTGAAAATACTCTAGAAACTAGTTTATTGTGTTTTCTTTTAAAATATGGATTTATTTCAATGACAGACAGTAGCCATTATCTTTATTTGTAAAAGCTGCACTTGATGCTGTATTTTCTTACCTAAATCCAATTTTGCATCCAAAAAAGGATTCATGCTTTTATTAGGTTTTAATGTGCAGAGCTCAGACTTCACTTGAGTAGAATATTTTCCTCTTGATAATGAGCATTGATATAGTTGCACTAATACTACAGCTCTTAGAATTTACCTATTTTCGGGTCGGTGAGTCCCTCTGACAGTTTTGTCTCTGTGTGTCACAGATTGCAGGGACAAGATTATACCCACTGTAACCAAGAGTGGATTTCTAGCCTAGGCCAGACCCTGTGTGACAATGTGTCATGCTGGAGAGAGTTGTTTGGAATGTGCTGTTGATGTTATTTTCACGTGTCAGAGCTTTGCTTTGGGGCCTAATTGTTCATTTGCTCAGTCACTACAAGATGCTTTTATACTGGGCTGCCCAGCAAGTGAATTTAATTGGTTCCCAAAGCTGATACCTTATAAATAAAAGTTCTGTATGATTTTTCATCGTTGAAAAAATTTCTGCTATGTTTTTTTTTCCCTCACCTTTCCCAGCTGGAGTTTGCATTCAGCTGCATAGACTATTTTCTTAACCAGAAGATTCTGTCTGCCTGTTGTTTTCATTCATGGCTTTTCCTAGAAATACTCTGGGCAGTGATGCAGTTCTGATGTAGGTGTGGGAATGGAAATGTGCTGCAGTAGCCTGAAGGCTATGATGCATTATTGCAATTCCTTGACAGAAAAACGTGTCCATGAGTAGTTGAGTGATCTCAGAACATTGGCTATACATGTAATAAGTTTTTGGTGTAGGAAAATGTTATTTTACAGTTGTGTACAGAGGCAAAGCTTTTCCAAGGCATGTGAGTTTGAAAGTCTCTGCACAGTGTCTTAACCTCAAGCCATGCTTCTGGGTGGGGATAATATTTCATCTTTTAAATATTCTAAGACTTGTATTCTAAAATAGAAATAGACTTTTTTTTCAAAAATATCCCTGCACAGAAGTCCAGTGCTCCATTGCACAGTGAAAGATGAGTCTTAATGACATTGAGTAGTGAAATACAATTTCTTGACTTTTTCAGAAGTTGTTAGTTGTATTCACTGAAATCATAACTGTAATAGCAAGAATGTTAATTAATTTTTGCAGTTCTTAAAATTACATTTGGTTACTTATGTGCTAAAGTACCATAAAAAGTAAGTTATAGTTCTTAGTATTGCAAACAGGTTGTGGGATTGTTTTGTTGTGTTGGCTTTTGTTTGTTTTAATAGTGTGACCTTGAAGGTTCCATAGTAATAGTGACGGAAATTAGAAGACTTGCTCACTGGGGGAGCAGTGCCATCATTTGACGTTGAGAGAGAGAGCACTGTTGTATTACAATAGGTTTGGGGAGAGAAAAAAATAGTAGAAATGCAAATCTCAGAATCATTGAAATTAATTTTGAGCAAGAGTGTCAATTTCTGATCAAACTGTGATGATACATTCATGTCATTTCTCTGTGCTTTCATCATGAAGTGGCACATTAAAAAACTATGAATGTGAAAAGAAGACTCAGGGGAAGCGCAGTTAAATTGAGGGGAAAACTAGGATTAAGACCAAGATATATGAGGGTCTGCTACTATGCCAAGCTGTGTGTGACTTTAATATAACTTTACAATTTAGCATTGGATAACCTTAAAACTATTTTATCTTGGTTATGAAATTTTAAGATTTTAATCTAAATCTTGGCTATATGTAAATACTTTGGAAGCGACAAAAATTAGCTTCAGTCTTCATTTATCAGGAGGATACTCCCCAGCCCTAATAGTCTTCAGTTTCTTGTAATTCATATGGCTCCATTCATTAGGAAGGATTTTGGATTACATTTTCTAGTGATTGATGTGTGCTGTACATTATCATGTGAATTTTGTGCTTAGAAAAGGGGAACATGACCTTGTTCAGTAACCTCATTAATAACCTCATTAGTGTGCTAGTACTTTCTAGTTTGGAAGGTTAAATTAAACACTGAAAGAAATCAGAAGAGCTTAAGGAAATAGACATTTATGAATTATTTGAGTTTTAAAACTGTAAACCTCTTTAAATGGCTAGTTTTTAAATATGAACCACAGCAGCTGAAAACTAATTTTGGTGGGGGAAATATTATGTGTTTTGTCATTAATTAGCTTTTAAAGTGTTTTGATTGTTGGTTTGGTTTTTGGTTTGTTTTTTTTACTTGATATGGTAGGTAAAAATGACTACATTAGAATGTAACTGCAAAATTAAAAGCTGGAAAGCAAGAATAACATGAAAAATGAGAAAGCTTGCTTAAATAGATTCAATTTAGTTTGTGGAAAGGTAGCTTGATGTTACCTATTTACCTGGCAATAATTCCTAATTATTAAAGTAAAATTTATAAGCTATGCTTTCTGCTTTTAGAATCATAGTCTTGAGATAACTTCATTTCCAGGAATCTGTGTTGTATAGTTTGCTAATGTATTGATAGCGTTGTAAAAGATGCAGATATCAGTTGGATGAGTTTATTTAAATAAAATGTATTTAAAATGAACATAATTTATAGCCTGATAATACAACAGTTACAGTTGTAAAACTTGCAAAAATATTTTTATGAAGTTACACGTGGACTGAAAATACATTAAAAATAAATCGTATAGATAAGGAAGATCTTTCTTGTCCTGCTGATTCTTTTATAGACTAAAAATTTGCTAGGGGTCACAGGTAGCTTAAAGTGGTTTTGCCAACATAAATACTGAGGAAATTTTTAGTAAATTTATATTTGAGCATATCCATATGAAGATTTTGGAATTGAGATGTTCTTGAAATGATTTTACTGATGGTTGAAATTTGAATTTTGATACAGTTTGCTGTGTTGAGAATGCATATGTGGATCACCAAATGACAGATGCAATAAAATGATGGTTTCATGAGAAAATGAAGCATCTTATCAGTGATCTCAAATTTAGCCTGAGCTATTATGGACCTTTGATTTATTGGTAAAATAGTACTGGTAAAATAGTTCATGTAATGTCTCCTGTGCTTTCTCCAGTGACGTATGAGGCACCATGAAGAATACACACACACAGAGCTGCAATATGCTTTCCTTGAACAGCAGCTGCTTTTATTATTTGACTTAAATTGGAGAGTCTAACTGGTTTGAATCCTCAGATCAAAGAGGAGCAAATACAATTTAGAGATGCTTCTGATCACAGCCCTTTCTTGTTATGTGTTGTACATGCTGATTGTAATTTTTAGGCAACTGTAAAGAAAATTTTATTCCAGAAATATTAACAGATTTGTATTTTTTCACTTATCATTGATGCTTTTCTTTCACTTTCTTGAGATAAAAGTATATGGGGAGGGCAACACATTCCAAGTTTCCAAAATTAACATTTTGAGCAATTTTTGCTCTTCATTTTTTCCTCTTTTTTCTTTTTAATTCTCAGCAGATTCTAGAAATCTATACAGTTTTTATTAGTTCGGAAATATCTTTTGCATTTCTGAAAAAGTGTAACATTACTGGCTTTCTGTTGAAGCACTAGAACTTTGTGTTTTTGCTGTAGCAGTGTGTAGAAAACACCATCAAGAATCAGATTATTTCACTTAAGTATTACGCTTTAAATCACCCACACTAAAATACAGACATCTTGGTAAAATATAGACATAAATGAAAGAAAATTGGGTGTTCATAAACCCTGGAATGGATGAAAAAGAGTACTTGCTTAACAATTAATATGTGGAATTGCTTTTTGGGAAATAATTTAAGAATTACTTCTCACTGTCTTAAATATCTCTTCTAGCTTGTACTTACCTGATTGACCAAAGATCATATTGTCTAGTTTAACTACTATCTGAAATTACATTCCTCCTGAATTGTGAAATCATGTTTTATGGATGAGGATTTAAATTTATTTCACAATAATATAGCAATAATAAAAATAAATAGAGCTTATGTTGCAACATGTTCTTTTTGTTGTTTGTAGACTCCAGAGAAGAAACAGTCAGAACCTTCCAGAGGAAGAAAAAGAAAAGCAGACACTCAGAGTGAAAGCAGCCAAGGTAAATTGGAATGCAAATTGACTAGACAGTGATTGCATGTAACACAGTTTTGACTGTTAGCCTTAAAAATGCTGTATTTTCACTTATGTAAGATGGGTATAATGGACCATAAGTTATGTATTCTTCTCACCCTCCCATTTGTTGCTAGAAGGGATGGGCAAATAAAACTTGAACTGGACTGGCAATTACCCAAAAGAATCATGAGCTACTGCATGTGTAACTTTCTGCTATGATACAACTCTGTAATCCTTTTAAGAATTACAGCAACTCTTCTCATGCAAAATACCTTGTGGTTTGCATTTCTTTTCAGTAGATAAGGGGGAAAAGGGATTACCAATTACAATATCTGATACTTGTTTTACAGGTATATACAAAATTGATTTTTATTCTTCCTTTTCTATGGAAGATTGTAGTTTTCTAGAGTTGTGGGGAAATCATGATGAGACTGATTTCTAATTTAATATTTACAAAGTTCAGTTTTGTCATTCCTCTCTATGATGTAACTTCTGGGTGAGGACTTGTGGAAATTTACCCTCAAGACAGAAATTCATCAGAAGGGGAACAGAGATAGTTCTGATAACATCTGTATCAGCTTTATTTTTCATTCTAACTGAGCTAGAAAATGTCACTTCAGATATATATCAATGGGCTCCATATCTGGAGGTCTTTGTGATGCAGCATGCTATTAGTAGAAGCATTATGTAGTTTGACTAAAATGAATTTCTTTGTAGGTGTTACTTTGTAGACACCTGCTTTGTTCAAAGAACCTGAATGACATTTCCTATTTTCATTGTTCTAGTAGCTTATCCTTCCTGTTACTAATGAGAGTTGAAATTAGAGATGATGGAAATTTTCGCAACTTTTTAATATAGAAAACATGATTATAATGTCTTATAATTACTGTTTTACTGTCAGCAGCAGTGAAACTGAATAGTCTGCACTGCAATATTCTCAAGGAGCTGGCCTAAGAAACTGCAGCCTCTTGGAGTGGTACAGTACAGTTGAAGCACAGCAAATAACTGCCATTGTATTGGTTAAAAGAAACCAATCCCTTGTATATTGCATACCCAGGATATTGACTTTGTAATATGTAAATTAGTCCATAAATGTTGAAGAAAAGTATTGTTTAGAACACAGAGGTAATTGGAACGTGGGATAAAATCAGTGTAAATCTATTCATAATTGGCTGTGCCAAAATAATTTGATGTTTTTCTTCAGTGCAAAGTTCTGTAACATGACATCAAAGAGTTTATCCTATACTGAAAAGGAATGCAGTTTGTCATATTTATCTGCATGAAAATAAATTTTAGTTTGATGAAGTGATATATGAGAATTAAGCATGGGGACAAATCACTGGGATAATTATAAGGTAGGTAAAGAACTGGCTGGAGGGAAGTAGCAGCAATACGTACACTTGACTGGGTAGGTACTGGAGAAGTTGGCTGTGTGCTGTTCTAGGTCTTGGAATTATTTTATTTAAATTTTTCTGTTAGAAGTTTTGACAAAAGAAGTTTCTGTTTCTTTCTTAGTGACATAACGTTATGCAGTGGAGTCAGTACAGAGGTATATTGGACTAGAAAGAATTCATCAGGGCTGAAACAATAGAAAAGCTTGAAAATCTTTGCTAAAAAGTGAAAATTGAATTGATGGATCTGTTAGTAATGATTTCCTAAAATACTGCAAAAATTTCTTTCTATAAAGTAAAAACCTTTGAACAAATTTCCAAGATGTCTCCTAACAAGGTAGTCTGACTTATAGAGGAGAAAAACACAGTGTTAAGATTTATCAGCTATTTTAGGGCCAAGTAGAAGAAAGCATTTGTGCATTGGATAAGATACAGGTGTGATATCTGGAATGCTGCAGGTGGGTCAGATCCTCATGTAGAAGAAATATAATTCACATTAATTCTCCTGAAGTGTCAGTACGTTTAAGATAAATTCTAATCTCATTCTCTGGTGTTTTATTTCCCTAGTTAACACTATGGCTTACCCAATTCATAATCAGGTCGAGAGGACTGGAAATACTTGCCATCCTCTATGGCCTGACTGTTACTGACATTTAGGAAAATCCTTGGGCAGAACATTTGGGCATAACAACTCACCTGGAGTATATAATGTTAGTAGAGTTGGTTAATTTGGTATTTTGAAAAGTGGGTAAACTGAGATAGTGCTTGAAAAGGAAAGGGACTCAGAGCTAAAGGTTTGATCTGTAGAATGAGAGATGAGTTTCCTGTTATCTAAAAGAAGTCTAGGGTTACTGCTAAGTCTATTCTAAACTGGTTTAGGAATTGAGGGTGACTTAACATCTGGTTTCACAATGAGAGGGATATGCAAATCCCTTTGTTGTGGCAAATTCCTTAATTACCTACCTAGGCACATCACATATTACCACATCAAAGACAACCAATTAACAAGTGGTAAGATTTTACTGTAATTACTTTATAGGTAAAAATGTAAGACATCTCTACAAGTAATTTATTTAATAAATTCTAATGTATTACTGTATTTGTTGCAGGAAAGAATATTGGGGGACGTGGTCACAAGATTAGTGACTATTTTGAGGTAAGAACTTTGTAAAATTTACTTTGGTTTTAAAATCTCCTTTTAGCTTTTTTGGATGTTAAAACATTTTTGTTTGTAATGGACAGTCCTCTTTAGAGGCTACTTCTTTTTTCTTTATGTAAGCTTATGAGTATTAAACCTTGAAGTAGAGATGCAATTGTCTCTTGGTGGAGCCTGAACTAAAATGCAAAAACCATTTTCTTTCGCACTTTCCTTTAAACCGCAAAAGGCTACACCAATAAAAGTAATACAATCCAATTTACAAATTCTGTGTACAGATGAGCTGTATTATTCAGTAGATGTTTAATGTATTTTGAGAAGATTGACTAATTGGAGGCCATATCTGTTCTACAGTACCAAGGTGGAAACGGCTCTAGTCCAGTGCGAGGTGTACCTCCTGCAATCCGCTCTCCTCAGAATTCACATTCCGCTCCTTCTTCTGTAAGTCTGTGAACTCCGTAACTCCATTACTGGAGATAGTTTTATAGTCTAAAAATAGCACAATTGAAAATAATCTATGTTCAAGGGAAGAGTTTTCAGAGGAAGGAGTCCTGGGGAAGAATTCATTCTTCCAACAGGAAAAAAGAAGTATCAAGTATTAAAACAAAATTTTTCTGTTAACATTGGGTCATTTTTTCTTAAAGATCTTTATAAATGCAAAGTAATTATGTAAAATGTTGACTAAATGTTAAAGTGTTGTAATGGCATCTATTCATAGGCCTCACAAAAAAAAGAGTTATTATTTGTTACTTACGAGGAAGCTTGAACCCCTAACTTGGGACTTTAAAAGCTCCATTTTGAAAAATCATAATTTTTAAAAAATAAATTATACCTAATCTGCCTTTAAAATTCTCTTTGGTTGTGCTAATTCATTTTTTTCCTTCTCATAAGCACAATTTCAGTGCTCAGCATACCAACATGTTATTCTAAATGGCCAAACAAATTTTCCCAGTTACAGAAAAGCTTTATTTTCTCTGGTGGTAGACCTCAGCTTTTATTCCATGTACTTTCAACTTCAGGCGTCCTCTTAGACTTGCCAAAAATATGGAGTGTAATACAGATTGTAGAATTTGGCTTGCAGAAGGTCTCGTTCACACAAACTAGGTTCATTAACAGGATTTGTGTTCTGATTTGCACTAGCTTCCTCTCTCTGGTTCTCCCACGAGAACTAAACACTCCAAAAATAACTCGCATTATTCTTGAGTTGTCAAAGCTCACAATCAGAGAAATAAGTCTGTGTAAGACTGACATCACCTTATGTCAGTCTTGTATTGTCTTAAATCTTTCAGTCTGTTTCCCAAAAGTGACAATCTTAGTTTTCTCAGAGAATATATTGCATCCTTTCTGAACTGCGAGTGATATGTAACGCCATACTGATAGCTTTCCATGCAGTGCTCCAAGTAGTAGCTTGTGTAAAGAAATACTCTGTTTCTCTCTTCTTTGTGATTTTCCTGCCAAGAGTTGTAACAAGCCTGTGCTCATAATTAAATATTACAGCTGTATCTAAAATACTTTGCTTTCATGCCTTTCAGGTTCGACAGAATAGTCCTTCTCCTACTTCTTTAGCTTTTGGGGACCACCCTCTCACACAACCAAAGCAGTTATCTATTAAAATTACTCAGGTAACTTTTTGAGTAGAGCTATCCTATATCATATAAGACTGCAGAAAAAAAAAAAAAAAGGCTAGTTATGTTTATTTCTTTGTCTTTTAACTTCTTTTAAACTCTTAAAGGCTTTCAAAAGCTTTACTTTTTAGAATTGCCAAAGCATTTTTCTCTTGAGTTCAGCAGCTCATAATTTAAATATCTCTGGTGAGTTTTGTATTCTGCACTTGCTCTGCTTCCAGCATTGCATTCATGATTACATAGATGACCATGTCATTGGTGGGTTTTTGCTCAAGATTTTAGCTGTTGTGTAATCTTAGAAGTAGAGGCTGCTCTTTCCGGCAGTATTTGAATTGACAGCTGCCATTGTCATACTGCATTTAAAATCCAACACTGAAGAAGAAAAATGAGATGGCAATCAAAATGATCAACACACAGTTCTGATGTGACTTTTAAAAGCTGAAAGCAATTGTTTCATCCTCTCTTCCATTACTGATGTGATCTGTTCTATCTTTCGTATGTTAGCCAGAAAAAGGTAGCTTCACCTGTTGACCAATACAGAGAAATTAATTAGTTGATATTTACATTCTTGCCCTGTTTTTTATGCTTTTTTATGAACAATAACTTCTCAGTTGGTGATCAATCTTTTAATACTGGTAATAGTTTGTCCCAACTGCTCACAGTTGTCCTCATGAAAAGGGAAAGCAGTTTTGAATAAGAACATTTCATGACACTTCCAAAACACCTGAAAATAATACATGCTGATCTTGTTGAATGTTTTAAAGTAGTTTATTTCTCTGCCTAACAAACAAAAGAAGAATAATGCTGTAGTTTTTAAAGGAAAGGATAAATATTTCAAAATGTTCTTTTTAGACTGATCTCACAATGCTGAAATTAGCTGCACTAGAAAGTAATAAAAATCAAGACTTGGAAAAGAAAGAAGGTCGTATAGATGACTTACTCAGGGTAAGTGTTGGACATGGGGTAAAGGTATTTATTCAGAACAATATACAGTGAATATGAGGCAAATATTTTAGATTTTTTTAAAATTACCTAAATTAAAAGGAATAACACGTTTTTAATTTTTGTAATTTTTTTCTTAAATCTAAGAAGTCTAAATAATGAAATGCATAAGATATTTTTTCAGCTTCTATGCTATAACTTGTTAATGAATACATATGTTTATAGACTTCCTGAAGGTGCAAAGAAAGCTGATGCAGTTTGCAGGCAGTTGATTAATTCTTTAAATTCATATTATAATTTCACCTAACAGGTGGTTTTGGTTTGTTTTTTTGTTCTAATTGTGAATTGCCATTATTAATGGAACAACGGTTGGCATTTTCAGAATGGAGGTGATTGTGACAGAAATAGTTACAGGCAATGAATAACTACTTTTAATAAGAAAACTATGCTATACTGTGCTCTAAGACCTGTTTTCAGAAAAAAAATCTTAATGCTTGTGCTCTTGAAGCATTGGAGAGGTGATATATAGAAATATGAAATATGAAACAAACCTGTATTCACAAGTTGTAATCTGTTTAGTGCTTGTATGTGTACATACACATGTACAATACACAAAAATATTAACCCATGCAGTCATATATTATGGAATTGTACACGTAGACTGTTTTAACACATGTTCAACAGTATGAGATAGATGACCCTAAACTTTTTTAAAAAAAAATTGTTTTAGTCAAAATAATATTGTTGTTGGATTTTTAAGGTAGGAGTTGTAATTGGAACGCAGGGAATTTGTTAAACTTCCTACTCAGGTAATTGAAACTTTCGTCATTGTGAAATTTTTTGCTTTCTTTTAAATTGAAGATGTTAGGATTCACATGAGTTCAGGAATCATATATAAAGATCTGACACTAAAATTTAAACTTCCAGTTTAAATGAAAGTGGAGCCCTCAATGGAAAGCTGAAAAGAGATCAGTACAGAGCTTTTATATATTCTCTATATACTGAATGCTCTGTAATACAGAATGCTTTTCTGCTTTTTACATTGCAGGACAATGTAAAGGAAATAAAAAAGAAGCAAAGCATCCTTCTAGAAGATTGGATAGATCTATGAAATTAAATTTTTGTTTTGGTAGATAGATGTGTTTATGCATATTCCTTACCTTAGTCATGTGAAAGTAGATACAATTATTTTCTGTGACAGCCGATTTAAAAAATAGTTTTTCAGTATATCTCTTCATATTTTGTATATATTTATTAGGCTAATTGTGATCTTAGAAGACAAATAGATGAACAACAAAAACTACTTGAAAAATACAAAGAAAGGTTAAACAAATGTATTTCAATGAGCAAGAAGCTTCTAATTGAAAAGGTAAGTTTACGGCTCTTAAAATCTTTGTGATAAAAGTTGTGAGATTGCAGTAAAACTCCATTATGATTTCTTAATTTTCACTTCAACTTTTTCTTGTTAGCCACTTGAGATTAAAACTTCATATTCATGGTCACTGTATGTGACAGTATTTTTAGAAACCTGAGTAATTTAAATAAAATGTTTATCTTTTTTTAGATGGTGGAAAATGTACCTTTTTAATTTAAGGATTCACCCGTCATGAGTAATTCAGATATAGCAAAGTATAAAAGTTAAGCATTTAGTATATGGCATATTTTCTGGACAAACAGTAAGATCACAGTGGATGAAAGCCTTTTTGAACATAATCGGTTGTGGAGAGGAGATGGATAATACCTCTGTGTGACACTTAAGTGGCTAAGATAATTTTTGATGTAAAATGGTAAAATGCCATGTTAGCTCAGAATTAATGGAAAAAAGGAAATAAAGATGATTGTTTGCCTTCATGCTACTACTAAGGAAAGTATTATTTTGAGATTTCATGCCAATTATATTTACACTAGCAGCGATTTATTAGAAGGGTACTCTGTTTCTCTCCCTCTTCTTTAAAATAGCCTCATTAAAAAAAATTAAAAGGTTAGTAGAAAATCATGTTACCACAAATTAGGATACAAAAAAGTTTAAGTTAAACAGCCCAAATGCCTTCCCTAGTGCTAGCTGCTGGATGCTGCTCTCATATACAATGGCACAAGGTGAGCCACTGGAGGACTGGGGAGAGCTTCATCACTAGCATGTCATAAATAAATTATTGCAGATCTTTTTTAGTTCAGTGTGAGGGGAATGCAGGGAAAAGATGCATCAGGTCTGTTTGGCGTGATAGTAGGTGGGTACCTTCAGACTGAGAATACCACAAGGGATGTTTCTTGTGAAAGGCCCTTCTTCAGTCTAGAAGTCTGTTTGCACAAAGATCCTTAATTCTGACAACTTCTCACTTTGTGTGTGTGGGTGTGATTTTGGGCCATAGACATTTCTTACGACACAAGCATTTGTAACAGTTAAAGAGGTTTCCTTCCATTAGGTGTTCACAGTGCTCTTTCTTCTGCCGAAGGAGACTAGGCAGGCTCAGGATGCTTGTGGTAGCAGTTCTGGTTCTGAGGGCACCTGCTTCTGTTACTGCAAGTGAATGTGGGACTGCAGTTAAGCCTGTCCGCAGTGCATTCCCACACAGAGCTTCCTGCCCCAGCTCAGTTTGGTGCAAGTAGTAACGTAGATGCTCTCTCAAGGAAGTTTCCAGGCTAAGTGTAGTAGGTGCATTCTTCATGAGATCTAAGTCAGCTCATTTGTTGTAATAGACGTGTACAGACAGAATCTTAATTACATCCTCTATGATGCTGATACTCTATCAGTTTTTCTGTATTTACAAATAAAGTGTTTTTTTAATGATGAGCGTCAAACTTCATAGAAAAACTGAGCCAAACTCAGATTATTTTTTTGTGCATAAATCGTCATCTAGTACTGATTCTGACAACTGCAGATGCTCAAATTCTGTAGAAATCAGAATAAATGGACTGAGTACTACAAGATATTTTCATTTACTCTTCTTTTATCCCTGCGTTAGAAGGCTGTTGGAGGGGGAAAAAACATAAGTGTTTTATTGACTTTTTGAACACTTTTGTGTTACTAAATATGAAATTTTTTTGTTGTTTTCTTAGAGCACACAGGAGAAGCTGGCAAGCAGAGAGAAGAGCATGCAAGACAGATTACGCCTGGGGCATTTTACAACAGTTCGTCATGGTGCTTCGTTTACCGAACAGTGGACAGATGGCTTTGCATTTCAAAATCTTGTGAAGTTAGTCACTGATATGTTCTTAAAATTCTCATTAATTGTTACTTCCCTCTAGTGGATTTTTTTATTACTAATGTTCTAGGATTGAAGCAGCTTTTCATATGTTGTATTTTGCTTTGCCTTTTGAAGACTGAGAATAGAGTACAGAACTCCATTAATCAGCTGAGGGAATGCTAAGGTTGTGTGTCATTAAAAAACAGTTTGGTTTCATGTCATTTTAACTATCCTTAGAAAAGCATGAATATAGTAAAAAAGCAGCACATAATTATTCAACTCAGCTGATAGAGAGAGCTGTAACACTAAATCAGTGACTTTTCAGGAAGCTAAGCATGTGTCACTGGTGGTCATTGGGACAGATGAGGTCTGTGAAGTTCTCATTGGTTACATAGGTGCTACCTGCATGTCCTTATGGCAGCAGCTCCTTCAGGCATCCTGCTCCTTAGTGCTGTCAAGTGACAAATCTGGCAGCCTCAGGGTCTCGTGCAAGTGGTTGGGGGAGAGCAACCACCTGGAAAAGAGCTGCTGTAGCAGGTACTTCAGCAGAGATGGGGCCAAGGAAAAGGACTCTGGAAGACTATCAGAGATGGTGATAAAATAATTATGCAATGCTTCCAAAGGTGTTCTTTGGTAATAAGTCTGATTCAGTCTTTGGAGATACAGATAGATATATGGATAGAAAGATATATATATTTTTAAAATAATGATTTTGAAAATATATGTAAAAAGTATGATTCACCAAGACTTCAGTTTTTGAAGGGCAGTATGTAGTCTTAGCATTATGGGATTGCCTAGGGCACTGTTTTTCTAAACAATCTGTAGATGTGTTTTGTATAAAAGCTGTGATTGTTTGCCATACAACCAAACTGATGATTTATTTGGGAATGGCAAGATCAAATTCAGTATTTGGCCTATAAAAATCAGGTACTCTCTATTGATTCTGTCACAGGAGGTGTGTTACGGTATAAAAGAAGGTATCCACCAGCTCAGATAGATTTTTTTTCTTCTTTTTCTTGTGCAGAAGTCATGCATAACACTTTCAAAAACAAAACAACTGCAAAATAAAAAACAAAACAAAACCACAAAAAAAACCCCCCACCAAAATCAAAAACAAACACCCTCACCCCCAAAACCACCATATATTCAAAAAGTGAATTGTGCCATAACTTTAGCAAAATTTTTCCACCTCATGAAGAACACTAGTCTTCCTTCTCCTAGGAAACATTTTCACATGTGGAGTTAGTTTTCTGAAATTTCTAAATGCCTTATCAGTTAAAAAGATAGTTCTTTAAAAAATGCAAATTGATGAAACTTTAATAAAGCTTTTTTTTGGGGTTTACAGGCAGCAAGAGTGGGTGAATCAACAAAGGGAAGACATTGAAAGGCAAAGAAAGCTCCTGGCCAAGCGAAAGCCTCCAACTACAAATAATTCTCAGGCACCATCTGCCAATTCTGAACCCAAGCAGAGGAAAAATAAAGCTGTGAATGGGGCAGAAAACGATCCCTTTGTTAGACCCAATTTACCACAGCTGTAAGTTTAACATTTCAATCAGTCTTTTACATAAATTCTCAGATATTGTCTGTGTGTGTTCTATTCAAATAACAGCATAAAAAGACACTCGGTATATTCAGCAGCTATATTCTCACTAAGGACTTGCTGATGTTAGGGAAATTTGCATCACTGTCTATGAAGTTGTTGTACAGTTGCGCAATTTATTTTTGGTAAAGTCACCAGAGAAAGGCCTGTTCTGGGTTCAGGCAATGTTCCTTATGTTGTCCTGATCTAGAAGTGTCTTTATCCTGGCTTCTTAGTCTTGTAATGTTGCTGATGCCTGTTGAACTTTTCTTAATCCACATCGGTTTAAGAGCTCCTCCTCTAGTTAGAGATATATAACAGGATTTAGTTGACAAAAAAAGCGCTTTTTTAGCCTTCAATATTTGAAGACACATCTTAAAACAAATGGAAATGTCTTTTTCCCCCTTCTGAATGCTACATCCTTAGGCCAACTGTCAGAAGTTACTGATCCCATTTCACATGTTGACAGTGTTGAAATTTTTTGTTACTGAAACGTAAAAATTGAGTTATTAAAGAACTCTCTTTTTTCCAGGGACATTTTTTCCTGCAAGGAGCAAGGCACACAAAGATGTGTTCTTGACATTTAATTTGAATATTTTACGAAATTGCTGCTTCAAGATACTAGTTACTGCCCTTGATGCTAAGAGGCTGCAACTGATCGTGTATCTGTTCCTGTTTATTTTTAAGTAAAAAGTAAATAATTAGGGTAAAAAGATGAACAGATTAATCTGTGTTACTTTGCAGGAGTAAGCTACATGTGTTGAGCATGGTCACCTGTCACCTCTCGTGTGTGAAGGTAGTCATTTATACCTTCAGGGATGGAGGGTACATGAATTGCTCTGGTTAGGTCTCCAAATACATACATTTGGACCATCCCTTTGAAGACAGCTGCATGTGTTTTGCATAATATATCATTCTTAAAATTCACATTGTGAAGTTGTTTCACTGTGACAAAAATACTGTGAAAATACAGTAGTAAGGCTGGCAATGCAAGCAAATCTTGCCTAGTGTTACTTATGTGTTTCAGTAGAGAGCTGAAGAGTCATTGCTCATTGTGACTCTTTAGTAATGCTTAGTGCCTGTGTTACTGCTTAGATAGACCATAATTAATAATACAGTAAATATTGCTGTCGTGTAAAAAATACCTGTGTGTTTGAATGTAATCCCTCCTGTTATTAAAAGTAACATTTAAGTAATGGAAAATACCTGAAAATTTACGGAAATCTCTATTTGCTAGCTTTTGGCTAGTCCCATAATTTTATTGCTGCTCTGAGAGATGATAAAATACAAATTTAGGAAAAAATGCAGACAACATGTTCTAATTTTTAAGTAGGACAAGATGGTAATAAACTTTGGAATATTTTCTGGTGTTACATGGTGTTAAACAATTTTCTAAAGACTTTCATTTTCATTTTGTCTGGCTTAATTTTCATTTCGTAGGGCTTAAGCAGTTACATGTTAAATGACACATGGAAATGCTTGTTACGGAATTGCCAGGAGAACAATCAAAATTGTCCTTTTGTATCTAAAGCTAGCATAAATGTAAGCAGTTATTGAATCAAAAGTGTTTCGTGTTTAAGCATCCTAGTTTGGTCATTATGTAATCTAGATATGAGTTTACTTGCCTATATCGTAAGCTTATAAATTTTGTTTCACATCTTTGAGAAGATCTGTAATGGGTCCTGAGATCACAGAATCATTTAGCCACATTATGCTCTTAGGCCTTTACTTGGAAGAGTTTTCTAATATTTTTGTTTAGGATTTGTTATAACTTTGTATAGTAGTATTATGTGTTGACTCCTTTCTGCTTCTCAGTACAGAATTAAATGTTTTGTGTATCTTGGCAAAACATTAATTGTGCACTTCCATTTTAGAGTAAATTTATTGTGCTCTATGTGATTCTCTCCTATTACATTGTTCTTATCACTGTTTCTGCATTACTTCAACAGTAATGAGCTTAATTAGTATAGTCAAATGGAAAGGGCTCTATTTATATGAGGCATGAGGAAATGCAGAGCTGCTTGAGATTAATGAACTAAACCTGTAGTGAATTGGCTATTTTAAACATACAAACAACTTGCTAGGGGTTTTTGCCACCAGGTGTCTTTGCCACTGCAATGTTTGCTTTTTTTAAAAATATCTCCAGCTTCTGGTATTGACAAGACAAAATGATCTATAGCTTTGGAACAATCAGTGGTATTGAAGCTTTTTCTGAAAACAGGTGTCAACTCTTTTGAAACAGACTGAAGGTGTTGCCTGAGGCATTCTTAATAAGGGCATTGTTTTAGTTTAGATCAATATACTGTGGTCTCTGATAGGAATGTAAAAGCAGAATTTTTGCTCTGAAGTTATTGGTACAAAAGTGGCCAGCTTGCCAGTGTCTTGTGAGTGAATGGTGGGTTGGTGTTTTGAGTAACATGGAACAGATGAGTCTAAACACTGTCCTGGTTTTCCATAATTTTTTCCCTTTTTGTGGCCTAAGGCAAAACTAAAAAGTAGTTTCAATTTTGAGAGTTCTCTTTTCTACTGAACAAAGTCATTTTATTAGTCTTATATAAAAGGAATAAATTGAAATGTATTTAAAGAAAAAATATTTATTTGAAGTAGAGGTTGCCTTCTTAGCCCTGGAAAAAAATCTGTTTGAAAACTCTATTCCAAACTTTTTGGAAGCAGCTCTTATTTCACGAGACAATTACTTCTAGGAGCAATGTTTTATTTAGTTTAGATGATGTAATCCTTCCTCTGCAGCTTCAGCCATTTCAGTTGTGTTCACTTCCCAGTCACCTCTTCAAGTGCTTCCCCGTTCCTCCATGATAGCCTGTGTATGAACTTGTCCCTGCATGCAGTTTGGACTAGGAGAGCGGAGAGAGCTGGCAGAATTTGTTACTGTGGCTGAACAAATGCATTATTTAGGAGGAGCATTCTGTTCCGTATGAACAAATAAAAATATTTTCAGGCTGAAGTGCCAACAATGTGTCTGGGCTTTACTGGACAGTTTTCTGCAGCAAAGGTCATGGTCAGGATCAGACTGTTGGCCACATTAATTCACGCAACCTGTTCCCAGCTGCCCTTCTTCCCCAGTGCTCCTCAGATTAGCCCCAGACCTGACTATCCAGTTTAAGATGGCAGCAGCCTGTTTCTGGTTGACATCCCTACCCTGTGCTCCTCAACCTTTCTCCCTCCACATCTGCTAAAACCTGTGTGTCTCAGGTGATGGAGGAGCAGCCCCTTCTGCAGGAAATGATGGTGTCATGTAGGTGCCTTGGATGGCGCCCTGAGCAGCCTGATCTAGTAGGTGGCATCCCTGCCCATGACAGGAGGATTGGAACTGGATGATCTTTAATGTCCCTTCAAACCCAAACACTGCATAATTCTGTCATTCTGATTTCAGAAGCATGTCAATGCAAAAGGTGTGGGGAGTGGATGCAGGTGGAAAGTGGCAGGCTGATGGGAAGCAGTCTAGCATGGTACCATGTTTTCAGACTGCAGCGGGCTGGTGGCCTACAGGCAGAAAACAGACAGTATGGACACTGTTATTGGCTTACTGCTGTTTGTTGTGTGCTATTTTAATACAAAGTACACTATATTTATAGATAAAAAACTAATAAACTCCTAAAAATAAAGTGTTTCTGAGTATGAGAGGATACAGTTTTGTTTTTCAGAAGTAAATGAACAAAATCCAAAGTGACTATATCTGTGTACAGCTCTGTGTTTTATGTGCCTTCCTCCGAAATGTGGGGTCAGTAATGACAGTTTCAGATTGCTGTGAAACATGCTGTGCTTCTAATAGAGTTAGATTTGTAAGGAAATAGAAAAATGGAAAACAATCATTTATTGAGTTACAGCATAGAAACATGGAAAGAGTGACTTTGAATC
Source organism: Acanthornis magna (assembly GCA_036785705.1). NCBI lineage: Eukaryota > Metazoa > Chordata > Aves > Passeriformes > Acanthizidae > Acanthornis > Acanthornis magna. Next base: position 14,109,173 of record JAWUZG010000012.1, read on the forward strand.
CTAATGTTTTCAATATGACGTCTAAGTTGTGCTCTGTTCTCAAGAGGGCTATTGCAGAACTTTTTGAAAGGCGATACTTGCTAGAGCTGTTTAGGCACTTTGTTACAACTCTGTGTGGACATCTGAGGTTTTATAAAAAGGACCAGATTTTCTATATTATGTTAGTTTTTAAGGGGATCTATGGTTTTAGGCCTCTCAGTGTTCACTGAAAGTTCTGGTAGGTCATGTCATAAATTTCGTATTTTGAGTGTGTTTTACTTGTGGTTCAGCTTTACAAAGCCACCTAAATACTTTTTCTTCTTCCTGAGAAAGACAAACGTTACTATCTGTGTTTCTGGAAATACACAAACCTCTAATGTATACTCTAGACAAGAAGCCGGAAACAACAATATTCAACCTTATACACATTGGCATTGATCGTTTTTCTTTTTTAACCGAGAACTTAATCCACATTAAAGTAGTTTGCTGTTTTAATAAAGTATTGAAAAAGTGCCAGGGATGTTGCTGTGAGTCATCTAGCATGGTCTCGTTGGTCTCTATGATAGTGCTAGCAGATGTATTACAGCAGGAATTAGAGCATTTGTTTCTTATATTTCTCGCTGTTGCTTGGACTGTACAAAGAATGCACTGCCAGCTTTCCTAGCTATTGACACCCCATTTCACATTTGCTTAATGCCTCTTTTAAGATGTAGCATACATTGTCTAAACCCAGAGGAGATTCTGCTAGGAAAAAAATATAAATGTCAGGTCCCAAAATCTGGTAGTAAGAGACCTTTTGCCTTTCTTGGAGAGGCAAATTTCCTCCCTCCATTGCCAAAAAGTGTTTGGGGAAATCTGTTGGCTGTAATACAGGACTGCTCTGAATTCCAGTAAGAAAAAAAGATGCAGGGTAACTTTGTATGATGTTTCTTAAAAGAAGTGATTGCTTCCCTCTCAGATTCCGACAGGATGTGATGATGGGTGCTTTTGTCGCCTGATCTGAGTGTTTTCTATATGTTACAGACCTAGAAGGTTGATAAAATAACTACAGTCTTGTGAGGCTGTTTCCAATTTCTTGAAAATTTAGATGCTGTGGTCAAAAAAAAAACCAAACCCAGTAATTTCACTGAGATTTGGTTGAATCTGTCTTCTGTCCTGGTCAAATCAGAAAATGGGCAACAAAATTCAGTATTTATAATACCAGGAATGGAAAGTGCTCTGTGAAAGCTTCATAACTACCAGATTTTATCTTAAAAAGATGCACTCCTCTATCAAGAACTTTTGAGACCCAATAAACACAGGGGTTAGAATTCTGAAAACTGTGGTGAACTTGAAGTTTAAAAGGGAGGAAGAAGTCTTATAGTCCATTAGATTTCAGCAAATTTTATTGAAGTTGGTTGGCATTTGCTGTAAGAGAAATCTGAATTAGTATCCCTCACCTCTGGGAAAACTACTGGTGATTCTCAAGACATTCTAGTCCTCAGACTTCAATATGAACATCATGTATAGCCTTCTAACCACCTTGGATAACTATCTTCCCTGCTGATAACTGAACCCACAGAAAAATGGACTTTGTGAGAATGTATTATACGATGAATTTTAGCTTTGTATCATGCAAGAAATATTAGGTCTAGGCAAAACAATAAAAAGTGTAATTTTAATTTCTTTTGTAGGGATTTGTGGGAACCCTTTCGAGGAGGCCATACATCTTTCTCCTTCCCTATCCTCTGTTTTTGTTCCTCATACATGCAAGGTTTCTTTTCTGGAACTTAAGTCTCGGGTTTATTTTTTTTGGTGCTTTGTCTTTTTTGTTCATCAGATGGATGCTGCACGCAGTCAGTTTGCAGGTTTTTAAGTTACTAATCTGCGTGAACAGTCTAGATTCTCTGCATGATAACTGGCTTTATGTCCTAGCAAGTCAAGACAGTGAGGGACTACTGAGCTATTTGTTAGCCAGAAATTGTTGGGAAAAGGAAGATAAAAAGAGAACAAGCAAGAGTGTCACATGTGAATTCAAAGCTGAATTTGTGGTTTCATGCAAAATGTAGTGCTAATGAACTTGAAATGTCTAGTTTTGCACTACCTTCCGTAAATCACAGCTCAGAAATCCAGTGTTGTCACTCTTGTCTAATTTCTGAATGCGCTAGAGTTGAGAACCAAGCAGTGGAGTAGCATCAGCTGAAAACTGGAATGGTGATGTGATTCCAGATGCACCTAGGTAGTTCATAGGCTATCTGGAAGAACAGAAGCAGCTCAGTGGAGAGACAGTTAATATTGCAGAATACCAGACACAGGCATTCTGGAAGTATGTTTTGACCCTGAAATGACAAGCCCAAGATGACAAGATGTTCAGATGGTTCAAAAATGTTCTTGTAGTACTTCTAGTGGCAGTAAATAAGAAGATACTGTATATACTGTAGTTTTTAAGGGAAAATGCTATTGTTTTATTTGCCACCATATAAAGGCTATGATTACATGATTGTTTCATTTTTCAGTTTGACTCTAGCAGAGTACCATGAACAGGAAGAAATTTTCAAACTTCGATTAGGACATCTCAAAAAGGTATGTTTTTTTAATCACAACCAAGCCCATGAAAACTAGTACTATCAAAATAGATAACTTGTTGAGTGCTGTCTGATATAAAAAACCTAACTCTGAAATTGCTGTACTACTTTATGCCTAATAGTGACCTTCCTGTTGTTTCTCTTTGTACAACTTTTTATAAACACTGGGATTATGAGGAGCAATAGTGAGTCCATCCAGTGTAACTACTGGTTCCTTAAATCCTTCTAACAGTGCTAACAGTGATGATGCCATCAATCCTGCCTCTTACCCTTCCACTTTCTGAGCTCTACTTTCAGAGCTCAGTGAGCCAGCCAAGTTGGATATATGGGCTTTTAATGTTTGTTTTTTGACCTTTAAAAAGGTCCAATTCACAAGCTTTGTATTTCGGAATTAATATAACATTTTCATCATCTGCAATATTCACTTCAGTTGTTATCAGTTAGTATATTACCTATCACAAGAGAATAAAATTTTCCTACTTTTATGGAAAATCTTTTCTCTGTATCTTAAATTATTTTTGCAGTCTGATATTTTGCTAGAGTCTTTGACTTCTGAACAAACCTTTTTTCTTGAAGCCCATAATTTTAATAAATCTGTGTAGTGAGATAATTATGATATGAAGAAGCTTTTGCTCATTCAAGCGAAGGTTTTGAGGAATAACCTGTAAAAAGGAATGGCAGTAGATGCAGGCAGAAATACCTCAACAAGAGTGAAAGAAAAGTACCTGTATCTGCTGAGTAGTAGTTCCTGAGTGTTTCTCTCCTTGAAATGTTGGAAGAGTCTGTTTCAGGCCTGTTCTCCTCAAATGTACAAGCCACCTGAAATAAATCCTACTATAATAAACTGAACTGGGCCCCTTGAGAAAGCTGCAGCTGTTTCTAAAGAATATGACAGGAAAGTATTTGAATCTGTAGTAGGAAATCTGCATATAATTTGCTGGCACTAGTGAAGTGGACTGCCCACATAGTTCTTCATTGTTAAGGGTTTAGAAGCACCAGCTTCACATGAAATTCTATTACGAAATTCTGGAGATTTTTTTCCCATGCTTTAACTTTATTGAAGTCTAATGGGAATTTCAAATGATAGATGAAATAAACTGTTACATGGTTTTTTAATACCAGAATTTTGGTTTCACCTTGAGCATCAGTGCTGGAGTAGCTTGCAAAAGAAGGAAATTCCTTGACTAAATGCCAGAGGGGGAACAAATGTTATTCTTAGCAAATCATATTTGAGTACATCTGAAGAAAATAATAAAAAATACATTCTTACACTTTAATTCTTATGTGTGGTACAGATTTTGTAATTAACTAAGAAAACCAGTTTTGTTACCGTCATTTTTATATGGCTGTATTTCTTCCCTGCGCTTCTTTGCTATTTACATTTTTTTTCTTCCTTCCTTCAGCATATGCTGTTTTGCTGAATGCTCCTCTTCCTTTTCACTCTTGAGATGCTTTCCTGGTGCTCTTATTTTTGGTGCCCTGTACATGCTGCCACCACACGTTTTCTTTTCCTTCTGCTACCCAGGAAATTCTTTTCCAGCTAGTTGCTTTGGTCCTGGAGAGAGGCTCTTGTTTTCTCACTTCCTTTTATATAGCAGTGACCTGAGGCAGCTAAGCTGGTTCATTCTTGCTTAAAGGTATTCACAGCCTGAGTGTCCTAAATAACAGCTGGAAACAATGCAACCAGCCAGTTCTCTTTGGACTAACATTGGCCTATGAACCACATTTTGAGAACCACTGAATTGCATAATATATGAACAAAAAGGTCCAAAAGAGGCATAACTGATGGATTTTTTTTTTGTTAGCCTTTGGGAAGAACATAGACCATTGTGTGTATAAGTGTGTGGCCTTTTGTGAGGGGAGAAGGACTAGAATTCTTTATAAAGGACTACTGGGTTATGAGGAACTGCCTATCATTTCAGGGTATTTAACAGAGGACTGTGGGGTTGCATCTAAATATAGAAAAAAGAGTTTTAACATTATATAAACAGGAAAAACCCCAACTCTTGACATTGTATCTTAGATCTGGGTGGACCATTTATTCTTCCTGCTAGCAGATTAGTGCTACTTAGTCCAGCTTTTAAATTATTAGGAATTTGATTTTCATTTTCTGAATAGAGGTTCGTCTCATGTCTTGTTTTGGGATGAGAATTTTTTCCTTAGCTTATGGGGATGGTTTCAGGATATCCACTGAAATCATCTAGTCCAGACTCCTCAATTCATTGGATATGTGGTCATTTAATATGTGTTTTAGATCATACAAATGCAGTTGTTGCTTCAGGAAACAGGTTCATGAAAATACTAGCTTTATGGCATTTTCTCTCTACCTTACTGACTTCTGCCTCCATCTCCTTTTGCCATGGCTTGTTGCCCTGTTGCTTTTACCAGCACTACCAGGTTGTACAGTCAGAGAATAAACTGGATTGGACAACTGATCTAGCTTCTTTCAAAAAACAAAGATGTATTTTTTTGTGATGCTAGTTTCTTTTTTTTCTTTTCTTTCTTCTGTTGTTTTTTGGTTTTTTTTTTTTTTTTTGGTAAAGATTGATTAGTATTCCACTTTGATATACCATGTGGCTCTGCAAAAGGCCGTGCCAAAATAACAAGAGATGATGAGGGGTGCTGCTTCTAAAAAAAAAATATGTATCAGATGCCAGGCCTTCTTTTCCTTTTCAGCTAAAATAATTCCATAATTATGAGCTTTCTGATATGGACTAATTTTGTCTCCCCTTTCTTCAAATTTTCAAGTTCTAGAGACAGTAACTCTGAAATCAATATAACCCTGTATACAACATCTTTCAATGAGTGTGTTTTTCAGTTTGAGTATGGAAACATAGGTTTCTGCAAATTAGGTATCATGAATTCTTTACCTTTTTAGAGAACCTTAGTAAATAATTATTTCATTGTTTCCTAATACATAGCGTAACGATGAGATAAAATGCTGGAATTAGTTAAGGAATGTGCTCCTACCTGACACTCTTCTTTTGAAGTTGCACTTAAAGTCTTAGGCAATACACATTCTGCATTTGTAATTTAATAAGATACAAATGGAAAAATCTTCTAAAATGAGATTGCTGTTAGCGTCTTGTAAGTCAGCACCTTAAGAATGTTTCTGCTGTAATGATGTGCTCTTTTATTCTTTTACTTGATTTGCACTTCAGCCTTATAATATTTTAAATGTCTTTTTTTAATCTTTCAGTTTGTACAGGATATATAACTGCCCATATCTCAGCTTTTTCTTTTTTTGTACATCAATTTCAGACCGCTTCCCAGATAATTTATCTCCTTGGCTGAGGTACAAAATCCAGCTGCCTCTCATTTCAAATAGCATCCCTACAGTGCAGAACAAAACCATGAACATCCCATTACCTGTGGGTTCATGAACAGAAAAATTTCTTGAAACAGGCTTTTTTGCCTCATCTTTCTGAATTTTTCTGGCTTTAAGAGAAAAGCAGTGCTTTCTTCTAGTTCAGCAGGGTTTTGTAATGTAATGTTCCTCCATCACCACTAGTATTGATGCAGGGGTAAAAATACCCTTTTCAAATGGGGAGTAAATGAGCTTTTATATTTCCTTCTTTTCATTTGCAGGAGGAAGCTGAAATACAAGCAGAACTTGAACGTTTGGAAAGAGTTAGGAATCTTCACATAAGAGAACTGAAAAGAATAAATAATGAAGATAATTCACAGTAAGAGATTTACTGTCTTAATTTTGCATATCTGTTTTTAAAGTAATTCTCTAATATCACATTTTACCTAAAGAAGAGATACTTGTTTATAATTTCTTTTTGGTTCTCTGTGTTTATATATGCATTTTAAACACCATGTTACTTAAAGTTAGCTAAAATTTCTTATAATTTGCTACACTTATTAATGTTTTTTTGAATATGCAAGAAATAAAATACATATACAGCCTATAGTGAAGAGCTGAAACTTGCTAAATCCTGTTACTAAGCTAAAGAAAATACTTGTGAGACAACTTAATGCAATTCACTTATCTGATGATAATGCCAGAAAACGTCAGGGAGGTTTGATGCACCAGCAGCAATTTTGTGCTGCAGGTAAAATTAGTTTTGGGTTTATGGCACTGGGATTTCAGTCCTACCAGGTATAGGTACCTAGCAGGAAAAAGCCATATTACATTGTTACTTTGTATTTCACCTTAAATATCAGTGTATCATAATGTTAAATTGTTACTTAACTTGAACTATTATTGTGTAGTTTTGAAAGTAATAATTACTTAAATTAAAAAATTGAGTCTGTTTTCCATGACAGCAAATACAGACACTGCAGTTTTCACCAACACTTTTTGCTGGCACTGTTGCTTGAAAGCAACTGCTTCTGCCTTTCCCTGACTACTTAGCCCTGTTTTCTTTCACATGCTTGCAGTGGCATTTCTTTACTGAACCGATGCTGGAAATTGATCCAAATTAAAACCAGCTCCTGTGGTTTATTTTTCTGGATTAATTTCAATCCAGGATCAATTTCCTGGTCTAGTTCTTTGCCCCAGTTGCAAAAATGTTTGTGCTGCCATGAGGAGAGAGGACAGTGCAAGGGTGGAATGAGCCAGGGGGAAGGACATGGTGGGACTGGACTTCTCGTTTTCTGCACTGGGAAATGTTTATGAAACAGTTGCCTTAAGCCGTCAGGATTTTATTTTATTTTTTACTTTTTAGACACAGTAGAATTATGCATACACTAAGGCTTTTAAACATAAAAAGAAAAATACGTGAAATTGTGCTTAACTGTTTTAATGGTACCTACCATGCAGCAGTGCAGAAATTTTTTGTTACCATGTGGCTTTAGTGCTAATTGATAGCTAAATTGGTGTTATGTTTTGGATATGAAGAATAATGGGTGTTGATACTTACAAATTAATGGCAGAGTATTTTCTTTCTTTAAAAAATGTTCTACAACAAATAAACAAGCAGGTTAAATGACAACCTTTTTTAATCTTCTGTGTTTGCATTAGAACAGGTTTAGGTTTTTTTTAAAAAAGAAGGATCCTTCCACAATAAGGAATAAATGGCACAGAAAAATGACAGGCTTTGACTATGTAAATACTGTATATGTGGGGCAAAGAATGTCCAAATTACAGTTGCAGTTAGAAACAGCTACAGAACATGGACAAGCAGAATAGTGCAGCTTCACTACTCATTGTCTGCAGTCAATGCTGACACATTTTGTGGTACAGAATGAAAAGCTTTAAACTGTGTGTTCATGTTTTTGTGGGAGTTTAGACATGTATTTACCAAATGGCCAAGCCACAGCTTATAGTCATCATGTAGAAGAAAGACGCAATGGAGAAGTAATTTAGGTCTGTAGCTCCTGCTGTCTTTCCTAGCATGTCTTGGCAATTTGGCTGTTCGGTAAGGGAGAGGGTTCTGAGGCAAAGCAGCTGTTGGATTCTGACTCAGATCCTGTTGGGATTTCTGCTTCCAGCTGTGGTATAGAGCTAAGCCCATTTTCTTGTTCTAGCCACAAGTCCATCTACCTGTGGGTAAACGTGTGCACTGGGATAACAGGCCAAGTTGAGAGTCTTAGTTAGGGTGTCCCTGTCTGGCGTTGGAGCCCACGTGATGTTGGGGTGCAGCTCCTGAGCCATGGAGAGCCACACAGAGTAGCAAAAGCAGTGGAGAGGGAAGATGGTAAGATTCACAAGATTGGCCCTACTAGAAGTGCACATGTAACAGAAGGACCAAAACAATACAAATCTAGATGTACTGAGTGTGGTTTTCAAGAATTGGGCTACTGGTCACATGACATCAAGTGCCTAATGATGCTGTCTCTAAATTTGTTATTTCTTCTACATGGATTGCATTAATTATTTATTGTTTCTTAAAAAAATATTTAGCATTGAAATATGTATCTTCATAGTGAATGAAAAGGAATGTTTTATTTCTAAAAGAGGCACAGTAAGCAAGAATATGCATCTTCTCTTCTCTCAAATACTTGACTACCTATGACCATACTTCCAAAACTGTAGAGAATATGGAAGGAAGGAATGAGCTATTGGCAGACTAGCCCTAAACCCTTCTTTAAAGTTTTCTTTGGAATATAACTGGCAGTTTGCCTTAGATTCATGAGTATTGTTGTCTCATCATTGTACTAAAAATGTGATGAGTGTTCACATCCCTTCCCCCTGATTGGATGGAAGAATCGATTTTGTCTTCTGTATATTTCAGGAGAGAGAGTGTGGTCCTTTTTCTTGGTCCCGCAGCATCATTTTGTATTTGGAAGAAGTGTTTTCTTTTTGCTTTTGCTTAGAGTATGAGCAGATAGTAAGTCTTTTGGTGTGTTTTCCCCATATATTGCTGTTTCTGATTTGTTTTAACTTCTTAGTGTTATATAAAATCCATTTTGTTAAAAAGAGGCAGTAATATACAACGTCTGGTCATGTTTTGTGTGAAGCTGGAAGAATGTCCTTGTTGTCTGTTCCAGAAAGATGAAGTGTGAGACTTCTCTAAAATTTGGCACAACAAAGAGAGACCCATGTATCACATGTTTAAATTTAAGCATGCTTTTCTTATCATCATCAAAACCAGAGAAAAATAACAAAAAGTTTGCCGGGATTGACTGTTTTGATGACAGTGTTATGATAGCATTTGTAAACTAAATAGTCAAAAGGTACTGAAATTGGTCATGTTGTACAGCTGTGCCGTAAGATTTCTTGAGGTGTAATGTTGCTCAGCATATTATATGTTGCTTCTAAAGAGAAAATTCATCTTGATGAGTAATGCTGAGAGATTTACGTTTTAGATCCTATTTGTATACCTTAAATAGAATAAAACAATTCTTTTTCTTTCAAGATTTAAAGATCACCCCACATTGAATGAACGGTATTTGTTACTCCATTTACTTGGCCGAGGTGGCTTCAGTGAAGTATACAAGGTAGAGTTTGAGTCTGATAAATCTAATTTTTGAGTCATGTACATTTAATTTTGGGGGGACAAAAGGGGATCTAATTAATTAGAAGGATTGTAATGGGTTGACCAAACTTCAGTTAACCTGTAGAGGGGAGGTAGCATGGCAGTAGCCTTGTCAATAAATTTGTGAATCACATGCCAGCTTTTTCCCTCACTTTACTCGCTGCTATTTTTATCACCTTTGGTTATAACTTTCCCATATTTGTGCCTTTCTTTTTTAGGCTTTTGATCTTTATGAACAGAGATATGCTGCTGTGAAGATTCACCAACTTAACAAAAGCTGGAGGGATGAAAAGAAAGAAAACTACCACAAGTAAATATTAATGACTTACGCTTCATATGTTAAGCTTAATAGCATTTTATTGATTGTAGAAGGGTAATGTATCCATCTTCTTTTAGACATGCCTGCAGAGAGTATAGAATACACAAAGAACTGGATCACCCCCGAATAGTTAAACTGTATGACTACTTCTCCCTGGATACAGATACGTAAGTAGAACTTGGCAAGGATTTTAGTGCTGTGTATTAGATAAACAGAAATGAAGAGTATTTGAACAAAAATAATGCATGTTCTTGGTTTCAGCCAAAACATTTAAAAAACCCCCACACTAGTTGCAGAATTTTGTCTGCCAAATATTACAGGCCTTCGATAAGGTGGTGAAGAGAGTGTTTTGCAACACCTGACTAGCAAGCCCTGCAGGATGTCCTGGGGGTGTAAGGTCTTGGGGCAGGGCAAGAGCTGCCCCAGAGCAGCTTCAAAAGGCTGCCATACCTTAGACAAGTTTCCAAGACTAAATGTCATCAGGAGCATTACTACCCTAGGTATAGCCCCTGGTGACTGGGCTGCACCTCTCTGCATGAAATTGTGTCACATCTTAAGGGATAGTTAAGGTATTTTGATTTTGAGAAATGTGTCTGCTATAAATAAAGAGGCTTTTTTTAAACTTCTTATCAATATGGATGCATTCTCTCTTTTAGTATGAATGTTCTGATTTATGTCAGTTTTCATAAGCTAATGGTTATCCCATGTGTTCTGTGAACAATTTCATTCATATATTTTAATATTCAGGCAGCCGTTCTTAAACTTGTCAGTATGAAACTAGGTTGTCATGTTTGTTTGTGATTGTGCAGTGTGATACATTCTTTAATTTTGTCTCTCTAAATTCTACCCTAGGTTTTGCACGGTGTTAGAATACTGTGAAGGCAATGACTTGGATTTCTATCTCAAGCAACATAAATTGATGTCAGAGAAAGAAGCTAGGTCCATTGTAATGCAAATAGTAAATGCACTACGGTATCTCAATGAGATCAAGCCCCCTATTATACACTATGATCTTAAACCAGGTAAGTGAGAAATGTTACGATTGAAAGTGTAATTTATTTATTTATTATCCTTTATTTTGTTTGTAATTCATGCCTGAAAATGCTGAAGTTACCTTCTGTGTTGTTGCAAACAACTGGGAAAAGTACGTGCTTTTCTTATTTCATTGCCAGAATCATTTGCCTTTTCTGTGGAAAATGTTTGTTACAACCTTTCTGCTTTACATTATTTTGATTTGAATTTATAGGAAAAAATCATGTAGCTAATAGATACATGCATTGGTAGTTAGTAGTATAAACAGATAAGATCATTAGATCACAGTCCTGTCTGGTAATTGTGCAATGCTGATGTGTAAATAATTTTCCCCACATTAACCTGTAAATATGTGATCAATCACTTTCAGCATCCCAACATAAGCACTCCAAAGCAGGACTCTACTGAGAGTTTTCTTTACAATGAATAATAAACATTTTTATAAACAATATTTTTCCTCTATTCCATGGCCTTTGTTTTACAACCTTGCATGAATGATGCTTGCATTCTTCATGTGCTTTAATCTGCTACACTTCCAAATATGGGGTTTATAAAGTAGTTCTTAGTGCCAGGCTGTTTGCTTGCTTCTCTGCAATAAACTGTTCATATAGGTTTCTCTTGTCTTGTGAAATTGTACTGAATGTATTTTTAGTCTCATTAGTTTTTGCTCTCAGAGGAACTTCATCAAATTATTTTTATATCAAGAAATTATTGTACAACTTTAATGCATGGAGTATGATTTGTAGGACTGTAGCAATTTCTTGGCATAATTGTGTGGCATGTGCAAACCCTGAAACCTGTAGTGCAGGATTTGTTCTGGCAGACAAATAATGAAACTTCATTGTAACTAGTATGCTGCTGCCTTCTGGTGTTTCCTCACTCCATTTTGGTGTTTCTTTGCTGACTAGCCAGCTCCCCGCTGAAAGAGCCATTTCAGATCACGATGGTAACCTAGAGAGTTCCTGAAACTGCACAGAAACTTGTCATGGTTAAGTTACTCTAGACTTGAGGATGTAAAGATTAGGTAAATGTAGCTCAGTTGGTTCAAGCATGGTGCTAATAACACCAACGGTTGTGGGTCCCTTTTAACTCAGACTATTTTATGGTTCTGATTCTTTCATTCTGTAAAATTGTCGCCCCTCATGAAGTTAGATGTTCTTGAAAATTGAACCTGGTTTTGAAAATAAAGCACTGTTAGCTTTTCTGAGGTAATTTTTCTTTTTTTTTTCCCCTGAATAGGTAATATCCTTCTTGTAGATGGAACAGCATGTGGAGAAATAAAAATTACTGATTTTGGCCTGTCCAAAATAATGGATGATGATAGCTATGGGGTGGATGGAATGGATTTAACTTCACAGGGAGCAGGAACTTATTGGTAAGGTTTGATTTTGCTGTTTAAACTTTGGATCATTGTTCAGATTTCATAAATGCTGTCTTTAAAAGCCAATTTGGAGAGACAGCTAGGACTGAAAATATTAACACGGATGACAAACAAAGGTTTTTTGTGTAGTATTGTGCATGTTGATACTCCCAAATGCTAGAAAAATAAGTAAAATAAGTGTGTGTGTGTGTTTTATTTATATATATATATGTGTGTGTGTGTATATATATACACATTTATTTATTTATTTTTATATATATATATATTTATAGATATATATGTGTGTGTGTGGAGATGATCACTGTGATTTAGAAACATGGTTTCCTCTGAAGAAGCAGGTGTTTAGTCTTTGGCTGCTGGTGGTTGAAGACATTTGACAGAGTTATGATGATTCAGTGTGGGTGCTTAGTACTTGGAAATTGTAGAGCAGGGATTACCAACAGGTAATGTCCTTAGGACAAAAGAGTATTCATTCTTCCTTCCTAAAGGTTAATGACAGCTCAGCAGCTGTGCTTTGGTTTTTGTGTGCACTTGCATGCTCGTCCAAAACACTGGAGTTTTAGAGCTGCCAAAGCATAGGAATGACAATAAGAATTTCATTGCTTACAGAAAATCTAGTTTTAGAATTTGTTCTCTAAAGATGCAGATTCTTCATGGCACAGTAGCTGTTTGAGCCTGAGTGTGTGGTCAGGGTGGGTGGATTAGAAATCCTGTATTGGCCAGGTTGTTGTCAGTTCATCTGCTCTGCAGAGAAGCCAGTGTCATTCCCATTTGCTTTGCACCTCTTCCCATATTCAGGTTGCATGAAATGAAGTTTTTGCCTTTTCCTTCAGAGTTTTTAGAAAAGGAAACACATATTCTTCCATAAATGCCACTGTGCACATGCTGTGAAAAAAATGATTATGCAGGCTGATGCATTTTAGAAGTGTTAGGTTTTTGCTACTCTTTTTAATGCTTTACCTATTTAAACACCAGCCTAAATATTTTATTGTAGGAATGTATGTCACAAAAATTTTGGCCTTCGGATTTCATCTAGAATGCCTTAGGCACTAGTGGTGCTGCAAACTAAGAGTAAAAAAAGATCTGTAATCATTATAGATTCATGATGAGTCTCTACGTTTCTAATTCATGCTTTCTCTGAGCCCAAAATCTTCATTAAGGAGGGAAATACATAAGAGTGAGTTTGAGGTTGGGAATGAGTCTGTTCAAAGTACACTGCACAACCTGTCAGCAGCATAGCCCTGGAAGGGATTTCCTCAGGCACTGGATCCACTTACCTGGCTTTCCAGGCAGTTAGGTTATATAATCTCTTTTGTAAACTTCTAGACATTTATATTAAATTTAGTTAGTGTTTTGTCCTCAGTAATCTGATTTGAAGTGTCTTCTGTAACCTCAGTTCCCTGATCATTAGAAACCTAATCCTCTAATTTGCAGGCTGTGTTTACCTGTGGCTAGTTCATACTTGTTTGTTCCTGTGCCACAATTGTCCTCCCTCAAGTAGGTTGTGGCCCCTTCCTAATACTTATTCCTTGGTGTTTTTATCACCTTTGGTTTGCTTTTTTCCCCTGAACTGTAAGTTTTTATTTTTCAGATTGTTTAATAACCTTCTTTGCATTTGTATCACTTTGAGATCACTTATCTTGATTGTTGTAATGAGAATTGTAGGCAAGTAGTCCAGAAGAGAGTTTGTGATACTGTTTAAAATTGTTGCATTTTTATCTCATTTTTCTGCTTGTTTCCATTTCTACAAATATTTCTTCAAGATTTCAAGTCTTGCATGTTGTTGACAAAAGAATGCCTGTTCTATAGTTGCCCTAATATTTTTTTGCCTTTTTCACTTTTATATATTACAGTCAATACTACTTAACTGCGCTTAAATCAATACATTTGGAAGGGTTTTGTTTGCTTTGTAAAGGAAGTTCCATTTCATCAGTTATTCTGTCATTCAGGAGTGGCATTGGGAACTTCCTCAACTTTCATTAAGTAAAGTTCTCTTTCTGCAGAGTATAGGGATGGAAATAACAATCACCTTTGTCTATCATATACCCCACTTGGTAATGTTATCATTTTTAGTAAAAACTTTACACAAAGGGTCTTTAAGCCATATCTGCATTATCTTTGATTCCTAACCAGGCCTTGCTGTAAAATGCCCTATTTGGCGTTCATCTTCTCTTGCTTTGATAGATGAAGAAGGTTGATATTTAACCTGGGATCCCAATTAAAAAAAAAAAAAAAGTGGCCATTTGTGGTTTAGGTAAAAAATGTTTGTATTTGTGCTTGTGTGAAATAGACCCCTGTATTTGACTAACTGTACAAAAAGTGTAATGTCAGTTTTGATGGGTTGCAAGGTGTTGGAATGCAGATCGTAGGGCAGCTGTGCAGTAGTCAGAAGGTCAGAGATGTGTGGCTAAGGTGTTTGTACAGTTTGATAATCACGCACGTTCTAGTGATGCCATACTTGCAGACTGAGATGCGTGTTTTGTTTTCCAGGTACTTGCCTCCAGAGTGTTTTGTAGTTGGCAAAGAGCCACCAAAGATTTCTAATAAGGTTGATGTATGGTCAGTTGGAGTAATCTTTTTCCAATGCCTTTATGGTAGAAAGGTAAGGAAAACATTTGAAAATCTAAAGAGTTTTAGTGTTTATGCGTGTTCTCAGACTGTGAATTACATTCGTAAAGACATGAATCTGCATGGAAAATTACTTGTGTTACTTTTTAGCGGTGTACATTGATTTTGCAAAAAATTAGAAAATCTTGCCTGTAACTTTTACTTGCAGAACAGTTGGCAGTTTGTATTAACACTGCAACAACTTACTATAGCATAAATATTTATTAAATCAAAGTAGTTGGATAAATCTAAAAAAAATCATGTGCTTATTTTGCAGCCATTTGGCCACAATCAATCACAGCAAGATATCTTACAAGAAAATACAATATTAAAAGCCACAGAAGTTCAATTCCCTGTCAAACCTGTTGTAAGCAATGAAGCCAAGGTAACTTTTAATATAATCTCTGAGTAAAACATTCATCTTAAAGGATTCAGCTGTGAAATTGCTGTTAACCCAAGAATGCTGTGGGACATCGTAACTAAATATGTAGAAAAACATAATTGAGAACTAGTATTCCAATGTTTTTATTTAAGCAACCTTATTCTGGGACTTCTCAAAATCATGTACTTCAAAGCAAAACTATATATATGTTCCAGAAATTTGCAAGTGATTTTAAAGTAGGCCACCTCAAAAATTGTCTGCTTTGCTTTTTCCCAGAGGATCTTATGTGTCTCATTCAGGCTGTCTCACTAGAAGTTCTTGTGAAATGCTGCTGCTAACAGTAACAAGCTCTTTCTGAAAATAGGGAATGTTATTCTGCAGCCTTATTGGCCAGAAGAACTACTTGACTACCATGTGCCTGAAGGATATGACCACTAGCACTCTTCCCCTTGAAAAGTCATAGTATGTGTGGATAACTCAAAGCTGAGTTTAGAAACATGAATTTTAAGATTAAGAATCTAGAAGATATTTTTTATGCTGATTTGGGAAATAAAACTGCCAAAATAGTTGATCTGCCACACGTGTCAATGGCAATGTGTCCTGTATTTAAAAAACTTAGTAGTATCAAATTCCTCTGCACAGACTGGCTGTTCAGAAACAGAATAAGGTGGTTTCCCAAATGATTACTGCTGTATCTGTAACACAAATCCAATTCTGTGAATGTGGAGGAAAATGTTATATGCTACTTGTTTGTAAAAACTCTCCCAAGTTTTGAAAGATATATTCATGACCAGATGCAAGAGATGTGCTCTTTGGAAAAAAAAAAAAAGCCAAGATAGTAGAATGCTTATTCAAGTTTCAGCAACTAATTAAACATATGTAGATTTGGGACACAAGATGCCAAAAATTTAGGAATGTTAAGATTCAGCTTCTAAAGATTAAAAGGAAAGGAAACCTATTTCTAGAGGCAGTAACTTCCCAAGAAAATAAGTCTTTTGGGTACATAAGCCTGCTGTTACAAGTGGTGGTATATTTCTGTTCATTATATTTTCTAAAAGTAGTGTTAGTGAGAGAGTTGCAGTAAAGGTTATGAAAAATTGGTTGAAGAATTGTAGTTAGTAGTGGGTTTTTATTTTTGGTTGAGGTGTTTGTTTGCTGGTTTTTGTTTTTTTCACCCGCATTTGAAAAAAGTCCCTTGAATGCAGTTGACAAATACACATCAAGTAATTGATAACGTGACACACCAACAGTTTATATCTGTGTCTTTTAACTTTGCATTTCTTTAGTAGTTTTTATATAGAGGATGTTAGGAAAGACTAGACAGTTCAGCATGGAGAATTGGCAACTTTTTGCATTCTCTGTGTATTCCATGCTCTGTTTGTTTGAAAGAATAGAATAAACTTCCAGTATTCTCCACTCATATTAACCATTGTCAGGATAGCTTTAAGAGAGAGGAAGAAATTGTTCTCTGGTGGAAATGCTATAAAACAATTTCAGACTAACTTCTTAATGCAGACCATTTACAATGACTGTGTAGAATCCAAATTGTTTTTCAGATTTATAGGCCTGGCAGTTGGAAAAGAACAGCTTGTGAACTGAAATTCTGATTTGGAAAACATGGAGATGAAATAAATATGGAACCTCAAATGACATTGTTAGTTAGTTTTCAGACTGTAACTGTCCTTTGATCCTCCTCACTGTTTCCTATTTTGTGCAGTGGTCTCCTTTGCTTCACACTAGTGTGGCTACAGTGCCACAAAACTGTGAAGTATTTTAAAAACATTTTAGACACAAACTGTTACTGTGAGGATCTTGTAAATAACTGTTCATTTGTTTTGAAGGATTTATTGTGAAGAATTTTATTAAAATCTGTCATATCCAAGAACATGTGAATATATGCTAACAGATGTGCATGATTATTATATTGTACCTTGTTTGTGCTGGATATGTAAATGATAAAGTAAATTCTAGCAGGATTCTTTGGAACTTGTATCACAGATTTTCTCCTTTAATCTCCAGTTTTTAATTGGAGCAAAGAACAAACAGCTGAACAGATTTATCAAAGAAGATATATGTAATTCTTTTAAATTAAGTTCTAAATTAAGTAATGATGTGCTAATCAGTTCTGTAGCAATAATAAGGATTTTCTGTCATTAAATGTTGAAGCCCAGGCTCTCAGGAGACCAAATGTTCTGCATGTGTTAGACATCAGACTTGATAGAAACTTTTAGCACAAAATGATTGGCATACACTGCATGGACCTAAATGTAGGGATGACATAGTTACTCAAGAACAGTTGTGAGGTTAGCTACAGAGCTTTTCCATTGATTAGATAATTTTAAGCGGGTGTGATTGAGTTTGTCGTGGGAAGAGAGTTTCAGCAAGGTAGTGGTTTCCTAAATATTCTTTATATAATGCCTATTGAGCATGGCAGCCATCATTGTCAGTTCATGTTTTGCTATACCCTGTCCTGGCACATGTGGAAATGCCTGTTTTCAAAAGTCAGCTAAAGTATTGAAATTCTGTCCCTGCATCATCCACCTATTCTTTCCCACTCAACTCAATGGTTTTAGAAGCTCATTGGAGGAAGTAGAAAGGTCTGCTTTTTCAGTCCTCTGACACTTGCTCCTGCTTTTTATTAGTCTGTTCAGGCATAACACATGCAGTAATGTAATTGGTTGAGGTGCTAATGTTTTACTTGTAAATATAGTTCCTAAACATGGAAATACATATTTGAAATGTGATTATTTGAAGCCAATTAATTTGCTGATTTTTTTCTTTCTGCCCTTATATTACATTTTTTCAGTGGGCTTAGCAGTAAAATGTTATATAATCATTTGAATTGAATTATTTAGGAACAAGAATTTGTTTAGAAGCAGTTTGTCCAGAAGGACTGTTACTTGCCTATTTGAAAGCAGATGTAAGTATTTGTAATGTTGTTTAAACTTTTTACATGTCTATTCTAGGCCTTTATCAGACGCTGTTTAGCGTACCGAAAAGAGGATAGATTTGATGTCCACCAGCTGGCTAATGATCCTTATCTTCTCCCTCATATGAGGAGATCAAATTCTTCAGGAAACTTGCATATGACTGGCCTAGCAGCATCCCCTACACCACCTACTTCAAGCATTATTTCGTACTGAAATTTCTCCAGCTGAGGAATGGGATGATATCTTTGTTTAGTTTCCAGATGCAGATTTGAGCTTGAAAGCATTTGAGTGTTTTTACACAGAACAAGTTTGATAACTGTGTTTTCAGACTGAAGTCCTCCTACATAGTGTCATTTGTATGATTGGAATGGATCATGGACTGTGAATAAATGTACCCTTCTGAGAAACACCGTTAAACATTGAAGGATGACACTTCCTGTTACAAACTAACAGGTATACTGTGTTTAAGACTGAAGAAAAGGTTTTTAGTTTTTTTCTGGGGAACATTGTAAATAATCTTTTTAATACTTTAAAGTACATTTGGTGGATACTGGAAAGTTCTAACATGAAGGGTAGTTTTTCATTATTTAAATAAAAAAGGGTAGTGAGCAAATTTGAAAACACAGGAAAAATTTTGTGCCTGGTTATAAACTAAATGAACTGCCATCTTTCCAAGACGTTGATCTTTTGAAACCAAAGTAAGGAGTGCGAGACGGTGAAAGATAATGTTCAGCATCAGATTTTTCAAATAAAATTGGGAGTGTTTTATTTGGCTACTCAGGCTTGTACCTCCAAAAACGTGGTGGTGTTTCACTGAATTTAGATTGGAAGGGTGATATGGAATTCCTGGTACTTATTTCTCAAACAGATTGCTAATTTTGAAATCCATTCAGTTTCCTAAAAATACTATACTTGCTGTGGTATTGAAACTTGTGAAACCTTCCAGGCTTCTAACAAAAGCAAGCAACAGTATGAAACCAAATGCAAACAGGTCATGTATAATGTTCTATGCAGGAATAATGATAAATTCCCTTCTAGCTCTATTGTAAATTGTTGTACAGATGTCACATTTTCAGTTAAATTTCAGCAACTTATTCCTGTACAAATGTTTAAAGTATGGCTTTTTCTAATTGGATATTGTATTTTTTTTAAGTCTCCCTCAAGGCGCTTTTAATTGCTGCTAAATGATGTTGCTTTTACTTTTACAAAGAGTCAAATGACCTCCTTAAGGTGCGAGTCAACTGTACGAGAGATTGAGAATAGGCAATTTGTTAACAATCAAGGCATGTAAACCAGATCTGTGTTGGCAATATACAGTACAGTTCTTTCAGTCAGTTTATTGCGTTCTCAAGCTGCAGAGCGCATTGATACTAGATGTAGAAGTTGCTCATGGTTATTCTCTATTTCTGGAAGTTCCTATCAACAAGGAAATGTTTCTTGTGGCTTGTACAGATATTTTAAAATGTGAAACATTTTCTAACTGCCTTGTATGGTAGAAACTTATTTTTCAGAACAGTGTAACTCTCTCCTTTCACTATTCTTTTTACTATCCCATTCTTGATGCTGAATTACCTATATGTAATTTTGTCCATGTTGCAGAAAGAGGAGGCTGTATTACCACAGGTTTTCATTTAGTATTGTACAGTTAAACTGTTGCTCTTGTTTCTGATGTTGCAAGCCATTTTGTTTTCATTGTATATAAAGAAACGTTAACTGTCTCTTTAAGATGCTGCTGAAATTGTAGAGAATGTAGCCAAAACAGTAATAAACAATGGCAGTTGAAATTTCAAGATTTTCACTGTGTGTTTTTACATTTCAGCAAGGGGCAAATCACATAACCATATCACTGAGCAACATGAAACTATTTAAAGCAAACTCTTCTTAATTACAAACAAAAGGCCAATAATACAGTAATTAAGTAGCATTGGAGGTGAAAGGGGAAAATTCCATGAAACTTAAAACGTCTGTCATGATGAGGTAACCAAAACTTCATTTCAATGAACAGACCTCACAGAAAAAACTTGTAAGTATTTTAGTGGTCCTTCTTTAAATATTGATCTGTGGAATAAGATTAGCTCATAGAATTACTAGAAAATTAGACTCAGAGTACTGGGACTGCATCCTTTTTACTCTCCACAGCACAAGATCAAGTGCAGAGTTCAAGGAGAACATGCTATAGCTGTAAGTTTGCATTAGATTTCATTCCTTCTTATTCTGAATGTTGATAATGGAAATTGAATCAATGGTTTTATCACAGGAAAATATGTAGGATAGTGCTAACTGTATTTTTATTTATTTGGAATGTGTTATGGTTACCCTTACTAATAGTAAGTTAGGCAGTATATTAGAGAACTACTTAAGTACCTGAGAAATTTACAGCTACCTAAAAGAGGAGGTTTATGTACAGACCTGTTTTTCCTGTGGTTAGGTTCTGGGAATAGGCTGTTGTGGCTAAATACATGACATTTACTTCAGCTTTACAAGTGTATGTTCCTGAAACTTAAATGCTCACTTTAAAAGAGCTTCATACAGGAATTTTTGGGGAAAATATCATCTCATCTTTTGAATCAAAGTTGCAAGATTTTTACCCCAATAGCACAGTTGTGTTTGTGTTAACATCTTGCAGTACTGTTAATGAAAACTATATCCCCACATGGACTTATTCTGTGGTCACAGGAAGACTTCTGAGTTGTGTGTTTGGTGCCTGCCACTCAGCCATTTGTGCTTGGTCTAGAAGTACCCTTGAGGCTGAGTTTAAGACCCCGAGTTATGCTGCAGGTGAAGTGCTGATCCACTTCGAGGTAATTCAGGTGTCAGGTGTTCAGTCTGTATTTCATTTTACTGTATTTTCAGTATTTTTTTTTCATTTTTCTGTATTTCCATTTTACTAACTTCGCCATGTGTCATCCATCACTAGGTCTCCTAAGCTTTCTCCTAATTTAACACGTAGACAAAAGAAATGAACTTAAACATCATCATACACTTCTTAATGAATCTTGGAAATAAAAGGCTACCTTTAAATTCATAAACACTTAAATGTCTGCACTGGAAGATTGTAAAATACTACATTATTGTATAATAAAAAAATAAAAACTCCTTTACATATGAAACAAGTGACTGTAAGTGAAGTTATGCACTTTTAACTGAATGTGGTGCTACACAGCCTTGCAGCCAGAGTTAACATTGGTTGGCTTGTTCTTGCAAAAAAACTGTGATTTAGCACAATTTTGCTTATATTAGCACTGAATTTGTTCAGATTTCATTGTGGAGCATTAGGCACTCTGAACTTGGTCTATGCTAGTTGATAGATACCAATTTCATGGAGGCTGGTCAATATTTTAACTTTTTGAAAAGTGCATTTGGCGCTCGCAGAAGTCAGGAAATCATCATGGCAGTGCAGGCACCAGAGCGAGCACAGCCCGGGGAGCTCCGTGCTCCTGCGACCCGCGTGGCAGCCTAAGCAGGTGAGTGTTCGAAAATCAGCAACCCCGAAGAGGGAAGCTTGTTTTGGAATTTAAAGCATCCTGCGCGTTCCTGCTCTAGCTTTAATGTCTTCCCGAACGTGAGAAAAACCCAGGTCTGAGGCGGGGCACCAGCCCGGCCGGGCCTTTCTTCCCTCTCCCACAGCTGCCGCAGCCAGGCGGACACGGTGCACCCAGCCTGGGGAGGGGATGCCGGTCCCCAGCAGCGCTGCGGCTCCAGCCGTGCTCTGGGTCACGGCCCTGCCGGGCTGGAGCTGCTGCGCTCGGGGCAGAGGAGCTCGGCCTCGCGGGGCCTGGCGGGGCAGGGGCAGCGCCGCGCCCGCGGCCATGCTGTGGAGCGGAGTGCGGCTTCGAGGGAAGCGAGCCGCGAGGGAAGGGAGCCGCCCGGGAGGTGAGAGTGTCTCTGGGCCATTTATTACTCTTCAAGGAGCCTTCAGGACTTGGTGCTCTTACCCAGAAGTGCGATATTGCATTGGGAAGGGAGACTGGAGAGCCTAGCCTGGTGAGGTGGGAATCTGGGCAGAGTATCAGGACAGGGGCGGCCTCAAAACTTGGAGGCACTGTGGTTTGAGAGTGTCCTGATTTCGATGTCTAAAATACTTCAGTCTCACAATTGCTATTGTATTTTTTAAAAATATTTTTTTCCGTATCAGCTACAGCCAGAGTGAGGAGTCTGCTTTCACAGCTGAGGGAGGGGCGTCAGGCAGCACGGCCTGGCAGTGTTTGCTGTACACAGCCCCACAGTCCGTGAGCCAGGCAGCCCAGCGTAGCCATCTGCTGCCACATCGCGGGGACCAGGCCACTGGCATGTCCCAGCATGAGCAGGCCATGGCCTTCAGGGTCTAAATACCCTTCCTGGGGCCTGGATCATACCTTGCTCCAGGCAGCCATGGACTGTGGAGTTGAGGACTGTATTGACTTTGTAGGAAAGGTATGGCTGCACATTTTTCAGAGAAATAATGAATTATCCAGCGATCTCATGTCTTTGTGATCACAGATTGTTGAAAGGAATCTATTGTGATACAAAGAGCTCCCTGAGTCACCATCCTGGGGGTCTGGCATTACATACCTGCCACCTGAGGCCGAGGTGTTTCCAAGCACCCTTTCCACAAACAAAGCAGGTTTTCACTTGGTCCTCAATGCTTTCTAGGCAAGGATCCCTAATCTTCCAATACCCAGGTTTGGCTCAAGTTTGCTTATATCCTGACAAATTTGTCCACCTTATTCTTAATGGTGCCTATAAGTGGTCTATTCTAGTTTTTTCTAGCATCCTGTGTTTCTTACTACTCTTTAAGCCTATTATTTCCAGTCCTGTGCACTGTGGCACGAGAAACAGTTTCCTGCCATGTATAGTACATGAGCCTTGCTTTCTGTACAGCCACCTTGTATTTAATTTTAAATTAAAATTTTAAATTTAAATTTTTAATTTAAAGACACGTGTGTCTTTTGGAATTAAGATTATTATCATCTGAACAAGTGAGGGTCTTGCATTATTTATTTCAGATATTCAGCTCCTAACAGAATGTGTGGGGAAAGTCTTACTGTTGGAGAAATTAGATTTTTCTTTTTTCTGCTAAGTTATCGAGTCACTTTGCAATCTTTTCATTGTGCCGTGTTTCCCAAACCAGTAAAATGCTGTGTATAAATCAAGGAAAAATGTTTTTCCTAGAAATCTTATTTTGTATCTAGTGTCTCAAGAGCTAAGTAGGTATAATTAAGAAATTACGTGATGTTTAAATTTCAGAATCCCCTTGTACAAATCTGTGGGTATCTTTTTTTCTGCTCCATTCGAGCACACACAAGGACTTCTCTTTAAAAAGTAGAGGAGAGCAAAGCCACATTTGCTATGTCCTCAGAGGCTGTACTGCCATCAGACCTGCAAGTCAACTAGCAAAGTGCAGTGTTTTCTTGCTCTTGTGTGAAAGCTATGCCATGGTATGCAGCAGAGCACATCTCTGCAGACCAATGGATCAAGTGTTTTTGGGAAGAGAATGCCATGGCCTCAGCCCCGAGCCCCGGCCCATTACTGGTTCTGTAGTTTTGCAGTTTTACTTAGAGTGTGAAAAACAAGCAGTCCCTGGACGTCACCCTTGTGTTTGCTGTTACTCTTGGGAAACTTGTTTACCCATATGCAAAGTTTGAATCAGTTTTGCAGGTGGCCTGCGTTTGTGGCTTCCTGTTATTTTAGTATTGATGTCCAGGGGGGTTGTGCAATTGCTCCCTTCGCCAAAATTGGAAGGACAGTCCTGAGCAGAGTTACTGTCTTCAGTAAGGTCTGGGAGCAGCCATAGCTCAAAGAGATGTAAGTACTATCCAGTGTTGCAGTGCTTAGAAGTGCCTGTCAGTTCCTTATTGGGTCAATATCCTGGTTTATTTTTGATGTTGGAATACTGAAATATTTATAGTTCAGGACACTTTTAAAGCAGCTTCTTCTAAATATTGTTCCCTAATAGAGAACTATGATAGTTTAAAATATCAGTAGTAGATATCTTTATCAAAGACAGTGTATTAAATATATTGGCTGTATGTACAAGCATGGGGTTATTTTTTTTATGGTTCTAGCTGAAGGGATAGAAGTGCCACACACATCTACAAGTCTAGCTTTTGTCAGTATAATTAAATATTGTATTTCACATTGTACTACTCATAGGTAGGATCTGGCAATATTGCCCAGATGAATTTTAACTTAAATTTATGTATTGTCTGCACACTTTTCACTGCCATGGAATAGTTGGAACTGGAGCTTGTAGAGTAAGAGATCCTGTGATACTTTAATATATATCTTCCAGCCCTCAAACACTGGCTTTGCAGCCTCTAGAACAGTTAGGGTGGTGCTGTGTCCAGCAGTGCTCCAGTATGTCACCATGCAGCCATGGGACATGATGTGTGGAGGATGCACTCCTGAAATGTGCAGTGGTTAACAATTGGATGGATAGCAAAGATTCCTGTAAGAATCAGTGTCATAGTGGGGTGATGGGTGCAGGGCCTTGGGAAACACTATTTTAGTACACAGGAATGTATTTTGCAGTATGAGCTCTTTCCTATTCATATCCCACTAATGCTTCCAGAAAAGAATTGTCAAAATGCAAGACAAAGACAGGAAAGACCATTTCTTGTGGTTTGTGTCTTAAACTGTTGGGACACTCATGGCTTTAGCAGGCCTGGAATGAAAACTGGAAAAGGGAACTGATTGTCTGTTACCATTGACAAAAGCTTTGCCGGAAGGAGCAGCAAGAACTGCATTGCTTTGTGCATTTGTGAGCAGATCCAGGAGATCTTCACTTGCTTTCATTGGTAGAACAGCAGTTTCCACTAAAACTGATAGAACTAGCAAAGATTTAAGGGACTCAGACAAGTAGAACATGCCCCATGCCCCCAGAATTCTGCCATCTCCCTCCTCTGCCCTTGGGCTGAGCATGGCAGAGGAACAGGACTTGCCAAACAGTTGCATACTTGGGGCTGACCCAACAAGGTGGCGCAGCTTCTTTCATTCCCCTAGATTTGTCCCTATAAAAAGCCACATGAAGAGCTATTGCACAGCTTTGTGTATTTGCATAATGTCAAACTTCCTTCATGACAGATGTAATCACCCTAACTACCGCACAAATGGTTTGTTTCAGGCTTGCAGCTGTGGCACATTGGCTGCTGGCAGAGCTGTCCTCACTGATTTGAGCACGGGAATACCTTCCCTGCACGCCCTTCTATTGCAAAGACAGGTAAGGAACATATTAGTTGGCAAACTACACTTGCCCAATGTGAATTTGGAGTGTCTTGCTCCATTGGTTAAATGTCAATTCACATACATTTATATGAGACCACAAACTCCTCATGTTGCTTGTAGGGTTACATAAGGATGTATCAGGTGCTGGGCTGACCTCATAAATTTTCTTCTTAGAGCTGTCAGGATAATTTTATTGCTGAGCCCAAACACATTCCAATGTAACAAATTAGCATATCCTAAACGTTATTGTCCTATGACCCAATTAAGAAAACCTTTACAGATAAAACAGGAGAATTACTCCTCTGTCATCCTTTATCATCTGTCAGAATTCCTGTGTTTTTAATGACCCTCATTCTTTCCCACTTATATTAATACTTGAATATATTGCTAAAATTAAAATTTTAATATGTAGGTAGTACATTCAACAAAACGTGGTCCTAGGTCCTAATGGTGAAAACTAGTAAAGATTCGTGGTTTTTCTTACCTCAGAGACCAGCGAGAGGAATTCAGCTGAATTACATTGAGATAGCTTTTTGACATCAGACAGCAATGTGAAGGCCTCTTTTCCTTTTTCTTTTTTTTTTTTCCTCCTTTCAGGTTTTGCAAAGGATTACTTAGGTTGCAAAGAATTTTGCTAGTTTTGTGCTAAGGAGCAACACAGATGAGGCACAGAGGTCGTGGGGAAAAGCCAGTGTGAGCCATTCCTATTTGAAACTGGGGGAAAGCAACCAGGAGTCATCTGGGCATGGCTCCAGATGGATAGTGTGAGTGAAATAACACTTCAGCTGTACTCATTTAGATAACTTGATGTGTGTCCAGAACACTTTCAAACTCAGCCACTATGCACTGGGGGGATAGAAGGTGAATTGCTAAAGTGGCTAGTGGCAAAGTTTTATGTTGTGTTTCATATTCAGATGCACAGAAAGCAAACCCAGGACACAAGAAAAAAAGTAGTGGTGCCTGAACCATTGCAACTCTATTAGCAGCACTTTGGTGCTTGTAAATCAGCCTCCGTCTAAAATAGGGAGGTACGTCAAAACTCAGCTTGCCACTGGAGATGTGTATCAGACATGCTGTCAGCAGCCCAGGGAAGGAGGCACCTGTTTTCCCGGTGCCCACTAGATGGCAAAGCTAGGTGCTCTATTCAGACTGCTAAATATCTGCTTTGCCTGTCTGCACCCCACATTGGCATGACACAGAGCATGGGTGTAGCAATATCAGAGCAGCAGATGCCTGCAACTGAGCAGTCAAGACTGCTCATCCCTCTGGGATATTGGACCAAGGCTTCTCTGTCTTCAGCAGGCAGAGGATTTAAATGCTAATGACACTAATTTTCATAGAAACTGGCATGGGGTGTTGGAATTCAGTGGCATTTGGCTGTGTTTGGATAGCAATTCACTCAACAAATACTAAGAGAAACATGTTTCTCTTACAGGTTATGTAAAACAGGAGGGAATGGCTTGTAACAGGTAGTGAAGGAAAACTTACTGCTTTTGGAATTGATCTGACTTCAAGCAAAAGTCTTGAAATAAAAATCAAAGCTTCTGGAGTGAAGCTTCACTTCTGTTTGGAGTTCACAGTAGTATTGAGATATAGCATCCAGGAAAAGGATCTATGAAAGAACACCTCCAACAATGCTAAATTTTGTCTTCTTAACTTCTGTGTTAAGCCCTAGTGCATTATTGGGAAACTTTGGACTTTTAGGTGCTCAAATACTAAAATGATGAATCTATGAAATGCATTGATTGATGTGAATACTTGGAAGTGCGACTGACAAAACATAGTTGCTGGAAATACTGTAATTCAGCCCTTCTCTGTGCTTTGGACTTTATTCTTATTACTGCCATTCTTGTAATTTGAAATTACACAATCTGAACTCAGAAACCTTTTAAAGTATTATTTCATAATGTTCAAGCCACACATTTCCTTGCGATGGTCACTGCTTATGATTTCTGACATGTTATTTATAGGACATTGTGCTGATAAAGGTGAATTAAGGATAGCAGGTAAATCTAAATTAATTCCTAATTTGGTGAAAGTAATAGTGATAGCTACTACAATATATAATCTGCAAGGGCGTTTTTCACGTCAGAAATCATAATGTAGTAGTTACTAATCCAAATAGTATGGCTCTTCTGTTTTAGGGCAATTAAATATCCTTTTACCATTAAAGATTTTATTGCATTTATGACCTGAGACAAATATTTAGTGTAAAAATTATCTGAGTGCCTCACATAAGTTGATTCCATTAGGGTGTAGTTGTACATTAGAAGTTTCTTTCTTAGTAAGTAAAAATATTGTTTTGCATGTGTTTGTGTGTCTGGACAGAAAAGTGCTATTTCATGGCTACTAGACTAAAATCACAAATGGTGTGAGAGCTTTGGTGCTCTTGGTCCAGGATTTACACCACTCAGTTTAACTGGAGTTAACCAGCTGGAGATAGGGGTTGTGCAGTCAGTGTAAGCAAACCCAGGGCTCATCCCTGAGCCCTTTGCACCCACAGCCTCCCTGCCTCATCTCCAGACCAAGGACCACCCAGCTGTGGGCTAGGTCTCAGCAGCTGGCAGACGTGGGTGAAAACGCTGCCCTCTTTTTTGGCTGGGTTATCTCTCAGCCAGGACTGAGCACTGACCCGAGGCTGCAGGCAGCCACATGGGTGCAGGCACCAGTTCCAGGAAGAGGGTGTGAGCACTGGTGGGCATGGGGAGCAGGGGCAGGGACACTTCTGGAGATGGCAGCATCTTAGCTTGGTGCAACCTTTCAATTCAGGTTGCTCCACTGCTTTGCTGTGCATCTCTAGAGCCCCTGGAGAAGGAAAGGCTTCCCAAGATGCAGGCTTACCCCCATAGTTGGGCTCTGGCTCACTGGCTTTCCCTCAGGAGGAGCGCCTCTTCTGATGGGGACACTTGGCTGGTTATCCTACCATTATTCTCAGATTTTCAGTGTGTGGACGTCTTGCCAGCGATGCGCAAGTAACTTCCTTCTCCAGGCATGATCCAACCAAAATTTCCAAGAAACAACAACAATCACAGCAGCCACCACAGAGATTGGGGTGCTTGCCAGCATATAAGTCCTCAGTGCCATTTCTGCCTAATTGTCTTCAGGGGGTAGGAGTTACAAAAACACACCATCTTTTTTAAGCATTCCCTGACTAAACTAAGACAGGAAGAACCTGGTGTTCTAATTATTCTATGTCCCAGAGTTACTAAAATGTAGTTCCTCTACATCCTGCATGAATTCAAGCATCTGAAGTTCGAATCTAATACTGCATCTATGTTCATTCTCCTTTGGACACCCAAAGCTGAGGTGACACTGAGCATCAGATGCCTTTGCACTCTGTGACTAAGCAATGACATCTGTTCTTGGCAGATACATACCAATGCAAGATGCAAGTGTAAAATACTTTCATAAGTGCAATAAACTTTAGTTTTGAGGGCAGTAAAATTCTCACTCAATAGTCTTTATATGTGGTTCAATTAATTAATAGTATTTCAAACAAAACCACTGATAAAGGATTAGCAAATACTGAGGCCGTGGTAGGCAGCGTGTTTGCACTCTGCTTTTAGAAATGCTGAAGATGTTTTCAAATCTTTGTCTTTTTAGATGGAGCTTTTTAACACTGAATTTTTAACCAGACCTAGAAGGAAAAGAGGTGTTTGCTGATTTCCTCCCTGCCCCTTTCCTTCCTTTTAGAATTGTCTGGTGCAGAAGTGCTTGTTTAAACCCTACCTTTGTCAAACTGAAGACATCCTCATTGCTGTTTTGGACAGTTACTCTGCACATGGGCTAAGAGTAGGCTTCCTCTCAGTGCGCAGAGATCTGTCGCTGGGGGCATTTTCTTCAGGGAGTAATGGAGTGGGTCTCCTCTCTTTGTCAGCTGAACCCCTTGGTAGAAGACACAGATTTAGAGTGGCTTTCTAGAATCCTGCTGAAATCTACTAGCGACTGGACTGAGCCAAGTAGTTAGAAATAATATTTGTTACCAGGTTAGTAATAAACTGGTAAAGACATTAAAGGTAATCCCAGAGAGGTATGGATTGGGTCAAGTGCTTGACCATGACTGGGAAGGCAAGACTCTAATTCCTGCAGACTTTGATCGTTTGTATTTAGAGATAGATAGACAGATAGACAGACAGACAGACAGACATACAGAACACACACACATTAATGCATACACACAAGTGTAGAGGACCAGACCTAAGCATGTTCTGTCTCAAACATTCTGAGTATTGCTACAGGAAAGATGATCAGAGGAGAGGTTCGTGCAGGGATAGGGCAGCACTGTTCTGAGCCTACTCCCTGAGATTCATTCTTAGAGTCATATCCTCTTCTTCCCTTCCTGGAGAAGGGCTGACTCTGCACCTACAAACAAAGCAGTGCAGAAAATCTAGTTTACGTAAGAGTTGTGCACCAGGTTAACTGTAAAATGATTGGGCCCCCTCTTCCCTCTTTTTACTCCCTTCCTATTTTGCTCTGGACCATCCACATGGCAGGACCAATGAAGGATCTAAGGACTGATTGTATTCTTTGTTTTCTTCCATTGCTTTGCCTGGGCAAAGCACAGCTATCATATTCTACTCTACTGTGGTTTATTGTGGGAGTGGGGAGCTTCTAGAGGTGTTGTGGCTTGTGTGACAGCACCTATGAATATTGGTATGTTGTGACTTGTGAGCCACCACTTTTGATGAGTTTGCTGTGGGAGCTGAGAACTTATTGAAGTGTACAAAATTAAGGGCTTGTTAGCCGACACCTTTGTGGAAGTGTATTGTAAGAATTTAAGGGTTTGTTAGCCGACACTTTTTTAGTCTAAACAGTGGGCTGGCTGCCAGAGTTATGGCAACTGTACAATACAAGCATAAATGTACCTGCCATCTGGTCTAGTGTCTTTGTTCAGCCTGATGAGAATTCATAATGAACATCATGATGGGTCATGACCACAAGCATATTGAAAATATACTGCCTCTGCTTAGTTAAGAATGTAGAAATTGGTAGCAGGGACTCTCTCTATGTGTACACAGAGATCCAGCTCAGGAAGCTGAGAAGTCATCTGAGACTTCTGGACTCTCACAGCAGTGTAAATATCAAACATAAACCATTGCTTAACCAACATTTCTCACTTATAAGGGGTGAAGTCTTTTCTATTTATGACTCAAGCAGACAGGTCCTTAAAACTGTTGATCTCCTAGGAGAGAGAAGTATTAGATTTGAAGAGGATTACAACAGGGGAAGCAAACACTTGCCCTTGTGAATTTGTATGAACTATATTTAGAATTTAAATCCAAGCATAATTAAACAGTGCTAATGAGACAGAGTGACTTATCTTCATTTGGTATATAATTGGTATCACTGATTTCCTCATTCATTTTTCCTAGTTTTAAAGCCTTCTTGTTCCAGTGAGATTAGATGGTAAAAGCTACCCTGCAGAGAGAAAGTATGTGGCCTGGAGCTAAAATTCAGTTGGAAGCCTTTTAAGGGATGCTGCTTTCTTGATAACGTTGATAACTGACAGCAAAGACACCTGTGAACGTGTAGCCAACATTCAAGCAGGGCAATATTTTTGCAGTGTACTCTTGAAAAAATGCACACAATTTTATAAAGACTGTAATGGAGAAGAAAAGTTCAACCTTTCCATTGAGGGAAACAAAATACAGTAAGAGCTTTAATAGTTGTAGGTATATAATCCACCACTATTAACTGAAGTTTGAATTCCTTCTCAAGAGTATGCTCCAGCTCATCCACAAATGTGAAGCTTGCATAGGAACTTTCGGTGACATTTTGTGGTGGGCACACTGCAGGTCTGGGTGGAAGATGGTAATGATCTTGCCCAACTCAAGTAGCTCTGAACCCATAAGGAGAGCAGCAGCCTCTGCTACAGCTCTGTGCCAATAGATGACTATATTGCTGAGCAAAGGACAGCAGCTACCTGCAGCTGCAGAGGCTGGACACTTTTTTTGACCTAGTCAAAGCCAGTAAAGAAGTGGGTGCAATAGGCAAAGTCAAGTTACCAAAGTCCCATTTTTGCTTTTCAGTTTTGTCTTTGGTTGGACTCAGGCTCCTTTTTATTATGCCTCAAACTGATAGGGTTTTTTTGAGGGTCTAATCCACATCTGTTGCTCCAAACTGCAGCAAAATCAGCTAAGGGGTAGCACAATAATGGCTATAACTGTACATTTCAGTGCTGCCATGCCTGCCGGGGTGCTTGTGCTTATCAGCTGACAGGGGTGCTCAGAAGCGTGAGACTTTGCTGTGCATCACATCCTAGCGGGAGTGCTTGCAGCCAGCTGGAAT
This sequence comes from Acanthornis magna, assembly GCA_036785705.1. NCBI lineage: Eukaryota > Metazoa > Chordata > Aves > Passeriformes > Acanthizidae > Acanthornis > Acanthornis magna. The sequence continues at coordinate 14,140,784 of JAWUZG010000012.1, forward strand.
CTGTTCTCGGTGACTGCCTTCAAATCCTCCTCCCTCCAAAGTAGGGTCTTCAAACCCTCCTCCCTCCAAAGTGACCACCACTAACCAAATGCCTGTCCACCCACTGAGCCAGACCAGTTCAAAGAGGAGCACTACAGTGTCTGTGAGTAAGCTCTGCTGGATAGGAAGAGGACAGAGTCAGATGAATCCCACAAAACAGCGAATGTTTTTCATCATAGTCCAGTAATTCAGCACAGACTTATTCTTTGGGTTGCTGAACCCAAGACTTTGTTTTATCCTTTTCTGGAAGGGGATTTGAACACTTCCCTGCTAAGACTGCTATGCAGATTAATCTGAGACACAGGAATTATTACAAGCATTTGGTGTCAATTTCCCTTTGCTCAGTTTCACTGGACCACTCTGACTATATCACCCTCTGTAAATACCCCTCTCTTTTTTGGAGGCATTTTCTTTTGACCCCTTAGAGCCCTGTAGCTGTTCCATAAGATGAGATTTGCAGCTGTCCTTCCTGTTCATCATTGCCTAGCTAGGCTATTCAGCCAGCCCTCTGGCTACTTACTCATAGTCAATAATACTGGGTTTAACTTTCCAGGGGAACAGCTCATTTTAGAAGTTGTTCTGCACCCCAAAAATACCTTCATCTGCTTATCTATTTCACAGAGTGGCTTATCTGCTCTTGCTACTTTTTCACAGTAATAGTCTAAGTATTCAAGCTTTTAACACTGCCTTGTGGTTGAAGAGCAATGAGAAGCACCATTGGTAATCAGAACTGAGAGCAGCAGCTAGTACAGCTGCTCCACTTGTCTACTGAGTCCTGCTGAAAAGATGCCCTTTTTCAAAAGCAGGATTTCTTTCTGACTGAGCTGTGAAACAGAGGTCCTGACTGTCTACAGCCGTGAAAAATCCCATGACTATCAAAGTGTCAAAGACTGGAGTCTTAGAAAATTTGAGAAGTCTTATCACTGCTTTCTGCTGCCTTAAACATTAATTTTCAATTATATTCCTTTTCAACCATCTTAGTTTAACTGCTGGCAAGTCCCACTGTCAGGATTAAACAGATGTTTTATTTCCTGCCAAAGGTGGGTGAAATAATAATCACCAGCTCTGCCTCATTGGCTGCCATGTGGTCTGGAAAGGTGCCATATGCCCAGCACTCAGAGACTGCGGCAGACAGGAGGTTGGGGACATTATTTATTATTTGCCTAATCAATTTAAATACTGTCATTCTCTCAGAAAGCACATTTTTAGTCTTCATAAGGTGATATGTAGAGGACTCATCAAGCAACCTCCTCTAGTGAAGTGTATCTCCTATTTCAACAGCCAATATTCTGCTTGCACAGTATATGGGGCTAGAAGCAAAGACCTTGTACTTGGAGCTGCACTGTTCTCACAAGCTGCTCTCAGCATCACAATCAGTTGTAGAGGTTGTTCAAGTTCAACCCCAATAACAGTTTTCTTGTAATACTTTTGAAGAGTTCTCCTTAAGGAGCGTGTGGTACCTCTCCTCCAGCACGCAGCCGGTGTGGGCGGAGCAAGCTGCTTGTTGCTAACCTGCCTCTGGAAAACTGCTGCTGCACCTTCACAGTGACTGGTTGTGGTGTCTCCCACTGACTGATTTGTGATCCTCTCCCAGGCCAGCCCACATGTTCCACAGAAGCTGCAGGGCTCTGAGGTGAGCACAGTCTGGGGCTCAATGGGTGGTGGCCAGAGCATGCCAGGCATTGGCTGTAGGTGGTGACTTCCGCTCCCTTCTGGGGAGGTCCAAGGAGAAGTAGTTGAAAAAGCATGGGTACTCCTTGCATGAGGATGGTAAATGAGGAATCCTCGACAAGAGGTGACAGTAGGACCCCTCTGCTCCATGGAGTAGCCAAACAGAGTGCCAAATGCAGGGATTAGTGAGAAGACAGCCATCTGGCTATCCTTTGACAGCTCTCTTTCACCATCTCTTTTCCTATACATTGCAAGAAATCTCCCTGTGCTTTTGGCAACCCTTTCTAGCCTTTCTGAATCATATTACAATGTTCCATCTACAAATGACATGTAGAGTAAGGTGAAGAGAGAAAAATGGGAGGAAGATGATATAGTGGACAAGAATCTGAGAGGCCTTCAGACCTCATCTTTAAATATTACCTCTGTAGCGCTGGTTATGGCAGCAACCACCAAAGCAGCAAGTCCTTTAGAGCAGGAGCTAGTAATGTACTTATTGAGGGATGGTGTTGAGTTGTCAGAGGCAGAAGTTTGTGGACTGACAAGTAAGCATTGCAAAGACAGCAGTAAAGGCTGATACAAGTACCTCCGAAAATTGATGGGAGACTGGGGAGCAGACTGTAATGAACTCCAGCAGTGCATGTCTGCAGGTAAGGATGCACGAGCATGCTTACATGTGAGTGATGTATGGCAGTTTCCAAGGAGTGTTTGAAAAATATTTGGTTCAGGTCCTCACAGTTGTTAATATTTCCCCCTGAACTCCTCCAAGTCTTCCTATTCTTTTATGATGCATACTTTTAGGCTAAAAATATTCAGAAGCACAATGCAATCCATAAGTACATAAGTTGTTACTTTTAGTAGCTAAGAATGAAACAGTCGAGAACTGGGTTAGGAACAGTAAGTTCCTTTTCATTATTAAACAGTTAGTGCCCAGACTGCAAGAGTGGTTTTGGGTTGTGGGGCTTTTTTGTCTACTCTCTGAAGAGGTGTTACTGGTAAAATGGGTAAGAAATCTGTTTCAAATAAAAAGGCAACTTTGAAACAAAGGTAATTGTTTCACAAATTCAGTTATTTCTAGTGCACAGCATGTTATTTGGGAATACAAAGACTTCCAGTAGCTTTCTGTTTTTTAGAACCTGTAGTTGCTCTCTTAAAGGATTTTACCCAAGTACTGTTTATATCTACAAAAACACCTTCTATTGTCAGACTTCTGACCCTTAGTAAAGCAGTGTCACTGCCTGGGACCACACTTTTTCTGTTGCCTGTTTCATATGAAGACGTATTTACCTGAGGGCATAAGCAGTATTCTGAAGTAGCTTTTAATATCTTTTCTTACACTTCTAGCTTTTAGCATCGTAGTTGATAATACTTGGCTGGTGCCTAGTAAGTCAATTAATACTGAGCTGCTGTCTTCAAAAATTGCAACTTTTATTTACAAGTTCTGATGTTTCTTAAAGAAGTTGCACTATTCCTCTGAGCTAGCTTCAGGTCCCAGGTTCTTTCATGTGTGTAAGCACTGCTTGATGGTATATGCACAGCTCCAAGCCCATGCAATTGTTAGATGCTTAGAAATGCCTGGGTGGGAGGTTTAAAATCTTGTTTGTTTTTAAAGACTGTTTTGAAAACTCATTAAACAGAATTTCAGGGGAAATCAGCTTGAAAGATAAAGATTAGATGGCAGCAAAATGGTCACTGCTAAGTCTTAGCTACTGAAGTATCTGTCTGCTCTCTCGGTACTCTGCCAAGAACTGGAAGCTATTTCTATTATGCCAACTGAGAATGTAGTGAGTTTTGCTGAAGATTTGCTATTTGTGTCTTTCATTCATTTAGGAGCAAGATCACTGAAATGAGCTGTGTGTTCTTGCAAGCTGCCAGCAGAGGATGTTGGCAGGTGAACTCCAACGGCTGGGAAAAGATGTCTTCAGGAAGCAGGACCTGGGCAGTGCTTATCTGCACATCAAAAGGTCCAGATGAACTGACCATCAGGGAGTCCCATTACAGTCAGTGCCCCTCATCAAAAGCAAAGCTCATAGCTCTGCATTGCTTTTGCTAATGCTAAAATCATCCACTGCAGGCTTTTCTTACATATTTTCTTACATTTTTTCTTACATATTTTCTTACATAGCAAGCCTATGTTGACTATAGGTTTTGCAGCTTGAGTTCACTACGTTTCCTACGTTCTTCTGTTGGGGTTTCATAGCTCACCTAACCTGCAAGGGCCATGAACAAAGTATGTGAATATGGAACCAGTTGCTGGCAGAGCAAACAGCTCTCAGACAAGAGGACTGTTATTAAAATGTTGTTTTGTTGGCAGAATAGGCTTTCCTGGTTGCCCAAGGTGAGCCTGACCTCTGTGGTCACTGAAGCTCTCTCTTGGGGGTGAGCTGAGCGATGCTGGAATGCAGCTTTTAAGATGGATTAACTGTGAACTTAACAAAGGAAACAGTTCAGAGAGAGTAAAAATTTTACATTGCACAACTAAGGATAAAACATAACTTTTGATCCTATAGGACAAAAGTTTCAAGGCTGAGAATGTGATTATTTAATAGGGTCACAGTCATCTTGTCAGTACAGAGTAATGTTTGCAGCCTCCTCCTAGGACAGAATTCTTCCTTTCCAGGTGCCAGAAGGGCAGCAGAATGTGGCCAGTGGACAGGCACTGCACTCTCCTGTTGTGAGTAAAGTAACAAAGCCGTACACACCACCTCACCCTTACCAACCACAGCAGGTCCCCCTGTGCCAGGTTCTGGACTTGGAACTAAGTCTTGATGCAGTTTCATGTGCACAAACCCAGAACTTTGGTACTAAACTTCAGCTGAAATCAAGTGTGCAGGCTGTTCCTAAGAAATACCAGTCATCCACCCAAGTGAAATTCTGAATTGCTAACTGCAACCTGGCAACATAATGTATTCACAAGGCCTAAGGATAAACATGAATTGAGGTTTCTGGAAAAGGATGTATTTGTTCCTGGCTCGGCTCACTAGCTCTCTAGCCACCATCTGCAAATCTCTAAGATATTCTGTAAAATGGCAGATTACTATCCTTTAACTTTTTTTGCCAGGGCTGCAGGGCAGAAGTGCTGAAGAGTCACATGAGCTAAATGAAGTTTTCTGTTTGAGTGAGGCTGTGGATTTAGTTCTGGTTTATTTTGAGATTAGTTCTTGCACTTTAAAACTATGCTATGGCAGATGTTGGCTCTGTTACACTGCAGCTAAAAAAACCCAGTTTCTACCACAGCTATTACAGGGAAATCAGTTTGAAGATTTTTGTTTTCTGACCTACACAAGTTTTTACCTGGAGGTGCAGCACAGTGCAAGACACTGCTGGACTGCACAAATACATATGAAGCCTTGGTACTACCGTGAGAAATGTACAGAGGAGGATTACAAGCATAAGTTAGTTATGAACTACAGACACTTAAAAATGAAGAAACACTTCTGCAGTCTGATTCTTGCCTACCATTACAGGATTCTAATCTAAAATGAAACAAGTTCTGGGTGTCTAAGTCCAAGTGAAGAACCAAAAAATCTGAGTTTGGTGCCAGTGAGGCTTCCATGTTATAGAGTGATTGTGAACATTTATTTGACTAGTACAGACAAGGCCTGTATATAATTGAGGAAGACATGGTGCCATGAACATCCCTGATCCTTATCCTGCCCCCTTCGACTTAATTCCATTTTCAGCACTTACATCACGGAGAGGTTGGAATTCTTATCCAGGCCTCTCCTTCAGCATTACAGTACCTCACACAAGTCCCTGCCTGTAAGGATCTGCTTTCTTCATAACTTTCACCCAGTCTCATGGTTAGCCTGGCTTAAGACAACAAACTGCCAACAAAACTCTGGAATTTAGAAATAGCTTAAGCTCAGCCCATTTCTGCCTTCAGATCAGTTGGTTTTACAGTTCTCAAGTACCATCATTCTGCATCCAGCTGGCATCCATTTGACTCCAGTTGCTGCTGGGGGGGGGGACAGGAACCAACCACCCTCGTTGCTGTGTCTTTTCCTGTAAATTCAGCCAAAAGAAACTAGTGCACGCCATCTCGTGGCCCTGCACTGTTATTTCCCGGGAACGAATGGAGCTCCAATTGCGTCAACGAGGTTTAATGTGGACAGGATTTAAAAAATGGCTGTCAGAGGCTCAGACATAGCTCTACCATATAACCCCCCCACAACTATGAAACTTTGACCATTAGCGCTTTGTCCGCACCCTTGCCTTGACCTTGCAGCCTGAGCAGCTGTTTCCAGCAGCAGCAGCAGAGCCTCAAACTGTAACAGGCACCTCTTCAGCACATGCTGACATGGTTGTTGAGACACCCCTCACCAATCCAGGGTGCCAGTGAACACCACAGCCCCTACACCAGCCTTTGGTGGAGCAGGAAATTACTGTATTTATTTTAGAGTAGGTCATACACATGTAAATCATTCTTAATTACATGCAAGGTTGGGGATGTTCATGGTACATCTGTCTTCGTATGCTGTCAGGACTTGTTAAAGAACTCCATGTGTCAATGCTTTAAATAAAGCTAATGTGCCTGTTCATAACTGTTCATTAACAGCTGAATATATGAACTCATGGAAACAAGGTTACATCATCTGTCAGTCCCTAGGTGTATCTTAACTTCCTATTCCTCCTTACTCTCTCTTTCTGAGAGGAAAACCAAGACATTAAGAGACCCATTAAGAGACACCTCCCAGAAGTGATTAAGGTACAATTTCATCACATCTAGTTGAGGAAATTAAAAAAATAGGGACAGTACAATAGTATGACTTCAAGGTCTATGCTTTAAGTAGTAAGCGTTTAACTTCTGTGTTTGTGACTTTTTAGCTGAGAGATTACAGCTTAAATCTGCCCCACTGAATCACCTCCGTATCTGAAGTTGCATTATCTTCAGCAGAATTGCTGATGATAACACTGCTTTACTTCCACTGCTCTCATGGCTATCAAAAGGCTGGATATATAGTCAGCAACAAGGCACTTAAAATAGCTAACGTAAGTGCAAAACTTCAGACTAAGCATCTTATTTTGTCTGCTACTAGAGACAACTGCACAAGACCTATGAAAGTTTACAGCTTGCTGTTGGAAAGCACAGAACCATGCCAGAGAACACTGTCCCATATTGCAAGAACAAAAATAACCACCCAAGGACTCTAGTTCAAAGCATCTGATTACAATCAGCAATTGCTCTAAATTTGGTATGTGACAAACATATTTTTACTGTTCTTGGGCTGAAAATGTGTAACAAAGTTGCAGGAAAGGCTGTTAGACCTGTAAGGCTCAATGAAGCTTGGTATCAACATACTTTCTCTGTTACAGGAAAGAAAAGAGGAACATCCTTCTTCTCATGTCAAGGTTTAATTCTGAGGTATGCGACACTGGATTTACAAAGGTAAATAAAAATACATTCTGAGAAACAGCAAGTGCCTTAATCCCTCTGCTTTCACACTCCAAGCAGCTGAGAAAAACGGCTCACAGTATGAAAAATATTTGGGGTCTGTCTTTGACATGGGCTTTTGCCATAACAGAGGATGAGGCATGTGCAGAGTAGGGCAGAGGAAAGACAAACACTTAGGTGATAAAAGATGAGACAGGACAACAGGTGTTAGATAAGGCTTCCACTTGAACTAATTATTTGAGACATTATTATTATTATGATCAGAAGTCAGATGCAACTACTGTTCCAAACACTGATCAGGCAAACTACATTGCCAAAATTAATTACACAGCTGTTGAGATAGACTTCAGCTCGAGCCTCCTGATGATATGGGTAAGTTTGCATATGCTTGTAGCAACCACATATAAATGAAATCCCAGTAATACAGAAGGATTAGAAGTGGTACAGAAGAGTTTTTCACATAACTGTACCTGATACCAAGAGCAATGGCTATCACCTGAAGTACAGTGCACCAAACAGTTTCTACAAGTGTATCATCTACAGTTAAGCTATAATTTTCCTCCTAAATATGAATTTAAAAAGCCAAGTATGAATCATATGTAGGCAGATTCAATGACTCATTGCTGCAATGGATTTAACCACAAGTGCTGATCCTGCCTGCCATTAAGATGTCTGGCATTCCTTCTTGGACCCATTCCTCTGGAAGGGAGCCCTTTCATAGATTTGTGCTAGAGAGAGCTGAGCTAAAGACAGTTAAATGAGATTTAAAGAACTTTTTTTAAAGAAGTGCTGTTTTGTCACACAAAGAATAAAATTCCAGGAATTTATTGCTGTATGTATGCTTAATCCATTAATTCGTCTTACAGTAGTCATGAAGTGCCAAATTGTGTGCTACATTTAACATTCCATGTATTCCTTTCCAATGCCATTTTACAGTGGGCGTATGAAACAACGCAGCAGCGGTCACAAAACATGGCTTGAGCATCTCTCAAGAGCTTAAAGACAAAGATTTGTGTACAAGCTGAATAACAACATGTCAGTTAACAGGTCACTCAGCAATTTTAACAGAAATATCTTTAGGTGCAAGTTTTGCAGCGTTAAAATTCACAACTCAGACTGAACATTCTCATCCCCACTGTAGAAACAAGATACTTGCAAAGAACAAGAACTATGGTACGTAAATGTCACACGCAAGACCCGCTTCATTTCTATCAGAAGCAAAAATTGCTAATTATAAGCAAGGAGCAAGGACAAGCCTAGCAGGGTAAGGCTGTCAACCTATATTAAAAACATATACCTCAGAGTTTGGCAGTGGAACTCTATTTACCACCTTGACTGGTTTTTTTTTGGTAACGTACAAGTTCTCTTCCTCCCCTCCCACACTTTATAAATCCCCTTTTATTTTTATTACACCTCCGTATTATTTACAGGACTCCTAAAGATTAAGTACAAACTAGTATGAAATTAATGATAGCTTGCTTTTCAAATATGTATCCCATGGCTAAATAAATACCAAGCCAATCCAACAGAGTGATCTGGAGTTATGATTCAGAAGCTTGCATATCTGTGATTCCAGTTGTTTTCTCATTAGTTGTGGAGGATTCATTTGATCTGTCAACAACAGTTGCCCTGGAAGTTGGAGTAGCGCTATCCAAGGTGAGCGTAGAGGTCTGTTCTACCTTTACAGTAGTGCCAGGGTTGACGGAAAAGCTTCCAGCTTGAGTAATAGAGGGAAGCAAATCTGTAGGCACTGTAGATGCCTCTGTGACCAAAGGAAGCACAGGAACACACTTGGGTGGCATTGATAGAGGCGTTATTCCCATTAGATCCAGAGGCGGCAAGGGGGGAAGGGGTGGCAAACCTGAAGAGAAAAAAGACGGGGGAAAAAAGGCAGTGAGCTGCTGCACAGCACAGACAGATCAAATGGTATTTGTGCAGCACTGACTCAGCAGGCTCATTTCAAGCCTGATACTTTTCAGATTTCAGAACTGAAGAATCCAAGTAAATTCAAGGCTGCTTGTACCTCCTCAGACAACTAGATATTTAATGCATTAATACTGATGATGAGGTTTTTCTGGCCTTCACTGACACTGCCAGAACCAAGAAGTTAACAAAAACTGTATTCCATATAAGCTTCCAATACCTTTTTGCTTGCTCCATGTGCACATTCAGCTGTTTTGTTGAATTCAAAACTGTAAATCTAGTATTAGTTCATAATTCTGGCATTCAGCTCAGGGAGCTTCGATCTCCTCATCCAGCTTACAAGGAAATACTTAATATTTTCTTTTACTCATAATTAATATACTTTCGGCAAAAGCTCTTCTGATATATAAATCAGGTAATAAAAAATGGAACAGCTGAATACAGACACAGGTTTAGAATTAGTTTATCTACAGACATACTCCTTGTCTACCTGATCTGGGCAACTTACACTCTCATCTCAGGCAAACATTTAATTTATGCCCTTCAGGGCTCCCCCAGATAGGTCTAAATTAGAGTGTCAAGGACAATTCTAATTACAGTGTTTCAGTTTGCAGAAGCACATACCAGGCTGTATGATTTCTGGAACAATCTGCGGCGCAGGTAAATTAAGTTTGGACAGATCAGTTAGGTTCGGAAGCCCTGCTGGTAATGGCATCAAACCTAAGAGAAGAGTGGAAAAGTTACAGCTGAAAACTTAAAATTGTCTTTTTCTGTTTCTTAGATCGTATTGATAATTTAAACTTGCTTTATATCTTATCATTTTTATGTGTAAGAATGGAAATTCACCTGAATTTCAGCTTTCAAGTTGCACAGTGAGAACAGATACCTATTACTGGAAGTCTGGACTAGCAAATACAGAATCCCAAACCTTTCAGATTATTCCAAGGAAGGTAGACTCTTATTTCAGAAATAGAAGGTTTGCATTCCAAGTTCAGCTTTCAGCAAAGGTAGTTGTTTCATCACACACTATACCAGAAGTTCTCCATTCCCAATTTGAGTGACAAACAATAGGATTAAATACACAGTATTCCCTGATCCCTAATATTGATTACTGTATATATTAGTCTTTTCTACTTAGTTCATAACCACAGTTAAACACAAAAATCTATATCAAAAGGCAAGACAAAGTAACATTCAAAGTCAGGAAGGACTGAAAGAAGGAGAGAAACATGACGAATGCAACACGTGCCCTTCCCATCAGTGTGTTTGCTATGGAACATCCTTCTGCTCCTGAATTTTCCACTTTAGAAGAGCTTCATTTCTGGGACAAGGGCTCTATTCATACTTTGTGTTTGGTTCAGAAAAGGCTAATTCAGAAATAAACTGTTGATACTACAGTATTAAGACAGAGAGGAGAAAAGTCTTAAAGCAAGGCCACTGCATAGGTATTTTTGATTAAAACCCAGCCATCTTTACCTACCCATGAATTCATTAGCTGCGAAGGCTGACGTGATCTAACTCAAAGAGCTTTCAGGTCAGCTATATGCAACTTCAGTTTGAATTTTTTTTTTAATTTGAAAAAAGCAGAACTTCATACAAATTCACTCAAATTTTATACCTCCAGTATATTTAATAAGAACAATTTCACTAGTTATGTCCATGCAAATTACAAGAAATACTCTATTTTCCTTTCAAAAAAGCAGTAATGTTATTCAGAGAAAAAGATAAACGGAAAACTTGTATCTGCAGATTTTAGGGAAGGGATGGATAGGTGGCTGGGGAAGAAAAGGACCATCTTTTTCTGCCTAGAGAAAATAGAACATTACTAACAAGTTGAGCTTCTATGAGAGTTCTCTGCTCTTGTTTGCATGCACTGAATTCTACTACACATCTTTTCTATGCTAGAGGCTGTACCTCCAAGCATTACATAATGGACACAGCTTTATCTATTTGTCTCATAACAAGCAAAACATAAAATACAATTCCTTCAGTGTTCTGGAAGGCACAGTCGAGTCCTGCACCAGCACACCAATGCCAAAGCAAAATCCTATACAATCCTTATTTTACGACCCATGAATACTTCTGGAATACTAGAGTTTGAAATGTTCATTATTAATAGGGAACAACCACATTGTAGAAAGACTCATACTTGTATTATACCAGTTAAAATTCTTATATAATTCAGGAACAGTAACTGCAATGTAAATTCTATATTGTTAGCACTGTATTTATACTAGGAAGAGTGATCAAGCTGAGTATTAAAAATGGGTTTCCTAAAATGTTGCAAATAGAAAAGTGAAACCTTTCTGAGAAATCCTGAATGCTGCATCCACTGTGCAGGGGGCCCTGAAAGATAAACACTGTGAACTCTCTTGCCAAGTCACTCCTCTGTGCTACAGACATGCTGTGAACATACTCCAAGAAAAATAATTCTTCACATTGTAGAGGTTGTATAGGGAGAGATTTTTCATGAAATGCCTAAGTCGAATGAAGTTATACCTTCCCCTAAAAGCAATGGAAAAGACAGCTCTTGCCCCTTGCTCCCTTAAGATTTTAGTTTCAGAAATGTTTTAAGAAATTTTACCTACTCACCTGGTAATGTAGTTGCTGGGTTAACTGGTGGCACAGAGGTAAGGGACTGACTGACTTGTGGTGGTAATAGTGGAACCGTTGGAACACCTGGTGGAGTACACAGGGAAACAACACTGATTTAAAGCATACGACACTTCATCTTCTTTCCTTAAGGTGTACAAATAAATAACTGCTTACAGGAGAATTATTATTTGCCTTAACTATAAAATGCTGATGAAGAAAAATAGTATTCTGAGTAATACCCATGGTACTTTTCATAGAAGTTGTTTGCAACTATTCTGTGAGCACGTCAGGCACAAATCCAGTACTTTAGCCTTTGTTGTTGAGAAAAGTTTAAGAGAAAATTTTATTATCTCTTCTGCCTTCTATTAAATTAATTAGAAAGATCTGTGAGAACAAAAAAGTCAGAAAAGCCATGCATTTGAGGTCAGTTACTTCCATACCAACCTGTGCTGAGAACATTACTGACAGTAGTTGAGGGTGAGCTAATAGAAAGTCCTGAAAGACTCTGCTCAAGCCCTGCTGAGCCAGGAGGGAGGGTGGCTGAGGGATTCACTGATGATAGCTGAACCTTATTGAAAGAGAAAATTACATCATTAGGGTTTGTTTCCACATGAACCAATAGAAGCAGAAAAGCAATATAACATTATCACCCACTTTTACCAAGCCAAAGGAGGGACCACACTTACCTCTGTGAAACCATCTTTGAGGGGACTGAGAGATGCACTAGGCAACTGTCCTGGGAGAGAAATTTTCTTTCCCTCTTCAAATGGGCGAGTAGGTATCCTATGCAAATATCCATAGCCAATGCCACATCCTAAGCTTTTAAAATATGAAGATTTGTAAGTCAATTAAGCGATTTTACAACTACAGACAGTTCATGCAAGCAATGCACGAACAACTTAAGACACCAACAAATTTCAAGATAAATTCTGTACAACCTTTCCCTCCTGCCCCCACATTGCCTCATTTTCTGTGGAGAAATAATCAATATGAGACAATTGAAAGGAAATTCTGTAGCTTTAGCAATAAATATTCAGCACAAAATAAAATTCATTATAATTTAAACCAAGCAGCTATACCAGGTATACGGCTTGGAATTAAACTCCCAGTTGTTACTTGCAGTGCTGTGTTCTGGCCACTCACAATACTTCAGTGATATGCTACAAGCTAATGACTATTTGGAGTTTAATGCAGAAAGAAACCTGCACTAGTAAATTTACTGATTTACACCCCTCTCATTAGTAAGGGCATCTGAATTTCAAGTAAATATATAATTTATTAGAGCAAAAACATTTTTGATGTAAAAACACTCTTTTCCTGTTTTCATAGAAAACTTTAACCCAGCAGTTTTCAGGCTGGCGCTATAAGAAGGTTACCCCATGCTCCTGTAACATATTGTCTCCTTACCTGCCTTCTCCACCCCAGGCAGAATTTGGAGTAATCACCACTTCCCGACAATTATCTGTGTCTGTGTTGTACACATAAAGTTTTAATGGCTTTGCTTCATGTGTTTCAATAAGGGAAAAGAGATCTTCAGACTGCAAAAAAGATAAAAATGAGTAAGGGCCTTCTTGTCCTTATTTTATCGTTTGGCATTAGATTGATCATTCTAGTCCTGACTTTCTGTAATAGAACCTGGCTGGTAACAGCCACGTTGCAGTTGTTGCAGTGCTGCTGTTTTATCACAAGGCCAACTTCAAAATGTGTTTTGCTAGCACAACTCAGAAGATGTGGCACAACTGAGATTTCAAATCTGCTATTCAAAATATTAATATTAGAGTACAAAAAAGTTTGTATCTGATTTAATGAAGACATTTAAGAGCAGTTTTTATTTCCAAAATTGCATTTAAGAAGAGGCACCATGCCAGAGCTCCTTCCTCTTTGCATTTGATTTCCATTTGCACTGAACAGAGACAGAGCCAGGGATGTTTCAAACTGCCCTGGTACAGTTTATTTATTTATTTATAATTAAAAAAAAAAAAAAAAAAAAAAAAAAAAAAAAAAAAAAAAAAAAAATCTTTATTTTTATATACTTACCTCATTCATGACAGTATCTGCTCCAATGATATAGTCACTGTGAGGTCTAAGTCCAGCTAATGCAGCAGGGGAATTTGGCTCCACTTCCTAGTTTTAAGATGGAAAGTTACAAACCACTATGTAACTGTCAGGGTGTAGCAGAACAGATAGATATGCACTTCACACAAGCTCTGAGTCAGACAAACTGGTCAAGTTTTCAACACAGTAGAGTAATGAACTAATGAAACAGTGGCTCTGTGGCAATCCCTCTTCAGATGGTTCTGGTGTTGTATCAAATACAGTATCTCTGAGTATTGTACAAACCCAATGATTTAAATACAAGACTTGACAATATACTCATAAAGACGCAGTTTTAGTTCAAAAGTCTTCCCAAACCCAAAATCAATGAAAACCAGTTTGATCATTAAGACCAAGTTTGATCTCATGACTTGTTAGCTACATCCTGTGCAAGTTACTTTTCAACAGTAAGATAGAAACAGTAAGCAATAGTAAGGAGAATACTTCCAAGTCCATACGTACCAAGACATGCCAGACGTTTTCATTAGCACCATCAAAGCTGCAGAAGCGAATGCTCACTCCCAGCAGGCCCTGCCCACCCCACATGTTGCTGGGCGTTACTGACGTTTCTCTCAGTTCCAGTGTTTTGCTACTGTACACAAGCATTTTTACAGGCTTTTCCACATTTGCTTTCAACAGGTCCTTGAGAGTGTCATTGTCTTTATTCTGCAATGTTTAAGCAAGAGCTTGGGTTAGTGTTTAACAGAACAAGCATTCAATTCTACAGCAACACTTTTATTTCAAAGGTGCTACAAACACTGTGCATTACCAGAACATGTATTAACAGCTGCTTTGTAACAAGTTTCCAGTCCCTTCACAATTCTAGAATACAACTCTGGCAAAACCTTGGTAAAGAAATAGGTAATATTTTCCAAAAATGAAAACATTTCAACTGAATCTGTAATAAGATGCACCTTGCAGCTTTTCGGAGGCTTTCTCAAATCAAGGCATACTGGTGAAAAAGCTTCCCACAGCTAGTTTTTCCACTGCTCTGACGGTCTGTTGTTTGACTACAGCTCTGCTTGAAAGCGCCCCCCGTGCCTCCTGCCCCGCTAACGGCTCTGACAGCAGCTTTTTCAATCAACCTGTTTTGACTGAATGAAGTTTGTGAGTTCTCATGGAGGCAGTTTTACAGACAGAACTCAGAGGACACCAGCATAAGCCATCAGAGGTGGATCAGCAGGCAATTCTATCTTGGTGCAGATGTCTGCAGAGAGCATGTCTGCATCCTTATTCTCCAGCTAAACTGTTGATAGAACTGTAACTACAGGGTGATGAAATAAATTTCTCATGCAGTTTGTCTTCCTCATTTTAAACTAAGAAATACCTTATATACATTTAAATAAAACAAATCCCTTGGTTTACCTATAAATATCAGACTCTCAACACATTGTTTGTATTAGAAGTTATAAAATAGCAACACACTTACCAATCTCGAACCATTAATAGACACAATAAAATCAAAGAATGGCTCCAATCCAGCTCTATGCCCTGGTGAGTTTTCTTGTACCTAACAAAGTTAAACAAGAATTTAGTAAAAGTATACCAATGCTGATTCATAGATTAGAATTATATTTCTGCTTGTGCCAACTGTAGTTCTAAAAGTTATTAATGTCTGTATGATTTTAAAATATTCAAACATAATCATATAATCTTTAGAACCAAAACATCCCTCCCTTAAAAAAAATAAAATAGATTTCAAAAGAATTAGTAATTTATAAATTGAGGAATGACACAGCAGTAGCCACTCCCTGGGAAAAGCACTGCTAACAGTTGCAGCAGATAAAATATAGGTATTTGTTTCTAGAAAGGAGATGATGGTGAAAAGACAAGGTTGATGAATTCTGAAAAGGTTGGTTTGAAAGTACTATCTTTCCACAGTAGTACCAACATTGGACCTTACTTTTTATCTTATGCTTACTAATGGAATAGGAGAGTCACATCTGTAAGCACAGGCTGTTATCTCATGATTAAACATCACCTGCAGACATTCTTGAAACACAGAGGGCATCTGTACAACAGTGATTTCATTAACGTACCTTCAAGTTGCAAGAAAAGAGACATGCAATTTTGCAGCCATGGCAGTTCAAATAATTCAACCACTCCACTAAGACAAGGCATAAGTTCTGGATATGCACTGCTCCCAGAAGCTAAAAGTTTGCTTTTAATTGCAAATGGAGTAACTGGGAGACAATGTTGTTTTTTCATTATTACTTGCATTGCTGAAAAGTAACTCCAATATGGCTGTCAGATTTTTCTTACAGACTTTTTAGCAAAGACTATCCTTTTTTGTGTGGAAGCAGATTCATTTTACCCACTGGCTTTTTCTTTTATATACTACAATCACCTTCCAAAAAGATCTAAAAAGCATTCCCCTTTACAGTGTGGTTTCTTACATTACACACTATTCCACCTGACAGAAGTGGTACAAATGTATCCAATTGTTCAATACTGGCCTGGTTGTGCAGGAATTGAGTTTTCTTAATATGACTTATCTAGAACAAAATATTCTAATATGGAATTTAAAAAGTGCTTGATTACTACTAAAACTGTTCCTCTTAAATTTTATTTATCTCTGCCCAACGTGTCCACAAAATCAGAGCTTGGAAAAAACTAAGATTACTTGTGGGTAGCTTTCTGTAACAGATGCCCAAAGCTTATAACTTTAGTCACATAACCTAAATCTGGAATCAGCAATTCCAAAGTCACATCACACACACTGACTTACTGTGCAAGATTTGTAAAGCACCAAAAAAGTGTGAAAACAACAATATCCCAAAGTCACTGAGGCAACAATAACATCCCCGAAGTCCACATTTATAATTTCTAACTAGAACTTGAAGTGTGTCTGTAAAAGTGTCTCTTCGAGATGCCTGGATGCTCCTTGGAAATAATTTCCTACTGCTGGGGTACAGATATTCTCTCTCTCAGCCAAGTATTAGGTGTTTGGAAACACATCTCCCAATCACCAAAGAACCTGCAGTCCCTCTAACGAGATCCAAACTACTGCCTCCATGTTACTCAGTCTGTTCAAGATGCCTCTCACTGAGAACAGCCAGAGATCAGACAGCAAACTGTGCACCAGGTAATAAGGTAAAAGTACAAGCTAAGCTGCGTGGAGCAGACTCCCTGACTCCAGCTGCACAGAAACTCCCAGGCATGCTGTGGATGTGGCTTTGGCATTTGTGGACTGCTTCTAGAGCTCATTTAACTTTAGATATTAAAACTTTCAATACTGTAGGGCTACCTGAGAACAGCCTCCACAAAGAGAAATTTTAGGTTAGGAGAAAAGCCACCGAGAGGCTAAAATTCAATATATGAATTATTCTTCCCAAATGCAGAAAGCATTTACTTACTACATTGAATACCTTACTACATTGAGACCTTCCTGCCAAAGAGAGGTTAAACAGTTTCATGAAAGGAGAATTAAACAACTCTGCTTTCCTATGGACATGATCCACAATGGTATTCTCAGGCTTGCAGTTTCTCTTGTAGTCAAGTCATTCAAAACATCCTCTCCTCTTATGTGTTCTTTTGAGTAGCGAATGTAGGATGAGCTTACGCTGTTTGTTGTTCTTCGCTCAGGTTAGAGAAGTGACATGAATATACTCTAATAGCCTCTCTCTCTTATTCCACCACCTACTGCATAGGTCATATAGGAACTTAGAGTTTGTATTTTTAATGAACCTGATATACAAGCTTTATACCAAAATTAAATCAGCAGATGGTTTCAGAACTCACTGGGAAAACAATTTTAAAGACATGATATGTGTTAAACCTCAGCGTTAAAAATCAGTTAATCCAGCAAAGTGGTACATTTATTCTGACAACACATCAGATGTTTGGGACTGGATATATGTCATGGTCTTGAAATTATGAAAGGCCAGACTTCATCTCATTCAGAGATTTTCCTCCATTTCTGAATGAACTCCTTTAAAAGAAAACAAAAACAAACCCCCAACATCCTGACACAATATCCCTCCACAATGATCTCCAAGAGATTCTGTTGTGAACACTGTGAGCCAAGAGTGACCAGTATTCAATAGAGCAAACTTTTGAAATAAGGCAGAGTACATACAATAAATGAGAACTATGGATGTTCAGCATCCATCAGTGTCAAGCTTACTGATGCCTGGAATGTATAAACAATTTACTAAGAATACCAGTCTGTGTTCTGCCCCAAGCTGATGAAGGGACTGAGAGTTTCCAAGTTCCAAATAATTCGTCTGCAGGAAGTACCTTCAGATGTTGAACACCTTCCCCCAAATCCATCACAATCCTGAACATCTCTGCATGGTTTGTTTCTAAGAGGGCATGCAAAAACTACCAGGAAGCTGTATCTAAAAGAAATCAAGCCCTTATAGTTGCATCAGTCATACAAGCACCTCAGAAGCAAGTAGCTGCATCCCTTCTGTCATCTGATTTCCTCATGCTGCCATGCACAGGTTCAGTCACAAAAGGTTTCCTATTTCCCTGGCCTAACTTCACTGACGGAAAAGCATGTTTATACCTGGCAGTTCCAAAAATGCCAACCAGAAATTCCAAGTCATTAAAAGTTTCCTCCTTAAAGAAATTATATACTCAGCCCTGCACAACAATCACACTGACCCCACACAGGTTTTGTCACACCATCTTACTTTCACTCACTACCTGCCCAATTCGTCACCACCACACAGTGCCAAACGCACAAAGCCCTCTGCTCCAAGCTTTGTGGCCGTGGTTCTCTTCCAGGAGCTACAGTAACCAAGGATAACCAGGGACCTTAGAAAATACAAGGCCACAAATCACTCCACCACTATTAAGGATGGAAATAATAAAGATTCCATACGTATGTACATAAACTCTGTGCCTCCTGAATGATCTGGCTTTATGCAGCTTTGCTGTGTGCCCCAAGTCGGTATTGAGTAACTTGCCTTTGTAACTGAATAACTGCTGAGCAAGAATCAAGTAATATCATTTACAACAGATGCTACTGCAGGCAAGATACCATCCCTGGCAGCTCAGGAAGCCTGACTCTCTCAAAGCCAGCTGGTATTTCAGGCAAGCAAGTTGCAGACCCCTACAGGTAAATGCCATGACTTTCTAACAAGAGAGACAAACACTGGCACAGAAAATGCAAAAAAGCTGCGGAAATGCACCACCAGAGCTTTTTAAGAGCAAGAATTAAGAATGTTGAATATCAGAGGGCAGAAAAGATCCTCACACAGTGCTGCTGGGTTTCAGTTTCTCACCAAGATGACAGCAAAGCTGCTGAGTACATAGTACATATTGTACATTACACATTTTAAGAAGCCTGCGTGGCAGCACAGTGGTCACAAATTGAAGCCCCAAGTGAGCAATGCAACTGAAAATGGCATTAGGCACTGAAACCTGGATATTTCAGACGCAGATGAAGGCTGTGACCATTTCTGAAAGTCAACTACCTTACACTAGTTTTTAAAGTTTTGGAAGCGTAGCTTCAAGCATTAAATACATAACTCCCAAGGCTTTCTTTTTTCCCCAGATAAGAAATGCTTCCTAGTATTCTACTTTATTAGCAAAGAAATACTGAAAGGTTTTTTTGTGGTTCTTCCACCCACTCTGTAATTGGCAGTAAAATTTCATTATGTATCATGTATAAGCAATTCCTGTTAGATCTGACAGAATCTATTTTATTTCTGTCAGCTATTTTAACACATTACACAGTATAACTGAATTGAATTTCTTGATGAGACACTCAGTTTTCAAGAGAAGAAGCTTCATAAGTTTTTGGTAAGAAAAGATTCTATGTAGCATAACCTTTTATTTAGCACAGAGAATTTAACTTAAGCTTTTAAAACATGAACCTTCCTTAAAAAATAAGTCATCACTTCATGCAACATGTTTGTATCACTATTACAACAAACTGAAGCATTCAAACATGAGTGAGAAATCTAAACTTTGGGCACCGCTGCTCAATATCTTTTAGGGAGAGCACCACACAACATGGTAACAAATTTCTCACAGGTAAGAATTCTTACATAGAATCTTACAACCATTTAGATTGGAAAAGACCTCTAAGATCATCGAGTCCAACCACTAATGCAGCACTGCCAAGTACACCATTAAATCTTGACCCAAAGTCCACATCTACATGTGTTTTGAATGCTTTCAGGGATGGTGATTAAACCACTTCCCCGGGCAGCCTATTCCAATACTTGGCCATCATTTTGAGGAAGAAAGTTTTCCTAAAATCCAGTCTCTAAATCTCTCCTGGTGCAACTTGAGGCTCTTTCCTCTTGTTCTGTCACTTAATACTTTAGAGAAGAGGCCAACCCCCACTTCACTACCCCCTCCTCTCAGAGTTGTAGAGGGCAATAAGGTCTCACTGGAGCGCCTCTTCTCCAGGCTAAACACCCCCAGCTCTCTCAGTTGCTCCTCACAGGACTTGTGCTCCAGAGCTTCTCTGCACACACTCCAGAACCTCAATGTCTGTCTTTATTGAGAGGCCCAGCACTGGACACAGCACTCAAGGTGTGACCTCACCAGTGCTGAGTACAGCACTGCCCTGGTCCTGCTGGCCACACTATTCCTGACACAGGCCAGGATGCCACTGCCCTTCTTGGCCACCTGGGCATGTTAGCTCATGTTCAGCTGCTTTCAATCTGCACCCCCAGGACCTTTTCTACTGGGCCACTCTACCCCCAGCCATGGGGATGTTATGACATCATCTATTAGCTGAAGAAACTGTCAGGTTATTGTATCAGCCTGGGCAAAATACAGCAGTTTCACACTGCTGAACAAGAAAATTATTCAAAATTTTCCTTCCTTCTGTTTTGAAGAGCAGAAACAATGCACACTGAGCAATACACAGAGTCAGTTGGTCTAATCAGCCACATGCCTTATGTTAAGGAAACTTATGGTGGAGAATTGCTTCAAACAAATGACTAATTACTAGGTGTACTTATGAAGAGACTTGGACAACAGAACACTTGGCAACTTTCTCTCCCTCTTACCAAAAAAAAAAAAAAAAAAAAAAAAAAAAAAGCTATATTTTAATGTCTAGAACCCCAGCAGTGCAACCCAGAGCAGCTTCTGCTGTCAAGTATGCACACGACAAAATGGTTCTCCTTTGACAGCGCTTCAGTCCTGGAGTGTTCCTATTTCCTGTTACAACTGCCCTGGTGATAAAGCTCACAGTGAAAGCAATATTGCACTGAATATGTGCAGAAGCAGCCGAAAGCATTAAGTAATCTGCAAATATTACATCAAAAATTAATGATGGTAGTGTTCATTTGCTGCATATATTTCTGTTCCTGTTTGAAGTGAGTAACTTCAAACTACTTTTGTGTAGTACTGTGTGTAGTCCCCACTACTTTTGTGGGGAGGTAGCATGTACAGTCTAAAAGTCTCAATATAAAAATCCTGTAACTTGGAACAGTCTCAGTTTGCTCATCCCTCTGGCAACTTGTGCTTGGCTCCTACAGTCACACTGAACAATGTAAACTCTTTGTTTCATGGCCATTGAACACGTATTTTTCATTTATCTGCCTTACGCAAATTCTTCCAGTAACTGAAAATATTTTCTGTCATTTCTCTAATTTTCCAACATGTAATGAATTCTTTAAAACAACCACTTTACATTATTTACAGAAGTTTGGTGTTATCAAAGAAATCTGATCTTACTCAAATTAGATCTGTAACACTGGAAGACTACTGCTGTTCTCACCGCATTAAAGTACTGAGCTCAGAAAGAAAACGTACTTGAGAGTAAATTAGAACAAAACAGTATTGCCCGACCCCAAGTTCTACTAAAGGTCAGTCCATGCAGACAGAGCACTTGTGCAGAGCTCCTCCAACAGTGCAAGCCCAATGCTGTCTGTAACAAAATTAGTAGAGAATGCCAACTGGGAAATTGAACTTGAAAAAACTACAGAGGGAAATCCTAGGCACATTCATGTGTGCCCTATGCATTTCAATAAAAACATCCCAAATTACAACTGTTAGGCTGGGATCATGACAAAATTTAAGATGCCTGTCCACAGACAAAGAGCAATTGCTCATTATTGTGGCATCTCAAGATACCAGTAAAGA
The DNA here is from genome assembly GCA_036785705.1 of Acanthornis magna. Taxonomy (NCBI): domain Eukaryota; kingdom Metazoa; phylum Chordata; class Aves; order Passeriformes; family Acanthizidae; genus Acanthornis; species Acanthornis magna. The sequence goes on from JAWUZG010000012.1 coordinate 14,162,550, forward strand.
GATAAGGCAGTGAAAAATAGAGATACCAGTCTGTTTAGGACAGCAGGCAGGTCCTTTCCTTCATTTAATATAGATAAGGAAGGTATCTTGGAAATCAACTTCTTTGATGTGCACCTCTCAATGACATTTACAAACACTGCCACTTTGGGTCACAGCAAAAACAACAAAAAAGTGCCTAAATGAAAACAAAAGGCACCAGATCCAAGCAATATTACAAGAAAAAAAAAGAGTAGATTCTACTTCATAGAAGAGATGTATCTCAATTTATTAACATGTTTTAATCAAACAGTATGAACTCATAAATCTGATGTAACTGATATTCTAACTGCAAAGTATTTACTAGTTTTACAAGTCTCTAAAGTAAAAAGTTAATGAAATTTACATTGTACTATACTTAAAAGGAAAAAAAAAAAAAGTCTACCAGTTTTACCAACCTGCAGAACACCTTTTGTGGGGGAAAAGGAGAAGACAAAGTGGACTGACATAAATTAGTAACACTGGACTGTTATATACCATTAATATTACAAGGGAGGGGAAAAACACACTGTGACTTTAGTCTATATGTAAATTTTAACAGAATGTTTGGATTTGATCAGAACGTCAGTATTTGCTTCTCGAAAGCAGAGAACTGATCCAAAAGGATCCGATGCCGACAAACACAGCAGCCCAGCAGGGTGCCCCAGGGAGGGCACTCACACTCCGGCTACAGAGGCAAAGGCACTGTGCTGTGGGCAGGGCTGTGAGTGACTCCAGCAGAGTCCCTGCTCCCCAGTGCCTCAGATTCCACAGCACGACCTGGGAACCATTCTGCTCACTGAAAGCAAAATGCACACTAAAGAAAGGCCTTTCAGAAGGCTGTTCACAAAACCTTAAAAATGCAGCCTAATAAAATATTTTGTATTTCACATACAAAACTAAAGTTTTGTGGCCACACTGCGAACAAAACCAATGTAACTATGAAAAATTGTACTTCCACCGGAGTTGCAGCCCTCAGGTGTGCTGCCTGTCATGTGAACACCTAGATCCGACACCCCTGAACTACTGCGGGGGGCAGCAGCTCCAGTCCAGTCCATGATGCAGCGACCAGAGCAAGGCCGACGCGTTTTGCCGGGAGCACCTGAGCGCAGCCCCGACCGGCGCGGGCTGGGGTGTGAACAGCGCTTGCTGCAGGAAAGGCCGTCTCGCCTTCGAAGGCTGCCCAAACCCAGCATCGCCTCCCACACACCGGCCCGCCGGCCTGGTCATACTGAGGCGCAACCTGGCGGCACGACCGGGCCCGGGGAATTGCTTATTCTGGACCAATACTTCCTCCGGACTTCCCAAATCCGGGAGCGACGGCGCGGGCCCGGCGCACCTCACCGCTCCCGCGAGCCGCGGCGGAGCCCCGGCGGCCCCGCTGCCCAAGCGCCTCCCCGGGGCCGAGCGAGGAGCGCGGCGGAGCCGCCCCGGGAGCCCCCGGGCCGCTCCAGCGTGGCCCCACGGCGGGACAGGCCCCGGGCCCACGTGCCACCGCCGGGCTGAGTCCCCGGAGCGCCCGGCCGGGCCGCGCCACCCTTACCCGCAGGACGTGGTAGCCCTCGGTGCCGCCGCCGGGGATGTCGATGCTCTGCGAGGCGCCCATGGCCGCAATCGCGCCGCGACGGGGACGTGGCACCGCGCGCTGCCCCGCCCGGCGCAGGCGGGGCCCTACGGCGGCCGCGAGCGGCCGGGCCCCGCGCTCCTGGCGGGCGCCGTGGCTCCCCCTGGCGGCCGAGGGCGGCGGTGCCACGCGCGGGGCGGGGCCAGGCCGACGGTGCGAGACAGGAGGAGTTAAGTAATTTATTAATGTTAGCTATATTAACAAGGCGTAGTAAGCTTGTGCACAGAACATAAAGGCGGCAGGTCACACCTTATGCTGCCTTCTCTACTCCCACAGCTCTCTGGAGCTCCGAGCGCCGCTCCCCCTGCGGGGCCGAGCCGCTCGGGGCTGTGGGGCGGCGCCGGGGGCGCCCGAAACCGTCTGGGGGCTGCAGCTGAAGCGGGAGGAGCAGTGAGCGCACCGGGGCAGAATGGCTCGGGGGAGGAACGCTGCCCAAGGGCCGAATTTTGGGCCAAACCGTTTCAGGGTATGCACTGCCCGCAAACTTCGGCGCGGTAGCGCGGCAGATCGGCTCTGCCGACGTTGTCGTGGCAGTGGCAGAGAGCGATCCGTGACGGGGGAGCCGCTGGCTGCCGGAACGCAGCCGCGCCCGCAATAAAATCCTGCCCGGGGCCAGCGGCACGCCTCGTGCAGCCCGAGGAGGCGGGCGGTGGGTTATCGAGGGGCACTACGGAGCTCAGGTTCAGACTGTCTCTCTCCGAGAGTTCCTTGTTCCTGGAAGGCTTTTTCACAGCCCGCCCATGCAAACCAGTGCGTCCTGGTTCCGCTCCCGCAGACCTCCAGAGGTGACCGCTTTAAGAAATGCTGCTGTCACCGGTCTTTTAGTGATGCAGAAACATTATTCATTGGTTAACTGCAACACAGTGTTAAAGATCGTTAACAGAGCACGGAAAGGATATTCAGATTAGCTGGACTCATTTCCCTCTGTATTATCATAGTGCTTCACTGCTTAGTATTAAAAGCCTCTATGCACTGTGTTTAGGGTTTGCCCCAGTGCTGCCTGCAGAGATGACCAACCCTTTCCACCCTTGACCACCTCACTGTGCTCAGCTGTTTCCACTGGAGCAGACAGTGTTCCTCCAGGCACTTTCTTCAGGCATGGCCAGTTCAGGACTCCATCTGCACACCAGTTCAGGCGTGTTTACCTCCCTATACAGCATCTCTCCTCATCAATACAAGAAGAAATCAACTCTAGTATATCCAGATATGCTGCAATGCAAAATAACAGGGCAAAGTGAATAATACATAAATAAACTAACTATACCTTTCAAGAATTTCTGTGCTCTTTATACAGTATGAGAAATTTGTTACTGTGAACTGATAAAGTAAGTCAAAAAACTGTACCAGCTTAGGCAAATCTCAGGCTTCCATGTGCATTCCATTCAGATTCAGGAGGAAAACCCCAGCCATGTTCCTTTCTTGCTATCTGAGGTTCATATAGACAGTAGTACAACACAGTGTGAACCAGGGACTGTAGCTGTGATGCACCACCCTTTATCCAAAGCTTCCTAAACGATCCATAGCTGATAGCAAACTACCTCCCACTGTCATTCTTTTGCTCTCTTCTGGCAGAGTGGCTCCTGTATGATACATCTTCTTATGCGTCCAGGTAGGTGCTGTCAATTTTGCAAGGTTTCATGTGGCCGTGAGGCAGATGCTAGCCAGATGTTGTCCTCCTGGCTGACTGGCTCTGTGATGTCAGCCCATTCTTTGTTGAAAACTGACCTATGGGTGACAACCTTCATCTGGTAAAACCTTCTCTATGGTATGTTCAATTTCATTGCCTTGCCTTTGAAGTGGAAGACCTTTGAATTACTGTGTTAAGAAAAAAACCCACAACTCAAGCCACTCTACGATGGGTTGCATCCCTCCCTGGCCAAAGTCCCATAAATTCTAGAGCATTTTTAGGCCACACAGTAAATTTCAGTGACAATTCAGTTTTCCCAGAAATTGTGAAGAAGCAAGTGGCTTTGGTGCCAATAAACAACTCATTAGTGGCAGGCATTTACTACTCAGAGTTCATGTTGGGTCAGATATAATAATTTCTCATGTGCTTCATTGAAGACACTAAAGCTTCACTTCAGCATTCCTCATGCACACCTTATCCTTAAAAAGCCATCTCTCAGCAGAGCCAGGAAAATACACACTTCAAAATACCCATTAGAAGCCCTTTCCCATGTCATTAAAGACTGTAAAGAAAAGATTTGAGCTTTGATTTCTTTGGAAAAATAAAAAAGAAAGGTGACTATTATCCCAAACTTAATACTTCTGTCCACCAACACCAGGACCAAAAAGAGTAATGGTGTTTTGCCATTAAACTGTTGCCACTTTGATGATATGCATTTGAAAATCTGTGCTGTGAATACTAGCCTTTCACACACTTCCATCCTGTCACCCTTTCTGGGCTAGTTCCACCTCAGCAAAGAAAGATGTTATTTGCAGTTGTCCATCAATTCCCATTAAGGGCTGAACTGAAACACCAGGTTTATTTGAAGAAATATCTTTGAATTTGGTCCAATGTTCTATGGCAAAAGACTAGTCTGTAAAAAATCCTGAACTTTAGAACCCTCACAGATAAAAAAGACAAAACTTACCTAAGAAATAGGGAATGAGATTGCCTGAAAGTATCACTTAAGTCTTAATGACAACAAACCCCATTTGCAGAAATTAACTAACAAATATAACCTACCTGTTCTTTTACATTTGTATCTCAGCAGCTGCATTTCAAAAGTAATTAAAGTTAATGAGCTGTGCTTTATGGTAGAATCATGAAAACTTAATTGGAATAATTAGTTATGAGACAGCAAGTGCATCTTCCTGGCTAACAACATGTCATCATTTGATAAGAATAATAATGAATTTAATAAATAAATCAGGGCCCTTCTAATATGTTAATAAAATCATGAAGTAGAAGGCACACATGTGCAAATGATGAATTATTAGTTTGGAGACTGCACACAGTTGTCTGAGGAAGATGGATGGGGAAGTGGCCTTCTTGAAACTGTCAGCTACAGCTGCTGGCTAAAATCCAGCTCGCAATAGATGAAGCAGCCACGCTGACCTTTGCAGAGGATGTGGTGCAAATGCTTCCAGTGGGGGCCAGCATCCTACGGCAGAGCAGGGTATGCAGTGGATGAAGAAAAGCAACTGCGCTTTCTTTTCCCCTCCTTAAACCCTTCTGTATTATTGGTGCTGCGCAAACAGGAATGAAAACAGACGGAGAAACCCAGGCATGTGTGGCAGGAAGGGAGCTACTAAAATACAGTGAACAAATCAGTCTATTTGACCCAAATCATTTAGGGGCTAAGACAGGCAGAAAATTATGATTTATTGCAGAAACAGTCTTAAGCTCAAACATAGACACACACACCACAACAAAAGCTTCTGAGGCATTATTAAGAATCAGTAAATAGAATAATTTTAATTAATGGGGGCCTTTAAAATTAAATTAAGTGAATACTGCCAGAGTTGTGGGAAGGCTTACAGTAATAAAAGGGATTGTCCCAGTGAAGGAAGGCTATAGTTTCAGGTACAAATAGAGAAGCAGTGTGCAGTGACTAAGAAGATGGGTCATAAGATAGCTCTTAGTTTTTCCCCTAAACAATGTATGACCTCATTGATTTCTGCTCTTAATATATTGTCCAATATGAGGAATTGCAGTTCAAAATACCTACTTGTTGACTTCAGTCCCAGAATAGCAGGACTGGGGTTGGTAGGAGCCCTAAAGAGTCTGATAAATGTCTAAGATCAACTCATATTTTACCAGTGCCTGAGGAGATTTTATCTCCTTTGCAAGTACACAGGGAACAACCTACTGCTGCTTGGAAGGCAGGCACCTGACATGCACCCACAACACTCAGAACTTCACATTAGCAGAAGGCATAAAGCACAGACCCTTCAGCTGTACAAAAACACAAAGGTAGCTCTAGCTTGCACAAACGACTGGTAAAAGCCTGCTGACACAGGGAAGCCATCCACCCATCCATTGGCTGCAGGAGTACTCACATACACTCCTCATAGTTTTGGACTACGGAAACTAGGAGCAATAGGTGCTTTGGAACTGAGGTGATCTAAGAAAAAATAAGAAAGGTACCAATGGTCAGCATATGTGCAAATGCGAGGGGTGTGAGACCGAACCTGTTCTTGACCTGCTGCAGGGAACAGCTGGGAAAAGACCAGACCACCTCTGAATGTAAAGACAAATTAACAGTGAAGCATTTTGAATGAAAGCCAAGCATTAGTGAGCCTCCAGCCGAACAAGCCCCTGCAACTCTGCAGGTTGTGGTTAAATACTACGGTCTGATGCTCTGAAAGTTAATTGAGTACAGAAGTAATGTGGGCCTTTTGTAAAGCTGGTTTCATGGTCATTAGTTGCTATGCAGCTAAACAGGGAATGAAATGCAAGGAAGGAAGGCAGTAGCTGGACAAATTGCTCTTAGGCATAGTTTTCCCAGTGAGAATGCTGCCGGGTTGGTTCTCCCCTGGTGCTCCACAAGGCACAAAAGACCATGCCAAACTCAAAAAGCCAAGTCTTGACCATTTGATTTTTTTTTTACCACCATACATATACATCAATTTCCATTGTATTATGGCTGATTTACACTAACACACAGGGGAGGGGAAGCAGTTTCACCAAGACAGTTAGGTGGGACCTGTATCCAGCAAGGAAGGAGCTGGAGCTCATAAGCCTTCAGTTGAAAACTCTAAATTGGTATTATTGCGACATGCAGCATCTCCTTCCGTGGGAAGGAAGGGCCGCAGTGTCTCAGGATCAGCCGTAGCACACTGCATCTCTGTAAGGAGAACGCTCTGTGACAGATAGCAGGCAGAATTGCTCCCTGCTTTTCCCCCAGAGCTCCCAGCACGGGCACGTATTAGAGCTGTAGTCAGTGTTGTCATGCTCTGGTTATTATCAGGAACAGTTCCTCTGGCTGCTGTAATTTGCACCGAGGACTGCAGATGCCATCAATGGATCAGAGAATTGCCAAGGTAATCTACAGCTCTCTTCCCCAAGTCACTTGAGACCAGAATCAAGGCTTTTGTTTCAGAAACCAGAAACTCAGCAAAACTAATTTGTGGAGGTTCTATTAATAGGACACAGGAAATTACCTAAAGCCTTCATTACTTTAACTCCAAGTGATTGACTTGGCTGTAATACAGTTAAACTCTGCCTGTCTTCCCAAGGCTGCTGAAGACCCAGTAGCTCTGAGTTAAACACTGGTAAGTAGTTTTCACACAAATCTGAGAGGCACAGCTATGACTGTTAATGATATTATAGCCATAGGTTTCTGACAAAATGTCTTTTTATACAATTTTTACTTGCTACAGGGTTTTTATCTGAGACCTTAAGACTGATTAAATTCAAAAACAGACATCTTCTGCTCCTATAAATCTTTGAAAATGTGTGTCTGAATATTGGAATGGGCTTAGTAAAATCAATGTCCTCGCTTCTCTGCCTCCATAATTACTTTAAACTTGCAATCCTTACTCTAGCTTGCTGTCCCATTTCATATAGACATCAGACCCCAAATTTTGTCCTGAAGCATAATGTTAAGATTTTTTACTGAATGTATGATGAAGGGGAGGCATAATAGAGGAGAATAACCTTTAAATATATGTATTCACAGTAAAAGATGCACTGGTGAATGGTGCATTCTCTTAAGAGGACACAGAGTTTTTGACAAATGTCATAATGTTTCAAAGATTCACTTGATTATTAAGCAGGAAATAACACAATGTATGTGAAATCACTGCTAAAAAAAAGAAAATAAGTCTCTTTAAACTGCATTGAGCTGAAAACAGGGTTCATTATAGAAACACAGATAGAATCTTAATTATAGAAGCAATTGCACAGACTAAGGTTCTGGCCACCCAATTTAGGAATTACAATGCAAGTATTTAAGAGGCTTAATATGCCTGCTACTATTCAGCTGTAGATAGCAGCTGGCTTTGGGAGTACTGCAGCTAGGGATGTTGTGAAGAAGGGTTCATAATGAAGGATTAATTAAGTAATTTCCAACCAATTCATTACATGATACTTACATGCACTGTCAGTCATTTTTGACCCAAGTGGTTAGCCTAAAACCTGGAGTTTCAGAAACTGCTTATACTCAGAGACTTTGTTGATAGTCAAGGATTTGCTGCTGAACTCCTTTTTATTTACCAAGGTTGTGTTAAATCCTGTTTTCTTAAATACAACAAATCAAATGAGAATTTTTTTTTTTGCTAACAGACTCCATTCTGCAGTGTCTTGGGTGCTCAGTACTTTGTATAGTGATATGTACTATGTCAGCTTTAGTTCTATAGAGTACTTTAAATTATATTGTCTTTAATTAAGAAGCCAGCTCTACATTTTGCTTTATCTACAGTTTCTCTAGAGCCCTTTATCTAAAGTTCAGACTGAAACATTAATGACAGATGTTAGCACATGTAAAAAACCCCAAAACAAAACAAAAAAAAATTACTTCGGAGTTTCCCAACTCAAATTTTATGGTTTAAGACAGAAATGCATTAAGACGGGAAAGCAAACGTACAGTACTGTCAAACGCCAAAGTCTGCTGAGGGACGTTTAGGACAGCTGTTGATGAAGACTCTTCTAGAAGAAAGCAGTATTGGAGAAAGTCTTACACTCAAACCCACTGTATTTAAAAATGGGTCTTATATTAAATCCTTTAGTGTCCCATCCTGAACAGTGTCCCATATATCTAACCTGACACAAAGGTCCTTCTTGGAAAAAAGCCCACACCTTTTCTATAGGCTTTACAGAGTTATTGCAAACACGTTGAACATCAAAAAGAGAAATTACACTTGGCTTGGTGGATTTGACCAGGCAGAAATGCCAAATATAATTCTTGAGTATCAGGGATGAAAGAAATCCCTGTGATGGTTTCATCCACAGTATTTGATTTTATAGCTTTGGCCTTCATAGATTTGGTTGTCAGAGTACAGGAGCAGTTCTAAAAGCTATAGGAAACTGAAACCACCTTCGTACCAAGGCCCAGTTACCAGAGAGCTGCCTCTCCCAGAAGCCCTGACATTTTCTTCTGTATCCCTAAACCCAGAACAGGGACCTTCTGGAGCCAGGCAGCCTATTAACACTGTCTCATGCTACAGACATGCTATTACTGGGCCACTACTCTTTTGGCTAACCTGCAACATGTGAATAGCATGAAAGAACAAGAAATACAAAAGCTGCAGAAGGTCCTTCTTTACAGAAAGAAGGAATAAAACAATATTATCACAGAGAATTTGAGATAAACAGGACAAATACTGCACTCAGACTCTGACACAGGGATGGTATGACCCCATAAGCTATACACATTCACAATACTCCTCTTTCCTGCCCACAGAGCTCCAGCTCTCTAACAGTCCTCCTAAGTGCATTCATTAGTCACAGAAGGGCACATTCCTCCATCTTCTGGACAGTTACAAACGAAGAACCATTAGCCTCTTTCCAGCCATGCTTGAAACAATACATTGCTAGCTCAGAGAAAGCTCAATCTGCTTTAGCCTCAGGAAAAGACCTTTTTAGTCTTTGTTATATTTTTGAATTGTTTTCATCCTGACATGTTCTATGAAAGGTTCCACAATTATGCATTTCTTATTTTTAATCCCCCCTTCAGAAAAAAATCAACAAAACCCCCCAACAAAACCAACATTCAACTCCCTGTCCTTTATCTTTTCTTGCCCTGAGAAGCCTTTTGTGATTTATTTTCTTCTGCTTCAATAGCTGATAACTTCTTTTCCTTCAAGTCTCAAGGAGAAGGATTCTATCTTCCACAACAAGGAAATGCATTTTTTGAGCTTCTTCTGTTATATATCACATCCCTGGGACAGCAGGAGGCCTCTCCTGGGTCCTTGTGAACATTTTTTATTTTGAGATTAGGTTTGGGAGCTTGAATACAATATAACAAACTTGTAATATATGCCATGGGAGTGGCAATCCACAAATAATGGTCTTAAAATCCTAGGAAGAATACCACTGAGTAGCATTATTCTGTAGGTGGAGTTTGTTAAAGCCAGATGACTGTTCTCTTAATGAGTTCTTGCTGAAGGGAGCAAATAAAATCGATTGAGAAAGAAAACCTAGGCTATAATCAGGTCCTATAAGCCTAGCCAGAATGCAGTGTCAACCCAATGCAGCACCCTACCTTTCTCCAAAAACAAATTTGGAATTTCTGTCCTCTCACATGTACTAATGAGAGCAGCTAGAAGGTGGAGCTTAGGTTAATCCTTCCTTTGCTGGCTATATGAGTGCTCTTGGCACCATCTCCAAAGAGGAAATGCTAAAGGACTTCCAGGGTGAATTAGCAAAACTAATGAATTTTAGCAGGAAAAAAAGTGCCAGAAGTAATTTTCCCAGCTACCTAGATATGTTAAACTAAGTTAAAGAGCAGCTTATGACAAGAATCCCCATCCCTGGACAAGGCATCCATTTGATGTGGTTTCCATTTCACTGCAGGCAGATGGAGCTCTCCCTGCTTTCTGCAGTGTCCCGAAGGCAGCAGCTGAGGATGTCACCCATGTGCTGAGCTTAAGAATCAAATGAGCAGTTTGTCATCTGAAATCGCTGCACTGAAAGCCAAATGACACGGAACAACAATGCTTTTCCATGCTGCTGACAAGAATGATTCAATGGCCCTTGCTAATGCCACCTGATCAGATTCATTTCTCAGCAAGCACAAACTTTGGGAAACGAGAGCTGGTGGGTCCAGCTGGATGCACTGGAATATCTTTCATTTATTTTGAGATGGGATTTGCAGGTGTCAGTGGAGTTGACAGGACTGGTGATCTAGTACCAGTTGGAAAGACCCAGCCAGTTTCTGGAGCTGCCCCTTTATTCCTGCTGGCACTGGCTCCACTTCTAGCTGTTCTGGGTAGGCACTACTGGAGCCAAGGGGTCTGAGTCCTGCAATACCTTCTTGACTGGATGGAGCAGCTTCTATGCTATAACACACTCTGAAGAGTGCGGTGTTATTCACAAAAGTGATTGAACCTTTAGCATGAAGGCTTCCTTCCTCCTGACTTATGGGGTAGCGTTGGGGTGTGGCATGTTAGAGAGAAGTGATGTACAAAGCATTAGCTAGGGCTTTCAAAGATATTTCTGGAAGATGCTTGATTTGTTTTCAGGGACAGACTTCACCTAGCAAGTGTATTTCCTTGAGTGCCTTTTCTTGACATGGTGTCAGACTCAGTGAACTGTGGGATGTTACATGGGGCTTTTAACTCCCAGCACAAACTTGGGTGCTGTCCTAGGCCCCGACACTGCTGGAACAGGGACTTGGGCCAAGAAGTTGCTAAGCAAAACAACATCAAGGATAGAAAGAGTTAAATGGCTGAAGAAAATTGAGAACAGATGATCATCTGAAATTTTTCTTACTTAAGTCAGCATGAAGGGGAAGAATTGCGGTCACCATAAAGAGACTAATTAACAGAAGCACAGAGGAAATTGCTGTGGCCAAGAAACAAGCAGAGGAAAGGCAGTTTACCCGCTGGTTTTGATGGAAGCCACAGAACTGCTTAGAAAAGGTACATAAGAGTGCTGCAAGAGCCAGAAATTGCAGGCTAAGGCCCAGATCCAGCAGGAGCTGAAAGAGGCACAGGCTCACAGACACAGCCCTACCACAGGCAATTCTCAGATGCAGGTCTCGAGGTGCCCTCACTGATACACCTGTGTGCTCAGTTCTGCTCCCCTGGCCTCGGCTCCAGCTACTGCTTCTCTTCAGGGACCACTGAAAGCCCAGTGGGGAACAGAAAACTGCGGGCTACTGATGCAAGCTGTAGAGTTGTATTTTTTCATATTAGAATATCAAAAGCCGTGGGTCTAATTCCAATATGTCTCCATTTTGTGCAAGCCCATTTTGTTTTTTAAAATATACAATGTAAGATGTGTAGGGGGTTTCTAGCTCATTTCAGTTTAACCTTGTTTTACCTCTGTGTACCCTCCGTGGTAAAACTGGCAACTCCCTTTTGCTCAGTCTTTAAAATGTCCCTTACATAGAGACTTAGCTGGGAAAATGTAAACTGGAAAGTAGCAATTTTGAAGTCTGATCAGTGTAAAATGCAGCCAGAATGCAAAATTACACAGACATCTTGGAACAGTGATTCTTATTTGTTACAGTTGTTCCTTTTTTAAAAAACAAAAAAAATCACGACTCATTATCTAACTCTGTCATAATGAGAAACAGATATCAGACAGCTTTTAAATTAATTACTGTAATATGGGTAACAGTTTAGAAAATCCCACTCAGTTAAAAGCAAACAAACAAAAAACACAGGTTAGTTTCTAGTTGCATTAAAAAGCTATGATTGCAAATTGTTTAGTGCAAAGTGTTAGCAAAGCTGTTGAAATAGATCAAAACACAACTACTTTAAGAACACCAACACAATTTTAGAAGACTATCTTAGTCAATACCAGTCATTCATGAAGAAGTCCAAGCACATCAAGCACAGAGGACCCCATCTCCTACCTCTTTAATATTTTCTGTGTCCTTAGGGAAACCCCTGACTCCGTACAAGAGTTTTCTAACAGTTAACACTCATCAAAAATATTAAGATGATTGTGGGGAATGATTTTATTTCTCTATTGTAAATACAGAATGCAGTTCTTTATCACCTGTGAGATATTTCTGGCATGTTTAGTATTATATTTGTTCAGACCAAATAAATATAAATGATGAATAGATCTAAATCTTGAAATTTGATTCTTCTGATGTCTGGAAAGGAGATGAAAATATTTAGTCTCCTCCTTTTACACTGGATTTCTGCTGGTTAGGGTTGGGGGATTTTTGTTTGTTTGTTTGGGGGGTTTTGTTTTGTTTTATTTTTTGTAGGTCTCTAGATTTTAAGGTAGTTTAGATTTTATGACTTTACTAACCAGGTTTCCCTCCTAACTGCAAATGCAATAATCTACTCCCACTTCCAGGTACGTGCTAAGGCTTCACCATCACATACAGAAGGAAAATAGGAGACACCAGATATCAGATTCATTGTCATTCTTCATCCTTAAAGATATTCAGAATAAATCTGGATATGATCCTGAATAGGGGACTTGGACAAGATAACCAGAGTATTCACAGAGGAATTACAGCGCCCACCATTATGTGCAGCTGAGCAGCTGTACCACAGCAGTGAAGTTTGGCAGGTTAAAGTTGCTGGATGTTCAGCCATGAAATATGACCCCGAAATTGTAGCTGGAAACCGAGGTGCAGGCTGACAAAAGGGATGCAGAGCATCTCTTGTGATCACCCTGACCTTATTTTTCCCTAAACCACTCTACTTCTTCTACTATAGTCACATCCCTTTTAGAGCCAGGGCAGTACACCTGCTTCTAGTTCATTAAGTTTCATCTTCATTTTCCTTTGTGTAGCTGCACTAAAATTCGGTAGCGTTACACCAGGGTGAAGTCACTTTTTTTATGTTAGGTTCTAAACTGCCTCTTTATTTATGCTGTTAGGTCTTGATCTATTGGAGAGCCATCAGCAGATTACGACGGAACTGCATAAATTAGGAATGTAATTGGACAACGGTTTCCTGTTTTGTTGTTGTTGTTTTTAAATAGCAATCCAACTAAAACCCAGGAATTAGTCAACTGCAAAACAATTGCAACCATTACTGAATCAGCTAAAAGCAGTTCAACAGCTGCATCTTATAAAATGTTACCAAGTCCAGAGACCTACAAATAATACAGGCTCATAAAACTAGCTACAATTACAATGTGGCTTATAGAGCATAGATAAATACAGAAGAAATTATAAAGATCTTCAATTTATAAGGTGGTTTAAAAGCTATTTGTAGGCTATAGTGTATAACAAAAGAAAGCAAACCCAAATGCTGGGTAAAATATTTCTAACATTTTATGAATTTTTATATGTACATTTTTGATCTATTATTTTATATTGTTTTCTCTGTTTCTTATATAATAACCAATCAAGATATTTGGTCTGATGCAGAGAAATATATCCAGTTCTCCGTGGGAAGATTCTGCATAACTTGCTATATAAAACTTTTCAAACAGTAATTGATATATTAAAAAAAATAGTAAAAGTCTGAGTGTGACTTGGTTTTAGTGGGCAAGAACCTACCAGATCACATCTCTCATTCACAACTAGACATAAAAGCCTAATTTTACAGTGAAATAGGGAAATGGCCCTCAATTTTTCTAAATCCTTGGTATTCTTTGTTGTAACTGCTGAACAGCTGCTCAGATTGCTGAATCTGCATTTCAGAGAACACATCAAACTCAAAGCACAGAAAGAATAATCTGTTAGCTCAAATTACTTTCTTCTACAAGTCTGTTTCTATGCAGTCTATTTTTCACTGTTTAACTTTGCCCTTTGCCATTTCAAATTACTTCAGTAATGAAACTTGTGTTATTTAGTCTAGGAAACCCACACATAATTTGACAGATATCAACACTATTAGAATACTAATCTGACTTAAGATAGATAAGTATAAGTAAACAAGGTGGGTAGAAGAAAGCTTTACCTCTATACATAATTCTTCTTAGTACCCTTTGCTGAGTGATGTAGACGGTAAAAAAGTTTTCTAGTGCCTATGGATGTAATGAAAAAATATTACTGCCGGACAAACCTTATGCACTTAAAGTTATATAAATAAGCCGTTAGGACTGGTAGATATTCATCTACATTTCTATATATTCCTAAAAAATAACATACTGTAGGCTGGTGCCTATTTTAAACTATATGCAATTAGCATCACTTAAGTGGTATCAAATAATTTCTTGGCTTCTTCTGATGTTCTACCACTTTGTAAATTATTCAGCCAGAAGTGTGCTGTACATTTCCTCTTTGCCTGCCGGACAACTTTACCTTTTGAAATTAGTCCTGTGTGACTGTTCTTTGGTGTACCAGGTCTCCTTCCCTTTTCATTTGTACCCAAGAAACCCTGGTGTAGAGGGGTGCCAGGATTAGTTTTGTTTTCTTGTATTAGAGCAACCTCCCAGTCTGATCTGCCACTCAAAGATGGGTGTAAAAGACTGGTTTGGTAGCCTGGCAGAGAAGATTTCCTTGTACGCTCTCTCTCCACTATACACACATTTGAAAGGATCTATTGATCCTTTCAGTGGAAGGATGAGAAATATGGAATGCTGGAAAGGCAGATAATATACAAAACATTATTTACTTCTAAAATTTTGTGCATGTCCTGCATTAGAAGAATAATTTGTTGTTACAAGCCTACAGAGGTACACTTGTATATGAATTATGCCTTTTTAGAAATTATCTGGGTAGATAAATGAATTAGTAGCTTGCTACATGAATCCTAAACTGAGGACATGGTCCCAAGTAAGGGCCTTATGTTTATCGAAGCTCTTGTAGCTAAATGTATTTGCTGTAAGATGAGAGGGGAAGAGGCATTCCTGTTGTAAATTCAAGCCATATACATTTTTCTGAGAATCCAACAACTCTCTATAGTATAATCCAGTGATTTCAGTTCCTTCCTTTGACCACTTTGCCAGCTTAATGCAAACAGCTCTGATCTGAGCTATGGAATAAATTAGAGAGTCTTCAAACTCCCCTGAGAACCTCTATTCCACCTCTGGCCTGCTTCCAGTACAGCAGTAATTGTACAATTATAGCAGTATTATATATAGAAAATTAACATGAGTTCTTAAGTTGCGCCACAATAGCCAAGCATAATTATTTACACTGTAGCCACAGAATTCCTGAGAGGAAAAAAAACTCTAGGCTTTTAGGGAAGGAAAATTGTAGCAATTACTGGCCTAGTAGCTATTTTTAAAACAATGTTGATACATTTGAAAGGAAGACATTTTTTTAAGCTTCTTTAACCTGCAGCACGAGCTCTAATGCTGCAATCAGTCTGCACACACTCACTTCGGGAAGCAGAGGGAGCTGTCTGATGGCAATTACAGTTCTCACTGCTGGGAAGCCAGGTCACAGTTAGCAATCTGGGACTTCACATCGTATCTTGCAAAAGGACAGGCCTCATAAGCTTGGGAAGACAAGAGAAGTCTCATTATACTGTAAGATAAAGCTGGTATTTAATTTATACCTACAGAATAATTATATTTGCTATGACTGAGTAGAAACAGTAACAGCTACTCTCTGACACGGGGTATTTACAGCAGGGAAACTAAACTTGATTCTTTTGTCGTGAGAACCCCCCCACCACCACCTCATCTTGAAAAATATGTAGACTAATTGAAGAGCCATGATGATGCAAAACAGTATGAAGAAATATAGTACCCCTGAAACATAACACAGGCAGGTACAAGTAATATCATTTTAAAGTGCAGCCAAGATAAGTGAACGCACCAAATTATTGTAGCAGCATACCTACTGTCCAATTAAAACAGAGTTATTAGGAATCACATTTACAATGAATTAGTAAAAGTAATTATTTTCCACAACTAGGAAATCCTGCTGTAATCAAAACAACTGTGGTTCTTTGGTTCAGCACTGTAAAACCCAGCATATGGAGCTCTCATCCCATTGCCCAGTGAAGCTGTACTCCTAGAGATAATCAAGGGCTGTGCTAGTGCGTTTAGCAATGGCCAGTGCTGTGTGTGGCAGGAGAGTGAATCACCTGAAAGAGACAGTCAATAAGGGCCCTGTCTTCAGAGGGTGCTCACAGCCAGGCAATGCAACAAGGAACCATAAAAAGCCTCAAACTAATGGAAATAAAGAGTTTATCTAGTGCTAAGACTGGCCCCATGCCCACAAGAACAAATATCAGTCTTATCCTGCAGGCAACCTTCCCAAAAGTAAAGGAAGAAGCTTAATTGAGATTAATGGCCTTTTTTGCTGAGGCCCATGGGGAAGTCCTAATAAGGCAATATGTTAAACTGTGAATGTAATTTACAATACATGCAATCTTTAGAAGATATAAATAGCCTACAACACTGAATGAGAAATGTCTTGGGCCTTTCTCACTTTGCTTTTTAGAGACAGTTTCACCTGTTAAGTTTAAAGCTAGCATTCAAGTTTCTATTTTTTAAAAGGCCAACATACTTGCTTTACACACCAGCATAATTGAAACTCTTCATGACATCACATCGAGCAGGCACTGCTTCAAACCAGCTTACATTGTGGTCACAGCTTCTGTAAATCTAAGCTAAAGTAATTGTACTTACATTTGTTGATTTTGCTTGTAGTGACGTTTTTTCTAGGCTTTCATGAGCGTTAAACATAGTTTTTCTCCGTTTCCTATCAGTTACATTGATCTTCCATATTGGTGCCCACACAATTGTGACACAGCACCTTTCCACGTACAATGGGGCCAAAAATATTCATATAGTATTTCCTGCATCAAACCAACTGTTCTTAGATAAACCAGACTGGTATCCTGTTAAAAGGTATGCAATTTGAGAATTTCACATGATAGCGATTTAATAATTCATACAAATATCCCACATATACACATACTTTCAAAGGTAAGGGAAAATTACTTATTATTTCCTTCCCTGTATACTTGTTTAATATTATACTTCAATCGTCCTGAAAAGTCTTACACAAAACAGTCATCACCGTGCAAAACTTATTTTTTTCTGATACACAATGAGTATGTAAAGGCATGTACATGTTCTTCTCAGTTACACCAAGAAATATAAATACACTCACAAATACACATATCAATATACTTATCCAATCTGAAATAATTACATTCAGATGCTGAACAAATTACCTTATAATTGGCAGAAATAACTCAAGATCTGTAATATTTTATCTTCAGATTTTTCTGTTATCATCATTACTAAACACTGATCCATTGTTCCACAGAGAGCTGTACTAACAACAGCCTTGTTGTGGTCCTAACATTGCACTGAAGAGTCTGTGCATAAGCTGAACATTCCTTAATCCTCACACTGTACAATCATCTTCCCTAATTTTTAGTGCTCTACATTATGCTTTATTTGCATGTTACACTGATTGACTTAGTAAGTTTCTTTGCATGTATTTTTCTCATGACTAGTATGCCTCATAAAATATTTAACTTGGAAATAAAACTGTTCTTAAGAAAACTCATCCTACCTGAAAGATGCTCATCCTACCCTAAAGCAATGAAAACCAAATTTCTTATATACTGATAAAATCAATGACAGTACTATGGACATTAAACAGCAATTGATCAGAATTTGTCTATATCATGAAAAAGAGAATCTTATACTTCAATGAATTCAAAATGTACTCTTATTTTTCAATATATTTGGTATTAAAAAAGAAGCCCTAGAATTATTTTATCTCCCACAAGAGAATGGTGGGTTACCACAAAATATGGTCTAGAATCCAAGATTTTTAAACACATGTTTTATATTGCACACAGTAATAGTGTCTCAATAATCCTGTCCAAAGTGACCAAGGTTCAGTGCTTGTGGTTCTTCCTCAGTCTCTGTTGGTACAAAATCACATTCAATCCACAATTAAATAGTTGCCTTAGCATTTGCCTTACTATTTTTAAGGTGAGGGATAATGTTGCATGGTTTTTGTCTCATATTCTTAAGGAAACAAAAGATCTCACATAAATTATATGAGAAAAATTAGTAATTTTTAAGATAAACTTTTATTGAAAAATTAAAACTGCATTGCATAACTTCTTTATAACTTCAACATCTCTTAAACCACAAAACAGAGATTCTATTTAAAAAATCTCTTCATATTTGTCACCATTCAAAAAACAGATTATGAGCTAAGTCCATGATGATTTTAAAATTCTGTGCTATTCCCAAGGCCCCTGTTTCTGTCTGTTTGCTGTGAATGGTCTAATCTATCTTCTCTAAAAATTACCTTTAACAATCAGAATTTTTCTCATTCAAAATCAACAGCTGCTCTTGATTTTTATCCAATGGTCAGTCTTTCCCAAATAAATTATATCAGTTAATAAGCACTGCAGCTACCTGTTCAGCTAAGATCTTGCCTATTGTTTAATTTATCTGAATTCACCCCTGCAAAGTTGCAGTGATTGTCCATGTGATTTTAAAGGCAAAATTGCTGCCTTAGAGTATATTTCAAACCTCAGAAAAACAAAGTTGCTCACCTGGAATTAAAATTCTTTGAATTAGTCAATACTTCTGTATAACCATACATCCTAATCTCTCACAGTCAATAGTATATGGATTAAAAAGCAGGAAAATTCCAGGTAAGCATTAGTCTGAGAAGCTGTGGCATATTACTCATATGGAAATGCTCAATAAGAAAATGGATGACTTTTCTCACTAATGACTATAAGTGCTCTGTTAAAATCAGCTAACCAAGTCAGAAATTAAAATGAGCACGGTGCCTGTTGAACATGGTATATGTAATAGGAAAGTACCCCAGAATCTGATATTAGAATTAAAAACTTCGCAAAAATCTAATTGTGGTTATCTGTGTCAAAACACAACACCGCAGAAAGGCAAGATAAATGCAGAGGGTAGGAAGATAAATTTAAGCCCTCTGTCTTTAGAGAAAACACCTATGCATTAACTGTCTCACTTCCAAAACAGGCAGGAGGAGCTCTATTATTTCCACCTAGCTGCAAAGCATCGTTGGCAATAGGAAGAACCTCTGATGCTTTTGACCTTCAAATCACAAGACACTCTATTAAATGAAGAAGCAGAAATTTTAGTGAGCAAAACATTGTATATGCACTGAAGAGCTCTAGATCTGTTTCTGACTACATCACAGAGCTGTCAGGGGCTTGCTGTAAAAATGCCAGTAAGCTGTACTGGGGTCTTTCCTGTCGCTTCATGATCAGGATGAGGAGGATTCTCTTACCTAGTTTACATGCTCCAAGGAGATTTAACATTTCAAATACATTTAACTATTATTAGAATATTGAGATGATGATCTGCATAGAAGGTTCATGAGGTTAAAATACTAAGGTTAGAGGATCAAGGGTAAGTTAGGGCTTTAGTAATACTGTTTTTGAAATAGCTTGACGAAGAAGGTGGAGGAAATCAGAAATTCCCATCTAAGAATGGAAGTTGTAAGAACCACCTAGTGGAAGTCGTAAGAACCATTGTGCTTGTGTGGAAGACATAAAATCCTCTAGTGAAGCTAAGTCACCAGTTATACATCTTTGCATTGATAATATTAGTTCATATTGTTTCTCATAAACAAGAAAGATTGATAGAAATTTTTCAATCTTCTGTAGCTGCCCTTTGAACAAAGTAAAACTCACTGAGACCAGATTTCAGACAGAAGTCTGCAATAAAAATGTGACATTTACTTCTTCACAACAAACTTCTTTCTGTATTCTAAGAACAGCTGTCAATGAGAGACCCTCTAGTTTTAATGAATAGCTGGTATCTATAAAGAATGGCATTTAATATGATGGAACTTAGTACTGAAGTCAATGTTCATGCTGACTACCGTGCTGCCAGCCTCAGGTCATACAGCATGGATGTTTCCATCAGGAAATGTCAAGTATTGAACACATAGTAATACAATAGGGTCAGAATTGAGGGAGATTGAGGTTTAAGATCAAGAAGGCAAGAAACCAGCTATACTGTCTTGAGGAAAAACCTAATGAAAGAAATACTGCATTGGTAAAATTACTAGGGGGTTTAATGATATGAAAGTAACAATACAGATACTATTTTGAAAGTCATACTCATAAATCTAAAGGTCAGTGACAAACTTACAATCATTTTTAGACCCAACTCAATTTGAAGTAAAGATTTTACAGAAGGCTATGAAAGAGAAATAAACAAGAGTCCTATGAAAAGCTGGAAAGGCTGTGCTATACAACACAGCATTTACCGTAACAGCTTCTTTCTTCTCCCTGCACTAACACAGCCAAAATTGTGAAACACCATCCTCAAAAGACAACCAGTGGGACCTGCAGGATGGAAATCTCTCCCACTTGTGGGCATCCTTCCACAGGACTGACAGGGGCCAGAGAGACTGCAAAAACTGCATAGCATGACAGTATCTCACTGAAAGTTTCTAAAACAATTTTATTACTGAGGTGGAGGGAAGGGAGAAAAAGCAATTAATTACTGACCTGCATAGAATCATGTATGAAAACACTTGAACTTTGCACATTCTATTACCACCATGACACTAACTCAGTGAACAGCGGATTATTGAATCTCCATTTTGTTCCACTACTCTGTTTCCAGTATGGACTTTTCCACTCAGTAGTATTGATTATCTAATGATTAAAATTGATCAAGCTGCAGATGAATCCAGTGTCTATACTTTGAAAAGCCTAACCATTTGAATTTATTGGGACAAGCCAGCTGTATTAAAAGATACCGAGATTACTTTCGGTTTTATTTGTTTTATAAGCTCCAAACAAAGAGTGAATTCCATATCACTAGAAGAATGATGCTGATTAAAACTCCCATAGAATTTAGTTAAAATGGTCACAGAGGTCAGTTTTAAATAAAACTCAAAAACAGGGGCCTTGGTTAGCAGTCAATATTCACTAGAAAAGCATTCAGAACACTGAACAGACAGTCCAACATTACAATAAATAAAACTGAAATTTCTAATAATTCTAATAGATTAAAGGGATCTCATAATTTGACAGTCTATACATAATGTTAGAATTCCTTATCCTCAGTAAAATTATCTGTAAGTTATTACTTTAAGGGCACTAGGATTTAAATGAAAGTGTCAACTAATATTTTCGTATTTTTTCTTTGGCTCACAAAGACACTAAAATACCATAAACATTATTTAGAACTTCAATAATATATAAATAGGTTACATTACAAACGGAAGAAAATACAAGACAACTCTTCAGCATGGTAAATCTCTGCATATA
Organism: Acanthornis magna; assembly: GCA_036785705.1. Lineage (NCBI taxonomy): Eukaryota > Metazoa > Chordata > Aves > Passeriformes > Acanthizidae > Acanthornis > Acanthornis magna. The sequence continues at coordinate 14,183,920 of JAWUZG010000012.1, forward strand.
AATAAGCAAATATTTCAGATACCTACAATTCAACAGTTATCTTGCTGTAAAACTATTACATTTAAATCCTTTTACACAAAGTCATTTAACAATAATATACACAATCTACACAAATTAACCTCTAAAAATACAGCAATAATATACCTGTTACAATGACTCTGCTACTGTTATCCCCTGATTTGACACTAAAGGGCAAGTACAACTATTTTACTCAAAGGTGCTCTTAGAGATTGCTGTTTTGTATGTGAGAAAAGCACCAACAATATGATCTAATATGTTATACATTTGCTTTAGCTCCTAAGAATCTACATTTTAGAAATATTTCTATATGTCTATTTCTGTCTGGCAGAAAAACTTGTAGCACATTATCCACATCAAAGTTGTTGAAGGAAAAGTTAATTTTCTTAAAGTGGAAAACATGCTGTGGCTTAGATCTAAGTTTATAACCACTTTATAGATATATATATATATGTATGTATATATATAATTTTATTTATTTATTTATACTGTACATATATACTGTGCAGAGTTCTTAATTTGCTATTTTAATACTTATTAATTTCCTGCTGACTACAATAAACAAGACCAATGTAAGAGTCAATAGTACTTCAACTTCAAGACAATACATTTTCCCTCAATAATATGATCTACCAACACATGTATATTTCAGTAGCCTATAGTTGTTTTGTTTAAGGATGTCTTAGGAGATTGGAACTTACAGAAAGAGAATTTCCTTAAAACGTGTTCTGCAGAACTGGGTTAAAAAAATAGCCAGTGCTGGAAAACAGTGAATTAGAGAAATAAATAATTTAACCACTACAGGTCCTGCCCCAATCTCTCTATTTCCTCAATGAGGAAGTCAATGTCAGACTTAGTTGCTGCTGGGTTTGAGATGACCATTCGGAAGAAGTTGACTTTATCGCCCTGAGGCTGATATCCAACCATGGTGGTACCTGACTCCATCATCAATGCCTTGATTTTTGGTGCCACCTTTATTAAAAAAAAACAAAAAAAACAAACCAAAAAAAAAACAACAAGGGGAGAGAGAGAAAGACAAAGAGAGAAGAAAAAATTATTCTTCCCTTGTATGTCACAGCATTTCTTAATTTGTAAAAATAAATTGAGAGGCACTTGTTTTAACAAAAAGGGTCTGTAATAGAAAACGCTTAAAAAAATAAATATGTAGGATTGGCTATTTAAAGGAAAATTGACAATAATATCTATCTTTTTGATTTACAGATTAATAGCATCTTAGAGTATTCACCATGCAATGATTTTATATATTAAATGTACATCTCATTTCTTTGTGCTGAAGATTTTGTCATGATGGAACATTTTCTGCTTCTGTATTAAAGTCCACTCCAGACCTTTTTGAGGGTAATGGATGTTTTTCATGAGAATATTATGTATCCTCAAAACAATTTGTGTGTGGGGACAACAATGGAAATTTTTCAACAAGATCTATGTCATAAAGAATATTTTCTGTTAGCATAAGCCATGGAAACCTTCCAGCAGTTTTGCAGTACTGTGCATTTACCACAATCTCACTTCCTTGGTTTAATTTACAAGGAATAATGTTCTGACAGTCTTAATACTTGCTATTGACTAAGCCCAGTTTTTCCATCCAGACCTTCTTTCTCCTGCTCTCCTCTCTGCCAGCCAAGGTCAGATATCTGGCTCTTTTACTGTTTTGTAGAATGCTTTATGTTGTCCTCTAAAATTTAACAGGGTCAAATCAAATATTTCATCCCTCTTGCTGTTTCTTACCTCTTACCTCTATCTTTCTCTATGCTCCCTTTTCTTTTTTTTTCTTTTTTTTTTTTTTTGCAATTTATTTATATAACATGTGGCTTGACCCAGGAATTTCTATTCTCTTCTACTCTCTTCCCCATTGTAATGCAGTCATAAAATCCTCTACAAAATCTCACAAGTCTGCCCATTCTTCTGCCTTCCCAAACACATACACACACACACAAAAGAGCAATTACTCTTGACACCTATAAAATCATTCTTTTGTCTCCTGAATGTATTTCATTCCACTTCTGTCTGTCTAAAACACTACTACAAGATTAATGTCTTTTGCTTCCCTCAAGTCCTAAGTAGCATATTTTTCCTGATGATGTTTCTATGATGCCTTCCCTTCCCTCTACCACTTCAAATAAATTTATCCCAAAGTCCTCCAAAGGGTATTCATTTTCACTGAAATGCATTAATGCATTGCCATTTAAAATCAAAATAAATACCTGAGAAGGAACTTACAGGTTTTCATGCCCTTTACCTGTCCAAGCATTTTCAAATAATTACCCTTCTGTTTCTCTTGCTGATAAGCTGTCCTATCCAAACAAGACTGTGATGTCTGTAGGCCTAGCTACTTTTTGAAGGCTTGTAACACCTGTGAGCACAGAAGTGATCCAAACCAAAGGATGACTGAGTATGTTCTGACTCTGGTTCTATAGGGAAAACATGACTTCGGCATCAATATAAACAGGACACAGAAGTGGACAAATATCAAGGTCATAACAAGCAATGGAGACCTGACGTCTCAGAATTTGGAGTATGTGTCAACACACAGATACATTATTTTTAATAAATAATAACCTTTGGGTTGAAAGAGTAGATTATCTTTTTACATTTAACAAAAAATACTTACCCTGTGTAATTTTTCTCTTCTCTCATCAGAGTCTGGCATGCCCCTGAGACTTGGAGGAATATACCAAAAACATACATTTGTATGCTCAGGCTGAAAAAAAACCCAAGCATATGCATCAATTAAAAAAATAGTACAGATCAGTTCCACACAAAAGGCTGGTCAGTAGCATATTTTATCACAGACACGAAAGACAAAATACAGTATTAACTTTCCTAGTCCTGCATGCTAAACAGAAAGAAATGGATTGCAGTACTGCTGCTTGCATCTGCTGCCTTAGATTCCCTATACATTGTCCCATTTACAATATTTAGGGTGCTAATGAACTGCAAATGCTTTTCACCTTTGTGCAGTTTTATGAGTAAGTTTTCTGGATCACAGCAAGGGCAACCCAATTTTCCTTTTCTTAGTAAATGGAGAAATTAAGTTTTTACTAGGTTTATGTACTGGCACTAGCAACAGAACATACAGGAAAAATAGCAGATTCTCAGTTATGTGCGTAATAATCTCAGTATGAGTAGGTTGTATTAAGGTAACCTTCAAGCCCTTAACAGAGAAGCTCTCTCTAGAAGAGGAGGAGATAAATCTGACATTTATGGTACAAAACCACTTGCATTTGACCAAAAAACTGCCCAAATGCCAATAGTCATATAGTTCTTTAGAAAATAAGAGCACTTTTGCTCAGCTGTCTTGAAGAACTGTGAGAAGCATGAAGACAGATTTGGCTCACATACATGTGAAATCAAACTTACCTCTCCTTCAAAAACCATCTCAAATTCTTCTCTGTTTTTGATTTTAGTGTAGAGGTATTCTGCCAGCTCCAGGCATTTATTGATCTGATTTTCAAATCCTACTGTACCCTGTTTTAATAAGAAAGTAAGTATTAATTATATCGTCATTTTTTTCTCCTCCGATGCAATCATGTTTTCAGACAGGTTTCACTCAAATATTTTCAGGCAGAAAACATTTAGCAGTATTATTTCTTGTAACTTAAAAGCAGAGTTAACCAACACTAAAAACATGGCTAAAGGTGGCCTAATTGTAAGTTACTGCTTGGTTTTGTCTCATTTTAAGAGAATTTATTATGACAATAACAAGCACTTTCACTATTTTCAGTAAATTATTTTAGGTATTTTGTATTTTTTTCCAGTTTCCAAACCTATTATGGATATTAAGCCTTGGCTTCACAGCTGTTGCTGAAAGACCAGAAACTTGAAATGGGAACTCAGTTGAAAGGATAAGAATTGGCAAGCAATTTATTTCCTCTGAGCAGATTGCTAGAAATGTACATTTAAGTTAGCAAGCAAAAGTCTGCAATATGTTTCTTAGAAGCCACTTGCCTATCCACTGGTCTTTAGCCAAGATCATAATCCTAGAAAAAGTATATGAATGTTGATAATAAATAGTTGGGGTTTTTTTAAGTACACTTTGTACATGAATGAAGAAGCAAGCACTTTCTCCCAAAGTGAAAATTGTTTTATGATTGTAGATTTTATGATTAGATTTAATATCAATTTTATTTAAAAAGATTAGACTGTGAACAGGTTACCCAACTAAATTCCCATTTTGCCAGCAGAAGAGCAAGAATAACTGTAATAAGATGATGGCAGATAAAGCAATAAAAATGAAATGTGTTTTCTTGAACCCTCATCTTGCGAACATGTGAGCCTGGCCATTAGCCCATGCCTAAATTCAGCCATCCAGGCATACCACAGTAGTACCAGGTAATCAACTGTTGAATTGTCAGTTGGGCAAGGCTTCCTAACAAAAAGATTTTGTCTTCCAAGTTACTTATAAAATCTGTGCATTGAAATGTCATGTTCAAAGGACGCTTGTAAGTCATCAAGGCTACTCTGCTGTTGCTACAAGTAATCTCTCATAAAATACATATGCAAGTGGAGAGAATCACAGCAAGAGACCATTTTGGTGCTCTGCCCTCAATGGTTTTTCTGCAGGACTCATCTGGTGACTTAAACCTTTCTTCCAATTGCCATCTGAATTTACTGATAGCTAACATTGTTCTACAATTCAAATTGTTCTTTTCTGAGTTGATACTTGGGACACTTGTGCTTTTAGAGATTGTAATTACACAAACATTTATGACAAAATAAAGTGTTCCATTACAAGGCACTTATAAATTAAATAAATACATTTCTGGTTTTTGAGCTAAGCTGTTGTTATTTACCTTTGCTTTCCACATCAACCAGAATTTGAAAATGTCCACATGTCGACCACACTGTATTGCCTTATCTCCAGTGTCATAGGAGACATCATACTGTTTGTCTGGCTGGAAGAGATAGCCTGCGCACATTTGATTGCAGCCTTGAAGGATACCCTGTGATGAAAAATATGTACACTTACATGACTTACCTGGCATATGTGCATGAGAAAATGTACACATTAATAATGTATAAAAATGTATTTCAAAAATGTGCAGAACAATTGTTATTTAATGCAACATATTATAACATACTGACCTTGTTTTGTAAAACTGAGCCACAAAATTAATTTTACAACCTAAGGTGGCTCTCTTAGAAGTCTCTGAGTAGTCATGTGGTTTTACACACACAAACACACCCCCCTGAAAAAACATTCTCAGATTAATTTGGATACTTAGTTTGTGATATTAGCTTTGCCCACTTCAATTTGTAGGGCTATGATCTTAACACTTAAATTCCTGATTCATTAAATTACACACCAGAATAAAGATATGGTCTCTCAGTTCAAAGGATAGCTACACAAAATGCAGTGAAAACACTTAATTGAAGGTTTAAACTTTGTATATTGTTCAGCTTTATGACACTCAACATAAGTGGTATGTATAAGCAGAAATTACATAAACCAGACATTCTTTGCTTATAAAAAAATATGGTTCACAGACCAATAGAAATCTATGAACTACTGGTAAAAAAGTCTGGTGGAAACACAGAGGAGCAAATTTCTGTATGTTACACAGAAGTCCTACATGTGACATTTCGAAAATGATTTGCATTTCCTCTAGAGTTTATTAGTGTTTTATGGAAGAAACTTGCAGGCACTAGTGTGTCTGCTAAAAAAACCCACCTGTCAAAGTTCTCATACAGAGAACAAAAACTCTTGCCAAAATCCTGCAATAGCTGGCACAATAAGCATCCATGCCACTAAATAAAGGCTCATGCTTCCCTTCAATAAATGTGTTTTACAAAGGCAAATAAATGCTCCTAGTCTTCAGTTTAGAGACGGATGGACTGGAAGAACAGTGGCAGACATAAGGCTGCAACTTACAATCTTCCATCCCACTTCTATACACAGGGGTTACCTCTTCAACTTAGCCCTTCTAGTAGCAATTGGCATACAAGAGATCAGTAGACAATAGAATTAGTCCTATCCACAGATGATATGACTTTCTTTTTCATAATTGAATAAAAATTTTTATAATTTTTATAAAAATAAAAATACGTATTGCTTAAAAGAACCAAGAAGCTGGTTTTGCTTTCATTGATGACAATAAAGAATCTAGATGAGAGCCCTAAAAATACAGAGTCATAATAAAAGCAGCATGTTTCTTTTCAACATAACTGAGAAACTTCTAAACCACTGTGTAAGGTAAAAATTTTGCTTCTTATTTAAGCTGTTTACACTGCGACCAAGTACTAAGACTGAGAGTGTATGTTCAGTATATCACAGAAACAGCAGGGCAGGTGCTCAGATGAAGTACATAGCATAGCTCTTTTGTTGCTATTAGAATATGCAAAGATCCAGCAGGTGAGGAGCTGACCCATGTTGTCTACCATTTAAAAAAAAAAACCCCAAAACCAAAAACCCCAGAACAGATAAAACAACTTCCAAAACACAAATACAAATCCACACAATTATTACTTCCAAAAGGACTTTTAAAGTTAAACAGGTTTTGCAGTACCCTCTTTAAAAGTAGGGCTTGATATTTACTCTTTAAAAACATGTTTAATTATTAAATATAAGGCAGACCTTCTCCCGGACAAGAATGGCAGAACATTGTAACAACACTCCCATCATCTTGTGTGGATTCCAAGTGACTGAGTTGGCTCTGCAAAAAAATTACACATTCAGATAGGTCTGGAAAACAGAAACTTGATCTGAAGCAGTCACCTTTGTTTTCTGCTTTCAGCTGGAAATGTATGGAGTTTTGACCATGATGATATCACGATGGGTATTGTTACTGTCTTAAGTGTCTTCTTTCCCAATTATGCTGCCCAGGAAAGGAATTTTTTTCGTGTTAACATTGCAATATCAGACTTGTGACTAGTTTATATTATTACTAATACCACCTAATTAGTATCAGACTGATTAGCTGATACAGTAACATCATTCCCGGAAGAGTTCACTTCTAAAAATAGCGCTAATAAAAATAACAAGACTGGTTTGACACGTTCTGTCAATTCAAGATACTGACTGGGAAAGCAGGGGTGTCAGAGAATTAGGGGACGAAAATGAGTTGTGTGAGAATACAATTTTTTACTAAACAGCTGCTGGAAAAGTAGAAAGGAAAAGTAAAGATGCTCTGCATGCTTACCTGCTTTTCCAGTTGGAGCCACAGCCCTTGCTCGTCAAGCCCAGGGACTGTTAAAAGGCTCTAAAACTTTACATCACATCCTACCATTCTATATGTAAAGCTTAAAACTTCTTACGTGTAAACACAAGTGAATGCACAAGATCACCTAATTTACAAGTCAAACATGTTCTGTATTTTAACCTACTATCCTAGACAGTTTAATGATGATACTAAAATAAATGTGCCAACATTGCACATCCATTGACCTTTTCACCCTGAGTAATTAATTACCAAATGTCCCCTTGATTCACTGTGTGTTCCAGAGAAGCAAAGTGCATAATTGTATTTCACAGATTATGCATGTGTTTTTACAATGTGATTGAAAGAAAATTAAAAGGTATTTCCTCCTCTTTTATACCCTGCTCTCAGAGGACACAGACACAACCACAGTTTCTCCATTTTGAGCAATACAATGAGGTCTTCACCGCAGTCTGAGGGCCACTGATTTCCAGATATGATTCCAGCCTCTGTGTGTGCTTGGTTAGACTGTAGCACCCCTCAGCTGAAAGAACAGTGCAGCCTGTGCTGTACCTGGGGAGTTCACCATTCATTTAAAATCGACTGCTTATGTGGTGCAAACCAGCAGATAAATAGCTCCGACTTAGGAGGCATTATCTTTTAAAAATACTTCACTAACAGTTCAGACGAAGCAGTCAGGAAAAAGGAATTTATATAATGACTTATTTCCTTTTTAGAACACCATGCCTTCAGTTTAGCACATTCATTTAACTTTCAGGGTTTCAAACAAAGACAATTGTAAGTCATTCTTCACAAGGAACATTAGGCTTATTTTAACATGAAGATGTCACTCTCTCCTCAGTGCGGCCACCCTGCCAGGGGCTATCCTACCCGGGCAATGCCAGCTCTGTACCATGGCAGCATGCCAGCCCTCCATGCCAATGTCTCGGAGCAGGCCAAGCACCACCTGAGTGTCAGCAGCAGACCCCAGCTGGGGCCCGTGACAGGCAATTACACAGCACATGGGGGCCCCGTCCCATGTTTGAAGATGTGTATAGCTGACCAGGAAAGAAATAATTTCATGCTTCAGGGCTTGCTGCTTACAGTATTTGTTTAAAATTATGGCCTTAATTAGCACCTCTGGGTTGACCTCAGGTCAAAAGGGGTGTGCCAAACTCCTGTGACCAAACCTCTGCAGCTTAAAAAAATTATTTTGCAGTGCTGACTTAATATTAGCCATGTTGCCATGAGCCACAAGCACACTGGACTGGGGAAAGGCTGATAGGATTCTGCTACTTCAGAGTATTTCACGCCCCACACTGCTGTCCTTGCAACAGAAGCGTCCACATGGTTTTGCTGCCAATCCTTCTGTACACTATCCTTGAGGTTGAACTTATTCTTCACTTTACTGTACAAGATGCCCAAACCCAGGAATGTTTGTTTTCCCTAAGGAAGAGCATTGCTCACTGTACTCATTTTACACATTTACATGGTACCCATATTCAGTACAGCCGACTCAAGGAAGAAATTTGGGGTTGATTTAAAAGTACATGGGTAGAGCTCGCTTCAAATATTTGTTGCTCCCCTGGAGGCTGATATCTGCAATGATGGAAAAGATCTAAAATTTCTGATTCTTCATTGCTTTTCTGATTTTTTTTCAGTTCGGCAACATTTTATGGTAAAGCAGTTTCAAAGGAAATCTAGAGACAAACACACCCTGGGATTATAAATATAGCATCTTCTACAGGCTCGTCATCACTGGATATGGGAACAACTGTGCCAAAGACTACGCCTGGAATGACTCCTGAGTCAAAATTGTAAGGACCAGTGGGAGGGTCACACTCTCACTCTGCTGTCACTACCAACACAAATGCTTTGCCTCGTTAAATGTGGTTCAGTCAAAGGCTGGCTTCTGGTCTCAGTGGGCATCTTGGTAACTCGAGTTATGTACCTGGAGGCACACACATGCTCTTTTCTGCAGACTTCGCTCTGACCGCTCCAAGAGTTTCCTGCTTGTTTCATGTAATCCCCACATGGCACCAAGGCACAGGCCCCTGTGCCCTGAGACAGGCGAGCATCTGTGACCCTTTCTGGCCTCTCTGTAAATGACCTCAATCTTCCCCCTGGTACAGCACAAGAGTATCAGCTCTGTGCTATCATAGTCCTTTCCAGCCTTATAGGTACTGAAACTTGCCCCTGAAAATGGCTTCTAATTCAGTCTCTACCTCCTCTCTTTGTTGTATACACCCAATCTATTTTTGTATGTGTGTATATATACATATTTATACATGTATAAAAGAGCAATAGAAGACTAAGCATATATATATATATATACATATATATATATGTTCCATTTACGGAACACTCATGAACATATACTCTATTTGCTGGAAAAACTGCAAACATCTATCAGGAGAGAACCTCTACAAATTCCCACTGTGGGTATTCATGCTCAAATGCCTTCCTTGGATTCCTCATTTATCACTGCTATTCTCAAAGCCCTACATTTCAGAGATTGTCTAGCTCTCACACTTCATTTTTTTCTTCAAATCCATCTCCATCCATTCCCAGACTTATGATCCCTTCAAAGCCATGCATAGAACAATTTCCCTTCCTTTTTGCCAAGTAATATCCTTGTCTTCCTTCAAATCTGCTGAAAACTTACCTCTCACTCAATGGTACACATCACTGATGCTTCTGTAGCAATTGTTTCAATCTTCCTAGTCTGAACCTTTCCCATCTGACTCACTATTGTTTAATTTAGTGTTTAAACTCCTTAATGTAGCAAAGTAATATTTTCATGAATTTTTGAAGTGTCATGTACCTTATGAAAGTACTTTAATAACAGTATTACAAATAAGCACTGTGAAGTACCTCTCTATTCCATTCAGTTTGTGACGGTGCTTTCGGGACATTAAGAGTCCACCTCCCCAGGCAGCCTGGAAGAGACAGAAAAAAGAGAAGACTCATGTTTTGGAAAAAGCTCAACATATTTTAGTTTACTCAGGATCTAGTAATATGTATTTTAATTCAAGAAAAAACATATGTAAACTAAGATCTTCTTTTGCCTGAATAGCAGCACTTTTTTAGTTACTTACATCTACATGGAGCCAGAGGTTGTATTTTTCACATATATCTGCAATCTCCTGTATTGGATCAAAGGCTCCATATACTGTTGTGCCTGCAGTCGCATTTACAAAAAGAGGAACATATCCCTACAAAAAAAAAAAGAATTAAATATAAATTTAAAATACTTTCGGGGGAAAAAAAGAAAAAAGAAGAAGAACAGGAAAATAATTCCAGAAACTTTATCTTATTTTCTAACCTAAAAATATTTTTCTTCCCATATGAAAGGCACACATAAGTAACAGTAGAAACTAATCCATCATATACATGGTAAGAACAATCTCTGCTTTTATTTTCTTGTAACTTCACAAAATTAACTAGTTAGAAGATAAAGAATATTATTTTGTCTAATCTCTTTCACTGAGGAGATTCAAACAATGTAATTGAAGACGAGCAATAGCAATAGTCAAGTAAACTTGGGACTTTTACAGCAGTATAAACAAAAATTAATTAAATGTGATTTGAACGTTGCAATTTGAAGGCTTGAAATTGTTCGTCTTTATCTACTAATAAACAGAACAAAGCAGAACAAAGCAATCTAAAACAAAAGCAATAAATGAGGAACTATCAGATCAAAGAGAGACAATTTTGAATTAGATGAAATAAATGTGAACTGCTTTTTCATAGAGTGCCCAAATGTAAAGAAGTTAAGAAATTTTAAAGGAATAATATTGATTGCTCTAACTTTGGTTGTTTTATACAAAATTCATGGGTTTTCCCACTGCATTTATTCAAGAAATAGCAATTAATGCCTAAAAAAATTTAGCATACTGTCCATATTTAACAAATATGCTTGCTACTTACATGAAATCTGTAGGATTTTTTAGGGGTTCTACAGAATTTTGTATGGGTTTGGCTAAATTTTAAAGTTTAGATAAAAGTGGCTTTGATTTTACGTTTTCATGCTTTTTTCCATATATTTCCAAACAGGAAGTTATTTTTAAGGGTCATGAACTACAGTTGTGGTTCAGGAGTTAAAATACTTTGGTTTTAAACAGAAAATGGAAAACTTAAAAAGCCATACAGATACTTCCATAAACAATACATGACTGTATAATTAAGCATGTAAAAATATTGTTATTATATTTATATCATTATAATGTTCTCTTTAATGTCAACACTCAGGCTTCAAAGGAAGAAGCGATTATACTAAGCCAAGCATTTAAGCACTAAATTAAAAAAAAAACCACAAACCTTTTCCTTTGCTTCCAGAATTTTTGCCTCCAAATCAGCTGGTATTATTTTGCCTCTGTAATTATCACAGAAACAGAAAGACAAAGAAAATTCAAGAATGTATATGGAAATAATAGCTGCAGTTGAAATAATTTAATAGGATTTTCTCAACAGGCCATTAGCAACTTGACACACTGTACTGAATCAGTCCTTAAACACAATAAAACAAATTTAACAGATGAACACATTTAATCTATCAAAACCTTACTATTCATCCTACCTTTCATTGCATTTTATCAAAATAACATTGTCTGTTCCAAATCCAAGTGCAGCTCCAGCTTTCTTTATTGAGTAGTGACTCTGCAGCAAAGATATGAGCATTAAATGGAGCAGTTGTTTAATGATGAAGCATTTTCATAACATATATCAGTAAATTAAGAATTAGCAGTGTATTAAGCTCACATGCTCTGAAGTAAAGAGAACCAGTTTAGGGACTGCAGCCATGCCTTTGGTTTTGACTTCAGGGAAATACTTGTAGCGTGCAGCCATTATGCTGTACATGTTGGAGATTGCTCCTCCTGTGAACGAATAAATAAATGAATAATAAAAAAGTGATAATGAAAAAAAATGTATATTATCCCAAAGACATACAAGTCTCATTTGCATAATGCAGTGAAAGTGGCAGCGAACTATGAAAAAATATTTCCCTGAAATGCACAGGCATCCATCTAAATAGCATGACAGACTCTCTAGAAAGCCAGAGTGATAACCAGAATTTCCTAAATGCCATCTCTTTCAATTGCTATCATTTTGTAACCCATTCCTAAAAAGTTCTGCTTTCATTGTGCTGCTTTTGCATGATAACTTCCCGTTAGCAAGAGCAACGGGAACTTATCAACTTGTCTGACACTGAAGAAATGTCACGTATTGGATGGATTTATCCCATCTTATCATAGACATAGAAGTAGATGCTTAAAGGTAGGTTTCTACAGCTGAGCTACTTATTCTAAACTCCCTCACAGCCAGTTATGGGAAAGAGGCACTTCACAGGCCATGATTCAGCTAATCTCTTTTGACACTTTTGAAGAATTTGGATTGAGAGAAAGCACCTATTTCTCTTGGTTTGCTGCTAAAAAGAGCCCTGAACCATTAGCTCAGTTCTTTGGTGCAGACCTCAAGCTTTAATACGATCAATCTCACCTGTAAGTCTAGCACAAAATTTTTTCATTTATGAGAACACTGAGAAAGATCCGTATTTTTCTAGCAGGTAGGACTGGAGATCAAACAAGTGTGCACGTAATGTGGGCTGCTGTAAAAGGAGAGGGTATTGTCCTTTATGCTCTGTAACAGGATGCTATTGCCTCACGCCAAACCCAGAAAAGTTCTTCTGGGCACCCACATTGTCCACACATTGGCCCAGGACCTGATGGTTTGTCATTAGGTCTTTATGCTGGAATCACACTTACAATCCCATCAGATTATATCCCAGATAATGTGTCCCAGAAAGTGACAGACAATCGCAACCTTTTCCTGACTGTGAGCCCAGATCCTCACTGGCCACCAAAGAAATCAGTACATGTTTTTCAAGAACTATTAGTCACCAGGAGCTGTGGCTGCTCAGCACCTCCACAAATGAAGTGCACAAACAGGGTTTTTAAATGCTTAACTATATACCAGAACCTGATGTCCAGTTTGAAAATGCTGACCAGCCATAGTACACAGCCATATGCAGAGATAATTTTTCACCTCAGCTTTTCTGTGGGATGTTTGAACAAAGCAGTCCTACTTCAAAATATCTGACTCATTGCTTTGTGTTGCAGTAAATATTCAGATACAGCCTATGTTTATTCTAACTTTTGAAGTAATAGTCAAACCACCAAAACAGAAAAGAAAAACTCACCAGGTGAGAATATTCCATCACCATCTTTACTCGACCATCCAATAATCTCCCTCATCTTTCGAAGTGTTATTTGTTCCATGAGGACAAAAACAGGAGCAATTTCATAGGTAAACCTGCATGGGTAAAGCAAAACAAGCAAACAAACAAAATCAGATACAGATTCTAAAAACACATAATAAATTCCCAGTCTGTGATTCTTTGTTAAAATGCTTGAGGTTTCCAAAAGTTTTCCTGTAAATTGAGGTCTGATCCTGCAACATTTACCCAAGCAAAAATCGTCAGGAAGACAATATTGGAAATATTGATGAATAAAAACTGCAGCATTAGTTATTTTGCACCTTTCTATATAGTGAATGTAAGACCTAATGTTCACCATCAGAGTGCTACTGACTTCTGTGCAAGGTTGTCCTGTAAAACAGTTGTTTCCCAAAGTGCCAATCCCATACCTGTGGAATAACATACTACTAAATCCTTACGGAAAGAGTGAACTTCACTGAACTAAACACAACCATAATTAGAAGTATTGAGTTAGGGTTTCAAAGTCTAAATATAATTAATTATGTGGATTTATTCTGTTGATGATCTCCAAGGACAACTTACTTCTACAATACAATGTGGTCAATAACTGTCAAGAGTAATTAAAAATGATGATTTTCTAATTACCAATTACCAAAACCAAGTCAGCAGTCAACTATTGTATCCACTTAATGAGGGCAAAAAACATTACATATCCTGGCATGCCCTGATGTCAGAGTCAGATATGTGGATGGAAATTGACAACCATACAACTATTTTTGGTGATCAAGGTACACGGATAAATTGCTACTGCTGTAAACAAACTCTGCTTGCTGTGCATGGGGGAAAAAATAAATAGAAGAGGAAAGGAAGCAGAGAGAAATTACAAAATCAACCTCTGATTTCCAAAGGAATCTATAAGAGTATAATACCCTGACACTTCTGATTTGACTGATGTCCTTAGCTTGAATAATTTCATCAAAATGTATTTGTTGTCTCTCTAATACTAAAATGATATTTTGAGAATAGGTACAGGAAACTTGAATGAGACATGATACTAAGAAGGGAACAACTGTCTGAAAAAGCTTGTATTTTGTTTACAACTACACTAGTTACTTACACCGTTAATATTTTCTTCAATCTTTATGTGTCCTTAGTCTAACAGAGAAACACCACAACCATTTTTAAAACATTCCCTTCAGATTAAAAACTTTTACTTCGTTTAATTATTGTGATTGCTATTTCCAGAAGCCAAAATAAGATTTATTTTGATTTTATTATCATTAGAACAGCCAGAGACAGTTGAACACTGATCTGAAGTTTGGGTGCTGGCAGTATTCACAAATGGACAAAATTAATGAGCTAGAGTCTGCACACAGTGGTTTGGGTTTATTTTGGTTTTAAGCACAGCAAGTCTAGAATATATTCCAGTCTTTATTTAGGCAGAATGATCAACTGAAGTCAACAGAAACTCGGCAGTGTATAGTTAACTGTAGCTCAATACAAGGTATGTTTATGTCAATGTGATTTTTTTCTCCCACCAGTTTAAACACATTTTGTTTTGTCCTGAGACCTTGTGCACTGAATTTTGCATATATTAGAACACAAAGAAAATAGTGCTTATTTATTCTATTCTGTAGTTATTTTCTGAGTCTCTGACAAGGAATAAGACAGCAGATGTTTATAAATTACAAGGCCAATGTAGATGTATTTGATGATGGCTATGATTTTACAAACCACACCTTTCTAAAGTTCACTCCACCTTACTTGTTTTAACCTTAAATTATTTTTAAAAATTTAGTAAAAGCCAAAAAATATTTTTGGCTTAAAAGGAACCATCCAAATTTAGAATCAATCTCCTAATAAAAAATGCTGATTAGATTTTTCCTACAGTTACAACTTTACAGGCATGTCTGTGAATTAACTAGAACAGTCATGAGTATCAGCTCTCTACTAACAGAATTTACTAAGAGGTTTTTTCGGTAGAAGCCTGTGCTTAATTCTGTTCTCACTTAAAGAAAAAATCACTTTACTAGACCAAATCATTCTAGCCACTCATTCTCCTGTTTGCCAGTATGTAAAAAGCAGTCTGAGAATAAACATAGAGCATGTTGCATCAATTTTCTATTCATAAGCATATCTGCATAATACTGAAACCGTCAATATATTCTCCTGTCTCAGCTAACAGCAGGCAAAAACAGAACTTCCAGATAATACTGCTTTTTAACCTCTGTTGGCTGCTGCATGGTGAGAGAATGCCCTGCACTACAGATCTCTGGAACTGGACGAATAATGAAATTCCAAAATTTCCACACTGAAGGTCTCATGACTAGTGATTGAGCTATGAATAGCACATTGATACATTATTTCCAAGTCAATGTGGGAAGCTTATTATGTTTAATTTTATATATTACCTTCACAGTGACAGTTAAGTAATATTTCCTAATGATAATTTAAAATTTTAAGAGAGTACAGATGTTTTGATTACTCAAAACTCATCTACCAAACAAAACACATATTTTAATTGTTCATAAATATTTTAAGTATTGTTTATCTGTGGAAAAGAAAAAATGGCAAATGGAAAACATTCCCTACCATAGTTCAATGTTACTGCTGCTTGTGTGTTATGTGCTTATGTAGCTGTAATAGGTCAGAACAGTTTCTAAGTAAAGGTCAAAACCTATTCTTGTGCGCTGGAACACTGCTCAAAACAAATAATATGTTCCCCAGTGTTCACAGATGTCATTTGGCTACTTTTAATAACCTTCTCTCTCAGTCCTTTGAATCGTCTCTTACAAACATCTTGCTTTGACCTTACTTACAATTACTGTGTTATTTGAAAGCACACCATGTTGATTTTGGTTTCCTGAAAAAATAGCACAAGGTATTCTTTTTCATTTATTAAGCCTCATACTAACAAATAGACATGAAATTTTCATGTTCACAGAGATTTTCTTGTTTAAAGCACAAACGGATCAGAAACTAGCTATTTAACAACTTACTTTCAAAACAAACACAGAAAAACATCAATTCAAAAAAGTTACCCTTAAAGAAGTGAATAAATGAGTGCAATGTTATTAATAATGATGGCAATATTTCTTAATCCTGTCACAGTCTGCCACAGAGCTGATTTCTTTCATGTCCTATCAGATTTGTGTAATTTCACTGATTACAAAAGGATAACTAAACTAGGATAACTAAGTTAGTCAAAAGGGCTTGAAAAAAGTGACACTGAGGTATTTGCCACAGAGAAACAACCTTTGAGCAAAGCTTTCTTTTAGAAATGTGATCAGGACTGTTTTCACTTTTAATTGTGCTGCTAAAAAGGCACTTCAAAACACTTTAAAGCACTTTGCAATACTTGTTTAACAATTAAAATATATATTGCTGGGTTTTCTTCCCAATCAGCTTTTAAATTTGAATGTCCCATACCAATTTTTAGCAAACAGAGAACTAACTGAGATGATTATTACAAAGAGCAGGCTAGTTTTGGCTGGAGCACCTTAGATATTTTTATTTTATTTTATTGCTAATATCACAAAACAGGTACAGCTCCTAATCTACACAGAGCTGCTAGTAATCAGCTATATTTAATGAACTGTATCCTCACAGATAGGCCATAGAAAATATTGCTCATTTTCCAACCTGCAGATACATTTCCTATGTTATGACAATTAGCAACAAACTACCCAAAACAGAGGTAACTTTACAGTTAAGACACATTCAATACAGGACTAAAACAGAGCAGTCTTACCTGCTGAATATTTGGACTCCCATCACATTTTTGAACACACAGAAATCAAAATCAAAATAAAAACTGACTAGAAGGTTTGGTGGTTTTTTGGTTTTTTGGTGGTTTGGGTTTTTTTGTTGGTTTGGGATTTTTTTTTGTTGTTTTGTGGGTGTTTTTGTTTAGTGTTGTTGTTTTGGGTTTTTTTCACTAATTGCACTCTTTGTTGCAAAAATTCATCGCAATATCTTACACTGACTTTTAGCTTTCATTAATTTTGAGGTCAACGAAAATTAGGAAAATTTTCCTATTTGATGCACTCAGATGTTAAACTTCACTTTTTTATACTTCCATTTATTCACTTACACACAACTTTATTAATCTTAGACTAATTCCTTCATTAGCATAAAATTATTTTTCAGTATTACATTTTAATCACTTTGAAGCTACCCAGAAGGCACTTCTTTACTAGCACATGAACAGAAGTTGTTGCCTGCTATTTCTGAAGTCAAGAGAGGACAATAAATTTTTCCATATTTTGTGTTCTAGTGTTAACACATGGATAGCTGCAGAATTGCTCAGTCTCAAGACAAAGCTTTGAAAAAAAGAAAAATATAAGGAAGAGTGGCCCAAAAGAAGAAAAATAATTTCATGTTATTATATTAGAATAATCATGTATTACTTACTGTGTGCTCTCAGATATTTGCATTTCTATTTAGAAGCATAAAACTGTTCAGCTTTATGTAACTATTTTCATTGTATTACTGACACATTAAGAATAATGTGAGACACTTTTTTTGAAGATGTAGCATACATCATTTGAAAATTAAAATTATTCATATCTGTGACAATACATATCTGCCATGATTCATGGCAGCCCGTGTAAGCACCAGTCACAAACACTGGTGACAAGACACTGCTTACATATTTGTATTAGCAGTCGATGTCAGCCACTCCCCGGCCAAGCCAATAATGTCCAGTCCTGTGGACAGCTGATTGAAAAAGCGAGGATGACCTGAAAAGAGAATTGAGAGCAACTTAGAACAAACTCTACCGGTATCTCTCAGGTTTCAGTTTTAAATTGTCCACCTTTTCTGACACAAATGACAGGTTTGTACTCAGGACACTTGCAGCAAAGTTTTCAAAGCGAGTCCTGATCATGGGGAGACCGATAGCTAACATTCATGGATGTCTTACCACAAACGTGAAAAACCACTTTGGATGGGAGTTTCCGTATGGAACCATTTGTGCTTAAATTTAATTGAGGACCTCAGAGCCGGTGGAGCCTGTGAAACACCTCCGGGACCTGCTGAAGCGCTCGGACTAGCCCAGTTCCAGAGCCCCCTTCCGACCTCGGTCGCGCTGTGAACCCGAGCGAGCAGCACACGGTGGGGAGCACACCCTTGGCAGCAACAATCTCCAGGTACTAAGGACATTTGCATTTGAATGGAGACAGAGAGGAAGGCTCAGGCGCTGCAGGAGTGCGAGAGGGCTGCGGAGGAGCCAGTCTCTTCCTGAGCTACGGGAACACGGGAGAGACGTTTCGCGGGGCTGGCGGGAGGGTCCCGAGGCGCTGCAGCGGGGACAGAGGGCCCCCCAAGAGCTGCTCGGCTCGGGCCCTTTCCCCACATGGTTTATAAGTTAGGATTCACCTCCTTAAACAGAGCTTGCTATTGAACCAGAGTAAATCCCGTTCCTGTATTTCAGCCGAAGTTGCTTTAAAAACTTTTATAAGCAATAGTCCCGACTGCTGGGGTCTACTTTTCTGGCATGAAGAGAAGAAATTCCTGACTGATAACGGGCTTTGAGGGGAGGTGGGAGGTGTCATGATTTAGACCTCTCTGCTCTCTGGGAAAGGACAGGCAGATAGCACACTGGGGACAGCCCAGCCTTAGAAAGGAGGTCAGCGCTCGAAGCTTTGAGGGACCCTGTCACGTCGCATTCGGTTCAACACTGGGAACATCAGCATCTTTTGACATGAAGAAATAAATGCGATTCTGCCCCGAGCGATGACAGCAGAAATCTTTCGGAGGCGTGAGCCTGCCGGCGCTGCCACATCGCGACACTTCCTGAAGAGGATGAGCAGCACCCGGGCTGCTCCCGCCCGGGGAGCCCAGTGGCTCGGGGCTAGAGCCCAGAAATACCACCATGGCTTAGCTGTTTGCTTTACAAATCAGCACTTCTCTTCCTTTCCAGTTCACACGGACTGGAGAGTTATATCTCAAGAGACATTTCGCTGACCTCCCTTAGCTGTTAGCGAGCCCGCGGTCTCCTAAGGCTGCGCTGCAGATTCAGACCTGGTGACTTTAAAGGAGGCTTCACCTGGAGAGAGACTGTGAGCCCCAGGTGCCCACAGGAGAATGTGTGTCCTGGGCAGTCAGATGATCCGAGCAGCACTTTAAAGCTGCACTAGACACCGCTTTGAACAGAGCCTGTCCGGTCGGATACCTGCCTCTCAGGTCCCGGAGACAGATCCTGCTGGTCCCACAGAAGCTCCAGGGGAGGTCGGGGTGAGGGGAGGAGGTTGCTCGACATGCCGGAACGATCAATAGCAGAATAAAGGTGCAAGCACACAGAGCGCAGCCGCTCTGCCTTAGCTTCTGACCACCTGTCCAGCAGCCCACGCGCTTGGGAGTGAAACACGCTCCCCTTTGATTAGGAGTACAAAAATCAAAGTATATTCCTGACTCGCCTGAATTAATTCAACCGCCCTGTAAAGAGGAAAAAGGACAGAACGCTACCCGCCACATCTGTTGTCAAGATTTTGCTCCTTGAATGCACTGCGTTGGGTCTTGACTGCAGCAAAACAAACCACAGCAGGAAGCTGCGGCCCGTCCTTCAGGAGCCATGGCTCTCAGCTGCCCAGCCAGAGACTGCCGGGAAACAGCCCCCCTGTCTGAGCTCCCACCGCCCACACTCCAGCTCCGCGGGTCACCGCTACCCGCTGCGATCGAGCCGAGCCGAGCCGAGCCGTGCCGAAGAGGGCAGCCGGCCGGGCAGAGCTCAGCAGCCCTGAAACGCTGGAGCAAGGCTGCGGAGCGGAGACGGCACGCACCGTTACCGCTCCAGTTCCTGACCCGCTGGGGGATGTACAGCACTCAGGGCTAGCTGCCAGCCGAGATTTCTGTGGATACAATGTAAAATATTTCAGGCCAAACAGCCTGAAAGAGCATGGACTTTGCTTTAGAGCCTGGCCACAGCTCACCCAGTAAAAGAAGTGATTATAAACCGGGATTTCTGTCTGATTCAGAAGGCCCTGGACAGGCAGGGCTCCTTGGAAATGCGCGGAAATGCACAGGGTTCCTTTATTGATGATTCCTAGGATTTCCGTCTTTTTTCCTTAAACGTTTGATGAACATAAAAAAGAAAAATTGCAGAATCTGTGTCATTTATGCCCTCATTTACCTAATGATATTGCTCCCCGGAGATACAGACAGCTCGCGTTTCATCAAGAGAAAGAGATTACGTCTTAAAAACTTGTTTCTGTGCTCTACAAACAGCATTGAGCACTACCCGGCGAGGACTGATAGTCGTTAATAACTGAAGTTTCTGAGCAGAGACATTTTCAGCGCCTGCAGCCAGCCCTGGAGCCGAGCCTGCAGGGAGGCACGGGTACAGAGAGGGTGTGGGCTTACCTCCGTGAGCCTGAGAAAAATCCCAGGAGGGATTCACCACAGAGTAGTGTATAAAAACCTACCTGTCCTCACTCCGTATTTCAGTGTGTCCCGACAATCCACCAGAATCTGCTCCAGGGACTCAGGGTTGTCTGAAAGCTCCAGGTTGAAGCCCTCCATGCCCTCCAGGAGCTGGTGTGGGTGGTGGAAGTCCAGCACTTTGGTGGATCTGTCAAAAGTCTTCCTGACGTAGTTGAGGAGGATGTCCACAACCTCCAGCAGGAACTGCGTGGTCTGCTCCTCGCCATTCTTGGAGGGCAACAAATCTGTGGGGCAAACCATCTGTCAGCACTTGCTTTGGGAGAGAGAAGCAGAGATGAACCAGCCTCGGATCCCCGCAGCACTCCTGGACCTGGAAGACACGGCCCCAGTGCTGCCTGGTTGCAGCAGGGCAGGCTCCCTGTCCCTCTCGCCCCTTGGGGAAGAGCGAGCCTAGGTCTCCCACGGCAACCGCGGAGGTACCTCCAATGTGCCCCGGCCAAAGAACATGCCCTGAAAAGGCTAAGGCTATGCGGTGCGAGGCACTCACCCCCTGAGGGCCAAAAGTACCCGAAATCCACATCTGCCCTTACCTTGCAACGTCCCCACCGCTGCCCCACAAAGGGATTGATATCCCTTTCCCACTCTTCTTGCAATAGCCCCATACCGGCAATCACAGGCTGCTTCATAACTATTTTACTAAGAAGGACAAACATATAAAATTACACTCCTCCCAGATACTGGATCTGGAGTAATCCCTGGAACTGCTGAAGCTGAGCTGCAGAGGATCAGCTCAAAGTATATAAAACTACATTTCAGAAGGCTTGCATACATCGCCAGTGCAGCTCCCAAAAAACACAGACATGGAGCTTCCTTCAAAAACAGCCAAGCAAAAGCACAGTCTGAACGTGGCTGCACTTCCACGGGAGATGAGGGCAAGACTACTAAGGGACATGCCTGAGCTAGTGCAAGGAGAAACTGTAAAGTGTTTACCTCTGGCATACAAATTGGAAAAGTCTGTCTCGGTGCGCCGGAACCTGGATTCCTTCTCACTGTTCTCACATGCCAGCAGGCTCTTGGACGACTGCTTTTCCTTCAGAGAGCTGACGATCCGGCTCTTGTCTTCCAGGCTGTTGGTCCTTTGCAGGAACCCTACATTATTATTGCAAGGTGCACAGGTCAGAGTTTTCTCACTTCCCAACATGTTTAGAAATATCTAAAGCAGCTCTCTAGACAACAGTTAAAAGCGGTGTTGGCTCTAGATCTGACTAATGAGGTCAGGAATAAGGGTATTTATGGGGATTATTTGCCTCCAGGAGGAAGAGTTCAAAATGCCATCAACTGCAAAAACGCAGCCATGCAAAAAACAAAATTTCGTCATTTAGTGCAGTGGTAAATTCTTATTAAGTCGATCAGACAGATTCCACTTCAGTAATCAGCCACTGGAAGAGAGTTCAGGATGAGTCAATGCTATTTCAGCCTGCAGGCGAAGTTTATGGACCTAGCAGACAGGGGCAATGATGTATGATTAAAATCAGGGCCATTTTCAGTTCTCCAAGTGGTGCTCTCATGCACAAAAGGCATGAGAACAGGCAGCCATTCTGGAGCAGCCGTCCTGAGAGTGCTAGAGCTCTAAGGACACCAGTAGCACTCATATAACCCCATCTTCCTATTATCAGTAAGTACTGATGCGGATTTTCCACATGAAAAGATGCTTTGATGCCAACAGTAATCATCTCCAGGGGGTTTAGGACCTCCGCTCTCACCGGAAACGCATCTTTGGAACCCAGGACCCGAACACAACCGCCGCTGTTTTATGCCACGGCGATAATAAACCCACTCACCCCAAGAGTTATGGGGGCGGGCGCCACGCAGGGTCCGTGGCGAGTAACGAGATCCGTCTACTTTAACAAGGCAGGGAGAACAACTAATTTACGGGATTTGATCTATTAAATCTATGATGCCCGCTGAAACACGCATAGTGTCGGGCTTTTCATTGAAGAAAAGCATTGGATTTTGACCTTCCAGGTTGCAGCGAGCGTGCCTTTATGTTTTGAAGAGGCACTACAGCGGCGCCGGTATCCTTTATTCTTTCTTTCTTTTCTTTTAAAACAAGCAACAGTCGAAACCAGGGCTCGTCGCTGCCGGGAATATCCACCACAGAGGAGGGTTTAGCAGGGAGGAAAAACAACGTCCTGAGTTCGCTCACCCACGTCCCTCGACGCCGCTTCTCTCCAGCGCCCTCCGCTTTCCGGCCATGTGTCCCTGCTCTCCGGAGCCGCGACGGCGGACCGGGGCTGCGGGCACCTCCCATCGGGCACCCACCGCCGGCCCATACGGGACCCCTGCAGCTTGGGCAGGCATAGGGGCTGAACCTCGGGGGAGAAAAGGGAGCGAGAGTGAGCTGCTGGGCCAATGGCTCCCGGCACGGTACCTGTGCCTCCAACCCTGACGCCAGACAGGCAGTCACGAAAGAGCTACCGAAAATGGAGCACTCGGCTGGCAGCCCATTCTGTCGGGCACCTAAAAGAGTCTCCAGGAGGGTAACTCACAGGTAAGTTTGTCGGGGTCATACTTTCAGTGAACATCTCACGTTTTGCCTCTTAATACTGATCTTCTACCGATTAGTTTTCTCTGTGATGTTTTCACGAATGAGACAAAGACTATTAAAGGGAAACTCTCTTCGTGGATAAGTTAAAAGTAGCAGTGTATACATATATGTGTGTGTATATACACATATATATGTATGTATACTTTTAGTTATGTTACTGCTTCTAATGGCTCTTGCAGCGATCATTAGCTGCTACAACAGCTAGCGCTATTTGCCTGCTCATTAGGAGCAGCAGATGATATCGAAGCAGGTGCAGTCTAAACCGAATTATGGATCCTCTTTTGTCAGGTCCCGTGGCTTTATTTTACTTTTTTCCCCCACCCGTCTTTTTTTCTAGGCTCTCAGTGGCGATACTCAAGTAGGACGAGTTCCGTGAGCAGAGATGTCTGCAGGACCAGCGGCGCTCCCCTTTCCTAGGCAGCCGTGCTCCTCGCACAACTGGCGCTTTCCTCGGCGTGCAGACACGCATTTCTCCGAGGCTGGGAAAGGAGGGAGCACCACTTCAGTAACAGAAAAAGGCTGCAGTTCTCTCCGATTCAACTCGCATAGGGTCCAGCGAGGCCGTGGCTTCGCTGACGGGTCTGACCTAACTAGAAGCTGTGGGCGCGGAGCTCAGCCCTTGCCCGAAGGACTCTGCGGCTGTTCTTCCCCGCGGAGGCTCCGCGGCCCCGTTATCACGTCCCGAAGCCGGCGGCGGGGACCAGCTGGGGCCCGAAGCGGCTGCGCACGGGGTCTGCCCGCCTGCGCCTCGTGGGGCCCGCGGGGCTGCGCGGCCGCGCTGGGAGGCTCGAGGGCGGAGATTAGAGGACGAAAGAAGCCTGCAGACAGGATCTCGCAGTCGCCCGACATCAGCCCATCCGGTGTAGGTAACGTGCCGTTCGCCCAGCTCCCTCGGCCACGGCAGTGTCTCGTGGCCCGGAAGAGTCGGTGTAAGGGGAAGCCCGGGGGGCAGGGACAGCCCCCGCTCTGGAGCCGCCGGACCACTTCGTTTCCCGAGCTCCTCCCTGGGAGGGTGGGGGACGTTCCCCAGCGCCGACCCGCGTCCCGGGCTGCAGAGAAGCGGAACAGCCGGCCCTCGAGGGCTCCTTCCGCGCCCGGGGAGAAGCGCATGACTGTAGCCGCCCTTTCATCAGTGTCCTACGTGAAAAGTGAGGCCGGTGCAGGAGAGTTCCAGCAAGTAGCAGAGTATGAAGTAGTGTCCACGCTGCTTCTCCTGGAGCAGCGGAGAGCGCAGCCTTTTTCAGCAGTAGGTCCGTCCCTCAGGTGCGTTTTCATCGATGCGCTTTAAGAGACCGAGTTTTCAAAATGCCGAGTGACACCAGACTGGCGAGGCAGTCCCTCGGTGCGCAACGTGACCACAAATTCAGCTTGCTTTCACATCAGGCCTCGCACAAGGCAGGTGTGTGAGCCCCCTTCGGCCTCGCAGCCCTGTGGGGACACTCAGCTTCCAAAGCGGGGACAGATCTGCCGGGTCCCGGCGCGCACCGCAGCCGCCGGGGGATGCACGTCGGTGGCGGGTGAAGGAGATCCTGGTCCCACCTCCGCTGTCGGGATGTTTAGCACCACCTGCGTGACTTGGCAGCATAAATCCCACGGACTCCGGAGACGAGCCGAGTTTCTAACATACATGGCTGCTTTTGAAGCCACACTCCCCCGCGTTGCTCGCTGGGCTTGCAATCATCAGCTGGCCGCGGCCAAACAGCTGAAGACGCACCTGAGCAATTTTACTACGTTGAGAACTTCCACTGATGCCAAGCAAATGTTAGCAGGATCCGTCCCAGCAATAACAATTGCCAAGGTGGGAGTGAAAGGTGTAGCATACAAATCCAGACTCGGGGAAATCTGTCCATATTTTGCCCGCCGTGACAGTTCATTGAGATAGGGGGGTTTGGGCTTCTTTTTTGTGTTTTTTTTTGTTTGTTTTTTTCAAGTGGATATGTGCAGAGATGGAGAGTGCGGGGGGCGAGGGGTGGGGGTCGTGGCAGCGGCAGCACTATTTTCAGGTGATGGCTTTCAACCAGAAAAGGAAAAAAAGCTAATCCTTAAATCGGTCAGTTATTTGAGAATAAATGACACACATCTTGGATACGTAATTATTGAAAACGTCAAACACATAATATACAACCCAGATGGAAGAACCAACTCATTGTTCAAGACCTGCCTTTTCTCTGAGGTCAACCCTTATTTAAAGTTTGCAGTCAAATTAATCGATTTCAGTGTGATACACACAGAAAGAACAATTCCAAGGCGCCTTTGTGACTATACAATATTTAGGGTCCGGAATGATGTCTTGTGAAAGGTAAGGACAAGGAGATGTCATCTGCAATAGTCAGACGTCCACTCGTTTAGCATGTTTAATTAGGATTCTTGGCAACCTTAATACTTCACTCTGTTTACCATAGGCAACGTTTCCTGTAGGTCTTCGTGAAGGTGTTCGATTCAAGCGAGAGGGCTCATACAAACAAAAATAGTGGGCGCGATCAAATCTGAGTATTCCAAACCGGCGTCACTATTCAGAGTGTATTTTTCATGTAAAACGGAAAATAGACAGTAAAGGAAAACTGAGCACCAAACCACAACCAAAAATACAGCTTGTCTTGAACTCCCTTCACAAAGCCTTCACTACACTCTCTTATGCCTTTTTCAAATCCAAAATGGTGGGATATTTCATTTTCAGTGCATTTGATCTCATTGAGAGAAGCTGCGCTGTCCCTCTCTACCCCCCGGTAGTCTAGCAACACGGAGCAAGCCTAACAGCGCGTTACTTTATCAGTTCTGCTTGCCCGGCTAAATTAAAATGATGGTGAAAATGCCCATCGCTCCAGCCACTGAGGGGACTGGTGGGGAAATGGTCCATTAAACCCAGATCAGGAGCTATTTATAGAACTAAGCGACTACTCGTTAATGTCGCCAGCGGCCAGCAATGAAATCTCTCACAGACACAGGGCTAAACATTTGCACCCTGATTATTTTCCAGTTCAAACTTCCAGGTGACAAAACGCTTAGTGAATGATCTTCGATTCAAGCAAGCAGGGAAAGAGGTTTAAATGTTTCTTTGCATCGAAAAAAAGGTTACTTTCTCCCACAACATATTTCCCATCCCCCCAAAAGAGACAGAGGGGAAAAGGGGAAATAATTTCTATGCATAAGGGGTATGACTACACCGAATGATTCTCCCCATCAGAAAATGAAGATTTGACTGTTAGTCTCTGAAAGAGAAGGCGCTACTTAGAAATCTGGAGAAGGAAGACAGCTTGTTATCTGCAAATGAATCTCTTGCTATAACGTTGCGATCTGATTGTGCATTTGTTTCCCTTCTGCATTTCATGTGCCTGCGCGCTGACTGGCTGCCAGCGCTATCTTACCAGCACAGCAAGCTGACGAATTGCTCTTTAATAAGGCTCTCGTTAATCTTTTTCCCCCAGGAGATCCGTATTTTCTAGTCAGATAAGGTTGAAAAATTTCAGACACTGAGAGGCGGCGAGCCGCCTCCCCCCGTCCCCCCCGCTCTTCCTCCCCGCCGGCTTCCCCGGCCGGTCCTGCTCTTTCTTCGCCCAGAGAGCCCGGCGCCTGCACCCCCCCGTGTGTGGCAGGAGGGGCAGCGGGGCCGCAGGCGTCCCTCCCCCGGCGGACAAAACCACGGCCACCGCAAGCCCCGAGCGCAGCGGCGGGGCCGGGGCCGCCGGGCCGCCCTGCGGCCTGCAGGGGGCGCCCGAGGCACGGCCGGGCTCGGGGGCGCTGGGCCGGCGCTGCCCCCGCGGGAGGGCCCCGGGCCCCGCCGGGGCGGCCGCGTCGTCACGCGTGGGTGTGTGGGGTGCCGTACTGGGAGGCACGGCCGCACTTACCGCATATCTTCAGCCCGATCTTCCTGGTGCACCCGTGAGCCACGCCGCACCACGAGTCGTAAGCTGGAAGAGAGAGCGGAGTTGTTCCCCTGGGGCGGCGGGGCTGCCCGGCCGCCGCGCCCCACCCGGTCCCCCGCACGGCTGCATCGCCGTAAGAAAGGGCTGATTCCGAGCCCGGCGGCGTTGGGCGCGGGGCAGCTGAGGCTCGGATGACAGCGAGGTGACATGTTGGCCTGCCCAAAGGAGAGGGGAAGGCACCCGGGACCCGAGCATCTCATTTACTGGCGGGGCTCCAGGGAAGTAGCAGCTTAAAGTAAAGTGGCGTGAAATGGGGTCACAAAAGAGTTCAGGAATTAATTGTGTGAAAAATAGTATTTGACTAGATGATCGGACTCGCATCACTGAGCCTCGGACGAACTGACGGGCCGCCGACGGCCGTACTAGGACCGCACCCCCAGAGGGAAAAGGCTGCTTCCCAGCCTCGGGAGTCGTGGCTCGGCACGCCCCGCTCAGCCCCAGCTGAGCCCAGGGGAAGCGGGGAGCGAAGCCCAGGACCGAGGCGGAGGGGCCCCAGCCGCGGCCCCGGACGTCGCCAAGCCTCTCCGGTCTCTCGCCCGCGGCACGGGGCAGCCGCAAGTCCGGCAGCGACGGACCCCAGAGGCTGACTAGGGGGTGGGAGGCGTTGACCTGGTGTCGGAGCATGAGGGGACAAGGTGTCAGAGGAGCCGGGGCGAGGACGGCTCACCCAAGCACGGAGGGCAGCGACCCGACTCTCGGGGAAGGGGAGGAGAGGGAAGAGCCACGGCGCTCCCGACCGGGCGGAGGAGCCCTCTCGGCAGGGGCGCTGCCATCGCCCGGGGGCGGAGAGCCCGTGTGGGCAGGGCGGGGTGCAGCTGCCAGAGGTTGTCTTAGTTTTAGCCGTGTCGACAATTAATTCGATTTCTGCGTGTGACACCTCAGTCGAAGGCAGCACTGCCTGTCACGCGCGCCTGAAACAAGACCGAGCGCTGCTGTTCTCCCCCTCCCCCGTTTTTTCCAGTTTCAGAATAATGACAATAATGACTCCAATGCTTGTGCCTCGTAGCTCTTTCAGGCTAAAAGCTATTCCCCGCTCTGCTGTCCCTGACAACCTTTCATTTCTTACTGTTGCCCGCTCTTTGTCTCTGATGCTTTACAGCATCAAGCCTCTTTTTTTTTTAAATTTTTTTTTCTTTTTTCAGTAGGCGACCGTCTGAACTGCCTGGCAGGGCTATAAACTGATTCTCTATCCACCTGCAACAGCCTTTGCTTCCCACTCACACCTCAATAACTCAAGGCGAATTCAGAGCAATTAGGAATATAACGCTTTGAAAAGCTGCAATTAGCATCCAAATTTCGCTTGATTACAGGCTTCAGCGTAGGCTGAAAGGAAGCTGCAGCATTAGCATTTGTAAAATGTAGCGGGGAGACACCCGCTTTAAGACCCTGGTGTAACTTCGCCCTTCAACGGATTCATTTTCTCCACACCCCTTCCAACATCCCGATTGTTTTTTGTCTATCTGGGAGGTCAGTTTATTGTCTATACGTCTCAAATGTGGCTGTAAGATAAAGAGCGTTGGCCACCAAGGTGGTCTTTTTCTCGTAGCATTTTATTCATCACGGACCGACATCTCCTGTTCCCACTAGGAAGATGGTTTCTTTGTGTAGAGCACTTTCCACACCTTGCTTAATTGCGCGGAACAGGGTTTCACAGAGGTACAATTTCGTTTCGAAACTGGTCTTTCTGAGCCTAAGTGGAGAAAGCCTCCAAAACATTTAAAATGAGGAAAATATTAAAACCTACTTGTGGGTCGCAAAGGTGGGGTGGGGTCTGGAGCATCGTTGGAGGACGAGGGAGCAGAGGAAGCCATCCCTTCAGAAAAGCCCCAGTCCTCGGAGCTCGTATTTCCTCGATATTCCTCTGAGGGGTGGGCAGCAAGGAATTTGCTGGAAGGAAGAACAGGCGGGTTTAGTAGTCTGGTCTCCTGGAGCACCGCACCGGAGTCCCGTCCAGACGCCAGCGGGCGGCAGCCGCGCAGGTCCCGGGGCGGCGGCAGGACAGGCAGGGGCCGGCCGGACCGGGAAAATGTCTCGACAGACTGAAGAGCGAAATCTTCCCTTCGCTAGATTCCAGGGCGCTACCCCCGCGCCTGAATGACGGATTTAGCAGAGCATGAAGTCTATCGCAATTATATCGGTGTCCACTGAGCAGGGCAATTATATGGCTCGCATCAAATGGAGACCAACGTGCAAAGCGGGCTTCGAAATCACCAGCCCAAACGACCTACAATCCCAAACAGAGCCCGCTTCTCGTCTTTACCAAACATACGACAGGCTAAGCATTCAGGAAAGACTGACAGATAAAACCCCGGCACCACAAAGGTGCATTTTGCCCAAGTCCAATGACAGGCGCTACATACATGTGTATTTGCACACACATGTTTCAGCAAATCGGGGCCAGTATGTGCTCCAGCACTAACCAGCGATTTCCCGTGCCCGTGCTCGCTTTAGCGGCGCAAATGGCAGGAGAGGCATGCCAGTCTTGGGAAAGGAAGGCGCAGGACCAGCCCTCGCTCCTCGCCAGATGTTCAGCTCTTTCCTGGCGGACACGGCGTTCCGATAACCAATACAGGGTCGCTGATCGAGAATTGCCGGGTCAGCGCCCAGCTCGTCTCTTTGTTCCCACGGCTACCTGCGATTTATTTTCTTCCCCTTGTAAAGAAAATGAAGGTCGCGGTAACGAAAGAACGCTTTCTTTGTTAGCAGCTTTTTTCAAATCGGTAACTACCGATTCATTTCCACTACTGGGTGGATGTACACCCGCGTGTAAACGCAACGGATCAACGATTTCAATGGAAAACAGGTATCTGATTTTTTTAAGGCGAAAAAGAAAAACAGCCATAAAGCAGAAGAGATTTTCTAGACAATGCCTGGAAGTGAAGTAACAGGTTAACACTATGTCTAGGGCGCTAGCGGTATTTAAAAAAACCCCGTTATTCCTCTATACATACGACAGCGACCAAACCCGATTTTAGGGGAAAAAAATGCTCCAGAGGTTCCCAAAGGCTTGAAAAAATAGGATGCTGTTTAGAGGACACTTACCGAGGGGGCGAGCGGACACTCTTATTGCTGTAGTCCAGGCAGGCAGGGCGACTCTAGCCAGGGAGCGACCCGCCGCTTATAAACTCTGCCAGAAACGACGTCGGAATACCAATCGCGCCGCGGAATTTAATGCGAGATGACCTTTTTTTCCAGAAGTGCTCGGATTTGCTTTTTTAAAAGCGTGAATCGCCGGTTGATCTGCTTCGACGCAGGCATGAGTCACAGGACTGCCGCCACCCCCTCCGCGCCGCTCCGCACGGGGGCTGGGGACCGCTGGGGCGGCCGGCCGGGGCGGGGAAGGGCGGCCCACCGGCCCCGACTGCTGTGCTGGTCTGCTTCGCCCCGGGGCTGCGGGGCTGCCTCCAACGGCGGATGGGGCTGTCCAGCCGCGGCAGGGGCGGCACCCCAAGGCAGGCGGTTCTGCCGTGCGAGACCCTCGTTCAGCCCCTCGTGCGGACGGAGCCAGAGGCTTTCCCTAGACAGCACCGGCTTGACCCGAGGTCGCCAGCTGTGCTAACAGGCACCGCACACATCGGCGCACCGTTGAGGAGACGGGGACGAACGTCCCTGCGGCCCCGGCCCTCCCCTGAGCATAGTGCGGGACACGAATGAGCCGGGCGGGGTCCATGTGGATTGTAGCTTAGCAACACCCCCTGTCCCCCCCTCCGCCGCGCCGGGGGTCTGATGTGACCCGTTGGCTCAGCCCGCTGGTGCCGCGGCTCGCTCCGCTCCTCCCCGCCAGAGGGTGGCAGAGGCACGGGTACTGCTGCAGGGGAACACCTGGATTCCTGTGACTTGCCCTCAGTTTTGCCATTAGATTACTATTTTATACCAGACATCCCTTTGCTAAAACTAGAAACATTAAGACGACAAGTTTTTTGTACCCCTAACAACACCATGTCTGCATTACTCCATCCCAAACCCCGAATATGCTTAGCCAACATCGTGTGGTGGCGACGGTGGTGCTGTATTTCAGCATGCCATGGTAGCTACGCAGCTGCCTAAACCAAACCCTTCTCAAAAAGATGACACGTAAGGGGCTGGGAGGAATCCGCAATGAGACAAGAGGAGGGGAAACAGCCCGATGGAGCCAGAGAATTTCATGATGTGCAGGAGATGCTGGGCAGTGCTACAAGCAGCAGGGATGTGTCCTTTTTGAAGGACTCGAGGGAAAAACAAAAACTTACAAGTCCATTTTGTAAAGGAAATCGACAGACGGACAGGATTAAGTAGCCAAGACGATTGCTTTGTCGAGCAGTTACCGTCTAGGAACTGGCCGTGTAACAAAATGCCGACAGCACAAAGGCTAGTTTTTAAACATAGCTTTACAGATATTAGTGGCTGTAGCTGACATGACCTTTTCTCATATCTAGGCTGTCATTTTAAAGGTGGTTTCAACCAATCCAGCAAAACATTTGCTCAGCGCACAGTGTAAGTAATAATATTATAATTGTGGCTAACTGTCTTCATAAACAAAAGCTCAAAGGGAATCGTGGCAAGATTGCAGTACAACGAGTCAACGAAAGACTATGCAAAGATTTCCTAACCCATCAGTCACTGTGAGGCGAGACCCGGCTGGGTGCATGCCCGGCAGCCGCACAGCGTGTGCGCTTATTCCTTCCCTTCTGGCTTTCCAGAAGTGCGCGTGTCTGGAGTAAGCAGACATGCTTTAACATAAATATCTACATCCTCGTAGAATCTGAGGCCCGCGAGGGGAAGGACACAGACAATGAAGGCCGGCGAGCCTTCCGCGGCACGCTGGAAATACGACTCTTTCCAGCACCTCGAGGAGCCCGGCGGCGCTGCGCTCCCATCTCGGCACTCGGCTCAGCACCGCGGACAGCGCCCGGCCGGCCCGGCCGCGCTGCCCCTCCTGGCTGAGCGGCACGGTCGGGGGCACGGGCAGCGGCCTCGCACGGCCCGGGGGGGCCCGGCCCTCGCTCCCTCCCGGCCGTGCAGGAGCACACCGAGAGCGAACCCCGTGCATCCCGGCAGCGCTCCCCGCCGCACGGCGCCTCTGGGTGGCGCTGTGTCTCAAGCCCAGACGCTCCGCAGGCCCTGCGCAGAGCCCGCCCGGCCGCGGCTGCGGCTGCTCCGAGCCCGTGCGCACCACCATCTACTCGGCCCGGCCCCGGCGGCGACAAGGGGAAAGCAGCAAAGCCTGGGGCTCTGCGGGTCCCTCCCTCGCTCATCTACGGCGTGGCTGTACAGCACACCTGGAAACGCTTGCTAACTCTCATTTGCGACGGACCGGCTCGAAAATCCAACCTAAACCCGACCCACTCCAGCTCCGGCGGCTTCATTCAGAGCTCGCCATACCAACTGAAATCTTTGGAACACCTTTGCCAGGTGTACACGCCCAGGCGAGTGCACTCAGATGTGTCGCTTTCATTGAGAGAGTTCAAAGTCTTCCCCTCCAGCTGTGCTGCTCAACCAGTCTGCTATTTTCTCCCTGCATGTGACTGTCCCTTCCCTGAGGCTACTACTGCTCGGGTGCACTCTAGGCACAGGTTACAGAGAATCTCTTTGCAGGTTGGGGCCCAGAAGGCTTGGGTTTTGCTTTGAACCCATATGTTTTACTGAGGATGTAAAACACACAGGCAAAACCACTGACGCACAGTATGAGCAAGGCAGTAGGATGCAGATACATAACTCCCTTAGCTGAAGCTTCTAAGCAGCACATCAGTTAGAACTCACTTTAAAAAGCCAGACCACGGGATATTTATTGAGTTCACCTCCATCTACAAACTGAACCTGCTGAAATATGAATCTTGAGTACCCTAAGTGGGCAAAGGAAAGAAAGTGATGCAATAAATACCTTTAGCAACAAAAACTAGTCAATTATTATAGTGTTTATAGCTGTGGACATATAAACAATGACTGTCAAGCAGAAAAAAACTTTTTACTATTTGTATTGCAACCTGTGGGTTTGAAAAGTCACTGTGTTCAGAGCTGCATACAGTATCTTAAGATGTTAGTTCCTCCTGCCTACACTGTAAGGAGTTCACCATATAAGTCCATGCCAATGAAAAGGCAAATAGAGAAAAGTCCCTGCGCCATAATATTTCCTGTTTCTTCATATGCTAAACTATAACCATGCTACATACACATTTATTTGCAGGCAGAGCAGTAAATTTGACTTCTGGTGATGATGATGATGATGATTGTTACTATTATTATTATGGGGGTTCCCTCCATGAATACTCTGTGTTGCCTTTTAATTGCCATTTTGTGTGGATTATTAATATTTTAGTGTGTTGGGATTAGGCAAGCTCTTTCCTTAAAACTGTGTACAATAGTATGTACACAGAACATCTGTGATCTTTCTGAACTTGTGGGTTTGTATTTTTGTCTTTGCAGCCTGTGATTTTTTTTTTTAGTAACACAGTTATGATAATTTGTAATCCAGTACATTATTGCACAATGTATTTATTACATCTAGTATCTCATTCTTTTCCTACCATTTCTGGTATGCAAATATGTCTCATTTACCTGTATGCTAGACAGAATGAAATAATTTAAACAATAAATTTCCTTAACTCTTGATACAGAAAAATTGGAAAATTGTTCAAAACTGGTTTAGAACTTTTCTGGCTATCATCTTCAATGCTTAAAAATACAGATAATAAACTACTGTGTATTTCTAACACAAAAATGAACATGACAAGAGAAAAGAAACCAAATTAGTGTTTTGATTGTTTGGCCTACCCATAAAATTCTACAAATGGAAATTTGGTGAAGACTGGATTTATACTCCTGCTTTACAGATAACTTCTGCTTTTTTTCTGTCACTTGACAAAAAATTAATTGAATATGAATGATACGTTTGCTTTGGGTTTTATGAACAGTCAATAACTGATGTACCCAACTGGCCCATATTTAAGGATCATGTATGCCACTTGAATTTCAAAGACAGCTCAAGATGAACTGCCAGATAGAACATTTAGCACTGCTGTGATGAAGGGAATTTAGAAAAGTCTAATATGAAGCACATTGTTTTACATACTTCGTGGCTTCTTGTTTCAGGATGTCCTCTTCCTGATCCATGCTGGCATGTCTTGTTGTCCATTTTGATCTGCTTCATCTGAAAAACATCCCAAAGAACAAACCACATCCTGAAACAATAGCAGTGACAAATCCCAACTCTCAATACCCCCAAGCAAGCATGGAAAGAAGCAAAGAATCCTCTTACTTCAAAACAGTAACAAAATAAAACATTTTTTATCTAGATGGATCAAACAAAGTTACTTAAGATAGGTAACTGTGATGGTAGCATGAAAAAATAACAAAAGTGATAGTACACCCACTAAGTCCACCCTCTACCAGCTTTAGGGGATTGCAATTTTACCGTGTGTCTGAAAGGAAATTTATTTCCCACCTCCCCCAGTAACCCTGTAAAGCCAAGACAGCAAATGCCTGGGTATATTTCCCCTTATGATATGTTATTATAATTGTTACATCTCACTGAATTATATATTTTTATCCCATGGGAGGGCATCAATTTACAATGAGAACATTCAGCAGTTTCAGTAACGCTGCTGCAGGAGATCATGCAGTTTGACTCTCCAATCTCAGAACAAATTTGGAGAGCTGGACTCTGGGATTTTTTAACACATGATTGTTTAAATTAAGCATATTTCATAAAATACCCTCAGGAAACAAGAAACATGGGCTTTTCCACTATTTTTAAAAAACACTTCTCAAATCATAATTCAGTTTGAGGTATAGGCTTTGAAAGTCTCAAAAGTTTTTGAAATAATTAGAGCTGTGAGCTTAGCTAGGCTTTTTTGTTTGTTTGGTTTGGTTTTCATGTTTGATTGTTTTGTTGTTTTATTTTGGGGTTTTTTTCTTTCTTCCCACCCCCCTCCTCTGTGGTGCATAAGTCAGGTTTTGCCTTGACAAGTTTATTGGTTTGCCCTGAATAGCCATCAGTACTAGTGAAATAGTAGACTTTCTGGAGTACTACATTTGAAACCCTTCCTTCTGGTTTCTTTTTAGCTACAATATTACAAAAATGGAAATAAAAATTGTTTCCAAAATGGAAGGTTAAGTGCACCTGATTGAAATACAAGAGATTTAAGCAAAACACCGATACCTACATTTTTTAACACAGAGCAATCGAAGCACAGAAACACAGACAGGATGGTATGAACAGCTACAAAGATGGATAATTGGCACACTGTACTCTGAAAAGTACAGTCATATGTGCTTGCCCACCAAGATATGAGTTTGTCCACCAGAGAAAACAAATGGACAGGTAGGAAAAAAATCCCTTCTCTATGTTAGACTGGTTAGAATAGTTCATATCCCCTAATCTGTGTGGATTTCATTAGCATTCTCACAACAAGCAGATTCCTATTTTGAGGTAACAGAAGAGGGCATGAGTTTTAAGTAAAGTCATTAGCTGTTACACAGGCCTCTCTCTTCAGTACAAGTATAGAAGATCATGAAAACACTGAGGGGCATTTTTAAGCAAAAAACCCACTTCTCCCAGATCAAGAGAGTGGTGATTCAAATTGAGGACATCTCCTAGACAGAAAAATCAGATTAGAGCTGACTTGTTACAGACACATATTCCAATCTATTTATATAATAAAATCTCATAATCTATTTCAGCTCTTCAAAACTTCTCTGCAAGCACACACTTACCTAATGCTCTTGACTCCTGTTGATGGTATCCTGATAGCTGCACTTGAAGGAGACAGCCACAGGAAAAAATAGAGCTGCTCTCATCTGGGACAGCATTAGTAACTCAGCCCTAGAATAAGAAACAGAACTTAGCCATACTATCTTTAACGGTTCAGCCACAAGAAAGTTTTTTAAAGCTCATACACATGAGATAAAGAGCAGTGAATCAAGCATAACCTCTCTCTTCATAATCTTAAGGGATACTTAATGTTTGCTAGGGTTTAAAGGAACTGTCTGGGAAGGGATTCAGGAGAGTGCAATGAATAATGCTCTGGTTTCTGACAGCTCTGGTCTCCCCAGGACAGGTAACAAGGCTACTTGCACTCCTCTCCAGCTTCAAAGACAGAACACCAACTTGGGACTCCACGCCTCAGGGTTCTTCTACCAGTCATCTTTTTCTTCAGAAACAATTTCCGTAAACAAATGTCTCAACTACACTGAAAGCAACATGAACTAGCAAAAATGCTGAAAGATTTGACAGATATCCACACTCAAGCTAGTTTGTCATACAGAAAAGCTTAAAGGCGTTCCATTAGCCTCTTCCTTCAGAGAAAATTCTGTACAAGGGCTTTAAGGATCTGAAGACTGCAAGAACAAACAGCATGTATCTTTTCTAGGATGTTTGAGTCCAGAATTTCCTTCTCCAGTATCTGAAATGTTAAACATGGAATCTGGTTTGTGTATTGGTGTAAATTAGCCCTCAATGTCTCCAGATATTAACATAACCATTTCTTGCTAGAGGCAGGCTACATAAAATGCTGCAACAGACTGCAGACTGCAGTAAGCAAGACTGGTAGGACTGCGTTCTGGTCACTGGATTTTAACATGTTAGAAAAAAAACAAAACCACTGTTTTTGGGAGTGAACAGGCTCTTCCTCAAGATATAGCAAGGGATCCAGGTGGGTGAAAGAAAACTGCTGAGAATTTTTTAAAATTCTTTTTCAAGTAAAGGCATTACGGATTGATCCGCTACTTTGAAATGTTTTT
Source organism: Acanthornis magna (assembly GCA_036785705.1). Classification (NCBI taxonomy): domain Eukaryota; kingdom Metazoa; phylum Chordata; class Aves; order Passeriformes; family Acanthizidae; genus Acanthornis; species Acanthornis magna. The sequence continues at coordinate 14,220,943 of JAWUZG010000012.1, forward strand.
TTGGTCAACAGTCAGTTTAAAAATGCAAATTTTAAACAAGCAACCAAACAACCAAAATATGCAAAATCCTTTCAAAAACCATTTGAAACTCAACAATCATCTTTCTCTTTCACTTTGCATTAGTTCTTTATGGATGCACAAGAATATGCTGGCAATGACAGGGACTCCAGGAATGACTTTAGATGCCACTGGGGTACAGAGATATTGTACCTTGGACCAAGATAAAGTACTGGAGACCTGCAAAGGCACTTCTGCAACACAGGAAGATATCTTCAAGTAATTAATCTCAAAACCTGTGATTTCATGTTCTTTATGCTGCTGGGGTTAAGCAAAGAAATAAACTCTGCAAAACCAAGCCCTGTTAAGAGGCACAAGTATTTGATAAGTACTTTTTCTGTCATATTTATCCAAACAGATCTGCATCAGGAATTACTGAAAGGAAAATAACACAACAGAGAGATATCACCAGCTAAAGGCAGGAAGAAACACATGGAAGTTTTTTTATATAGGCACATCTATCTAAGCATGGGAAGATTAACCTATTATTTCTGCAAGACTTATAAACTTTATTAAATAACATTTAGACACATAATTAGTTAACAGAGAGTTTTCTTACACTAAGGTAAAAGAAAGATACACTCTTAAAATCATAGCATGAAATGGTTACTATACAGACTTAAATATTAATGCCAGGCCCTAGAACTTTTGTAGTGAAAAGCAGTACTAAATTTTAATGTACTCATGTGTTTAATAAAATATGTTTATTGTATCTTTTCTTCTGGCTACCCCAAAATGGCATGTTAGCTATCTTTGGTTTTCATTAGCTAACTTTACTGAATGTGATTACACTCAGTCCAACTCTCCATAGACACAGAACTGCAGGTTTTGTACAGTAAAATTCTTAATATTAAAAAAAAATTAAACTGTAAATACAGTAAGAGTTGGCTACAAACCTTACCTGCAGGAGCATGACTCAGTCAAAGTATTTTTATGTTTATTTAAAACAAGAGAGTTGCACTGTCTGTCAAGTAAATGCATACCTTTTTACAGGCATATCAGCCAAAGTATATCTAAACTTTTAAAAATATTTTAACTTATTATCTATTTCTTTCAGCATTGTAACATGGTTCACTTAGTCCTCACCATGTGGACACCAACTGATTTGAGGTAATACATATGGCAGACATCCCACAGAGAGGTCTGCATTAAAAATGGCAAAGATATTACCATAAAATGTAAACCATCTTGAGTTTATATATATGATCTATTCTTCAGATACTCTACTAAATGAGAATTTGACTCTCAAGACCATATCTGAATAATTTTCAAGTTTTAATGCCAGTCCAGAAAAATCAGCATATTTATAAAGTAGGAAGAATGACTCCCAGCCTACGGTTTTTCCCTGTCATTAATAAAAGCATTCATATGAATTCACTTACTTCTTAAGCAAATTGTTTTCTCTTAGAAAAAAATTCAAATTCAAAAACAAGCAATAGGAAGTGAATGATGTGGACACTAAAATGAATATTAGTAATACAGGAATCACAACCTCAAACAAGCTGATCATTTTCACTCCTTTCAATTTAAGTGAGAAGGGGGGTGCTCCATTTCTCTCTGGAAAGCAGCTGGCTTACTTATCTCTTATCCATGTCTAGAAAATAATCTTTTGTCCTTTCTACAGCCTAGCTGTGTCCAGAGAAACCACTGAATATCTGTGGTAAATTTACTCAGGGAGTCTCAATCTTATAATTTCTTAATGCAGACCAAACTCCTTAGGAGTGTAAATTCAAATCTCCCCAGCTGTTTATTAATATTTCACGCCACAGTGACAGCTATTACTGCAGTCCATGCCATCTCAGTCTATAACTTTTATAAATGCTAACAATAAATTAATATTAAATTGGTATAAGTCACAATCTTATCAGTTATGTAGATTTCCTGATCAATTTTACAACTGGCACTTATTCAACAGAGCTATTTGGTTTATCTCCAAACCTGGACAAGAGACTGTCATTGAAGATATATAATTTTACAAAGATGTCAGGCAAGGCTTTTCAGCTGAAATTCTCTTAAGAGCTATTTCATTAATGTCAAGACTATAAAAATCACAACAATCTTCTGCAAGCAGTGTTTTTATTTTAAGGCAGCATTTCGGTCACTCTGAACTACAGCTTTGTTTTACAGATTATAGAGTTTCATATAACCATGCTGGTTTTCCATTGTTCAAGTGGTGCAAAGGAATGTATCAAGTCTAATACTCCTAAAATACTGTTTTGCTAACTGATGATCTGTGTTACAGTTTCCACAACTTGTTGCTCCAGTGGGAAAATACTTCGTCAATTACTTCTGCATACATCAAGTTTGCACGTGTCATCAAGTTAGAAACAACGTACTTTTGCATGTATAAGTTCAAAAATACTGCAAGGACTACAAAAATTCTAAGATCTGATATTAATTTTAGTAAAGACTACTGAAATTTCTAAGAATAATTATGATTAAACAGTATACTTCAACAGCATATGTTGAAGATTATTGGAGAATCAAAATCATCAAGTGAAATACCATACTATCTCCACACTTATTTTCTTCAGAATCTTCAGAAATTTTTTCATCATTAATATTTGAAAAATATTTGAATTAATTTTTTTTTTGTTTTCCTATTGCTGTTTTCATCACTTGTTTCTGCATCATCTTCACTCTCCCCACTGATGATTTTCTGTGCTGCTTCTGCCATAAAAATACACATAGCTCAATATAGCTCTAAAATCAGCACAGCTGGTTGCCAGAAAATCACTCGTTTATGGGAGAATGTTTGGATGAATTAACCCACCAAAGCTTCTTTGTAGTTCCTGTTTCCTGGAGTTACACAGTGGCAAGAGAATGGAAGGTTCCCCCACTCTCCACCCCCTGCCCCAAGGTATCTTTATATCCTAAACTGAGACAGGACTAGGAAGACTTCACCACAAAAAAGCAGTGTAAGCTAAAGTGAATATGTGAGAGAAGAAAAGAAACATTTAAACCAGGTTTGGGAGTATTCAAAGATGGATTAAACTGATATTTGTAATTCTTTCCTTCTCATTACTTCTTTCTCATATTATAGAATTCAAAGGGACTTTTGAGGTTAACATCCTTCAGACTAACACTCATTTCATAGAAAATACGACATTTTGGCACAATTCAATTGCCATGATCACAGGTAACATTTCAGAGAATCATCAGATGTCATTTTGCGAATATGGGGCAGTTTAGGCATTTCCTTTACTATTTTTTACAAATATTCTGCTGAAAGTTTCCTGCTCAAGAGTTTTCTTGAGCATTCCTTTTCCACATCAGTGCAGGGTGAGCTTTATTGAGGTGAGGTTTTTATTAATGCTTTGGATTATGTGAGTTGGTATTGAGACAGTTGGTGTGACCTCACAGGGTCTACTTGTTCTGAATTTAGAATACTGTTTCTAAATTTGTAGGATTTCTGACTCTTTTCTTCCTCATTTAATATACTGTAAAATGAATACTTGTAATTGAACATTAACAAATGGAGAATATTTACTTCGACGTTTTATAGACCAAGGATGAATATTTAAAACATAGAAACCCCAGTCATAATAGAATTATTTTCTCAATTGATGGCTTTTAAAATACAAAGTCAGGGTCCTGTTAGTACAATAATTCTCAATGTGAAAGGCAAGACTGGCTGTGCAATAAATATTGTAGTTGCTATTTTCAAACTTACCCACCACCTCTTTTTCAAGAAGTGGAAAAAAACTGCTTGGTGGCCTCAGTATTTTCTGGTTCATAGATCAGAACTGCAAGGTGACAACATAATATATTAGAAACACATATGATGACAAAATAAACAGAAAAAAACACCCCAGAGATGAGTCTGCCTCTTATAGTTCATGAAAGTGTAAATCATACCAATGAAAAACCTTATAAATACACAGATCAGAAATGGATGTCCATAACCTGAAGAATATCAAGCTTACTGTTACAACCCACACTCTTGGGTAGTATCATAATTTTGAGTAACTGTCAGCAATGCAATGCAATGCAAAAAAAAATTATTTAAAGGCATCGATAATTTTAGGATTAGGATAGAAAACTGACAAATTACATTGAAGAGCAATAGGATGATAAAAATCTTAAATAAAGATTGTATTTATGATATAATAATTATATTAATTAAGGATAACAGACACAAAAAATTCAGATATCAGGTTAAACTTGAGAGAAATCCCAAAATAGTAAAACATGAAAAACTTGTATTATTTTGGATATCACTTGCACATATGTCCTATAAAGTGAGCAAAACAAATCAGATTAAAAAATCTCACAGAGATGAATAGTTTTCAAGGTGAAAATTGCCCTAATTACATCCTTTAAGATTCTGTTAGACAATGGCTGTGGAATTGTAAATTTTCACAAGCTAGTACAAAATTCACTAGTTTTGTTATAGCAAAGTTCCAGTATTTTGGGTTTTGCCATCCTATTCCCCTTATCCATCTTCCTTCTCTGCTGCATTTTCTACAAACACCAGTTGCACTCACTGAAATGAAGGTTCCCTTCCCCATCCCAAAAAACAATTAATGCAAGAGCTTGTGACCAGCTAATGAACAGGGAGGCAGGAGAAACCAGCTGAAGTCACTTGGAGACAACAACAGCAACAAAGATCAAAGAATAAAATACCAAAGCCAACTACTCAATTAACTGACAGTAGTTAGGGAGGCAAGAGAGAAACAATTGTAATCCTAATAATCATGTGTCTAGGGCCTCCAAAGTTGTGCTACTTGGCAAACATAGCAAAATATATAAATGCATTTCTCATCAGGAGTAGTCGTATAGTAGTAATAACTGACACAATGTAGCATGGATATTTTTCAGTATAAATCAAAATAACATGTGAATCTAGGTCTGGGAAGAAGGCTGTTTAAACAACCTGGTCTGGTGGAAGCTGTCTCTGCCCATGGCAGGGGAGTTGGAACTGGGGTTGGCTTAGATGCTCTTTAAAGTTTCTCCCAACCCAAACTATCCTATGATTCTATGATATTATTCCATAATTCACACACCTCTTTTCAAAATTACAAAAATCTGAGTCAACATTTGCTATGCATACAAGTACAGAACTTCTAGAAATTAGGTCACAGTACACTGTCTATACTGAAATTGCCCTTACACTGCCTCTCCCAAGAAGCAGCAGAACCTTGTAATGAAGCAGCATTCTGATGCACTGAAATAACAGGAGATATATATGTATGACTTCAAGATTAGAAGAATAAAAAACCACATAGTACCTGGTTTATATTTGACATGCCCATCGGTTTCTCTTAGCCGTATAAGAATTTTAGCTCTAGTGTTTAAGTTTTCAAAGTTGTAAAGGTAATACAATTCAGAAGTCCTCATCCATTAATGCCCTTGATATACTTTCTGTTGATGCCGGGGCACGGAATGATCCCTGGAGAAACATTTTCACAGATGTTTCTTCAGCTACTGTTTCTAATTGTAATGAATTTACACATTCTACACAAAACAAAAACATGTTACATTTATTTACCTATATGTTCACCTATACTTAAAAAAGAAATACAAAAAAGGATTAAAGGACAAATCACAGAACATGAAGATGTCGAGTTCCCATAATGTAGCTTACCCAATACTGTGGTTTTATTTGATCTAAATTACAATGGTGCCAAGTGAACCACAGGTTAAACAGTTCATCCATGCATTTCCAGTCTTTCAAAATTAATTGGGTGACAAATTATTGTATTATTGAGCTCTAATTGCTTAAAAAAGCATGTAATAGATCAGCTGCAAAACCAAAGACATTACCATGGAACTGCTTGAATTGCCACTTCTGAAAAGCAAATTCAAAACAGTTGTTTCGCATTTTGGTTCACCTGGTACAATTTTGTTTCTCAACTCAAATATTCCTTTGACTTGAAGTTCTGTGCTGAAATTTTTTAAAGTTCCACTTCAAATATACAGTGTCAAATTGTTCAACCCCATGCTTTGTTCAATTCCCCTTACTAAGCAACAAGTATTTTAAAGCAAATTCCATTATAACAGTTTGCAATTGTTAAATAATTTACCTTTTGGCCCCTACATATATAACTTTTCATTTTGTTTGCTTCCAAAATAGAGACAGTAACTTTAAAAAGCCTTCATTTTTTATTAATGGTATTACTAAATTCCTGAGGTAGTGAAAATTTTCATCAGTTTCAACACAAATCCACACAAAGATATAACCTGAAACTTTGGAATTACTTAATCTACTGCATGAATATGGAAAGCAATGGAATTTGAAACATCATTCAATTAATCTATAGCCACAAACGACGTATATATTTAAGTTCTGGACTAAGCTGATGCTTACCTTCTTGGCCTCTGTCCTTTTTAAACAACTATATCTAATAGAAGATGAAATGACAAAACAAAACACCAGCTATGTCTTTTTCTTTACAGCAGACTGTCAGAATTTGTCTGAACTGACATTTAACACCAGAACAAACAGAACACCCTTTTTCTTTTAACACAGTCTTGGGACAGCACATTTTTACTTTGCTTCAGTTACTGAAACAATTAATTCATATTGATATAAACAGAGAAAAAAATCCAACAAACAACAGAAAAAGGAAACCAGTGAGGACTTTCACAGGGTTTTCCACAAGTTCCTGAGGTGTGCTCCTTTGCTGGGGTTTCCATTGCTATTAGAAGTCATCTATCCAACAAAGCACTGATATACAGCTCATGCTCTACCTGATTATATAAACACCAACAATTTGCTCTTATATCCTACTGAGATCACTAAAAATTACATGTGCGCTTAAATGAATTTCTCTGGGGATTCCTTAGTAAGCAAACCACATGAATGCAACAATTATGCTCTTTAGCATTTAAGAGTTGCTAGAATTTGTAATTTTAATTTTTGATGGCCTTGATTCTTCACTGTTATCAAATACCACTACAGATTGATGCTGTAGTCCTAGTGGATCACCACAACAAAGCAATGCGGAACAAAAAAATATAGAGATCTTGAAAATGTGTTTAATGTCTACTCTTTGTCATTAGAGAAACAAAAAGTTAAGCTTTCATTTTTAATGACCATACATCTTACTCTAGAGTAATTTAAAAATCTTATTTGGTATATCTTATTAAAATGATGTTTAAGATTTACCAGCTATTTCACACCTTGCATACAACAGGTACCTCGGCCCATCCCTTGGATAACAGGAGTTCAAAAACTTACTTGGGAGCAAACAGACAGGATACAGCCCCTCCTGAGTCACTGAGCTATTCAAGGAGAGCAAGTGGGATAGCTCTAGAAAGAGAGTGAAGCTGTAAGCCGTGCAGCCCTTTTCCTCTGTCTAGCAGATGCCAAACCACGTAATTAGGAAGGGTTATTTGACATTACATGACTGTACAATGGTGAAGTTCTTCAGCATGAGGAGCAACAGCGTATCTAGAATTGTACATCCAGAAAGGAGTGCGAATTCAAAGAGATGCATTACACTTTCACAAGTACCTAGCCTAAAAACACCCTACAGTAGCTACAAAGAATGACATTTTTTCTTCAATGCAGCTACAGCATGACCTCCATAACTACATAAAATCAAAGTACAAAATTTGAATGTAGAAGTTGGAATAAAAAAGCTTAAAATTTGACAAGTCACAAAACCAATGTCCAGCGCAGTAAGTACCATGCTTAACCTACTTTGCCCTTCAGAATGTGCACTATTTATTATAATTCTAACTTCGTCCACTGGGTGGATTGCTCCTTTTTTGTCCACTAGGCTTGATCAAATCAGTGAAACAGAACTGCTGATGCATGAAATGATAGGTCAATGTAACCTTGTCATGGAATAATATCCCTGCAAACCACAGTAAACAAATAAAACAATTCATTTTATTTGCTCTAGGTATTAGGCAAGGCATAAATTATCAAAATCTAAAGCAGGAATATTTTAACTGCAAATATAATATATTGCTCCATAGTACTACACAAAAACTTCATTTAAATAACATCTTAACTCACAACATGGGGGAAAAGCTTTTACAAATAAATGGTGGTTGTAGTCACACTACCATCTACCACTGGACTTTCCCAAATCAGTATAACCAATGGTCTTCATACAATGAAAGCTTCCAAAAAGCTTCTGTCATCAGGAGGTGTCTTTCTTTTCTTGCCTTGTCAATTATAAATGTGTCTGGAGTAAGTTCATCTAAACAACTGGCACAGGACATTTAGCATAACTTTTACATATTAACATTCTCTTATTTGCAATTTTTTTTTTAAATTAGTTTACTGCAATAAAGTTAGCATTGCATACTTAGAGTATCCATGTTCTTAAAAAGAGATTTGTCTATGAGATTATTCATGATCATATAAGAAAATACTTTGGAAGGTAAGTGTAGAGGTGGTAAATATTGAACTACCACCCAAGTAGTCACATGCTGAGACATCATCCTATAAAGCATATTGGAAACATTAATGCATTATTTTATTCCTAACAGCATTAGATGTTCTATATGGAACTCTGCTGTGCACTGCTATTAATACAAAATCTTTTAAAAAAACCTTTCAGGATAAGCTACATATATGTTTGTGTAAGCATATACACACATTTATGGAGGCTATGGTTGATAAATACAACTTACAGGAGCTTACAAGGCTGGTGTTGTGTAATTCTCAGAGTACATGCTCATAATGGTTTTATGTAGCAACAGTAAAATGTAATATAAACAAAATTTAAATGGTATTTAAACTGGAGTCTCCAATCTTGAACGGTTTTTTTTATGTGACAACTGTATAGACATCAAATTACATGTACCACTGAGTATCTAATGTGTGCTGAACTTTTAATGTGGGTGGATTTTATTTTCTTTCCTAAAATATCCTTAGGAAAAAGTGATCAATTTTACAAACAGACACAGAGAAACTATTTTAAATGTTAGGAATCAGTGAACTTTAAAAAAGACATTATTATTTTATGTGAGACAAAAATGTTCAAAATGCATGGTTTAACATTAAAAAATAGTGCAAAGTAATTTTAAACACTGAAATATAGTATTTATAGCTATACATTTAACACAAGAAGAAGGTGTTGGAATGAGGTCTTGAAAAAATTGCATTTTTTATTTGGGACATCAGTGGGAACACATGTGTTATCATGATAGATATCTCAAATAGAGTACTCTTGTCAGAGCAATTTTCCAGCAAATGGACATGTCAGCTACATTATAAACCTCATATACTACACTACAATGCCATTGTTAGTTTTAAGCAGGGTCTGCCTGGCCACACAAAAGACAAAATACAAATATTAATAATATTTCTTAAAAACCCGATTAAAAAGTCAAAAGAAAATCATTAGATACTAAAATGTGTTACTGATGCTATCACAGCAAACACAGTTCCCAATGTTTTAATAATAGGCTTGGAAATTAGAAACTTGTACTAAAAATACCACCACATTATTTGTAGTCACAGACACTTCATAAGTAAACACAACTGAACTGATCACTTCTGGCATTCCAAAACGCTGAAAAAGAAAATAAAATTAAACATAAAGAAATAATTTTAAAACAAGTTTCACAACCATATCCACATAAAATCTAGTAGAGATCGAAAGGTTCCTCTAAACAGAATCAGCTGTGTTTCCTTTAAACGGCCTGTGACACAGTAGCCATATGCCAAAAAAGCCAAAGAAACATTAAACAAAAAGATCTGCAACTTCTCTGGTCAGTCTTAAGGATACATTCATTTTTTCTATGGCATACGAATTAGAAGTTCAGGAGCTCAATAACAAAAAGGAGAATTCCTCAACATACAGTAGTTGTTCATCCTTGAAAGCAACAGACCAATATCTCCCTGCTCGCCTTGCCAGTACTGGCATTTATAAATGTTTTCCCCTTGCTGCTCTCTCACTTTGAAGCAGCTAAAGCAAGCTGAATTTTGTTGTTGAGTTTTGGCTTTCCCTCACAGAAGGCACACAGCTGTCAGGAAAGCATGATGTTTTATGTTTGAATTCCACTGCAGGGCCAGACCCTGCTCCCTTAAAAGTCAGAGAAAGTTATTCCTTTAAGTTAATGAGGAGCAGAAAGAGGTCTTGAGTAGCAAGTTGCTTCAGTATTGTGTGTATTTACAGAATCATAGAAAGGTTTGGATTGAAAGGAACATCAAAGATTATCTAGTTCCAAACCCTCTGCCATTAGCAGAGACCTCTTCCCCAGGACCAGGTAGTTCAAAGCTCCCTCCAGCCTGGCCTTGAACACTTCCAGGGGTGGGGCATCCACAACTTCCCCAGGCAACCTGTTCCAGTGCCTCACCACCCTCACAGTAGAGAATTTCTTCCTAACATTGATGTAAACCCATCCTCTTTTAGTTTGAACCTATCACTCCTTGTCCTGCCCCTCCTTGCCCTTGCAAGAAGTCCCTCTCCAGCTCTCTTGTAGGCCCCTTTGGGTACTGGAAGGTGCTCTAAGGTCTCCCTTGGAGCCTTCTCCAGGCTGAACAGAACCAACTCTCTCAGCCTTTCCTCACAGGAGAGATGCTCCAGCCGTCTGATCATTTTTGTAGCCTCCTCTGAACTCGCTCCAAAGGTTCACATCGTTCTTATGTTGGAGGCCCACAGCTGGACACAGTGCTCCAGGTTGAGAGTAGTGGGAATTCCAATGGAGTGAAACGACTGGCAGAAAACAATGCTACTACCTGGGGAAGTGGCTGAAATTCAGATTCCTCATCAACACCCCAGATGTGATCCTACTTATTCTTCTGACAGCAGGGAGAAGAGGCCACTGAAACAGCCATGGCAGCACTGCCTAGGTGATTAGTAGACTTCTTTGTGTAACTCTGCCCATACTTAAGAGTTGCTCCACATACTACAAACCCCAGCATCTGGCAGCACCACCACAGCTGCTGCTTCTACCTTTGCCCTCTTCTCACCAACTTTTACTTTTTGTAACCTGGGCACTGATGAGACTCAGTGTTCCCTCCTGCTCCTCCCGGTAGGTTATTTTACAGTTGTCTCATACTAGCTAAGTCTGGTTAAAAGACACATTGCATGGGCTAATTCAAGAGTAGGAACAAAAAAAATCAGAGGGGAAGAAAGGAAAGACCAGTAACTATTTAACCTCGTCTAAGTAGCACAGAGTCCAAACATTGAACCATGCCTCTTGCAACAAATAGCCATCATCTGAAGCACTCAGGGAGCTCAACAAATCTTGTACATTGTATCAGAAAGCTATCACCTTTCATATATTATCATCTTAATCACTTTCATCTTTTTGTATGATGCAATAAAGGGAAAAAATAGAAGTCAAGACTGCTTGTCTAATCACATTTTGTATTTTAAATTAAATCAGTTTCATTGTTATACAGACACATTACAAAAAGCTTTGGAAAGCCATAAAGCCATATATTTCAACTCACTTGTTTAACTCCAAAGTTGTCCACTAATGGGAGAAAAGCTTCACACAAACTGCTTCAGAGACAGGGACATTTTACAGCCCAGGGAAAAGCTTTGAGGTTAGAGCTCTGAGTGGAAATGCTGTTGGGCATCAGACCTTCAGAAAAAAAATGAACTATAACAATGCCAAATCTTATCCCACTGCAGTGAAAGACGAACAAGCCACATCTCATTAAAAAAAAAAAAAAAAAAAAAGCTAGGTGTCTTGAGGGCCATGTGCATTTAAAACAAAACAAAAGAAAAATCAAACCAAAACCAACTGATTAACCAAACAAAATCCAAAACACCCAAACAAAAAAACCCCCGAAGACACCAAAACCCACTATACCAAAAACGTTAAGTGTCCTGGACCTACGACTCTGTGAGATTAGTTCCAAGTTGCCTCAAAAATGTTTGAAATATGTCCAACCTTCCCGTCAGGTTTATTTCCGCAAGTCCCCTCGGGCAGCACGCGTCGCAGAGCAGAACGGGGCGCGCCCAGCAGGGCGAGCTCACCTGCTCAGCGCCAGCGGTGCGCGCACCCCCGGCCCGGAGCGGCCTCCCCGCGGGGGCACAGCGCGGCCGGGCCCGGGCACGGCCACCCAGGGAAGGCGGCCAGGGGCTGCCCTGCTGGCACTGCCGCGGTCCCGCCCCCCACACTGCCCTCGCAGGGCTCTCTGGCAGCCGCCTGGCGCACGGAAGGGGCCGAGGTCCCGCGGCTGCCAAGGGCGAGGAGGGCCGGCTGCGGTCAGAGGGGCGCGGCCTGAGAGCCGCGACCGCCACTGGGGCTGTGCGCCGGAGCAGCGCGATGCGAGACCGGGCGGGTGGGAAGGGCCTGGGGAATGGGATTCTGTGCCATTCCTGAGTTTCAAGGGGCATTCAGGCAACGCTGAAACGGTTATAAAGCCATCATGGCTGCTTAAACAACTCCCAAAGGATGTTGAGACCAACAAAGTGTAAATCCAATCATAAAAGGATGAGAGAAATCTGTGATGGATTGGCCTATCTGTGGCTATTAAACACAACAAACAAAATGTGATTCCAGCTCAGGAAGTTTCTGAAGCACTGTTCCCCAGAAGCTGAGAGGCTGTGCCAAGGGGAATATCTGTTTTATATATGCCTTCTTTTTAATCCACTTTCCTTAAGCATCTGTTACTGGAAAACAGGCTCCTAGGTTAACAGACCTTTGGTCTGGCTCATGATAGTTGTGCATCTCCATTATGTTTACCATTTCCCCTGAGAAAACCATTTCAAGCATCTCCATTCCTGTTTGCCAAAGGAAGCCGCATGTAGCAGGGGCCCTTCCTGCATTCTGGGACTCTCTAATGATTGTGTGGTTGGATCCAGGGGCATGTGTAGTTCTGCAGCTTTCTTATAGCCTTACACACCAGCTCCCCCAAAGGCACCGAAATGATTCTAAACAGATGTAGCTGGGATACTGTTAGGTCTTCCCTGAAAGCATTGCAATGGAGCGGGTAAAATACTCTGATCCCAGAGACATGAATCAGACCCGTCCCCAAAGAAGTTAGGGAAAAGCTGAGACTTGGTGGACAGCTACTAATTATAGCCTAATTACTGATGCCTGAGAGTTAAAGGTGGAAAGATGTGATCCTAACTACACTGGAAAACTTACGGGCATTAGCTGTATTATCTGACATGCCACCTATCCCTGGGCGGGTCTTCAGGGCTGGTTCAATCATTTTGTGAACCTTTTCAGCTGATGTGTTTCTTATTGCAGTCTAATTGAAAGTGAATTTCTAATTACCTATTTTAAATGAAAATAAGATTGGTAAAAGTTGAAATGGGAAAAAAGCATGACTTTACATACACAGATGTTAGAATTTATTTCTAGAATTCCCATTTATTTGTAGAATTCACCAAAATCCTTGGTATTAATCACCATTAATATAGCTCTAAATTAATCTCACATTAGCAGGCATTAGTGATATATTCTGATTATTTGGTTAGGATTAATAGAAGATTGGCTTTTTGATCAGCAATTAAAAAGATGTTGCAGCTCTCTAAAACCAAGTACCCCTTTGTGTCAGCCAAGCTGCTGAAGACAAATATTTTCTTTGTAAAATTCTTATTCTAAGACTGGGTTGTAACTGGTGCATAAGAAACCTCTATACATGGAAAAGGAGAAGAGAAAGTCATGTCATAGTCTGACTGACGTAAGACTCCATGGCTTAACCAATGAGAAGAACATCTCCTGCAGGCAAGAACTCAGATGAGACTATTTTATGCTTTTGATTTACCTTTTTGAATAAATGATGATAGAGAAAAGTGGTTATCGCTACAAAAAAGTGCTGTGGAATCAGCAGCAAGTAAAGAGATTTGGCTGCTTTGATTAAGGTTTTTCATGTGGCATTGAGATGGTAGGAACTCGGTCATTTCTGCAGCAAGATTTCATGAGAGAGACGGTGCTTACTGCTTTTGAGATGAAGAGCATAACATTCAGGACATATTAAGGATGGTATATTACATAATCTATTAATTTTAAAGGGGCAAGACACACCTGTAACTGGAAGTAATCTTGGTTGGAACATTGGATCTTAGAGTCTGTTTTATAAAACGTGCTTTGTTGTATGCTGTGCTTTTCTCTTACTCCTTTTAAATAGGAAGGATTATTTTCTGAACTGAAAGAACAAATAATTAGCACATAGGTGGCATATGCTCGACAGGTGGAGGCTCTGCTGTGATCTAATAGTCTGATCTTGGGAGCAGGATAAGGACTGCTGCACCCCAAGAAGGGCTTGTGCAGAGAGGAACAACTGCTTACCTAGGGGCAATGGGTAATTGCAGCAGTTCCTGTGAAGGGTAAAGCTCCTGTTGTCAGAGTACCCAGTCAGTCCAGGGAAAACAGTCATGTCCCGGTGCATCACCCCTGCTCTGGGGTGACTCATGCCCCTGTCGGGCACACAAATGCTGCAGCTGTTTCTGGACCATGGGCAGAGAAAGTAAATTCTATGCGCTCACACTCAATGTTGTCTTGCAGAACTGTACAAGAACCATGGGGAATCTAAACATACATCATCATTCTAATTGTTTTTACCATCATCTAAGTTTTTAATCTTTGATAGTGTGTGTATCTTAATTAGGAGCTGGTTCTCAAGTGTATTGAAAAGCAACCAAACAAACCAAATAATTGTGTAATTCTAATACATCATTCTGCATATTCAAAACATCTAATTGCTGTAGCTAATTAAAAACAGGCTTGAACTTACCCTCCTCCTTGTCCTTTCTTGAACATGCTAAGTGTCAGAGATTCTAACATCTATATCAGAATCTAGATCTCAGTATTATATCTGACACTTGACACCTATTTTAAATTAAATCTAGGATGAACGAATGTATATAATAAAAAAACAAAGGGGATTCTAATGTACTTAGGCACTTTATATGGAATTATTTTAATGTAACATATTATTCTGCTTTACTGGCTGTTTAATATTTAATATTTCTTAGCAGATTAAAACTGTGGTTTTAATGAGAAAAATAATTGAATGATAAATCTAGAAGGTAATTCCCACATTTAAGTCTCAGTTATTTCAGTACTTTGCAATCTATTTAGCTTAGGAAACTTTCATCTTTATGTGTAATGAGGCACAATGGTTTGGGGTTTTGTGGACAGGGGAGAGGGCAAACCCCATGAATGCAATGTAACAGCTGCATAGTGGAACACCCTGCAGAAAACTTCAGGATTGTACCACAAACTCCTGAGTGTGTAAGGAAACTGGGGAAAGTGAAGCAGTGAGAGGCTTCTAAAAATTATTGGGTCTTATGCTTCCTCTCTTCAGGGTGTGAAGGGTACTGGAACTCCTTACTACTTGCAAGGGCAAGCAAAGACGGCCCGTGAAAAGGAAAGGTTGCGTCTCTGCTTTGTCTTCTGCCTTACCCTCCTCCTTGACAGAAGCATAACAATCTTCAGATCCATGAAGGGGTTTTTTTCCCCTCTTGTGGGAAAAAACAATTTAATAAGCCCTTCCTCTTACGAGAAAAAACCACTTCCCTGTAGACTGTCAGGATGTGCTGAGTATGTTTAGCATTGCTCTTTGTATATTCACGATCCCATTGGGGTAGCAGTTACAGTTCCAGTGTTCACATGTAGTTTTAAAGAGTGTTACAAAGAACATACTACCCTTAAAAAGATTGCTCATGGTTCTGCTCTCTCTAACCTAAGTATTCAACCACCAAACACAGCTTTGATTACAGTACTTTGCAAGTAGCTTCTCAGTGTCATTATACAATTTATTTAAGCATTTTATTAAGAAGCTCAGACATAGCCTTAGGCCTCATGTAGGCACATAAGAAGATTTGGTTAATATTTTGGAAAATATAAAAGTGTAATCTTTGCCTGCTTAAAACTCTTTCAGTTCTTTCAGAGCAAATTAATAGCAAGAAGTCAGTGGAGCCACACTGGTGAAGGGTCAGGTAATGCTGTGAAGACTGTGCTTCCTACATTGAGCTACTAAGGTGCACAGCAGTGTTTTAGAACATGTAAAGCAACCAGGTGTCAAGTGTTAGGCTTTTTTTTCAGAATTAAACAAAAGCAAAGCACTACCACTATTTCTGCTCAGAAGAAAAGTGAATTATTTAGATGTGAGGGGAAAAAATGAAGCCATTTTCACACTCCTTTGGGATTAACATATGATAGCTGAGACCACCTGACATTCCCAGGCTGTATCTTATCTGTCTAATCTTTAGTGAGTGAATAGTGCACATTTTCCTTTCTCTTCTTCACATGTGGATTCTAGACCTGTGGAGAGCTGTCTGAAATACGGGTGAACGCGGCAGTGTGACTGACATCTCCTTTCCATACAGATGAGAGATCTGCATGTGGAGATCACAGGCACACCATCTGATCCTGAGAAAAGCATGTGGGATATGACCCCAACTGAAGATATGGGCTTTGGCTAATAAAATTTCTTTTAACCTCCTTTATAATTAGAGCCTGTTTTGCAAGTGTGCTCTATGATGTCTGGTTCGTGTTAAAAAGGAAAATGAAAAATGTTTTTGAGTAGTATACAGGTAATACTAGAATATTGTTTAATCAGCCCAGCACTGTTATAAGAACAGGGACTTAGAGATAATAGGAATGTACTGTTTTTTTAGACAACCCTACCTTACAAAAATGTAAAAACATAGGGACACACTATTGTTTCTGATAAAGCTATTGACTTCGGTACTTGCAAACAGAAACTTTTAAGTTGCGAAAAATGTAAGTTTGCCAGTCTTATGGCATTTGAATATGAGTATCCTAAATAACATTTGGTTTATTTTTCATTTTTTCCTTTGTGGTTCATCATTCCTCCATAATAAATGCCATGGTGATATAATACTCAGTTCAGGACACGTCAGTCACTGTCATGGTAAAAGTCTACAATTCAGTGGCAACAGAAAATTACAAATATAAAAAAGATTGCATTTTATGATGGGACAGGTTGACAGGAAGGGCAAATTAGGATGTTGGCTAAAGTGAGTTACTTGCTCAGTATTGGCATTGATGGCCATAGAAGCCGTGACTGATACTCCAGAGAAGGTGGATTAAAGTGAACTGCCTTGGTACAAGGCTCGTTTAAAAGTGCCTTGATAACTATCTGCACAGAGATAGAAATTTACTCTATTTATGAACTTCTGAGTGGTCTGCTAAAATCATTGAGTATCACTGAACAGTAAAAGCTATCTTTTTTCTAAGAGTTTCAAGACAGCAGCACTGCAAGATCTGAATCTACACAAGGCCTCTGCACCATTGAAGAGTGCACTGAGATTGTTCAGTGAATAGCAAGTCAGTTTATGCCTCAGTACAAATTTCTTCAGAAGGTCCTGGCCACGAACTTCAGTACTTTGCAGCACAGGACACACACCCCAGCCACCTGCAGAGGAGATGGAGACCTACTACATACCTAGGTGTACCTACATGTACCTACATGTACCTACGTGCCCTTGAGTGGGTGTCCATAACCTTTCTCAGGAGCACACAGGCTTTGTATACAGCCTCAGGTCGGCTCCTGCTGACACGGCTAAGCAATGATGTAATCACCAGACCTGGGTCAGGGACACGATGGGGTTTTGTGTGTACTTAAGTAAATGGGTAACACAAAAGATATTAAGAAATGATGAGAAGATAAACACCATTGATGTCCTCCAGGTTAAAGGCCAAATCTCACTAGCCATAATCTTCTACTGACTTGTCACACTCAGAAGGTCAAAATACACGTTTTCCTTGATTTTCATTATCCATACTGAAACAACTACATGACTTCAAATCAGCTGGGAGTAAATATTAACAGGGATTAAACCCCATAAAGTTATTTAAAAGACCCTTTGAATTACATGCACTCCTGTTTTCTCTGGTCAGGACTATTCCTTCTATCAGCCTAGGGCCTTGGATCCTTCTTCTCTATGCTGCATATTAACACTTACCTGACATGGATGAGCCTTGCTGGTTGCTGCACATTTCCAGGTTCTCAGTGGCTAGGACAACATTTAAATGCACATTATTGAAGATACCTGCTAGGCAATCTCTTTGAAGAAAGCTCAGTAGTCTTGAAGATTTAGGGATCCTCTTTGGTTTTATAAAAACGTTTGGCAGAAAAATCAAATAGGTGATTCTATCATGTGCCAGAGTGGCAGACTCCACATCTTTACCACAGGATTCACAAGAATCTCATTAAAAAGTGTGAAATAATTAAAAAAAAACCTATAACAGAGAAAAAAAAGGTTCTATGGAAAACTACAAAATCTGATAACAAGCTGCACATTATACATTTTTTTTCTTACTGCTCAGTATGAGAATAGGCTGACAAGATCTATGAAATATTACAAGGCTCATTTAAAAGTGCCTCAATAATTGTGCAACTACTTGCACAAAGATACAAATTTGCCCTATTTATGAAATTCTGAGTGGTCTCCTGAGTCATTGAATATCACTGAACAGTAAAAAGTATCTTTCATCTAAGAATTTCAAGACAGCAGCATTTTATATACCCTATTTCTTCAGTATTCAAGACTAATACTAGTAAGGTAAATTTACAAACAGAAATGTTGTAGTTACTTTAAAATGCAATCTCTCAAAATCTGCCAATAATTGAAGAATAAATACTTCTTTCAAAAACTATACCCTTAGTTTAATATGGAAGGAAGAATTACACTATGAAAATTTTAGGAAGGACATCTCCCAGTACAGTTTAAAAAAACTCTTTATCTTACTTTTTCTATAACAGTAGTTGAGGAGGTAGGAAGCAAAATTTTATAAATCTGTTGGATTATTGCAATAAAAATCTGGTCATTTGGGACCAAAACGTCTATCATGCAACCTCCTTTCAGATGAAAGTCTTATTCTATTTGGCATTTGACTAAAAATAATTTGAATACCAACACATTAAAAAACCCCAACCCATCTGAAAACCAAGGTTGGTTAGTTGTGGGAGTTTTTTAATGTTCTCTGCTTAAAGTTTGTCCAAGGGTGGGTGAAAATCAGCTTACAACACAGAAAACAGACCAAATCTCAAGTTTTTTAACAATATGCCTTTTTTTGGTTGAGATTAATTAATTTGAATTAACTACCAGCTGAATTGGTTTATATGCTATGTCTATTATACAAATGACATTTAAGTTTTAAAATTAGGAAATGAATTGACCTTGAGCAGCGTATGTACTCAAAATTTATAATTAAGAAGAATATTAATCATTTAATTTTATAAAATGAACAGCTGTTCTAGTTGATTGGAAACAGCTAAAAGTATAAAATGTATTTTGTGAATGCAAAATTAAAAGTTAATTTTATTATGGAGTGCAATTTGCCAACTAGAAATAAATTCTTGAGATGTAAGCAATATATTTTTGTAATGCTCTACCTATACATCAGAAAGGTCACATGTATATTTAAATGCCATATTACTAAAAAAGTTTAATGATTTCGATTGAAAAGCTATCATATGATTTAGCTATTTACAGATGAATATGAAACAGCTATGATGCATATATACCTCCTTTTTCCAATGAACTATTTAAAAGCTTTGCAGAGAAATAGTTTTATTAATTTTTAAAAATATCCTAAACTGTTACTTTCACTTTCCTAAGTAAGTGTAATAAGTGTCCTAAGTCCCTAATTTTCTGCCTTTGTGCGTGTGCTATTCTTACAGAATAAGATTTTCATTGGCCTTTGATATTATGGGTTTTCACTTAAATACCTCTCTCTGTCATGACAGGCTTTTAACGAATTTTGACTGTACATATTTTAACCTTCAGTATTTCAGTACAAGTTTTGTCTTGTGAAATGAATAAAAACCCCAAATAGTCTGCTAGACCAGACAACATAGATACTTGGTAAATTCAGCGTGTCTTCAAAAGGAAGAAAAATCTTTCCATAATGGTCCAGGTTAGAAATCATCAAATCCACCATTACTGGGCTAATTTCCGCTAGTTACATCTGCTCTAAGAGGAATGGTTCTCCAGTTCTAAGTCAGACTAAAGTTGCACCAGAAACCATCTAAGACATTGCTTCAGCTCATTCCAATACTTAATCGTGGCACTTACTTAGCAGTGAAAGGCCATCGCCATGTGGGAATTACTCTATCCTGTAAGAGACCTTTCGTACTCTGGGATACTGTTGTTTCTCCTGTACTGCTACCAACAAAAGCACTTTCCACTACTCTCCATTTTAAGTACTTTGATCCAAATACAGAATTGAAAGACTATTTAGTGACACAAACTCTCTTTAAAGCAATCTTAAATTCTCCAGCTACATTCTTAATGCAACTTAGTATCAAAGGAAGCAGATTGCCACTGTGCACCATGAAACATTTTAAAAAACAGAAAAATTTTTATTCCTAATGAAATATTAAATACTACATCAGTAGTAAATGCGATGCACTTTTGTCTCAAAGACTTTTTTGACTAAGGACTTCTGGATCAGGTCCATCAGTTATTTCCTGCCTTGCTGTCACTTAATCTGGAACACTAAAGATATCTGCTATTTAATATCACTCAACCACACACTCTGACACCTAAATCTTTGGCAAAGAAATGCTAACTAATGAAGCTAACCATATTCCTCTTACGGTTTTCTATAACAGGACGGTTTATAGAAGATCCTTCAGTAGAAGACAACTGCTTGGTTATTAATTTAGTAAGTTGACTCAAAGAATAGGGTGTGGGAAATTAATTCAGAATAATAAATAGTAAAATATTCTTAAGGAGCTGTACCATGGTAACTGTCCATTAACTTCTCATTATTTCAGATATAAGGGTTCTCATGGTATTGTCTCATCTCATTATTTCCCAAGAGAATAGATTCTTGGCAGTATTTGACATACATACAAACACATGTTTTACATGTCCTGTCATTAGAAACATTTATCAAGCTGTGTTTTTTCTTGATTCAGAAGTCCATGGCAAAGTGTATCTTTATCAATGGGTTGTGCCAAAGCTTGCTTGACAGCTGCCATCAGAGGATCTCACCTGAAGCTGAACAGTTCCAGATTAGTCCCGGTGAAGTTTTGAAGGCACTTTTTATTTTGCTGTCTCATTAGGTAATCAGAAAATAAAGCTGATGTTGTAAAAAATAAGGAGCAAATTACATATGCTCAATGTTAGAATCAAAATTTAGCAAATTACGGATCAGGTTGCTTGGTTTGTTTGGCTATATAGATTTCAATTAAAAAAAGAAATAGACAACTCGCTGCAGTAAGGAAGGTTATTATTTTAAAAGAAATAGGCTTAAACCCATACTTACATGATGCCCAGCAAGAGATAAGAAATCCTAAAGGCCGTCATGGTCTACCAGGTACTTTTAAACACAGTTTTGTGCCAAGTATCTTCCCCTCTGCAGGACACTGACTGCCATTCTGTGGTACTGGCAGGGTAACAAGCATCTCAGCCCTTAAATTCTGCAGTTTTACAGGAAGTTAATATACGGGAAGCATATTTTGGCTCTGCAGTGCCACAGACAACTTAGGCTGGGAATGGCTGTTTGTGGCTGGCCCTGTGGCCTGGGCCTCTCTGAGAAGGAGCGCCACTAACACTGCTGCCCACTTCTACACAAATATAAATCCCAGTCTGTAGAACTTGACCTGCATGTTCATTGCTGGTATTGGCACCATGCATTTCTCTTTTCTCTCTCAGCTTCATGTGTAGGAAGCAAAATATTGAAAATAATTAAAAAACCCCAACAAGCCAAACCCAAAGCCAACCCACCAACCCAAGCCAACAGGCACACCCGTCCGAAGCAGCTCCCGGGATTTTAGAGGCGTTTACCATGAGCAGCTCTCAGGTCACCGTGCGCTGAGCTCCGCTAGGCCACGGCGATGGAGCCGGAGCCGGCCCACCGCCTCAGAGGGAAATTGGCGGGAAGGCGGCGGCCGCGCGGGGCACCGGGGGAAGGATCAAACGAGACCGACGCGGCGGGACCGTCCCTGCTGACCCCGGTGTGAACGTGTTTATTTCACGCTGCGGTCGCGGGTCGCTTTACAGAAACATCTCATGCTGGACCCCGCGCGGGGTCGAAGACGGAGGGAAACACGTGTATTCAAATGCAACTATTAAATAACCTGTACACAAAACTTCAGTCTGTTACCCTGAAAGCACCGAGGGCCGAGCCCCAGTACGGCCACACCGATGCTGCCACTTCACCCCCGGGTGTGTCTATAAGCCTCGACCCCCGCGGCCGGGCTGGGCCGGCCCCGCTCTTGCCCCAGCGCCCGGGGCCTCCCCTCAGCCGCGCTCCGGGCCGGGCACCTGCCCCGGGGCCCTATGAGCGTCCAGTCCCGGGCCTGAGGGTCTGCGGGGGCCGCCCCCAGCCGGGGTCCTGCTCGCCGTGCCCGGCGAGAGTCCGAGAGTCGGCCGCCCTCTCCCCGCTGCCGCCGCCCTGCCCCCGGCGGCGAAACGCCCCCAGTCCGGGTCCCGCTGAGGCGCGGCTCGGCCCGCAGAGGCAGCAGCCGCCGGCGGTCCCGGCGGTCACAGGTCGCGGCTGTCCTCCCGCTTGACGCCGTCCGCCGCCGCCTTCAGCTTCTTGTTCTGGTGGGTCTTGACGTGCTTGGCCAGGTGGTCGCTGCGCATGAAACGCTTCCCGCACTCGGGGCAGACGAAGCGCTTCTCGCCCGTGTGAGTCCGCAGGTGCCGCTGCAGCTCGTCGGAGCGGGTGAAGCTCTTCCCGCAGAAGAGCCAGTTGCAGACGAAGGGCCGCTCGCCCGTGTGCCAGCGCAGGTGCGCCTTCAGGTGCGAGGTCTTGCCGTACACTTTGCCGCAGCCGGGGATGTGGCAGATGTGCTGCTTCTTCTTGCCCGGCTCCGCCTCAGGGGCGCTGCCCGCGGCCGACTGGCAGTTCGGGCAGCGGCAGCGGCGGCACCTCCTGGCCGTGGCCGCCAGGGGAGACTTGGTCTGCAGCAGGGCGGCGATCTGCGTCTGGTACTGAGCGAAGTCCGAGTGCCCCAGCACCAGGCTCCGCGGCAGCGCCGCGGCCGCAGGGAAGCGGTGGCCGCAGCCGCCCGGGGCACCGGCCTGCTGGATGCTCCACCAGGGGATGTCCTCGGGCGGCGGGTTGGGAGACAGCTGCCGGCAGGGCTGGGCGGGCGGAAGCAGGTTGGAGTACCCGGGCGGCAGGGCGGCCTGGGCGGCGTAAGGGACGTAGGCGGGCGGGCAGCTGGACGGCAGGGCGGCCATGGAGGAGGGCAGCATCTTGACGGGGGAGAACTCGTAGGGGTAGGAGGGGTCCGCCGGGGGGGTAAGGGGCAGTTCGTGAGACCCCCCGAAGGAGGGCTGCAGGTGGTTCTTCTGAGGGGTGAGCCCCAAGCTGGGATGCGGCGGCGGCAGCCCCCCCGGGGAGTGCGCTGGCATCTCGCCGCTCCACGGGTGGAAGATCCTGGAGGGGGATCCCAGCGTCGGGTCGTAGGAGACCGGCAGGAAATCCGAGGGAGCTGAGCCCGGCTGCCCGATCCGGCTACAAGTAGCGGCCAGAAGAGCCAGGGGCGAGTGCTTGGCCAAGTCTGGGGAGGCGCTGGGGGTGCGGTCCTGGGCAGGAACGGGAGGGAGGGGAGAAGGGAAGGAGGGAAGAGAGCGCGTTACTCGCCGCCCGCCGACACCGACCCGCGAGAAACTTCCCGTGCGCGGCTGGGGCCGCCCCGCCGCTCCCCACACGGCCGCTAAACTTTCCGAAAACAACGCGCACCCAAGGGGGCAGGACGGGCCCGGCCCCCCCCGCCCCGCCCAGAGATCGGTCCCGCCTGCGGCCAGTGCCGCCGGCCCCGCCGCTGCTCCTGGGCCGAGGAAGCAGCCGCTGTGGGCAGGGGGGCAGCATCCGTGCCCCTACACCCCTTCCCACGGAGCACTGCCTGGAGTTACTGACGGGCTGTTGGCGGGAGAGGGAAGTTGCCGGCCCGAGAAGCCCGAGCCCGGCCTCCTCACCACCGCAGGGTTTCCCACCTACCTCTCCGGGCCGCCCGCCGGTAAAGCCCCGGGAGGGAGGCGGCTGACGCCAGCTGCCCCCGCGCAATGCGGGTCACAACCGCGGGACTCGGCGCAGGGCGACCCACACCGGGCGCGGGTACCGACCTGGAGGAAAGCCTGGAGGGAGTCGTTCCGGAGGACAGCCACCGCGGCCATGGCTACTGCGCCCGGGGCGAAGGGAAGGCGCCGGGGCACTGCCGAGGCATGAGGACGCCGAGGGGAAGATGAGAAGCTGCCCAGTTTCCTTCTCTCTCCCCCTCTCTCTCCGTTTCCTTCTGATCTCTTCGTCTCCGTGCGCGTCCCACCCCCCCCGCGCTGCGCGATCTCCGCGGACTGTCTGACTGCGCCAGGATCACCTCCAAGAATTTGATAAGGACTTTGCTGGGCCGCCAACCAGTCAGAGGGAAGATTTATGGCTTTGAAGTTTGCCGCTACCCAATCATCAAAGAATAGCGGCTCTTTCAGAAGCGAAAGCAAATCCTTTGAATCCACAAAGCTCCTATGGTGTGTTTGTTGGTCTGGATAAAAGAACTGATTATTAGGGGGGATGGGAAGGGAGGAGATAAAGGCGGGACAATTAATGAAGTAATCACTATGTGGGAAATGTATATACACAAATAATTGGATTTTCTTGATCAAAGGACCCCTTACCGCCTAGAGACCCTCGCGTTGGATGTGCAAGACACTGGATCCCCCCTGCTTTTTTTTTCCTGTTTTTTTTCCCCCCCCAATTAAATTTGTGGCAGAGCCCTAAAGTGACAACGCGTCTTTGTTATCGCTCGAGAAATCTGCCTTCGGATTCCTCTGATAATGTTTAATGACTCAAAGTAACAGAGCACAACGAGTTCACCTGATCGGGGCTGGTCGATCCCAGCCGTAAAACTTCCCTGGAGTAATCGTCGGTGGTTCCTCCCCGCTCCCTCCCTCCGCCCGCCCTTCCCCCGAGGCTGAGGGGTATGCCCTCGATATGACTCCGCAAATAACCGCGCATTTTCTCCTCTGGTAGCTGGATTTGTTTCACTTCGCTCAGCCGGCGTTGCCCCCTTGTTACCGGGAGCCCCCGCCTGGCGCGGGGCCAGGCCAGGCGCCCAGCCGGGCCCGGAGAGGAGCGGCGAGCTGCCACCGGCAGCAAACGCTCTCTCAGACAGACACACTGACAAATCGGGCAGCAGGGAAACAGAAGGGAAAAGTTTCCTCTTCCCTAGCGGGAGCCGGGTGTAAAAAACGTGTAAAGAAAGATTTCTTTAAATGAATACCGGAGTCTCTCTTGGCGGGCCTGCCGAGTCGGCCTGTCTTGCGCCGGGGATGGGGAGAGCAGATCGGGGCTGTTCCTCGGGAGCACGAACGCTGCCACCGGGTCTCTGCTTCACCCGCTCACTCACCTCCTGCCCCAAAGCCAAAGTCGGCCCCGAGCGCTCTCTTACCTCACCCCGCACCTTTCGGCCTCTCTCTATACATGTCTACATGCGTGTGCATGAAGGATCTAACCTGCTTTGCCTTGGACCCTGTGTGAGGCCATTGACCCTCTAACCAGCACCAGGCACATCTGGGTCACAGCTTGCCGCCACCGCCGGCTGCTGAGCTCAGTGGGCTGCGGAGCTGGCGGGACCCCTCGCATGTGCCGCCCAGCGAGGGGCAGGCGGGGCCCCGCGCCTCTCCGCGGGCCCGCTCAGCTCCGCGCTCCGCCGGGGGCCCTGGAAACGCGCTCCTCTCCTCCCCGCTTCCCCATCTGCTCCGAGGCCATCGCAAACGCAGGCCTATTTGGCCAGGTACCAAACCAGGACGTTCATCTCCGTCTTGAGGAGGTGGGGGTGCCCTTTCGGGCAGATGCCGGCTGGCTCTGGTCCTCCGGAGCTGTTTGCACAGGTAACTCGATCCTCCCCGCAGTCGCTGGGTTCAATTGTATTCGCACCGCCACTGAAGTCTCTTTAAACGCCAGCACACAGAGATCTTTATCTGCCTTTCCTGTGGAAACAATCACTGTCCGCTCAAAGACTTTCAAGAGTTGTAGGGCTTGAATTAGATCGGTTTCTTTGAAGGGATTAAAGTGCCAAGTCCTCTCCCACGGCTCCATATTGAGTCCTGGGGAGAAATGAAAGCTCGACCCCGTGTAACACCACGCAGCAGCGATGTCAAGCTCTTCCCGTGTACCAGGTAACCGCATCACCAGGTCGGCAACAGGGAGACAAGGGTCCCGCACCCAGCGCTTTTACCACGCACTGATGCATTGAGGCAGGGCTCGCCGCTGCTGCAGGATCCCGCGGCCCGGCAGCAGCCCCCGCCAGGGCGAAGGTTGTGGGCGATAGGGTTCCCCATCTGCCTGTAAGGGTGCAGGGCTCACGGGGTCCGGCACCTCCACCCACCGCACATGAACGCCTCCGGGTACCGCCGATGCGCGATCCGCGTTCACACGGGACATGGAGGGAAACGGGAAACCCCAGCGCGGTCGGGAGGGCGCACACAGGCACAACCCGCACACCCCCGCCCGTGGCCGTCGGGTGCCCCCCGCTCACTGCCAACCTCCAGGCGCGCCACTAGAGTCGCTTCGGGGCAGGAGCGCACTCGTTGTCCCCTCGAGTCTCAGCTGTAGCCAGGGCAGCCGGAGCCGAGGGGGAACCCCGACGGGGGGAGCCCGACCCGCACCTCTGCTCCCTGGAGGAGCAATAACCCGCCAGACAAGCGAAACGGCGGCGCTCGCACTTGCGTTGTCCCTAAACCTCTGTATCCCCAAACATGCCAAACCCGGAGTCCTGCGAGATACCCTGTTTAACTCCTACCTCGATTTTTGTTAATTCGTTTTACCTAATAATTGCCAGAAGAATTCTCAGAACAATGTTTCTAAACGAAATGAGAGTGGATAGGTAGCTCAGGAGACACTGAACACCCCGAGGTTCCCTCCATCCTCTGAAACACGTTATTTCCCCGTATATCTCGACGAACCAAAACGATTTGTCAAGTTACAAAAGAGTTAGTGGAAAGCTGGGTAAGTTTCTATACAGCTGCCACACTACAAATGCCATAAATCAGCACCCAAGAAAGCACGTTACTTAAAAATCAAGAATAAATACTCATTTCTGGAAGAAACCAATGGGCTGAAAAATGAAACGCTGCAGTCATAATTTTCTGTACAAATAATTAGTGTTCAAACTTGGAGCATTTCAGTCTCCTGAAATGTATTCTTAATGAAGTGATGTTCAGAGCTGTCATTAAAAATGCAAGGCTGGAAGATCAAAGTACAATATTTATTTTAGAAATTTGTTTCAGTTATCAGGAGATACAGGTATCAAGGCCAAATGTCAATTCAGTTACACAAAGCACTATTTCCATGAGAAATGGGCTGCCGCTACGTCCTAGTGTAAAGCAAAGGGACACGAGAGATGAGCTGCAGCACGGGAGGCGGCGCGGCGCCGGCGGGGGGTGCGGGGTGCTCCCGGCGGCGCAGCTCGGCCAGGAGCCGCTCGGACAGCGGCGCTGAGAAGCACAGCTTTGGCCCACAGAGCAAGGGGCTGGGCCCGAGCGGCGGGGCTGCAGGGGCCGCAGCAGCGCTTGGGCCCACCGGGGATGCAGCGGCTGAGGGCAGCACCGCGGCCCGGACGCAAAGAACCGGAGCCTGAATTATTCCAGCCACGGGGCTGAGGCGCAAGGGGCACGGCTCCCACAGCCCTGCCGCCTCCATGGGTCCCTGCCTGCTACGGCGGCCGGCGAGACCCCCACCGTCCCCGGGGTCAGAGGGGCTCAGGCTGCGCTGGGCTGGATGGCTACTGTCGATTTAAACACAGTGGGTGTAAGCCACGAGTCAGCATCACCATTTCTTAGAAAGGTGTCCTAAAACCCAGGACTTTTCAAATTCAGCTGTCCCAAAGAGGCTGTAGCACCATGCAGGGCGCTGAAGACCTTGGTTTGAATGCAGGTAGTAGAGAAAAAATACTAGGGAATAACAGCTGCTGGCGTGCCAGTGGTCCCCTCCACGGTTTCTGATGTGCCTCTGACTTCTAGGGCCCAAGTACCTCATATCCTGGAGCCTACCCCAAAACCTGTGCCAGTGATGGCTCACACTGCCACAGCCAGGTCCTCTCATGACATTCACAGGCCCTTCAAAGACATTTGCAGTCACCTGCCATTACCCCTCCAGTCCCTCTTGTGATCACCCCAGTTCCTCAGCTCTTCCAACACAGCCATGAACAACCCTGGAAGCCTCGATGGGTTCTGGTGACCCATCTGTTCCCAACTTGAGGTTCTTGGGTTGCTTTCAATGAAATACTGCTCTGTAGTAATTGGGACAAAGAATCAGAAACAGGATCATTTTTAAGTGAAGAGCTGCATTAACATTCAGTCAAGCCTCCTAGTCAAGTTGTCCATGAGAGGTGGCAAAATTTAAGCCTGAAAAGGCTTTAATAAGCTTGCTCAAGAATGCAGTGTCTTCACACCATCCCTCCTTCTCTTCGGTTTGAAGATGTACTAACAGAAACCACCTATCCACAACAGCAAGAAGTGTCACCAGAAGGTAAATTACCCTAGGTATACAGCTTCAAGCATGTGGATACACTGCCAACAGTTCTATGTCATTAATACTATTTTTATTTACTTCAGCACATTCAGATTTTTACAGTAGGCAACACAACTGGCGTAAGGAGAGGAATCACCAGTTCACACAGTGTAATTTGAACATCAGTAGATGAAAATAAAAGAAACATTAAAAACTGCTATGGTATCTCCTGGGTTTTTTCTGTGCATAAGGGGAAAACACATAATGCTAGACAAGATCAGCACATGTAAAGGCATATTTAGGATTTAAAGGCTTGCCTCAACATTTCCCAGTCTAGATGTGGATTCGACAAAGATTAATACAGGATTTCCCAAACTTCTGAAAGCTGAGCTGCCCTTTATGAAAAGTAGAACAAGTTTTATGCCTCACAAAGTTTTACTACCTGTTGTCAAAGGTTCAAATATCTTAACGTATTAATCTTTTGCTCCTTCCTTGGCTTGCCCTTTGTGACTCTTCCTCCTGCCTTGGGGAACATTGGTGAACATTTTTGGATATACTTCCTTCCCTTGCTTCCATACTTTAAAAAAAGAATCAGACTTTTAATCATAACAATATTGAAGGTGTTATTCTTGGCTCTACTTGGAATGCCAGGGACACTTTTTAGTTGAAAACGATCTTTCAAATTCTCTGGAAATGCCTTTCTGCCTCTGGCATAGATAGCTGCATTTTTGTCACAACTCTGACAGCTAGAAATGGACTTCTACAAAACAGAAAGCAAGCAAAGACTCTGGTGAGCAGCTGAAAAGGATCTGCTGTGTGCACCACACTTGTCCTCTCATTTGGGGAAACATTAGGTACAAAAAGCCCCTGTATTTTTTTGGGGAAGACTGGATGGGAACTTTTAATTTTATGACTACAGATATATACAGCAATTTTTTTCCCCCTTGCATTGCAATTATTCAGCATAGAAAGAAAAGGTAATTAAATTATTTACCTCCTCTGAACTACAGAGAGTATCTTACCTAAAAATTTGGTATCATGATAATTAATTTTAGTTATTTAGTATATTTATTGACAAATTAAACAGCTGTCTGTGTCTATACTGTGTAAGAACTGGAAGCACAAAGTTTATCCAGAAAGATCATTGTTTAAATTACACATAAATATTGGATGATCATATGGCTGCCACATTGCTATTGATTTGGCTAAACAGATTAATCCAACAATTTAAAAATACACCTGTTACTAAATGAATTTATGCTGTAATTTTAGAGCATTTTGGTGCAGAAAAGATTAAATATTTTCTAATGGTAGCATTTTTAAATACTTCAATAATCACTTTTGAAGTAACCCATTCTTCAAGGACTACTGAACAAGAATGTATAAAAAAATCCATAATCTTTATTATAAAAGGCAAGTGCTCTATACAAACTCTTCGACAACTCCACTTGAGCTGGGGAAAAAATAGAGATGTGAAGAAAAAACCCAATAGTTGGATTGTGAAGGTCAAAACAGGGACACAGATATGGCATATGACTGGCATTGAAGGTATCTGAGGTAAGAGATATTATCTTCACACTATGGGAGGGAATCTGAAGACCCTCTCTGTATAATGCTTTTAAGGTAGGTTTTTCCAGTAACACACAGAAACTAGTGAAAGGAGCCTATAAACTACGACATAGGTGAGTGCCCCCAACAGGGGGAGAGTTTTTTAAAGTGACTTAGAAAAACTACATTTCTAAATTGAGTGTTTTTCTTTTTAAAAATGCCAGTCTTCTTGACTGCCACCAGAGGCTCAGGATCCCATGAAAGATGGGGGAAAACTTCAATCACAATTCTGAAATGACTTAGCTCTCCCTAGCTGAACACTGCTCTCGTAGACTGGCAGAGAAGTCTACTCAGGAGAGCAGTGTACAGAATATTTCTGTGGAATTTCATAAATTGATGCCTTAAGTGGTGCAGAATAATACATAAATAGTTAAATCCATAAATTACATGAACTACCCAAAAATTTGCCTCCCTCCAATTCTGAAAATAAAAATACCATCAATAAGATTATTTCAAATATACAATATTTGTATTATGCTTTCCATCCTCACAGAACTATAAAAAGGCGAAGTCATTCTCACCACACTCTTACACAGCAGAGTCGGCTTCCTTCCCCTTCTTTACAAAGGTGAATAACAATTGCCATACACACAACTGCTCCAGGCTTGAAAAGAGGAGTTCCTCACCTCAGTTCTGCAGATAGATTACCAGGCTGTTCCTCACCCAACACTTAAACAATTTACCCCAGCTCAGCTGAAACCTCAGGAGTACTGGCTGAGGCACATACCTCCTGCTGGCTGGCCGGCCATGCCAAATTAAAGCAAACAACCCTAATCTGGAAATAAATCACATTTCACTTCACTCTTCAATCAGCCCCCATTGCTCAGGGACAAACAGCTTGACCAGCTGTTTGAGAACCCAGGACAAGGAGAAAGGACATTGTCCTCAAAGATGAGGGTGCCATGACTTATGAAGCAGTCTAATGAACAGTATCTTTTTTCTCACACTTCTGGAATCTCTGAGACAGAGGGAGAGAAAAGAGATCTTCAAATGGTTACATATTTTGGCTTCTCTCCCTCAGTAAATCTCACATTCCTGTTTTCCTACTACTTGAAGAAAGCTCACATATTCTACTAGCATTGAGCTGAGATAATCACATATTACATAAGAAAGATAGAAGAGTCCATGGCAAAAGACAGATACTGCAACCAGGTGGAAAAGTATTAGTCTAAATTACCTAATTCTTACGCTTGGAAATAAGAACAAGACCACAATGCTGCAGTCCTGGCACTCCAATGGCCAAATGATATAGAAATCTGTGACTGAAAACGACTGAGTGCTTCTTAGAAGGTCGCACTAAATCACTAAGAACTATTTTCCAAATGTTTTGTCTTAAAATAAGAAAGCTTGGAGAAAAATCCAAATGCCAAGTCATGCCATTAAATCTGTGCCATCAGACTAACTTTATAAAATGCTGTCATTCTTATCAATGCACAAGAGTATGGGGCTGAAAAATAATATTTTGTCAAGATTCTTACAGAAGGCAGTGGAATAGATGCCCAGAAAAACTGAACTGGGCTCCTGATTTACTACTTTTTTTCACTTCCATTGCTACGCATGCTAAGTGTACTTGGCACATGGAGTAATTCAGAAAGAAGCTGCTCTATAGTGCCAATGATCCTCTTTAATGAGATACAGTTATCAGTTGATTTATGAATTTCTGCTGCCTGTTCTCATTAAGGGTAAGGTAATTTGCATTCTAGAAGTAAGACTGTTTACAAGAGAACATAGTAATCAAAATCCCTGTAAATCAAGTTTTAGAAATGTATACAGTGAGGCTAGAGGTAGTTCTAGCAATGTGCTAGATGGGGACAGTCTACTGCAAGGACTCCAGAAAATGTTACACCTCCAGTTTTATCTAGTTTTCCAAATTAGTATAGCATTCCTGTATCTCAGAAATTTAATATAGGAAGAGAGAAAATGAACTTTCTGCTTGAGCCTTCTGATACCCTGGTAACCTCCTCCTCCTGGGAGATCCTGTGCTGTTAATTTAGATACCATATGCCTTGCTGGTCATCAATTCAGTTGATGTTCTCTATTTTATGGCTTTCACATGGATTTTGATCACACTGCCTATAAAACTAATCACTTCCTGTGCCTACTGTTGCTCTACCAGTCAGACAAGCCTCAGCTGATCAGTATTTTCTTATAAACACTTAGAAATAGCACAATCTACTCAGCTTTGTTCTTTCTTTTGGTATATGCTGCTCTGCTATAATTTATAGTAATAGTATATAGTTTTAGTATATACTATTATATACATTTATAGTATAGCGCTCCAAGTAAAGCATCGACTGGAAAACAGCAGAGGAGGAATGTAGGAAAAAGGAAACAACTACACAGATTCTGAACTAACACTACCAGTCAGAAGTCTGAATGCAAGCCAGCATTTTGGGAGGGGTCAGAAGTAAAGCCTAACCATCTAGGTGGAGAGAAAAGGTAACCTCCAAGCAGACAGCACATCAGCGCCAAGATTGACTGGAGAAGCTAAGAATGAGCATGGAATTACACATGTTAATGCTGGGGACACTGATTATGAGAATACCAAAATGAATGGAGAAGCTCAGTGTCTTAGGTTACATGGAAGGTGTAACCAGAAGTATGTATTCTACTACCATCTCCATATGCTGTTAAAAACAGGTGGGGCAGTGCTCTTTGTGTTCAGCATGACCCAGCCCTGCTAACACCATCGGGGCTATCTCTGCTAAAGGGCCATCAAGGTCTCTGGGAGTAACTTGTAAGATTACATCAGCCCATTGTGAGATGCCCTGCCCAGAGGGGAGGAACTGAACATTCCTACCTGCATATAAACTGAGACCCTGGAACACCAGGATACCTTTTTCCACTGGATTCCCAGAGCAGAAGAGCTCAAGAGCCACCACTGGACCTCCAGAGACCGACAAGACCTTTCCACAACATCACCACCTCAACAAGACTACATCCATCACTCCAACAGGACTGCAGCCACCATTTTAACTAGACTGCTAGCACCACCCTAACAGGGTGGCAGGTTGTATTCTGACTTTGTCTTTTTAAACTGTAGTTTCTGTATTATCACCTTGTTCTAAATATTAGTAAAGAACTGTTATTCCTTTTCCCATATCTTTGCCTGAAAGCCCTTGTTTCCAAAGTTATAATAATTCAGAGGGAAGGGGGTTCACATTCTCTATTCTAAGGAAGGTTCCCACCTTTCTTAGCAAACACCTGTCTTTCAAACCAAAACACTCAGCCTGAGCAATTGATTGAAGCTGTTTTCATCTCTGTGGGGTGTTCTTTAACATTTCACTCTATGCAGCCACATACAGCCACCTCTGACACTCAACTCATATACACATTCAACCCAGATAAGGTGTGGAAACTTTGTCTCCACTTCCCCATTTTCTCCTGCCATTGGCCAGTAAAGCAATTATTCTTCACAGTTTCCCTTCTTTTTGTAAACTTCTATTTGCCAAGTTTACCAGTGACAGGGCATGTAAGGATATACCAGCCAGGTGTGGGAGGAATATTCAGGATATTTTTTTGAGTAACAGAAAAAGTACTTTTTTTGAGTGCAGCTGCAGAGCTGGGTGGAAATACAGAAACTGGATCAACAAGCAAAATCTTGTGACTGTCCTGAGTAAGAAGGTGGTCAAACTCCAGTGACTGAAACTTTAGTCACTTCGAGCACATAATCTTTCAAGCATTTATCTTCACAACTCCTCCATAAAGAAGTACTATGTTATTATTGCTTTTTTATCAAAGGCAACACGGGATCAAATACCTTGTTCTATGTCATATATTAACTCTACCAAAGGGCAGGGAGTTGGACTGATGAGCAGAGTTGGGACCATATAACACCATGTTCCACCTCATTTCCCTTGCAAAATCCAAACTCTGCTACAGCCCCCCATCCCCCTGATTTCACATCAATCTCTTCTAACACTTGTACACTCTCTTAGCAACTTTTGAATTATGAGCAGACATTGATCTGTCTGTGGAAAAGACAGAGTAAAACTCAGATAACCTTGGACTCAGAGAACACAGAAAGGCAGCAAAGAGACACTGTGGAGGCAATGAGGAGACAAACATGCAGCCTGTGCAAATAAAGCAATAAGCCAACATGCCCACAACACCTATATTTCAACTCTTCCTGGTGGGCAGTGATTAGAGCATATGGTAAGTAAAAAACCAGAGCCCAACATCTCTGCTTTACAAAGACAAAACACACATCAGGTGGGCTGATACTTAACAACCAGATGTGCTTCTCTAACACAGAACATACTGAGCAGAAATAACTAGATACTTGCTTACCTTTACAGCCCTTCCTTTCTCTGCTTTAGCGAACTCTTCACTACAGGATTCTGTCCAAGGCACTAGTTGCACTTGCCAATCATCAAAACAACCACTCTCAGTGGTGATGACCTCCTCTGCAGACAGATCTGCAAGCCTTGCTCCTGAAACAGCTTTGGGAATTAAGTAATGCTACTATCTATATTTCCTTCATCTCACACATGGGAGCAGTTAGAAAAGCTGATTTTCCTCCACCTCAAGTAGACCCTCTATGTCAGTTTTCTCCTCCCTGCAGACAGTGTTTCACCAGCTTTTTCCAGTGACTCCTTCTACTGTTGTACTACTTGCTACTGCACACGATCAAACACAGTGAATCTGATGCTCTGCAAATACATGAGACACAAACACACAATTTTATTGCTGGATCAGTTAAGTTTTGGGATATTGTTTTTTCCCTTACCACCACCTTGTTGATCCATCTTTGGCTGGTTCCCTCTAACAGTCTTATATTTATGAGGTAAGTGACATTTTCATTTCATGGAAGTCTGGAGAGTACAAAACAGGAACAGAAGTTTTGGGTATTTTTCACTCTTGACCATTCAGAAGAATTTATGTGGACAATTACTTCTATCCAAGTCTTGCTCAGCACCGTTCCTTGATGCCCTAAGTTTCAATCCAGGTTTTGTTGTTGTCCTTTATCAATATACACTGATATACAAAGAGCTAAATGAAGACTCAGAGGATACTGGGAACAAGTTTGTGTTCCTGCCTCTCAAAAGTGTACGTGAGCTACTGGTGAACACCATTTTCCAGCTACTGATTAAATATTTTGTTAAAACCAAAACCAGTGTGATTTCAATGAAAGTATCCATGTTTCATCTGGCTGAGCAGACAGATTATGTATTTAATAGTAAATGGGCTGTAAACATCTGAGATCTTAAGATATGGAGAAAATAACAGTATCTATATTTAGATATTTGAGAGAAGCAAGGGTTTTTACAAGATTGATCTGGAAAAATCAAAGTAATATATTTTCATCTTTTGGTATTTTTCTGATATCCTTTGGTCTGTTTCATCTGAAGGTGAAAACTTAAATATATGTTAGAGATATCCATCTCTGTGGAATTTGTCTACAGAAGCAAACAATTTCTTGCAGTGTAATGAACCCCAGTAAAAGGGGAGAAAGAATCTATTTTTAGACTACACCATTCCTACAATGAAGAAAAGAAAGAAAAGAATCTCCTCAGTTGAAGGATTACCACTATTTTTGCTTCAATATGTTTATAAAATGATGGATAAATCAAAGAAAAAATATTTACATCACACCATCTAGTAGCATATTTATAGAGAGACATCTGGAGAAGCATTTCCTAATAATATATACTATATATCACCTACTTATGATTTTTATCACCTGCTTGGTAGTCTATCTTTCTGAAGTTAAAACTACTAAATTTCTAGCATAGTAAACAATTACTGGTTTTGAAAATTATTAATACCAGATTATTTTTTTCTTGTGCTGGTATTTTCTGTAAACTTATGACAGGAAAGACTTATTCCAAAGCTTATAGTAAGATATAAGATAATGATTGTAAAATAATAATTTAAAAACCTGATACTGATGAAGTACTGCAGGCCTAGGGAAATATAAAAAAACCAAAATGTTTTACTTGGAACCATCAAAAATTCAAGATTTTTTTGGTGATTTTTGAAAGGGGAACCAGATCTCAAGAGACAGATTGCAGTATAAAGGCAATTTCCTATTGTAGAAATGGTAGGAATTTCATACCTGGAACATTTTATTTGCCTTTACCTTTGTAACTCAAATGACTAGTCCATTTGTAATTTTGCTCTAAACAAACTTATTTGTAGTTACAATAACTATACCACTTGCCTTCTCAAGAAGCTTCCAAAGCATCTTAAAGTGGTTTTCTAATATAGGTGTTACATACATTTTAAGACACTGTGCAAGATGATTTAATGCTTTATTATAGTATATGATGAGAATAATCTTCAAAATTTACTAAAGGTTGCCTCTACCATGAAACCTAATGGTTCATGTCTTTTTTCTTTCTGTCTCCAGTAGCTTCCCCCTTTTAAGTCTCTCTCATAAGAAGTTTTCTACTCCATTGTTCCCAAGTCCATTAATTCCCATATGAAAGTCCATTAATACTTCTCCCTTCATGTCCATCCTTTGAAAGTCCTCTTCCAAGTGTCACCCAGAAATTGGATACAACAGAGATTAGCACTGTAGGAAGCCACAGGGTAAGAAAGCTTTGCCCTCTCAGAAATAACAAATTATGTGCTCTCCATTTGGTTCCATGCAGCAGTTGGAAGAAGCAGTAAAGCTGGCACCTTGTCACTGCACTGTGGCAGAGACAATGAAGAATCCTCCTCTAATTCTTTTAACACAAAGGAAGACAGAGAAAAACCATGACCATGTTTCCTGCATGTTGTGACTGTGCAGAAGAAACAGCAACAGAAATTTCAGTGGGAAACTATGAAATTTCCCAAGAAAATACCAAATAGTCCTCAGAGTATTATCCACAGCTCAAAAATACCTTAAAAGAAAGAAAAGTAGCCTTTAACTCAGTCGAATCAATACCTGTCATAAACACTGTATTTCCTTTGAAAGTTTACATCACTTCTAGCCTGTCAGCAACATTTTCATTACTACATGTACGAACTTCTCTTAGAATCAAAGCAAAGAAATCCTTATACTCTCAAAACTTCCATCTGCAAATTTAAAAAAGAATTAAAAAAATGTAAACTATAAATAGAACAGTGACTGGAATTTCTTTCTGAAAGCACTGTATTGAGTTACTAATGAGTTTCTAATAGAGGCAACTCTTTCAAATTGCTTATACCTAGTGGTTTAATGACAGATATGCTCACCTTCTTCAATTGTACTGTTGCACAAGGAGTCCAGAATGTTGTCCTTTTTCCACTTTACCTCCCATTTTCTCCATAATTTGCAGATATACTCTAAAAATCGTTGGGAATTTCCAGCTTAAGTGTAAAAAACATGCAGATTTAGGTTCAACAAAGGTAGCCATCTCTAACGATCTCAGCAAACACAACACAGCTGACAGTTGAATGTTACCAATGGGGCCTCAGAAATAGGGCTTAACAATTTCGTTTAAGATCACAAGTTCCACACCAACACTTGAGCCACAGAAGAATGCCCATTAGCTGCTATAAAAGCAAAATTGGTAGGGCTTTGTGATTTGGTGGAGGGCCTGAAAGGCACATATAAGCAGACACACACCAACACACTGGAGAGTAGCATAAATTCTTCAATTTAAATAATTTGTACTCTTTTCTTTCTCTTAGCAATATAAAATCATGCTTTCTTTCAGTTAAAACATTTTTTTGCTCTACATTTAATCGTGTTCATATTTCTATTTAGCTCCCACTAGTCTCTTTGCATAGCATTCAGTATGATTTTATGTTGTGAAGAAAAAAACATTCTGTGGCCAGAGTTGTTTTGTCCCACTCTTGTTTTCTTTAATCTTTTGTTTGATGCATGGAAAGATGCTAACCTTTTTGTACTATCTTAACCGCAGTGATCCGGGAGCAAAGCAAATGAGATTTAGTAGATATGTTTCTGTTGTCATTATTAAACTTCATATGCTTTGCTATGTAGGCAACATGTTTTATTTCTCTTAACCTGAAAGAGGTTTCTGTCTTATTGTTGCAATTTATTAAGGGCAAACAATCCAGGGCTTATAATAGGCCTGTAGGCAGAACAAAGCCCTTGTCAAATGGAAGGGTTGGCTGCTCAGCTGGGTAGCATGTAAATGTGCAAAAAGAACTGTTCTGTTCAAAGACACTAGACATGCTTTTTAAATAAAACATCTCATATAATTGAGAGTTGCCATTTAAGTGTTGTGTTGGAAATGTTAATTTAAAAAAAAATTAATTTAACTGAAGAAATACAGTTGCAGTAAATTTTTTTTGTAAACTCTCATAATAAATAAAATCCCATATATCACTAAGGCTTTTATTAGAGGCTCAACATAGTATGTTTCTCAAATAGCAGTTTATTGTCATTTTATAACACTGTGTTATGCAAGTTCAGTGATTGCTATACTCACCTAGGCAAACTGCGTAAACCTAATCTTATCCAAAAGGTATTTTTCAGTTTTAATATAGGAGATCACCCTGCCTGTTTCTTTAACATAGTATCATGTCTCAAAAAGTAAGACAATTTCTCATTCTACAGCTCATTTAAAATTTCTCATTATGTGCCTCTTTGCAAGAGCTGAAATTGAAATGACAGATAAAGATAACAACATAATAGGCATTTTTTTAATGCACTGGTCCACTTGGGCACAGGCAGTTCTTTTTTTCTCTTCTGTTGAAATGTATAATCAGGACAGTATCATCAATTAGATTTTTCACTTTAACTTTTCATAATGTTTCCAGACTTCTCTATTTGGCAAAGACAATTGGGACAGATTTCTTTATTTTTTCCTCTGGCCTAAAACTCAAAACCCCCCACTTCCCAAACTGTTACCACCGAAGAGTTTATTAAATGGCTGAAAAAGACAGCTGGTCCCACCATCTGTTAAAAATTTTCAGGGGCCAAATGAAACAGGTTACACCTTTAGCCATGCCAAGTCTTCCAATACCCCCTCCCTCTCACAGCCTGTGGAGGGCTAATCTGAATTTCACGCTCTGATTTTGCTATTGCTAATGTCTGAGCTTCTTATGTGTGCTTCTTGTAGTTGCTTATATTAGTTCTCTAGCAGTATCAAAAGCTCCCCTCTCCTTTCAGCCTAGCTCATTTGCAATCAACGGAATCCTGGGTCTATAGTCTCCTTTACAATAAGATACTGTACCTTGAAGGAAACCCACAGAGAACCTAATATCTGACTTTCTGGAGCAACAGAGAAAACCAGGAGTACATTTCTGTTGTTTTGCAGCCACTTTTCTATAAATGCTAATGGAAGTAATTCAGATGTGCCAACAAAGACAGAATCTGCAACACACTGCAGGTGTGAGGGGGCTGAAACAAAAGGGATGCTAACCCTAATGGTATTTCTTGTCATTAACAATTCTTTGATGTTCATACTCGAGGCTCTCTTTTATCTTGCAGTTTTCAGCCATCTTTGTTAACATGCAGTGCAACTAAATCTTTTTTTCCTTAACCTTTAAAGACATCTGCAAAATGTTTATGCTAAGTTAGTTTCCATAGCATCTATCTGTAACACACATTGAAGTAAAATGAGATAAAGCTTGCAAGGTTATTATTAAAACATCAGTAAGTTCCTATCATTAAGTGAAGGGAGCAGATCAATAAAAAGAAGCTCTTAATGTTACTTTAATAAGGATGAGTTTCTTGTAAAAGGACCAGGGATTAACTTCACTGTAACAGAAGCAGTGTTTATAATATAGCAGCTATGTTGATAAGAACCAGTTTGTTTTACTTGCACTCATTAAAAAAAGAACTAAAAATATCTGTAAATTCCCATATTAAAAAAGCAGCATGTCACAATATAATATATTTAAAGACATTCTAAATTTCCAGAAGGGATTTCTCTACCACTAAGTGGGCAATGGCATTCAGTCAAGGAGCTGTAGGTGGAGATTCTCCACATCCATCTGTCTTTCCATGACTTACAGATGGAAAAACACCGTTGTCTTTTAAAATGTTCAACTCAGTAGGATGACAGTAAAATGAAATGAACAATCAAAGCACACAAGATGCCAATCTGAGCTATTGCACAGCACTACTAGCAAAGCCAGCGTTTTGCTCTCATCCCATCGGTCATGTCCTGTTAGATCACATCCCATTTTATCACAGTCTGTTGCATTATTGTTGCAGCATGCTGGAATGTTAAATGAGCAACGTAATCAATCAATACCAATTTCCAATTGGAACTCAGCTGTAAATCTGTACTGAGTCGAAGATGCTACAGAAGTTACAGTTTTATGATGTCACATTTTGATTTTCTTACCAAACTTTATTTCTAACAGGTCAATTTCATCAAATAAATCAAGTCTGTGCCTGCACTAAGTACAGCACTTACCTTTGAATTTGGATGCAAACTTCCATCAAACTAATCCTACAGAAGAAGAACTGAGTGCTCATTCCTGGGGTAATAGAAATGACAAAACTAAAAGTTTATGTTTCAAAGATTTTGCGACCTCAGTAAGGGCCATTTTGTCATAGAAATCTTTCCATAATCTCTCCAGTTGCATAACGGTGTTAATTTGTTGCTTATAACATGGAGCAGCAGCAAAACCAAAACCCACTAAAAAAACCATGTCACACAATTTTGTGGAAGTACCTCCTGTCCTCTGCTTTGATGTAGCCTCTCCGTGTCACCATTTCTCAGCTGTACCACAATGCTATACTCCAGCATCCAGATTTCTGAGGATCACTTCAACCAGAACGTCAAGATTCTGCTATCCCTGTCCTGGCCTCAACCATCTCCTTCAGTACATTAGACAGCATGGGGCCCCCAGTTCTACTATTCCAGTTTTAGATAGGTCTTCATCAGAGACTTGCCATGATCGGTAGCACAACAATATTTGGAAACAGCTGTGACAGGCTGGCCTTGCCTCCCAGCACTGAACTCCAGCCCAATGGATGACATCCAGTCTTTGTTGTGGAGATATTACTTTCATTTAGACTGAGATGAGATTTTCACTGGTAATGGGTCAGAAACTGGAGCTTGTATCTTTTGCAGAAAAAAGGACACATGTTGATCTACCTACTTGCCATCTCCATTTGCCAACTATAACAAAAAATCCTAGTTAAATTATTGAGAAAAGAATATCTCTCTGCAACTTAATTAAAAAATAAGCCTGCCAAACAAAAGCAAGGGATTTATCTATTACTGGCCTAATCAATAATATGTAATCTGGTTTCTGGAAACATCATTCCAAGTTATGCTTTTCACTTATCTGCTCCTATGTCCTTTAGCATCACAGCATGAATACTACAATAAACAGTTCCACGATAACACAATGTATATATTTACTGTTCTAGCTGATGTTGGATTTATACATGTAATAAAATAATATCCAATAATTCTTGACAAATCTATTAAGATGAGCTAGGCATCAGCCTGTGTTTTTAAAGACACAGTGCCCTGTTATTATGAATTGCCAATGCTCTCCCTTATTTGTTCCAGTGCTCGTCACAAATGAGACACAAAGCCTCTCACTGAGTTCTGTAATCTTTAGCTCTGACCCAGAGGGCTGCTCCCTAGCCTTTGGTTTTCACAGCATCCTGTGCTACTTTTGTCAGTCTGGGAGCACTGCTTTGTTGTCAAGCAGAAACAGTTTCTGTTAAGTATGCATTCTGCTACAACTCCTCCTAGGGTGAGTAGTGTTAAAGACAAGGAGTGTTATCGAAATGTATTTCTAGTGTTAACAACTAAACTGACATTACTTCTCACATTTTGTTGTCAGAGTTAAAAGCAGGATGGGTAAGTTTAGTATGTTCCATGTCTCATGCATGTATCGGTTCTAAAACCACTTACCTATTTCTTATAGGAGGATACTTTTGTGCCATATGGCTTCATTTTCAATTGTATGCACTATATATATCTGGTTAACCTGAAGACATTTAAAAATGCCAGAGTTTGGCTGTCTTTCAAAATTCTCCTTCTGTTTTGAGACAATCAAAAAAAGGAATGAGAAATAAGAGTACGGTAGACTTGAGTTATTTATCTTATGGCTAACTATTTTACAAGAAAAAAGCAATATAATTACAGGTATCAGAACAGGAGGGGATAAACATTCAATTGTAATTTTTTTTTAAAAAGGTTAAGTTTTTAAATTGGGAACTTAAATCCCATTTTTACATCCATTTTTAAATGGTGTAAAACAGATAGTAGTACCACCCAATTTTACATTATTTATAATCACAGCTTATAAGCTTCTAAGTAACAACAAGTTACTTGGATAGCCTGATAGGGGCCACTTAAAAGACCTTCAGTGCACAAAAGCCCTTTCCACAACTCTTACAGTGTATGGGTGAGGGAGGTCACATTGAGGGCAAATTTAAGATGGCTGCAATTTACTCCTATTCTAAGGTTCCTTTATGTTACTAAAGTGATGTAAATGTTTAAGTCAGAAGCACATTTAAAATTACCAAATGAAAGGGGCTAATCTCCAAAAGCTCTCTGCCCGATTTTTTTTTTGGCATGGAGACAAGTTTTTAAGCTGCCATAACTGAAAGGCAGAAATTGTCCTCAGCAAGAACCAGTTTCTAGTGCCATTAAGGTCTACAGAAGAAATCTACTAAAATCCCTTGTTGAGCTTCATCCTTTTCTCTCCCATATGCTGAAAACTGTTTAATATATTACACACTGTCTAAGAAATTTTCTTCTTCCTAACAGGATTTAAACTCTTTACTTTTATAAAATATTAAGAACAGGGTATGTTATGAGCTATTAAGCAAAATACAGTAATATTTCAGGATAATATACATAAAAGGAAATAAATCAGAACAATGCTTCAGTGGTATCAAAGCCAAATGTGAAAATCGAAGCAATTGACATTGATATGCTTCCACTGACCAGGATCATCACACTGACATGCCTTCTGTACTCCTTTTCACACACAAATCAATCAACCCCAACACACACTTCTATAAATATGATAACCGAAGTTCAACTCTTTGGTCAGCCTTAATGTGGCTGCATAGCTCTACAGCAAGGCTTTTAATAATCGAAAGGCATATATGTGCTCTAAAATCAGGATGAGAGAAGACCACCTCATAGGGTTATCTGCTGAGGGTGAAGTGAAAAAAAATGAGGAAAGGAGGTAAGTTAAGAAAGAATAAAATACATAGACTATCTTTGTGCACAACATTTAGCTAAGAAACAGCAAGAACAAAAACATACTACTCAACAGCAGCTTTTAGGTAGTCAGTTCAGTATTGAAGTATTAGTGACATTAACTAATTTGAAAAATTACAGCAGATGTAGATAGTGGCATTGCATATAACAAAGAAGATATAGTATTTTACCCTTTCCATGTAATTAAAGACTGCTTAAAATCTCTTTGAAGTCCATTTCTGATGGCTGAGATTGATACAAGGTTAACAATTGGAAGAAGAAAAAGGAAGAAACCTAAGGGATGTACTTAGAGAGTTTTTGCATTTTGCCTGTGCTTTATTCTTTAATGTTCTGAAGCTGCTCTTGTTAACTCGGGCCCCCATTCAGCAAAGCACTTAATCACGTGCCAAAATTTCATTGATTTCAATGGGGCTTAGGCTTTGGTTTAAGTGCTTCACTGAATTATGTATTATTTTTCACTTTCCCTTACTTCTTTATGAACTTAATAGAACTACTCAGAGCAATGTATTACTCAGTGTAATGTAAACTGTTGGTTTTTAGGCAGGTGACATAATACCTATCTGGAAACCTCACTACCATTTAACTAAAACAATTGATAAACTCTTAACTATGCAGAATGATGTGAATTGCAGTAATAATAAAACTTTATTTTCCCAAATAGTTTCAAAAAGGAAGGATGGAACCAGAAAGCATCAATATTGCTAGAACTCTGTGTGATCTATGCCAATGCTACAATGCCAAGAGCAGAGTAATTTGACTGTTTAAAAAGAATGCTATTTTCCGTCCAGATGTGTTACAAATAAACTTAGAATTTATACATTGCACAGGAAAAGTTACATAATTTTTTATGAGTTACCATAACAAATAGTCATTCTTGTTACATTTTGACAAAATGTAAAGAAACTGATCTGTACAAATGCATTCGTAGTAGACACCATTTCTATTTGTGCTGCATTTTTTAATACCGTTAATTCATTTGCAGCTATTCACCAATTCTCTTTTGTTTAAGGAGTTCCTAAATTTCAAAGGCTCTTAAGTGCCTTTAAAGTACACCTACCCAGACGTACATCAGAAGAGAATGAGGAGTGAACTGAAAGACTTCTATGTCTGTCAGGATTGTAACTTTCAGCTTCAACCTTCTCTCACATTTTGGGTGAAGAATGACTGAAGAATTTTTCCTCCTGGAATCCTTTGCTCAACCTCATCTGCCCTGCCTAACTTAATTCCTGTGTTTGTTAGGAGAAACAAAGCTTTTGTGGAACCACCTATTTCATTACTTTTTCTTCTTTTGAACCCTATTCTCACCTAGGGATATCCTGACTGCACTTGGGTCTCATTTCTCATGCCACTTTTCCTTGTCCTTTCCTTCCTGGTCAAAAAGATGATGCCAGTGAACCCTGAGAGTAAGAAATTATGTAGCTTAAGGAACAGGTTTGAGCTGCATCTCCAATAGGAAGAT
Source organism: Acanthornis magna (assembly GCA_036785705.1). Classification (NCBI taxonomy): domain Eukaryota; kingdom Metazoa; phylum Chordata; class Aves; order Passeriformes; family Acanthizidae; genus Acanthornis; species Acanthornis magna. Next base: position 14,265,469 of record JAWUZG010000012.1, read on the forward strand.
CTTTTAGAACAAGTCGGGGTAAACCCATTGGAGGGGAGGTAAAAACAAAGATAATAACTAGGTCTGTATAATACATGGTCAGATTTAATCAGTATGCTTTGTCGGGGGAAAAAAAAAAGAACAAATTTGACCAAATGTGTAAGGCAGTAAATGTGAACGTTTTATTTCCAAAAGTTTTTGATAAGAGCTTGTCTGGAAAAGAAGCAAGGAATGGTCACAGATCAAAATTGTGTCTCTGACACAGAAATAAAAGAGTAAGGTGAAATAGTTGGCTTCTGCCGTGGAAACAGTAACTGGCAAAGAATCTCAATGTTCCATAGAAAGTCACATACTGTTTCATTAAGGATTTTCAAATAAAGTGAAAAGCAAGCAGAAAAATTTGTAGGCGACTTTTTTCCCCCCTGCTATGTTCAAGAGGGCTGTGGAAATGTAGGAGTCATTGCAGTCCAGAGAGAGAGGTTAAGGAATAAATTCAATATTCGCATGGATAACAAGAATAACTAGTCATAATGATGGTTTCAGTCACATGGACTATATGAAGCAGTGTGTGAAACATTAGCTTTAAAACTGTTTTACTACTTATATTTGAAATAATTCTTCAAGTTAAACTGACAGTAAACTAACAATTTATAAGGAAACTCTTTGCAAGGTAAACTGATACACAATTATATTTTAGACGATTTTACTCTGTACATTTTTCTAGTGTTAAAAGCCAGACACAGGAGAGAAAGTTATAAAGGACAATGTTTAATATCAGTCTAATGAAATACAAAACATTTTCACTATGACCCCAAATTAAAATTTTTAGTACAGTGTTCTTTCAATCTAGTTCAGTTTCTTGATCTTACTTTTCACACAGCTCTACCAGCAGTTGTGCCAGCACAACAGAAGGGATGGCACAGGGTGGGAACAGCAGCCGGGGGAGGGGCAAGCAGGAAAGAAGGGGTCAGAATTGTATAAACTAACCTTGCTGCTAAAGAAATGTGTCCATTATCAACATCAACACATACAGGTAGTGCCGCTCCCCTTTACTGGAACTGTTTATAGAAATACAGCTAAATGTGACAAAATACAGCTGCAAATCCAGGTCTAAATCAGTGAACTAAAGTTACAAGCTAAAATAAGTATTTTTAATATATAAACACACATGGACAAAGTTAACTGGGAAGAGATTATCAGCAGGAAAACACTCTTACCAGTATTAGTCAATAGAATAAGTGAGGTTCAGCTTTGAGCAAAAGACACATCTCTTGAAGAAGGAGGAGATGGGGACCTGAGATAACTGTCATCTTCAGGGGTTGATTCAACAGCTGACAATGATTCGTAATACTCATCCTCTCCATCCAGTACTTTGATTTGGCTTGAAAGTAAACAAACAACAATTATTAAGTTAAAATTTAATTCTGTCAGTATCTTCAGAAATAGAAACTTCTCTATGGATGTAAAAATGAAAAACCCTAGTATAAGAATGGAAAACAACAACATAGGATGATTTGATGAGAAAGATACAGCTTTTATACATACTTTAACTGCTGTTACTTTTTTATGATTATATTCTGAGTGGTTCTGAGGACCAGTGAAATGCAGTATCATCTTTCAGTTTGGGAGTATAAAATGATAGAACAACTATTTGCATCAAATGGGCATTTAATTTGAGCAGTGTGGGGGTTTTTGTCTGTATACGCTCCACAAGTAGGATATGATTTTGGTGTTATATTTCAGATGATGGTTTGCTGTGAATATGAGCCAAAGACTACATCATCAAATTTTGGGAAAAGCCCTATTGACAGCAAGCGGCTTTCATTTTCCTGTGATGTATGATGAGCACTGCAGCCTCATGTTAGTGTTTTTATTCCCAGAATACAAACTTTTTTGAACTAGGGGAGGGACAGAAAATAAACCATATCTTGCACAGTGGTGCATAATTTTAGGCTTTAGCCTTGACTCAAAGACCTCCTGCTCATACAGTTACATTTGGAAGATTAATAAAAAACAGAGGAAATAATACAGAAAGCTCTTGCAAATTTTTGGAGTAAATGTGTCTGCAAGACCAAGCATCCATCAGTTCTCTCTGGTCTACATGACCGGGCAAGGAAATATTTTGGCAATTATATAGGAGCCAGCCCAGTTTTTCCTACCTATACCATGTGATAACTGCTCATGAAACACTGAGAACTGACTCAGTACAAGAGAGAAGGAGCGACTCCCTCCTGAGCGGAGCAGCTTCTGTCAGCTCCTCACGGGTGCTCCCCCCGGGAGGCAGAGCCCATGGCCAGTGTGCTGCTGTGGGGCTGCCAGGGCTTCTGGCCATGTTCTAGGTCACAGAACTTCAGTCCCAACACCCTTCAGCTGCTACCTTCCACTAGTGTTAAACACACTCAAAAATATGAAGAATGCTATTTTTTTGGTAGTAATAGTAAGGAGAGAGAGCTGGGGAGCATGTTTTGTAAGAATCAGTTCTAGTGTCTGCAGACAGCAATACATGCAAGTTTTACATTTGCTTGTGCAGAAAATGTCCAATGTCAATGCACAGAAATATGTTAATTGTTTATTTTTAGAAACCTCTCTAGAAAGTTTTGCATATTCTGTAATATCACAAAGGACTTCTTCTGTTTACAGTTGCTTAGAACTAAGAAGATAGATATTTACCCAAGTTTTCTTGGCTTCCTCTTGCTCCCTTGATATTCTAGAGTTCCCTGTGGAGAGGGCCAAGAACACACAGTCAAAGCAAAGCAGCAAGTCGTTAATTTTTAATTCAAAGTGATTTTGTGTTGAATGCAAGCAGATGCTGATAATATCAGAAGTCACAGCATAATTTTTTTGATCAAAGGGCTCAAGTGAGCCTGATGAAGCATGCATCTTGCTCGTCTTTGATAAACCACATCAATTATTCACCGTGAAGGCAGACATCCTGACATGAAAGCAACAGATAAAGAGCATAAGCACATGTTCAAGACGAGAGCAGAAGAACGTGGGGGTGGGGCTGGAGGGGCTGAAACAGGTATTAATAACAGAATTATTAACTGGAAACAAAGCCAGTAAAACAGCTTTATTGCCACTTTGAACTCACATTTAACTGGTTATAGTACATGTTGTCCTCAGGGCTATTCAGCATTTTGGGCTGCTGACATCGTCGACGAGGTGTTCTCAGCTTCTGTTCAAGACAGTTTTCTGAACCTACAGTAAGATAACACAGTTTAGTTTTAAGCTGTGCCAGGTGCTCTGAACGTCTTAGCACATTTTAGTCTGTAAACAGTCTTTTCTTCTGTCCTATTTGGTCCTGGATTTGTTAGCAAGTCTTTTCTATCCAAAGTAAGCAAACAGAAACTTGGGAATCTTTGCTTTCTCTTTTGAAACTTAGTTCAAATGCAAGTTTTTATGCAAAACTTAATTTTCCCTTTTTAACATTTTTTATTCTGCCATATATCTATACCACACAGTTCCTTATTCCTTTCACACTTTATCTTAATATCTTCTGTTATCTAAGCAGGAAATGAGGTATATTGTGACTAGCTAGGGGTGTATCATTCAGCAGCAACAAAATAGTTTTTCTACAGTAGACAGTAATAAAGTCTCTTGACTGATGAGATTTAGTCTATTATCATCATTTTCATTATATAAAAAGGCTACCTTCTTGACACGGCCCTCCTTTTAATCAGATTAACCTAACCAGTTTGGAATTCCACTTTCTTCATATAATTTGTGATGTGCTGTAAAGTAACAGTTGCTTAAAGTCATCTGGAAAGCAGAATTTAAAGATGAAGGAAGTATTTCAGAAGGGTTTCTGAAAAGAACCAACAGCTTGCTAAATTTTTTTTTTTTTAAATTTTTTTTTGGTATTAAGGAGAAAAGACATTATGGTGTCTATTTTACCAAGTATTTTCTGTGGTACGTACTTTGGACTACAGGATAACTATTTTCAGGATAAGTTAGTCACCACCAGATACTGTGGGGAGTAAGGAAAGATAATTTACTTTTCAAATAATTTTCTGAATGCCTTTGACTTTTCTCGTATCTCCCTGTTAAAAATAGTTTTAGTGACAGTATGGATAAAAACAGGGTTTGGCAGCACTGAAGGAAAAATACACATCTTATACATTTGCATTCCATACTGCACAAGGAACTTGCTCCGATAGAAAAGGCCAGCACAAAGATCAAGTAGCGTATGTTCCTTTAAACACTTCCAAACTGAAGTTAATACGGCTTTTGCAGATGCAGGACTCTAATCTCACAAATCCATTGACAAGATCTGGCCTCAAGGAGCAGGTAACATTACAAAGGGGGTTTATTATGCACCCAGGCTTACAGTTTGTACCTGCAATCTGAATGAGGTAGAGATGTTTGAACTTCGGCCTTTTCAGCCAAAAGACTGACTGTTCTGGGAGATTTTCTCTCTTTCATTGTCTTTCTCCCTCTCAACAATAAAATTTGAAAGCTATTAATTTCCTCTCAGTGTGTAAGTGTAATGTCTGCATGGGAGAGGAGCACTTATTCCATTCCACCACAACACTTGGCAGGGATGGTGGGTTAAATGACCACCAGGGAACTGACTGCAGAGCTGGCTCTAAAATTCAAAACCCATTTAATAGAGAAAGGTTATATTTATCTACTAATACAAAATAACTTTAAAATAAGGCACTCATGCTCCTTGCTAATATAATATACTAATAATGCTTCAATACTTTATACTTTCAAGTTAAGTAAACCTTCATAATTTTACTAAAGAGATTGTGACAGTTGAGCCAGAACCTTTGCTACTTGCCTGTATTGTGTACAACCAGACAAAGGAGAAGCTGTACGAGAAAATACTTCTGAGAAAATTGGGTGCCCAAATATTATCTATTTATTTGGAAAGTTTTTTTTACTATGATTTAGATAGGATATAAATGCAATTTTGTTCTCTCTGAAGTCTGAAAATCTTGCGGAAGACCTGTCATAACTACATTCTAGTCTCTCACTGCTCTGAAAGTTACTCAAATTGATCTTAGAGCTTTCTCTCAAAGGACAGCAGGGTCTGCAACTTTTTCAAACAATGTTTTCAGTCACAAGGCCATTTGAGATTTTTCTTACAGCAACATAGTTTTTGAATACCTCTCCATGAATATTTTTTTATCCTAGAGAGAGGCTGGTATGAACTCAAGTCCTCACTGTTTTGCACAATTTCACACACCTCTCTGCAGCTTGCCAGAAGTAAAAACACAGCACACAAATATTTAGAAATTTTTAAACAGTACAATAATGTGATGGGGTGTTCTTTTTTCCTTTCGCCTAAGTACTTCTGAGGCCTTCACTTTCTTTTTTTTTCAATACACACATGTATATAGGTTGGGTTTTTCTAATGTCTTTTATTCATCACAATTCTGAGTCACCAATATTTTGCTCTACCTTTTCATCCTGACACTTAATTATTTCTATGTATCCTATGGGTGGTCTGCAGCTTGTGTTCTCCAAAGGAAATACCCTTTCAGTGGGCCCATTTGTCTTAGTTGCACACTACATGATCAGTACAAAATCTGGTAACATTTATCATAAACCACCATATCTGGAGAAAATGGTATTAACATGTGCTCAGCACTCAGCAGTTGAATAGGCATTTTAAATGCTGCTCTAAAATATTTTGCTTTGATGACAAACTTAAAGCCACCAATAAGAAAAAAGTCACTTGCAATTTAATAGCAATAGTAGCAGCACCAGTATCATTAACAAGGTATTGTCTGTACTGCACAGAAACTGTGCCAAGTGGCTCTGGCATGCCCAAGCTCCTTAGTTTGCTACAAATTTAGAGACCAGATGAGAGAGAGAGCACATGCACTTTCTTCAGATTGTCCGTTAGCACCATTTTTTAAGAAAGAGATCTGACCCCCTTTTGTCTGGAAGAAAACCTCTCCTTGTAACTCTGAGCACAGAAATTCCTTAGGTTACAATTTCTTATTTGATAAATCCCTTACTGCAGTGCAGAAATAACAGAGAGTAGGCAAAATGCTCCCTGCCAAGTGCACTCTATCAGCTAATCTAAGTGTAGAATAGCTGAGGTTCTGGGCATCCTGCTCTTGCTTGAACCCAGAGAGGCTGACACACGTGGCTGAGCAGGCTCATGTGGATGCTTCCCTAAAGATACCACGCAACTGATGTTGCTTACAGTGAAGGGGAATAGAAACTGGCTAACAGGTCAATCTATTGGAGGAGAAAGGATTTATAGGTAAAGAAATGGATGGTGTTTCCACTACTGGTTATCCTTTTTATTTCTGTAATACGTAAGAGCCCAAGCCAAAAGAGCAGAACCTTGAAGTGCTTGGATACATTAAAAAGATGCATTTTTTCAACTAAATGCAAAGTCAAACATTTGAGATACATTTTTATGAATTGGGAATTGCATAGTTGGAAAGCAGTGTCTCCAGGAGAGACTTGGGAACTACAGAGATTGAATATGAAATAGACTGGGTGCAAAGAAGAGGGGACTATTCAATAGAAACAAGAAAACAGTTTTATCATTGTGTGCAGAATTATTTTAAAGTGGATGCAATAAAGTGAAGAATGTTTTGAGAACACAAACAACTTGAAATCTGGAAAATCTGCCATATGGTGAGAAATAAAAGAAGACTGTTCTACTTCATTCTTTTCAAAAGAAGGTTAAGAGGTGATTTGAAGCAAGTCTAAACCCCTATATAGAATACAGAGGGTTTTTCACATAGAAAAACAAAAGTCTAAACTAATGGCCAGAAGTAGAAGAAAATTTTAGACCAGAAATACAGCACATACTGAAAGCAATCAATTAGGAGAAAAAATATTTAGCAGTATGATGGAAACTCAGGTTGAGACTAGAAGCCTTTAGAAAAGGCATGTTTTGACTTAAGCTAAAGTTAAGAACTATTGAATATGTGACACAGATCATGTCTATCCTAACAGGAATTATTTTCTCTAATGTGATTTTCATCAGAAGTCTCAGTCTGCAGAAGATCTGTATTGATCTTTAGAATTCTGGGGTGTAGTTTCTGAATCTCCATATGATTCTTCTTCTTTGTTTTCTTATGGCTGAAATGGGAATATTTTTTTCAGTTAGCCATCATATCCATTATACTGACACTTTTAATGACATCTCTTGGCTTGGAGACAATTAGCACATTTCTTATGCCTCATCTTATTCAGAAGACTTTTCTGTTTAAAAATCCATCCTTCCCATAAGCTGCAAAGGACTCTTTCAAAAATGCACAAACTGCCAAACAGTAAGATTCAACAAAAGCCTTCAATGTGCTCTTCAGTTCTGACACAAGGACTTTGGCATCTAGGATTTGGGCCCTGACCAATACTTTCAAAACAGTAGTGGCAAAAATGTATTTTTCTAATGACTTCCCATGGGGCAGATGACTTCACTTGATATTCAGTGAGGATCTCAGATGTCCTGAGTGTCCTGATTTTCTTAGTACTGAAAACATGGGTACCAGGCACCGGGCAGGCATGTCAGAAGGAACAGAATCATCAGATTTTGCTTGCTGAAATGAAGTTAGGGTCTCCATAAACTCTTCATGACTAAACTCTTGCTTCAAAAACCTCTTGATAATCTTACCAAACATTGTTAATTTTTTCTATATGGAGAATTCTGTAGAGAAATGGTGATGAAGCAGCTACAACCGCATTTGGAACTTGTAAAATCCACTGATTGTTTTAAAAAAATCAGATTGTTTTAAGGGTGGTGCAGCACACCTGGGGCTCTAAATACTGATTGACATCTTACTTTTTTTTGCAAAGAATGCACAGAAGAGTTCTTTGACAATGTGCCAGTGCCCCAAAGAGCCCATGTTGCCAATTCCTTTGCTCAAGGAACTTCATCCACAACAACACACATTGAAGGGTGGAGCTGAGGACACTCATTTTCCTTCTGAAGCCATTTACCCAAAGCGGGTTTGGAAGGGGTTAGTCTTTCTGCTATAGGGGAACACAAACCTAGTATCACAGGAAGACTAGCTTTTTCCTAATTACTCAAACAAGGAGATTTACAGTACGAGAAGGGTCAGTTTGTTAAAGAAAAGGTAATGGGGCCATTTAGGGGATCATATATATCATTAAAAGAGTAAGCAACTAAAGTAGAGGAATCAGTGTGACCAAGAAAAATAGTAAGCATGTAGCTGATTTCCAATCTATAATATCAGATGAAACATGAAAGTGCAACCCTTAATTATAAGCAAATATTAGCACAGACTCATGGGATCTCATCATAACATCTCAAGGTCTACATTCATGAAAATTTAAGCAATGTTTAAAATCATGTTAATTTGTTCTTTGTTTGTTTCTTTTCCTGCCAGTCTAATTTATTCCAAAAGACTTTGGTTCTCAAGCCTGGATATATTGATCATGCCTATGTAAAGCATTGTTATAGCCTGGGGAGAAGATTTTTGTGGAAAAACTTGTCTTTGTTCTCCTTTGATAATTTATATGTATTTTGATGTTTTCAAGTTTCCAGTTTTGAATCATTTTTCAAGGCAGCAAGTTAACTTCACTTTTTCTCTTCAAGTCTTAGGCAAATGCAGAAATGACCTCACAGACAATGATAATATACATCCTCCTCCTGGACTGGATGCCAGTGGATAATTATGTGCATCATGTTGACTTCAAGGAACAGCTACATTTTCTTGTGTGCTATGCAAGTCTGTTCAAGGAGAGGACTCAAGGGGCTAATGATTCTGGTCCCACTCATATCAGTGTTAAATGGGACTGACTGAACATCACTTATGCAGTAAAAACTGCTGTAAATTAACTGGACTTCATGATTTTCATTATTTCAGCTTTATTTTAAATAAGAACATCTTATAAAGGGCACACAATGTTGTTTGGCTAGGAGTGTTCATGCAAATGTATTTTCCTTCCTTTTCCATTCCCATGATTCTCCATCATATGTACAAATTTGTATCATATCTTAAGTGCAAAACAGGAGTAAAGTGCAAAATGGGAATGAAATGAAAAATATGCCTGGGAAGCACAGTGAATACTTGAGCAGCTAGGCCCCACTGAGCTCCTGCTGCATCTGCCTGCCATACTCAATCCTGTCAGTGCAGAGCTATCCTGCATATCTCTGTACTAAACTGCAGGCAGTGTGACTTTAGTATGAGCACACATTAAGAGATACCCGGCCCACATCACAGGGTATTTGTGCACTGCCTGTTAATGCTACCAAGTATAAAAGTATCAGAAACAAGGACAGGATAACAGGTCTAATAGGTTTTACTGAACACATGTTTTAGAATAATCTGTAGCTTCATTTGGAAATAATGAAGTTACCATTCTATGCTACACACTATAAATTCAATTGTATTATGGTAGTTCTGCAAAAATGCTGGAGGCTGATAGAAAATAAACACACTGTCTCCGTGAGATTTTAATCTCAGTACAGGCAAAACCACACCAAGAGACAACAATGCAGGGTACGAGAGAATAAAGACCAAGACTACTTGGTGACTTCAGTAATAAAGCATGCCTTCATTATATTATTTTCCCTTCTGAGGTTAGTTAGGTGGAAAAGAGAAAACTACAGGAAAGAGAAATGGACAGGAAAAAGAAAAAAAACCAAACCCCTGATTAAGTAAGGTACTGAGAAACTAAGGAAAAGAAGAAAAGGGAATAAAAACCATTAATGGTGAAGCAGTAGAACCTATGTTCTGGCATCAGAGGATTAAATTAATCTAGTAACATCAGAAGCCTGGAGGCATATTGACATAATACTATTATTAACTGTAATTCTCTTCAGAATATTTCATGCTTACCTACCAGTAGCTTCAAACCTCTGCAATGTTCAATAAGGCCATCCATTCTGTTGATATAATGAGATCTAGTATGATGGAAACAATTCCTGCCACCAAATTCCCTTGGTCCCTTCCTGTACCTAAGAGTGTCCAGGAATATTTATAAGAGCTGGCACTCTTCATGCTGCTAGTGACAAGCAAGCATGGAAAGAACAATAAATCAGATGTGCTTAGAGGAGTTACAAGACCTCAACCCTTGCTAACTTACAGAATATCTTACTGAATCTTCACATAAGTGTTGCTCACTTACGTGAAGGATGCTCACTACTGGAAAATACATATATATATTAATGCTTAGAAAGAGTAATTAATCCTTAGCAACTCCAGTGTGCTTAAGGCTCTTACCCGGATTCATTACGTAAGAATAGTATATCAGATTTAATAATTTGCAGTGGCAAGTGATTTGTAGTCTATAGCACTACGGTAGTTACCAGATTCATTGAACACACAGAAACTGAAGGAGTAAAAAGTCCTACAGAAAGATATAAAATAAAATAAAATCAAGCTTCATGATCACCTCGGATCCCCCACACAACTGTGGTGAACTAGAATCCTGTTTATTCAGATGGAGTGTGCTCATAGTGCCAAGAGCCATAGACTGCTAGGGAAATTAGTGTAGCCTCTTTGATGTCATGTGCATCCCAGAATCTGTAACACACTGCTGAAACTGTGAGCATAGCCTTTTGTTTATAACCTTAAACAGAACCATTTGAATACACACACTGAAAGAACTTGTAACAGAAGCAATGCATTTTCTTCCACCCAGTGATTCATTATGTAAGGCTTCATTTTGGATACTGCAGCTATATGCAAAGCCATATGCTTTAGATTATAAAGCACACTAAGCAAATCACAAGTTTTTCAAGATGGTATGTAAAGGCTGTTTTTGCATCTGTTTGTTGCCAACGACCCAGATGACACTGTAATTAGAACAACAAATATTTTATGTGAAATCAATCATTTAACTGTCTCTGAACCCTGAGACAATGGCTTTTAGATACATTTTGTTGGGAAACAAGACCCATAAATTGTTAGAATCTTGGCTTTTGCTGGTTTTTTCCTTCCAACACAGTTCTGCTCCTTCAGTATTTGTCAGTTCTTTCAGTTTCTATTGTGAATGATTTGACTGTAGAGGAAAAAGGCAGAGATGGAACAAAGCATACCAAAGAACTAAACTGTCAGTGACTAATACAGGTAAGATTCAAACCTGTCAGCAAACAGCACACGTCTACAAGTATGGTCCTGAAGACATCTTCCTCTATGTTGAATATATAGAAGCTCTTATATGCCCTGCACATAATAACATCTATTAGTGGGTTCCAGAGGTGTGGCAATTAGTCAAAGTCCAAGAGGTTTACATAGATACAGCTGTAACTTTAGGGAAAAAAAATTCATGCCAAACAATCAGAATGGCAGAAGTTTCTTCTGGACAATGCAGAAAACTTAACTGATCATTATTTTTCTTTTCCTCCTCAAACCCGACCCAAGGTGGTCGTGGAAGCTGCTTTTTTTGGTTAATTCATAAAATCACAGAATGGCCTGGGTTGGAAGAACACTAAAGATCACCTAGTTCCAATCCCTCTGACATGGGACATCTTCCACTAGACCAGGTTGCTCAGAGCTCCATCCAACCTGGCCTTGAGCACTTCCAGGGATGGGGCATCTATGACTTCTCTGGGCAATCTATTCCAGGGGCTCACCAGCCTCAGAGTAAAGAATCTCTTCCTAATATCTAATCTAAAATTACTCCCTTTCCATTTGAAGCCACTACCCATTGTCTTGACACTACATTCCCTTGTGAAAAGTTTCTCTCCATCTTTCTTGTGAGACTCATTTTTAGGTACAGGAAGGCTGCAATTAGGTCAGTCTGAAGCTGCCTCTTCTCCAGGCTGAACAATCCTAATTGTCTCATCCGTTCTTCATTAGAGTGGTGTTCCATCCCTATAATCAACTTGGTGGCCCTCCTCTGAACTTGCTCCAACAGACTGACGTCTTTCCTGTGCTCGGAATTGCAGAGCCGGATGCAGCACTCCAGGTGGGATCTCACATGAGCAGAGCAGAGGGGCAGAATCACCTCCTGTGATCTGCTGAGGATGCAGCCAAGGATACAGTTGGCTTATGATTTTTTCAGAAGAGACAGTTACTGATGAAAACCAGGTCATATCAGACATGCTGGAATCACTGCCTATTTCCTAATTCTAGGGGACCTGGTTAACACAGCAGCCACCAGGTGATAAAAAATATCTACCTCACATTATCATGTGAGGTAAGCGATGTTTCTCTCACTGTTTGAGCAATGCTGTGTGATCAATACAAGTTAATGAAGAATTTCACAGGAGAAAAACCTACCGAGAGCAATTAAATATGAAGAGATCACTTCCAGACAGAGACATCCCTGAGACACAAACCATGTTTGGCAGGAGAGTGTTCTGGGCAAATCTCTCTGCTTGCCCTATTTTTGTACTATACGCTAGGCTTTTCCTTTTGGTTACTGTGAGATAGAGAAAATCAGGATAAATAGATTTGGATGGGACTGGAAATGTTCTTTCTTATATGTGGGTGGGTTTTTGTTTGTGGTTTTTCTGTTGCTTTTTTTTTTTCCCCTCACAAGGTAAATATCAGTCTTCACCGTAAAGATTATTTCAAGACCAACTTCAACTGTTTATGGCAGGAGGGCTGTGTTACACTTGCCTTTTTCTTAGCAGTGCACTAGATCAGCCTGAGCTTCTGGAATGCTGACATTGAAATCCCATGCAAAGATGAATACAAAGGAAAGCTACTCATTCTTCAGTTTTCTGGACATGCCCCATCTTCCCTTCTCCATGAGTACTTATCTGAGGTACTAGCTCTAAAGTAGAAACACTGGGACACCTCCACAGGCATCATGCACTCAGAGGTTTGCCATGATGCAAGTTTGTTTCATCAGTATTATGCCATGGTTGGGACCCAGACCGTTGATGTAGTTTATTTATTTAGTGAAGTTAAAGAAAACAGGATTAGAAAGAATCTCAGTGAATATTTTGTCCTTTCCTGTCTTCCAAAGTAAAACCATGCATCATGTTGGCGGTATGCAAAATTTTCAAAATTCCTCAGAGACAAAAGATATTAAAAAAATTCTCACATACACAGCATCAACAATGGAGCAACTCATGATACTTCTGCACAACAAGATGGCAGCTATTCCTTCAAAGAAGAATTAGGATGATGATTTAGTCAATATGATTAAATAAATAGCTTTGGCAACTTTAAAGTACAAATCCTAAATAATATGACAGTATCATAAATTTTAGAGATAGTCTCCAAAACACATTTGGAGCTACTAAAACGTAAGTTTTCAAACTGCAGATTGTGGATCTTAAGAGCTGCATATCATGTGCTAATATGCCTCAGAAAACTCACTGGACACTTGGCACTGGTTTATCTTGTGGATTCTAGCTAAGAAAAGCAAAGCATATGGGGAAAAAGATGAAACAAACATGAAAAGTAAACAGTGAGATTAACTTTTAAAAACAGTCAAAACATTCAGTGCATTAAAGAAGAGTAACAAATCACAAATACCTTTCTAGTACTGCTTCTCTACAGAGCCAACTACTGAATTTGCCAAAAATCCATCATACAATTGTGGGGAGTTAGTCTGTGCGATCAAAAGTAGGGCAGGAGGCAATCTGTAAGTTCACACTCTATTAAGATGTGGTTCATAATGGTCTGTGTTTCAGAGTTGCTGTTGTAGCATATAGCCTGGATGCATTTAAAGGTAATCCCTCACCTTCTTCCAAACTGTAATAATAGCATTTTTATCCCATGCCCTCTGAGATTAAGCCACTTGATTGACTTTGAATTCTGGACACACAGGAAATTTGTATTAATTTAGCATAATGATGAGGCGCAATAAAGGCTCTGTGGAACCACAACAGCATGGTCTCTAAGGTTTTGTTCGTTACAGAAACACAATTTGCATATCTAAAGGCTTGAAACCATGGGTCCATATTGATACAACTAGTATCTCAAATTCGACTGTAGCAGATTCAGCATATATTTCAAAGAATAAATGGTAGAAGCCCAAGATAAAACTCTCAGTAGATTTCTTCATTAAGAAAGAAGGTCTTTTTCTGAATTCAAGGTAGTTGGCAGCAGTAACTTTTAAAGGAGGTATTAAAGAAAGCTTGTCTGAAGCTTGTAAAAATACCACTAGTTAGATATTTGCTTCCTGGTGTTGCTACGGTACTTTGGTCTGACATTTGTGAATGTTGGAAGTAAAAGAGGTATCTTGGCTAGGTAAAGGAAACTGATGCTGTTGACCCAGGTTCTACAGCAATCCATTTCTTCAAGGGGTTGTTAAGTACTACTGGGACCCCCAATTAGTGATAGTTCACAAGTGACCTACAGATCAAACTCAGGCCACCGAATTCTGAAGGAATATTCTGAAAGAGCAACTGAAGAAGCATAAGCAAACTATTCAGTCAGTGACAGATTTTGAAAAATAAGCAGGAGTAGAAAAAACCTTTAGGTTTTAAAGATGTCTGTTAACCTGTGAAAGAGCATCTAGGCTTTGTACTCCTTCCAAATCCAAATCACAACCTTTTATTGACAACCTACACTATGAATCTAGTGGAAGAATGCTAGACACATATAAAAATAAGGGCTCATAATTTTCAGAGGTGTGGTTCCTTATCTTTCATCCTGAAGTAGTGGATGGAAGTTTCCAGTAATAGCAAAGTAAATTCAGAAAACATAGAAAAGACATTAAAAGAAAAGCAAGGGAGGTCTGCAAAATCCAACCCTGGGGTCTCAATATTAATATACTAGTTTTAAGCTATATATTTCATGGTACTTAGCAGTACCACCTGTAGTAAGAGTTTGGGGAGTGCAAAGCATACCGAATATGTGTAATTTTAATCCAGTTTTTCCTTATGCTTTTAAAGAAAATTTTGGTGAAGATTTCCACTCATGGAGGCAGACGAAGATATACACATATGTGCACATATACAAATGAAGTAAATTGACTCCAGTATTACAGTGACTTGCTTATGTGACAGTATGTTGTCTTGTTCTAAAATCACCGTTCTTGACAGTGCACAGCTTGCATTAGTATATCAGACACTGTATTATATTCCCCTCTGAACACAATCTTTATACTTGAGTGTCACTTACTTTAAAATGGTAAATGCTACAGAACTAGTCAGAGTCTTTATTTCTCTCATAAATACATGACTAATTCAAGTGACTTTGACGACATTTTATTCATCAGAACTTGATGAACCCTTCTTTACCAAAATAAGCATGGATTTCAGGGCTCAAACTGAGGCACTGGAAAGGCTGATTTTTAAACCATTACAGGTCACTTGTTCTGGAAAATCAGGCTCCTTCATGATGTGTAACTGTAGGTACACAGATTTCATCACTCCAGAAAATACAGGTTAAATGGTTTCTGAAAATTTTTTGTGGAGTTGATTTGGATACGTTTTCCAACTCCTAATTACCACAGATGTTTGATTTTCTTTCAACCCCTTTCTTACAAGTCTATACTAGATTCTTTGCGGTATTGAATAGTGTATCCCAATAGAGTAGCTTGTGATATAACAACATCAAAACCTGTTTATGTCCTGATTCTGTACTTTGGTCTATTGGTATTGCAGAGTATGCAAAGTTGGTGAATTAACACTTTATTAATTACTGTGCACGAATTCCTTGTGTGAATGACCTACAAAGAACCCCATAGACTTGCAACACGAACAAACCAGTGCATTGCAAGGGTACCTATTGCCACAGGATGCCACTTCTGATTTCTCTCTTTTGGACAGCCAGGAAGTATGGCCATATTAACATAACTCTCTTCCATAACATATCCTACTTCTTAGTAGGACTAATTAGCTTAGGCACGGTACTGCACTCATCCAGCTATACTGCCTCCGGGGTCTGATTCACATCTAGCTTGAGCAGCTCTGCAAAGCACTGCCATGCGTTGAGTTGCTATATCATAAATTTATATTACGGCTTATTCTATACTAACTTTCCCATGGAGACAAAACCTAAAAATCAGCTTTACTGCTGTGAACAGATTCATCAAAGTCTCCTACTGAAGAAATGCCATAATAATGATGAAAATATCCTGGCCCCAGTAGAAAGGCTCATAACCTGGGAACACTAACATGGGTGCACACTTTCACTACTAGGACTAGCTCCTCTGAAGCCAACCCCAACATTAAGCATATAAATACAAGGGAAAAACTGGGAAGTATCAGAAAAACACCTTGATATTAACATGGTTTAGAGAAATAAGATTAAAATGACAATGTGTAACAGAATTTTAACTCCCGTCTTTAGAAAGGACTGTCTTAAATATTCCCATTATTAAAGGGCACTATGAAGTAAAAGGCTATGGGCAGAGTGAAATATGCATTTCTCTTCATTTGTAGAAGATATAAAAAAATTTAAAAGTTCATCACTCAGTCTATACACACAATACTCAAATTAACTCATGAAGCAGTTATAATTCAGAGATAACTGAGAGCCATATACTTTCTACCAACACACAATAATATATAAGAGTACTTAAGGCTAACCTTTGATGAAAGGTTCTTCAATAAAATAAACATAAGAATAACTTGTGCTTTCACGGACAGTATCAACCAATGTGTAGCTGCTCATCATTGTCTACATTAAATGAATATGAGACTGTTGGGTGGACAAAAGCAAATTGAAGACTATCAGCAAAATTTATGTTTTCAAATAATGTACAAACCACATAAATTACTTCAAAGAGACCCATAAAACTTTGAAAAACATTTAAGTTATAATGTAGAAAAAAGGAAAAAAAACATTACTTGTGGGCCCTAAGTTACAGTTCGTTTGCTTTCACAAGGTAGAGTAGCACAAAATTATCTCCCTCTTGGCACACATTACATTTTTGATTAGGTAATTTTGAATTATTAGCAACTTCAAAATGCAGACACAAAACTATGAGGTGCCAAAGTTTTTTTTTTTTCTCTGAAGATGTAAATTAATAGAAGAAAACTACCTACAACACCACATACAGGAAAATAAGATTTTCAGTTTTTACTGCAAACACTCATTCATGCCAGCAGTCTACATGAAGTCAATGTGTTATCCCACTGCATAATGATAGATCATGGGACGTCTTATAACATGGGACCAATATTCTTTAAAATACATTATTTTTAGTGATTTATCTCTTTTTCTTACTCTCAACGAAGAACACATATTTGTCCAAACCAAATTACTGTTCTTCTACCATTTTGTTAGCACTGTTCACAACATTATTTATACAGAATCATAAATTCCTATTTTTATTTGTAAAACACATAGGAGAGGTTAACTATACTTAGACTTTTTTGCATTCTGTGTGTCTTTGCTATTAGGACTTGATCTGGAAATCTGTGCAGAGATACAAAATATAACAGGTAGCTGTTTTGGCATATGAAGTCTTAGCTTTACATGTTTTGTGTATTTATTTTTCAGAGAAAAAGGACTCAAGTTACTAGGCGTCAAGACAGAGCCTTGCAGGGTAGGATGTGGGCAGGCTGGCTACACAGCTGCTGTGTGGCCCGTGATGAGAAGGTGCCTGTACCATCTGACAGTGCCAGCAAAGGGCTAACGTCTTCATTACACTCGTCCTTCTTTCTCTTCCCTCCCTGGCTGCAGATACCCAGGACTAGGATAACAGTTTGGACATACATAGAATGTGAGGGATGAATTTCCCAGTTATCTCTGCTGAAGTATTAAATTCAGATGTCTAATGATGACATTCTAAACATTATCATTAGTTATTTCACTGGAGCTCAATGCACAGAGAGGAATAGAGAGTATATCATACTGTGAAGAACTACATCATATATTGCTCCTATTATACAAGAAACAGCAGTAGCTTGTGCCACTATTCCAGAAAGAGCTGAGTGCCCAAACACCAGCTGTGAACCTCACCAAAAGAAGGCTGAGCTTATCAGAGTTCATCCTCCCAATGAAACACCAAGGTAGGAGAGGGTCCAAGGGGACCGAGGAGCTGAGAGAGCACAGCTGATTCCCTTTCCTAGTTTTGTTTCTGGAATGAAAATAGTCAGAAGTAAATGTTTCATATCCTGTCATGTATCACACCACTAAAGAGGTGGCAAAGTTTGTCCTTCATGTGGAAACAATAGGACAAACCCAAAAATCCTGCCTGCAACTGTGTAACTATGATGGTATGCAGACGTACCTCTAACATCTAATAACACTAGAACTACGGCAATTTAACTTAGAATGTCAGAAAAAACAAGCTTGTTGTCCATACTCAATGATGGAAAAAAGTCAATGACATTGTAAGAACTGTCTATGTTTTGGGTACTGTTTTTTCCTTTTGATGGTCTCAAAAAGTCTCTTCTAGATTATTGGCATTTGAAGACGAGGAACTATTAAAGTAGCACATAAAGTCAATAAAATGATCTCACTAGACTTGCCAATGTGCGTAAGGGGTTTTATCTTTAAAAATAGCCTAGTATTTAGTTGTGTAAGTTCCAAATAGTGTTTAATGGGTGAAAATGCCTGAAGATTTCTGAAAGGTGTTCCTACTTCTTGGCCATTAGCATTCTACAGCAGAGTAATTTAAATCTCTTTTCAGCTCTTGGTACTCAAGATCACAGTCCTCCTTGCTTCTAAAGGGGAGGAATTTCCACATCTGTGGAAGGGAACCATCCCAGTAAAAACCATAAAGGACAGCCACTGATGGGCCCTCTTCAGGAAGTACCATGACCAGACAACTGTAGAGTGTCTAACCTCAGTTAGAAGTTAACGAGGCTTTTTAAAAATCAATTTGTTCCCTCAGTAATACTGGAATTTTAGGGCAACAGAAACTTTTTTTTGTGAATTCAGGTCATATTAACTAACAGTTTCAGCTGAAATAACATGAAAAAACTTCAGAGATGTTGAAAGAATTCATTCTGGCATCTCAAAAAACAAAACATTTTGATTTTGTCACAAGGGGACTCCTTTCCCAAAACAGAGGAGGTAGTGCTGCCACCCCTGATATCCAAAAACTCAGTGATTAGGCCATGTTCTTAGGCTGTGAAAGATGTAGCTTCAAGCACCTCCTTTAAGTGATTTGGTACAGGGACCTGAACCCAAACATCATGCTTCTCAGGAGAGCAACCGAACCGCTGGGTTAGAAAATATTCTTAGGTAGGTTTCTCTCAGCCTCATTTGTTGAAAGTGTCCCACTTTACATAAAGTAGTTAAATATTCATTGAAACAGAGATTGAAAGCCAGGTGCTGGCCCCCTTTTTCTCTGACTGCTCAAATTACCAGGATCTCAAGTCATTCACATGCTCCCTGTTTCTGTGGCCTACTTACTATTTAATGTACATTCCACTGATGGGAGAAAGGGGAGAAGGAGAAAACGCTTTCTTCTGTAAACTTCTGTATTGGCCTTGGGCATAGCCTGGGCCAGTGAGAATATGGGTTGGTGGAAGTTTTGAGCCTTACCTTTGGAAGGACAGTAGTATGAAAGGTAAGAAATGATCACTTTCTAACACATGGAGTAGATAAAAATAAAGTAGTTTAACGACAAGAAATAGTATTATTTAAAGGAGAAAGAAGTGAGACATCTGCATCTATTTGTTTCCAATGTTTATCCCTATTGGCACAATTAATAAAAGCTATGCATAAATCACACAAAGTTCATTAAATCCACTGGCTCAGGCTGCTGACTAATTGGTAAATACACACTCGATAAAAATGTAAAATGTATGCCAACTCCACATTGTAAAGCTGTTTTCTACTTAAGAAGTCTCTGCCTCTCCATGGCTCTTCCAACAGAGCTTGATTTTCACAGTTATTGATCTTAGGGAAACAATAATGCCCAGAACCATGCCAAAGGCCCTAGAATAGGAAAACTAAAAGCACCTCTATCAAGTTTACAGAGACCAAGGAGTTTACTATCCTGTGCCTAGGGCAATTTTCTAACACTGCCATGAATCTAAGGTCTGCTGATGCCTGCTCTGTACACTTGAACAGACTATTTTAGGTACTTCAACTTTTTTATAAATGTGGCCTTCAGCATTTGGTTCTGCAATGTTGCCTTCAAGCAGTCCAATGTGAAGGTATCACTGCTCAGCAAAACTTTGAATCTTTTAAATCTATAAATTCTCATAAATTAAAGGTCTGGGAGTGACGCAGGTCTGTGCAGACAGACAACTTGACACTACCAGAACTAGACACAACCAAAAACTAACTACAAAAACCATGACAAGTGTGAGAATACCTGAGGCTGGAGAAGGTCACAGAAGACCATCTCCACTCATTCGGACAGGATGACGAATTTGTGCTCCTCAGAACATCCTCCTTTTCAGAAGAAGCCAGCACCCAGCCAGCCACAGATTTTTATAGATAGGGAGCCCATCAAAAGGTTTTAATACTTACCTGTTCAAAAATCCATGAAAAGCCTTATCTGAACAGCCTCTTGCTACCATCACTGAAGACTCTGATTATGGACAGCTTTCCTGACATCAAACAAAACCAAATGCAGAGAAGCTTTGGGAGCCTGCCCAGTGCTTTGTCTGGGTCTGACCTCAAGTTTTCTGTATTTACATTTTTTCCAAAACATGATTTAGAACAGATGTCACTGGACACCAGAGCTCTTCTCCAAGACTGGAGCAGAAAATCACAGGAAAAGAGGGAGATACAGACCAGCTCAATTTACATTACATGAGGATACTGATCTGCATAGCGAAGAAAGGGCAGAATCCACACATCTCCAATTTTAGTTTAATTAGAATCACAATCGTAACATCAACACTGGTTTCCCTCTAATAAGGGTCAAGCAAAAGGCTCGGTTTGATTTTTAACAGTCTTACAAACAAGTGGAATATTTTGGTTTAGAGGTGGTTTAGGACCTTCTCTGCTTGTATTCTCTATTTCTGCCATTGACTTTGGCAGTTCCTGAACAACATATTAAAAGCACTTGCCTCAAACCACACTTATGGCATGCATGTTTGAAACAAAGGATGAAATAACGTTGAAAAACAGTATTATGAAACTGATATAGATTTAATAGTGGCTAAATGAAAGAAATAGGAATATGAAACCCCCTTCTTCTCTAGACAATGTGTGGTGAAATGATCTGTTCGCAATGGAGGGAAAAAGCTCAAAAAGAAACATTTGGAAACAATACAATGACATATGGTCCCATATGTTGAATCTATAATGCTTCCTAATTCCTTCAGGGTAAAATTCACTCTTCTCCTGAACAAATTCCAAATAACTGAGATTTGCCTGTGAGAACTGAAGCAAGGACTAGAATCCTCCCTCCATACACAGACAAGAGAAGCCTATGAAGCAGCTTTACTGCAGTTGCCATTTAACCTGTGGCTTGAAGCAGCACCAGTAACATTTTTTGATCCTTTTCTGGGTAACTGTAATTGCTGATCCACAGGCTCATCCTCACATCTTCTCCTTGCTCGAGTCTGCGCAGGGCATGCTTTCCCTGTAGGGTGCTCCATGGTAAAGAAGGCATGTGCTCAGCTTTCTGAATGATACTAGGACAGCAGTATAGCTGGAGCTGCTTTAAAAGTTTTATATCTAGCGAGCTGCACATTGGCGCTGATAAGGCATCCTCAGGGCAATTATGCTCTACGGGAACTTTTGGTGATGCCTTTACAGCCCTTAGGTTTTTGAGATAGATGATTTCCACTCATAATTCCGGGTCCTATGCCATTCATCAGTCCCTGGATGAGGGAGTGAAAGAGGAAAAAGCCTGCAAAATCTGGCAACAGGTTTTATCCTTTTAGTGAGCAGATTTTGTAAGTGTGCTGAACACAAGCAGTAAAACATCTATCCAGCAATGAAAGTGTCTCATATCCAAATGCTCTGAATTAAAT
Organism: Acanthornis magna; assembly: GCA_036785705.1. NCBI lineage: Eukaryota > Metazoa > Chordata > Aves > Passeriformes > Acanthizidae > Acanthornis > Acanthornis magna. The sequence goes on from JAWUZG010000012.1 coordinate 14,287,130, forward strand.
TGTGATATAGTAATTACAATTGGAATTTTGTCTTATTTTGGGTGGCTGTATTACTCAGGATTGAGGCACAGCTAACTGCGTATGTGAACAAATCACTGGAGGTAGTTAAGCAGTCACAGCTCTGTTGACTCCTCAGAGCTCTGGAAAGCCAGGCTACCTAGAGTTAAGGTACCCACTTGCAGTTTTCATCACTAATCCATACAGATGTAACACCACACTGCAATACTTCTGTTTGCACATGAAAGGAAAAATTTCCTCACAGTCCTTATTCTTATACTCCTTATTGACAGGTTGCTCCAAACTTCAGATGCTCCAAAGATGAAATATATTGCTATTTGCCTGGTCATTAAAGTGAAGCTCAATGCCCATTTTAGAGGTCGTTTAAGCTGTTTATTAATTCACTTCATTTTTTCCATCTCTAGTCTGCTTCAGGTGCTAGTAATTAGCTGTATTCATTGACCTATTTTGTTTGTATACAAATAATTTTGAAATTATATGTTATTAAATGGTATAATATTGGTATTCTTGTTCACAGTCTTTAAAAATTTGTGTTAAATACTATGCCATCCCCAGCCTACTAGGAAGAGACACCTTTGCATTTTGTTTTTGCATTTTAACCAATTGTGTTGGTAGTAACAGAAATTACCTGTGAACACGGGAGGGAGTAACACTGCAGTAACTGGCATTTCCACTGAAACATGACCTATGAAATGATCTCTAGATTTTTCAGTTCAACTGAAGTCTATCAGTGGAGAGGGGGATTCAAAAGGTATATTCATGGCTGGCACCAGAGAATGATAAAAAAGTGCAGCAGATATGAGATCAATCACATCACTAACGAAGCTCATTTAGCTGAAAACCTGCTGGGAAATAGGAATAAAGGCAGAAAAGCCTTTGTCCCCAGTTTGGTTGGTCGAGGGAACTAGACAATATGCTGAAATCAAATCAAAAATTTTCATTTAATTTTCCTTTAACTATGATTAAATAAAGCACAGGCTCATTATTTCCTGCATTCCCGAAAGCTACCTTTGTTCCTCACTTTCTAAGTCAAAGCTTGCACTAAGAAAAGTTTCTAGGGAATCATAGCATGGTCAGGGTTGGAAGTGACCTTGAAGATCATCTAGCCCCAAGCCCTCTGCCATGGACAGAACACCTTTCACTACACCAGGCTGCTCAAAGCCCCATCCAACCTGGCCTTGACCACTTCCAGGGATGGGGCATCCACTGCTTCTCTGGGCACACTGACATTCTTAAGCATTTCATCTTCCACAAATCAGTAAACCTAAACATACACAGAAGCCTCTTGCAGTGCCTAGGCACAAGGTGAGGAGTCTGAAGAAATTGCAGGCTGCTTCTCTGAGCCACTTTGTAAATTGGCAACATGCAACATCTAGGAAAGACATCTTCCAGCATCAGACACCAGCTACAATATCCTGTCCACGTGGCAGGATTGCACCTGAACCGCAGGGACACTTCAACATTCAAAACCTCTTTTATGTTCAGAGATTTGTGAAGTCTCTCAGACTATGGTTTGCACACATCAACTTCTACAAATGATAGTAATACCCACATCACACACATAGATACCAGCTGGTTGTCATAGTCTTCTGGAAGTCTTTTTTCTCAAAGGAAGAAAAATCCACATGTGTCTGTAACTGAGAACCCTGGCTTCAGGAAAGGTGCAAAAATGGCCAGTAAAATGATAGTGTGTCCTGCTAAAGATCTTGCTGAGTATGGAAAAAATGGCTGTGTCAAATACCATTTTGAATGAGGGTTTCTTTTTGAGTATAACCGGAGTTGACTGAGATGCTGCCTTGCTACCTTAGTGACCCAGCTGCCCAGCTCAATAGTGCTGTCCCAATGACACCGATCTGCAGCAACTACTAGAGCCTAGCATTCAGACCTGGAACATCTAACATGAGATGTTACACAGCCCAGGCTTACAGAAGGAATTCATACTACACAGAGGTGTTGGAGCTGCTGGGAGACTGTCCTTGTCTTGCAATTAGATTGGAAACCACAGCCCTAAGGAAAGATAGGCACCATCCTAGGGAAGTAGTGTGTGCTCTAAGATTAGCATCTTTTCAATCCAGCTCTACTCATTTGGGCTCATCTCCAAGTAGAAGTTCACCAGAAGTTTCTTTTTTTTCCCAGGAAGACAGCTATAAAGTTATCATAAACATAGGGAGGATGTAATGAGGATCTGGGCTTCAGATCTCTGAGTTCCCCACTAAAAAAGTAGAGATCTTTTAAGTCCATAGGCAGGGATTAAGAAGCACCTGACTTTGCTTCTCCAGCTGGAGGATAGGGATAAGAATTATCCAGACAAAAACTACAAAAAATACAGAAGGAAGGATGTAAAGAAAACATGTAGGTTCACAACCACAATAAACAGAATAAACTTCTGCCCAGTAAATTTCTAGAGGGCACTAAGCTAACCTTAATGCTGATAGAAGATGAATTCTATTATCTGATAGATACAGAGCCAGCAGTACATCCTAAACATATATATACAGGTACCACACACACTACATGAATGAGAAGTCTTCCCTCTTAGGGAAATCGTTCTGTCTTGAAGGGAAAAGATGATTATCCCTCTTCCAATCACCACCACTTGCTCTCCCCCAGCTCTAAAAAGGGCAATTAAGGTTTTTCCATGGCTACTAGAAACCATTTCAAAAGCTAAACCAAGATGGGGCTGAGGAGGGAATGGTATGAGGAGGGAGAGATATACCATCCTGTGTATTTATTTCCAAAACTACTCATTGTGCCAGTTATTTACTTCTCTTTGGTTCTTGTCTCTGCATGTCAAAGTGCTTCCAACAAATTCTGTTTATTTGGTGTCTACAACAGCTCTGTCAGAATGTGAATTGGCATCAGCAATGTGTCAGCCTGTGCCAGTGAAGGGTGATGCCGGTCAGACTCGACTCCTCCCCCCCCTCCCCCGGTAATGCTTACATTACTTTTCTGTTTTAAAAAAAGGTGAACTTGACACTATCTACATTAGCCCATCACCAATACTCGGCAAGTCATCTCTCTTCTCCTTTAATATTTGGAAATACTTAAAGAGTTTCAGGAAAATATTTTCATGGAATGTTTGATGTAAGAAATGCTCCAAGGCAGATAGATTTTTCCGGTTAACATTTCAAAATTGCTTCAAGACTGAATGAACTATGTGATGACATACTTCTATGTTTTAATTTTCCAGCTGGAAAATGAAAATGTATTCAATATTTAAAAGGTCTTTTACAAAATACACAGAAAGTATTAAAAACAGTACCTGGGCTATTCTGCAGGAAAGGGAACAGAAAAAAACACACCTGGGATACAAGGCCCTGTAAGCCACTCAGCAGTACACAAAACAGCTTCAGTGAGCTTAACCACATCCTTCCTTCCCAGAGAGGCCATAACTCAGAAGGCACAGAGCCAATGCACTCTTGCCAGATACTTGAAATGACAATTGAGAATAAAAGCATAAACTCAGCTCAGCTTCTTCTAGATGGACCCGAGCTGGTACTTTCATGAAATCATCCTTAGACTGACTGCAAAAAAGGGGCACAGCATGCAATTACTGCACCTACCTAATATTTCCCAGAAGAGGACAAGAAGCAGGTGGGTCTATATCCCCACTCATCATCTGCTGGTTGGCTAAACTGGCTTTACGTGCATGCAGCTGGGAATGTTTTACAATACTCTCCTTCACATTCTTTCTCTGGTGACTGCATTCTTCCTCTTACATCAAATGGCCTCTTGCACTGAGAGAGCATTTCCTGGCCAATTTTGCTCCACATATAGCTGGAACAACTGATACCTGCTTGATGTGTGGCTGTACTGCTTTCTTTAGAGTGGAGTAGCACTTTCAAAGTGGACAGGGGGTTGCAGAAGAATTGTGATTTTTTGATCCACTGACAAACCAACTTTGTCCTGACCACTCTGATCTGGCAGAACGGAACACAGCAGCAGCACTGGGGGTTTATGCAATCTGCAGAGTGTCTTACTGCCTTCTACAGTAGAAACACTGCCACCTTTAAACAGAAAATAGTCCACTGGTCAGAGCCCATCTTCTCAACCTGTGGAGGGCAAGATTTGCAACCTAGTGATTACCCCTACTACTACTATAGAAACACACAGGAACCACAGACCTACAGGAAAGAATTAGAGTTGGAGTAGTGCACAAGACTGAGCAAGATTCAACATTTTAGACTTTTCTCTCCACTCTGGCAGACTCAGCTGTGTCAGACAGCTTTGGTGTACACATATTCTTCAAAGCACAAGTGAAGAAAAATCACTCCAGTTATTCACAGGTCTTTTTCAGCCTGCTAGAGCAAATGATGAAATTTATTCTTTCATTTACAAGACTCTGCAGTACCAGCAAAACTTGTTGTAAGCTCTCCCTGTTTATTTTTCTCATATTTCAATGAAATTTCTCACTGCAAACTAACTAACTCCTCTGTTACAAATGTATCCTCTACCTTTTAATATTTATAACAAAGACTTAATGGAGAACTGAAGGTTTACAGTTTTCGAGATAATGAAGCTCTAAATGTTTCTCCATGGTACGTACATGTCTTGCTATGGCTGATTTGTCTGTGTGGTGTTAGGTTGGTCCTGCACTTAAGCTTCTAATTCTACTGCAACCAGAGCCAGTTTTTCTGAGTACTTGCTACTCTGTCAGGAGCAAACATCCCAAGGTACTTTCACCTACAAATTCTGCAACAGTGAAAGACAAAAATTTAGTCTAGCCTAAAGATATGGCAAATTTATGACTCATCTTGACCACTCTTGTCTAAAATTTTCTTTGAAGGAGATGACAACATTTTCTTCACCCACTGCTACAATTTGCACATAAGGCTTGATCAAAATCCAACAGGGTTCCCAGGAATTAGCTATTTTAGAGCCTAGACATGTATGCTTAGGTAAGTTAGAAAACAATGGTATTTCAGCTTCTTGGATAATGAAAGGGAAATTCCATATTAAAAGGTGGTAGTAAAGCTGATGGCAGTTTTCAGTTTTAGAATCATGTGAGATACTTGAAAGAAAGGGATACTCCAGTGATACTGTGAAATACTATGCAAGCAGAATTTGGCCTAGCGTATGAACTCAGTCTCAGTTAGAATCTGGACTTGAAAAAAAAAATTCTTAATTTCTTGAAGAATCAGATCTTAACTTTGCAATGACTTCCTTTTCATCTGCATGCAAGATTTTAAAAATAGGACTGGTGTTTCCTTTAATTAGTATTTGATACAGTATTAATATTCCTATTTATCTTTTACATGCCATATGGATTAAATTCTCATTACTTTTGATCTTAATACTTTTAAAATATGTAAATCAGCAGACAGACACCCTCTTTAAAGCAGTGTTTGCACACCACATCTATTATTGCCTTGGGCAAAAGGAAAATATCTGCATTGCTAAAATTCCAGAATTGTGAGGAAATCTTGAAAAATCAGACATTAAACTGATCAATCTAGATGAATTATATAATGACCACGTAAACTGCAGTTGTTTAGATTCAGTTGTACCTAAAATTGACATTAAAAGTGGCCAAAGGCCATTAAAAAACATGTACTTAAAAGTGATCAATTAACTTAATTCTGAAAGAAGAATGTTTTCACAGGTTGAGCTAATTGCAGACAATGCCTTAGTAGAACTCTATAGTTCTTAAAAAACTCACCTTTAATATCAGATATTAAAAACACAATGATTTGTTTTCAAGGTTACAGAAGATACTGTTATCTTAATGAATCTATTGTTTTTCCAACACCACAGCACACTGTTCACAAACAGACTTGCATTTGCAGGCATTTCAGTTTGTCTGAACATTATGGTTAAGCAAAAAGGAGAAACTTATGAAACTTCTCAATACAAAAAAAAGGGCAAAAAGGATACATGTGACTGGCCTCTCTTCACACTGTATGTAATCTCTGATGACACGGGAAGCATTTGGATTTAGTGTTGACTGAATATGGTTCGTGAATGCGTCAGTCTGAAAACAAAAGTCTATCCAATCATTTTACATTTATATACGATATATAATATTTTTAGCTAGCCCTGTCAAATTTCTCTGCCTGCATTGTACTGCTGAAGTGTATGCTGAGAATTTTCAGAACAAATTAAGCAAATGTAGTTGTGGAAACCAGGGCTTGCTTACTCAGTACTACCATGCTCTGACTGAGAGGTGGAGCGAGAATGCTGTGCAGCTGCAACCACATTGCATGCCCCAGAGCATGTGTGCAATGCCTGTGTAAGGTATCCACTCTCTACCTTTCAGCCCTGAAAAATCTGTGTCTGTTGAGAAATAACACATGAAAATTATTGTCTTGTTTGGAAAAAAAAAAAAAATTGCTCCTCATTATCAGAAAAGGCATTTTTGGGGAAACTGGGCATGAGAGGATCCATTTAGTTCCTCTCCTTTTTATTTTTTTCTGATCTCATCCAAAATCCACTAGGACCTTCTCTACTGTCTTGATTAAGCTCTGAGTACAGGCCAGTAACTTGACAGCCTGATGTATTTTTAGCACTTTGCTTTTATTTTGGTTACTTTAGGAGTCTACAGGACAAAATACTGGTGTTTATTCAAATGCATCTAAGAGCACACATCACTCCTCCTTAAATTCAATCAGAAGGCCATGTTTGGCAGGGCTCATTCCAAATGAAAACCTGAGCCTGAGCTCTTTAATCCTATGATACAATGGTTGTGTATAAACCATGACTTCCCGTGGTGCACAACAAGCAGAAAGTCCACAGCAATGAAAGTTACAGAAAAATAAATTTAGCCCTTGCTCTGAACAACAGTCTACTTTAAGGGAGAATCTATACCAGCAAATGCTATCAACGCATTTATTTCTTGAATTCATCTGGATTGGTGAAAGTCCTCAGCCACAAATACTGTTGGTTTTTTGACCAGAACGACTCAATCCATTTGGCAAACTGCTTTAAGAACTTCTCTCCTATGAGGAGATGTCCTTCCAGAAAGGAAGTTTGTTGTCATACATCTGCAATACAGTTACAGTTTCAAAGTCTTCTAGCTGCAAATACAGCCTAACTTGCCAGTTCAGTGCACACTTTTTTTTTCAGATACCATCTTGCATAAGATGACACTAAAAATACAACATTTTTCACATAAATTTGCAGGCTGTAGTCATACACATACACCATAAAGAAGGCACACCAGTGTCCTTAAATTTGCAGGAATCTGACAAGCAGCACTCATATTACTTAGAAATTCCTATGCAACTAAATTAAAACGTTTTCTCAAAGTTACTTACAAAGACATAATCAGTAAGGTATTAGTAATTTAAGCAGCAATTGTATATCCCCAACTGTGTTTAGAGTAACTAGGTAACAGAAAGTCTTAGAAGTAATTTAAATTTCCCCTTTAAGTGTCTTAATGGCACTGTAGGGGACAATGCAGCAGTTATTGCAGTTTAAATGCTTTATGTATTTAAATCACAATTATTGCTCATTACTGTTTCACAACACAGATATATATTATCTTTGTCTCAGAGATGAAACATATCAAATAGGGAAGTCTATTCACAGCCATACTACACTGTCTGTACTGTTTAACCCATTTACTTTTCAAGTTGTACTATAAACATCTAATTCTAAGCAGTACTTAGAAATCAGATTTTTGGGGTTTTTTTCACGTTGAATGGTCTTACTTAGGCAATGATTGTAATAAGGCTAAACAAGATGTGTGGATAACCACTGCTACACCCTGAAGTATTGGGACCTTTGTCATCAACCTCTGCTTCTGCCTGCTGCATTTGTTATATGCAGAACAAGGAGATGTTGCACACAAGCCTGTGAAATCTATGTTAATAAATCAAGGATTTCTTGGCTACTGAACTCACAGCTCTGTTCTCTAGTTAGTTCACAAGTATTTCATATCAAAGGGATGCAAATGTGAAGGTTTAGAAATAAAGGAGTAGCTCTTTCAAATTTGAAGCTAAATAAAAAGTCTGACAAGCAATACCATTAACAATCTGTATCACTTTTACCCAGTCTCTTTTCTTGAAACTTAAGCAGAACACTACACAGTGGGACTCAACTTCACTCTCACCTGTGCTCCAGGTAGCAGACTCTGTTCAATGATACAGCATCTACAGAAACTGCATTACAGTATTTCATTAAAGTGACCCCGTTAAAATAAATTCAAACACCTATTACAAGCAAAACTTTCCTCACCTACCATTCTTTTCCTCATTAGAGGGTGGAAACCTTCTGCCTCCTTCACTGCAATCCCATGACAAATGACACATTCACATAAATATAACCTTGGACATTCCATTGCAAACAGTTCAATGCTAAAGCCAACCAGTGCCTCATCTCCTTTGGGACATTATATACCCACACTGAAGCAGACAGACGGTATAGTGATAGAATATAGACTACTTTCATGGGCCATAAAGGAGAGAGGATAGCTCTCAAAAGTGCTCACCTTCCTAACCTAACACAGGCCACACATTCATAAGAGAATAAGCCACAATCAGGGTATCGTGCTAACCAAGTCTATTGTTTTCAAACAGCTGAATTGTTTTAGATTAATGATGACTTCTTTTCCTGTGCCCTAGTAAAAAGGGAGTCTTGTTTCAGTTCTAGATCACTCCTGGCAAGTCAGCTGGGAATATGCAGGACACAATGTACACCAGATTCCAGCACACTGCTGCCTTCCTGCTCTGAGCTTTGTCATCAGCTTACATGAAAACAGGCACAGGCCCATCCCACCAAAACTTGTTTTGCTCAGTTTGTTTTTGTTTCAAAAGATCCTTCAGGGTAAACAATCTGGTCAAAAATCCAACCCCAATTCAAAATGTTTATATAAAACACACTTGGGGCTCAGATCTGTGGGAGCAATGTTTTAAAATGCTTGTGTTTTTTGTTTCTGATTTGCTGTTCTTACTCAATGTTCTGGTATTGGTATGAACAAAAGCAGACAAAACCCCAAGCATCAGTTTAACAAATGTAATCCAGATACAATGGGCTAGATTTACAGACCAGCCATCCTTATTCATGGTGTAGCATGAAGATGTATGATGATGTTGAGCATAATAGGTCCAATTTCCAATTGCCCTGAGGCCTCTTCAGAGAAGCACAGAGCACCCCTAGCACAGAGGGCCTGCTCACTGCATGCAGAGCCAGCTCTGTTTCTTTGTTCCTACTTGTCCTGGATAGGAATCATTCTAAGGCAGGGCAGCACAAACCTGAAGAAAAGTCATTAGGATGAAGAGCTGCAGACCTTGAGAAATCATCTTTCTCCCATACCCTCTAATCTTTCCCATTTTCAGTTGATGGTGAACTGGAGCAACCTCTGCAGACATGGGAACATCTTCCTCTGCTATAGCTTTTCAGAGCTCATGAGAGGCATTTGTCCTGCATCAACCCAGCAGCTGCAATTTTCCAGTTAGTTTGTAAAGGAAATAGTAGACACAACTCTAACTCTTTTACAGTTAGACTCAGCTCTCTTACAGATCAGATGTACCTTCTGAGTTTGACTTTTTCTGACTACAGTAAATGCAACTACAAATCTAAATGGTGCTCTCATTGCTGGGAATTTTTATTTGGAGAATTTATCTGACAATATTGAGGGAATATGTATGTCATCTGCCACTAATTTAATTTTTTAACAGAGCAAAAGCAAGAACACAAAGTAAGTTTTTTTTCTCAGTAAGCTTTTTCGTATTATTTCTTCAATAGCTAACCAGAGACCAATCTGGCTCTAACCAGAGACCAATCTGGGACACACTTACTCATTCAGCAACAAAGGATAAAAGATCTTGATAACCCACTGGTAAAGGCTGACCTTAAACATTGATCTTAAATTGTCTGCCAGTTCAAAGAATAAATGAGTTCTGGTTCTCAGAAGTAACTATCAATAGAGCTGAAAGCTGTTAAAGAATTACGTCCAGAAAGCAAGGCACATCTTGTTCTGCTGTGGATGGTCCTGCACCATCATAAGACCTCAGGAAGCCACCACAAGAAGCTCTAGAAGAGTGTGAAATTGATTTACAGCTCTTGTCAATATTCCAGTACATTTTGAAAGGCAGGTAAGATGCCAAAAGCCATAGAAACATAGAAAGGCTTGGGTTAGAAGGGATCTTAAAGATCACTGTGTTACAGTCCCCTGTCATGGGCAGGGATGTCACCCACTAGACCAGATTTCTCAGGGCTCCATTCAACCTGGCTGTGAACACCTCCAGGGATGGGACACCCACAACTTCACTGGGAAGACTGTTCAGTGCCTCACCACACTCTGAGTATTCTTCCTAACTTCTAATCTAAATCTGTCCTCTTTTAGTTTCAAATGGTTCCCCCTTATGCTATGGCTATTTGCCTGTGCAAAAAGCTGCTCTCCCTCTTTTCCACAAGCCCTCTCAATTCCTCCTGTCTCAGTTAACTTCTGGAATCATGTTTTAAAGCTGAGTGAATTGTGTAATTCAGTGTGCTATCTGGAGTATTACATTTTACCTTGTCTCTTCTCCTGATGTGGCATTAAGTATTTACATACTTTGTTACCTTTTTTGTTTGCTTGGTTTGGATAGCCTCCAAAATTCATAAATAGAAAATAAAAAAGGGTCAATGAAGAAAAGGTTGTTATTACACAAGGGGAAATTTCCCTTATTTCATCTGGTCTCTCCTTTATCTGCAAAGGTTTTTGACCAGTTAATGCTCTACCCTTTCAGAAACACAGGCTTCCTAAGCATAACAAAAAACGATGCCACAAATAATGATATAAAGTTTTGCAAACTAGTCATGCAATACTATGGGCATTACTGCAAAGGAAATAGTTTGGTAACTATTGCCCTTCAAAACCATTTTGCCTTTCAAAACAGAGCATGAATTGTAACTCTACTTTCAAATGCTCTAAAGGCAGAATTACATTTTTCCCTGAAAAACTGAGCAACTAGATACAAGCAAAGCAATGCTAAAGAAGGCAGCAGGACATTTCACTGCTAAGGCTACCAAGACTTCTGTCCTTACTGAATTTGAACAGTATCTTTTTCATTTTTCACGTCATCCCCTTCTTTCTCCTTTCTCTATCATGCTTCTCTGCACAGGTTTTCTTCTTTGATAGCATATTCCTTCTACACACACTTCTGGCTTGTTTTTAACTCCATGACATCTGCCCATGTCCGTCACACGTTTTCCCTATATGTGAAGCTCTGCATGGTTTAATTTATCACAGCCACTGTTTTCTGCCTTACAGATATAATTCCATTTAAATAAAGTTAGGTTGGTTCCTCTTTTTTTCCACTTTTTTAAAAATTTTGCAAGTCACACCACAAACCACTACAATTCCACAAACAAGTTACAAAATTTAAGCTGAAAACTGACAGATACTTTCTGACTGTGCATGTTTATTTTGTGGGTGGGATGAGAAGAGGGAGTTCTGTGAATTAACAGTGATTTTCTTCAATATGTGTCAATGATTAGCTTGTGTGGCATGTTACTACCATGTAGGCAATCTCTGATTTTGAAATTTTTAGGTTGTAAGTTGCTTATGATGATGAAAGACTATAATGAAAATTCTACTTCATTTGCAATGCCCTGAGACATGCCTGCCTGTGGCTGGCTGACGACTATGCTCTTCCCAGGGTATATTTTAAAGTAGACTATGGTTTAAAAATAAAAGTATCCAAATACAGTCATGCAAAATTTCATTTTTCTAAAGCAGTTAAGCTCCTTTGGATATGAAGCTGAGGAATTCACCCTTCTTGGGCCCTAAATCAATGATCAAAAGGCAAAAAGCGTGAGCCTGGATACGCAGACAGAAAACTGATCCATACTATAGACTTGAACTAACAGCTGGTCTAAATACCATTGCAAGGGGCAAATCCTTGTGAGGAGATTAAGAACTTACAATTTATCAGTTTCTTATGAATGAAAAATTAATTGGAAGCACATGGACAACAACAGATGAAGGAAACTCCTATGACTTTGTTTCAAAGTCTGATGAGCAAAATCTGAGGGGTTAGCCCAAACTGGAATGTTGTACCTGTGCCCTTTTGGGACATTACGGGAGACAGACCTGAACTTCATATATACTCACCTGTCTCGGAAACAACAGGTCAAAGATTTTTGTTACACAAATATCTCATTTACCAGTTTTTAACTGTAGCACTTAGTTGTTCTTAATTTCTGAAACTACACCCATCTATGTTGCTTCTAAAATTAGCTCTTTTTTTTTAAGAGCCGCAACAAACTTGGTTTTTGGTTTGTTTTTTTTCAAATAAGCCCTTTAAAACCGACAAGCTTGCTGTTATTCATTTGATAGTCATGCTCTTTATCGTGACTAAGAATATGCAGTAAAGAACAGCATTAAAAGAATGTAGAAAAAACAATTGTACCGCTTTGCTGCAGGGCATTTTTGCTGTTTGCAAATCCCAGTACTACAAAAAGAGGCTGGAACAATGTAATACTTTTTTTCCTTATTTTGAATGTAACTTTTGTGTGTGTGCAGGAGGCAACATAAGCACACTGGTGAGACAGAGTCCCAAGAATAGCACTATGCTCACAAAGCCACAGACAAAGAATCGAAGATATTCTTCCTTCCTATAATGACAAAAACTAGCTGCAACTGAAGGTAAAGAGCTGGCATAGCTTTCCAACTTCAATACTAGAAAATCACACACATTGTCTGTATTTGATTCCCAACAAAATGTAAGACAGTCAGATGAGGAAGGACATGTTAAAGATGATCAAGTCTTCATGGGTATTCTTGATGCTATTCAGCTTGTTAGTTATGTCTGCATCCTCCCTGTCAGGCATAGCCTGGTAGTGCAGACCAGCCTGACAAGCTAGATGCAATACTTAGTCATTACACAGCTGTGCTTCCTGCCTTCTCACATTGCTCACTGCTTATGTTTTCACATGTACAAGGCAGGACAAACCTTAAAGACAAAGAACAGGTACTAGGATATTTTTAGGAAAAGAAATATTAGAATTCACAAAAACTCTTTATACATGTTGTGTTATGACTAAGATATGCTTGTTGCCTGCCTGACCAAACAGAGGAAAGCTGCTTCTCTTTTTCCCATTGGCAGCAAAAACACTTCCTGTGATTTAGGTACCCTGACCTTCCCTTGGAGGAAAGGTGCTATAAGCAGGCAAAGTGTGGGTGTGGCATTACTTTTCTGCTGTACTGCCAACACTTGAACACAACAACTGGTTCCAGTAATTTTCTCCACAGGCAATGAAGATCCTCAAGAAAGGCTCTCCTTGCCTGGGGACAGAAAGGAGCTCTGCAAGCTCACAATTACTGTGACAAGCTAGTATTGGCTATTGCTATATTCAGCTTAATCATTAGACCCATCTAAGGTTATTCTTGAGAGAACTGAAAGATAAAATACTCCTGGTGAGTAGAGGGAAGTAACGATGGACAGCCAAATAATACAATCATTCTCATGAGCAGAGCTAACATGTAAGTCATGTGAGGCAATTTCTTTCCACCCAAATACCTCAGAACCAGTTCATGATTTACTGAATGGAATATCTATTTATCAAACTATATCTATGAGTAACTTGCAGCATCTACATCTTCACATGGTGGTTGCAAACATTTTGTCCTCAGTACCTATCCTTTACCTGTCAGTGATATTTTGGATTTTTGTTTTTCATTTGCATTGCTCAACCATGCAAACTATATACCATGGTTTGGGTTTCTATTATGCTGTATATGGTTTTATATATAATCACAATCCACTAGAATAATAACTCAAATTAGAAGAGAGGAAAAAAAATCCAAACCCATGCAAAGTACATAAGAAATTAATTTGTTATGGTACTTTCTGAGCTATCCCACACGACACGTAACAATCTGCAAGATCACATTAATTATGTTACTGCTTTTACCACCATGTAATCTCTTCACAGTATCTGTGAAGAACTGTAAAAATAAATGCTGTGAAAGCATACAGTGTCTTCTAGGAAGAAAGATTTATAATCCAGCTATTAATACTCAGCTATGAGGAACTCATCAGGGTGAATTCAGATTTGTAAATACCAGCAAGACCCCAGAAATTATTCAGTAACATACACCTAGCAGATTAAATCATAGCTCTATCAAAGCAAACAATTTACTGTCTTAGCGTTTTTCTTACAAAATAACCAGAAATAAAGAAATTATCTAAAGTTTTCTGATGTAAGAAAAAGTTTTAAAATTCTGCAATTTGCAAAAAAAAAACCCCAAAAACCAAAAAGCCAATGTGAAAGTACTATTACAGTTATATTCACTTTGTGTGCATTCTCAAAGCTCTGTACCTACTGTTCTTACTCTAACAAAGTTTACTTAGATAAAATGATGTGGATTTTTTAGAAACAGAAGAGTAATGAATTAGGAGCCACACTATACACCAGAGTACCTTAGTCATCTGAGATATGCTGCTGGTTCAGAGCACCAGTAACTGCGGCAAAATAACAATAATAAGGCTGATAGTGAATACTTAAGAGAATTTTCAAACAATAGCAACAGAACAGTGAAGTGCTGCATGATGGAAAACTTAACTACCAACAAAGATATAGCAAAAAGAAGTGTTCAAACAAACCTGTATGTTGCGGATAGAAAATGAAGACAAGGAGCACGTGAACAGCAGCTTGGATCAGAAAGACAGCAGTAGACAGTAGGAGGAGAAAATGAACCCCTATTAAAATCTGCGGGGTTTTGGTACAGCATTATTGTGTATTTATTATTCAACTTCATTAAATTTCTTGGGCTTCTTACTATATTTTTTAATATTTCAATGAGAGAGTTCTGCAGTCTATTTTTATTGCAATGCAGTTATTACAAGATGAATTTCAACATGTTTTATATAGAACAAGTATTGAGTTGTCTCTGGAGAACTCTAGTGCAATTTATCTGTGCAGTTTACTTGCATCTTATTTTATCTCTCACCTCTGATACTAATCAGTCATGGCTGCAGGTCAAATCTTTTTGCATTGGAAGCAATCACAATAACCAATCCAGAAGTAAACCAGCCTATAATGAAATTCACTGCCTAGGGCTAAACATAGAGCTAACATGTGTTTAACAAATCAAAGCTTGTATTTATCACTTGCCACTGTTTGTGTCTTTGCCTGTTGGAGGGGAAAAAAACAATTACGAAGCTGAGCAGTAAAGAAAAATTTATGAACAGTCCAATTACTTTTCAGATTTGTTGGTGTGATACTTTGGCAAAATGCAGTCTGCATATCATGCCATCACACAGTAGCAAAAGATTTAACAGAAACCATCGATGCGTGAATCAGTTCAGAATGCAAACATCAACACTACAAGTCTCAGCTGAAAAATTTACATAAGGCTGAGAGAAGTGCAACTGATGTCACTTATGTTCGCAGTCAGATTTTCTGAATTCACACTGCATTATATGGTAAAGAGCTGAAATTCTGAAAATGAGGTACTGTTTCTCACCCTAATGGCTAGTGAAGCTAACAGGCTCCTATCCAGCCCAATTCCAGAAAGTGAAAACTCCGTCCTGGTAGCTCCTGCAGGGCCCCACCACGTGGAATGCAACGCACAGTACCAGGCTTACCAAAAGCATCCACCTGCATAAGTATGGAGCCTTGCAAGCCTAGAAAGGTGATTATCCTTTCCTATAATGATAGAAACAGAATCACAGAATCAACTAGGTTGGAAAAGACTTCTGAGATAATCAAGTCCAACCTATGACTGAAGACCACCTTGTCAACTAGACCATGGTACTGAGTGCCAATGTTCAGTCTTTCCTTAAACACCTCTGGGGATGGTGACTCCACAACGTCCCTGGGCAGTCCATTCCAATGTTTCATCACCCTTTCTGTGAAGAAATTCTTGTTAATGACCAACCTAAACCTTCCCTGACACAGCTGAAGACCATGTCCTCTTGTCCTGTCTCAGGTTGCCTGGGAGAAGAGGCTGACCCCCACCTGGCTACACCCTCCTTCCAGGGAGTTGTAGAGAGAGATGAGGCCCCCAAGCCTCCTCCAGGTTAAACACCCCCAGCTCCCTCAGCTGCTCCTCACAGGACTTGTGCTCCAGACCCTTCACCAGCTTCATTCCCCTTCTCTGGACCTGCTCCAGCTCCTCAATGTCCTTCCTGTACTGAGGGGCCCAGAACTGGACACAGGATTTGAGGTGTGGCCTCACCAGTGAGGATTCCAGGGGGACAATCACTGCCCTGGTCTGCTGGCCACACTATTCCTGACACAGGCCAGGATGCCACTGCCCTTCTTGGCCACCTCGGCAACACTGGTTCACGTTCAGCTGCTGTCGACAGCACCCCCAGGTCCTTTTCCACTGGGCTCCTTTCCAGCCACTCAGCCCCCAGCCTGTAGGACTGCATGGGGGTGTTGTGGGCAGTGTGTAGGACCTGGCCCTTGGTCATGTTGAACCTCATGTTGTTGGTCTGGCCTATTGATCCAGCCTGTTCAGATCCCTCTGCAGGGCCTCCTACCCTCCAGCAGATTGACACTCTGAATAAACTTGGTGTTGTCTACAGATTTGCTAATGGTAGACTCCATCTTGTCACCTAGACCACCAATAAAGATATTAAACAGGAGTGGACCCAACACTTACCCTGGGGGACACCACTACTGACTGGACACAAACATGCAGCACTATTCACCACCACTTTCTGAGCCCGGCTATGCGGACATTAACAATAATGACTGCTCTAAGACATAGCTTTATTACTGGCTTATTTTCTCAGGAGACAACCGAAAAAATATTTTCTATGATGACTTCTACTTATACATTTGCAAGGTAAAATGCATGATATGGAAACATGATTTCCATTTAGTAAGCCCAAAGCCCAGGGTTTATCCCAGGTATGATGAAATCAGTAAGCCAGTGATACCCTTTTAGGAAAAAATAAAAAGAAGATACTTTTTCTTCTGCACATGCCCAGTCAGATTTTGGTTTAAAAGCCACAGAACACTACCATAGCAGGATCTGTTCATTGGAAATCATCCATTATACAACATCCCACATCAGTGACTCCTCTGCTGGAGCCTTCAGTTGCAACATGGCTAATAGTAATTCCTCTGTTACAGTGTAGTATGTAGTAGGAGAATACTGTGGAGATCTCACAGGCTTCACACACAGCTACAGCATGCTCAGTATAATCTAACACTATCTTGGCCTTTTTAGAGTTTCTTTTAACAGCCAAATTGTCCCATGATCATGCTATTTTACTTGCAAAAGAATGACCAACTCAAACCTGATGCACTCAAAAAAATGCCCTGAAACAAAACAAAATCTTCTGCCCCAAAACCCCAGATATGTAGAGAATTTCTCACGTCAGTTTTTTATAACCAAGAGACCAAATTCTGGTCACTGTTATGATTTTACTGACTACCATCAAGTTTTTTATGATTTATATTCCCTCACTGGTAAGATTAGTCTCAGTAGAGAGCTTAAAAACGATGAAATGAAGTCCTCTTTAAACAACCAAAAATAATTCTAAATAGATTATAAATTCTTTCCCTTAAATTCCTGAATGATAGGATTCTGAAATTAATGACATTCATGTGTCAGTATCATCCCATCTGCCAATGACAACTAGCTGAAAGTCCATGCAGTATTTCATACTACATTATGGAGCAGTGGTTTTGTTTTTCACTTAGAAAGGAAGGTTTGTTATAATCAAATCAAACAGGAAGCTGAGCTACACAAACAGCTGAATGGCTTGGATTGATCTCTCTCTACTTGCAGAAAGTGAAGCGGCATCTTTGGTTACAAGGCACCCAGATCATGATACATTTTGTGTAAGATACTGCCTGTTCTTTACTATAATACCTGCTACAGTCATGCTGGGATACTGACTTTCTGTGAATCGGAAGATAAAAAGTGCCCCCATTTCCAAGTCACTACTGATTATTGCTTTGCCATAGTTGTTAACTTTTCTTAAAAAATAATAATTAAATGAGATTAGAGTTAAAACTCTACTACAATGTTAAACTACCATGTAGTATAACATGCTTCTCTATATTTAAGCACTTTTCACTTGTAAGTGGCAAGACACTGAATCGAGACTGTACTCTAGGGCTAAGATTGAGGCAGTTTAAAGATTTTCGATAACAAAGTCTGGCTCAAAGTCTCCCTTTGTAGCCTGAAGCAAAGACCAAACATGCAAGCCACCTATTGTCTGTGACTTCGGTATTTTAACGTAATTATGCTTAGCATTAAAGTTGGATCACTTCTTTAAAACCGAAGTTAAGTCCTAATGAAGTCATCATTATTTTAAATTTCCTATTTAGGGTGATGAACCTGTAAATGCCATCTGCGTGACGACAACCACAGACTAACATTTTGGGAATAATGTCTCCCATGCCCACAATGCCCCTACTAAAACTTGTCCACAGTACTTTCTCAGGTGGGCATCAGCCTTCCTCCCCATCAAGCAGTAACTTGACATATTTAATTATCTACTTGTCCTCCATCACTACAGAACCCAGTGGTATCATACTTTTCTCCAAACCCAACACAGCTACACTCACCAAAACCCATTTTATGACTGGGTTACCAGAAAGGAAGAGAAAAATCATCATCATCATAAAAAACCCCACATATTGCTAGAAAAACATTAAAAATGGGTCAGTGACTAATGGGACTCCAGCTTGAAACATGCCAAGCCCTAATTTCCACTAGTTTTGAGAATATGAAAGATTAAAGAACATAAAATAAAAGGCTATACTGAAATGGGCTATTCACTGCCTCAGATTGTGGCTACAGACACTGAAGACTATACTTCCAGACCCTGCAGAATCCTGGCATATTTCTCTACCTGTCATAAAGTTTTGGTTTTGCAGTGTGAGGTGCAAGGCATAAACTGAACATATCTATAAGTCATACTGTTCTCCCACTAGAGCATATCCATGGCCAAAGACTCTCTGTGTATTTTCTCACTTGTTCAAAATGTCTGTGCTAAGCATAAAAAATTATGTCATTGTCTGGCCAACGCAGAGATACTATTAGCTTTCCTTTTGCAAATGTATTTCCTTTGCATCTCAGAAAATCTGTCACATTTACCTTTGAAGCAAAGTTACACTGGTCAATTCCCTAGGAAGCACTCACTTTTCATTAATAATTTCAAACATTCTCACTATCTATCTCATCTAAGAGAATACCACTACCTGGCCTCTAGAGATTATATTATTTTGATTCCTTCAGTACTACTTTATTGTGACTAGAATAATTAACTTCTGGCTTAATTGTTACTAATGACTGGACTCTCTACCAAGGCACTGTGTCACAGCAGACACTGGAGGGAATTCTTGGCACTGTTACTGGTCTTGCCCCACTGCTCTGGCAGAGCGCAGGGGAATGTCTGTGCAGTGTAAAACCAACCCCTGCAACTCTATACAAGCACAGCACATGTATGCACTTGCTGTGTATGCAGTTTGGCCATGCTGTTCAGTCTTTCAATGACCCAGTGAGAAGGCTTTTGATGTGAAAAAGAGGCTTTTGTTTCCGTATTAATTACAGAGTATAGTTTTTGCATGATTTTTGTGGTAATTTCCTTGTGTATTCTTCCTTTGCCAATCTGCTATTAAGAACAGGCAGCCTGTGCTACTAGACAGCTGGATGACAAGATGTGAGTGAATAGTCTGCTTGATTAATACAAAAACACACACACTTGTATCAACCGTTTTTTCCTTTTGTGTTCTGTCCCCTCTTGACTGCACTAGAGCCTCACCTACCAAGGCCTCAAGACAAATAAGCAGCCTGTCCTTCCTTTTGTGCTTAAGCCTGTATTCCGAGTTCCTCCTTAAGCAAACACCAACAGTGCTTCATAACTGGGTCATGGACCAGTGCAGAAACCTGTCACATTCCCTTCCCCATTGGCCTCTGTGTTTCAGGTCCAAGAACCACCAAGCTGAAAGACTAGTGCTGTCCGTAATGTAATTTACAGAGAATTAAAAAATCAATCTCTAACATTGCAGAATAATGTTTCACTATGAAAAGTAACAGTCTTTGCATTGTTTGGACCACCTAGTGGGCAGCTTTTTTTTCTGTGTGAATAACAGCTTATGTAGTACTGCCCTACATTATAATGCACATGTATTTTTATACTTGTTTTCTTATTCCAAAAGATATTTGCTATTTCACTTGGTTTTCACAAGAGCTGTAAGAATATTATCTGCTTAAAAGTATACTTCATACATTAAGGCTGAATACAGACTGAGCATCATGCGAAAGCATCTGCATCTCTGAATGCAAGCCATGCTTTTAAAAGCACCCAAAGAAGTTATTATTCTTCACCAGGTTTACTTCCTTAATAGTTACTCATTGAAGTATGATTTACATGATCATCTATCTGAATATTTTCATGCTTAACTAGGAAATTCCTTACTTCTCTGCATTTGCATGCTTATTTAAACATAGATGTTTCTTCAATAGCTCAGATCAATGTTGCATTAATCTCCTTTTCAAATTTTTTTCTTGTATCACTTCACATTTTTTGAAGATTCTCTAAATTACTGGGTAATGGCTCTGAATCACGTCTGCTAGCCGTGTAATTCTGCCAGTTTTTCTCTAATTGTTTTACCTCAGACACAAGGTCTTTGATTTCAAGAAGACCAGTTGCAGGGTAACATACAATATCCAGTGAGAGTAAAGATGATAGATTTGGACCCTGACTGCTTCCCTCCAGAGGATTTGCTGCAATAAAGATATTTCTGTCTGACAGGTTTATTGTTTAACATGTAATAATTTAAGATAGTAATGCAAACTTCCCCTGCAGTCCCACATTATGGATTCAAAACCCATATGGACAGAAATGCATGAAGAGAGAATAATGGATTTCTCAATCTGCTGTGTTTACATACTATTCTGTTTTTAGCACAGAAAGCACATTATGCCTGTGTAAAAGACGAAAAATACTGAATTTGCATTATTTCCCGTAACACAACGATCTCCTTATAAATACCTATCTTCTTACCTTTACATTGTAAATTGTTTTACTGAATTCTGTAGAATTTAAACACATAAACTGCAGGATTAGGGCTTAATTATTCAGATAAATATTTGTAGATTTACAAGATGAGAAGTGTCCCATTAAATAAATAAATAAACACAAATGTTAATGGCACAACATTATAAACAAACATTATAGCACAACCTTATAAACAACTAATTTTCAGTATTAACCTGGAGATTAATTTACTATTGTATACATTTTGGCTCTCATTACAGATATCACATTATCAACCTACTTCATCTTAAATTGTGAAAGTTATTCTACACTACAGTAATAAAGTCTGTATTCATGGATTTGCAAAGACAGGATGATTGCAATACCAGAGGAAAAGTATTCTGATAGGTAATGATTTCTTGGAATATCGAAAGATAAACCAGGTAAAACTCAAAATAATTCAAAATGTTTTGCTTCAAGTTTTTTAACTCTTGCTGAACATGCAAAAAAACCCGTAACACCAAATAAAATAAAAAATGCACTGCACAGATTGTAGAGTTATTGCAGACTTTCCTGTGCTGCTGACTGAATCTTTGTGTGTGTCAACAAACTAGAACACTTTTATTCTGCCAAACATGAGAGATTTCGTTACTCTTTGACTTCTGAGGTTGGAAGGCAAAGGAAAGCTGAAGCTCCTGAAGGTAGATTTGATTTCAATAAAAAGGTATTTCGGGATTAGTAACAACACTTTTAATAGAAGGTGTATTTTAAAAGGAATTTTATTTTTGCCTCTGCAATACAGATATTTAAGGGCTTTTTAATATTTACCAAGTGAAAATATGTAGAAGAAAGTTCTTTCCTTTATGTTCCCTGCCTTTCAAGGGATTGTTAAAAGATCTCATCAATATATAAAGCAAGTTACATGCTGACAACATGTAGCTTACAAGCAGTAAACAAAATATCTCTGCTACTTTACTGTATTTCTTACCTCCTTTTTTACAGGATCTCAAGAGACTTGACAACTGATGGTCTGCAACTGTCTGGGACTGGCTAATTGATTGTGAATCATTCATTTCAAATGAATGTTTTAGAATAACTGGAGAAGCAGGTATCTCATCCAAATTATTCTGGAATAAAGAATGCTGGTTTAGGCACATAAGAAATGTATTGATTCCACTTGGTCATGATAACTTACAGCTGTGATCTCACAGAGAGCAATTTGTTATTTTCCAAGACTCTCTGAAACATCTAATGCTAGATTTAAGTTACACAAGATTCTTGGGGCTTTCAGCAACACCGACTTAGCACCCATGTCACAAACATTTGTTTACTTTTTTCCATTTAAGTTATTTATCCCCTTTCCTCATGCAGTTAAATCATAGCATGCACTGTATGCTGATTTCCTCTCATAGTTAATTTGTATCTTTAGAAAAAAGCTATAGGAAGGTATTAATCTGCTTAACATTTCTAAGTACATCATCCAAGGGATTTTGTTTTTTTAATCTTACATATGCTCAGCAGAGTTACTGGCAAAAACTGTACATTTTCTCCATTTCATCCTTTCAACATCAAATGGTAAGCAGCAAAAATTGGATCAGACTTCAAAGACTATGCTGTGCTCCAAGTCACAGAGCGACTCCTCCATTTCACATATTGAATTCGAGCAGGATATCAAAGTGCTACCAAAGAACCTCAGGTCCTTACTAAAAAAGAGTCTCTAACATCTGTAGAAAGTGAAGTGCACAGACAAATCACCTCAGGGAGCAGCTAGCATTTATTCTCAGCAGCAAATTTCCAGCCTTTTGATTCTCTTATTCACTGTACCTCCCTGTCTCTCTACAGAACTAAAGTTCTTAGCAAGCAGGCTTTTGTCTCAAAGACTTCAAAACATCACTAACGGTTTCATGTTCAGATGGCTATGCCAAGCAGCCACGAACACATTGCAGAACTGTGGACTCAGGAATTTGAAGTTATAATGTGATGTTGTTTTAGAATATAAACTTAGTAGTACCTTTTTAGTTTGTTTGTCAAGAAAATCAGGCACCACGGGAGAAGACTGGTTACTGGTTTGCTGCCTAAGAGCAAAAAAAAAAAAAAAAAAAAAGAAAAGAAAGTAGTTTAAATATTGTAATTTCTTCACTCTTATTAAAGGTTAACTGGCATATACACTTTTTTTGTTGATTTTCCCTTTCCCCCCCTCCCCCAATTTCTAAATATGCACATACAATCAATTCAGAAAAAAACACAGACCAGTCCCATTTCCTCTAATAAGAAAGTGCATGCTGTTAAACACAGCAACAGGTTATCAGTAATGAATTTGTCATTAAAAATTTGTGGGTCTGTGCAGATGTGGAAAATGAGTTTATGAGACTTCAATGAAATTGAAGAAATGTATTAATTTACTAAGATTTTACAGGAAACTTTCCCCCAGGGCTGCGAAAAGCTGTTTTTGCAGAATTCAAACTTAGACACTCAAAATATGGTGGATGAAGAAGAAGCAAAACACGTGTGTTGTCCTAAAGCCATTTGGGTTAAGCATAGAGCAAGAAGTATGATGTCTTAGATTCTTTGCCTATATCTGTTACTATTTTACCATCACATTATATCATCATAAAAATATTAAAGGTCAACTCTTACTCTCATTGATGCTGATTAAAGTAACATAAAAGCCTTCTGCAGGCCGTGATCCTTGTCAGGCCTTTGAAGTCAATGGATTTCTTCAATAGGGAAGTCCACCCAGACAGAACTTGTTTCAGAATCTTCAGCTATGCAATGCCAAAAAAATATGCTACTAATTTCATTTAGTGGATTAAAAAAACTGAGGTTCATAGATATTATTGAGTATGCTCATGGTCCTCAAACTGAGATTAAAACCAAAACTTTCTGATTGTCAAAACAGAATGAAGCTTTCATGAACATGGTACGCATTCATCTTCTCTATAATGTTGCAATTTCGTGACTGAACTTTGGATTTGTATGTCAGACTGGAGGAATTTAAGTTCCCCTTTGTTCTTTGACACTAAGAAAGAGAAGAACAACATTCTGCCTAAACTGTAAATTGAATTTAAACTTGTGTTTTCATTCGAGGAAATGAAGGGATCCATTTTAGAAATGCATTACCATTTAGTACTGACACACTTCTTGAACTGAAAAGTATAACATATGTCTAGGACTGCATTTGACACTGCATTTGTGCATACACCATATTATCTGTAAAGTTCTCTATTACAATTTATGTTGTTATATATTATTTAGATAATAATTTATTTAGTGGCACTGATTAGATAACTTGCCACTTTTCCCCAAAACTTCCTCAAGCATTTGTTGAGATTATGCACTCCCCCTTTCCCAAATCGTGCTGAAAATAAATCAAATACAAGGTAAAAATTATGAATAATCCTCAAATATCACTGTCATGGATGTCAAAATCAAAATCTGCCATTGGATCAGTAAGCTGCAAATGGCCTACAATGCCAAAACCAGACTGAACCATCATATATATTTAAATATTCAGATTTTGGGGTGGTTTGGATCTGGATCTAAATTTGCAGCATGAAAACAACCTGTTTGTTATTAAAAAAAAACAACAACAACAGAACTTTGCCATGGCTACAACCCTATATAATTGTTTAAAGCACAAAGGTAAAGATCAGCAACTTGCCTTCTGTAGAGTTTAAGCTAGCAAAAATCAGCCTCTGGAATTTGGAAGCCCTTAAACTCCAACTCTATGTCAGGATCCCAGTGATGCCCTGTTTCTGATTAAAGCAATCCTAAATTGGGTTATACTTGTTGCAAGGGAGCCCATCCTTCCACAGAAGGTAATGTTGCTGCTAGAAGTATGTACTTGATTACTAGCTGCTACTCAGGAGCTTTTCATTGCATTTTTCTTCCCCTGTCCTGTTAAGAAGGCGGAATGACAGAATGGCTTGGTGGGCACCTGGCAGCCAGCCAAGGTCAACCCACCACAATGTCAAACTGGCAGGGAACACTTCTGAAAACAGCAGACTGCAGATCTGGGCTCATGTGCCTGGTTTCAGTCAGGCAACTCAACAACTTGCTGCTGACTGTTCAGCTACTGAGCTATAATACGCCTCAGTCTTCACATACAGGCTGTCTATAAATCACTCAATTAGCAAGAAACACTGGAAAAAAGAGAGAAACATTGATTCTCAAAGTCTGTCTACACATCTGTATAGTGTATAGACTCACTGTCCTTAGCATTGAAAGCAGTTGAACCATAGCAATATAAATCTAGTAGTGGAGATTATCTTATGCTGGAGAAAAAATACATAATTTTGGAGTTACTCGGGCCATTACAAGTAAAAGTAATGGCACTTGTACATTCATATTTAAATGCTTTTGAAAATGTTTGAAACACTCCTAGATATTCTACTGCAAATAATACAGCTCATTTTGCAAAAGTAGTATTTTACAGAACAGAACAAATTCAATCCTTCCAGTGTGGGTAGATGAAAAATTCCAAAGGGATGGGAAGAAGGGAAAGACCAAATTACACTGGAAAATTGTGCCCAAATTCCCATTTACACCTTTAAAAATCTTGAGTAACTATTTAAACTTATGAACTGTAAAGTAATTAGAAGATCACGTGACATCAGAATCAGGCCCATGTCTTCTACTGCATGCCACAACTGCAGACTTCCTATTTCCATCACAAGCAATAATCTTACTGTTTGCTATGATTAAAAATAGGAAAGTGAAGCAATTAAAGGAAACCAGAATATCTTTATACCAGCTTTTCTTATGGAAAGAAATGAAAATTCATATTCAGAAGATGACTTATACAAGAAATTGCAATGTGATCTTGACAGAAACTAAAATCTTCCAAGGAGAAAATATAAGAAAGGTGTAGGGACTAAATCACCAATGGCATTTGTCTGAAGATCCTGAAAAAAATAGGTTTAAAATGTAGAGATGTGACCCTTTCAATCAGCTCTCCATGAAGAACAGAAACACATCAACATAGCGATTATTTTTCTTTTCCTTTTAATCAAAAGAATTCATGGGAGGTTTTGTTATTGACCTACAGAGTGAACCTTGCTTTAGTGAGAGGCAGGCTGCAGATCAAGTCAAAGAAACCACAGCAAAAGATAGAAGAGCTTTTATATGGAACAGGTGAATTCACATGAAACCAGTTTCTGAATGGGTCTGTGCTCATGAGACTGAAATCATGTTTAATCTCTACTCTCAGTGATATACAGGATATTATGTTTATGTGCTAACCCACCAGTGCCCATGCAGATAAATCCATATTGCATGCTATTTCAGTGGGCCTCCAGCTGTAGCAAACCATTGAGAAATGAAGCTCGTTCATTTTTCAGGCACAGCAACAATGTCACTATAAGTAAAGCAGACACACAGAGAATTCCTCTAGAATTGATTTCTATACTTACTCTCCATACTGATGCAGCAACAGCTGGTGGCACTACGATGCTATAAAAGTGGCTGGCTTGCGATGCCAAACACACAGGCACAGATATGTTACAGTTCAAGAAGTCACTGTGCATTTACAAATCACAAAAACACATTGACAAATCATCTAAGTCATCCCCATTTTCAGAAAAAAAACAGCTATATGAGCTATATGCACTGCTCTTTTTGGGGTTTTTTGGTCATACATTTGCTTAACCTGATTTTTAAAACCTACAGTGATGGAGCTGTCAAAACTTCCCGAGGTAACCCACACAGGGTTTAACTCAGCTTACCATCAGTAAGCTGTTCTTGATGTCTAACCTAACATTCTTGTGCTGCAATGCAAGCCCATTATTTCTCTCTTGATTCTCAATAGAGAACAGCTTGTTCATCTCTTCACATCAGCCTTTCCTGACTGGAGAAATGATATCATATGACCTTAGTTTTTCATTCCCCTTAGAGCTCTTCCTTTACCACAGTTTATAGAGATACTGTGATCATTTTTGTTCTTCCTTCCTTTTGCCAAAGGACTTGCTAATTTTCTTCAAGTGCAGTTTCTAATATACTACCTTAACCAAGTCTTGACAGTGATGAGAAGATGCTATGATGCACATGTGAGTTGTATCTTCACCGTCAGTACCCAATGTAAACTTTGGAGCATTACTGACTTTCATATTGTGCTTCATTACATTTCATGTAACTGTTTTTAATTTAAATCCTACCCTCTTAAACCCTTGCACTCAGTATTGATACAAATTTAGTAATCACATTTTGCTTCATCAGTCAAGCCATTAGTAAGCAGAAACAGATCCACTTCTAGAACTGGACTTTCAGATGCATACTTCCTGTAGAACAGAGAAATACCGATAATTGTTCTTTTTCTATAACTTTTCAAACACATAAGTTGGTGCGCCTGTGTAGCTTTGTACAGACCCTATTATACAAACTTGAGTACCTAAGGCTCATGTGAATGTCAAGAATTTTATTAAAAAGAATGCTTTTTGAGAACCAAAGCTGACCAAAGCCTGAACATGATACCAAATAACTAAAAAGAGAAGGATGTAAGGAGAAATAATCACAATGAACTCAGCTCAAGAGTGTGAACTGCTGTTGATGTCAGGTATCTTCTACCATGCACCCTTATCCCATAGAACTCCAAAGGAAACAAAGGAGCAAGGGATACTCAGTGACACAGTTATAGTCACAGACCTAACTGTGGGGTAACAAAGTCACTATGTGGAAACAAGGCACTGATCATGTACATGTCACTAACTAGTATAGTGATATTTAGCAGTCAGTGAGCTCCAGTACAGTGAGCTAGGGGAAAAAAATTAACAATACAGTAAGTATTTTCCAGGGTAAGTATCAGATCAGTATTACTTAACACAATTTTCATTTAGGAAGGAAATGGAAAAGATGATGACGGTGGAACATGCAGGTTACAGATACTTTGATGGGCCTCTAAAGGGATTTAAAGATATTTGAGAATGACAGCCCTGTCTGAACAAGAAGATGAACAAGGTAGCGTAGATTAAAGTCCTTAGTCACTGAACTGTAGATTATCCTGCTAAGCAGGAACATTTATGAAAAATACATTCACTAGAAATCTGCCAATCTAACAAGTTCAAATCACATGTTTTAGAAAATTACTTCTCCTTTCTCCATAAGTTATTCTTAATTAGTTCAAAAGTTCCCTAATAATAACTTGGAATTTTAGCTATGCCATTGCAAAATGCAGCATTTTTGTTGCCTGCAATGATTAATTGCTAAATGAAGGTAGACATTAAGTAAGGTTGGTGTCCATGCTTTCTTTGTGAGAGAGGAGACCCCATTACACTCCTCCATTCTCTGCTGCCTATTCAATTGCATATAGAATGGTAAACCTGCTATTCAGCTGTTGTAAAAATGGCTCAGAAAGATTTCCACTTTCCTCATTTGAACCATGTTTGACTCATGTCTTGATCATATTTGACTTTAAAATAATTGCCCCTTTTAAGGTTTGATTGTGATTCAGTTCCTTGATGCCACACAGGCCTGCCTGCAGGTTCCTCTCAGTGGCTGTCGATATCAAGGAAAGGCTTGGCAAGTGTCTCATACACACATGGTTTTTGGGGAGTAATTCAAACTTAGTCTCAGCTTCCCAGGTGCACAATAATTCCCAGGATCCTGTTTCAGTGGGAGTCACAGATACTTCCACAGGTCCATGGAACTGAACGGGAAAAACATTTTTTCAGTGAGACAAAGCCACTTCCCCGGTAACACTTACATTATCTATTTCTATTCCTATCGGAGATATTTGCCAACTCTCAATGCATCCGTAGCTACTTGTGACACCAGCGTTGCATTTGACTTGATTACCAAGTCAAGCATATAAGTGCATGAAACATTTTAACATGTAATGCTAAATTAACAAATGTGTGCATTTAATTAGTATCCTATGTCATTTATTAGCTCAATTTCCTTATGTCCTGCATTCACTGACTGAAATACATGAACTAGGTGTACAGATTCAATTCCAAGGAATTAATTTTTCTTTAAAGTGCTCATTTCTTCTGAACACTTAGAAATTAATCACTTAGTAAAACTGAGTGCGTTACATGTAACGCTGTAATTTAGTTTTTAAACAGATCTTTTTAAAAAGCAGAAGACTGCCATACATTTAAATGTAAAATTGTACTACTCTGCATACAACAGAACTCTGTATCATTTTGCTTTCTGATCCCAAGTACCTTTAAACTCATTTCTCATTTTCCAAAACTACCAGTTAGGGAAAAAAAAAAAAAAGAAAAAAGAAAAAGAAACAGAAATAAAAGCAATTACAAAAAATGGAAGAAAAATAAGAGAAAATCGTATTTTATTTTTCTGTACTTTAGTTCCACAATATGCGAAGCCACAGTGAGGCTGCCTTCTCTAGGGTCAGATTACCAGCTACTGCGTTAAGCATCTGCGCTATTTTTTCAGCAGCCTTTTTGTTTCCTACAAGTTTCCTGTATGACTGAAGAGTCAGTGCTTAAAACAATAGCCCAGTAAGAGCTACATGAAAAAGTCAAGCTTGGTTTATGGGAGCTAAGTTACTGGATTTAGTGCCAGGGCTCTGAACACTACCTGTGAAATGCTGACATTTTTGAGTCTTGGTGAAAACACTATAACCTGAGGCCACTGCTGAGAAATTTATGGGATTAGGCGAATAATCTGCAGTATTTGTTTGGGTTAAATTGAGAACTGCTAGCAGTAATGGCAGTTTCCCAACTCCAGGCAAAAGAAGAACTTATTTATCTATCTGACTGTACACAGCAACCAGGGCTCGGCGCAAGACCTGAATTGCCAATGTATTTTACATGGGCATCTTTAGCTCAGATTTCAAAACGCATTTAGACATTGATTTCAATGCAAGTTTGGTGGCTAAATATCTTTAGAGGTTCTATGTATGTGCTTCCTAGAGCCCAAATTCACTTCAACAGCAACTGAACCATAAAATCTTTGTGAGTGTCAAAAGATGTACAATTAAGCCAAGTTGTACCAAATCCAAATGAATTTGTTTGCTGAATAATGAAATTCCAGAGACAATTTAATGCAAAAAGGGAAGAAAACCATTCCTATACATGAAATCAATGAATAAAAAAGTTTAAAGAGGCTCTGTGCCCCCAAACAAATTGAGATTAAAAAGTCTATTTGCATTGTAAATAATTATAATCCTGGATGCCAAAGACAACTGTCAGCAGAGATCTTATTAGCTCTTGCTTTCAACCATCAGTGCAGACTGCAAAACAGATGACCACATGATCATCAATAGTCCTAAAGAGATCACAAGACACACACCCCTTAAAGACTTCAGAAAAAGAAGGCACTGCATGCACATGAAGGTAATAATGAATTAGGAAACTCATTCTCCTGTGAGCAGACAAGCAACCCCAAACCAGAGCTATGATGGTAAGATGCAGTGGGTTTGTTCTTTACCCTTAAAATCATTACCAAAACCATTTATTTATTTATTTAGTCCTTGTCCAATGGCCTGAACCTTGCTGAAACAGGATACTTGATTCAAGGGAAAGATTCTGGAGCACTATTAACCCACAAGAATGCAGGTGGGTACACCTGAACGAAGTCCTATAATAATGCTCTAGTGCATGTAGCAGAGTTGGCATGGAAGTGAATAAAACTCAATGCTATGAGCATACACAGAGAAAGAAATAACCATTAACTTCTCCAGAATGGTTTCAGCAGGAGAGATCTCATAACTCTCAGTCGCTGAAATTAATGAAAGGGATTAGTCCTGCAAATGCAGCCACCTGTCCAAGAGCACTCTCGGTGAGTCAGACGTAAGAGATCCCTTTTGCCTCTCATACCCAAGCAAGTGTCAGGGGGAGATTTATCCAGAATGAATCCATTGCTCAAATGGATAAAATACCTTTTCTCTTCAAAAAGCAGTGCACCATTATGATTTATAGTATTCCTAGGCTTTCTGTCAGTGACTTGTCCGTCTGCTTTTGACAGCTCTTTTCCCAGTCTCATTGTTGGTCTGCATGGAGCCCTACAGGCATAGAAGGGTAACATTCTACCCTCAGACATTTAATAACATGAACTGCAATCAATTCTGAAATGCTAAGCACTTGCAATTCTGTCTGCAATCTACAGTGTTCTGGGTAATTACAAGAAATGCACAGAAACAGAACAGCAGCCCAGAGCAAACAGCACTTTTCCACTAATTGGGAGATCACTGAGATGAGTAAGCTGGAGGGGGCACTTGCTAACCTACAGGTGGTCATCCTCAGATTATGGCACATTTTCTAAGAGCTGGCTGAACCATGATCACTTGCTCCCTTCAGATCTTACTGTGTGGGAAATTACTTTTGTTAAAGAATAGATAGCAAAGGATTCAACTTACCAGTCTTCACAGCCAAAATCAGAAGTAGAGCAGCTGCTTGTAAGTTGAGGATCTGCTACACACTCAGTGCTGTTTTTCAGTCTTGTGTAGTTTTTACGAACAACATATCCCCTAAAAGCTAAAAAACATAGTTATGAATTAGAAAGATTCTGCAGAGACTGAAATGCAGACTGGCAGCTGTCTCTGCAGTGCAGACCTGAATGTCCCCAACCTTTACTGAATTAGTGGATCAGAACACTTAGCAGCTCAGAGGAATGACTCTGATGTTTGCAATGTTACCAACACCTGGAAATTCTAAAGGGTCTTACACTCTCAGTGTTACAGTGACCACTTGGTGCAGTCCAGGCAAGGAAAACAGGATTCAAAAAGAAAACGTGTCTAATTTAAACAGGAATCCAACTTAGAATGTACTAAAAGAAAATCACTCCCAAAACAACTCCTTTAATCACAACTTCCCTGATTTGAGCTAGTCATAATTGTATAGAATCACAAGCTTTACTTTCTTTTATTGTGGGGCTGTGGGGTGAGGAGCCAGGGAGAGATACATTCAATTACAGCTAGAAAAATTCTTAATGTCTTCTTGTATTTTTTCAGTTGACTGTAACCATAATAAAACATTTAAAATACATCTCATAAAAACAGGGAAAAATTTATAGAGATTAGAATTTATACCATTCCTAAAAAAAAGCAGAACAAAATAATCACTAAAAAATACTAAAATGAGTAGGAATAATGTAGTGGAATGAAATGGTAAAGAAAATGACAATGAATAACATCTTGATGATATCTACATCCTTTATTTCCACAGAGTTTCTCTGGGTTTGGGTACCTGAATACCCTAATTATTTCTATAGTTTTATCTTGAATTTTTTACACCTGTGAGCAGTAACAAAGCTCCAGCACAAACCACAGAGAGCAAGACATACTGCACTTAGGACAAAGGACTGAAAAGGTTGCAATATATACTTAAACACACAAAATTTTATATTTTGCTTTTGTAGGGTTTATTTCAAGCATTATTTTAAGTAGAAATACCTAAGGAGAGAAAGGACTGAATAATGAAATGAGTAAATACAGTATCAGTGCCATTGTTTCAGTGTACAACAAACAGTTGCTGAATAAGAAGGCTGAGGTATGTGAGAGAGAGGAGCTGTTTACTAGTCCACTGCACTTTGAACAGTGAGACAATGCGTAAAAGAACACTGGAACTAAGCTGAGGAAATACTACAATTTTTGAGAAAAAAAAAGATTCCTGTCCAGGAAAATATTTTAAGCACACTAAATGCATATAAACCAGAGTCATTCTAGAAGACTAATTACTCGAAGGAGAAGAGCAGCCCCCTCACTGGGGTCCGGGGTTATGTATTACAGTGGGAAGTAGGATAGGCACAGAAATAAGGTCATGGGCAACCTTCAGGATCAGGGTCACAGTAACACTGTAGGTTAGAAAGAGAAGGTACGATGAATACTGAATAAATTGAGGAACACAGAAATTGATCAGAAGATTAACAAGATTTCTCTGTATCTCACACTTCTGATTTTTATGAAAGCATTGAGGTTTCCGGGATAAGAAGCACAAAAATTGCCTTTTAATGAGAAGTTATGAAAATAAACAACCATTCACTTTACAGAAGGCATGACAGAAGTTTAGCCTGCTGAGATGTTGAACCAAATACAGAGCTTGAGGCTTGAGGAACTTTCCTCCCTTAATAATCAGACTAGAATAGTCTTCCTGTCTGGCAGAGATGAGGCAAGCTCTCACTTGCCCCATGTGATCAGGCTTCCAATCCTTACCTATCCCCCACTGACCAGGCAAGGATCCTGCTCTGCTATCAGCAGCAGAGACAGCTGGCCAGCAGTCATCTCTCTGCAGCTGAAACATGCTGAGTGTCAGTTACTCCATGGACCACTATAAAGAAGCACTGAAACAAATGAACTAATAAGATAAACATCAGTTTTATCCTTAGTAGTTTCTCAGCTTTTAGTAATTCTTGGCGTGTGTGTGTCTATAAAATCAACCCTGATGCATGCTGTGATTTTATATTTAAAAATTGCTTTTCTTTTTCTCAGAGACTCTAGTTAACATCAGTATAACCATTTTGGCCTCTCCCCCATTAACTACATAAAAAGCTGCTATATCTGGTTTAATAAACATGGTATTTGCCCTATCTTCTGTTTTCATAGGTATTTTCAAAATCACCTCCCTTTCGACATAACCTTCCCACAAAATGGTTTCTAACTTTCTTCCAAATTACCTAGAATCTGAAAGGTAAATGGCTGTATTTTTCCTACTTTTGACTCCTGGGACAACTGAAGTACAGGATAAACAAACTTCTTTCAGTCTCTCAAAAGCTTCATCAAGCACTATTAGGACTGCATCTTTTCAACATTTATTAACAGGATCTATAATGTTTCAAAAGAAATGCATATGCAGAGAATTCTACTGGGGGAGTCTGAGAGGCTGGGAAGCTGCTCCATCACAGCAATTTGCATTACTGACTGGTGCTGGTTTTGACACTAAGCACTTGGCTCAAAGAGTGTGAAATTAGCAGACTCATGTTGCTACTGCTCCATGAACAATCACTGCATCATTGAAGAAGAATGATTACCAGCTGTCACCTCATTTTCACCTTATTCAGTCTATATTCCAAACTTTTCAGCAACAGTAGCTTTAACCCTGATCTTTACATAGCCAAAGATGACAGGATCTGAAAAGAAACGTAAGAACTGAACTTAATTTTAACACTTCTATTAGTAACTTGGTGTTAAATGCTTCATGTGCCAGAAATTAGGACATGAATTTTTACTTCTTGTGATGATCATTTATCACACAAAGAGAGTTTTTTGTCAGCTTCAGCACCTAGCAAACCAAGAATCTATTTATCTCAGGGAGTCTGAAATTTGGCATCTTACAGTTACAAACCTTTAAGATCTAAATACCAAGGCAATATACATTACACACAATATTGCACAATTCCAGATAGGAAAAGTCCAGGCATTTTCCTTCTGATTCCCACAGGAAATATATAATTACAGAGCAAATTGTGAAGCACAGTGTAAAAAGATCAAAGCTAAACAATCACAGGTCTATGAGAGAACTATAAAGAAAGGAGATGAAGTAGTTTTAAAACAGTAGAAGGATTAATTCTCAGTCATTAAAAAAATCACATGAAGCAGACTTTTTCTACACACACACATTTTTACTCTATAACATCACCTAAAATAGCATATAACAGAAGTGAAAGCTCATGCTTGCTAAAGAGAAGGTAGTTGATTTGCTAGGAACAGCACATCACTTTCTTAATTTGTCTAGTTAAAAGAGCATTCAACAGCTTAACTAACAGCATCTGAGAGAAATTAGAGCCCATGAATCTGATTATTCATTCCATGCCAAATTAATTCTAATGAGCAGTAGAAGGCATAGAGTCACATCCTTTGCTGGGTGCCATGAATACATCCCCTCTTTCACCTCTCTAGATGGATACTGGCTGCTGCCTGTTTATTAGCAGAAAAAAAACTCCTCAGTTCTCCAGCAGAAGCATTATGAGAAGGAAGTAATGAATTCTCATGTACAAGCAGTAACTATCAGTAACAAAGAGTGACTATTAGCAAGACTCACTAAGGCTGTCACCAGGTCTGGTGTCACTGTGCACATCAACACTTGAACATAGAGTTCAGAGAATCACAGAATATGCTGAGTTGGAAGGGACCAACAAGGATCAAGTCCAACTCCTGGCCCTCACAGGACCATCCCCAAGAGTCACACCATGTTCCTGAGAGTATTGCCCAAACACTTCTTGAGTTCTGTCAGGCTTGGTGCTGCGACCACCATGCATCACAGTCTCTGATCTTGAGAGGCGGTCAAATAAAAAAGTGAAGATTACTGTGAAGCTCTGGCAGTATCAGCAAGGAAGAGATTTTATTGTACACTGTACATTGTCGCTTCCTGACTTGAGCATGAAATCCAGTAAGAATAGTCTCCACTTTTTCTCCTCAAAATCAGGAGAGAAAATCAGACAATTGAACATTGACAGATCTTAGCTCAGAGATGGGGACAGAACATAAAACCCCATACTTTAAAATTATAAGGCCTTCTCATTTTTCCTAAAACGCTCGCTGCATATGAGCATTAAGCCTTTAATGGTTACTAGAGCCATACTAAACATGAAGAATTACTGGATGCCCTAAGCTAGTACAGAACACAACGAGAAGGAAAAGTTAAGCAAAGCTGTGCAGCCTGTACAAACTTCTCTGGTTTACCCCAACTGTGAAATTAAGGTAACATGATAAATCAGTTCAGCTGCCATTGGGAGAAACAGATCTTCAATGTTTTTTACACTGACAATGTAGTTAAAAGAAAGAAAACTACTGATATAAAAAAAGTAAAACTTCATCTGCTATTTAGATGTAATTTTCAAGAATATTTTAAAGAAAACAGTTTTAGATATATTTATCAAATGCTTAGAAGTTTTTGGAACATTTTACTCATGTAATTCTTAGATCTATACAATGGTATTAGCTGAGTACATGTACACACACCCATACATACATAGTGCTACATATAGAGGGATAAATACAGGAATAAATATTAAAAATGTATGTCTTCTACTGAAGAGAACATTGTATTTTTGCTGCTGAAAATCCCAAAGTTAACACTTTTTTTGAAAGGTTGAATTTATTATAAATGTAAACCAGTAAAATGTAGCTTTTATCTGTCCCTCTCTTTTTTTATTAAAATGGAGTAAATTTTGCCAGAAGCACATACATGTTAGAGATATGTGAGCAAGACTGCATCAGCAGAAGTTACAGAAAGAAAGCAATTTACAAGGTGATGCTTCCTTCTGAACATTCATCACTTTTTACTTAAGGAAAAGAGCCCAAATCTTGAGTTCTTGATAAAGAATTCTCTAATACAATATGACATATGGTGAGTGTGCGAGCACGTGTGGGAGGAGGAGATGGTGGCTCAATGGATTAGTCATTTGCCTTTCACCTCTGGAAGCATAGTTAAACTCAGTCTTGACCAGAGCTGCACAGTATATTCCAGATGGCTAAAGTGGGCCTAATTAAAAAGAATTCAGTGATGTCACCTCGGATCTAAATGAATTGCATGCATCACTCATTTGGCATTTTGGCAATGTCAGTTCACAAATAAAATAACCAGATTAAAATCCTCCCTTAAGTCTTCCAGGACAAGTCACACTGCATGGAAATACATGCTATCATAACTAGAAAACATACTTTCATAATTATATTATCTGTTGCTTTAAATTCTAATTAATTCATTATTCTAAAACAAACAAACATTAAATGAGACTTGCATGTGAGGTAAATTGATGAAGTAACATTTCAGTCAGATGATTCAGTGGATATACACTGATTTAAACCAGCTGTGAATCTGGCAAAATAATTTTTAAAAAATCTTTGAAAATATATTTTTCCTCTTATGTAGATGTGAATCAAAACACTGTAAATCCCAATTACAAAGAAATACTCAGAAGTGCAAAGTATTGTCAACTCAAACACTTAACAAAAATAATTCTTTACAATTTGTCTCTGAGTTGAAATCAGTGTTTTCTAACCTTCAGAGTTTGAGAAAGTGCGACTGGAAGCAGGAGGAAAGACCTTGTGTACCCTGTGTATCATTTTAGCCATGAGTCTAACAACATCTGTGTATTCTGAGAAACTGAGATGTAGATATGCTGAAGTAGGGTAGCTTTTTCTTCCCCATTTAATTTAAATTCACAAGTATTTTGTTTCCTAGAGAGGGTTTCCCCCCATCTGAAATAATGGCTTTTTTTCTTGTAATATAATACACTCAGGAATTTTATCCTCATGTATATTGTGGGGGTTGTTTTTTTTCTAGGTTTGTTTTTTCTCCCAACATTTCTTCAATGGATAGTGAACTGCTGGGCCCACAGAGATCTCCAGACCACCAGCTCATGTATTTGAAAGGCATCTGTTTATTTTTAAAATGCAAATGCAGCCTACCTCAAAGACTGACTCGCAAGAAATGAACAATCTGAACAAGTCAAGAGGTTTCCAATCAGGAGCTGTGTTCCTCCTTTATATCAGGCTATGATCACTTGCTGTCAAAACCACTTAAACAATATCCTGGAACCTGAATGAAGTCCCCCTACAATTAAAATGAGCAGGATAATCCTGCAAGAATTATTCAGGCAAATCATTTTTCACACAGTTTAAAGTAATGATAAGGTCATTTACAAAAGAAATCAGCGCCTTTGAAATGCTGACTTGTAGACAGAGGACTGCCTGGAGGAGGGCCATAGATAACAGTGAAGACTGGCCTCCTAACACTACCCTTGCAGTCTTTGGAACTGATTCTGATGAGGAGACGGCCCAATAAGGTTAATACCCCTACTTTGATCTCTGTCAAAGCGTACCAGCAAGAATTAATTTACATTTCAGATGAAAAAGGTTGACAGCATGAAAAGGCATCTTGTTTCTGGTATGTGAATGTGCTGTAATAGATCGGGAATTCTGAAAGGAAGTTCTGAGGAAGCTAAAGGGATAAGCTGAGCGGCTGCTTTTATTGGGAAAGAGATGAAAGGAAAACAAATTTCAATATGCGCTGTTCTGTAGAAACATGTAAGCCAAATGCTTCCTAAATTCCAAGGCCTGCTTGAGCGGGGCAGGGGGGAGGGAAAGGAGAGGGAGGTACATATAGTTTAATTATATGGTTTTGCTAATGTGGATGACGAATGCAAACAATTTATCTCACTGTCTGAAATAGCTCATTTTAAAAAAATACAAAGGTGATCATACTCCATTCTACTAGAAAGCTGCCTTGAACTACCCTCACACTGTGAGATGTGCAGGGAAGGGAGAGATTTAGAGTAGCTTTTGTCTCCATGTCACTGGGCACTTGGACTGTGTAATGTAATGTAAACAACACAAAGACTGTCAGTGTATTTTAAAGCCTGGAAAATGGCCATGATTAGCAAGCATAAGCTTTGATTTGAAACACAGAATAATCAGCATGTCGAGAAAACCTGCACAAGAAATATTTTCAAATAAGAAGTCCTAGATACAGATTTTCAAAGGCAGACAGAAAAGTGTTTCTGTTTTTCAGAAAAGTGGTTATTATTATTATTATTATATTTTAATAATAATAATCCCATTCCACTAGAGTACCAAAGACAGGAGTAGCAGCCAGCCTAATTTACACAAAGACGCACTGTGACACTCTTAACCGTGCAGTCCTAATGTTTATTCACCCAGACTGATCACTGAAACAGTCAAGTGCCAGGTTATGAAGGAAGACTCTGTGTGTTGGTGGGAAGAGCACCAACAACATTCCTCCGGCATTAGGTCCAGAGGACTCAACAGTGTCCAAATTCACTCCCACTGCCTCTGCTCTGCC
This sequence comes from Acanthornis magna, assembly GCA_036785705.1. Taxonomy (NCBI): domain Eukaryota; kingdom Metazoa; phylum Chordata; class Aves; order Passeriformes; family Acanthizidae; genus Acanthornis; species Acanthornis magna. Next base: position 14,325,723 of record JAWUZG010000012.1, read on the forward strand.
ATGTTCAAGACAGTATCTAGAAGATGGCAGGAAGCAACAGAGCTCTGAATCTCTCCCATATGTGCTAACAGCAGAACAGATCAGTAACTTTCTCTAAAGAGCTAAAAATCTGTCTAGATAAAACTCTAAGGCAGAACGTCCCCTGGAGTCTCCAAGTGATAATGCCACACACAAGCTTCCTATTGCATCTGAGAGGACTCTCACCTTAAGGAGCTGATAATAGTGAGAGTCATGGGTTAACAGTGTCACTTTCCTTTCTTGAACAAAAGACTGTTGTAATCAAAAGTCCAGGTATGGATATACTTGTAAAGGTAGCAAATACTCCAGGAAATAGTGGCAGGGAGGTACTTTGAGATCTACTCTCTGTTCTCATGAAAACAACTGAAAATGACAACACAATGGAGAGAAAGAATGCGAGAGTGTACTTGTGCAGTCCTTCAATGCTTGTTGCTAATGGGAGAAAAAGTTTCTTCCATTTAATAGAATATACTGCATTTAACCCTTGAGCTTCATGATTTTTCATATCAGTATGTATGCAAAACTACAATTACTGTCTGATCCTAACGATATTCTGCTCCTTTCTGTAACTAGAATGGTATTCTGTTTTCTGCTGAAAGTCAAAGAGATGCTTAATTTCAGAGTAGCAAACTAAACACGAAACCAAATTAATTTACTGGGAATGGCTTAAGAACAGGCAAAAGAATATTTGAACAAATATTTCTCATACTGATTTTAGACTATAAGATACAGAACAAGAGGTGACAAAGCTTAAAGAATTGTAGCACAGGAAGCTGGTGGGGTAGAGGTGGCATCTTGGTTTATCTGTAAACATGTTTGCTACAACTCGGTTTTTATCAGTCACAGTCTTTCAACCTAGAGTTGGACAGAGAAGATGTACTGTACAGTGTACTGCACTGCATCATATGGAGGCTGCTTCATATTGGCAGCATCTGAAAACACCATTGAGTTCACAGCACTGGTTCTTAGATTTCTGTGCCATATGGTACTCTGTTCTCTACTAGAGACCTACACGGCCCTATGGGCCTGTTCCTCCAATAATCTCTTTAAAGTTTATTCAAATTCATATTGATATGGCTGCATAGGAGTCTGGCAGAGTGTCAAAAGATTGGTCAAAGCTGGCAAACCCAGCAAGCAGTCAAAACAAAAACCTGGCAACCTGCCAAGACCAGTGCTCCACACAAAGACAGAGAAATGCATGTCCAGTGTCTCCCATCCACACTTTTAGCCAAGAATTAACAGCTTTTATTTATTGTATTTTGCTTTCAGTGAAGTACTTATAAAAAGTCCAAAGTTCCTGATACCTGTCACTGATGTCATTTGACACTGAAGAAAAATTAATCAGATGTAATGTTTTCGATAGCTTTTGTTTGGATTGTACTTTTTTACTTTTTGGGCTACAAATACTGACACACACAAAATACCCACAGAAAAATAGGTGTTGGCAACTGAAAGACTGTTTTAATTACCTGCTTGAATATGTATAGCAGCATCAGTTCTTCTGTTCCTTATTTCCTTGTACTTCCTGCGAGCTTCATATCCTCTCCAAGCTAAAAATACAAAACCATGTGCTGGAAATTACATTTATTTAAGGAAGTGCTACAGAGTCTACGGAGTCAGAGAAGTGCTGAAACTTTCATTTCTCCTGCCATAACTACTTCAGCCCCCACCCCCAATAGCTCTTCCCCACCCACCCACATGTTGAACTCTGGGTTCATGATTGCAGTATTCACATCCTCACAACTTCAAACACAACTGCACTCATTCAGATTTTAATTGTCACCATGTGCTCACTGATGTCCTAACCCAAAAGACAAAGGTGTGTGATCATTCTTGCTCATGCAGTTCCCCAAATTCATTACAAGGAAGCCTGCTAAATTACTGATAATCAGCCTCTCAGGCCCATCTTGATGGTATGATGTATGTCTGCAATTCTGATGTACGGGCAGGGACATGTGCTACTGCATTTCAATTATGTGCTGCATGTTATTATAGGCATACCTAACGACATTTTCATTTTGTGCATAGGCATCACATTCAAAATACTAAAATATTTAAATAAAGACATTACCAAATGCTAAGATGACACCTTAGAAGTAAATCAGTAATATTGGCATCAATGAGCTGGAGAGAAAACACCTCTGGTCATTTAGATTTCATAATAAATGACAATGAATGAATAAACAATGTACATGCAATTTAACTAATTGAAATACAAAGACACTCACTGAAATAAGGAATATGAACATTTACCTGACTGTATAGTAATAGCACTATTTTCTCTTTTATCTTTGACTTTCTTGTACCTCCTTGCTCCGAGCCATCCCTTGATATAAGCTTGCATGACCACGACCCTCCCTATAACTTCTCGCAGGAACAAATTTAACTGCTCTATATGGTAATACTTTAGAAAAACCTGTAATGGAACAACAACAAAACAAAAAAGAAATCAGTGTTACAATCGATATTATAAACTCTTGTATTCTGCCTTTTCATTAGTTCTACAGCAGCCTATTCAAGAGTGTCATTGCTGAGAAAACTAGCAAAATACTGATTGTAGATATCATAGTGATCTTGTGAATCAATTATTTGCTCTCACTGTGCTTGTGGAACTTCTTTATTCCACTGATTATAATCACCCCATTGCTAATCCCCGTTGAGATTAACGTGGTTAGAGCATGGTGCTAACAACACCACGGTCAGGGTTCAATCCCTGTATGGGCCATTCACTTCGGAGTTGAACTTGATGATCTTTGTGGATCCCTTCCAACTCAAACTATTCTGTGATCCTGTGAAAAGAAATCCCGTATTTACCCCCTTTACAAAGTAAATTGGCTGGTGGGATATTTTCAGGTATCAACAATTCTGAAAGATGACTTTTCTTGTCAGTGGAAACACAAATCCTGGGTTGAATTTGGTTTTAGGCATAATATTGTCTAGAAGCATTCTGCCTCAGGAGGCAAATCCTGTAGGTGCTTACATAGATTTTATCTGGGTCTTGGGCAGGAAAATTCTCACTGTTTTTCCTTTGTGTAATGTAAAACAACTCAAAGTACTGTCCAACATCCTTTCAAAAGAAATCATTCATCCCAATTTAAACCATTAACAAAGGCTTTTAACAGAGTGAAAAGGAGCTTGAAGAATCTGAAAGTCCACAAATGGATAATGGTACCAATCAGGCTCACAGGATGGGCCAAAACGTGATGTTTCAGCCATGTCATTATTAAGGGCATGGAGAACGTCAGGAAGTGACTACAACAGAAGGCATTGACAGAGGTACTATCCTTATCAAGGCAGCCACGTGCTGAATGCACCTTGGGGAGGTACCCAATGCACCCCTCCTCTTGCAGCACTAACTCAGCTGGCTCAGGAGGACACCTGCATAACCTGGGAGGCTAACTGGAGCAAATTCCTTGCTCTTTTGCTCATTCATGCAGTATTCTTCAAACCACAATTGGACATGATTTGTAAAAGTATACTATCCTTGAGAAAATGTTAGCATCCTCTACCTTGGTTTTCCCAAGAATCCAGTTGTCTAGTTTAGATTTTTCCAAAATGGCAAGGCAGTTTTCTCTGCTGCCAAGGGGAGTCTCGTGTGCCTTGAACGCAAGGTAATAATACCTGCAAAATGACAAAGAAAGAATTGAATTGACAATCAATGTGTACTTCCACTGTTTTTCTGTAGCTCAGAGCTCTATCTCTCTAGGGTTAATAGGCCAAATTCTCACTTATACTCAGTTCTCTTCATTAATCATGACACAGCTGTCACAAACAGATATTTAAACACATACATGATTAGGATAAACAATTAATTGGAATTATTATGATCAATTTTAGAGGGCTGGAGCAGATCCATACTAAACAATATTGTCTTATTTTGCCCATGTTCCCTTGCAAAGAACAGCTCCTAACAATTATGTTAAATAACATATAGCTAATGAAAAAGGGATGCAAACATGCTTGAACTGAATTAAGAACCAATCCCTTCCTGCCTGTAAAGCCATTATGCATTAATCAAGAATGGTTTCACAGTATTTAAGTAACCCTACTTGCAAACAATTATGTTAAGTAACAGCAAGAACGTGTGCCAGTTGATTTACAAAGTTAAGGTTATTTTAGCCCAAGTGCACTGTTAGAGGGTAGCAACTGCCATCTCAGCTCTCATTTATTAACTGTCATGTGTTCTCTTGGTACTAAGTTATACTTCTGAAGGTGCTACTCTATTTACATTGTGATTTAGAGGAACTGGCAGGTTGAGCAAACCATTCTACTAATTATTAGCATGGGGAAGAGCCATCAGATATTCTCTAAAACATGAAGAATGTGATCAGTGAATCTCAAAGACAGATTCCTCTGTAGCCACACAGAGTCAAGAAAATATCCTACATTATATTGAAGAAAACATGGAGACGTAATTAGAAAATTTAGAATTCTGCAAGATATAATTTTTTTAAATCAGGAGAATATGATTTTCAAATATTAGCTACAGTTAATCTCTAGATATTAGCTCCAGTTGTCACAAGAAAGAAAAAAGAACCACTAAAATAGTCAATAAAGATCAAACAGGAACAAAATGACATCTGAAGTGAGAAGCACTGGAATAAGTTCTGAACCAGAGACATAGATATTCACCAACTGGAGACATTGCTGACTCTGAATAATGATAGGAGATTATGTATTACTGAGTTATTTTTAATGCAGTGACTTTCACAACGATGTGATACTGCAAATTCTTTAGCCAAGTCTTTCAAAATATCAACTCATGCCTTTTAGTAGATTTGGAGAAACAATGTATATTTGAAAGAAAAAAGTACATTTCCTCCACCTTATTACTCAAGTTAACAATGCCAGTTTTTACAAAAAAAATGGTACTGAGTTGCCCTAATAAACCTCAGACTTAAAATATACGTATCACAAATAATTTGTGACAGCATAAAATTTCAACAGATAGTTGACAGATACATGGGGGAAGTTACACTAATATTAAATTGCTGGTTGCTTCAAAAGCCAGTTCAGATAGCCATGTTATTTACACATATATGGAAGGAAAGGAATATGGGGGAAAGGAATATGGGAGGAAGGGAAGTGGGAGGAAGGCAATGAGGGTGGGAGGGAGGAAGGAAGGAAAGAAGATTCAAGTGAGTCAACTGAGTGACACTGGTTGTTCATATATCTTTTAAGGTATGTTATTGATGGGAGTTTTAAAACCATGGAACAGTTTTTAGATAGCACTGATGCAATAAAATATTCAGGGGGAATCTCATAATTTTTTAATCTATCTTATCATTGACATTCCACTTACTGAAAAGCTGACTTATTTGTGACAAATATCTGAGTAACAAGTATTTTAAGTTGTGTAATTTACCTGCCTGACTATACCATTTTGTTTATGACAAACTTCACTACCTCTCAAATATAGTACCCTCTCCAATAGCTCTGTTTTATGACCTAGAATACAGTTACTTTGGTGCTCCGAAAAAACCCCATAAATTAAAAATTGGTTATTTTTCTTATCAAATCCTGTTTTAACAAATGTTTTTATAAATCTAGATTTATCTATAGTCTAAGAAAGCAAGCTATTCAGAATGACAAGAACTTTATGAACTATGGGAATAGCTACAGTTTCTGTATGTAAACATATTGTCTCCCAATATTTATTAAAAACTTCCTTTAGATGGTGATTTTCTGAACATTTTGATTGGCCCAACCACTGCACAGAAGACATCGGTGCCTGGTTAAATATACTTACTGTTGCTTTTCAATTATGTCACAGAATCACAGAATATTCTGAGTTGGAAGGGACCCACAAAGATTACCACGTCCAGCTCATGGCCTTGCACAGGACATCCCCAAGAATCTCACCATGTGCCTGAGAGGGTTGTCCAAAGGCTTCTTGAACTCTGTCAGGCTTGGTGCTCTGACCACTTCCCTGGGGAGTCTGTTCCAGTGCCCAACCACTCTCTTGGTGAAGAACCTTTTCCTGATATCCAACCTAAACTCCCCTGACACAACTTCAGGCCATTCCCTCATCAAAAGTAAGGCAGAAATGACTGCACTCATTAGAAATAAGGCCTACCAATATGAGACTGGCAATTTATTTTTTATTATTTCTCCTCCAGAACTACTTTTGTAGTGTGCATTCTGCACTGTAAAAGTCTCTAGTTGTGTTCCAAAGCTCAAATCCATGTGTTTTGTGGGTTTTTTAAAGTAAACTCTTTGGTTTTGTGCCTGTTTTCGCAACTGAATCACTTAACTATAAACACCCAAGTAGTTTGACATGATGTGCGCGGGATAATTGTATGGCAGCACAGCATGTGCCACGCAGGGTCATCCAATCATCTTATCTAGTTTAAAATCTTTGTACAGCGAAGGACCATGTGGAAAATTATGGAGAAGGTAAAATGTTTCACCTTAATATACCTGGTGAAAGCGTGCAAATATTGTACCTGGTGAATGGTAGAGAATATGCCCCAAAGAAAGTTTTGGGGTATATACAACTACAACTGCTCATTTTGATTTACTGGCCTAATTTCATCTCTGTCATAGTTATGTAAATCTACTGTGCAGGGTTCACAGAGTGACCTCTACTTGCAATGTATCACCAAGAAACCAGACACTTAATTTCTGAAAAGTAGGGCTAGAAATCACATTTGCTTTCAGATGAGATGAAAATTTCACAACTCTATGTTTTTATTTCCATATTTGCACTTGTTATTTCAGGACAAAATGTGGTAGTCAGGAATATTTCAGTGTTCTTCTACATTAAACCAATACTTTTATTGCTACTTATAAAAATATAGTTTATAGTCCTTCATGTGCTATTTCATAAACGTGCACATATTTGTGCAAAAATGTATTATTTTCCTGGGTTACACATCCTGCTTGAAAATTTTCTACACATGGCACACACTCTCCTAAGTTTCTTAAAAGTATTTGACGAATCACATTCTCAGCAATGGTAAGACTAAGTAAGAGAAAAGTAATTTCCCCTCAGAAGAACTGATTTCTCAAACCTGATGAATCTCTGGGATTCTGTATTTCTTAACTAGTGGCTTTTACTCTGCAATAAATACTATCCTTCATAGATGTGAATAACATTTCAGAAAAAACACACATTGAAATGGGATTAACTGTACTTACTAGTCATTAGAAATAAACCAACATCTTTTAAAAGTTGAATTTAAGCTCAGACTGCAAAGCCAGGACATGCAGAATTAAGGTTAAATGCTAAAGACATCCAAGTACGCTAAGATACGGAAAACTTCAGAAAGATGCTGTGCATTAACTATCTGTTTAGGGACAAGGCATTTTAGTGTTGGTGGTTCCAGATGAAATAAACCATCTGTAAACAAATGGTTCACTTTCCCACCCCTCCTTAAAGGCTAAACTGTGGAACTGTTCAATAAATAGCATTTAAACAGCACCATTAGGCATCTCTTACTAAAGTTCCCTTCACATTCCAGACTTAAAGGCTGCATCAATTCTACATAATTAACTCAAAACAGTAATGATTAACTCTTTTTCTCTTTAAAACAAATCTTTGTACTAAAATATACTGGCCTGAGGTGGATAATGGATAATGATATGTGAAAAGCATGAGGTGCAAGAGGGCAAAATCCCTTTCTAACCAGACCACAAGCAACAGTAGGAACATTCTCAACATCACAAAACCATTTGTTCCTTCTCAGCCCTGAAGGTGGAAAGTTTAAAAAACACCTTGTTTTTTTAGAACTAGAAGAGCCATAAAATAACTTCAGAAATTTTCTAATTTGTATTAGTTGTACCTCACCTCTTTTAGAAACTTTGGTTTTCAGAAAATTTGGTCCAATGTGCACATACAATTCATATGCAGCTAGCAGACTTTCCACTCCTACAGCTTTCCTATAGTCTCCATCCTGCAACCATTTACCAACGTTCTGTAAATGAGAAATGTCTAGAAAGTGTATATGGAAGGTACAGTAGTTTACCATATTTAAAATGTGAGAATGATCAACTAACTCCCAGTTGACCCTGAAATTGTGTGGGATCTGCTGCTCCAGCTACAAATCTATGGGGCCTGACGGGATTCATCCAAGAATCCTCAAGGAGCTAGCTGATGCCATTGTAAAACCTCTCTCAATGATTTTTGGACAGTCTTGAGAATCCAGAGAGGTCCCATCTGATTGTCCTGATTTTCAAGAAGGGCAAGAAGCCACTGAAACAAATAAGCATTTCCGTGGATAACAGCAAAACCAAAATATTGGGCAATGTTAAAATTTTGTTTCCAGAAATCACTTACGAACTTTGGTATAGTTCAGGCTTACTTTTGAAAGTAGGCTTGCATTAAAAGTGCATCATTTAAAAAGAAAGCATTCTTTCTCTGTAGCAAATCTGTTAACTTTTAATTTAATTCAGTGCTTCCCTGATTTTGCACAATAAGCAAGTGCATCACCATTGAGTTTTTGGAGTTACAAGAAAGCATTTACTGAGGTTGTATGTTTTACAGGATTTTGTAATGTTTGACCAGTTTTTATTCCTAGCCCCACTCAATGCAAAATGTGGTTCATTAAGACTAATGAGGCTTTATATGGTCATGAGAAATGCAACAGTGGTAGTTTAGAAACTGTGTATACCAGGTGTACTAAGAGTGACCTTATGCAAATTTGCCCTGTGAGATGGAAAAAGCAGAACCAGCCTCAGTGGGATCAGTGATACAGTAACAGCACTGGTATTGCCATGAGCGTATGATCTGGTTAACATCATCTGACTACTGTGGATTAGGTAATGCTTATAGTAAAAGTTTATCCTAATGCAGTACAAAAAAATTTAATGCTTGACATAAATAGGCAGGGAAGAAAAAAGACAACCCTTAAATGAAACTTGTGCAAAAGTTCTCAACACATTCCTATGAGCTTGTGAGGAATTACAAGTACAACAGCATTTAGCACCATTAGCCTACCAACTGCCTTATCTTTCAACCCACTGCAGAGTATATGCCACATAAAAGGAGGATACAGCTGAAGGATATATGGTGAGGACACACCTGCACACCACATCATGCCACATGAAGCTCCAGGGGCCTGGGCACTCAGCAAAGAGTGTCCCTTCAGCGCAGGTCCCCACTGGAAAGCACATCTCCCTTAGCTGTTGTGCAGTGCATGGTCCCCACGAGACCCCACACGCCAGGCACACCTGTTTACCTGATCAAGTTAATAACCTGTATCTAAAATCTGGGATTCCAGCCTGAAAGAGGGGCCATGCTACTTCACAGCAAACATAAGACAGATGCATGATGTCATGGGGTGCAAGACAGGGCCAAGGGAGACAAACTGCCTAAGACTTGACAGGGATACAGTGTTTACAGGGACTGCAGATTACATTTTCCTACTTTAAGTAAAAGAATATGTATATTTATATACATAAAACAGATGGTAATATACTTGGCTGAAGAAACACTGTGTGAATGAGTTACAATTAAGCCCTCTCCTCACCATCTGTTTTTAACCCAATAAACTACATCCAGGTTTGCAAATAATCTGCTCTACATGAAAACAGAAGACAGTAAAGAGTAACATTAGACAGAGCTTTATCTTTTGTTTACCTCCCACCTGATAAACTCTGAATGGGTCTGTTCCCTGCCTTTGATTGTTTTGTCCTCATATTTCCTGCTAAGAGTTTACAAAACAGCATTATTGAACAGGCAGATAAGAAGCACACCTATTTGTTTAATAACATCAAGGGAGAAAAAGTGCTGGCTCATCCATTTTGTTGTTCAGTTGCTCAAAAGGATCAAAATACCAATTAACTTGCTGGCTTAAAAAATCTTTGATATCCTCACATTTACTGACATTTTGAAACTCTTCTTCATACTTGCCTAATGTTTTTTTGATTATGAACAAAGAAGTGCCAATCTGTTTAGCATTTGACCTGTTTTCTCAAACATTTTTATGTATTCAACTACTTAATTCCTAAAAACACTTGACTAGTCATAGCTGCAAGTTGAAGAAAAATGTTTCTTGTTCCACTGATAGCTTTTTAAAGTATTGTTTGTTTTTATTTGCAAGAGCAAAAAAGAATAGAATTTGTTTTAAAATAAAGCATGAGCTGAACAATGGAGTAACAACATCCCCTCTCCCTCCTCCATTTATATTTTGAACTCAGAAGTCTTCTTTGCTGTTGTGGCAATTGCTAAATCTACACCCCCTCCTTCCCTTTTTGTGTTGGCTTTCTTTCCTTAACAAGTTACATCAAGCTGGACTGAAAACTTGGGGAGTAATTGACAAGATGTTAACCACAATTTGCTCTTACTTGCACGAATGGAAAGCTACAGTCAACGCTGGTGTTATTACCATTACTTTTCAAGGTTGTACTCAAATTCAGCACATTTTTGAATGAAAAGGATCTCCTGATAAGAGAAGGCTTAATTTCCTCTCAATTTACACTAATTTCTGTGGAGTTAATCTTAGTTCACTTATGTGTAAATTGAATAAAAGTTAAGGTTAATAATTCTGCCTTCAGCCTCTTCAGGATGTTGCAAAGATATACTAATGATCACAAAAAATAATCTGTTAAATGTGCTTTAGAATGGTGTGGCCTTACTAAAATTAGTCATATAACACAAAAAAAGTTGGTAAGGATCTGAAAATTAAATTGCCTTAACGGACATATGAACACATTGGGTATCCTTCCTGGGATATGTAATCTCTAGTGTTTCCCTATTACATATTCATTTCGTGTACTAATATATTATAAATCAGAAAAATTAAGAATTTTTCAGAATTAATTGATTAAGCTCTGGTTCATCATTCAAGATCTCTGAATGCATGGACCGCAGATTTCCAAGCCCAAGTGACTGATTCATGTGCATAGATCTATGCCATCTCTGGATTTTAGAAAGGACTGTGAAACTGTTTTCCCTTTAGCATCATGTCACAGAATCACAGAATAAGCTGAGTTGGAAGGGACCCACAAGAATCTTTAAGTCCAACTCCTGGCCCTGCAGAGCAGCATTCCCAAGAGCCACATCATGTGCTTGAGAGCACTGTCCAAACGCTTCTTGAAGTCTGTCAGGCCTGGTGCTGTGACGCCCAATCCCAGGTGCAGAATCCAGCACTTTCCCTTGCTGAACTTCATCTGGTTGGTGATTGCCCAGCCCTCTAATTTGTCAAGGTCTCTCTGAAGGGCCTTCCTGCCTTCAAGGAGCCACCATCTGTATCTTCTGTGAACTTGCTTAATATCCCTTCCAGCCTGCATCCAAGTCATTTATGAAGATGCTGAGGAGCACAGAGACTCAGATGGAGCCCTGTAGAACCCCACTAGTGACTGGACACCAGTCTCATGTCACCCCATTCACTGTAACCCTTTGTGCCCAAACTGAACCAGTCGCTCAGCCATTGCATGATGTGTTTATCCCGCTGTGTGCTGAACATTTTGTCCTGAAGGGTACTATGAAAACAGTATCAACGGCTATACTGATGTTCAAAAAGATTACATCAACTGGCTTCCCTTGGTCAACCACATGGGTTACCTTGTCATAAAAAGAAATCAGATTTGATAAGCAGGACTTTACTCTCATGAAGCCATGCTAGCTGTGACCAATGACTACGTTGTCTTTCAGGTGTTTTACAATACCTCTCAGAATAATCTTCTCCCTAATTTTATCAGGCACTGAAGTGAGACTTACTCGCTTTCAGTAGATTCATTAATTCTATATTGTCTGGATAAGCAACCTCCAGTTCAAAAAGTATCACAACATGCTTGATTTAGCCATTCACTACTTGCTACTATTGCCTAAATAATTGGTTAATGGTACTGCTTCTGGTAATTGTTGAATTACCAATCCTACACACTGACAAACAGTAAATACTACACAAAACCACATTCAGAATGTAGAAGAAACCATAATTACAATATAGCCATATTGCCATCACAAAGACAACAGCATTTCCTGAATCAAATTTATAACTTTTTGAGATTGAGAATATGTATAAAAGACAGTATTAGTAGCCATGAGAAGGGTTAGGGTGAACAGAGATCTAATTCACTGTATCGATAAGATAAATGACCCTACAAAGCTAAATCTGAAACTTTTATATCAGTTCATTCTTAAACAAGCACATTCTTCATATGATGGATGAAGGTCACTGACCTTCCAAAATCCTTGTACTATCTGAGCAGGATGCATAATTTTCACTTGTTGCCCCTACAGAGGGAACCATGGGGACAGGCTTGCCACTGAATACTTGTGTTCAGTGCTGGTTTCACACTGACTGTTCTCCATAGGAGATCAGATATCTCTTGTAGTCTTTATCTCTGATAGTCCCTGCCCTCATTAGAGATTTAGACCAAACACCTACAAACAATGTTTGCAGAACTCTCTGTAATTAAACATAAAATATATCTTACTGAATGGAGTTTCAGATAAACAGCCTTATTATACAACTCTTACCTTTTAACAAACTCTTCAAAGAGGATGCGATGCGAATACCCTTTCTGACGGATTTTGACAGTTTCCAGAATGCCAGTGTATCGTAGCTGCAGTAGAACTCTCTCATGAGAAAACATCAGTGCTTCTCGATCATCATTAGGTTTAATGCAGCGGATAAAGTGAGGCTGTCCAACAACCATTTTGGATAAAAGATCCATGAGGGAATACTAGCGAGGAAAATAAAAAAGGTACACACATTTGACAAAAAAACTGCAATGTAACTACTTAAGCATGAGATACATATTTGTAAACAGTTTGTAATGCTTGATTATATTTTAATCCGTAATGCTAATCTCCATTGCCTTTATATTAATTTTTAATATTTCAGCTGAAACGTTGAACCTATTAAAAGTTTTCAATTGCAAAAAAAAAAATAATTAAATATTCTGATTCAGATTTCCTACTTCTTACACCTTTCTCTTCATATCTCCTTATATCACATTTCCATAGTTGAGGAAAGTCCATTAAAGAAAAACCTGAAAATTGTCCTAACTACAATTCTGCTGTAGACACATTTGACTGATCAAACATCCCTAATAGAAACACAAGCTTTACCATGAAACAATCCCTGAAAATCATAGCAAACCATGTTGAAAGGGTTGCAAAAAGTCATCAGTTCAGTGCTCTGTCCACAGAGGACACTAGATGTATCTTTAACATTTCAGGTTCATCTCTGTTACATTCATTTTTCAGAACCACTGAGAATATAAACCACACACTCTCCCTAGAAATCTGCAGAACTGCTACATTATCATGACTATTCATAAAGTTCTTAGTATCTAACGTAAATCTTCCTGCCGAAATGTAGGTCCATTATATCTTTTCTTATCCACCCTGGACAAAGAAAACAATTTACTCCATTGCATTTTAAACTACAATGAAAAACATTTGATCAGACCATACGTATCTTTTTTTCCATTGCCTCCTCTGAATACTGATACTTCTGCTCCATACTCACCTCATTAAGCTGCTGTATGATAAATGTACGTTACAACTATGTTCAATCTCATATACCCATATGTGTCTCAAAATCACGTACAATTCCAAGCTGATTGTGGTCACCTTGCTACAGGTTGTATGTGCATTATGGTGTACTTCCATGCTCACTCCCCCATTAGACTGTATTTTCTTTTTACACTTCCTACAGAGTTGGCATTTGTGTGGTTCTGTGCAAGAGCCACACACTCCAAGTGCACACCTGTATGACAAGTCTGAACGTGCATCCTTGTACTCTCCACACTGGGGTAACATCTCAGTATTCATCAGCTTTCTCTATGCCCTTCCTTACACTATTTTACAAAACAAATTGAACAGGTATTCCTACACAGCATGAAGCTTTGACTCACACTGGCTAGCACAGCTCTGTGAACTTCCCTATTCTGCATGGTGTAAGTGCAGCCCAAGAGCCAACTGCTGAACAATTTTCCACTTTGCAATGACTGCAAGAAACAAACATTAACCAAGTCTTGTCCAATAAGTCCAAGTCTTGGACTAGCACTTTCTTGACTCCTAAGCTTCCAGTTCCAACATTCTCAATGCCCTTTCCTCGCCTGTTTGATTTAAACACACATGCAGAATATGCATTACCTCAGACAGGATTACTACTGATAAAATGACAATCCATATGATTTACAACAGCTCTTCCAAAAGATGAATTGTTTTTTACTTATTAGCACAAATGACAAATCTTAATCTTTAAAGGTATGTATGTATGCCTCATCTTGTGAAAAAAATACGAAGATTTTAATAATAACATCTATTTTATTTGCACAAAATTGGTGTTCTGTTTATAACAAGACCTCTTCTAGACCTCTAGTACTTTAGATGGGAAATAGGCTAGGCTCTAGATTCTGTTATCAACGTACTCAGCGAAATTATAAAAATACAAGTATGAGGAAATAAAGAGAAAAGAAGCAAAAGAAAATCTATGAATCTACAAAGGCCATGTAACAGAATAAAAAAATTCTCTTATATTTCTCTTGGATCTAATAATCCCACAAATATTTTAGATATATCTATTGTTCTTATTAGCAAAACGCTTGTTTTCATTTTAATTTTTGTACCCTAAAATAGGAAGCCATAGTTTGCCGCTTCATGTTAGTTGTTTCCTCAGGATGCCGCATGACCTCCATTGTGTCAACCTGGAAGACAAAACTCTGATGTTGGAACTGTTCCAGAAACACTGCAGACCCACCCCACCTTGCCCATGAAAGCTGGGTTCAGTTTTTGTTACAGTCATTCCTTCAGGTGTGAGTACTTCAGAACACTTTATCAGAGATAGCAAGGCCAGCTTCTCACACATGTAGCATACACACCGATTAAGGAGAGATCTGTAAGCGTTCTGAGGTTTTTTTGATAGTGCAAGAGCACTCTAGATTTATGGTGCTATAATAATCAGCCAATGAAACAGCTGTCAAGTTGCAATACCTTAGGTACTGATTTCTATGAAGTATTCCTCTTATTGCCACTAAAATGAACTCCAACAGGACTTATATATGCAAGAAGAGTTACAATATTTGTAATAGGCAGGAAGTAAATTGAACTGCTTCATTTTGCTCATGTATGGAAAAAATATGGTAGGATAACGAGTGGTAAATAAAGTAGGTAGTGTCAGAATGTGTAAGTCTGATCCCTTCTATTGCTATGGTTACTATTAATTACTTTATATTGCCATTTTGATGCTAAGACTCTCAGCAATCTTACTCTGCTGAACTGCCATAGCATACACTTTTTCAGCATTGCAGAAGAGTTATTTTTAGAGGATATACATGGACAGTGAACATACTGCTCCTTGTAGATTTTAGTTATATTGTTAGTACAGCTGTTCTTATCAAAATGAAACCAGAATTTATGAATGAGTATAACTATGGTTACCAATAACAAGCAGATTGTGTTGCCGTATTACAGCTCAACAAAATTAAAGAAAATTAACCAGCATCCTGTTTGCATGGAGCCTTAACAACATTTTAGCATTCACTTGCTTTGTGGCAGTTTACCATCTGCTCTGACCAGGTGGCATTTGTATAAACCAGATAATGCTGTTGTCAGCACCTGTGCTACACTTCCTGGACTTTGCTCCGTACAATAATTTCTCACTGACTTAAGAACACTCTTCTGAACACTAAAATAATTGCTGAAAGACTATAGTTCTCAATAAAGTAACTGAGACTCTTACCTTCAGGAGATATTTAGGAGACTGCATGCAAAATATAAAGGAAATGAAGCGCTAAGTAATATTAGATTCAAAAAAATGGATTTTGTGTTGGGGAAGAAATAAAAAGAAAACTAGTGAGGTCAAAATTCAGAATACAGATGGTGCAAATGAAGACAGAATTCAATAAGGATGACCATAAAAATTCCAATATGCTTTTGTAATCTGTAACGTTCTGGCCCAGAGTGGTATACATGCATTGGTACTCAAACACAGGATAAGGAGAAGAATAAAAGAATAAAGAAAGAATAAAAAAAGAGAGATGCAGTTTGCTAACAAAAAACTCTGTAATACATTCCAGGAAAAATGCCTTATCAGCACAGATAACATCAAACATCTTAAGAGGTCATCTGACAGACTAAATACCAATGACCTAATCAAAACAGCAGGTAGGTCCATGGGGAAGGATATGGGAATGTTTCAATATTATCTTGGCAAGACACCTGGTTTCTGAGAATGGATATCTAAATCTGTAGCAAATGTCAGGTAGAAGACAAAAGCCCTAACAGTGAACATTGACAGTAAGCTCAGAATAACTGGTAATATTTAATGTTAAAGGACACAGAAATTAATTATAAATAACATCAAATCAAGAACAAAAGCAAATAGTTTGAGGACTGATCTGAGCCCAAATGCCAATGAATTTGAGGTTCAAAGGAGAATTCTTCTCTGTCCAGAAAAGAAGAGACTTAGTGATACTGTCAGAGACAGAGCACTCACAACCTCACATATCCATATCTGGAAAATCTGCTGGTCAATATAGGGCAGGTAGCATTTCCTTTTCACAGCCACTTCTTTTCACCAAACCTGTAGAATCTTACCGTCTTGGGACTGCCACTCCATCAAATATGGTTTACAACAGGCTGCTGGGCTCAAAAGAGTTTTGTTTTGGTTTGAGGGTTTTTTTGGGGGGAGAAAGGGAATGAATGCATAGAAAGACATGGTCAGAAACACTCACAGAGGAGATGTAAAACACTTTTTCTCAGAAACTTCAGCTAAAAGCAGTATTGTTAGATTTCCTATTAATGAAGTTGTACATTCAGATCTGTGCAATACATAAGAACCAAAATCAACTTCCAAATCTTTTTGACAAGAAATGTTTGAAGTTTTCATTAAAAAAATTCTGATAGACCCTGAAGCTAGGGGAATTTTCTTGTAAGACTTTTTAGAAGTTTTGTCTCTGGTTAATTTACAACATTGCCTGTCTATGAAGCCAAGCAATTTTATGGTAGGGCAACAACCTCATGTACAACAGACAATAGGCATTCCCACAACTGGCTTGCTAGAAAATGACAGAATATTATAAGAATGCCATGATATAAGAATAAGAATGTCATGGTATCTTGTATTTTAAATCACTAGCTACTCTTTTAAAACAAAAATGAAGAATATTTCAACTGTTAAGTCACATTTTTATATGACAGCAGCAGTGACTTACAATATGAATTTATATAATTACAACTGTAATGGAAAACAGCCTGACCTACAAAAGTCAAACTGTTCCGTCACGAAAAAATTGCTTCTAATAGTTTTGAAACAATATTAAAAGAACAATTTATGACCTCATGTCACCTTATGAAGTCACTGGAAATTAAGACTTTCCACATTTTGACCACACCTGCTGCTGGCATGGTATGAAACACTGTAAAACCAAAAAATATGTTAAGCAAAAAATCCTCTTAAATTAAATAATGATAAAAAACTTCCAAACTTCCAAACAAAATCATTACATTTGGATTTTTTAAAACAAATTTTAAAATAATAATTTAAAATATGTTTCCTTAAGTTGTTTTAATTAGGTGCTCTACAGAATTCTAAGAAATAGCTTTTTCATTTAAAAAGTATTTAACATCTTCCAAATAGTGTTATGCATGTCTTTTCTTTTAGCTCCTTTTAAAAAGTATGAAGGGTGAGTAAAGCCCACTGAAACAGTATGTATTAGTGGATTATGTTTATGAAAACCCTAGAAGTGAACTGCTCTATTACATTCCTGCTGTATCAATAAAATGCATGTTTAGAAGGCTCGTGCTGAATACAGCTGGATGTGGAAGACAATGTGTATATAACACTGAATATAGCTGGACGTGGAAAACAATGTGTATATAACACTGAATATAGCTGGACGTGGAAGACAGTGTGTATATAACAGGAAAAAATTGGAAAGGCCACCCTTCAGCACTGAAAGTATTTACACCAGACAGGAAATAATAGTCTGATAATCCACATCTGTATTTGCAGGTACAGTGAAGGATACAGACATCTGGATGATATAAATCACTGTACAGATATTTGAGCATAAGCTCCAAATACCAGAAGATAATAAGAAGAAATAGAAAACCCAGAGTATAAAATTTTGTAGACTTTTGAATGATTGTTGTTACCACACTTGTTTTTAAAATTTGTTACTATTTGCTTTGAAGGCAAAAAACCCCAAACCCCAAAACTTTAACTAAGCTAACTCCAGCAAGTCCTACTCAGGAAGCAGGGAGGGGGTGTACACGCCATCAGCTTCAAGGCACAAGGCTTCCTCACAAATTAAGTGCACTCAGTTGTACTCCTATTAATTGTCATAAAATTATCCCATCTTTTTGCAGTTATGCCACATACTTTCATGGCAAAATTCAGCAGAATTAAAATTCTACAGTTCTTCTTTTTACGGAATAGTGATTTCGCTGAGTCATTCTTTTCCTGTTATCTACCAGTCACAAACATCTCCTGTTTTTTCAATTGTAAATTGAATAAAAAAAGAAATAGATTTATATAAAAAAAAATTATTTTGCCTTTCATACTGTTAAACACACTGTTCAAATTTTACCTAATAAGACCTCTTTTTAGGTCAAATTGTCAGAGGAAAACCTTGACCCCATTGAAATAAAGAGGACTATTGCTATAGATGTAACTGAGATTTCACTCCAAAGGTTTAAAGATTAATCAGTAGTAAATTGATTCTTCACTGAATTTTACAAGAGGTGCATCACTAAAACTGGAAACCATGCTCCAAGACAAGGTGCATGTTACTGATAGTAAAGGCAGACTCTTATTTAGTAAGAACCTCACTATATACACATATCAGCTAAGCGTTGTGTACATAGTCTCACTGTAATATTTTACGAACAACTGCCTCTCTTCAAAGGGAACACTACTAACCTTGATACGCCCAGCACTGAGCTGTGGAGGCAAAGACCGAGATGCTGCTGTCACTCTGGCTCTTGCTTGTGCCAAATTACCTGTTCAAAAAGAAAGAAATTCAGACTGCAAAAACTATTCAAGAAGCTTAGAAGGGAAAAATTTGTACAGTGTAAATCAGTTTGTACAATAGTACTAAAAATAGCAGACACCACCACACTTCTTCCACACCCCTCTCATTACCAATTGTGCCTGCAGAGCATTCAGCAGAGGCATGACAGAGTGCAGTGTTGATTTAGAGGGGAGGAAAAAGTCAGTGATAAGGTGGTATGTCACTGACCTTAGCTACTGAGCTGATGAAAACAATGACAGCACAAAGGCATACAGCTCAATCACCAGTAACCAACTTCTCTGTGACTCATTGAGAGATTTCAAAGAGCAAAAAGACTAATGAAACAATCTTGTTTCTATGAAATCACGTGGATCCTCAAGTGTTAACACAGTATCTTAAACTCACAAATGAGAGAGAGGAAAAAATAAGATGGAATTTTTTTTTACCTTTTGACATATAATTCTCGATCTTATCATAATGGGGTTTCTAAAGACTGACTCAATTTCTTAGGCAAAAATATACTGTGGTGTCAAGTGAAAGACTAGTGCCTTTTTAAAAATGCATAGTAGGACGTGTCCTAAACTTTTTCTTCTGTACTTGTAGAAAGCCAAAGTCATCACAAAATAGCTTTTCAAAATAAAGGCTAGGAGAAGAGAGAGGAAGTGATATCGGACTTGCATATGCAAGACACTCTGTATATTTCAAAGTTTTAGCAAGTCTAGCACAAGATGTCCAAATGTTTTCTCTGGCTATATCTTCAGAGGCTAAACTGTGATTAATAGCATTGAAAGAACCCTTTGAAGCAGGATTGGTGACATCAAAGCCCTAATCCATGGGTGGCAGGATTTTTATAATGAGTGGGAAGCATTTTAACACATTTCAAAGGATTTACAGCATGAATAAACAATAGGCCTCTGCAGATGTACCACACACCTTTCAGAACCAGAACACATAAATAAGTGTCTATTTTAATTTAAATGTAAATAAAGTGTTAACACTTCTTTCAGATGCTAAATGACTTGTTTGCATCAACTCCGGTGTTTAGCTGTTTGCTTTACAGAAAGGCAGTAACTCTAAACAGTCTTCAGAGTTTTGCTGAACTGTATTACATAACTAGTAAGGAGGCACGATGGGAAAAATGAAAACCAAGAAAACTTAATTGCTGGTAATAATTCCGTAAGATAGCAGAGAAAACCCGGTGTCCACGTAACACTGAAAGGAACTTTTGTGGTTACTTTCCTCTGAACAAGAAAAATACCAACCCCCTGAAAACAATCTGGGGGCCAGCACTCAAACAGCATTCTTCATTTGAACATTCTGAATTCATTTAAAGAAGTATTTATCTTTTAAGCTGCTAGCACTGATATTGACACAAGGATGCAAAACTGAAATGTCACCTCCAGATCTAACATTGTATGTTACCTGACAGTCCAAATCACGGTCCAGAACACAAGGTATGTCCACTATTTTGGAAACTGCTCTAGGCTATATTGTGAATGCTCATGAGAACAGCAACTGTTTGGGAAATCCTGAATATCTATGTACCTACATGGTGCATATTGTAAACACATGTATCTCTCTAAAGTTACAATGAGGACTTTAATGAACAAGCAGATGGTCAACTAATTTTTCTCCTAGCTACAACTTTGCTATTTTTGTATGTTAGAAATTACTCTTTTGAGCCTTCTTTTGGCTAAAATAGCCTGGAAAAGTTGGTTTTGGCCAGGCTTCAGATTAGCAAGTCTAAAGCTTGAAAGCCTTGCACTGAAGAACTGACAACACAATGTGATAGAAGAGGGGAGGTGGGAAAAGAAATGACTTTGAATCAGATTGTTTAAAATGACTAAAATGTTGTCGCATTTTGTAACAACTTTAAAAGCTCTAATAACCAAATGAAATTTAGAATGGTTCTATAGCTACTTAAGGTTCACTACACTCACTGCTGCCATTAGGTTTCCAGGGTTTGTAATTAAGACCCCTGAGCTCTCTCCTAGTTTCCCATGAAAAACTGAAACAAAACATTTCTGATCTGGCAAGCCAAGCAAATAAATAAACCTTTTCATTAATAAAAAATCTTCAATGACTTTACAAACAGACAAAAAACCTCAAAAAACAAACAAAAATACCCAACAAAAACCCAAAGTGTTCAGTTCCCACTTAAAGAAGTAAAGCTTTACCTATGGTGCCTTTGCTCAGTAGTTACATCTTTCTAGGAATGGATTCCTACCAGTGCTTATTTCATGTGTCAAGTGAATTCCTATGTAATTACTTGTAGCATTAGACTGAATCCATGGAAAAAATATTACTAGGATTTTCTTTTTCAGCTGAAACACAAAATGATGCTTCAATAAAAGCTTCTGAATTACTCATCTCATGTAGCTCATGATCAGGAAAAATAACTACCAATATTTAACATGTCTAAGACATTAAAACTAATGAACAAGATAAACATGGTTCGAAAATTATTCTGCTGAGTAAGAAATGTTTCACTCAGGGTTAGCACGGTGTTCAGAGTCAGTAAAATTTGGTACCTACCCCTGCATTTGATTTTCATTTACAAGATAATTTATACCTTAACACATCAAAAATAATTAAACATTATTCCACTTCATGAAAAGCATCTTGAAGAACAAATGTTTTTAGATAGTAACACAGCCAGCTTAAACTGCCATGGGTTCCTTAAAAGGTTAAACCAGTTAAAGGTTGAAAGATTGCACTATTCCCTTCAAAAGTCTAGATTCACACCAACCATTTGGTCAAAACTTTAGAGAAAATAAAAATGACACCACTGTAGACCAAATACTACCTACATTAAATCCAAGTCCATAAAATGGACCAAGTGAGTGAAATAAAATCCTCTCAAAATTGTCTTAGGTTTTGGGGGTTTTGTTTTTGGTTTGCCTTTTTTTTTTTTTTTTCCTTGGAGGGAGGGGAGAGAAGTTAATGGTTAAAGTTAGGATTAATCTTTTAATCATGTACACGTTTGATTTTACTTACATGCACTTTATTTTTGTTCAATGTGAATGCTCATCTGAACAATTATGGCTCCTACCTACACGTCTGGATCAGAAACTAAGGTCTCTAGCATTCTTTGTGTCAGTAGAGGAGTCAGTCAGCTCTAATGTTTCTTTTTTTTTCCTCTGTTCAATGAAGTTAGAATGTCTTTAATGCTTTGCGATATTTCAGTCATTAAAGTTTGTGAAATGCTTAAGAGTTTTCAAGGCAAAAAGAAGTAGCAGCACAAAATCTATGCATTCATTGGCTAAGCTCAGTGTCAATGCACACCAAACCTCCCTTTGTCTTGACGCTGTTTAGAAGATCTCACATCTCTGTAAAGATATTCTTCACTGAAAATGATGCCTCATTTCAGCTAGGTGAGAAAGACCATATTATCAAAGAACTGCATCTCTTCTATTATGCAAAGCCAAGCAAGAGAAGTTTTGAAAGTATTTACACAGCACACAAAGAAGAAATGTGTTTTCTTTTTTTCAGGCTGGACTTTGGAAGTGGTCTCCAGACCTCAAAAGGGAGTAGTCAGCATTCCTGGCCTCTCATTTGCATCCCTGGTAGTTACTCACTGTGTGATCTGGCTGAATGAATGATTTGTCCAGCTGTTGACTTTATGTACTAATTAGGAAAAGTACACTCTCTGGCTGGATGTTCTGATGTTACCTATGGCTTGTCAGTGCTTCATTTATTCTTAGGTGATGGGTTCTGTCAGTAGCATCAAGCAAGTATTAGTAATATCAGCACTGTATTTATAACCTCATTTTGGTTACGTCTCCAGTAGATCACTCCTCCCAAAGCAAGAGCATAAGGTAAGAAATATATTAAGCTTTGATACAACATTCAGTTTGTGAAGTGCAAATGACTTAACAGGCCAGAGAAAAAGCCTAATGACAATGTCACCTTACTGTACATGTCGCACCAGGGATATTACTATTATATAGAGGGCAAGTACAAACTCTTTCCTTATCCTCGTGTATTTTATTAGTTTCTTTCATGCTTCTGGTTCAGATAAAGAGGGGTTACTTGAAACACCATGTACATACAGTATAATATGGTCAGAAACACTACAATGCGTTCATATTCATTGACACTACTTCTAATCACAGCTAAGCACTCACATTCCAGAAGAGGTACAGGGCCAGACAATGTCTTTGACATACACAGATTCTTCTCTGTCTTTCAGTACATTTTATCTAGCCGAAGGAAGTTGACTGCTTATCTCCATAATGCATTTTCATCTTCTGCTCTAAGACTAAGCTTTTAGCTCAACTATAAATGAATGCATGTACTTTTTTTATTGGGTACTAATTTGAATCTGGTCACTGACTATCAAAACTCTATTCTTTTGAGTCATTGAAGTCATTTAAGCTAATCTTGTGCAATAAAAAAGCTAAGAATCCATTTTTCTCAAATACTATACATTTTACACAATAATATATTTATAAAAATACTGTCTGTAGAGCACAACTATCAATACAGACAGACCTAATCTACTGCTTATTCTAAAAACAGAATTACTTTACTTTCTATTCAAAATAAAACGAAGAAAATGTATTTCCAAAATCAGATACATATTACCAAACAGAACTGGATAAGCATAAAAGCCTAGTAATAGTGAAGCCCATCTGGGAATAACCTAACTATGAATACTTGCTTCAGGAGCAAAAATATGCACATTTTTGGCCCAGATTATTTGAAATGAAAAATCCATGCCATAGTGAACTGAGGAATTCTGAAACTGATTCTCAATTAGATTAAGGATTTGTTTAGTCTTTTTAGCATTAAGTAGACACTGATTATATTTACAAATCCTTAAAAGCTTTACATTGCTAGACGGGGATTGAAGAACCTGGGTATAAGTTCAGTGCTGTTATGCGCTGTGTTGCATACATTACAGACACTTCAGTGGTCACTTCCCACATTAGGAAGGCACACACTGGCAAACACACAGCATGATGTCTACAGAAACAAATAAAACTTTGCTTGTAAGCATCATCACTGCTATGTTTAAATATTATTTTAACGCAGTAGGTTAGTAGGCTTCTTGTAGAATGGAAGGGAAGCAAGACACCGACAGCAGCTGACAAGAAATGAAGGTTAAAGTGCTTACTGTACTCTATAGATACCTCCATACATAGGATCTATACACACTTAGATATGTGAGTGTATGATGTCAGTAAGAAAGATCTTAACTTTTAATCTAAAGAAGAACAAATCATGGTACTAATTAAACTAGTTAGTGGTAGCGCCCAAGATATTTTTCTAACACAGCCTTGAGTACTAATTGCTGCTTTAAGCAACATGCCAAATTTTCAAGCTAAATTGAATCAAACATGTGTAGTCATCTACTTGACTGGGAGTATGTTCACCAAAACACAGACCCTTCCTGATGTATCACAGGCACAGCACGTGATCATAGCATATACAAGCAAACCTTATACAACTTTCCTAGTCCTGTGACACGACCAAACTTACAGACTGTAGGCAAAACACCTATGGTATATACAGCCTGAAAACATGATAAAGAGGTTCCTGAGCACAGGCCAAGGGAGGGTCATGTGGCTCTGGAAAATGCAGTGGCAGAGCAGGGAGCAGATTGCTATCAGGCTACAGCCAGGTGGGCATACGTTGGGCATCTCTGTCCAAACGCAGGACTAATGATAGGAGTGGCACACAAAGTACAGTGAGTGTTAATTATCTGAAGCTGCATCTAGACAAAGATGAAATACATTTAAAAAGTTTGGAAAAAGCAAAGTTCTTGTATAAACAATACTGCAGCCTTCTACTGCTTGATGTTCCCCATTTTCTTTAGTCAGGTCTGTAGCCTGACTAGCTGGAGACCTGACCAGCTGGCTGGCTGAAGAGAGGCTGGTCACCGCCTAATCCAATTGGTTCAGCTTTTTACGATTTATATGTTGTCAGAAGACATGGGCCATTTCTTTCCGATATGGTCCTTAGCAATTTCCTTCCACGTCTCTTGCAGTTTGATGCTGTTGTATGCAATCAGCTCAGTACAACAAACCTTGAATTCTCTGGGGAACAGCAGACATTACAGAACACTGCTGCTGTCAGTACAGTACCTCACCATCAATAGGAGGTTTTCTGCTGCCCCAGCAGATTGCCTTGCTATCTACCTGTACCACATCTGTAACTGAGACTAGAAGAAAACTACAGTGGAATTTTCTGTGAAAGTTCATTGTGGAGGAATTCTTCATTGGTTTTAAGCATTGGTCATAATAACTTTGCTCTACTTACATCTATTCAGGCTGGACAAGTTTATTTCTTCTTCCAGAGGTGTATGGAAGAATAATTCTAAAAACATACACAGGTTGAAAATACAGTTACCCTACATTCTGATTGAACTCCAGTCTCCCTCATTGTTATATGTAATTGACATCTTTTCTCTTGCATGTTATTTAAGAATTTTTCCCCCCAAATCATATATGTTTTATCTAGAAAAGTAAAAGTACGATTCTAAAGAACATGGTAGTTATTGTTCAATCTATTAACCTTCATAGTGTTCAGTTTAACCTGAGGCCAAAGTAAGTTTCCACAAAAACAGTGAATAAACAGGAAATCTGGCAGAACTCAAGAACTGTGATTTCTAGCCAATTGTTTGTATTTCTAGAATAAGTTCCCTCTCTATAGAATATTTAAACACTGTATGGAATGTATTACATCACTCAGGACCTGCTGCTGAAGCTGCTCCATACATACACAGTCTGGCCTAAATCCTACTACAGCCAGTGAAGATTCCCAATGAATTCTGTGGCAAGAATTCAGGTAGAAAATGCAACTGAGAGGAGATGCAAAAAAATTATGGAACATCTTCTCTGACCTCACTATGACTATCACTCTCCCCCATCATCAAGAACCCAAGGCTAGACAGGCTAAAAAATGGTGTCAAAACCATGTTTTGAAACCTCAAGACAAGAACTATCTTTTAAAAAGTCTTAATTTAAGATGAAACAAGATTACTGAACCTTATTTCAGTCCCATTTTGGGACCTTCCCATTTTTGAAATCTAGGCATTAATGATGTTGACTACTAATTTAATCAAGACTCAAAGGCTTCTCAACTGAACCATTGCTCCCCTGGATATCAGCACTTCTATATATTATCACAGTTGGCATAAAATCAGTTACTTTTATGGTAAAGCAAAACATTATTTATGTTTGTATCTCCACTCTTAATGAAATAAATGCCTATTCATACAAATACCCACAAATGTATTTTTTTCCTTTGTCACACACTGTGACCTGCTATCCAGGTAGCTCAATTAATCAAGCCAAGTCATGCTGGAATAAGAAAGACAAATTCAAATAATAATAGATAATGCTGGTTTAGTAAAGTACTGGCCTTTACAGCTTGCTGTAAGGTGACGGAATGAAGAAAAATTATGAAAGTACAAAATCATAGTAAGACTGCACAAAATACTCGGAAATGAATATACAAGATCTAGCACAGACTCAGAGATTTACTTTCCACCCACTACATTCATCCTTTAGATATATTAATCCCTAATTCAATTATTTTGAAAAAGTGGGAAATATAAGTACGTTCTTTGTAAAGGACACACCAAAAAACATTATGGATATTCATATGAGTAAGATTATCTGAATATTCAACAAAGTTATCTGCTCTAAAACTCACTACAAATTTAAAAATAATTGCTCTTCTAGGATTTGATCTTCAGAGTTCCTGAATGCTTCCAATGATATCTTGAGCATCTTTAACACAATTTAACCTTAAAGCACACAGTGCCTGTAGAAACTGTCAAGTAAACTACTCATTAAAACAACTGTATAATGTTCTCTGAATATTCCTCTATTTAAATTCTGTATATTGTGCACAGTGAAATCCCACAGTCTAGTACTTAATACTAAAACCAGTAACATCTTTTGTGTGATAGATATTTTGCTTCCTCAATATCAATAGATTTTGAATTTAATTAGTATACAATGCAGTGTAAAGATTAATTATTATTCACTACCATGAAATCATGTTCATTATAGGATTGAGAAGTTAGGTCAGAAACATGAAAATTGGGAAAAGTACCTCCTCTCTTCTGAGAAAAAGGTAAAGAAAAATTACTCTCAAGATTTGTTCTAGAGAGAATGGTCTATTAGAAATCAAATCACTAAGTTAATTAAGATCTATTCTTAAACTTGCCCACTTCTTTTATTAGAGTTCAAT
This sequence comes from Acanthornis magna, assembly GCA_036785705.1. Classification (NCBI taxonomy): domain Eukaryota; kingdom Metazoa; phylum Chordata; class Aves; order Passeriformes; family Acanthizidae; genus Acanthornis; species Acanthornis magna. The sequence continues at coordinate 14,352,861 of JAWUZG010000012.1, forward strand.
TTCCAAGCACTTGGAGAAAAAAAATCTATATCCCTTGCTCCTTTTCAGTACAATATAATCTGTGAAGTCTCAGAATAAAAAACAGTGGAATTCTGTTTGGGCAACACCCTTTACCAAATATAATCGTGGTAAATCTAACTGGACAATTCTCAGCTGTTGTGCTTACTGCCATGTGCAATTCCAGAGATTCACTGACACTATTTATAGGGAGTTATTCTCAACAGTAAGTAATTGTTGTGTTTTATATAAAGCTTTAGCAGGACTGAGTCCTTGACTTTGATCTGATAGATGGTTCTGTTTCTAGATGAGTTCCATTTTTAGGGCTATTTTAGAGCATTTTTTGGATCATACTGCTAGCAAGTCTTACATGCATTTGTACTATGATGCAAAACCTTAGGATATGAAGAAAAATAAACACTGAACTGTAAAATGCTCAAGTGAGAAACTAAAAAAGTAATCCATCACTCTATCTCCCAAACTCAGTTAAGCTACAATTAATTTAGTTTACTGATGTCCCACATCTGCAACCAAGTAAAGTTCATGACTGCTACGCTGCACAGCTGTGGTTTAAAGCCTCCCTTTGCACACAACTCACTGGCAGCAGAGCAAAAGCTATTTTTGTGTTTTTAACATACCGGCCAGTTAGAAGTATGAAACTATCATGTCCTCAGTGAAATACAGAGCTTCCATTAACTTGACAGAAATTCTTAAAAAATATAAATTCTGATTCATCTTTAAGTAGAGATTCTGTAATTACAATGACTTTGTTTCCAATTCATTTGACTTAAGAGTGCCTGATCTCTTGAAAGTGAAAATACTAACATAAAAGTACCATTATAAAAAGATTTGATTGTGGAATAAATTAGTAAAATTGATATGTATTTGAGCTTTTGGCTTTATCGTGATGCGTGGAATTAAAGGAAAAAATACACTAAAACCAAATGCAAACATGCTATATTTCAGTGAATGACACACACCAAACCAAGAGACCTACCACTACTTATTGCTAGAACGAGGGCCTGTGCTCAATAGGAGTGTACAGTGACAAACACGACAGCTCAAACCATGGTTCTACTGCAAATAACGGCCAAGCACCTATGATTTCAACGTGCCAAGATTACACTCTGTGTATGCCAATAACAGTCTGTTCATGGAACGGAAATGCAAGATCTGTTTCCTTCGGTTCCTGACTTGTCATGAGGAATCACATGCTACCACAGTTACAGACAAGTTAATACTAGGGATAGTACTCTTGTCACCAAGAAGTAGTGAAAAGCAGTTCTCTAAAGTGATTTTGCAAAAGGTCCTAGTTCTTCTTTTCTTTAGTGTGCATAAAGCTAGCCTGAAACATTTTCTTCACATTCTCTCTTAGTACACGGTCCCTTTGTTGTTTGTTTAGGTTGGGTTTTTATAAGAGACACACACAGTTTATAATTACTTTTCATCTGAGGGCTGTAAGAAAGGTTGGAGACTTAAAGGCAGAAAGAACATAGACTAAAAATCAACACTGAGGAGGGGAAATGACCTTTAGACAGGTTAATTATAAATAACTTGCGTCTGGAAAAAAATCTACTTTGGACAAAAAAATTACCTTGTCAAAACATGACTAACCAAACCCTTCATCTCAGTTGTGAAAACTTTCATCCCAATTCTCTTTGACAGATTATGCTTAACTATACAGGCACCACAAACAATGAATGTTTAATCGCAATGATATACTGCTACTCCATTATTCTAATGCATAAGCAATACCCAATGCTACTAAAATTCTTAGACATGATGCTGCTGTAGTGCTAGTGTTACTCAGCACTGCATTTCTTATTTCTTCTATGTAGCCAAGCACAGCCCCTACTGATCCTCAGAGCAAGGACAGGGATGTTTCTCAGCAACTCCACTCTTCTGGTGGGAAGGCTGAAGGATTTTCCTTTCCCTCCCTGCAGAAGGCAACTCTCTCTTCTCTCTCAAATAAGAACCTAAGGCAGAGCAGAGCAACCCTGACAGGAAGTTCTTAAGGTCATGGAAAGGGCAAAAAATCTGCAGGGATTGTGTTTTAAGAGTAGAAAATCTTGTTGTGCTGCAGCTTTTCTGAGAAGATGAAGACCCTGCAGTCTTAAAACCCCCCAGTGGTGCTTTGCCCAAGCAATCCAATAGTACCACCCCTTATAGGTGATGCTGCAAAAATTCTCGAGTATCAGGGCAGTGATTCAAATGGTCTGACTCCTTACTGGTGAATGTACCCAGGCTGTCCTTAATTCTTCCAACCAAAATCCTCTGTTCTTACAAGGGTACTCTATTTTCTAGATCATTTGATTCCTTTTCTTTCTGATGCTTTAGCAGTAGCAGTGATAAACTAAAACCAGAGTTAATCAGGAATACATTCTATCTGAATGGGAACCTGCATATTCAACCAAAGTAGTGGCAGCACAAGGAGCTGTCTGTAGGGAAAGTGATAGATACAGAAGCAATTGGGAGAACTGTTGGGTTAAGTCAGAATACATTCATTCAATTTTAAGGTTACAGGTCCTAGAAAGTGAGATTTCAAAACATGCTGAACGTGACTAAGTTTCCACTGAAAGATGACAAAACAAGCTGTATACGCTATAAAATTAGTTCCAGAATGTCTAAGTTCCAATGTCTCGTATCAGTAGTTGTGTACTCTATTCACGATAAATTACTATTAAAAATATATATTTAATGTCCTGCTGTTAATTTCTGGCCCTTTAAACTGCACAGTCCGTTTCTGTGAAATAGAAGCATTTGTTAAGAGGGTAAGTGTATTTGATAAATTACAGGGATTAACATGATCTTAAATTAGCAAAAGAATTTAGCTTTTAGTATTTATTTTCTTGACGCTGCTCAGTTTTTGACAGTGGAAGATATGACAGTTATATAAATATACTTCAAACAGAGGATCATCTCAGGGTGGGAAAGGCATCTTTTTGTTCTTTTGGTATTTAAAGAGCTACATTTTCAGTCCTTGTCAGACCCACGATTGCAGTCTCGCATTCCCTCTTGCTTCTGGGACAGCACCACCCAGTGGCTGCGACACGTTTGGGAGATCGCTGCTTAGCAAAACCCACCTACGCTGCACATTCCAGAGATAGTTGCAAGCAGATGTGAGAATGTACTGTCACTCATCTTCAAACAAAACACCACACATGCTGGCAGAAGGCCCATTTCAAGTCAGGGTTACCTGGAAAGACGGAATATGGCTCCCATATAAACTATTAACTTTTGCATCAGTCAGTAATTGACCAAAAGCTGGAGGAAACTGCAGCAAGATTATGAAGCTTAATCTGTATTTTTTCTGCTTCGCTTCAGGAATGAAGCACGTATCGAGTGGAGGGAAGAGGGCTAAGAGACAGGGACAGAGTACGATGGGACATATACACACTCACTATTCCTTTGTTTACAAAAGCATCTTTGTAGAAAGTTAAGAGAATAGCATTATCTTTCTTCACTGAGCAGATGAAGCAGCATTGCCAGCAATGCCTTCTGTTCTCAGCCAAACCTTTCATTTATCTTGCAAGCTGCCAAAACTAAACCTGGCAACAATCTGATTTTAGAACACAGAGGCCCCAACACAGGATGTGCATGCCAATTACATCAGACAGCTGGAAAAAAAGAGCAAAATCACAAAAGCTTTTAAAAAATAAAAATGGCATAAGGGCTTTAAGCTATTCTTATAACACCATGCACAGACGCATATGCATAATTTTTTTAATCAGGACGTCCTGTACCAACTTGGCAAATACAGACAAACACTCAACTTGCTGTGTGCTCTTCACAGAAAGGTAAATGGAGGGAGAAACTATTCAATTAATATAAGTAGGAAACAAGGAAGGAAATATAAGAGACCTAAAAAAGTAGGGGAAATATACCAGCATGGTATATATACATTAACTGCAATGAGAAGTATCTCTTACTGAACCTTCTATGCATCTTTGGCAAAGTACTCAAGTTGAGTGCTGCTGCTACTTAAAATATCTTTATGAGGCCAGAAGAAGATAAGCTTGCATGAGGGAATCAGCACCCTGATTTAAAAATAGCAATTTTTTAAAAAGCATAATATTTACAATAATTTGGACTGATAACAAAGCACCTAAATGGTTTCATTCTGACAACAGCTCCAAGGCATAAAATGGCTTGTAAGGAGGGTTGTGGAGGCACATTTGACCACGTGTGAGCTTTCTTTTTTGCTTTGCTTGATCAGAATCTCTTTTATCAATTTAACACAGACTCATATGTAGAGCAGGAGTAGACCGAAAGATTTATTGTTCCCTGCTTGGGCACAAACCAATTCTCCATCATAAACTATATTCACCTCCAACCAAACTCACTATAGCTGAAAGGGGAAGCATATTCCTCATTGGATCCTCACCTCTCAGGGACCTCTAAAAGTGAGGGGGGGTAATCAAAAGCCTTCCAATTACAGGAAAAGAACAGAGATACTGTAACAGGAATCTATCCTCTATACTATATAAACAGATATCATGATATCAATTTTACATATGCAAAGAAAGCTCCAATATAATCTTTTCCCCAGATGTTCTTTTTCTACATAGAAATGTCAAGAGAGGTTAAAACACATCATCCAATGCTACGACTGGGTTACTGACAGTCTAGAAATTCAAGACAGAGCTGCTGCTCAGGCACAGAATTGCATCTACAGCCCATGTTCAATAAGGCTACACAGCATTATCTAGTGCATCTACCATGTATTTCTACCTTAACATACAACATCATCTGCATATGCCAGCTCACAATAGTTTTGCCATCTAGTACAATCCATTGTATTTAGGTTTAGTATTACATATTTTTCTTACCCATTAGGAAAAAGACGCTTTAAGAGTGTAGGAAGTATTGAGAGAAGTGTTCATTTGCCGGCTTGTCTGCATGTATACTGCAGAACTATCATTTGCATATGGTACTGGCATTCTGGCATCTATCCATGGAGTAATCAAACTTCATCTTGCTGTTTTATTTAGCTACAGAACTGGCACTTTCATGTAAGTCAAAGTCAACAAGCTTTAAATCAACGAAATTAGTTCTAGCCTATTAGTATATGGCTTTAATAATTTAATAATAGTAAGAAACTATGTATTGCATCAGTGCTTCTAACTAGATGGATATTACCTCCAAAACACTTCGATCTACATCACACGATTTATGAACTGTAAGACATGGTACACAAGAATCTATCAACCAAGTACTGATCTTAGTAAACGACTAAGAACCAGAAACTCCCGTATTTTCATCCTGCCCTGAGAATGAGCTCTTGCCCTACACATATGATAATCTCCCTTCTTCTGGAGTCAGGGAAGAATCTGGCCGGACAGATGTTCTAGAAGAATTCATGTCCACAAATTAAAAATATATATATCATAATGCTTTAGATACCCAGATAACTTAAAAGAGCAGAGCTCTTTAAAAAAGGTTAATTTAAATTCTTTAAAAAAAGAATAATTTTTTAAAATTGTCCAGAATCAAGGAAGAGTTTGAGAGGAATAGGTAGCCGAAGAAGTTACAATCTTAGCAAAGCTGTGCAGAAAATACCTGTTTTTGTTAATGGGCTAGAGAACAGCTGCTGAAGAAGTTTGTTCTCTGAAGTTCGCAACACCACCACTACGTCAGCAGGAAGAGTGTCTCTGTTCTTCTCAAGGAATGCAGAGGCATCATATAATACCTAGTGTGGGAAAACAGAATCGGAAATTTTGCTGAAAAGGATTACCCAAAACCTCCTACGTTCTTTTAAAGGTGAACAGTCAGGATGACCACGTACACTGGCTAGCTTGGGTCTGACAAGCAAAAGAGTTATCTGCAAAGGACTTAAAAGTGAACTACAGCAGTATGTTCAGAATGCAAACTGACTATACACAGTAGCCATATTCATAGAATGCCATTGCATATCAAATTGGGTTAAATGGCTTAAATCCTGTTGTGCTATGTTTTGCCATTTCAAACTATTCTATGCATGATGCAGCGTAAGAGATACTTCATTAAAGCTTAAGTTGATAATTTACATGCGATGTAAGAAATGGTTCTCAGGTGGTCACTATCTATTGGCTGTCTATTGGCATCAAACCTGTGATCTATAGACCTGCTGGAGGAACAGGAGTAAGTTGGCACATTGTAGGTACATTAAAACAGCTTCTCATGGCACTGAGCATTGTCTTATGAAAACAAAATGTTCCTCTGTTTAAATTATTTTAACTGTTTTGATTAGAAATTAATGCCAGGATATTTGTAGTAATGTAAGAATCAATTAATTTTGCCTTTTAAAAAAATTGCAGTAATTTTCTAGGGCTGTTTTATTATTATTTTTTTATTATTATTATTATTTATTATTTTTATTATCACTAGCAATATTCCTCTCTAGCCCAATTTCCCTGGAGTCCATTAGTTTACACAAAAACTGAATGCTCTCCCGCAACAGAGAACTGCAAGTAGTGTTTTTATTATTTGGCCATATGGGTACAAAGAACTAACTAAATCTGTGTGAATTTTTATAGTTACTCTTAACAAGACAGAAGCCTGATAGAATTTACTAGAATATGTCTTGAAATTTTGGAGCCTTATAATGAGCCAGAGATGAGACTTCATTGATAACTATGTAAGACAAGGCTATTTTGATTTTGTCTATAAGCAAATATTTGCGCCTGAAATGGTGAAAACTGGACTCTTATTCCCCATATAAAATATTATGTGAATGTGAACCTCTAAGAACAAAAGAAGTTAGGTGTTACATAGTACAAGAAAACATCTCTACTAGAAGTCCCAGTCTTTCCAGTGCTCTCTATAGGATTTTAAGTTCTGTTACAGATACTGGTTTACATCGCTTTTATGCATATACTTTATACCCACTCTCACACAGAACTCCTGTGGCATTCACACACTGTTACCAAGCACATAGCCTGCTCTGGCTCCAGAGAGTTGCTCCTTTGAAGTGACTGTAGTACTGGGGTTTCTGAGGCCAGATTTCTTGCAGAAAAGAGATGGTTACTGTCTACAAAATCTGTGGAAGAACCCTAAGAATAGGCTCAAAATGGACTGTGACACATGAAAATGTCATTGTAGAGTCTATGTTTGCATAAACTTTATAATTTTTTCTATTACAATGAGGAAAAAACATATAAAACAGAAACTCTGGATAAAAACAAAAAAGGGCCATACCACTATTATTTGAACTAAATAAAAATCACATGACCTTACCTTTCCAGCATAGTGCTGAATACCAAATGACAGTTCCACTCCTTTTGGTCTCCAAAAGTATTTGCAGCGCAAGTTATCTTCAAATTTATCTAGACATTGAGACGTTGATTTAAGTGACAGAGTGATTAACTATAATCTTCATCCTGATTAGTTTGCTAAATTGCTGCTCAAGAAGTCAGAACTGCTATAAACACACTATCAGATTGCTCAGAAATACTAAGCTGTCACTTCTGAATGGAACAGTTCATTTTAAACTAGCCCAGTAACACTGTCTTTCAAACACCACTGTTTGTGGATGTTCTTGTGCATGGAAAAAAAATAAATAAGACCCAATGAGAAGATGAGACAACTTCGCATATTTTGCAATGAATTTACAGGGTATGAATATGCAATATGAATATACAATGAATATGCAGGGTTTGGGGTGAGTTTATTTCAACTATATACATTCAAAACTGCGCATATATAATGCTCACTTAAATGCCTATTATATGTATTTTCTGTCTTCCTGTCTGCATTCATTTAGCTTTGTGCATCATGTTTTAAGGATATGTTAATGTCTTCAGTCTGGACCTGTCTCTCATGTACCTTTGGACTTCTACAGAAAAAAAGGGGCTTCTCTATAAAATCCCTTCTAAACAGACTTTCGCTTTCCTGTGATTACCCCTAAAGAGCTGACAGAAAAAGAAACACCACTTTCTAAGAAAAATATCTTTTATGTCCTGTCATATTTTATAGGCTCTTTATTTTGTAATGAAATTAGTGTTGTCTGTCTAACACTGAGGGCCCAGGCAGCAATTCCTGCCTGCTGAGCCAATGAAACACCCCGGAAGGGAGCGGGATCCATAGGAACCCATGTTAATAAGAATTCATGTTTATACTGTGAAATTTGCTATTATACTAATTTACTTGAATAAGCAACTAGAGACCTGAGACCAGAATCAATTGATAAAATTCTCTGTCATGCTGTGTACATCAGAAAATATTATCAAAATGTTTTTTCTATTGTTAGAATCCATTAATAGTTTGTGTTAGGTTTCTCTTTCTATTAACATTTAATTGAGCTTGTATTTAAAACAAAAATAACTAAATTTGGCATTTCTGGGGGCTGGGACAGAATGGTGGAATTAATGATTGTCTAGCACACCTGGACAGGGCAAAATATCCCACTTTGCTGTCTCCTTGAGGGATCCTGCTGTGCTGTGTACAGATCAGCAGTAAGGCCTATCAGCACTGGATCAAGGAAAGTGCCTCTGAAAGTAGAAGTTCAATATTCAGTATTAACTGATTTATACAACCCACAGGGAGGCAGACAACTTTAGTACACAAAGAAGGAGTGGAATGAAACCACAGTACTCATTCTATTTGTGACCTGAATTCCAGCTTCAGCTCAGCCTAGCAGTAGCGAAAAATCTTGTATGTGTATTGTGCAATTTCACTGGCAACTGTTATTTCTCTCTAACAGTTTGAATCTCTGCCGCACATTCCACTGAAGGAAACGGAACTCTGTTTCATATTGCAGGGAAAAATGCAGCTCTAGTAAATAAAAGCAAAACAACAGTTTTAAACATGGCATGCGCTGCATATTTTAAGGTTGGCACCAAGATTTGTTAAAATGTATGTAAAATATGCACAAAGATAGGGGAATACTCAGCCAGATGGCACACCAGAAATAACACACACTTCCTATTTATGATGAAATAATCTGGAGTGAAGCAGTATTTTCTAATTGGATAAACATGGGCCTAGGAGCCCAGGAGATCTAAATTTTACTTTCAACACTAACGCTACTCACAGGGTGGTCCTAGGGACAAGATTCTACTATGTCTCAGTCTTCCCTTCAGTAAATGGGGATAAATACTGCCTGATGTACCCCACACATATGGACAAGACACAGGTTATTTCCTTGTAACATTGAAAAGACAATAAACCCTTGCCACCTGATATTTAAGACAACTTTTCCAATACGAAAAGGATAGAAAACAGGAAAGCAGAGAAAAATGATGAAGCACAATGAAAAATATACTTAGAATGTCAAATGAAATGACACAGGACAACTAGGCTAGGAAAACTTGAATAAAGATGACATTCCACCCTCTTACAATACATTTGTCATTTCCCAGGCCTTCCCCAGAGTTTTGCTTGCACATACCAACTAAAGTTAGGTCTGTTGCCTGAGGAAATCGACTTTCTTCATCTAGCAGAGACAGGAGACCCATGGGTTTCTGAAGGAACATATCTAGAAGTGGACGGTTGTCCTCATATTCCACCGTAGTAGCATCAATCCCCTCACTCTGATATTCCATCTACAAAGGTCACCAGCACAGTTTTAATATCAAATGAGTAAAAGCAACACCATCATTAGGGCATTTATGAGGCACAGCAATGCTCTATAGGCCTCAACAAGATTATTTTCAAAACTTCAACTGAAAGATGCCATTACCTTGCATTTAAATCACATACCCATTTTATATTTTATAAAGTACTCCCAAATATGATCTATGGTGTAGGATGGTTGATTCAGCCAGACCTCAACAGTTAAATTTACCTGCTCAAGTGCAAAGATATGTTGATTGAAATAAAACTGGATCTGTTCATTAGCGATATTTATGCACAGCTGTTCAAAAGAATTTCTTGCGAAGTTCTCAAATCCAAATATGTCTAGTATCCCAACATTCATCCCACTTTCAGCATTGCTGCATGTGAAAATACAAACAAAATTCATTATGGGAAACACTAAGTTAAAATAAAAATAAACATGGTAACTAAGACTGCATAATTGATTCACTCTGATGCAAAAATAGAGGAGGAAAGGTGTGTCTGCACCTAAGACAACTTGTGCTTTTGTTCAGCATCGTTAAGACTTTTGTTTTCCACTTGCTTCTTGCAAATTTCCATGAAGAAGGCAGGAGAACCATAGGTACAAAGTAACAGACACTTAGCAGCCATATTGAAACAAGGGGTTTCAGTCGACAGATCCCAACTAAAATCTACTGTCTGCTCCTCCAGGTAGACAAAAGGTGTCAAGGTTTAATGGTATGTTTTTGCTACACTCATTCAGAAGGGTAATTACCAAGTCTGCTGCTGCAACAAGCTGGACTGTTAAAAGTCCATGTGCTAACTCAAGTATACACATACCACAGTTACCACCAGAACTACAAGCACGGATAAGAATATGTCTATATGACACAGTGAAGTTGCAAGTAGAGATCTCAGATTAGAGGCATTTTCACACCACCTGAAGAGGTTCTCTTGTTTCTAAAATCTCTATAGCTTCTTCAAAAGATCAAACCAGCCAGATCAGTGCCTGGCAATAAAATTGTAAGGATACACAATATAAAGTTTCTGAAATTATGAAAAATAAAAAACCAATCACTTACATCTCAAGTAGCAGCACAATAATATTCTGAAATCTGCATTTATTACTTGCTTATAAAAGCAGGGGGACTGTAAGGGCTGTGAATACATACTAAAAGTTTTCAGTGTATTTCAATTATGTATCAGCCTTTTGTATGATTTGCATGTTCACTACATAGGAAGCATCTTTTTGAAGAATTGTACAGCACTTCAAAAATCCAATTTCCAATGACTTCAGCAGCTAAATTCTATTCAGCTCTTTGAAAATGATGGGGTTAATGTCCTGGAAACAGAATTCAGTATCACAGCATGAAAGCCATTTTGAAGCCTTAGCCAAAATAAACACAGCACTCTTTCTGCAAAATCAAAAATATACAAATGGATGAACCCATCAGACACATGCACAGTAAGTACACATGATTCAGTGGTGTGTAACTTGCCATATATTTTTATCTGGTTGCAGCAGCGTATTAATACGATTCACAATCCAGCTGAAGAGCCGGCCATAAAGTGCTTTAGACATGGCATCTCGCACGTCAGCTGCTTTGTCCACGGTGTTTGTTCGGATAATAGTCTCCCCCCGTGTTACAACACAGTGGGAGGTTAGGGCCTCTTGAAGTTCTTCTGACCCAATGCTTAGTAGTGCAGCAGCTAAAAGACAGTGGAAAAAGACACACAACTGTGATTATGCAGTGGAAATCACCAGCATTGACCAATTGTTACGATGAGCTAGAGATTTTCACAAATAGAGTCGAATTGCATTTACAGAACTGACAATGTTAAAAAGAATGTACCATTATCTAAGGCTTCTGGGTTAGGAACCTCACTTTTATCTGTTTGGTGTTGTGAAGAAATAGCAGCAAACTCAATATTTCCAGTATTTAAGATTCCAGTCAGTATTCTGTACACTGAGTATACTTCCTGTAAAAGATGATAAGAAGCGCTTTTAAGGAATTCAATTAGATACACACATCATATTTAGGCTATGAAAGAAAAACATGGGCACTGGAATGGTTATTAAAGCTTGTAGCTTTCTCTGAGACCAAGTTCTGCAAGTTCATGTAAGCAGTTTTATTTAAACAGAAATCAGTGCAACAGAATTGCCTGAGTACTAACCGGGACCTCAGGCTGGTCTTGCCTTCTGAGTGTGTGGTTATGCTTTCACAGTTCACTTCTGTCATAACAGAGATGTTGAGGCTCACAAAATTTTGTACATTCACAAAACCAAAGGGCAGCACTGGAGGTGGTTTTCATAAAGAAGGTCAATAATGGTTTAGCAGCTGAATCTCTTACCTCATCAGTAAATCCTATAATTCTAAAACAATGCTGAATTGCTTCAAATTGTCTTCCATAGGAATCTTTAGTAACAATGTCATGCATTACTCTTCCAGTTTCATTATCTATATATCTAAACAGAGTGGGAGAAAGAAAGCATCACACTAGCATTTATCTCAGTACAAGCTCCAGTGATTTCAATGCAAGTACCCCAGTAACTGGAAAGAACATTTATCTCAATATCTTCCAATTATATAGCTTGATGCTAATTCATAAGAGCTTTTCGTTTCTATTGCATTAACATCTGCTTATTCTTCGTTAATGTCTACCAATGTTACCAACATTTCCCACACATCCCCTTACCCAACACAGATTAGATGCATCTAAAGTACAAACACCAATTAATAAACTCCAAAGCATATTCTGGCTTCATCCTGAACCTTAAGCATCACGGGAAGAAATCATATGGTGGGCTGTCTGCATTTGAAAGTATGACAAAATATCTGCTTGATAATGAGCTTGGTTCTTCCTCCTCCTTTAATAGTTCAGCTTCTCAAACAAATACAAATAATATAATGCCTTAGTGTCCATCTTCTCGCCTTGGGAGGATTAAAAAAGATCCTTAACGGATGGAAAAGGATTAAGGGAGATTTTAAGGCATCATACTGAAAGTGAGTGCTGATCAATAGCTAATTACAGTGAGTATTTAAAACAAGTGAGCGATAGTTACCTAGGAGGCTTTTTATCAGGAAGTCTATATTCAGAAAGTTTCTTCTGATGATAAAGGCCAGCATAAATATAATAAAATATATGGAAATTTTTTTCTCCCCTGGAAAAAAAAAAATATCCTTTTAAAGCACCTGTGTTTATTCTTGTGGCATCTTGTACAATGAATGTAAAAGTAGTTCTTAAAATGAGCTCACTGAAGCAAGGTAGCAAATCTCCCACTTGTTTTAATAGTGTAGGATCAGCAGCTGTGAAACACAGAAAACCCAGTCAACACAACATTTCTCTGAAGAATGAAGTGGCTCTGGCTTCCACTCCAAAAGAACCTTACTGCTTATTCTTGTTGTCATAGCACTGTACAAAGGATTATCTTTTTAGCAGAAAACAGAAGAGTATCTAAAATACAAAATTTTTGATAATTAAATCAATTCAAACACTATATAAATGCCATAGGACAGGCAATTAATATACTTACACAGCCTGTTTTATGACCCTTGATTTTTCAAGTAGATATTCAGATATCTTTGCCCCCATTACAGCTCCTGTAGGTGTAAACATCATTTCCAGATATTTTCCAAAGCGACTTGAGTTGTCATTGATGGCAGTGCAGGCATTTCCAAATGCTTCAACCAGAGGATTCACCTGAAGAATTTTCTCACGCAAAGCACGGTTATTGGCCTTGACAGAAGAGATACAGACCAGAAGTATAATTAAAAGAATATAATGCTTACCCATAATCCAATTCTTGCTTCAGAAGCAGAGAATCTCTCATGCTTGTATGGAATTAGGTACGGTGCTAACCTTTCTATTTAAACAACAAGAGGTCCAACAAATTGCTAAGAAAATCTCCCATAGGTAGCAAAATACAGATTCTTCTTTCTCTACAATTGCTCCACCTCTGACTTGTTTTATAATCATTTAAGAGTAACAAAACCATAGAAGACAAAAGACGTCTACTTAGGGTTAACCTGACAAGGTTAATTTTCCCATTATTTTGTGCTAATAACATTACTCATAACATATAAATGTGTAAGAGCTTCTAAGATTAGAGCCACATCAATATTTGTCATTCTTTATTGTATAAATAAACAATGATATATGTGATAAACACTGTACATAACTACAGGTACTGAACACTCAGAATCTGGCACCTTCTCTTTAAAAAAATATTAACAGGCTTGGTGTGAGTCACACTCTTGCATCTTAATTGATACTCTCACATGCATGATTACTATGCCCCTAAATCAAGTGTGACAATTCACATGAACAGCTTTAAGTATTAAAAATTAAATAAAGCGAACATTGGGGTAGGGTTGGGAGGATTTCTTCATAATTTTACATAATTGACTAAGAAATACCTTTCCCAAGAAGGTCAAATGTTGGACGATGAGATGGGCACTTTCTGTCTTTCCAGCACCACTTTCCCCACTGATGATAATGCACTGAACACACAAAACAATAGATTTAGATGCATCGTTCAACCCATGGTCAATTTCTGCTATTACCACTCCTGTTATTTCATGTTTAGTACCAAAACTACAGAACACTTTAGGGGTCAATTCCCTTCTGAATGGAGAGATCAGCAAAGGCTCAGTGTAATAATTTATTCCCTAGATTATTAAAATGCATCGCACAATGCCTGATCACACTGTGCATGTGTGAAGCAGTGACTGAATTTCTAAGGGCTAGAACACATAAACAAGTGACCATGTCTGAGCTCACTGCATTGACTTCATATGAATTAGCATGAATCGCAGGATACAGTTGTTTTTAGCACACTGACCATAAGTTTGCTCTGAAAGATAATCTTAAATAATTGGTGCTGTGTAGAGAGGCTGTTCTGTAGGTGATGCTGATATTCAAGTTAGAACAGCAAACTAGCATCTAAACATTTCAGAAAAAATATGCATCTGTTCAGTGGATGACTCTGGGAGGACATATCCACCTTCTTCCTGGGTCAGCAGTCCTTAACACATGGTATTTTATAGGCTCTTCAAAAGGCTTCCAGACTCAAGAGACTAGCTAGAATGGTCTTAATCACTTTCCTTCTCTCTGCTGTTACACTTCATGGGCAAAACGAAGCTGAAAGCCAGTTCACACCTGAACACTGAAGAATGAAGACTTCAGATCATAGAAAGTTTGAATTCCACCAGCATTTATCATTTCCCATTTTTCCCATGTATTCTACAGACCTCCAGTACAAATATTATTCTACTTTAGGTACAGTATCTACTGACATATAATTAAAATGTCAAAACTGAGCAGTTGCACAGATTCATGTGTTTTTGTGCAAATATCTGAAAACTATTTACATGATACTGTAAATACACAAGATTCTTGGCTGGGAAAAGATAAAACGTTCTAAAACACTTGATGCAATGCCACTTCATATAGAACTGAGCCTTGTGGAAAAGTCTGAAAGATGCAGCAGTTATCTGGTGGTATCTTGTGCCTGGCAGCAGGTGCAGGGATCGACTCTACATAATTTGTGCAATATGACATTTGCAGCTCATTTATTTGCTTCCTGTCAGTTATTTTTGCTCTTGGAAACAGGTAACACATTGATTACACCACCTAACTTAATTGCTTTTGTGTGACTAGGGAAGTCATGCACAACAGTTTACACAGTTAAGGCCCATGAGTCCTTGTAGAATTGGTCAGAACTTGACTTGCTTCAAGAGAAAAACTAGACTCAAGAAAATTTTCAAGCTCCACAGGGAAAAAAACCAAGAGGAAGATCAATGGATAAAACAAACAGAATCAATAAATTCTCAGTCTGGCTACAGTGTTTATCTGGTGCACCTTTATGTGAAGAACCAGCATCACACTGGCCAGGTAAGAGAAATAAACAAGCTCCTATAATACTTTGCAAACAGAAAACAGGAAACTTATTTGGGTCTAAATGAAGACTACTTCCTAAAGAGGTACAAAAGATATAATACTAAAGATGCACAAAGTCAGTCTGCTGAGCTGATGTAATTAACGTTTTTTTTTCCTCAGATAACAAGTTCTCACATAACTTCCTCTACATGAGTACTTGTTTTCTTCAATGCCTCAACCAAAGAGCATATAAGCCATTAAAGAAGTATTAACCATCTCTCAGGCCAGTTTACTTCCACATACTCAGTAAAATTTTTTTACTTTCCTCATCTTTCCTCATCTTCAACATCTTTTATATTTGTCTCCTTTTCTTGGCATTTTCTGATTTCAGGCTTTTTATTACTTTATTCTCTTTTTGTGATTAAAAAAAAAAAACAAAACATTTCCCACAAATTATTGTGTGATGTGCAGGGTAAAATCAGGATGATTTTATAAGCAAAATTAATTATCAGCCTTCAATATTCATGTACATATAGTACATGAAATCAGAAAGAGTATGAAGTTATAATCTTAAGAATATAATAAAATCTTCTACAGCATGGTATTTTTTTCTCATTAAAATCATGGCTACGTAATTGGGTTTGTGTCCTTATTACATTTATAATATACCCATCCTTAATTTATTTTACTAAAAAAATTGTTAATGGTTCCTATTTTTTGTGACTTAGAATCTTTCAGCAACAGAAAAACGGTTCAAACTCTTTTAATCTGCTATGGCATTGAGAATCTCCTATTTTACACAAGTGAAAATTACTGAAATACCTAAGTCAAGAGTCAGAGCGAGCAGCAACACTCTGCTGCTGGAGTCAACTGCCAGGACTTCATGGGTGTCCAGGAAACTATACTGGTCAGGTACCTCCATCATCTTATTTGACCTTTTAAGTCTCTTTTTTATTACTGTGTCCTCTTCAGAACTCCCAAACCTGACCCGATTTCTACTCTGGTTTTGCTGATACAGGAAATAAAGGCTTAAAGAAAAAAATTCTCATATACAACATAACAGAACATTAGCCACAGCCCTGTAGCACAGTGCAGTATGCTTAACATGAAATCCAAACCAAAATGAAGAGATTCTTACCTGGTCCTTGCTGAATGTAACCATGCTTTGGTAGGCAGCATCCGCAGAGGCAAATATGTGGGGAGGATTTGATGAACGCTTCACACCATGGTAAAGCTTGGAGAACTAAATTTAAAGAAATACACACAAAAGTGAAAATACACAACTTAGCTACATAATTAAGAACTGAAAAGAGGACAGTGACTATCATTTGCCTGTTCAAGAGAAGGCTGTTGCCTGTTATACCACAGAATTTTCACTGAATCACCTGGAAGGAGTGGTAATTCTTGCACCGCCCAACTTCCAGAATACAAATTACAACACCTAGAATGCACTCTGATGTTTGATGAGCAGATGTCATAGGTGCCTGGCATTTGGCCAGGGTTAAACCATGACACCCACATAAGACAATGAAGAGAACTGTATCACAAGGAAGATAATTTCAAACACCTGCCTTTAATCAAGGAAATAACCAATTTATACAAAAGAAACTTACAGTGAATCTGAAATCTGGCCCCTTATCTGAAGCCTTGATTTAGGCATCCATGGAGAGCAAGTTATTTCTAGCTCCACCTCTCTTCATATTTGTAGGAAATTAAACTGGCCTCTATGTTTACAACATTTGATTCATTTCTTTCTTTTAAGGAAGAACTTGTGGCACAGGACATGTAATAACTGTTAGTCAGAGCAGCTCTTCAGGAAGCAAAAACCTCAGCATGAGGAGGTTCATAAAACCATCTTCTGTTTCCCACAAGAAAGCCCTAAATGCTAGATAAGAGGCACAGCTGTGCCTCCTGTGGAATTCGTGCCTCCAAGAAGAAGTGAATGAAATCAAATTAAACCGAATTTAACAAACAAACCAAAATAAAACATATTTTTAGCCACACTGCTCTGGAAAAAGAAAAGGTTGAGGTTAGTCTGTGCTCCTAACTTCCAGCATTACTTAAGTATTTTAGCTAGTGGTGTTAATATAAAATGTAAAGCAACTACCATCCTCAGCCCGAAATCTCTCTTACCTGGGGAGAATAAATGCTGAGATTCTGGAAGGGGTTCAAGGCTATTAAAATGTCTCCAACATAAGTATAAATCTGTAAGTCAGCATAGCGCTTTTGCAGCTGATGAATAATTGTATCCTGAGAAGATTACAAAAAGTTTGAGAGTTATACAGTATTTTCCCACTTAGGAAGGTTTTTGTAAATACACTGAGAACACAATTTAAGAAATACTTATTTTAAGTGCTATTAATTATTTTTTAAATGCCAAACCCACAAAATCAAGTATTTTCAAAATTCTTGCTAATGCCATAAAACTAAGTTAAATGGAAACTCCTAATTGCAAATTAGAACATATTTTGTTAATCTGTCTGAGAAGCAAATCTTCCGAAGAGAAAATGGATGTAGACATTATTGCTGCACTTCATAGTACATGTCCATTTAATTTTTTTATTTGGCCATGAAACAAGGATAATGATTTTTCAAGGATTAAATTTTAAGTAGTGGTAAAAGACTTTTTAAACAGGGCACTAGCACCATTTAGTATTATGTCTTTTTCTTGCTGGCATATAATTTAAGGATTATCAACATAAAAATTTACAGATACTCTGCAAATAGGTGGTACAGTGAAGTACAAAACTGATATTGTTTTATCACTTTTCATCCAGAAGCTGTAGATGACACATTATTCTATATAAATCAATTATTTTAGAAAAAAACCCACTTAAATCTAGATCTTTAAGACTAAACTTCACATTTTAGGAAACTCAAATAATTCAAACTAGCATCACTCATAATTAAGTTTTTCTACATAATAGTATTCACTGCTACTACTTTTATGCCACTACACAGATTAACAAAGTGAGGGCAGCAGATCAGTCATGCGAGAATTCCTTCGTCTTGGTGAGAAAAAAGGTTGCAAGAAGGAACTATTTTCATTCTGCTAAGAGAAGCCTAAAAAGCAGAAATATCCAAAAATGTAATTGTCAGAAACTGCTACTCAGACAATACAGTCAGTACCTCATCAAGCACTTCCAGATTTACCAGATCGTCATCTAGAGAGTATTTGTCAGCTCTCTCCACATGGAAAGGTCTTCTAGTATGTATTCGTTCATGCCTGGAAGTTGTTAGTAGAGCACCAGAGTTATAAAAGTGTATTAGAGACAGCAAACATTAAGGCGCAAAGGGAAGTCATGGGTGAATGCTTTTGTCATGCTCCCTGAACATTTCAGAGATATGCTCTCTGAAATGTGTATTTTTGCTTGCAATACACAAAATATATAAAAGCAATAGATCAGCTTGCTGTCCAGTGTAATACTTGTTTTCTCTTTCACAATATATAACCCCATTTATTTATCAAAGTTCAGTGAAGATTTAGCTACAGACTTACTATTCCTCACTCACACTCAGTAAATGATAAAAAAATTCTTCCTCTTTTCTGTTCCCTCCTTACTCTAAGTTAATAAACTACCACTCAGTTTAATTAAATGTTACCCCCACGTGCCCAGCCACAGTACTGTCATCCAAAGAAGTTATAAGAAGCAGTAAGTAGTATAAAGTCCTACTGTTACCTTGATGTATGCCAAAGTGCCGCCTCAGATGACCCTAGATCTGGCCCAAAACAACATTTTTGAACCACAGCTGCCATCAGATTCTAAATTGTAAGGATGTTCAGTCAGCTTGTCTCCAGAGATTTAAGCCACACAATAAGTAGCAGAGACAAACTGTCACATAACCCCTTTATAATCAGATTATACTGAGGAATCTTTGAAAAATGCTGTGAGTATGTTTTTAAACAACACATCACGTTGAAACGGGAACAAATTAAGAGGCTGTAACATGTCTTCCACAAAGGGTGTGAAATATGAATGCTGTAAGTGCAACTAGGCTTTTCTTTACAACAAACATAATCAAAGCATAGGAGAAGGACACCCACCGAGATACAGTCTGCATCCTGCTGAGTAACATTTAGCATTGATCCTCAATGACAGTCCTTGACAGATTGTTTTTGCATTGGTTGCCATGTAGAAAGTAAGAATCACATGATCAAGCATCCCAAAACAAGGCTAAATATTATATCAAGCACTAACAGAACAGTACTGTAACTTGGCAGGAAACACTTGTTTATCTATAAGGTTCAAGGGTAATATGAAGATGTAGCAGGTCTTTTTAATCATATCTTCATGTGCTCTTGGAATTCTCTTTCAAAAATTAACATTGAGGCTTTTGCATTTTTCCCCTTTATGTACACTTCTATATTTCAAGCTAATCAGCTTTCATTCAGTAAAGAGAATGTTTTCATATCCAAGAGCTATTACATCATCAGAAGAATTATTGCATGGAAAGCCTCTAACAAAGAGGAAGGAGAAGAGTGTTAGCCATGAGTACAGCTTCCCTGATAACTGTGAATCACATTTAAAGAAATTTTTTTTTAATGTATATTTTTATCCATTTTCCTCATTTCCTTTTGGCTACTCGGTGAGTTCAGAAAAACTATTCTCTAATGGTTTATTTGAATTGTAACTAAAAAAACCTGTGGAAACTGTTTCATCAGCTAGGAAATAAGACAGCAGAAAGACAGCAGGTTTTGCTGACAGTCCCACTCCATTCCCACAGATGGTAGTTCGCTTGACATTGTAGACATGAAGCAGTGAAAGGAGCACACAAGAACACAAGTAAGAAGCTGTGAAAGAAAAACTGTTATAGTGGGTATTATTTCCCATGGGCAGCACGGTGATCATTTGAATTTGTTCAAAACTCCATTCAATTAAATCATGGACTTTCTGGTCTTCAGTTAGATACTGGGTTGTGGGTTCTTTTTGCCTTTTTTTTTTGAGTCACTATATGCAAAAACATTACACTTTGCTGACAAGCCTTATCTTCAAAAGAGTAAGAATGCATTATGTACTACTAGGGTTTTTAAGCATTGTTTCTTTTTCAAACCAGAATTCAACCTCTTATTATACTGCAGAGAAAAATGCTGCTGTAAACAATGTAAATCATTTAGAGATGGGAGCACCCCTTGGCCTACAAATGATGGAAATATTTTAACAGTTGCGTTACTTCATGAAGATATAACTAATAAAGCAATGGCTAGACATTATAGCTAACATAACGCATCTGTAAAGCTTTTTCTTCCTGGAACAAAACATCATAGCCACAATACTGAATTGCAACAAAACTGCAAGTAGGGACACATCTACCAGAGGTGCGAGGAGGAGGGGGGAGAGGGCACATTCAAACCTAAGCATGTCTAATTGCAGAATGGCTTTGTAAACTAATCTGTTATCTGATTGTGTATTAAACTCCTGCTGTTTGTTCACCCTAAGTAATAGACAAATCAATTTTTTTTATTGCAAAGGGTTCTTCTTAGGACTGTGTAAATAAATAAGGAAGCTGGTCTTAGTTTAATATGAGTAAAACATATATAGCTTCGTGCATATATTTTCTTGTACTTAACTCATTTTCCTAAGTACATGATTAGGAAGAGGATATTAGGAGCATAACATCACATTAGCTTCAAATCTCCTGCTGGCCTCATCAGTTTTCTATTGACCTTGTGTCCTGCAGTGCATTGACAGAGCGGGAAGGAAAAATACAGACAGTAACCTTTAATTATTTCCACATTTTTACATCAGAAATACAATCTGCTTTTTAAAAAATATATATAAAATTCTTAAAAAGCAGGAGGAAACACTCTTAATTGAGGAAATAACTGTCTGTATATTTTTTGCATAAAAGGTAGAATTATCAGCCATTTCTTCAATTACCCTTCCTTTCTGACAACATATAAAAAATAAAAACTCCAAGCAAAAGAAAAATCAAAGATGTTATTTTCCTTAAGTGTCCAGCAATATTCTGACACAATCCCTGTAAGATGTAGTCCCTTCACAAAACAAAAGAAGTGGCGTAAAGGGAGCAAAGGGCCAGTCACTCAAGGTACCTAACTTTATTAAAGAATCACAGGATGGTTTGGGTTAGAAGAGACCTGAAAAGCACCATTAGATTGACTCCAGAAATCTAGCGATGAGCACTGTCTGTTGAAAAAGGCTCTATGCTCCAGAGCACCTTCTCTTTACCTTTTTATCAGGCAGGAATACCTAGAAGGGACAGTTTTCTTGCATTTTGGAGGAGGAGCAAAAGGCAAGAAGCATTTTTTCCTTGGGAGAGCAATTTCATCAAGAGGCAGGAAGCATCCACTTGTTTTACTTGCAGTAAAGAGATAGTTTGAAAAAAAGTAACCAGACATAGTAATAGAAGTGCACTGTAAATAGTTATACACTCATTTATTCTGCTATCAAGGGGTGGGGAAAAAATCCTAGACCATACAGACTTCTAGGCCAAAAAGTCATTTTGCTGGCAGGTCCAGCCTGAGAACAAAGCAACACAGACCAAGAATTTTTGCCTTCATTAGGAAGCTTCCTCTCTAATCTCTCTCCCCTCCACTCCTAACTCTTGAGACCTTTAAAGAGGCCTTTACTTTGGCCTCTTGGTGCAGTTAAGCATTTATGTTTACTGTTTGTTTGTTTGTTTGTTTGTTTGTTTGTTTGTTTGTTTGTGTGTGTGTTTTCTAGGACTCACAAAGGTACAATGATTTTTGTATTTGGTCTTCTTTACATTATTACTAATATTAAAATTAATTCCTAAGATTTACAAGAAAAATACTCAACACAATGAGAAAGAAAAAAGGGGAGAGTGTGATACTGCCACACAGAGACATACAGCCTATTTCCCATGTATTGCAAAGAATTAACTTTGCTCCTGTACATCAAGTTTCAGCCTGGACTAATTCGTTGAAGCAAGGTCGTAATAGAGACACTGACACAGCCTTAATTACAATATAAATGCTACAGCTATAGTTTACAACCTCCAGTAAAAACATATACACTACACTCAGAACAAGGATCACTTTTGGGGGCCACAGCAGCTTTGAGACTTAAAAAAAAAAAAATTAAAAAGTGAAAAAAGAGTTTTAAACACATTTGCCTAATATTCATACAGATGAAGGCTGGAAGAATTGCATTAGATTACATTGTGTATAGCATCAGAGAACTATTTCTGGTTCTGTTCTGTTATTGTCTCTGAGTCCAAAGGAAATTACTGGCTGGATGCAATCAAGTTCCTTGCGGTTAATTGCTTTCAAAACTAAATGTGAGCTGGCAGAGAAGCTTGATATCTGGTAGTAAGAATTACTTCCTTGGATGGACTGCTGCTGAAATCCAGCTGGCTCATAAGAAGAGGCAAGTTGCCAAGACACTGTAGTGTCATTGTATCTGACAAGGTAGCCCGAACATACCTGCCCTTCTCAAACTATTAATGCTTTTTTTCTTTTCCCTTTTCTATTTTTTCCCCAGGCTTCTTCAAGTTTGATTCTTCCTGTTGTACAGATTAGCATTTTATCCTTCAAAATGCAAGGTTTCACGCGTGTCTGTTTCCCATTACAGAAAAAAAATTCTAAATGGTGACCAGCAGTAGCATACTGACCCAACATAACCCAAAACTGTAAACTCTGAACTCTTTAATTGCTACCTAAAACTTGTTTAAAACCACGTTAATGCAAATGCTGAAGTTTCTTCATTCTTTTAAAAACTGAAACCAGAGGTTAGTAGAGCTTTTCTGATTCCTATGAAGAAGCCTATTTACAGACAGGAACATAAGATACCTAGTCTGTAGGAAAACACCCAAGAGAAGAATTGAGCCATGTCTGGAGTTGGCCGCTTCAAACCTGCTGATAACTGGGAAGCTGCCACTTTGAACCATATAACCCAAACCATTCAATGTTGATCAACATTAAATTTCAAACATCAAATCATTATATAATTTTTACATCAGGAGTTACTAGGTTATTGAGGAAATACAGAAGACCATGGTTTTGCTCAACTTCACCTCCAGTGACATTCGATAGACAGGGCTAAGAAAATAAATGTAGGTGCCAACTGATGATTGTTAAATTTTTTGCTACTTTAAAATTAATATAGACTTGTCTACTACATTTCATATAGGTGCTCCACATTTTCTCCTCCAAAAGAACAGCCAAATGCCACACAGGAACCCACAGTATCTAAAATTTTGAGAGATAGCTTCAAACAATATTACCAAGGGCAAAATTTTTAGAATGCATCCTGTGAAGACTTGTCTTCCCTGTCTCCAGTTCTAAGCTTCTAATCAGGTATTTTCCTCCTTGATTTTCTGCTTCTCCACCACAGTAAAAAGGCCGTTAATAGATCTGTTACTACATTTGAATTTCTCCATCTCACGTGCTGTTGTGACATTTCCTTTTTAGATTTTGTCCTACACGTCAGTCTGGATACAGCAATCTGTTATTTTAAGACTGAGCATAAGTAGATAATGTCTTAATTGTTGTACATTCACATGGGAAAAGAAAAACAACAGAACGCTATAATTTCACTCCCTTTTGCTGATGGTCAGTACATTTCAAGGCCTTCAGTTAAGATTAAAATTCTACAGTTTTCCACTACTTCTACTCACAAGCTATGAAACATTTTTTCCTTTCTTATGGAATAAAATGGAAAGTTTACTTTTTTGAAGAAGTCTTCCTAAAGGATGCAAGATTTTATCATAACTGACGCAAGGAAGGGCTGGGACAATAGACAGAATATCAGGGTTTCAAATGAGTTCCCATTTTAAAGTCTCCATGATAAGCACCATTGTATTTTTAAACTTTATTTATGGAACTTGGTATAATTCCTAGCTTAAAAGGCTTTGAAAGTTTTTACATCTGCTTTTCAACTTTTTCAACACTGAAGCAACTGCCAGCTTTGCCAGGTTGAGATAAAGTCCTGACAAGGACAAAAAACTGAGGATAATATTTGATGTTTATAAACAAACACCAGAGAATATATCCACTTTTTGCAGTGTATTTTGCAAGAGTAGACAGCGTAAAGAGTCATTTAAAATTTAGCAATACTAGGAAACAGACTCAATAGCTTCTGGCTTTCTCTTTAAGCTGGCTGGCAATCAGCCTGTAGGTTGGAATCTCTTGTACTATGAATCAAAAAAGCAACCAATCACACGAATAAGTTCAAGAGATCAAAAGTTGTATTTGGAAAGCGAGCAGCTCTCTCATAACCTTTCTTAATGGATTATCAAATACATTCAAACATTATTTAACAAAAATACAATCTCCACAAAGAGAGCACATGTTTACAGTTAAGTGAGAATTAATAATATCCATAATTTGTAACATATCATTGCCTACAGCCTTCCCAGAGCCTTCCCCAGATGCTAGGGCAGGAAGAATGAAAATAAAAATTGCTAGAGCTACAGGCATTACACATGTTTCTCCTCATTAACAGGTTTACAGTGACCTAAGGTAGAGTATGGCTTTACAGAACAAGACAAAGTTCTTGCCTCAGACAAACAGCTATCTCTTTTTCATAGGTATAACATATTAAGTAAAGCTATTAAAAGCCACTTCTTAAGTGAAAGGAGTAGAGAAATATTGAGGACAAGTGACAGAACAAAGATTACACAGCAAATCAGAGTGAGAATGAGGAACAGAACACAAACCTCTACCATGTTTTTGCATTATAATTCAGGGGGTGTCTAAACATTCTTGGTATTCTACTGACAAGCAATCATATGAATCTGTATCTTGAAGAATTTATTCCTGAAATATAGCAAGTTTACGGTAACCTTGTGTCCCCTTTTCTACTTAGAAAGTACTAATCACACTCAGACACACTGAGTCTATCGACAATCAGTTATTTTTATTGTAACAAAAACATTTTTATAGTTCTGCTTATCATTCCTGACCAATGTTTGCTTGTTCTGTTGTCCACACCTTGCTATAATATAGATTCTTTCTTTCTTCCCTGTTCTCTGATTTTATGCTACATGAAGTACTAGTCTTTAGGAATGAATGACATTGCTTGTTCTCACAATGTTACTATGCATGAGAACACTATTTGAACAACCATCTCACAGTATGTGTGTGAATACAGAACAGGCAAAGCAAAAAAAAAAAAAAGGAAAAACAGGAAAAAACTGAGTGACAGCGAGAGCCTGTGAAAGCATCCTCTCTGATTTTAAAAAATGCTTCCTGCCTAGAGGCAGCTATATATTGATAGGAAAAAGACTGTTGTGACTCCCAAGATGAGCTAGAAATCAGTGTCCATGTGTTAAAAAGTAATTCTGTATTTGCCTTTAGAATTGATGGGGAAGAATAATTCAGTATGGCTGGAATGAATACATGTGAATCAGTGTTCTGATGTACTAACCTCTATTTTTCAAGGACTGAAGAACTTCTATAAAAATAGAACTAGTGGACTACTTAACACTGAATAAATTTCTTAGAATTAAACTTCATATAATGGTTACTATGCCAAAGCTGTTAATGAAAAGTGTATTGTTGCTAATTAGTAATTATGCCTTGGTATTGTTAGAAAACACACACAGTTAAGTGATAGCTTATAGAAGGGATATGGATAGAAAGACAATACCCAGAGCTCATACCACAGCTCTGACATTGGACTTTCGCACCAAGTGTTTCCCCATGAGAGTATAAGACACAGGCAATGCAGGAGTGGAGTGCTAATGCTGAAATGGCAAAACTCAAGAATTTTCAGTCTAAAAGATGTCAACAGATGAAAAAAAGAATCTTCTTCCTCACTAAAAATGTGGAAAGAGGGGTATTCTGGCTGGGTTTTCTGAAAAAATCTATTTGCATAAGCATAGATGATATCTATATCTCACCAATGAAAATAATTCAGGGAAAAACAGAACTAGTGGAAAAGTTTCAAAGAGTATCTGTTTTAGTAAAAAAAAAAGCAGGATGTCACTTTTAAAAGTGGTCTTTTACTAGCAAAACCATTTTCTTTTTATTATTAATTTTTATCCTAAAGGAGATCATAGAATATAAAACTCTCTAGTAAGTTGCTTCATAGGAAAGTAACAACAATATGTTTGTCAGCAACAAACTGATGATAGCAACTAATGTGTGTTAACAGACTTCTTCGGCTCAAGGTCAATAAAGTGCCCCTTCAGTTCAGAGGTCTGAAGAAATGTACTGAAGTTATGCCTAGCTATACTGCACACGAAGAAGCTGACAGAAGAAGAATGAAAGAAACTAAAATAAGGTGATGTTTCAGTCTGTGACTCCACAGGTCAACCCAGATGATCCTGCCAAAAGGGACAGCCTGTTTCTTTCTACCACTCTCCTGCTTATTCCTGGCCATGGGAAGCATTCCTTCCTTCAGCTATATCACCTGAGGCACCTCTCCGCAATCATTAACAGAGTAGAAAAATATCTGTGTGTTTCTGCTGGGTTAGTTTTTCCCTCTCACTACAGAAGTTCAAGTTCAGGAGGTTTTTGACAATCACTGAAGCTGCAATAAAAACAGCATCATGAGTTTGTTCCTCAGAGTTGAGGGAAAGTGAGAGAAAGAAGTCAGGTCTCTCCTTTTCACTGCTGGATCAGCTCTCCGTGTCTCTCATGTGCTTTAAGTCATTACTACTGACTTTCAAATCTGCAGGCTTGCTCTCAGGCACAGTGACCTTAAGTGATGTACCAGAACAGGCAAAACTGACATGGCTCCATTGGAAAGAGAATCCTGTTAAAAACCCCACAGGTGCTGAGTCAGCACAGAATCAAAAGACACAAATCCAAAGCACTGTCCTGGAAGACTTTAATATGAGACAAAACACAGATACCTCCTGATCAGTTGTCATCACCAGTGACTCCCTTGGCTCCTTCAAAGAAGTGCTGTTAACACAAGCATCCTGATGATTTTCCAGTTTCTGGAAATTTTCAGCCTGTGCTCTGAGAACATTTTCTCTTACTTATCTTTTACACTATTGATTTGTAGTGGCGTTCTACTCCTAAAAATGGGTGTCTATTTTCCATTCTTTCTGAACACCAGGAAATTAATGTACGTTCCATTGTACCTGTCATGGGTGCATCAATAAACAGTAAAAGCATGCACTAGATATATTCAGTGTTGTAACAGAAAGGTTTTACTTAACATGGGTTTGAATTGGCCTTATTTACTTTGAAGTGGTGACTATACATTCAGATGACTTCTACAGATCATTACAAATGAATGCCAGTAAATTTTTTACAGTACCATCTGGTCATATGTTCTTCTACATGTCAAATTTTGTATTGAAAATTATGTTGTAAATGCATTACAGAGGTTTTAAAGGCTTTTAACTGGTAAAAATTTTCCTAGAGGGTACAATATCCTTATGACAGAGCCAAGTTTTTTACTGTTATGCGGCTATGTCAATCCTCTGGGGAAAATTACAATTAGATGCTCTTGGTGGTTGGTTCTTTTGTAATAATCTTATGTTTGTAGTCCAGTATTAACTGTCTGGCCCCCAGACTTGACATTTTGTAGGGACATTTTGCTATCTTATTCAAGTTTGTACCAATTTGATCAAGTTTAAAATCTTCAGAATATCATTCTGAACACTATGTTGTAGATTTCAGTGGTAAATGATAACTAGATTTTTGTCCCCACTAAGCATGCTCTCAACCCTGATCACAGTGGGCTGGTGCTTCACAGAACAAGTAAGGATATCACAGCATAATGCTAAAACAAAGATTTTTGTTTGAAAAAAAATATTTAAGCTGGGTTAGGGAGTGACAGGATGGACAATCCCTTAGATGAACACTGATTCATACTAGGGTGCTAGAAAGCAAAATCCTTCCTACATTCCAGTCATATGTAAGGTGCAGAGGCTTGTCTTTCACAGCACACCTAGTTAATAAATGAAAAGGCTTGAGGAAGAAAATGCTGTCTTGGTCTTGGTTCTTTATCACTCCACATTATGGAGCTCAATCCCAGAATAATGTATTGGAATACCATGACAAATCCATTTCAGAGCTCCTCTTAGCACAAGGATCATTTCACTCTGTCTACATGTGCAATCAGGTCAACGGCTGGAAAAATTCTTACACCTCTTGGGCCAGCCATGCCACAACTGTAGGCAATGTCATCTGTGAGGTGCTATATAGGAAAGGTATATTAGGAAGCTAGGTAAAGCAGAAACTTCTACTGTAACACTGGCACGGACCCCTCACCCACAGTGACCATTTTCAAGTATGTTTTCCCAGAAAACAAACAAACAAAGAAACCAACAAGAACAAACACACACACCCTGCAAAAAAAACAAACAAAACCCTACTACCCCCAAAAGTCAATTTCACCTTGAAACTGTACTTAACAGCCATTCCTTCATTTTAACTTGTACATTTTTGTTTGGGCCTTTAGCATTCAAGCCACAGAGTTTTATGGCATGTAAGTATTTACATGTTTATGACTTATGAATCATAGCATCTAATTTACCTCATCAATATTAGTAGGTGTTTATTTAAAATAATGGGCCAGAGCTTATCTAACTCTTGAATTTCATATTACAGAATGATTGCTGAGCTTGGGACAGTGTGTTCATTTGCATTTAATTCTCTTTTGAAACAGTGAAATTGTGCCACCCTCTGGACAACAACTAAACTAAGACATATTTACCATCAGCCTCAAAAGACGCCACTTCTGCTGATAAATATGCATTCCTTTTTAAGCACATTTTAAAATTAATTACTAGGCTTAATGAAAAAATAGAAGTTATTATTAAACTACAGGCAAAACATTTACTGTAAGTACTGAACAGCCTTCTTACTAACAGTATTTAATCAAAGAGCAAACTTTAACATTTTCTGTTCTTAACGTTTTCTAGTATTTACTTGTTGTATTTTTAAAGATCTGTTACTAAAGTATGTTACAATTTTTCATGCCAATATATATTTCCACAAATCAGAACATTCTGGAATTATCAGCATCTTTCTGACTGAGCCAGAAAAGAGAACATGAGAAGAACATGAAGAGAACAAAAAGAGAACATGCATAGAACACAGCTCAGTGGGAGAAAAAAAGGCAAAGAAGGTTGCGTTACGGCTGATCAAACTAGCTTTAAAAATTACCAAAGGGAAAATAAGTTTCTTGCATTCACATGGCAAGCAGCACCTATTACTGATAATATTGCCAGTCAATGCATTCATATGAACCAGCAAAAATCTGTGCATTCGAAGTTTCAATTTGTGTTTCCAGTATTAGTGTGGAGCATGTATGTTGCTACATACAGTACCTTGTACAGTACCTTGTTTTGGCTATGGAGCCTAGCTGCTGTTGTTCTTGGATGAGCACAGCCAGCTGTTTTTGCAGAGACATATCTTTACCATGTACTTGTTTAATAAATGGATGTTCCAAAAGATGGGTGACCGAAGGACGCTTTTCAAAATCTTTGATTAAACACCTGTGACAGAAAAATAGGAGTCTCAGACAATGATGTTATTTCATTATAGCATGAGTTGAGTCAGCTTACTGTGTGGCTGGTACTCTATTTTCTTTTTCCACAAATTTGAGTTCCTCAATATGTAACAAGACTCTTCTACACTGCAATAAATCTGTCATAAAATACTTAGCTATGTGAATGCACTCTACAAGTATACTAGTATAAAGGTTACAAATTGGAGCTTATTTAATCTCTCTTTTTAACTGTAAGTAAATCACAAGGAAAAAATGGCATTGTATCCTGTAAGATCTGTATAGTTAATATATACAAAAATTAATCTAAGATGAATAGACAATACTTCATTCACTTTAATTTTGTACCTATTCTCCGATGAGACTTTGACAATGAACTGTAGGATACAGCCTACTAAAAATCGCAACTGAAACCCGTGGTACAACACTGATCAGAACAATTTGATATAGAGTTTTGTTTTTAGAATTAGTATTATGGGTAGATATTCTATATTACAATGATGAGTGTTAGCATAAGAATTATAAAAAATTCTGCAAACCTGCATAATTCAGTCTGGAAGAGAAAGGAATGAGTGAGAACTAAATGCTAGCCATGGTACCAAAGTTTTTTTTTGTGACAGGAACAGGTGAACTAGTAATGAGTAAAGAAATACATCCTATTAAATCAGCATAAAGTACCATGTTAATTTATATAATGGAGATTTAAAATTGGAGAAGTCATCACTCAAGTTGAATTATTTTCTGCATAATAAAGCTGAAATAATGCTGTTTAAACAGAAGAACGGTCCAAGCGGGTAAGATTGCTTTCAAGTATCCTCTAGTTAATAATACAAAATCATTCTATTTATCTTGCTCAAATAATAATGATATTGACATTATTTGAGAATGTGAAAAGAAATGCTGCAATTCAGTATATACCTCCCTTCTAGTATCTATCATTTTAGAAAATTATAGCTCAAGATGAATTTATTTGATGATATGCATTCATATTACATACTTCACAATTTAATTTCATATTTGCTGAATAAGTACCTATAGTACCTTTGCAGGGCCAAGTATCACAAATAAAAACTATCATTTTAGCCAAAATTTAAATGAAACTAGTACCTTTTAGAATATATATTCTAGTAATATAAATAACAATGTACAAAATTTAAACTACATTAAAAAATATCATACACATTAACTGATTTCAAATACCACCAAACACATTAGCAAGTTATTAAAGTTTAGCCTCACCTCAAAGACTTTACTGAAGACTAAATTCTGGTCTTAAAACGATCCTGAAATATCTTTGAACATAACCTTAATACTTCAGGTTCCCAAAAACCATTTTGCCAACCTCTTCTGTACATCTAGTCCAGAAAAGAAAGTCTGTAAAACGTGTTACCACTTTTGGAACTATTTTGGTGAATTTTGCTACAGGCTAAAACTGTAGCCTCCTGATAGAAACACTAAAGCAACACAACCTGCTTTATCTCCATCCCTCTGAGCGCAAGGCTATAAATACCAGTCCTTCCCCTCCATGAAAAGATCCATCATTAGCCTTGAACAGGTTCTGACAATCCCCCTATCCCTTCTCCTTTTTGTGATCTGGGAGTTTTAAAAGTCAATACACCCACACAGACAATATGGTCCATGCCAATCCTGTTTAAATTCATGTTTCCTGAGAAAAAGGAAAAAAGCATTTGAAAAGAAAGACAACATTAATCAGGAAGGCAGAGGAAAAGAGAACAAAACAACAAATGCTATGCATTATACAAAATCACAGATTGATGGCAAGTATCTAAAATGGAGA
The DNA here is from genome assembly GCA_036785705.1 of Acanthornis magna. Classification (NCBI taxonomy): domain Eukaryota; kingdom Metazoa; phylum Chordata; class Aves; order Passeriformes; family Acanthizidae; genus Acanthornis; species Acanthornis magna. The sequence goes on from JAWUZG010000012.1 coordinate 14,384,442, forward strand.
TTTCAGTATGAAAAGCTCATACAATCACGACTTTTACCATTCTATCAATAATTCCAAATTTACAGTATTTATGTTTTACTGTTAATATATAAAAGTTCTTGTTAAATTTGATTACATCTGGAATTTTTCAGTACTGTAACTGAATCCAAGTGAATCTATGTCTTACAATCATAGAATAGTTTGTGTTGGAAGGGACCTTTCAAGGTCATCCAGTCCAAACCCCCTGCAATGCACAGGGACATCTTCAACTACAACAAATTGCTCAGAACCCTGTTCAACTTGACCTTTTGTTTCCAGGGATGGGGCATCTACCATAACCAGCCTGTGTCAGTGTTTCACCGTCTTCAACGTGAAAAATGTCCTCCTGGTATCTAATCTGAATCTACTCTCTTTCAGTTTAAAACCATTATCTCTTGTCCCATCACAAGAGGCAGCTGCTTTTCAGATAATAACATTAGAGTTTAAATGGATTCTCTTGAAAAAATTCACAGTTCCAGACAGGATATCTTGTGTTTATCGAAAGTGTGAAGAACACACAAACCTTTGACCAGGTGGAATGTAGTTAGTAATATGAATTCTCTGAGCTCGGAACAATGCACCCCCAGAGACACTCTACAAACAGGATTCAGAAGTTGCAAGAGAGTTTTTTTCCATATAGATGGCCCCTAGGTGAAACACCCAAATGTTCAGCATACTGCACTCATTGTGAAAGCCCAACAAGAAGAGACATTTTTAAGAAAAGAGTTCTTAGCTTCTCTATTACATGCCTGAAATGTGAGCTTTTTAGGTCTGGCAGATGTTTTAATGAACACAGGTAAATTCTGTGAAGGAGGTGATCTTGGAGATCTTCAGGATATCTTCGCTTCTGCTGCATAATCCTGCCAATCCCCCACTGACTATTCACTTTGTGTGCATGCTTCACCTTCGCAATTGTTGATGTTTATCTATTGTTTCATCTAAATGCAGACTTCATTCTCTGGTAGTAGGATATTTCTGCAGTCTGTTCATGGAGGATTTCACTTGAAACATAACCAAAACTTTGTTAAATCACAGGATGACTAAGTTAATGACACAAGACACATCGACATGATTCTGTGATCAAAGTCTCTGTTGCAAGCTCAGACAGAGCACACCTCCTATTGTGCAAGTTTGTGCCTGTATCGGAAGAACAGAGTCCTTGCAGATGGTTAGTGAGATGACACAACAAAGCACAGAGCTAGTAACTAGCAGCTGTGCAAGGGTGAGGGAGAGCTGCTTAAATTCATATCTCTAACTTCGTGTGTGAGTACTTTTACTTCAGGGAAGAGACTGACAGGAGAATGTACATTTCCACTGAAGTCGATTTAATCCATCAAGTCAAATGGCAAATTCCTAGCACTTTAAAAATACAGCAGCAGAAAGACCAGGCAGGCCACAGGGAATTGAAGTATGGCACACACTTTCCTTTACCTCTAAACTGCAGAAGTTTTGACATAGTCACTTCTGGAGATTACTCCTTACTATGTTTCAAATGCAGTAAACAGCTTGCAGCTTAGTCTCTACGAATTGTGGGCTCAGTGTGTACTCAAATATTCAGTGCCAATTTGATGCATCACCAGGCTTGCTGTGATGGCATGTAGGATGGAAAGCTGTCATGTGACACTGAAAAGATAGCCCTTATGTTTCTCAGTGCGTATTCCTTTGTCCTTATTCATCTCGATGTAGACCAGACCTATTAATATTCTGATGTATATTTACATGCTCTGCTTCTACACGCTGTCAGTTCAACTGTGCTGCTTTTAGTGCAACACAAATGCCTGCTGCTGCTGCTGCTGTTCTTAGTCAACATCATCTGTAAAATAACAATTCTTGGGCCACCACCTAAGCGCTAATGAAAAATGATGCATCAGACTGCCAGCGTCACTGCAGCTGTTCAATAAGGTGTCATCCTACTGGAAGCAGTATTGACATTACAGTGCTCTTCAGAAAATAAAATTAATATAGAATATTGGCTCTTACAATGTTAAGGCCTGCACAAAGGTGAGCATTATCACAGAGTTTTCTACACATTATATAATGTGCGAAAAAGTTAATTATATGGGTGTCTGAGTTCAAAGTTGCCAGTAAATTCAGTGAGGAGATGGATCCAATATATAGGCCAGAAAAAAAGAAATCAAGAAGTAATAAACAAAAATTCAGTAATATTAACATTTGAAAGAGTACAGTAAAAGAAAACTTTTACAATTTCACTCATCACAAAATATTCTGAAATTGGTGTGTGCATTGTACAAGTGAAAAACAGTATTAAAAAGCCCTATTAATGAAGGATTTGCTTCTGAGGAAAAAAGAAAACTAAAACATCTTCAGCTTCTCATCTGAGTATTCATTTAAAACCAGTTTGGACAGTTAGCTCAGACACTGTCAAACATCAACCATGCTACAATTATTCATAAAACCAGTAAATGTGCTGCACCTGCAAATTCAGCCAATTTGTTTGGCTCATGGAAATTAAAAAAAAAAAAAAAGAAAAAAGGTGATGCATTACTTTGAACTGAGCAAATTGACTAGCAAATCTACTACAAGATGGGTTTCAAATAAGGTATGATGGAAGTATCACAGCTGGTCTGCTACTTTTTGGATCTGAAATAACAGAAAGGCTAAGTAAGTAGAGACTGAAAAAGAAACAAATATTGTACGTTTGCCTTGATGAAAGTCAATCCATTATCTAATTTGAAATTCTAGTATCTTCCATCATGCTTTCTTAGCTGAAAATTAATTCAGAGAATTCATTAGTGTCACTATATTAAACATAGGTTGCAGCCATTTGCTGCAATCTCACAGCCAGGCTCCTAAGCACCATTTCCATTCTGCCACAATTACAAGCAAAGATGAAGCATTTATTAGTAGGGGATAAGAGCAGACTCCCATCCACACAGGCCCATCTGAGCCAGCCTCTAAAAATTCACTGGCTGCTGGCACTCGGATGATAACATTGTTGGAATTGCTGGGTCTCGACAATGTAAACAGCCATTTCACAAGCAGCGAATCAGATGGCTGAAAAGGAGAGATATTTATCAGCATTCATGAGCTAATATTTACTAATGAATAAACGGAAAGAAACAGATTTCATAAGAACTGCAGTGGTGGTCTAAGTCTCCTGTGTGTTCAGAAATAGAAAAATAATTACTAACGTCACTCACTATTGCAGCCAAACCTAAGTAGAGCAGCAGCAGTTCTTTCTTTCAGAAATTCTCTTTCATCTGACCTATTACGATGTATTTGACCCCAAGCATTTCCTTTAAAAAGAAGGAAATCAAGCAGCTGCAATTCTCATAGCTTAGTTACATTATGATTTATCACCAGTATATTGTTTTCTTCAATTATCACATCTTGTAAATGCTACATTTTCTGACGATTTCTTATCTGCTAGAAGTGTATTGCTGGAACTCATTTTGTCTCATAACCCAAATATCCAACCAGACATCAAGTAACTATTTAACATCTACATGCACAGAGGATGCATAGGTTAATACTTGGAAGAAAAAAAAGAGTCTGTGTATCAGACTCTGTATTAGAGCTGGGGAATTCACACAACAGCCTCTGGGTGACAGTGATACAAAGCCTCTGTGCTGTTCCACCGTTATCCGTTAGCTAAAGTGCTCATTGCCACATTCTGGTCCCTATCTCTCCACTACTCCCTGGCTCACCAGGGTGCTTTCCCCATCACCTGCTCCTCTCACAGCTCTAGACCATTCTCCCTGTGCTCCACATATTTCACTCCTCGCACAAGTACCGGCTGTCTAGCAGGGAGGAATCCTTCCAGGACTCTGTTATTAGGATAAAAGAGCTTTCCAGGGTCTTGAACCAGACTTCAGACCATTCTGAGGTGCTAAGGTCCTCTCCTCCCAAACCCAGAAAATTCAGTTACCAGACTGGCCCCAAAGATAGAGATGGCTCAGCTGGGGTTCTAGAGTGGAAATTTCCCAGAGGAAGAAGAGAAAGAGTAAGGAAGGTCATGTCCTCTTGAAAGGAGGGAGCATTCTCTCCTAAGCAGGGAGAATGAGGTCTCTGGGTTCTGAGACACTTTTTTACTCCCCATACTTGGCTGATTACCTACATCACAAGGCTGCTTCATGATGCAAGATTAATGAAATCAAGACCATGACCTCAAATGAGTTGACTCCCCCTGCTTAGAGAAATAGAAGGACAGACACTGACAAGCAAGATCATTTAGGCCAGATACATTAGGTCAGAAACTTTCCAGTCAAGGAAGGAAAAATAACAATCTCTGAGACTTTTTTAGCTGGTTAAAATGCTCAGTAATTGAGTGTTCTTCCAGCCTCTCTACCACATGTAGCTGTGACAGGCACAGGTCAGTTACATGCAGCAGAGAGGTGGAGAAGACATTTCATGAATTACATTTGTAACAATGATGCAGGGATGTGCCTTTTTCTCTGACACTTCCCTGCTTTCCATTTCCCGGCCTTCCCAACCCCCACTGCTGCAGGTCACTAATTTGCAAAAGTGAACTAAAAAACTGTGACAGCTTTGCCAACAGCATTTCTGTTTTCAGTCCTAATTCAGCAGGACTCACAGGATAGAAATAACCTTATCTTCAGGACTATATATAGCTGCCCCTTCGCCAAAAGCAAACGCTGGGCACTAGGGATATATATGTGAGTTAAATAAGTCTCCTGTCTTGCACAGCATCCCATGATAAATAATAAGGATTTTACTGTTCATTCTGCTACAATCAGATATCAGGATGAAAGACTGAATTTATGACAAAGAACTCAATCATCACATGCATGGTATAAATTCTGATGGTCAGAAGACATTTATAACATTATTGATCTGAGTTTTGGTAGCAAATGCTGTAAATTACTAATCTTCCCTAAGAATGAAACAAATACTCAAACACTGAAATGTCACCATCACCTCCTTTCTTAATAAATCTTCCTTCAGTTTAACATTTAACATCAAGCATCATATAGTATAATTAAAGCACACATCTGAAACATAACAAAGATTCTATCACACTGAAATTGTAAAATTAGGTGTAGTAAATATCTTTACCTCTTCTAAATCTTCAAAAATTACAACAGGTTTCCCAGCCTTATTTGGGCTGAGTAAGCATTACAATTTATTTTGGCTCATAGACATGGTTTAGAGAACAAACAACAGAAACTCTATGGAGTGGCACCTCTTGCAGCTCTTCAGCATGGGTATCACAGTTACACGTGTTGAAATCTTTGAAATTTTACCAGTGACAACAGAAATGCAATCAGAACAACTCTAGGGAGCATCTCAAAACCACCAAATAAATTTATTTATTCTATGATTAAATTGATGAATGGCCTTTCATCAGGAATTGGTCTGCTCTGTTTCTTTGGTCTGTCCTTGAAGGCTCAGAAAAACAAAGACTCTTCACAACCTTGTACAACTGAAGCTTTATATTAGAAACAGTATGCTTTGCATGTGTACCAGATATCCTCCCTTAGATACCTATCCCACTTTGACACTACAACATGCAGCTGATTTGAGGCAGGCTTTTTACTACAACTGCTCATTAGAAAGTAGAAGATAACTGTATTCGTTATATATGTCCATTCCTCTGTATAAATATGTATGTTTCATGCAATATTCAAAAGTGGTGGAGATCTTTTGCCAGGTAGTACAATTTACTATTTCAAGTTCATCTGTAGACAGATTCTGAGAGCATACATAAATGAATGAAATGCTGAAAGTACAGATTTGGTGGTAACCTTACACATCACAATCTGTATCCTTCTGACATTTGCAAACAGCTTTGCCTTCCCAGACACTGTGAAATTAATAAGTTATGTCAAAAACATATCATGTTCTCAGTGAAAGAAACAGCAAAATGTTCTTTATGTAATATGAACAGAATGTCACTAAATAATTGCTTAGATTGTGAAAAGAATTTATCTGCATTCAGAGAAATTAAATCTAAATGGACCATCTAGAACCTATATAATCTAGATGATCTATTAACTGAGTAACTCTGAATTATGAATAACTCATCAATATGAAATTCAGCTTGCTAAGCTGTGTTTAGATTGAGTACGAACAAGTGAGTTTATCAGGACAAAAAAAAAAAGTATATTTGTACTGTATTTGCAAAGTCATTGCTACAAGTTACATTCTGATTATAAATGTGACCGTAAATGCTTACGTTCATATTTTGACTTTATACTTCCTGAATTTCTTAATTCTTTAATTCCCTCCAGCTCAAAAAATGACTAATTAATTCAAAGAACTGTAATAGCTAATCATTGGTTAAATAAATTTAAAAGGAGAATGTCTGTCTCTGGAGATACCACTACTAATTTTAATTAAAATTATCATTTTGTGATGTAATATAAATAAAAGTTACTGCATTCTTCTGCTACAAGAACATATTAACTCTTCTATTTATCTCTAGAGATCAGTCAAACTTTAAAGAAAATTATTCGTCACTGCTGTGGTAGTTTACATGGTCTTACAGAAATGGTAAAAACCCCACTGATATGTAGATAAAATAAACAGATAATTAATTATTACTCACATTATGACTGGAGAGCCAAGCTCTTCATGCACAATCACACATATAAATACACACAGATAGAACGTCATTGACCTTTTAGAAGTATGTATATGCTGCCTGTATCTTAGTAGACACCAAATACAAAATCAGGCGCCGGCCATAGATGAGAGCTGAAATTGTGTCTTCTCTGTATTTTTTTAGAACAAAATATCTAACTCAGATTCACTATCTTCATTATAAAAATCCTTATGAGAACAACACATTACAGTCTTTATCTCAAGTCAAGGTCAACAGTGCTGGGAATAGAAACACAGATTCACCAAGCCACAAACTATCTTGACACTCTCCATTCAAATTTTGTAAATATTACATGTGACTAAAGTGCTGCTGCAAAAACATCATCTCTTGGGGCAGTAGTATCATAGTTAAAAATACAGACTTTCTGAAAAATATACGATCGCTATTTTAACAGCTTAAAGAGTTACCAACAATGAAACTTCCAACTCAGGCATGATGTGAATCACTGTAATATGTTAGAGAGCACTTATAAAAAAAAGGTCTCTTGAGACAATGGCATTTCAAGGGATGGGAATGTGGGGTGAAAACAGCTACAGTGCCCAGGTTTTGCAATCTTGGTATAAACAAAATTATTGCATACACCGAACTGAAATCAAAAGCTTAGCCAAAGCTACATGCTTGGTTTTGGTCAGTACACAGGTCTGGCCTGCAACTTGAATAGATAAGCTTGTAATGCAAATGATGTTAGCATCAAGAAGGTAGAGGTAGATAATGAAATTATTCAAAAGCTAACCACTCATCACAAGGGTGACAGAAACATCAGGCAAGGTCCTAACATATGGATAAAAGGCAGTATGGAATTTTTACAATCACTGCTTTTAATTTATCATAACTAGGCTGTCACAAGGCGGGCATCAACAAATGCATAACTAATGCATATAAATGAGCCAATTATCAGTAATGGCTAAAAGGTTTGCAGTTGTATGATCCAACGTTTCATTATCTATATTTTTCAAGAAAATCTACTAATATAAATCTAAGCCTCCATAAAAACATCTTGTAACCTCTGTATTTGTAACAATTTTACTAACACATGCCCAAGAATATAACAATGTCAGAGAGAATTCAATTTCAGTATTCCCTTACAGGCAGCTATAATATAGGGTATTTATTACAATTGTTGCATTTCTCCATGTTAAGAGAACTGCATATGAGCTTAATTTGTTACTTCATTGTGCACATCACTGTAAAAATGAAAAGCAAGATCTGAGAACCTGCAAAAGTTGATGGTGAGGAAGTAATTAAGCAAAAGTAAAAAATAATCCATGTGATTAAAAATATACAATTTGAAGGTCTCAAAAACTCAAAGGACAATATTAAAAACAAATTTAGCCATAAAGTGTTAACATCTGACTTGTTTTATGAACAGCTGAACTAAAGGACTGAACAAATCCTAAGAAACATTTAACTGAGTTTTTGTATTGTTCTCAAGCTCAGCGGGGACTTCTGAAAGGAAGACACCAAGAAAGAAAAGCTTACATAACAATGCTGAAGGTTAATGCACAATGTTACTGAGACAGGAATGTAATCTTATTTACCAGGTGCAGTAATCCTCTAAATTACAAGTGGAATATAATCCACCATTGCTAAAGTCCCCCAGAATACAGACTACAGCCTTTAAATGCAATAAAACAAAGGGGTTTTAATAATGGAATGAAATTCATTCACTGCTTGGTGACCCTTGTACTTAAACACTGAATCTACCATAGATCCCAATGAACACTGTTGTGTAAACAAGGACACGAAATTATGGAGAACCAGAACTTGGATCAATCTGTTCTAGAGGAATGTACTTCTATTACCTACATTGAAGAGATTCTGAGTTACATTGCAGCAATAATAGCAATGGCCTTCCTCTGTGGGTCACACATTACACTGTATCTCACCTTCCTCTCTGATTAAAGATCAGTATAGTAAATAACAGTATTTTTCATGGATTACTAACAAAATTTGCATTAGTGTTTGTACTTTTAACAACTTCTAAAACGGAAAGACACTACTACACAACTAGGTGAAAAAAGTACCAGGTAGGGATATTGTACTCTACAAGTAATTGGATACACCAAGGAACAGAACAGATTCAAAATGCAGATGTGCGTATTTACAAACCTATCTTGAAAAGTCAGTACTGATGAATGGTGTTCAAATATTTGGTTAGTTGATCAGTGTAAATCTCCCAAGGACTTTATAAGGTATTCTCCACATTACAGTTTGGGCTGTAATAGGTTCCGATGAAATAATAAAGAATATTAAAAATCACTCATAAAAGTTGCAGTAAGTTTCTTTAACATAATGCTAGCAGCTACTAAACTGTGATTTCTTAGTTTCACTGTAAAAAGAAAAAAGTAAAGCAAAAGCATATTTTAGTTTGGTAGAGCTGCATATATTAAGCTCTTGTGCTACTGGTGCTCAACCACATATATAGGGTATACAACCTACTGAACCTTAGTAAAGTGGAAAAAGGCAATTATTTTTTTCTTATCTTTCAAATTCTTATTTTAAATTGACCAGAAGTCATTTTCATTAACCCTTTTTCTCCTCAACACAAAATTTCACTGGAAAACCATCAAGGAAATCAAGTACATTTTATAAACCTGTTCCAGGTCCATCAAAATCAAGAGACACTCAAATGAAGAAAACTACACAGAAGAAGAAGATCAAACTGGGCAGTAAATCTTTCAAAATGTGAGGCATGGTCTAGAATCTGTGGGAAGAAAACTGCAGTCAAAAACCTGCAAAAGCAACAACTCCGTAAGAAAATTCTGTTTTCAGATTGGCACACATAGGTCTTGCTGAATAAGCTGTTTTTAAAAGAAAATAAAACTCACTGTGAAATGAAATGGTTGAATCCTCTGCACCATTTTTCAGGATGTAGCAAAGTAGGTGGAGGGTTTCTGAAAAACAAAGATTTGAGGTTTAAAATGTTAATGTTATCTCACAGATAGTCATCAAAGATATTACTGGTTCCACCAGGGAGAAAATGATAATTCAGAAAGTAATAGTCAAATTGCCTATGTGTCGCCTTCAGACGCCTATTGTTTTTTCTTGCTGATGCTTATTCACTGACAGCTCTCTTTTCATGTCCTTCTCCTTTTATGCCAATACCTTTGAAGCTGATAGTCAGTATGGCCCATAGCATACTTCCCAATGTTTCCCTTTCAATTCAGCCTGACTGAAAATGCAATATTAACCTAGCCATCAAACCACCTTAACCTTTTGGCCTAGATCACTTATTCTGATCAAAACTTTTAAAGTATGGGCAAGAACAACCTGTAGGATTTTCGGTCTGGGTTTCAATCTATATTCTGTTTGGATGACACTGTAAACTCTAAAACTGTTAAAAATACATGTTTTTTTAAACTGATGTTTAGCAGACAGTATTTTTACATTACATAGTAAGACCTTCACAAAAACAATTTTTTCAAGCCTGATAAGTTCCATGATATTTGACATATAACTTCTTTCCTTCCTGATTGTTACTTTTACAGTTTAATTACATAAACATACAAAGCAAAACCTATAGGTCATATTAAGTGAACCAAATTTTAAGAGGCTCAAATTTAAATGGACCAACTTACAGTAGGAATTGTTTGTAAAATCATATATTATATTATACTATGTTATCCACCAGAGGTTTCCCCTGCAGCTTAAAATTTACTAAGTACTGAAGCCTAATTTAACTTTTTAGAATTAAGCTTGGGTTTTATGAAACCTTAATGATTTCTCTTTTGCTGCATTTGATGGTCACGTATTACTGAACTGGCAGGGAAAAACAATCACAGTAAGACTTATTCTACAACAAAACCACACAGTAATATTCTGGATTGTATCACAAATCACATCATTTATACTGCGGCCACATTCCACAGAATGACACTGCTTGGAAACATCTCACAAAACAAAGGAAAACAGCATAAGCAACACAAATTAGTACTGGTTTGCTCAATAGTCATGAGTTTTTCATGCATATTCATTGAAAACTGAGTTCCATTTAACAATTACTCTAAAAAATACAAGCAAAATGGTTTGAAAAAAAATTTCCAATATGGTTTTGTAATAGATGGACCACTTTTGTTCATCTGCATACTTTCAAAACAAATGCAGCCATCAAATTAGACTGTAGGCTGACAAGTTTGCTGGGATGACTATCTTATTACCTTTCTCTTTTGCTTCAGAAGACTAAGGGAATACAATTTTCTTCATGAATTGAAGAAATCCAGAATGTTTGAGATGTGCATCACTTAGCAAATTTATCATTAGGGAAAAAATATATGATTGGTTATTTTCAATGACAAGAGCATTTCAGGGTTTTCTCCCCTTTATGAGGCTCATATGTTCATGCACGTTACCAAATCTGATTTTTTACAAGCATAAAAAAAGAAAACTATATCTAGGTATACTTCTACTAAAAAAATACTATATCAAAGGACGGTAAACTTTAAAAGCATCTTTGTCTATAATAAAAATGGTTATCAGTCCAGACATCCTACATATGTGACCTCTGCAAACAGCTTTAAGGAACAGCCAGCTGAGGTTAGTGTATGTTTCAGTCTTTATATTGGAGGAATGGTACTCTGACGTTTTGGATTCTGATGAAAGATCAGCTTTTATTGTACTGTGAAGTACAGTGTATTTCCTTTCAGAATTATACTAGCACTGTCTACTCAGTATTTACTGTGAAGCTTCGAATTTCATTGCAAAGTAATTTGCTTTTTCAAAAGCTCAAGCTCATTAATGAAATACGCAGTTTTGTCTTTTCTGTTCACAATATTCCAAAAGGCTTTCCAGGTGGTAACAATAGTGCTGACAAAAAGCATATGTTTGGAGCCATTGTTAACTCTCACGTGGAACTTTCTGAAAAAAGACACAGAGATACTTTACATTAGTTGCAGATGTTATGATGGAAACAGGTAGGATTTCATCATGGAAGAACAGATCAGCAGAGTGGATGTAATTTTCTGTCAGGAAATACAGTTTGTCATTTGCAGGTTAATGATTAATGGAGAAAGCCATCTTTTTAACATGCAGAACATGTTTTGTCTAACGAATTACTAAGCTACTAAGTGCTCACTGATAGCTGCTCTCTTTGAGTGACTCAACACAACCAAGGAAGTAGTAACGGAGCAGATGTTGTCTTGAGCTTGATACTTTGTATTTGCTGATAGAAGATACTATGTTATTTTTAGTGCTTTTGAATCAAAATCATTCAACCGTGTACTTAGACCACTATAAACTGACGTTTCAAGTACCCTATCTGTAAAATTAGTTGATAAAAAAACCCAGAACCTTAATTCATTAACATCTGTAAATTATATTGGTTCCCCTTGATGAAAAACATTAACTACAAAGTAAAAAAATCAGTTCATCTTTTTCTGGCATCATGTGCATAAGTTATTTCCAGAAAGGGTCATAAGAGCATCAGCTTCCTACCTTTACTTTGCCTAAGACACGAGGAACTGTATCATGGTGATAGCAGAAAACACCACTGCTTCCATGGCACCTCCACAGGTGAATTCCTGCAGTAAAGACTCTGAGTTCTAGGGTAACAGGTAAAGGCGGATATGCAAAGGTAACTCCAGACTTTTTTTGTAAACACAGCTGGTCTTTTGCAGTTTGAAATTAATAATCCATTAAGATACCTGTAATTCATATCCTGATACATATCTCATTAAAGAGAAAAGGTAAAACAACTCATATGCATCATCAGATGCTAAACCACAGAGAAAAAACACTTGCCTGACCATTTCAGCTCAAGGATCAAACTAGGGCCATTTTGGATTCCAGACTATGTTAATTCCAGTATATGGAGTTCTCTGGCTTTTCTGTACTTGCACCAACCAACATCATTGCATCTCGCCAACACCTGGCTGTTTCTGCAGCACTCAAAACACATTCATAGTAAAACTAAAAAGCCACCTCTCGTTAACTTGCTGACATAACTTATTCTACTTTTTTCATATAAAACTAGTACACTCTGCAATCTTTCAATCATCTTTGCCACATGTACAAGAAGCTGTAGTACAACGTAGTCTCATTTTCTATTATATGCAATGAAAATTGTGAGAAGCAGATAGGAATATTACTGGAAAAAGCAGCTATAATTGGGTTTGTCTTTTGAAAATATCCTCTTTTGATGCAAGATGAGTAATCAACCATTTATTTCCCAACTTTGTATTTTTTTCCTTTAGTTCGTTCTGTAATTCATAACTAGTCACAGAACTACCTGCTCTATTTCCTTAGGCAGATGCATTGCCCTTGTGAGTAGCTTTTCTATCCTTGCGTTCAGTGCTTTCCATGGTCATACTAATGCTGTTTTTCACTGGGAGTTTTGCTTCAGTAAGGAATGCAGGGTTGAGACTGAACTCGACACCCATGCATGGGAAGAATGTTCCTTCTAAGGATGTGAAGCCATTAGCAAGCTTATCAAGCAAGACCTGCTGCTGAATTCTGACTGATACACACACAGCTGTATGCTTGAAATATTTTAATCTGTAGAGCTTTATGTGTTCCCGTCATTCAAACTGCCTCCAAAGTCACAGCTGGTGAGACAAAATTGGTCATTTTACCACAGTAAGGCCAATGATGCAGTCCAGTGAGCACCACTCAACCTTTACATTAAGCTGTGAACCTAATTACAGATCATGGATAATAGATATTTGTTGGTAATGAGAAAAAAAATATTTTCATTAATGTCAAACAAAAAACCCCTGAAAACACATCTACTATTTTTAAAACTATTTCAGTAAACACAGTCATACATTTTATCAACAGAAATCAAGCCAGTACCTCCAATGACCAAACTGCAACTGATCAACCTACCAAATTGTTTCTAATGAGAAATTAGCAGACAGACAACCAACACCTGTCACCATGAACAGGCTCTGACAATCACCACCCCGCACAAGCACATTGTGAACTATTCTTCTAGCAGACTGAAGAGACTGTAATTCTGTTGAGAGTTTCCTAGGTTTATACACAGCTAGTTTTTACACAAAAATACACTTTTCACGCGTATTTCAAAACACTAAGTGAAACAGCCAAAGAAAAAGGAGAAATTCAACCATGCATAATAATATTGCCTTACAAAAGGTTACAGAAAAAACTTATCAAAATACATGAATAATTGACAATAATTAATACCTCATAAATTCTCATACAAGTTTAAATTCCTGTCACTCCGGAGTAGAACTCTCCACTTTTGGTAATCCTTGAGACATAGCCAGGTAATTCTCAAAAGCGCTCAGAAGATTTCCTGATACACTTGGTTTGTAGCCCATTCAAATCAATAAGAGGTGTTCACTGGTCAGAAAGAAAAATTCAGGCCCTAAACACTCTCCTATTCATCAGTCTCCTACTAAAGTCCACTGAAGTTCAACTGACTTCCAGTGTAGTATTTCACAAAAGTCTACTCAGCAGGAAGCAGTGTACTGTAATCAGCCCTGTAAAGTTGAGATAGAAACTGCAGAAAGTTGCAGAAGTGGAGAATCAGTACAAAATCCTCTGTGTATACAGAGGCAGGCCTTTGAAGTTGCTTTTTAGGTCAGTGGAAAGATATCAGCAATATGAATGCTGTTACATGGAACCTCCATTGTAGGGAACCACAGCAGCTATTGGCTCAAGAGACCAGGAGACCAGGAAGAACACAGGATTTACAACGAAACTGGAAGCAGTATCAGAGGCGTGGGATTGGGGCAAAATGGCTCCAGGCCTAAAGCAATTGTCTGCCCATTGAGTTGATCTAGGGGACTCTGAAAACAATTGAACATCCTCAAAATGCCAAGAATTGTGCAAGTCTTCACAGTATTAGGCACCAATCTCCCTTAAGTCTTCTTAACCAGATCTGTACGCATGGCACTCCCATGCCTATCCAGACAATAAGGCATAAACTTGTATCTTAAGACTACATTACCAGATCACAGCATATGAGACAATGGGAAAAGGTAGTAGCTACTCCACCCTAAGTTTCTTAGGACTCAGCACAATTACATAAAACTTTCTTGGGCAAGAGAACAGACTAATCATAGCAAAATAATAGCACTCTAACCATATAAAATCATAGAACATACTTAGTTGGAAGGGACCCATCAGGATCACTGAGTCCAACCCCTGGCCCTATGCTGGACATCCCCAAGAACATGCCACATGCCTGAAAGTAATGTTCACATGCTTCTTGAACTCTGTCAAGCTTGGTGCTGTGACCACTTCTCCTGGGGAGCTTGTTCCAGTGCCCAGCCACCCTCTGGGTGAAAAACATTTTCCTGATATCCAACCTAAACCTCCTCTGGCTCAGCTTCGTATCATTTCCTCTGGTCTTGTCACTGGGCCCAAGAGTAAAGATATTGGTACTTGCCCCTCCACAACCCCTCACACCAATGTTGAAGGCTGCAGTGAGGTCTCCCCTCAGTCTCCTCTAGGCTGAACAGACCAAGTGATACCTCAGCCACTCCTCACAGATCCTCACCTCCAGACCTTTCACCATCCTCATGGCCATCCTCTGGACGCTCTCTAATACCTTAATGTCTTTTTTATATTTTGGTGCCCAAAACTGCACACAATATTCAAGGTGGGGCTGCACCAGTGCAGAGCAGAGCAGGACAATCCCCTCTTCTTGCCCAGCAGGTAATGCTGTGCCTGATGCACCCCAGGACACAGTTGGCCCTCCTGGTTGCCAGGGCACTGCTGACTCATATTCAATTTAACCAGGATTCCCAGGTCCCTTTCCTCAGTGCTGCTCTTCAGCCTCTCATTCCCCAATCTATACACACAACCAGGGTTGGCCCCTACCAGGTGCAGAATCTGGAACTTGCCCTTTATAAACTTCATACAGTTGGTGATTGTCCATCTCTCTAATTTGTCAAGGTCTCTCTGCAGAGCTTCTCTGCCCTCAACAGTCATCAGTTCCTCTGAATTTGGTGTTGTTGGCAAACTTACTTAGTATTCCTTCCAGTCATGCAACCAGGTCATTAATGAAGATGATTAAGAGAACTGGGCCAAGGATGAAGACCCGTGGAACCCCACTAGTGGCCAGATGCCAGCCTGATGTCACCACATTCACTATAACCCTTTGTGCCCAACCTGTGAGCCAGCTGCACACTGATCACATAAACAGGTTATTCAGCTGTGTGCTGGACATATTGACCAGAAGTATATCAGAAGAGGCAGTATCAAAAGCTTTACTTAAGTCCAAAATTATTGTATCTACTGGCTTTCCTAGATGAACTAGGTGGGTTACCCTGTCATAGCAAGCAATCAGGTTTGACAAGCAGGACTTTCTCCTCATGAAGCTGTGCTGGTTGTGATTAATGACTGCACTGTCCTCCATGTATTTTTCAATACCTCCCAGAAAAATCTTTTCCATTATTTTACCGGGCACTGAAGTGAGACGGACAGGCCTGTAGTTTTCAGGGTCCTCCTTCTTGCCCTCCTTGAAAATCAGGACAGTCAGATGGGACCTCTCTGGATTCTCAAGACTGTTCAAAAATCATTGAGAGAGGTTTTGCAATGGCATCAGCTAGCTCCTTGAGGATTCTTGGACAAATCCCATCAGGCCCCATAGATTTTAGCTGGAGAAGCAGATCCCACACAATTTCAGGGTCAACTGGGAGTTAGTTATTCTCACAGTTATGGTCCTCCAACTCAGGACACTGAGACCCCCTTGGTCCGTCATCTGTGTTCAAGATGGAAGCAAGGAATGCATTAAACAGCTCTGCCTTGTCCACGTCCCTGTTTGTGAGGTGACCATCCTCATCCTGTAATGGGCTGATGTCATTTATACACTGCCTTTTGCCATCAGTATATTTGAAAAAAACTTACTGTCCTCCACAGTTCTGGACAGCTTCAACTCCAGCTGAGCTACGGCCACACAAATTTTCTCCCTACAGTGGCAAGCAGCATCTCTGTATTCTTCCTATGTCACCTGATCTTGCTTCCACTGGGCATGTACTTCCCTTTTATGTCTTACTTCCAAGATCCCTGGTCAGCCAAGCTGGCCTTCCGCCTCATCTGCTTGACTTGCAACATTTGGGAATTGTCTGCACTAGTGCCCTCAGGAGGTGAGGTTTAACAAGTGACCAGCATTGTTGGACCCCAGCACCTACAAAAACTTACCCATGGGACTTTACTTACCAACTCCCAGAGCAGCCTGGAATTTGCTCTCCTCATGTCCAGAGCTGTGGTTTTGCTGGTACTTTCCCCCATCAACAGAGATTCTAAACTTGTTCACTTCGTGATCACTGTGGCCCAGACGGCTGCTGATCTCCACTTTGCTCATGAGATTCTCTCTGCTGACAAGCAGGAGATCAAGGAGAGCATCTTACTGAGTCAACTCCCTTAGGACCTGTTCCATAAAGTTGTCATCTAAGTATGAATCTTCTGGCTTGGTTTGTACCAGCTGTGTGACACTCCCAGTTGATTTCTGGAAAGTTGAAGTCCCCCATAAGGACAAGGGCAGTTGACTTGGAAGCATCCCTTTCGCAAAGAATAGTTCATTAACATCCTGGCTAGGAGGTTTGTGACAGGCTCCCATGATGGCATCCGCATTATTTGTTTGTCCCTTGATTCTTATAAAGAGGCTCTCAATTGCGCCATTGTCAACTGTGATCTCCATATATTTTAGCTCTTCCATTACATACAATGACACCCCAATCCCCACCTCTTCCAACTTGTCTATTCCTCCTTAAGAGCCTGTAACCATCCAACAGGACACTCCAGTCAGAGGACTCATCCCACCAGGTTTCAATTATGCCAGTGATGTCAAATCTCTAGGATTGGGCCAAAGCTTTGAGCTCTTCTTGTTTGTTCCTTCTGCTGTGTGCACCAGTGTAGAAACATTTCAGGTGTTGTACTTTGTAGCCAGCATCTCATGAAGCAGATTGAGGGATCCTATTAGTATTCATTTTCTCAAGTTTTGGCACACCATCCCATTGCTCATCACTAGCAAGCCTGGTATTTCCCTTTTCCCTCTTCCAAGATGAAGTTCAATCAGTGAGCCCTCGCTAGCTCCTGTGGTAAAGCTCTTTCTCCCCTTTGAGAAAGGAACATCCCCTCAGGTGACAGTAGAGCAGATGCTGAACAGATTATCCCATTGTCAAGAAACTAATTTTTTCCAATTACACCAGCCCCAGAGGCACACATTGACCTGATAGAGCTGCCTACTCTTATCAGTATTATTCCTTGCTACTGGAAGGATTGAGGAAATCACTACCTGTGCTCCTGATCCTTAAACCAATTGTCCCAAGGCCCTGAAGTCTCTTTTGACTGCCCTCAGATTTCTGTTTGATATTTTGTTGCTGCCAGCTTGAACAACCAATAACAAATAGCAGTAAGAGGTCCTTACGAGACTGGAAAGTTTTCCAGTAATGTCCCTTGCCTGAGCCCCTAGGGAACACTGGTAAAATTAACTTTATTCTGTGAATATGAAAGGTACAGTACATCCTGGGAAAAAATTGAGGAAAGGGAGTAGAAAGAACATGTTCCTGCCAAAGTTGCTCTCCAGACACCTTCTCACTAGCAAGTGATTCACTTCTAAACAGTGTTGTCTCCTTTCCCACTCTCCCCCTCCCTTTTCTCTGAAGACTCTTTTTCTTCTGTAAATAACCAATCCAAAACTGTTAACATACAATTGCAACTGAATTATCAAAGGCATACATCTATTTAAATAATGTATAAGCACCTTAATTCTGACAAGGTTATGCTGCTTTAAACCAAGACCAAAACCTACTAAGGGAAAAGAATTGGTTAAAAGTAAGCAGAACACAAGACATTACTACCTCATTGCTGAAACAAAAATATTCTTCTTGCTTAAGTATTTTACCATCCTTTAATTACAGAAACAGAGTTATCTCATATTCCCTCTTCACTGGAATTTTCCATAAGCTATACACAGTTACAGAAGTCTGGACTCAGTCCAACAGCATACGATAAATGTATATTGAAATGGAAGTTAAATAGACTGCAGGATTCTAATTAACCAAAAAGATCAAGGCTAGTAATCCACTTCTTAGGGTTTGGGGGTTTTTTTGTAAGACAGGCCCCTGATCTAATAAAAAAAGAACTGAAGACCTGTTTTCCCTCTTTCTCAGAAGAGAATGATGGTTATGTATTCTGTAACACATAAATACACATTTGCTTCTTTTTGCTTATGTTTTTAAATGACTATTAATTTTGCTGCCACTAAGTAGGTGACTTAGCAGATTAACAATGAAATATGGGCTCAGCTGGAAAACAAACGCAAACCCACCAATGAACAAAATATCAACTAGCTCTTTCAAGCACACTTAAATCAAGATTTATTCACAGGTCTCCTGCTTATAATAGCTCATCAGGCAGAAAAATAATGGGCAAAAATAAATAGTAAAAGGTAGTCAGTTCCAGAATTATGCACAAATCTCCTTTTGATTGCTAAGATTCACTTTACACATTGCCAAAAGAAAGTGCTTCAGGAAGACTATAAAGAGGCTGTCAAAAGAAACTTTCTAAGAAACCTCCATCACATGAACAATCTGTGATTCAAAATGGTATGTACCTGATAAAAGCAACCTTTAAAGTAATGAGTACAGACAGAAATAATGTGCTAAGCACATTAAATTACCTTGAAGGTCAAATAACAACCTTCAGAAAATGTACTAAACCAAATCTCAATTATGGAATTTTTTAGTCCATACAAACAGAAAGAAAATGGATGAAGAAGTATTGCAAAGTGTTCTGCTTGGGAACATCTGGATTATCTTTGACTTTTTCCCTTGAACATTGCAATTCACAGGCCACTGGTTTCAGTCAGATTTGGCAGCTGCAAGGTTTCATTAGCCTTTTTCAGAACCTGACAAGGCATCATTTATTTCTGTCATTTATTCTTCAGTTTCCAGTTTCAGTTTCTGGCTTCACTGAGACAGAAACAAGTGTTTTATTTCAGAAATATTTTTGGATGGAGGTGAAAACATACAGATTTGCATTCCAGTGGTCAAACCTCCAGCCAAAAATTTAGCATAATTGACTTATAATTAGGCTTTGTTATCTCATTTATTCACAGAAGTTTCAGAAAGTTAAAGAGGCACAAGCAAATTAACAGCAATTGAAACAGGGGAAGTAATAGTAACACTTTTTATTTATAACCAGTTCTCCTCTTTAGTGTGATGTAGTATTTTGCTTTTCTATTAAAATCATTGCTGTGTGAATTCGCAAAGCAGTAGAATGTCAGTTGCCAAAGAAATGAAAATGGGACAGCAATACTTCTGTGCCTGACTGAAATGCATATGGTGGTGTCTAGACACTATACTTCTGTAGGTGGAATATTAAAATACTGCAATTACACAGCACATTTGTATAAATTTATGGGGAAGTAAAATACCTTTTTATATCTGAAAGTGAAAATCCCACAGATAAATTTCTAACAGCAAATCCTGAACGTTTTTCAAACTCCCACTGTACATCAGCCAGTTTAAGAGGCCTGAGCAGGTCACCTGCCTGAAGGCACTGCTTAGTGAAGCAGATCCACTCTTGGAAAGCTAAAAGCTGGCTCAAGAAAGACACAGAGGGATGCTACAAACTGTTTCTTTTAAGCATAGGAAGATTGCCAAAGGAAGAACTGGACCATTTGGAGTCTGACACGGAACAGTGTACCACAGTTCTGCGCTTCTGCTGAGACCTCCCTCTGCCCAGCAGGGCAAAGCAGAGCAAAGGCTCTGTCATGCCATGGTGACTCTGCTATTAGGCTCCATAGTGTCCTGGACACAAGGTAACACAGACTACCTACAATTTTTCAACTCATTGAGACATGCTTTTTGGGGCCTTATTTCCATCAATAAAATGTTTTCACTACATTTGCTCTTATGAAAAGGGAACTTGCTTCACAAAACCACTCAAATGGTTTTTGCACTTTTGCTTCTTTACCTCAATTTCTTTGTCTAATATAGCTCTTATTTTCACAGAGGCAAGCATTTTCTTAGTTGAGGCTCTACAGAAATACAAATAAACCTAAGAGTAACCCCATAAAAGAAGTTTATTACCACATTATTGATGTGGCTGGTACTAAACATGCAATTTAATCATTATACTCAGCAAAAGCAAGCACTTAAACCCAGCATTTTCAAAGGAAATAAGGATTACACCTTCTTTGTATTTTATGACTCGAACTTTACTTACGGTTTTCAGTCTAGCATTGTATGAACTGGTATTATTCTGATAGCTCTACCAGTCTAGTTCAGAAATAAACACTTGCAGAGGGAATATATTAATTAATGGTGGCATCTTTCCAATGGACCATTAGGAGGAACATTATAAATATTCTGAAGTAATAGACTGAATAAATTTTGAAACGCAAAGGAATACACAAGACGTGTAAGAGTACAATTTTTTAAAAAAGGAATTATCATTTAAGGTAATATGCCTTCTGAGCAAGAGGGCTGTATGCGGAATGAAATTTATTTGTTCCCTCTCCTATTCCATCCAATAAACTTTACTCTAAAGTACTTAAGTTTTTGTCTGTTAAAAAAAAAACCAAACAACTGTATGGTTTATGAATCTCTGTAGATTGTAAGTGTAGTGAAGACTAACAAACACAGTATGATAAACATGAAAAAGTTATTCATTACCAAAAAAAGACCCATGACAGCAATTAAAATAAACTCTCTCTTATTCAGAACTAAATGACAAAAATACAGTAAGACCGTATCCCAATAAACCTGTAAAGACACTAATTTAAAACTCATGTGCTCCTTGAAATAGTTGACAGGCTGTGGAAAATATCTTGGGAAAAATATTGACTCACATAAGCATGGGAATCTAGGGAAGTATGAAGATAGTTCAAACACATTTAAGGTAAGAACTGTTAACGATGCACGTAATGTGTAGCAAAGCAATTAGTGACACAGTAAGAGACCAAAAAAACCCCAAACCCTACAAAACTGATATATTAAAACATCATGGAACACATGAACATCAAGAGGGATAGTTTTGGTTTTTTTTTAAATGCAAGATTTAACCCCTACCTCATGCTGAATATTCTATGGTAAGCTCTGAAAAGAAGGATCTCTTGGGATAAGTTAAAAAATCCAGAGAAAATGAAGAATTGAGAGAAGTAACGGTAAATGACAGACATAAAATAAGGGAATATTTTGAAGATGGGAAGCAACATCTTGGCAACATCAGAATGCCAGGACTGGGAAAAATATCAAAGTACTAACAAAGTGAGAAGAGCAAAAAGTAGAAATGAGAGACAAAAAGGATGATGAAGACAAACAAACCAAAATCCCCACAGGCAAAACCAGGATAGAGAAGTAAAAATATATCTACAATAAAAATAGAAGGTATAATATGGAACACAATCCTTCCTTCCTTCCTGAATTTCCTCTCAGTAATTAATTATGAGTAACTAAGGTGATTACATAGTTGTTAACATGACATGAGTACTCAATTTTAAATAACACATAGAATGGCTAAACAAAGAAGAAAATTACACTTTCCTCAATTCAGATGATTTTGTTGTAATGTAAGATGTTTTTTTTCTTTTAGTGTCCCCAGACAGTTCAAGCAGATGCTGCCAGCTCTGAAAGTCTGATGTGTTTGCGAGCTGGCAACAGATCATGGATCATCAACTTGCCCAATGAATCTACCTTATTGCAACTCAAAACATCTTTATCCAGCACTTGTACTAATATGTGAACAGTCTGATAAGAGGGAATCTGATATAACTATACTGAGAATGATGAAACCTAGCAGTTACATTTTTGCTAATTTAACCAAACTAAACTGCATAAAGTCAATCACTCTAGCCAGCCAGGTAGAAAGATGAAAGCTGCTACTACTATTTTTTTTCCTAATGTTCTCAGAGACTGTGGTGCTGGATGCCAAAGCAGAGACACCAACTCTCTCAAAAGGAGAAATGTTTCTTTCCTGTCACTCTCCAAGCTACTGAAGAAAGGTTTCCTCACAAAAAAAAAATGAGTGCTCCCCTTCCAAGAGCACAAGAGTTGCTTCCCCTGTGCTCACAGACATATCTTTTATTTTTTTTTGTAAATACAGCTTTCATTCATTGGATCTCAACATCCATTTGCCAAGCAGATTAAAATGCTAGTCTTAAGGATCTTATACCTTAGAGCTCTTAGAGATAAGCAGGGTTATGCTCAAGTTGCCTCTTTTTTTTGGATACACTACAAAAATTTTGATACTTTTCAGTAAAACAAATATAGACCTCTGTAAAAATAATTACACCTGCCCTGGAAAATTCACTTCGTTTTGATAATTTTTACCATGGTTTTTTTCAGTCTTCAAACCTAGGTTTATACCTTTATACCTGTATGCTTTCAATGCAAATTCTCAAGAGTTACTAACACTGGATTGTTTATAAATGTTTATAAAACAATGATTGTTTATTCAGACTGGGTAAGAAAGTAAACGATCCTGTTTACTATTTGAATTCTTCCTACAACACCTATATGGATGAAGAGAACCTTTTTCCCACAGCACAGGAAAATACAGGTTTGAAAGGACCTCAGAAGGTCTCTATTCCAACCTCCTGCTCAAAGCAGGGTCATCTATGAGTTCAGCTCAGGTTTCTCAAGGCTTTGTTTTCTCAGGTCTTCACACTTCATTTTCAGTAAATTTTCAGTAAGGACTCTTTAGTTATCGTGGAAGTCAGCACTTTGAAACCCATCCCTTGAATACGGCCATTGCTTTATATCCCTACACACCCAAGATCCCATTTACTCTCACTGAACCTTAGCTCAGAACCAACTTACAGGCCATTTCACCAGGCCTTCATAATTCATAAAAAAACTCCATTTCCTGCTTGCTATTTCTTCAAACAGCACTACTGCAACATTTGGGAAGCTAGCATTGCAAAGTCATTTAATCTGACTACATTCCAGTTTGTTCATACATAAAATGTCTCTCTGCAGGGAATGCACTGTCTAGTGTCTTGCCTGGGAGTTTTCCCTTGGCCTCATGAGAGTTGTGAAAATGTGCGCCTCCTGCAGGAACTCTTGAGAGAAGCTGCAACACAAGAAAAATCTAAACACCCTTTCATTATCATGAAATAAACTATTTGAAATCATTATTAACTCCCTGAATACTGCAGTTATAAAGATTTATAACCAATGCCTACTCCAATAAATATTCCTTTAAAAATTTTATGAGTTCTAACTTATGACTACATCTGTGATAAGAAAGAAATACGAGCCACTAATTGTTAATAGCAAATGTGCAGATAGGTGTAGTGCATTAGTACTGCACTAATCATGAGTAATGATTAAATATACTGCATAAAATCTTAACATTAATCAAACTGGTAACCGCAACAAGCAAATCAATACCTTTCAAAGCACAGCTCCTTTTAACCAAATATGTTTGCAAATAGTGTGATTACTTTTTATTGCATATTTCTGAAAATTACTTCAGAGGGCAAAGCACATAGGCATTTAGTGACTTTTTATTACAAAAAAAATGAACACACATTCATTATGATCCTAAGGATAATTACAATCTTGATAGAATGTGGCTAGTATCTAAGAAGTTCACTTTCTTTTTCTTCTGCTTCTATCAGTCAGTGAATTAATTCCTTTACAAATATGAACATCAATATTCTATTTCTCAGAAAGGCATCTGTTTTTCGATTACATCCCATGAAAGTCTCTGGAACTGTGAAATGTACAAGGTGTCTCACGCACTCTGTAATACCAAACTATGCGAAGAGATTGCATTTTTTTAATGCAAAAATCTAATTTAATTTACTTGGCTCAATTCATCATAAGTGATGTGGGCCACTGAACTCCAACATTAACCATAGGCTATAAAGTTTGTTTTGGAACCCTACAAGGCTTATGGCTTGTATTGAAGTTTCACTTCTTCAGGACGGCACTAGAAACCAGAACGGAACTTTTTACTTTCCTTCACACATTAAGTTCTAACTTGTATTTCTGAGGCACAAATATGGCAAGTTGCCTGCACACCAGCTGCCTTGCAAAACTGTAAGTTAAATGCACAATAACTCAACAGAACACAAGTGTGTATTTTACATGTGCAGCAATCTAGGGATAAAGAGCTATGCAAAAAAAGGAAATGTTTGACAAAGTAAGACATCACAGGCAAAATATTAAAGTTTTATGAATGAAAATTTATAGCACTGATACGGCTTTCACCCAAGATAGTGTTCCAGACTTTAAAAAAAGAAAGTTTTTTGCAGTCTCCCCTTTTTCCTCCATGAGTGACAGATAAGCTTTATCACCATTTCCTATAAAATACCTCTCACTAAAATTTAGTCACACACATGAGAGACTGTATGATCTGAGTAACCTGCCTGTCAGCATTATGGCTCAGAAACCACGTAACTTTCCAATCAGAAAGTAATTACAAAGGGGACTACCAGTTTTTCTACCACGCAACAAAGCCTTAATTCAAACATCACCTTCCACAAATCCACTGCAAAAAACCAAACACCTCTTTTGACTAAGCATGAAGACGGTTATCATGCTAGGCCACTCTTGACTGGCACAAGCACAAGGTGAGGTAAGCTGACTAAGGATGTTCGATAGCCAGGAGGTCTAAGGGAATTACCCAGTATTTTCCACTGGCAGCACTGAACGCAAGTCTCTCGTGGAACTTGACTTTAATGCAGAGCTCCCCTCAAGGAAGCTAGGTGTGGGAACATCATGTGTCCTCAGTTGTGGGTAAATCCCATGCCCAAGAACAATGCAATTTGCAGCCTTTGTGTGCAGTTGCAATACTTGGTATTTGGGGCCCGCAAAAGGAAATCAATAAGGGAATAGATTTTCCTTCTTTCCAGTATTTAGAGAATTTAGCACAGTAACTAAGGCTTTATTTGCCTGCAGCTTTTCATAGAGAAAAAGGGGGAAAAAAAAAAAGGGACCCTTTCCCAAAACAAAAACAAACAACCCCCCCCACAAAAAAACCAAAACAACAACCAAAAACCAAAACAAAACCACCACTGAAAAACCCCAAAACAAAACAGAAAAACCCCAAAACCACAAACACAGGAGTTTACACAATTTAAATCCTGAAGAATCATTTTAAAAGGGAAGGAGAATGCAATTTTAACAGAACCTAAGCAGTCTGCTTCATGCATGTTCACTTAGTACCAACCACGACATTCTTAAAATTTCATGCAGGGAAACCTGCTCTGGTTACCTTGGTGATAAACTGAAGACAAAATAGCACATAATTGTTGCTGATGTCACTGCTCCCAATTGTTTCCAAGGTTACAGAGTACCTCAAATAATTGTGATGTTTCATTTCTAGACTGTATTGGAAGCCCATTTTCTGTTCCCAGTAAATTGTTTAGTACTGCAGGTAATCTATCTAAACCTTATCTATTAAGGCATCAACAGCTTCTCAGCAACCTCAGGTAATGATGTAGGCTTATATGTTGAAAATATAGCTACCTAGGTCTTTACTGAGCAATTTGACTCCTAGATTTTCTTAATTATTTTTATTCTAAGAATCTATCTCTACAACAACATATATTAATCAATCATATAAAAATATCTGAACATTAAATGTCTGAGGGCAAAGCAATATTACATGTGAGGTATCTACCTGGAAGGAAGCTGTTCTCTGGGGTGAATGGTGGAAAATTGGCTGCTAACTATTGTGAGATTTTCTCACAACCTTCAAACTCATTTTAAATGCAGAGCACAAGTATGTTGCTGCACTAGAAACAAGAATCAGCCATGCTACACCCTTCTCCATTGCAACCTCCACTTTACTGTGCACCATAGCATGAATCTCTTTAAAAATCAGTATGTACTATATGTAAGGATTACATATGCTGATAGTATTACTGCCAAAAGATAACTACAGGCACTGCTGTTAACTACTGTAGTCCTGTCAAGAAACAGGAAGCAGTTTTGAAAACACATTAAAACCAACATATATTTAGTCTACAATAAAGAAAAGCAAGAGTTGGTAGGTTAGCTCCATCCCCTAAATCTAACGAAACCACATTTCAAATCCTTGCTTCTGGAGGAGACAACAGTAGATGTCCATCTCCCACCTCTCCTCCTGCTCGATGTGCCTTTCATCACATGACTGCTCTCACGCTGCAGGGCTTGACCTTGTCAGCAAGAAATTTTCCACTAGAGCAAAACAAAATGGCTTTCATAGTATCTTAGCAGTCTGTTATTACTTATGCAATGGATTTTGAAAAGCAATAATTTACTTTAGAAACTGGATGACTAAAACAGTTTATGTACATTTAATGCACAGAATTAACTGCATATGGAGCCACTAAAAACATTTGTCAGGCATCTCAGCTTCTACCTAGGGTTCAGAGGCAGTTGAGTGCAGCATGAAGAGTAACAAAGAGCATCAGAAGTGATTCTTTTTTATTTGTTCAGAAAATTGTTGAGAGTTGAGCATGTTTATTTTCATGATTATTCGAGTTTCCTGATGAATTCATTTCAGCTGCATACATTTTAGCTCTTCTGTGTTCTAGTAACAACTACACTGGCAGGAAATGTTTGCCGAAACAATCTGTTTTAAATAAGCACCAAAGAATATACCTATAAAACAATACCCTTCTATTCATGAGAATGCCTGTTGGAGGAGGGACTCTTAATGAATAAAAAAATCAGAAATATTCTGTGCAGGCAAAGTCCTCCTTAACAGCTGAAACAGTAAATGCTTACAACAGACTGTTCAACAGCAAGTCACAGAGCACAAATTACAATTACTTGCTGAAATTAGGCTATGAATGCATATGAACAAAGAGTGCACCTGCAAAATCAAATTCTATCTGTATATGACTTACAAGAAGGAAGAGAAAGACATAATCAATGAGAAACAGTTAGGCAATTGTAGATAAGTTATGTGATAACTGAACAGTTAAGGAAGGAAAGGAGGGAAATTGCACCAAGATGATTTAATTTTAGGGCTGATTCCCTATTGTCTTATGTAATATGTAAAAATACTTATAATATTTTACCACTTTATCAAATGTATTAAAATGTCATAAGGTAAATGGAAAACAGACCCCATTTTGCTATGATATAGCTCCTAACTACATACACTTCAATTTCTAGATCTACTGCCAGACTTTAAAGACTGGTTATACATGCACACTTGGCAGAGTCTTAGAAATAGCTCTCTGCTTTTTAAACAAAGATGATGTAATGAAGGTAACAGTACTACAAACTACTCATTACTCTGTTAAACCCTGGCACAAATCTATTTAAATATGATATTCAAACTCAAGGATGCATTTGACTTTTTATCAATTCACATACCTGTTAGGAACAAATTAGTAATGCGTAAGTCCTATACATCCTTATAAGGGCAGAACCCTTGCCCTGAGGTCTTTTGACCCTGCTGCATACTCTGAGACAATGTGATAGCAACAATACTAAAATATCTTGTCCTCATAGCACAGAACTGTTTCCCTGCGGACTTATCACATGCACAAATCATACAAACATCTATATCCACCACTAGAGGTGTACTGCGGAGGTCAAACGGTCCAGTTCCATCCAACATCTTCATTAACAGTGAGGCAGAGTGCACCCTCAGGAAGTTCGCTCATGTTCCTACCTGTGAGGAATGGCTGACAGACCACAGGGTTGTGCTGCCATCCAAAGGGAAGGAAGCTCAACAGGCTGAAGACACAGCCAACAGGAACCTCAGAAGTTCACCAAAAGCGGTGCAAAGTCCCACACCAGTATTTTCTGCAGGCTGACCATCAGGAAAGCAGCCTTGCACCAGAGCACTGGGGGTTCCAGTGCACACTCAGGTGAACGTGAGCCAGCACTGTGCCCCTGTGGTAAGGAAGGCTGGCGGTGCCCTGGGCTGCATTAGGAGGGGTGTGGGCAGCAGGCTGAGGAAGGTGATCCATCCTTTCTGCCAGCCCTCGTGAGGCCACGTGTGGAGCACCGGGGACAGGCCAGCAAACAGCACCAAGATTGATTAGGGGACTGGAGCACCTCTCACAGGAGGGAAGGCTGAGACAGGCGGGACTGATTAACACAGAGAAAGCTCAAAACAGGTATTATCATTATAGAAATACATGAAGGGAGAGTGTAAAGAAAACTGAGCCAGGCTTTTCCAGTGGTGCCCAGCGACAGCGTAAGAGTTAATGGGCACACAGGAGGTCCAACCTGAATATCAGGAAACACTTTTTCACTACAAGGGTGGCTGAGAACCTGGCACAGGTTGCCCAGACAAGGTGTGGAGTCTCCATCCTTGCAGATACTCAAAAGTTGTATGGACATTGTCCTGGGAAGTCTGCTACAGATTACTCAGTTAAGCAGGATGGTTGGACAAAAAATGACCCCCAGAGGTCTCTTCCAACCTCAACCATTCTGTGATTTTATGGAAGAAAATACAGCCAAGCACACACACTTACTGACATTTTCAAAAATACATCAATGCTTCACTTGCAGTGAAATCAGTGATCCTGAACTCTTCGGACAAAATCAAACACAGAATGGAGATTTAAAGCATTGTAACAGAAATAAACCACAGAAGTGCTTCTTGGAAGTTCTACTAGCTATCCAAAAGCATATTTGGGGACTTAAATAATTTAAAAAATCTAGTCATATTTAACTTTTTCAAGATTGTATGACAAGTCTGTAACCTCCTGAAGAATTAGTAGAGGTCTTCCCAATGCCTACTCACAGATTCATCTCTTTTTCCACCTAGTGATAGACTCTATTCTTGAATTGCTTTGCTATTCATACACCAACTAAAGACAATCCCAAGGACATTGTAGTTCTGCTCACTAAATGTAACACGTCACCTTACATTTTTAGTATTCGGCATATTCTATAAAGATACAGTCGCTACAAAATGAAAATCAAATGTATCAGACAATAAAACATTGTATAGAACTCAACTTATTCCTCAGACAATTACATCTAGCTTTTACAGGTAACACAACGCCCTACCTATAACCAGAGGCAGAATCTGGTCTTCTGAAGTAGTTTAACCACATTGCTGTAACTGCACTTCACATTCCTGTTCAGAAATAAACAACATTATGCTCTGAAACTTGTATTCTTGATGTCACATTATTTACCGTAAGACTATCTTCAGCATATTCCTTTAGTTACTTTAAACACTTCCTATTAAGTAACTACAATTGTATTGATTCTTTTGGATTTTGTTTTACAAAAGCAATCAACTCTAAGCTTTATTGTCCTACAACACATACCTGTGTTTATCATTCCAAGCAACAGCAGTAAAAATGAATGCTACATGATATATCAGGATCATGTCAATACCAGTGCAGATGGCAAAATTACAGATAAGTTGGAATATGAGGGGCTGCAATATGAAAGGCTGCACTGGTAAATGCTAATATTTAGATTACTTCCCAAAAATAATGTCCCTGAAATTAATCTTACCTGTTCCGATGGATGAAACCGCCTGCAGTATACCAGGTGCCTCACATGTACACAACAAAGCAAGGTGAAGGTGCAATGGGCTGTCCCACAGTCATTCTATCTACTGAAGTTCTATTCTATTGTCTATTCTCTCTCTTGACATGATCATACCTTAAAAATGACAATAACTGAGTATTTACCAACACAAAAGATGAGTGTATGGTGGGATAGAAAGTACAAAGACACTGCCTATCTACAAACTACCATGAACCTGAAGTTGTGATGGGGTGGGAGGTGGTTTGATCCTGCTAGATGCAGGTCAGCTCCTGAAGCAGTCAAGCATCACTAAATTCAAACTAATAAGTAATCCCAAAGAGCTGTAAGTCTCAACATAGTACAAAATAGGGGAAGACCGGCACCATTCAATGAGTACTCACAAGCTCAATTCCATTCCACTGCTGGATATTTAACATGAATTAATGAAGCATAATAATTTTAAATGAAATTTCACTTAATTCTCAGATTTTTTGAGTTAGAAATTAAATAGCCATTTTTTATCACCAATCAAGTTTAAAACAGGTGCCTTCCATTGCTCTCAGGAGAACAACACTTAAGTGATACAGACATGAGTGGAGAATTTGATTTAGTTTGTGTTAGCATCAGCTGTCTGTGTAACCTAGAAAAATTGCTCTTTACCATCTCCCTGTAAATGAGACTATAAAGAGAAAAATCCTGAAAAGCAGCATCTTTGCAACATTATCTGAAATCTTCACTTTACACTGGTACATACACCCCACCCACCCTTTGCAGACTACAATGTACAATCTTCATCTCCTGTTTGCCACACTATTTTTTATAGTTGTTAGTTTTCAAAATTTCAAATCACTGCTGGTGATTTGTCACAATACCTTAAGAGACAGTACTGATAAGATATAACATTCCTCACAAGATAACATAGTTTGAAGAATTTATGGACCTATTTTACTTTAAAAAGCTTAGGTGTAATGGTATTTGAGAATCTTTCACTTTGTAATATTTTGCCAAAACTGACACACCTAAGTAGTGACAGCAGATGGAAGAGGTTAAAAGTATCAAATCCCAAATTACCAACTTTGCTAGGCCACCTTCCTTTCATAATTTAGACCCTTCTGCTGGAGATTTGAAAATATATTCTAGGCAGATGACATGTTAACAGAATAATTTCATGGTTCAGTGTCTTCGCAGTATGATTTATCTCTTATCTCTAGGCATTGGAGGTCCCTTTTCAGGAGATTTATTAGTTAGATCCAAGAACACATTTTGATGAGAGAGAATGTGTGCATTATCACAAAACAGAACATTAACATTAGCTCTAAGATAATGCTTCCTTCTCATTAGCAGTTTTAAGAAAAGTCTCATGCATGTGCTATCACAACTGTTTCCAAGACACTGCCCCTTCATACAATAAAATGCTCATGAATGAAAGAGGTTTTTAAAATTTGTATTAGTCCAGGAACTTGTAACCCATTCTCTTCTAAATCTAGATAATATACATAGAAATAAGGTCCAGAGTCTAATGAATCATGTGACTTAAAATTAACTGGCATTTTCTTTTTCACTCCACTTTTGCTATCAGATATTTGCTGCAGACACTCCATTTTCTGTAGGACAAGAGAAAGTGTTTAACCACTGGGAGATGCTCACATCTCTCGGACTCACTGCTCAGCCATTTTATCAAAAGTATGAAGTTAATACTTAGACACCTTAAAAAGGCCCCTATGTTTTCAAAAACACTTAGCATCCAGCATCTTCTGCTGTGAAACACTAGTCAGGCTTTGAGGGAAGTGCAGCACAGTGGGATCACCTTTTTTTCATGCTCAAGTTGAAATACTCTGTGATTTCTGAAGGTTCACCTGTCCTCTAAACGTAAGCTATTTTGTTGAGATAAATTCAATCCCCAATCACATTTTAAGTTGCTTGACCCAATGAAAAAAATCTGCATTTAAATGGGCATAAGAGGCCTCCTCTTTCCACAGTGCCATATAACACATCTTGGGATCCTATGGTGTATCCACAGATGTGTTCCTTTGCAGACCTCTGAGCTATTCAGTCTGGAGATCATCCCTGGTCCAAGTTACATAACACAGATGTGGATCTATGTTAGCTGAAGACAGTGAGTTTAACAGAAGTCCTTAACTTAAGTTCTACACAAGATATCTTCAAAGATCTTGGGGGTATGCAACAGCTCTGACTGCCAGTACAAAATTACCCATCTAATGGTTGATTCAAACCCTATAAAGTCAAAGTAAAGACTCATTGATTTAAATTATACTCATTTAAGACTAAAGCCTAGCTCGGCTTCTCACTATGCTGAATCTCAATGCCAAGGCTAAAAGCACAATTGGCTATCTCTAGGAAAAAAGCCAATGACTAAACTGACATAGAAACTTCACTGCTTGAGAATGGAAGAAGTCTCCGGAAACACACAGAGAAATTTCTGTATCTAGTTTTGGTAATTTTGCCATTACTAACATCTTTTAATATTCATGAGGACAGATTACTAAACAGTGCTTGATAACAAAAGTTGAAAACCATTGTGAAGTTTTCTGCTAATATAAAGAAACCAGCATCACAGAAAACAGACCAGCCTAGTACACAGAAGGCAGTATAAACAGAAAGATATGGATCAACTGGTGCCAAGAATGTAAGCGAACAAGGAACTAATTCTTTATAACTCCCTGACCGAGTGACGTCTAGGTGTCTTTTACTGTAAATAGCAATGTCACCTCTTCTCCAAACTACACTCAAATCAGCCCAATCAATGAAAAATTATCCTGGGAGAACACATACAAAAACCACATACAAAAATCAATGAATCAATAGCCCATTATGTTTATTGCTTGTTATTACCCATTACATTTATTGTTTGTTATTTGCAGAAGCTTTTTGCACTTCCAGATAAAATGGAGCTTGACTGTAGGGAACCGCAGTCACACCATAACTGTGCTCAGAGGATTTTGGATTGAACAGTCTCAGAAGGTGAGCTCCAGTGCTTCTATATGTCACTGCTTGACACTCAACAGCCAGTGCTCAGAACCACTTTCAGTCTGAGAAGAGCCTCAATGCTCATGTTGAAAAGGCTGCTAAAAATGTGTGCATTTCAGCACAGTTATCAGGAACGGCTCTGAGAATACTTCTGAACTGTCAAACTACTCTAAGAGGGGAATGCACCTTTTTGTAACATTTGCGATCCCTCTGAATTGATTTCAAACAAGTACCAGGAGAGAAGCTCTATCTCCCATATCACAGGTGCTTATGCCATTCAGCACTCATCCTAGTCCATCTAGTAAGAATGCACAGTCAGAAGTAGCAGGGTTACAGCTCATATAATGCACAGCAGAGTAAAATACCTCAGCTTAAAAACTGATACTATTCTATTTGGTAAATGTATGCATTATTTGATTAATCAGATAGAAAATTCACCTTTGTTTTGCTAAGTCATACAGAGATGCAACAGCACATAGAGAGAGAGGTAAACTATAGTCAGAAATCAAAAACTCTACGTGCCCTACTTTATGTACCTTCCTCTTGCTTACTCTTACCTTTGGTATGACTTCTCTCCTTTTAAACTGTTTTGAGCACTGATAAAATTTATAGATATTGTTTTAATTATCTGAAGCCTCCCTTGCTTTAACTGCCCAGACCTGTTTTACATTCATGTAAAGGCAACAAGATCAACTGCTGCTTCAGTATGAATAATTTTGGAAAGAGTGGTGGTAGTTCATGTCTGAGCTGGGGAGAAGCAGATAACTGTATGAGCCAGAACCCAGCATAACTGCATCTGCATATAAATAGACTTAATCAGAAATGCAAATTGCAATCAGAAGAAATTTTAAAAGCCTATGATAACCGTGTAGATAACAAAAGGTCAAATACTTGTATAACTGAAGGTTTTAAACTGTTATGTCAGTGGTGATTCCTTCTTCATGAGCCAAAATGTGGAAAAGACAAGTACATGCCAGTCTAAACAATGATGGACAATTTCTGTATTTCTTCTATTATTACAACTGTTCCGTTGCTAAACTCTATTTTACACTGTCAACCTCAACTTATTCAGGAAGACTCAATGAAATGAAAACAAATGAAATCAAAATGACAGTATGAAATAATACAGCTAATTTACATGACTATATATAGAAGGAAATTTATATCCCTTATTCATATCCAATCCAGTATCATTCATATTGGATTGTTCATGTATGACAATCCAAATCTTCACATTTTAACATCCTCAGGTAAATGAAAAAATAAATTATGACTACAGTTTTCTGAAACTGCCAGACTGCATCACAGCACTGTCAAAATTGTATGTTTTTCTTTTACAGTAAAATAAGCCTAAGATTCTAGGAGAATAACATTTGAAAATGTTATTTAACAGTTACAAATGTTGGCTTCTCCTTTTGAAATAATTTTTTTCATCCACAGTAGCTAAGAAAAGTTCTACTGGAAGGAAGGTACCTGAATATTATATGATTTTATATTCTATGGTAAGAATAAAATAAATAAGTCATTATCATTTCAAGGAGTTCTAAATATAAATTATTTTACTAGACAGGCTGAAAAAAAATCTTTAACATTACAGCTTTTTAGTGGTTTTTTTGGTAGAAGAGATTCTTAGGATTTGAAGCACAAACGTTTACCAAGTATTTTTCCTTTGACTAAACTGCCTTTGAACAAACTAGTGAGGGAAGAGAGCCATCTAGTGCCATACCTCGGAATTTTAAAAAGGGTTTTCACCGGGTGCATGTCAAATAAAGGAGGGTCTCCATCCCCCAGTTCAATAGCTGTTATTCCCAAGGACCATACGTCACATCGAGCATCATATGAGTAGTCATACTGTTGTTCACAAGCAATGACCTATCAGAAAAGAAGCAGAGAAAGCAATGCTTTAACCTAATGTACAATTCACGTCAACCAATATAACATGAAAGTAGTTTTTTGAGTCATGTCTAAAATGCTATGTAGCAATCAAATCCATATCATTTCTGCCTGTATATATCAGACAGAAGAAACACCACAAAAAGGTAACAGTAAATTAGAACTTCTCTTAGGTTTGTTTTCTTTAAAAACAATCTCTTTCTTTTTTAAAAATACATTAAGCTCCATGGGATGCTTCAAATATCTATACAAAGAACATCAATACTAAATTCTGTTTTTGAAAGAGCTACTTACAGAAGTATATTAAAATAGCAGAGAACCCTATTGATGTTATTCTTATTAACTTCTATGACTATTCATGAGGATAGACCAATTTGCACAGCTGGTTTTTAGATAAGGATGTTCCATTGGTAATTTCTGCCTTTTTTTTTTTTGTTGTTGTTTGTTTGCATTTAATGAATTTGAGTAGTTTAAAAAATCTTAGGTAACATACCACATACCTCGTCTAAGAAAAACCAAAGTGAACAGGAATCTCTCCTTGGATATCTGACCTGTTTTACATCACAGACTTGATGCACACTTCCAGTCAACCCACTGATCACACTCTAATAAGCTAACTATTCATATGAGCTGAATCTAAATGTGAGATTCAAACCAAAGTTTAAATTTATCCCTTATCTTTGCAAAGGGATGAGACAAAAATTGCAGCTTCACTATATATCATTCTAATATGATTTGGAATTCTGTCTCAAGTTTGTCTTCTGAAATCTCCTCAATTAGACAATTATTTTGAAAATTTGTTGGATCCCTGCACATTGCTAGTACCAACTTCCATGATTTGTCTCACAGTTTTTTAAGTATCTTTAATAATTTGTACTTCAGATAAAAAGAACATGTCCTAGGGCGGCTGTACCTATGTTCTAGAAGAGATTTTTTATTTAACCCCTGTATTACTTCTGGATTCTTGTGGTAGGGCTTCAGGTTGGAACAACACTTTGCACAGATTGCAACATGCAAGTCAGCAACCAAAGCAGCTGCTGGCAGAGTCACCTGTTATAAAAAAACCCTTTTCTGGAGAAGCTGCTGATTCCAGCTTAACCTCCTAGTTACTTTCTCCATAAAATGCACCTAACGGAGGCATTGCTGACTCCGGTAGTGATTCTATCCAATAGGCCCACAGAACTTGTCTGTCTCTTACTTGGGACTCCTGACCCCACTGTAGTGCATTCACCATTAACTTTATCAGAAATCAGGGGTGTTGAACACAGTTAAAATAATACAGAAATGTTGAGGGGGGAGGTTTGCATTGAAGTTGCACATTAGTTAATTCCTTTTCTTTTCCTAGAGCAAATCAGTCCAGGAAAATTAAGATCTTTCTAAATTTTTTATCTGTGTTTTGGCAAGTGTTGAGATTGCTCTTTCTCCTCAATTTTCCAGTTAGTATGCCAGAGAAAGGGGGGAAATGAAAGTAAGCACTGCCAAAGAGGATTCAGAGATTTTTTTCTTCAACTTGAAGAGGCAGATCTTTTTAACTCAGTGTTTTTCAAAGTTGTCACACAAAGATCATTTCTCCATCTCCATTCTCTTCAACAGAATGTCTTAAATGAAAGTTTCATTCACTAAAATGTTCTCTATAGCCTTGATCTCATCACAGAGACCACTCTACCTCTTGAAATACTGCACAGTAGACAGCTTCTACACAGCTCAAGCAGAGTGCTTTAAAACAGCACCCGTTTCAGAGGCTTTTATGATAACTTCCTTTTCTTATATCATTTGTGAGAGAGAAAAAAACCAAATGCAGAAATTTGGAAAGTCAGTGCAGACACCCATCAGAGATACTTAAGTAGTATACTCTAAAGAGACTATCATTGAAATTTTGTTCAGAGACTGAAGAGGAAAAGCTTGTAGGTCCTGTTTATTTTTGGGGTTTTCTATACAGCTCCCCAAATCATCTGTATATTCAACAACACTTCCTCACAGAAAATCATCCATGTCATAGCCTTGGAAGCTTATCCATATGTGGCTAATTTTATGCACTGTGCTTCCCTTTTTTTTAAAACATGAAAAATATTTATCTGCTTAGTATAAAATCTGCTAGAGCCCATTTCCTGGAGGTAAATACCTTGGAAGTGGCCTGGATTCTCATCAGTGTGCTGAGTCCTTTGCAAATCCTTGTCTATTTTTTCTCAAACTTTATGATGCAGAGGAATAAATTTTCATTTTCAAGAGAAGGAAAAGAAGGACCTGCTCAAGGTCACACTGGACTTCATCAGCAATGCCACACACATTGCTGGTCTCCCACACACAAAAACACCAAGTTTTTTTCCTACAAGCACATCACAATTGCTTCTAAGTACAGGACAATGACAAAATTTGCTGTTTGTCTTACAAAGTTTAACAAACTACACTGTAATTATTAGCATCAGAACTCATTGCATTCATACTGGGTGAGGAAAAGAAAATCAACTGCAACTGCTGGTTTAAAAAATTAAAAGTAAGTCTTAGAGGCTTTTCCACCTTCACAGTGTATTACCTACCAAACAAAGAGAAGGGACTGTGTAAAGCATCTTTGTGTCTTCTGCTCCCCAACTAACAGCTACACCTCCAGTACATGGCAGTAAAATGACACTATGGCAAAATACTGGCATCCTAACCAAGGGGAATTAGACATCATTAGATTCTCCTCCATTCTATTATCA
This sequence comes from Acanthornis magna, assembly GCA_036785705.1. Lineage (NCBI taxonomy): Eukaryota > Metazoa > Chordata > Aves > Passeriformes > Acanthizidae > Acanthornis > Acanthornis magna. Next base: position 14,421,986 of record JAWUZG010000012.1, read on the forward strand.
GAGGCAATGGTGATTATTTCAGAAAAAATATTCCCCTTACTATGCATTCTTTTTTTTTTAAGAAATTCTGCCAGTGGGCCATACAAACCTGTATGTTTCAGACCATTAGCTTGCCAATAGTAAGATTAGTCTCACAGAAAAGACACAAATGCTTTTTACCCAGTACACAGCATGTACATGAATTTAACAATCACTTCAGTTTGAAACAAGTTTTCCATTTCTGTGGAATTTACTATTAGAATCTTACCAACTTATGCACCCTTTGGAGAAACACAGATGCCACCAAATTTAATTCTTAAAGCAAGAATCAAATTTTATAGTTTTTTCCTTGATGAAAGGTGCACATCAGCAGTTTGCTTTATGTGTTGGCTAGCAGAGAACACTCTTGCAATGTGAAGAAGAAAGTATTGTCTAAGTCATAGTTTACAAGCCAGCAAAGTCCTTGGGAAAGCCCCAGTCCTGTTTTGCCTTGAAAACTATTGCTACTCCCTGCAGAGCAAAAATCTCTAAAAGCCAAATACAAAAGGGGAATATGCGATGACTTATCTTTTATTATATTCCTGTCTCTATCAGGAAATTAGAGATACTTTTTTTTTTAAACATCTCTGCTTTTTGTATGAGTTTTGGAGATGAGAGTACCACTCAGCACTGCTGATGCCTGCTCTGCCCAGTGGGGCACGAAGACAGAGAGCCCTGAAGAAACGACGTGAAACTGAAGAACATGCTCCTCCCTTTCTCTTCCTTGTGCAAAGACATCACATTTGTACCAATTTTATATCCAGCAAAATCCCTCCCCTGCTTGTAAAAGTGAAACAGAAGAGGTAGTTTGCTTTGCTGCAGACATTATGTTCATGCCAAAGCCTCGGGGGGTGATGTAGCTAATTTTGAGATTTGCTAGTAAACACCACGGGAATAAGCACAAAGTCTTTCACTTCAGCATGGGCTGGTTGCATGCACACAGTGGCCTGGGTTGCTAAGGAGACAGGCTGTCACCTTTTGTTTTAGCTGTAATTTCATCATGACTTCATGCCCAGTCATACTGCTGTAGGTTGAAAAGCATTTAAACACCAGACACAGAAAGTGTGATGGTAGTTGTCAACACTAATTGTGCTGAGGGTCACACTGCAACAGAATGAGGGGACAGGGAATTCACAGGTCTGGAAAAAAGGGTACATAAACAAATCAGTCACACTAAGTGGAAGGAATTTAGAGAAGTCAGTGCCTAGGCATTCTGTGTGATTTATAACTTGTACAGAAACACAAAAATTCACATTCACACCCTGGCAAGAAAGCTTTCTATTCAAAGATATAATTCTGCTTGTTATGAAATCTATACAAATACTTCTTTGAACTTCAGCAAGACCAGTAGTAGATCAAAGGTGGATTTAAAAGAAGGAAAACAGGTAATACACAGAACTACCTATTATTTGGACAGTGGCCATACTGAGTTGTGCAGAGAAAGGAAGCTATACATATGTTTAGGTGAAGCAAAATACATCAAACCCTTTTAAGTTTCCCCACAATTATTAAAAGTGAACTTACTTTCACTTTGCCTCAGTATAAACAGTGTCTGTACAAGAGCAGAGCTGCAAGCATACGCTAATAACAGCAGTACAGATGTGCTATCTGGAGACGACTGCTACACAGTTAGTGCTGACCCACCGGAGACTGGAGTTAGCAAGGCTGCTGCTGCTGAAGTGAGGCGCTGCTGTGCTCAGCTGACGAGCGAACTAAGCAGCTTATGTGGTGTGTGAGCACTGCTGAAAAGCACTGCGCATGGAAAATGAACATGGCAAAAAATTGGTACCCTTGCTGCCAGGAAAACAAAATTGCTAGCTGTGCCAGTCAAGTGAAATAAACCAACTGAACTTCTGCGCTCCACCTGACACTATACAACCCAATTCATTTATTTACATTGGAAATATAATAGTAAATATTCTTCTAATTCCTATGCACCGAAAACAAAAAAGTCTTTCATGACAGCATTTAGCAGCACTAGAGATACTGAATTAGCCAAATCAAAGCGATACTTACCTATCTCTATCCCTATGTCACTTCCTCTTTTCCTCTCTCCCTTCCACTCTTCAAGCACATTCACATAATAAAAGAAAAGCTATTTTGTGAATGAAATTGGTTCCATATTCCCACATTTTTTTATTTCAGTTCCTTATTTTGCACCACCATAAAAATTTTTCCACGGTATATCAGAAAATTATTACATTTTTATAAATGTTACCAAAATACATAGTAAACAACATTTAAAATAAGTCTTATAAGTAATTACTACAATTAATATTGATGCATTGTAAATTACTTATATGTCAATTAGTCAAATTTTAACAACTATGAGTAATCAAGTTTTATTTTTATTTTTAACTCACCCAAGGGAAATATTCCTGAGACCATTAAAATGCTCTGGCAACAGGCTACATTTGTAGGGAGGCATAATACCTTTTATTGGACCAAATGATACAGTAAGGAAAAACAGACAGGCTTTCAAGCATACAAATCTGGCCTTCATACCATGAAACCATCACAGACTGAATGCTGCTCATAATAATATAATTGACACATTTTGCTTCTGATCCACAGATTTACTCCTGAGAAGTATATATACTACACACCTCACACAGATTTTTAAATGGTGCTTCACAAAGAAAGCAAAAACTAAGAGCCAACTCCGGCCTCCTAAGTACATATATTTCATGTAGGCATCTCAGTGCATATCCATGTGTTATTGAACTGGTTTTCTCTGATGTTTTGGGCTTGTTGTTTTGATTTGTCTTTTAAACCTTTAAACACCCTACATGAAAGCTTTACAACCCCTCCATAGCTGTCAAAAGAAAAGAGAAGCAAATCCTCCACATCTGTTCACAAGACTATGGCTATGTCATCAGCGTTACTGGCAATGTTCCTTGAGGTTCCCTCCAGCTGCCATGTACTTCTCAACTCCTTCCTGCCGTGCTAGCCCAGGCAGAGGTCAGCTCTCCTGGAGGCAAAGGAGGAGGTGACGCACCCTGCCAGACCTCGCTTTCCAGGGAGAGCGTGCTGGTGCTCTCCTGCTGTGCTCTCTGCCTCTCTTGTGTCTAATGGCCTTTAAAGTCTGAAACCTCTATACTCCAATTCAACTTCCTAAATCCACTGCTTTCGCTCTGGACTTTGAGCAACTTCAGTGTAACTCCTCACTACAGCAGTTTGTTAAAGCTTCAGGTTGAGAGTCACAGAAAAAGAAAGAAGCAGGGGAAAAAATAGGACAGAAACTGCAACTTCCTTTATTTCTTTAAAGACATAAAAACCTGTATTCACAAAAAGACATCTCTCAACTCTCAGAAGGTGGCATCTCAGAGTCACAGGCATTTCAGTCATGTACAGCCATTTAGAGACTTAATTCTAACCCACATTCTTCCACTGACCTGCTGTAAGTTCTTAAGCAAATCACTTCACTTCTATGTCCCTCAGTTCTTCCATGCAGTCTTGCCCTATCTATTTAGAGCAATTGTTCCCACTCTTCCCCCCATGCATTCCCACACTGACACTTCTGTAGTTCCCCTCTGGCATGCCTATATGCAGTTCACCATGAACCACAGCACTGCACCCGAACCCAGTGCTGCATTTCATGAGGACAGCTAACATCCCCTACAAATAATGCCTAGTACACTGCAGTGCCAAAGCACCTTAAACTCCTGAAAAACAAGATGCAATTTCATAACGTATGTCAAGTGGGAAATTCCTTTTCACCCTAGGCTTAATATAGTATCATAAATATAGTAATGTTAAACAACTAAGTGTTCAAACCACAATGTAACTAAAACCTAGATGATAAATTATTTAATGCTACCATTTTTATCTTTAACATTTATTTATTGAATTTATTATTTTTCCCTTAAATGTGTGGAATTTTCAAGTATTTCACGGTTAATTAATCATGATGCCAGATAGACACAAGTTCTGTGAAAGAAGCAGCAACTTTTCTTATTTCCATCTGCAAAGTTTTTCCTTAGGACAGTTGTTTGGGGTTTTTCTGCCAATTATGCTTTCAACCTTATCACATTTACTGTAACTTACAAGTTAAAAAGACTACAAAACTGAAAAACTGTAATAAGAGCTAATTTAGTAACCTATATCTATCATTAGCTGTAAGAGAATTGTTATTATACTTTCACAGAAGATGTTAAAATATTTTCAAAACTTTCCTTATTAGAGAAGGTGTAACATTATTTATCACAAAATAAGCATACTTTTCCACTGTACAACTGTTTTCAAATGGCTTTCAGGCAGAAAAGTAAGTGTATATACATTCTTGAAATCTATATCCTATTTATACTGTGGCAGATTCCTACAGTTCGTTATAAATCAGCATGTACAAAATTCCTTGCTTAGCTGGCAATTAAAACTAGAGTGAAAATGTGCATATGGTGAAAAGCTACTTTTAGCTAACTGACCTTGAATCTCATGATGTAAGCAAAGGGCTGGCAAATCAAATAGGCTGAAGCGTGAGAAGATGAGAATATACTAAATTGTTTCATGGGAATGTATCACTGTACTTGTATAGAGTTAATTAAAAACACGCAAAGAAAGATGGAGAGGGGCTTTTTACAAGAACACGTAGTGACAGGACAAGAGGGAATGAATTCAAACTGAGAGAGAGTAGGTTTAGATTAGATATCAGGAAAAAAATTCTTTACTGTGGGAGTGGTGAGGCACTGGAACAGGTTGCCCAGAAAAGCTGTGGATGCCCCATCCCGGGGAGTGTTTAAGGTCAGGTTGGATGGGTCTCTGAGTAACCTGGTCTAGTGGAAGGTGTCCCTTCCCAGGGCAGGGGAGTTTGAAACAGATGATCTTCAAGGTCCCTTCCAACCCAAACCTATGATTCTATGATTCAATAAGTCCAGGTTAGTGAGGGGATTATATTTTCTCTGCTGTTTTCCCAATTCAGTTATTTAACTACACATTAAATGTATTTAGAATTAAATTAACTTTTTCCCAAATTCTAAGACCTGGATACAACCCTTACTGTAATAAATATTGACTTCAGCAGGAAAGTTGCTGTGAGGTTTTTGCAAAATTATATTTCTCTTTATTTCTATTTCTGAACTACATTAACACAAGGTACGTGTTGGGGGGCTTTTCTACCAGCCAGTTTTGTTAATTTTTCATTAGATTGTGCAGACACACAGCTTCATACTGAAACAACGCAAATATTATTCATTGTTTCAGGATTAGACTTATTTCACACACATATAATCAGATTTAAAGTTTAAAAAGAATACAAAGGAACACTGGGAAAAGAAAGATAATCTAAGCTAGTCACCTACTGTTCTAACGCTTTGGAAATTTATTCTGATCCTCAGATGTACTGAATTTTATCCCAGGAGAATGCCTTGATTCAGCAGGAGAAAGGAAAATTGTGTCTGGGGTAGTCTTACTGATCATTACTTCCACCTGGCAGCATGGTAACAAATATTCAAAACACAGAGTTGAGACAGCTTTAAATAATACTGTGACATCTAAGATCTCTCTGAAAATAGCAAAACAGACCCAAGATTTTACTTCTGGTTAACTCATTATTACAGAATTCATATGACTTTACCATAATGTACTGTAATTCCTACTCATGTATCAAATGCGGTATTTCAACACATAATCTTTCAAAGGGTCAACTATGTTTTAATTATGTTCCTTTTAAAATATAATATTTAAAATAAAATACTTTTTAGCAGTAATCAGTAAAATATAACAGCATACTCCCTGCAATTTTAAATTATCGTCAGCATCTCTCCAGTTCTTTCTGACATCAAGTATCTTTTTCTCTTTCTATTCTTAAAACTAAATTTGGGGCAAACATGTGCATATATCTGTACATGGGGCAGATCATCTTGAGTGTGATCACAGGGCACACATAGGACAACCAAGGGATCAGACCCAGCCAGCACAAAGGGCAGGTCCTGCCCAATAAACCTGACCCCCTTTTATGGCCAGGTGACCTGCCTAGCGAATGAGGGAAAGGCTGTCAATGTTGTCTACCTGGACTTGATGGTCCTTTGACACAATCTCCTATAGAACACTCCTGGAAAGCTGGCAGCAAATGGTTTGGACAGGTGCACTCTTCACTGGGTGAAGAACGGGCTGGATGGCCAGGCCCAGAGGGTTGTGCTGAATGGTGCTGCATTCAGTGGTTGTTCGGTCACCTAGTGGTGCCCCCCACGGATCAGTGCTGGGCCCAGTCCTGTTTAATATCTTTACTGATGATCTGGATGAGGGGATTGAGCATGCAGCCCTACAGGCTGGGGGCAGAGTGGCTGGAAAGGGGCCCAGTGGAAAAGGACCTGGGGCTGCTGGGCAACAGCAGCTGAACATGAACCAGTGTGTGCCCAGGTGGCCAAAAAGGGCAGTGGCATCCTGGCCTGTGTCAGGAATAGCGTGGCCAGCAGGACATGGGAAGTGACTGTCCCACTGTACTCCGCACTGGTGATGTCACTCCTCAAGTCGTGTGTGATTCTGGACGCCTCAGTACAGGAAGGACATTGAGGTGCTGGAGCAGGTCCAGAGAAGGGGAATGAAGCTGGTGAAGGGTCTGGAGCACAAGTCCTGTGAGGAGCAACTGAGGGAGCTGGGGGTGTTTAGCCTGGAGGAGGCTTGGGGGCCTCATCTCTCTCTACAACTCCCTGGAAGGAGGGTGTAGCCAGATGGGGGTCCCAGCCAACCTGAGACAGGACAAGAGGACATGGTCTTCAGCTGTGTCAGGGAAGGTTTAGGTTGGTCATTAAGAAGAATTTTGTCACAGAAAGGGTGATTAAACATTGGAATGGACTGGCCAGGGAGGTTGTGGAGTCACCGTCCCCAGAGATGCTTAAGGAAAGACTAGATGTGGCACTCAGTGCCATGGTCTGGTGGACAGGATGGTTGGTCATAGGTTGGACTCAATGATCTTAGAAGTCTTTTCCACCTACTTGACTGTGATTCTGTTATTCTGTGATATTCTAACGGAGCTGGTTTCAAGAGTCAAGTTTTCAGCTAGATCACGATAATCTAATCATATGTGTGGAAAAAGAAATCTGCAATTCTATTTGAACTAGGTTTAGCTCAGTTATGCATTGGAAGTTGAAAACAAGGCATGTTAATGCTTAGAACTACAGATGTAAAGGCAGTTCAGTACAAAAGCTTCAAATCTCGTTTGTCTTGCTAGCATATAACAGTTTATTACAACACTACAGAAGCAGATTTTAGGTAACTTCAGTTTGGCAACAGGCAGCTTTAAACATACTAATACTATCCTGCCTTATTTATATTTTATTGGTATGCTTGCATTCAGTGTTACAGTTTCTGAAAGTCTGCATTTTTAAGTGTGAAATAATATTAATTAGGTTAAACAGCAATGATTCATTTTCAGTGAGTCAACTTTAAAGCTGCTCTCATACTGACTTATCCTTGTCATGTTCCTCTGTTGCTTCCTCACATCCTAGTTTTTACCTGTATTTTCATTTTTCAGCAAAATTTTTATTAATCACAAGCTCTGCTCAAAACAAATGCTCAAGGACAGATCTTTTTCGTCCTGTACTGCTAAACAAGCCTCGATCATAAGAAAAAAAGGAGCCAAGATGATTGAGTCACTCAAAAATGTTAAGCTGCTACTTTGAGTACATGCAGTAAGAACACTGCATTGAACATCTTCCTTATGCCACCTCAGTCACCCCAATTTTACTATAAACTTTTGCTATTTCAAGTACCAAGCCATATAATCCCTTTGATGTGTTTTGAAAAAAAGAAAATTGTTTCCTTCGTTTTACTGACTGTTTGTGACCCCGGCTGACCTAGTGATTCCAGTTTCTAGTGTATTTGTCTCCTGCTTATATCTAGTTATTCCTATCTGTCACCTTGAAAAATCCTGCATCATTCTTCTCCAGGTTTTTTTTACCTGGGTTTTACACTGGAAAATATTTCCTGACAGCTTTATTCTACTCTGAAACACTACTGTAGTCTCTTCTTCCAAGGCAAGCTTTTTCATCTCCCATCCTCACTCCCCCTTCAGATTAAATCCATCTTTCTCACTGTCAGATGGGATCCCATGATTGCTTTATGCATTGACTGAGGCACCTATGTTTCACATGTAGATAGTAAAAGTCCAATTTCTTTTTAAAAGTCTTCATGTTTTCTATTTTTCTGATTAGTAACATTTCATTCCTGTTCACTTACTTTATGATATTTTGGGGTTTGACAAATTCCATCCTATGTCAAAAACCTTCAGGCAGGAAGTTTTTTGCAAATCAGGGCAAAAAACTGAGTTAAGTGCCTTTCTAGTGTTTACTGATCTCACCACAGTCTCATCTAGAAAACACTCTTCCTAATAAATTGTTATCCAAGCAGAACTTTTCATCTTATTGCAGTCCTAATCCTCCATCTTCCACATAAAAATCTGGCTGCATATTTTAAAAATACTAGAAAGATCTCCCTAGAAAAAAGGTAATTGCATCTTGCACATCACTTGAAACCTGTCATTTATATGAGCAACTGCAGTGACTTGAGCACATATGTTATGCAACCTGTCGTTTAAAAGCCATTTCAACAACAGCATAATGAGTATCTGAGCACCCTGCAGCTGTTCTGCAGATTGGTACACCTATGAAGCCTGACTGGCACATCTCACATGTGTGATATGGGGTACTATATTTATGGTACTGGGTTGGTTCTCTCAAAGATATTTTCAAAATAGGAAGTATTCAAAGCTACTCCTGTTCCTGTTTGATGTGCTATGCACATAACACACCTTGGTTACATGTGTGTTGTATTTTCAGGTCAAAGTTTTCAGATCAAAATATCTGCTTATCCCTTTGGCTTTTTGCCACAAGAAAAAATATTTTCAACATAAAAGGGAAAAATAAATTTGGTATGATTACTGCCCTTGATAGCAATTATTGAGGCGAAACACTACCATAAAAATAACCTATAGTAATCAATGTTCAAGAAAATCTTTCATAATATGTCCATTATTATCTAGAGAAGTATTATATAGAAGTCTCATCTTAGAAATGTCTCCAGCCAAGGTGATTCCATAAATAATGTCTGCACAGTGGTTTCTAAGGTATCTTGTGTCTCCTTTGTGACGTAAACTGGTTGTTATGGAGATGGTGAAATATCAACCATTCTTTGTGAGACTGTGCAAGATCAATTTTGGACTCGTTACAGCAGCTTTTCTCTGCTCAGCTATAATCAGCCTTCCTTAGAAACAAAAAGAAAGGCATAGAAAGTATGAAATGCTTTAAAACAAATGTTTGCACAATACTTTTAACTCTGACATACAGAAATAGGCCTGTGAGCTTTTATAAAAGATAAAAATTTCATCCCAAATTTCCTTCATATGGCTTTTAAACGAGGCTTGTACTGTTACAAAGGCTGAACAATTTACAAATAAATAGACCACTCCTGTTTCAATCATTGTTTTTAAATTTTATAATCTATGTTTTTCAGAAGTAATTTTTTGTTCCTTAAAACAGGGAGGGCAATGCTTGATATCTTTCACCCTGACGTCTGGTCAAGTACAAATGGGACTTTTGTTCAACAGTGTGTTAAACTTTGTAGAGCTTCATGAAATAGAAGGGAAAGGGTTATGTCTGTGTAGTAGTATGTAAAAATACGGTCTGAGATACTTCAGTGTGGGCTAAGCCACCTGTATATTATTTTTCTCCATTTTTTAATCTATGCTAGTCCACGTGTCTAAGTTTATAGGTTCCCCCCAGACAATGATTAGGCTTAAAGAACACATAGGTCAGTCAGGGCTTTGCAGTATGCAAGACTATAGCAAGACCGAAAAGAAGGAATTCCTCCTCCTCCCCCCAGTCCATATTTACATCACAGACAAGCATCCCAAAACATACAATATTTGACTGGAAAGTCATAACATTCTCAGGACCCTCAGTTATTCGTAGATTGCTGTACTTTTATGGAAACATTGCAGAGAAGAAAATAATGAAGAATATTAGAAATCTATTTTGTATAATCTAACAGGATATAATTTTTAGTAAACAGAAGACAAGATGTAAAGCAGAAACACAGCCATAAGGGAGGGAAGAAAAGACACCCTCCTGCTATGGGGAAGCGCCAACAAAGTGTGTAGTGCAATGAACGGAGACATCCCAGACAGGCACGTTTGCCTACCTCAGGTGCCATCCAAAAGGGTGTTCCCACTGAGGTGTTTCTACGCAGCCGTGTACTGGTGAGCTGGGCTGAAACACCTGCAATAAAACAGATCAAAGAAACTTGGCTTCAAATTCATTGTCATTTCGGTAAAGTTCACTTCAAATATCAGGAAAACAGAACCCAAACCTCGGAGCACAGCTGCAGAATGCCTGGCCAAAGTAGGTGCAAATTATTTGTTTGATTAATTTCAGCTTGCTCTTTTCATTCAGAGTTGCTGAGAGATTTTTTTTTTTGTGAATGACTCTCAGTTTGAGGCACTTTCATTCAAACTAAAAAATTCCATTGTCACATAAATATCCCAGATTTCTTTCTCCTGTTTTCATAAGTATAAATGGGAACTATTAAAATTACAACTTGACTTTAAAACTTCTGTTTCGCATATTTACTGCCTGAACATCACTGGCTGGAAATTTGTTCACTAGCATATTTGCAGAGGCTCCTGTTCAACAAAACACTTATGCACTTGCTTAAATCTTTCCCTAATGAGAAAAGCTCAGAAGCTCAAGCTCACACTGCAGCTTGTACTTAGGGAATTAAGCACATACTTAAAACAAAACATTAGCTTCAGAGCTTTGCTGACTGGGGCTGGACTACTGAAGCACAACTGAAAAAACCCAAAAGAATGAATTAAGAGCGCAATCAAACAATGTTAACAAGCCAGAATGAACTTTGACAGCAAATCTTCTGTGCTCTGGTCAACATATAATTGAATGAGTTCAGTTCAGTAGCATTCCAATGAGTTGACACAAAGCCAACATTGACTTAGAAATATATTTTGCTTTAAAAACAAAAGACTTCGCTTTTAAAAACAAAAGCCACAGTGGTTTGCTCTTGTGGCATTTCCCAGAGACAAAAATGGGCAGAAACATGTAATACACATTGACTGATGCCAATAAATAAAAATTTGAGATTTGTAAGTTAAATTATTTGATTGCTGATTCCAACATTCGATTCTATATTTGTTTTTAATTTTTCAGTGTAACTTCAAGTCTTCAGTGATTTCTTGAGTACTGCTGTGAAACAGTTAATGGCTAGGACATACAACAAGCCTATGTCCATTTCACTGTGATCTCTTTTCAGTTAGCTTCAGTCATAGCTGCTGTCTAGGGATATTCCAAAACAGTGCAGAATACCAAAGAGCTGAGAGAGGGAGAGCATGAGCATAAATGAATGATAAGTTGCAGACATTTTGGGTCAACTTACTGTGACCATCATTTATTCAAATACATTATGCTGTCAAAAGCAATTGAGGGAAGAAATGTGTGTTACATTGAAAAAACAAGCTATAAAGTCATGCAATAAAGGAAAGAAAAGCCTCAATTAAAGATATCTGCGTAACCGTCTCTGTGACCTAATATCCATATGTACAGCCTTGAATATGAAGCAGCTTTTTTTAAATCAAGTTTCTGTCTCATTCTCTGGATAGAATGGATAGTATCCACTGAATAGGTCATAATTTAATTTTTTTAACCCCACTGATTTGAATTGTCATTACTTATTTAATATATCCAATCCTATACTAAATTTAAAATTATTATTTTCTTTTCCTTCTGACGAATTTCCTTCCCCACTCATCAAACAATAAATCTGCTTAACATTCCCACAAAATGGCAGAGGATTATTAGTTCCAGGGATTAACCTAAAAATATCCAAAGCATCCACTGTGTTTGAGTACTTAATCTGAGATCTTTCAGTTTTCAGGCACTCCACATGCCTCAAGTAGAGCTATAATAGATCTCAGCTGCAGTTCAAGAACACACATTCTTCTGCAAAGGAGGACAAGATTCAAACTGGCTATTGGGAAAATGAGGAACAGAATTTGTTGTAAGTGACCCTCCAGCATCACAGAGAAATGCTGGCAGAAGCAAGAATAGTCTCCAATTTGATGCCATTCAACTGTCTCAACTGCAAGTCCCTTCTCTTCCTAAACTTCTTGCAATTTCACTGTTCATCTTCCACTTTCTGTAAAAAATGAGACAAAACAGTTCTACAAACAGTATCACCTGTGACTGAGCTTAAATCATCCCCAGAGACCCTTCTGTGACTACAGCAGTGGACAAGAGGGGAAAAATAGCAACTTAATAAAAGCTTGGCATTTGATACTTCTTTAGTCAGAAAGCCCATAGATATGTGGGCATTTCTTGGCTTTTCCTAACTGTTAAGCAGCAGGGAACACTTGAGATTTAAGTCTCATTTTTTTCTGAGCCTGTCATATTTGTTGTGATTTTCTAGTGCTACTTTTGTAACTTAAAAAGTAGAAGAAAAATCCTGAAACTGAAATGTGGAATCAGAGAGACCCATGGGACCACAGAAGGACTGGGAGTCTCAGTTTCCTTGAATGTGCCACTAGGAGTTGCAGCACACTGATCTGTCTTTATGGCCTTTAATACATCTGATAAAAACACTTTGCTTTGGGGAAAAAAGCCCACTTTTCCCATAAAAGAAACAAAGATCAGACTGCCAAAATTCCCCCAAATGAGAAGGGATCTTCCTCTTGTACTAAGCCAGGGACTCACTCCAAGTTTTGCTTCAGGTCATATGTTTTTCCTAGCACTATTTTAATTGTTGCCTTTACATATCAAAATAATTAATTTCTGTCCCTAGAAGATACTAAGGAGTTTCCTCTGTGCCAGCTTATTTTAGCATCTTCAATATATATGTATGTAAAATCTATAATACCATGAAATCATCAGTACACCATTTTCTTTCCATTGCATAAATTTAGTATTTTAGGATTTTAAAAAAAAATTATTATTTGCAGATTTTTTGGACATAACATTTTACCCTACCCTCATTTTGTGAACATTTTTCTTTACCTTCATGCACTACTAAACAAATGTATTATTCACACAACAATATTTTCAATGGCAATTACCTTATGCATTATAGGGTTTCATTAACTAATCATATTACTAATACTCTCCTTCTGTAACGTTTAATAAAACTGTCCACTCCCTTGCATACATATCTGAGGGACTAAAGCATTTATTTATTTTTCTAAGCGCACGTTCAAAGGGAAAAAAAAATTGAACTGACTTCAAATCTACTGCCAAGTCCCTTTCTATCAGCCTCCCTCCCTTTCTCCTTGTTTCTTATGATGTTTCCAGACTAGCAATGCTCAAATCTAAGTGCAATAATCACAAATTAAATGGAAGTTGGGTTTTGGACCCAAGGGACTATTTTACCTTCTGTTCAGAGGGGAAAAAATATGCTTAAGGCTATCAAAAACCATTTCAGAAATAATGTTTCCTTTTCATATGCAAAAGATAGACTATCTAAATTTAAATTAGGAGGACAACTGCCCTGAGACTGATATTTCTTGTGAAATACAAAAGAGCCTTGTAAATAAAATGCTACCTTCAGGATTTTTTAGAATTATTAAATTATGTTTAAGCTTTTAAAAGTTAAAACTCTTACTGATTTTTACTTAGAATTTTTATTCTTGCTATAATCAGGTTTCTTTTGCATTTTTCCTTCTTAAAATAATTCTAAGTATGCTTCTGAAAAGGTCTCCTGCTGTGGCACTGTCTTCCCATGAGAAAGTAAACAGATGCCTTTGGCTAAACTGCATGTATGAAGAAAACAAAGGGGAAGTGGTCATTACCAAAGTCAACGAGCTTGACTCCACCTTCTGTTGTCAGGAGAATGTTGTTCCCTTTCACATCACGATGAATGATCCGGTTATTGTGTAAATGCTGAAGGCCCTATATACCAGCAGTAACAAAAATAAGTTTATTCCCTTATTTAAAAACTATTACCCTACTATTAGGGAATGCAATGGAGAAAATCTGCACATATTCTATAGAAACATCTGTCCACAGGATTACATGCCTTTATACAACCCCTGCTGCTATAATAGCCCATGTAATATTGTCAACATTACCATACTTTATAAATGGAAAATGCATGTATGCAATAAGTAAATTGCACCCTCTGCTGTCATTACAAGCCCAATGAATATCCTTACCAAGAGAGCACCATATAAGATGTATGAGATTATAGCTTCATCCAACCGTTGGCCACACTTCAGCAGGCCTTTGACAAGCTCTGTGACAGAACCTCCATTGCACAGCTGGAAAGGGGGGAGTTATGAGGAGGGAGAAAAAGGAAGACAAGGAAGGGAAAAAAAGGAAGACAAGTCCTCAGTTACTCAATATACTTGTTTAGGCTATAAACACCTACCATGCAAAACTGCACTACAACACAAGTCTGCAAACAACAGAACTCTTTATATTAGGGATGTTAATAACAAATCACAGCAGGCTGGGTAGAGCTAGGGAAGTGAAAACTGAAAATTATGAAGTGTAATTTATAAAAGGCAACTAAAAAAAATTAAAATATTATCAACAGGACTGTATTTAAGTGTTATAAGAGGATTTATACATCCAATTTACATTATTTGAGTATTTTCACAATAAGACATGCATTGTCTTTTTGAAAAAATCCTTTTGTGAAAAAAAGGGCAACACAGAAAAGACTGATGCTCTTGGTAACTGGGAGGCAATAAATTAGTCATTTTAAACTTTCACTCCATCAATGCTCTCGATGGCAGGCAATATAAAATAGACAGAAGCCATATCTCTATACTCAGATGCCATGAGCTGTCAACAACAGAGAAACGTTCTAATCCAGAAAAGCAGCTTCCTGCAAGCACTTTCTACTAATGGGCTGCTATATATCAAAACAGGAGGAGAAAAAGTAAAATTAGAATCTTTGTAAATGTGTTCTCAACCACACCTTAAGTTTACTGTCCATGCCATTCTAAGCAGGTATTTGTCTCTTATCCCTTCTCCTCTCTCTTTCCCTTTAATTCCCTTGATATTCGCAATTGTTTGACCAAAAAAAAAAAAAAAAAAAAAAAAAAAAAAAAAAAAAGAGAGAGAATTGACTGCCTTTCTCTCACTGAATTTTCTCCTCTGTGCCTGTTTTTGTGGCCAGCACCCTTACTGTTTCTGCTAGAGAATCATATGCATTTCAACACATTTTACATTATCAGTTTAAAATACCACAGTATAAATTAGGAAAATAGTACGAAGTTGTACGAACTCTCAAGATTTGCATCTTTCAAATAGCTTTTATGAATTGTGTACCAGTTCAATCACTAATTTCTGTTATATGCTAATATTTTCCTTAATTTATTACTAACTCCCCCTTGCATTAAAAAAAATTATCTGGACAAGAAGTTTTAGTTCATGCGAAAAACCAGATCACATGACAAGCAAGACATTCTTCATGTAAAGAAGATCTTGGAACAAAATTTCATCACTTAAAACATAAGTGATAAGTTCGGTAGGAATAAGTTCTGTAGGAATTTGGCTTTATTTTTTAAGTACTTTGTAGGGATTTTTTTTTTTAACCATAATAAATTGTGTGGAAGCATTCAGGTCAATATCAAACATCAAATGTATTTATATGAAAGTGCATGTTTTTCTTCCCATGCTTAACCATTTGCTGACAAACCAATAAGTCAAAGTTTTCTTTTTATTGCTTTCATTGCATTAAATGCTCTGTTTAGATAGGCTATGCTAAACTTATCTCTAGCGTGCAAATAAAATATATAAAAGTATGACCTAACTTTAAAAAAAAACCCCAAGCTGGTTGTGACTGGAAAATAATACAAACTGACAGCTGTTTGGTAGCATATGTTAAATGAATGACTGACTTAAAACTATATCCCACAAACACTACTGCAGCTGTCAGTGACACTACTCTTGACACTCAGCAAAGAGCTAGGACAAAACAAATTTGAAAACTTCATTACCACTTCATACCTAATGGCAATACTTTAAACGATGGAGTGATGCACATTTAAACGGACAAGTAGAGAAGTTGGCTTTACAGTTGTGCAAGACCTGCATCATAATAAAAATACTTAAGGCATCCACAAGCAGTTAGCAAAGTAAGGTCCTGCTTGTAGTGAGCAAACAATGTAAAACTGCACCTAAAGGAAAAAAAAATCCACCTTTTTATTACAAATTTTGGAAGTCACACATCAAATGAATGTATTTCATCAAAGACTCAGGGATCAAAGTCTGAATACTTTGTATGTTCCCTTTTACTGAAAATGCGTCATTAATTTATAATATCATAAATAACTGCTATGCATACATAAATTTGCATGTAAACTCCAAGGCAGGGAATAGTTTGGCTTGTCTGGTAAATTTTTCTGTATAAGGAAAATATTTTTTTTATAATGTCAGATTTCTTTCAAACTTTGAATTATGTGCACCAAAAACCAGCTGAAATGCATATACTTAATTGATAAAAACCTGTTCTAATTCTACATTCAATTTTATTACATAGAGTATATGATGATTTTGCTCTATAAAATTTTGTCATTTGGCACATGATGGATCTTTAGAGACAAGACTCTTTTATTAAAAAAGAAAACACATAGGAAACCAAGCCCAAACTCAACACAAAGCCAGCATGCATACAAAAAGAACAACATAAAATTTTAAAAAAACTAAAGTCCTTTTTTAATAGTTATTGAAATTTAAGAGTAAACACATCTAAAAGTTTTCATTCCAGCTACATATTGCTCTAGTACATAGAAGTCAGATGTCTTGATGGGACTCCACAACTTGTAGCGGAACTGAAGATCCTCTATTCTGATTCTAGTTATCAGTCAAGAACAGGGAGTGGAATTTCTAAAACAATCCATAATTAAAAAGTGAATCCTAGCTTTTACTAGTCTAGTTAAGAAAAAGGTCTGAATGGTCTGTTACTGCTCATCAGAGCAGTAACTTCCTGTGCAGAGCTCTGTATCAATTCAGCTTAGAAAACATCCAGAAGAAATCCTCATTTTACAACAACCTTTGGCAGTCACTTAACTGGAAACAAGACCACCAAAATACAATCTGACATTTTAAGAATACTGATTGCCACTTGTTGTGGGTGCCTGGTGTTTGGCCAGTGCCAAACCAAGGAATCTCGGCTCCAGTGCCTGGAGCACCTCCTACCCCTCCTTCTCCACTGTCCTCCTTTGCTGTCTCCATGCTGCTTCCCTCACATGTTCTCACCTCCTCCTCCTCTTCTCTGGTTAGAAAAAAAACCTGTGTTTCCCTTGGTCTTGATTTCTTCTTAAATATGGTATCACAGAGGTGTAACCAACATCTCTAATTGGCCCAGCCCTGGCCAGTGGCATGTCCATCTTCAGAGACATCAGGGATTGGCTCTGCTGGACATGGCGGAAGCTTCTAGCAGCTTCTCACAGAACCCATCTCTATGGCCCCCCCGCTACCAAAAACCAGACCATGCGAAACCAATGCACCACTGAATAAGAAGAGTTAATAGAAGGCATTTCTGTTGCTAAGTTTCCAACAACAACCAGCCCCTAGTTTAAAACTATCATAAAACAGACTTTCCCATTACACTTTCTCTGTTCACTTTTGTAGAAAGCAGCTTATTTGTTAACTACCTCCATGTTACTACTTCATCATCTTTTGCATTCCCCTCAATTGCAAAGTTTTAGATAAATCTCTTATCTAATGTTTCCTCTAAGAAGAAGAAGCAAAAAAAAAGGACCTACTTATTTTGGAAGCAGAATCTATCAATTCAAATTAAATGCAAGGACATTCCCTATTAAACAAATTGTTAAGTTTGGATGTGATTTTCAACAGTAGGCTACCACACATAATCTATCAGAAAATCATGAAAGCCTGTGATAAAATCATAAAAGCCTCTTTTAGCAGTAACGAACAAAAACCCAACCACATTTGTTAAGGTAAGATGTAATATCATCAAAAAGTTTTTACCTCAAGTACTAGCCAGAGCTGTCCTCCCACATATTGATCTGCTTTGTAAAACATCCCATAAAATCTAACAACATTAGGATGATTGGGAAGAAACTGCAAAATATTATATTCAGCTTCAATTTCTTCATCTACATCCTAAATAAAAAACACAAACATACAGAACATATAAAGACAGTGACTCCCAATAAAGCAAGAGCAAACTCTCATGGATAAAAAGAAGTTTTTTTAATTAGTTACTACTTTTAAATAGTTTTATTTTAATGCAGCTGAAAGTACACTATACTGTACATTTAATGCACACAGCATGTGCCACTTCTGCTCTTCTTGCATGCAAAAAAGTGAAGCCTGTGTAAATCAAGCATTTGTTCTTCAAGAATTCTTTCAGTGCATAATATACTTAGGAAAATTAAAAACTATACTTTGCTCGGTTGTCTCAGTAAGAAATTTACACACGCATGACTTTTAAACTGTTTTAAATCATGCATATTTTTAACATGTGAGCTAAATACATGAACCTTTGACTTACTCTTTTTTCTACCGTTACCAGATAGTACCATACAGAGAACCATTTCACAAAACCTCTAAGGGGCCATCAATAAAACCAAATACACTCTTATGAGGAAAGACATACACCAGAAACAATGAAAGAAAGACAAAACAACCACCCATAAGAAAAGGTTACTAAGTATTTGCTAATGAAAGAATTCTCTGACAATTACAAAATACTGTTTATACCAGCACACAGGCCACAATTCAGAACAGTGCTTAAGCACTGAAACCTCCCTTGTTTCTGCACAGATCTTACTATTAGAAAGTTTAAGCTTGACTTCCTCAGATTTATACAAGAGAAAATCACAATGAATTTCAGTAGTGGTTTATAACAGAAATAATAACATCTTTCAGTTATTATTTTAGCCCAGCTGTCATGATCAAACTCGGGCTTGAACTAGCCTGAACATCTACCAGTTAAATCTTCCATTGAAAACTAGAGCCTTGGTTCTCATAGGATGCTAGGCATTTAATACCCACTAAAACCAGAGCTGGCACAGAACTACCACTGAGGATCTGGGATGTGCTCTTCTCTTTTTATCTTAACTATTGCCTCACACTTTATCTGCTTATAAAAGGTAACTCTAAAATATCCTGAAGTTCACAGTGCTTGTGTGATGGGAAAAGTAATTCTTCTAGGGAGCACACAGAATAAAACAAGAACATTAAGATTAACAGCATCTTGTATTTTCCGGCTACAGAAGGCCCTATGAGGAATGCCTCTGTGCCTTCTCATAATTTGCATGCTCCAAGCAAAGATAACTAAATTTGTAGCAGAAAAATTACACAGACCTAAAATAGAAACTGGGAAAATGCTGTCCTCAAATAAGATGATGAAATTCTAAGTTGCATCACTCAGTTACTGGTACTAAACTCCTTCTGTTAATGTATTCTGCAAAATTGTTCCCTTCTGGATGTTCTCAATATCTTACACATCTGATTTACATTTCAACTCTGAGAATTCTTTTAAATTAACATTGAAGTTACAGTTTAATATTTTTTACTTACACTGACAGGATCCAGAATCTTTACTGCTGCCAAGCTTCCATCTTTCTTATTGGCAACCTTATAGACTTTACCATAAGTACCTTTCCCAATAGTCTCTATAATTTCCCAGGTATCTGAGGGATCGGCTAATGATTCTAGTCCAATCATACTGGAATTATATTGAAACAATCCATACAATGGCTTCCTGGAAAATAAAGCAGACATACATACAGCAGGAAGCCCTAAGTAGCTCTTTACTAGAGAAGGCATTTTATGATAAAGAAATCAAATATTATCCTAATTTAGGAAGAAACACAAATAGAATCACAAATGAAAACCAAACAGAAATGTAAGACCACTCAATGAAAAAAAAACTGAAAGAAAACTCTGGAGACCACTTTTCTTTCCTTACTTCAGTGTATTATTTGCTTCAAACATTGCTGCATATGCAGCACCATTCTGAACACATTTTAACAAAATCTGACAAAATCTACCCCTCCCTCTACTGCACACTCTTTTAATGGACATTTTACACAACTGAATTAACCACAGCTCATGAAATGAGGCCCTATTTCTGGTGCTTTAAAAAGCCAAGTCAGGGGTTTTGCATGTATTTCTGTAATGCTCCCTGGAGACTGCCAGACAGGCACTCAGTAGGTATAGCCTCATTATAACTGATATATCTACAACAGGGCTACATATAACTAACAAAACTTAAGACTGGGCTGGCTGGTATCACAAAATACAAACCAACTTGAAAATAGGCAAGAGGTACATCACTGGGGTGATCCATCACTGTTGAGATGTTTCTCAACAACTGCACTTGTCTCTCTCTCTCTATGCCAGTCAGAGTGTATTACGGTCTGTTACACTGGCTGACCAATTCCAGAAGATCTCCAGGTCAGGGGACTTGTTTTCCCAAACACTCTTGAGTGGATCCTGCAGCAAATGGATCACTGCAGCCTATGCAAAGGGCTCCTTCCCACCTTGGAATTACATAGATTGCAAGTTCTGGTGACTAGGAAAATGACAATACCATTTTAGGATTTCATTTAAAGTAGTGAGAAGATACATCTTGTCCCTGAACTGGAATTACAGAAAGGAAAGATGAAGTTTAAGATGGAATTCACTTAACCTTCCTATATTAATCATTATTAGGGAAGCTCACTGGTTGATGGTTTCTCTAAGAAAGAAAATTATTTGCCCATTTAGTGGCTGTCAGTAAGTATATTAGCTATCTCTATGCTTAACCAGGAGATGTAAAGTCCAAGTGTGTCTGATCATAGGAGTGTGATCATGACAAGAGCAAATGAAGACAACACCATCATGGACTGCAAAAGCTCCCGGTTTTTGGAGATGGATCAACAAGCACCTCAAACATACACTTGAACGTTAAGGTTTGAGCCATTTCTTCCTAAGCATACCTGATATCTGCAAATCTGCCTGAAATAATTTCAAAAACTTGCTGTCTTACCTCTTCACCATTTCTAGCATCAGTGACAACTAGAGAAAACTTCTATTTCCCTCTTTGGTACAACTGTATTTGCACCAAAGCTGGTGTCAAATAATATATGAAATTGCTTTGGTCTCTTCAAAGAAGGGAGAAGAAAAAAAAAAAACTAACAGAAGAAAAAATAAGGGGAGGAAAAAATAGACTAGAGTCAATATAATTTGTGTGTTATGGGTCAATAATGTAAGTTATTAGGACAGTTTCTCACTACTTGATCCAATACAGACTGCTGCAAATAAAGAACAGTATTCTGAACACATAAACTTAGTATCTCAACAGAGAAGCAGGTCAGGTGAAAGATTTCTCTGAAATCAGTGAACAGACTGTACTACATACACCGAAACAGCAGCCACAGATATGGAGCTCCTGATAAGCCAACCTTAAGAACAAGGTTTGCTTGCAGGGTGGGGGTGGTGGTGAATACAAACAGGGGAATGGTTGCACCTCACAAAAAGAAAACCAGCACAACAACATACTACTGAACATGTTCTAATGTTTTAGGAGAAACGCTACAGATGTTCATATGCAAAGAAACAGAGGAGAATAGACTGGAAATAGCTCTGATACAACCTTACAAGGAAAACAAAGACAGACTAATATTTAGTTCTCTGTCACTTCAATGACTACCCCATCCCACAGATTGTCCAGAAAATTATGCAGGATATTCTCTGTACCAACATAATATTATGATGTGTCCCTCCAAGCAGCTGTTGTTTTTCCTTAAAACAAAACAATCTAATGTCATTGCCTGCTCTTGTTCTGAATAATACAACCCTTAAAATGGTATATCCAAATTTTCAAAACACTTTAACATTTCTTTATACCAGAAGACAATGTTGGCAAAATAAAATCTAATGCAAAATTTTTACAGATGGAATCATGATGGAGAACCGAAGAAAAATTTTAGTGAGCATTTTTGTGCATTGTGATAACATGACAGCATTTACAGATCGCATATTTGTGCGTTACATGGAATCAGAGATGTGAAATATGTGCCATAAACCTCTTCTGTTTAAACCACATGGGCCTCTTCTAGAACTCAAGCAATACCTATCTAAATAAGGGTCTACATCTGTCATCAGTAAAAGTGCCTTTTGCCTCTATGACATTACTGCATTCCTATCATAGAAGTCAGTATTTTACAGTACAAAAAAGCAAAAGAACAGTATCTACTATTATCTTCAATAATGTAAAATCTGGATTAAAAAGAACTGAAATCACTTCAATATGTAAATGTTACAGGGAAAGGCTGAAGTTAGTAAAAGGAAAACACAAATTCATTTTACATTTCCTGATTTGCTGAGCTTCAGAAAATAAACTGTCCTTGTTTTAAATAAGCTGCCATTCACTTTTGATTTATACAGTGAAAAGTTATGAACACAACCACTTCTGCAACAACCACATATGCAGGTATATTCAGAAGATCTTAACCCTAAAATACTGCAGTTGAAATTTATTTAGGAAGAAATTTCTCCCTTTACTCCCCTCACACCAGGCCTCACACATCTCTGGGCTTTGAAATGATGTACAGAGAGTGGCTTCTAGCTGTTAAAACCTTAGCAATACCCTCCCTAGAGGAAGTCTCAACCTATCAGAGACCTACCAATTACAAGTATTTCTGCTACCAGTTGGAGAAAACTTCTCAGTGGTTAAGTCTGTTCCATGTAGGCAAGCACAATAGCCCACACCAGATGCTGAAAAATTACACTTTTTACATGCTTTACAACAGCATGGTTTTGGGTTTTTTTTAAGCAGAGATAATAAAATAAATCTTGAAAAAGTTGACCAAACAAGACAAACAACAGGGCAAGACAAATATTTATTAACAGGCTTCAGCCACTGCTACTTTCTTTTACCCATGAAAAGAGAAATTCTCCATCAAAGGAAATTTCATTATTCTCTCATGACACCTGATTTTTTCTATTTTGTAAACTTTTACCAGTCAGAACAAATTAAATCAGACCAGGCATGACAGACTAACTTAGATGGCAGTCAGACAAATATGCAAGTAACATGGCTTTTAAAGAAAATACTTCTCTCTAAGATCAACATTAGAATCAATGACTGCGTATTATCATCCCTTAACAGTATCCCCATGATAAACGGATTACATGTATTATATGTATCATATAAGATACAAGATATCATAAAAGAAGTATAGGTTACAGACAGTGCACAAATCAATTTTCCATCTTTGAACCATAGCCTTTCAATTGTATTCCATGGCTCTAAATAGCCTCAGAAAAGCCATTTGGAAAAATATGTAGTGTCCTAGTTCTACTGTGATATTCACCTATGTTGTGAAAACAAAACAAAAAATCCAAACTCTACATAGAACACGCAGATTTTCGTAATGATATAATTACACCTGAAACGCAATCAGCAACTTTTTCTCACAAATTTATTATCAGAGCTCTCTTTCTCAAAAATTATACCAACGAAAGGGACTCATAAGCCAGAGTAACAGCGCCAGAAACAGCTTTACAATTACTGCTCTATATTCACTACTGCCTCACTCAACTCCTACACAACAGTGATTTCCTTCTGCATTCCAACATACACTGTCTTCTAGCTTACAGCAAGATGGATGATCAGTAGAGGTTTTAAAATTAGTAAGAGCCTCACTTCAGCCTAGTGCTTTCTAACAATCACAATACACAGCACTAGAGAGTTTTGAGATCTCTTATAGCTGGCACCAGTCAATACTAGTGAAAGTAGTGAAAATACTGTTTCCATACAAATAATTCATGGACAGGGCTCCTTTTTGCAATGTTCCATTTGTCTTACCCCTCTTGTCTCTCTGATGAAACAGCTGGCTTATGCACTTCTGGCATTTACAAGTACTGTGGAAGAGTAAGAATGACATATTCAAAAGTAAGATATTTCACTATTTGTAGAGTACTCAGTATTGGTCCCACAGGAAATTATAACTCCTTGATAGAAGAATTCGGAAGGCAAAGTTGACAACTATGGTCTCACCTAGCCATGACAGCCCCTATTCCGCTGGCTAGTAGTGGTCACACACAGACAGCTACCTCAGAAGCAATTGTTAGAGGAATTAATGAAGCAACAAAAGGCACAAGAAAATCAATAGTTAGAACAGCTTCCTCTGCTAGTCTCCTCCTGCTGTTTCTCACCAGCTAGGTTAAAACAAAGAGAATGTCAATATCTTGAAATGAAGCATACAGAAAAGATCTATCAAGACACCATTCTGTAACTGTTCTCAATTGGACTCAGAAAGAAAGACTGCAGAATGTGCTGTGCATCACTCTTTTAGGGATAAAAGTCAGTGATGGAAGAAGATGAAGGAGAAGGATAAAAGTATATTCGAAAGATATTACCGATGCTATACAGCTTCAAAACAAAAAAAGAACCATACTTTATCTGATCACATTTTTTCACTAGGAAAACATAAGGGACAAAACAGGACAACCAGGAATAGAACTGCTGTTATTTACACATGAAAGGTAGATCCCTGAGAACACTCTGGCTAAATTCAGTTCACAGAACAAGTCTCGCTTGCATATACAAACCATGGAATCAGCTCTGTGGGTGTTCACAATTGGAAACAGAGAGGACATAAGTAGGAAACGTTCACCCTTTCCACATACTCAAATTTTTCAAAGTTTTTATTATTTGTGCTTAGATACACTCTCTTTGTCTACATTAAGTCCTTTAAATTCAGGAGTATCTCCACTGTTTTCTTTTCTTTTGCTTCCTTTGTATGGACAGACTAGATACTCTAAGCTTTTAGACTTGCAGTCTTGCCACAGGGCCAGAACTGAGTGATAACTAGTGGCAATGGATTGCATCTGGATGCTAGCTCTGATGAAAGCATTGTGATTATTTGCTCCCTTGTCTTAACTATGCTTCCAGTTCATCACAGCATGAATCACAACCACATACAACCTAGTACGAACCATAATAAACTGACCACAAAACCAGCTACTGACATCATGGCACAGAAGTCTAAATGTCACCTATTTCTCTAGAAATAAAGAGAACAAAGAACTTGATTTTTGACCACTTTAGTCAAATGGTAAAAATTTCACATCACCACTCCTAAAACAGTTCTGAACTGAAGGCAGTTTTAAGATCATAATCTTAACTCAAATTCTTGGATCAAACATTTGAATCTAAACCAGAAAACTCTCCATTAATATCCTGGAAAATGCATTGTAAGAAAGATGTATGTGCCTAGCCAAGACAATCATGTTTTCATTTAGATTCATTGCATCAGAATGTGTTGCATTACAAATGTTTGTTCGTAAACTCTTACCGGACCCTTATATTTATGATAACAACATTAACTTTTGTCCAATAATGTTTGACCATTTTTGTATTGTCCATATAAATCAAACTACTCAGGGCAGGGGGCAAACACATCGTTCTAATCAGCCAGTTTCATAAACAGACCCAGGAAGGGTGAAGGCAAAGGTAAAGTGCAGCTTGGCCTCTGACCAGCTCCCCTGCAATCTTCTAATTGCATATGCATTTTCAGTCTTTTCGGCAGCACTGTGTCACATCAGGAGGCACTGCTGACTCTTGCTGAGTCATAAAGTTATTTTACTCCAGAACTATTTAGCACCTCATCCTGTGACTCCCAAGTAAGTGCTACAACACCCTTGATGAACTTCCAGCTTTCATAGGGTGCAGGTAACATTGCATCTTGGATCCTTCATAACTGCATCTCCCATAAAAATCAGGTTTCTTCTGCTTCCCAGAAATTAATTCTGAAGTTGCTTTGCTCTTACCACAGACCCATGGTTCTATGTCATCTGCATGTGAATACAAGTCATACCAGTCTGCTTTACCTCAAACCATTTTCTAGACAAATGGTACTTGCAAGCAACTGGTCTTAAAGAGGTCTTCTTAACATGCACAGAATGGGGTCATGCACTTTAAGATAACTTAAACACTGCCTCAATCTACTGCAGAATCAAGAACAGAACAAGCAACCACCAAGGTTTTCTAGAGTAGGAAGGTCTTAAAGGTGAGGGTAAAGTCTAGTCACTCTGTCTTTTTTACGGTAAATATTCATTAGTACTTCAGAAACTTTGCAGGTGCTTTGGTTCTTCTATCTAATTTTCACTGATATCAATGGTATTATATTAAAAATCAAATCTCATTCTGTTAGGATTATCCAATCCCACTCATTTCCATAGGATTTCATAGATAGAATATTCTTTATTCTGGTCTCCATAGTTGAATTTCTTTAACTGAATATGCACAACAGCTGGAATCTAACTAGAATGAAACGATTTGTAAACAGTATTTCACAACACTAAGAAAGCTGAAAAGTAACTTGTTTCATGAATTGATAAGAATGAATTTGATCAATCTGCATCTTTTACCCAAGATACCATCATAATAACTTTCTTTTCTCTGATATCCCCAAAAGACAGTATCTGCTGTAGCTGGCACTGTTAGCATAGGGGTAAAACAACCAAATCAGAATGTATCAAGAATAAAATTCAGCCTATATCACCCCTCAGAGGGGATTGTGTTTATGATTCATTCCTCTAGCCTGATAAAAGATTTTTATGAAAACTGTAGAATCTTATTTATTTCAGGGATTTCTACTTCTCTGTCAAATCTGGACACAATCTTCTGTGAGAAAGGATTTTCTCATGAAATTTCAATACTGTGTTACTAAGGTTCAACATAAATATCCTAACATCACTGATGACACTGGAAGTTAAGCAAAAAAATGGTCAAAGTATATGCAGACTGCATAATTCACAGAGAAGACTAGTGTAGCAAATCTCCACTTCTTGCCAATATGCAAAAAGTATTTTTTCTTTTGTTTTCACAAAATTAGCAAAATGTATTATTAATGGAAAATGACAGTTCCAAGGTGTTCTGGTAGGCACGGTGTATTTAAGAAACTAACTGGGACCAACACAGAAAATTGTATTCAGTGATGAAAGACTGAATGCTTTGCTGAGAATCAAATTACTGAAAAAAAATCACTTCCTGCACATGGTAAATCAAGTATTTTTGAGAGTCATCGTATCCTGTGAGGTAAAGAGTACCTTGCTACTAACACAGAATCAACAAAAACTTCTACTGAAGTTTTGAGTACCACTGAAAATAAAGTCCCTGATCATTCACAAGGAGCTATAATACATTTTATTTATTTGACTGTTCATTAATCGGTTCCACATCTTCAACTCCAAGGACCAAATGCTGAATAAAATTATGTACCTAGTCAGTTACCATGATTAATTATTAAATTAATTAAATATCATTAAGCAGAAATTATTTTCCAAGACCAGATCCAAATATCTGAAAGCCTGTTAAGAAGAACAACTCAAACAATAGGCTCTGATCAGTGGCATTCCTATAGCACAAACACTGTTTATATTATCTATTTAAATAGAATTCCAACAAGCAAAATACACTAAAGCAATCACAAATGACTAATAGCTAACACATCAGTTTCACCTCAGGCTGTGAACTCAGCACTGAAATGAAGCTTATAATCCCATGAGCCCATTCAGTTATAAACAGCAGGTGGCAAATCAGGTGACTACTAGGTACAGTCCCCATATGTGAAAAATCAATATCTCAGAAGGTTTTCTCTGCCTCCTCCAGCAGCAATTTAACAGGGCAAACAAAATGCGTTAGTGCTAAAATGGAAGGATGAAGGGCTGCAACAGAATGATGACCCATAGACCAAAACCAGGCTCTTCACTGCAGTCTTAATCAGAAAGTTTGATATGCTTTGTGTACAGACAAGGAAGAAGAAATCTAAGACAGATGTAGGATAAACTTTGGAAGAAAATAACTGCAACCTTACATTAGTGACCTATTTTCCAATCCAATCTTATATTGGATTTCTGTCCCGCTAAGCATATCATAATTCTTCCGCACCAAGACAGCATCCTCATAAGGAGAGCTTGTATCAGCCAGTGCTGCTCAGAACTATGTGCTCTGTGTACTGGTTCTCATGCCAGTATCAGACAACAGTAGTGTGTTTATTCTGTGTTAGCTTAAGATGTTGTCGTGGAGGTACACATAAATTGGTTCCATCCTAGCAGCTTCACTTCATTAATGCTAAAGATCATTGTGACACTAATTGATACTGAGCTTGATCTATTTATCAAGTCTTTTACAAGCAGGAGCTGAAGAACTAAAGCCACTTCGTCATTCACAGAGAGCAAGCAGCAACTAAATATTTGGAAGGGATCTTCCTATTGTTTCACAATATACCTTAATTGTATAATGCAATCAATCATAATTGGTCACCATAATTCTCCAGTATTTATTTTACAGGAGTTTTATTCTAATGAGAATTTTTAATAAGAAGAGATACTCTTTTATCCATAAGAAAAATAATAAACGGTGAATCATGATACAATCTCTCTTAGCACTGACAATGACTCTTGCTTAAGATGAAGCATTTTCATCAGTGAGCTAGTTGTTATGCATTACCAGCATGTGTGCAGTAGCCTAGCATGACACCAATTTGCATAATTTCTCTCCTCTAACAGGCTTTGAAAATAGTAATAGGCATATGAGATAGAATCCATTGATTTTAAACTTCCTTCAACAGCTATCTTCAAGGAGCAGTTATCAAAAGAACCTCCAAAGAATCAAGTTTAAGAAATTATAAATGTATTATTTGGGCTATGCTTTCTGGGCCTACAGCCATCTAAGTTGAATTTTGTAACAAAGACCAAGGCAAAACCACAAGCAATTGGCTTGACATCTTCCCAGAGAAGAGGCAGGATTGGAAAGGACACTAAGCAAGTTCACAAATGATACAAAACTGGGAAGAGCTGTTGACTCCCCCAAAGGCAGGAAAGCCCTGCAGAGAGACCTCGACAAATTAGAGGGCTGGGCAATCACCAACCATATGAAGTTCTGCAAGGGAAAGTGCTGGATTCTGCACGTGGGATGGGGCAACCCTGGATGTACAGACTGACTGGGCAATGAGATGCTGGAGAGCAGTGCCACAGAGGGATGTTCCTGGGGGTCCTGGTCAATGGCAAGTTGGACGTGAGTCAGCAGGCAGCCAGGAGGGCCAACCATGTCCTGGGGTGCATCAGGCACAGCATTGCCTGCCGGGCAAGGGAGGGGATTGTCCTGCTCTGCTCTGACCTGGGGCGGCCTCACCTCAGGTGCTGGGGGCAGTTTTGGGCACACAGTATGAGAGCATCCAAAGAAGGAGAATGAAGATGGTGAAAGGCCTTGAGGGGAAGCTGCATGAGGAGTGGCTGAGGTCACTTGGTCTATTCAGCATGGAGGAGACTGAGAGGAGACCTCACTGCAGTTCCAACTTCCTCCTGACAGGAAGAGGAGGGGCAGGCACTGATCTCTTCTCTGTGGTGAACAATGACAGTACCTGACAGAATGGCCTGAAGTTGACTCAGGGGAGGTTTAGGTTGGATATGAGGCTCTTCCCTAGAGCGTGGTTGGGCACTGGAACAGGCTTCCCAGGGAAGTGGTCACAGCAGCAAACCTGACAGAGTTCAAGAAGCATTTGGGCAATGCTCTCAGGCACAGGGTGTGATTCTTGGGGATAGTGCTCTGGAGAGCCAGGAGTGGGACTTAAAAATTGTTGTGGGTCCCTTCCATCTCAGCATATTCTGTGATTCTGTGACTGTCTAAAAGTGGCTGGACAATGCCTATATCCACTGCTGCTCACAGTGAACTTGCAAAACAGTTAGGGTTTTGTGGGTACAGATAAAAAAGGACAGATAGTGATGCACACAGAAGCTGCTCAGAGCTATTATACCTGTGTATATTATTTAATAATGCCTTAATCTATAGGGAGTAACAAAAACAACTTAGTTTTTTTGCTGATCTGAACCCAAAAGAGACCTTACCATTTCACATTTACAGAAAGCAAGAAGAATAACATGTTAGCAAACTCTGATATAACTACTGGGGGACCTTTTCTTATCTTCTTGTCTTATGCATTTCTACATTGTGAATAGCAAACAATATTGCTGCAGTATTCTGGTTCTCTCAGATATTCCTCCAGCAAAATGTCTGGCCTTATAAATTTGAATACTAATTTAGACCTTGGTCCACTTTACTACACATTCTGATATATGGTCATCAATAAGAAAGAGCTAATTTATCTTTATCACGTAAGGGAAGATGCCTGAAAGTCTACACAATTGACATTTAGACCTAATGTCCACTAATACAAAAACACATCACCAAAATACTCAGCTATCCCATTAACAGAAAAGGTACAAGCACCCCAGGAGAAACAATAGATGCCAATACTGAAGAGCAAAAATTCTCAAAGCTTGCTCCTGTCAGCTATTTCACACTGAGAAGCACTAATCAATTTCAATTCCTACTGATTCAGGGGTTTTGAAGGAGATTAACACCTCCCAGAGCTCTGATCTTGAAGAGAAACAATTTAATATCAACAACAAAATTGCCCATGAACTTTCAGAACAGAATTTAAACACAGAATAAAGTACCAAACTGGCCTTTCTCCCAGATTAACTCCTGGGTTGCTGCAGATGGTCTGGAACAAACTTAAGAGAATGCCTGAACTTAATTTACAAAGAGAAAATATGACATGCAAGAATGCTGTATCACACATGGGGTACAGTAACAATGTAACTGCAACCCAGAATAATCAGCCTTTAGCAGTTCATCAGCAGCTATTTAGTTTTCTTTTATACATATTGTTCAGTTTAAGGAACAGCTCTATGTTCAATACTGTGGGGTTTCAGAACTCAAAAGAGGAAAGCATTTTGTGATCCCTTTTGAAAAAAAGGAAAGAGAGAATAGATAACAATAGTTGTATGTCACCACAAGCAGCACTGAACTATCATTTAAGACACACTAAAAGTAGATTAGATGGTACAGACAATATGAAACAGGATCTACTGTATTTACATTTTAAACAATGCTTCACCTTCAGCTATTATGTCCTATCACATCAGATGGCAGTAGGTAATTTCCCCTTTATTAAGGATACCCTTTGCAAATAGCCCCAGTTCCTAACTTACTCACTGTTTAAGCAGAGAGTACCTGCTAAAAGAACAAAGTCTGAAGCACAATAAAAGCATGATGAGAGAAACAGAAACTGGCATTATCCATTCAAGAATGATATCTTTATATAGTATAAGTGATGTGGAGTAATTAGGATGCTCATTTTACAAGACAGCATTATAAACAGAGTCTATATTTCAAATACAATCCAAGGAGTTCAGAGAACTCAAGAGATACTCTTGACTATAACTCACTTCTTTACTGCAGAAACCATATTTTATACAGTTTATATTTAGGCTTCAGGTTCTGTTTACAAATTGGACAAACTAGTCACTTTCAACAGTGATACCTTGTATTGAAAGATGTCTCCTATACAGACATCCCAAGCTATAACTCTCTAAACATTACAGAAATGTCCCATTGCAACAGCCCTCTCAGAAGTCTCATTAGCGGTTGCCAGGTAACAGTGCAGAGGCAGCCCCATGATTTGCTGTGTTTGTAAGTGGCCCTTGAAGCTCAAAGCACGAACATTTTGGCTTCTCTTGTCAGACACCTGACTTTGATATTAGGACTGTATTTGGACTATCTCAGTTAGCCTCAGAGGTATGCTGGCAGCTGGTTTTCCCATGCCTTGAAACCCTCTCTCGGCTCCATATCAAGGGTATTTTTAAAGATATGTGTGAGGTGAAATAAATATATGCACAGACTTACCAGGGTTTCTGAAAACCCCTTTACTTTACCGATTGCAAGGAACATAAACAGTAAAATGAACAGACATCTTGTTTTGATATCACTGTCTCGGCTTCCTAGCATCTCCAACTCTTTCAGCTTCTCACTCGAACCAGGAGACACCAGTCTCTTCTTTCAAGCTTGTGCCATTTCCTCTGAAACAAATTTGCTCTTCTTTTCTAAGTCACTCCTCCTGATCTCTGCAACCATTTTTGTGAAAAGAGAGGCTGATTTTCCTTCAAAATGGCTCATAAGAATCCCTCTACTTTAATATTCTGGCCTGCCTTGCTAGGTCATTCTTCTTCAAATACACTATATGACCAAAAATCTCCCACTTAAGTCTAGTCTCCCAGTTTAAGTTTAAAGTTTGATAATTGGTTTGTCACACTGAGTATTCTATCCTTTATTTAATGCCACTCACTCATCAAAATTTAGTTTTTCCTCTTTGCTAGCTTTTGGCAGGAACAAAGTTTATTTCAACCAATCTACGGAAGCAGAAGCATAACAGATAAGGCAAATAAAACCACATTCAAAATGATGCTTGTAGTCTGATAGATTTACACAAAAGCCTTCCCAATGTGAAACAGAAATTACATATTTTATATAGATTCCCTGAACTGTCCCAGCTGTCAATAAACTTTCACTATATGCACATTTCTGTAAATAGACTTTCTCCCACCACTAATCTTCACATAATGGAAGGTTTGTTACCCAGCTTAGAAAAGCAATGCTTGCACCAATGAGATATTCACTTGAGGGTGTCCCAGCAAAAACAATGTATTGTGCTGCAATTTTGGAAATTGCCATATCTGATTTATATCCTTCTGGTATCAACTGTACAAAGGTAATTTTCTAGAATGAATTATTTATTTCCTGTTGTAATAGACATTTGAGATAGTCATAAATATTTATATGTCCAGTTAATTCACTAATGAAAACTGAAGTAATTCTAAAATGGGATGTTATCTCAGAGTCATGGTGACCTAACAGTCTGCTCAACTTTTACACTACTGAAGACAACCACTATATGGGAAGCAACAGGAGGTGGAAGAAGCCTGCTCCTGAAAGCATGGAACACCAATGGGCCAAGGTATCAAGATAGAGTATTTTTGTGTGTGTATCCTAGAAAAAAATTCTCACTTTTCTCTATCTCTGCTTTCCCAATTTGTAAAATGTGTGGTAATATCCTCTAAACATACTCTTTTGCAATCCCTGGTCTTTTCACAGGCATTCCACAGAGATTCCTCTTCAGCAATGGAAATACCTCTTCTTAGACAATGAGCTATTGGTTTGTGCATTGACCTGTGGAATTCCACTATCTTTACAGCCTTTAAGAAATATTTTGGGCTCCTGGCTGCCTGAAAGTAGTTCAGTACCACCTATGGACTGCAAGTCTGCGGGCACAAATTCCTTCATATTAGGTGGCTGTACTGATACCATCCTGCACCTAAACCAGGTCAATGTAAACACCTAAAAAAAGGGTTTATTTACTACATTCGTAAGACAATGCAGTTTACCAAGGTTTGTAAAGTCAAAAGAGAATAGAATTTTTTTTTTAAAGTCTGCATCCATTTAGACTCAGATCAGCCCTGAAAGGGGTTATCTAATGAACTCACAGCTCTTTTTCAGCTCATATCCCCCTTCAAATTCCATCCCTGCCTCTGGAGCAATTCACCTTCGTCTGCATCTCTAAAAAACAAACTATGAGTCATTTATCTAAGAAGGCAGTAATCTGTTCCTCTATCAAAGAATTCCACCTTCTGGAGAGGCTGACTGCTTTAGGTCTCATGTGAAAAGTCTCACCTGCCCCATAGCACAATTGATTATTCACATTTCACAGAACTTTTCACAATTTGTTAGTCCACTGTGAAGCATAACATTAGCTGGAAAACGGTCAAACCTAAAAAAAAAAAAAGCCTCTCTACATGGTAACATTTACTTTTTAGGTATTTGCCAGGTTTTAAATTAACAACCATCCTTAAGGCAGATACATAAATGGAATCAAGATGTGTCTCATTTAACTGAACCTTTTAGCAGAAGATGCATGGGATAATAATGAATGTTGCTGAAGTTAGTTAGTTAGTTAGTGAAGTTAATTAGTGGTTTAGCATGCAATCCTATTTTTGAAGGATGCTGTAACAAAGCATTTCAATGCTGTAACAAAGCATTTCCAAGGTAAGACTACAGATCCCTTGCCTAATTCAGTCCAGAACACAGGGAAAACGCTACTTTCATGAGTTTGGCAGTAAAGGTGCTAGTGCAAACATCAGGAAATAACATTACAGACTACATATGCTGCTTTCCTCTCATCACTGCTGAGAAAGGTCAGCCACAAAAGGATCACAGAGTACAACGAATAATGATTTTGAAACTACAAATTATTATTATATCTTACGTTTAGGGGGAAAAAACCAACCCATTTTACAGAGACGGGTTAGGGAAAGCCATGTTCTGCTATACTTGTTCTCTGAACAACAACTCTTTCAGGGACCTCAATTCTATAGTGATTTCAGAAACTACTCACAGGCCTCCTCGTCTCCAGCAATAGAAAGGGAGGAGAAAAAAACAGGAGATGTAAACCACAGTTCACTCCCTACCTTCAACTACTGATTGTCAGTGAAAAAGGAAGAAAAATCTTACAGATGATAGATGCTGAAGCAGTTGACGTTATTTGCTGATGCAGATGTAGAAAGGAAGTGCAGTGCAACGTCACAAAATCTGAAGCTATATAGTACTCCACATAAAAACCCAATCCATTACAGGTTTGAGTTTCACTACACGTACAAAGAAAACGCTTCAAAAATGTGGCTGTCAAAAGATGAAGAGACAATCAGAGTTTAAAAGGTAAATAGGTCACTGGTAGAGATCTTAAGGAAAATACTACAAAATACAGAATTAATCGTTCACAAGGCAATTAGATTGTGTCAGCAACTGAAGTCATTCATGCCAGAATGACTTCAGTCTTGAGTGGGCTGTACTCTGACATAATGAAGGTGTTAATGAATCTAAAACATTAGGAGAAAACAGACCTGCAGCAGGACAGGCATGTGAGCTCTGACTGAAGCAAGATCAGCACATAAAACTGCTCATCAACTGCAACAACGAGCCCAGAATAACACCCAGCAAAAGCAGCACAATTATTTTGCAAAAGCTTGCAGTGTCAGGGCATTTACTTCTCTTGGAAGCTGCATTTAACCAGATGTTATTGTCCTCAGTCCCTGTCCAGGCTATCCTATAGCCATGTCTCTCCTAAGCATGTACCCCACTCATGCAGACCCAAACACTAATCCATGGACTTGATCTTCTAAACAGACTTTGAGTCTGCCATGTTCCTACAGACTCTCCAGGCAGTCACTACACTGTTAGCTGACTGGCTGCCGTCTGTAGGCCTGCCTCCATGCCTGCCTGGGAACCTGACAGGCTGCTGCATGTTCAGTGTGGCTTCCTCACTGGCACCCATGGCTCCTGGCTCATCTGCCCTCACAGGGCAGTCCAGCCCATGTTGCAGAGTGCCTACTGGCACTTTACTCAAGCCTTTTTTCTGCTAGCCTCCCTCAGAACATGAGAAAGTTTGCACACTTTTCAAACCAATGAGTAGTGAAACCTACAGATCTACAGATCCATGAGAACACATCAAGACACAAAAATAGTGAGATCAAACAGCCCTATTAACACGAGCCAGATACATTTTTCTCATGATCACTATTTTCACCTTCTTAAAGGAAGACAACTGAAGATACATATGCTACAGTATTACCTGGTTATAACTGTTAGGGTTCACACACTCTTAAACTAACATTTAATGTCCATTTCTTATGTTAACACTGTTTATATAGAAAACGTTCATTGAAATCAAAAGGAATGCAGTGTCAAACTTGTTATGCAAATATTCTAAAGTAAGCAAACTCCTTTTCGGATTTTCTTTCTTTTTCATCCTTCACACAGAATAAAGCAAGCATTTAAGGCCATAGGGACATTCTGTTCTTAGTTAAGTAATTATTTAGACAACCAATATTTAATTATACAAAAAGCCACACTGTAAAGTAGAATCTTATTTCAGGAACAGCTTTTTAAAAAATCCTCTCTCCCAAAACCTATTTTCAAGTTTAATTATTTTCTTCCTTCTATTAAACAAACAGCTCCCGCAAAATTCTGGCAATTCAGTATGTATTATTTAACAAAATTAGTCTTTGTCACAAATGATAAAATTATCCTGATCTGTACATCTCTGAAATTCATACAAGAGTAAGACCAAGTTTGAATGCTAACAAAGTATTCTTCTGCCTAATGAAATATTCATACTCATTTGTCATCAAGACTTTAATAAGGAGGAATATAGCCTTCTCACTTCCGTCAGTAAAGGACAGGCAAAGATCTTTCCTTCATTTAATTCTGAATGTCTTCTGAGTCACTCCTAATAATTTCCTTTTCCTGTACAACACAGTACAAGAGATATTTGATATTTAAAATTTACTTAGAAAGATGACTCCATATTTCAGGTAGACAAATAAAGTTCTTGCACCATCCAAAACTTACAGTTTTCACCATTAAAACTTCACACTACTACTAAGTTTTCCACATGTCTCTAGATGTATCATTGTTAAGATCAGAAAAATCAGATTAAATAAAGAATGAAAGCTACACTACAGCATGTGGAAGCAAACAGAATGAAACTTTAAGACAGCTTTATCAAAAAACATGTTTTGAGGAAATGTCAGCATTCTTGTCCACAGTATAGGTCAAAATGCTGTTTTTCCTATTTCAGTTATTGTGGAGATTGCAAAATGATGCAAAAGATATGCCCCTGGACACAGACTTTTACATGTGGAAAAATTACCCTAATTTAAGAAGGAGGAAGAAGCATGTGGATTCTTCACCACAACTGTTTACAGGGAAAGCACATTATCTGATTTAACGAGTACACAAAATTGCATTCTCAAATGTGCCCTGGACATGTTTCATCCCCAGTCTTTCAGCCTGTCACAAAGAGCACCTTCCAGCCCAGACAGCAGATGAATTTTCTATTTCAAAGGCCTTTTGGCAGGGTGGTCAAAAGGTGTTCTTTTCACAGCAGCCAGTTTGCTGCTGTGAGGGAACGTGAAACCAAGCACATTTTCTCAGGAATGCTGCTGAATTCTGTAAAGTTCTCAGCTGAGCAACCTTAAGCCATCAGAAATCACCACCTTTTCCCAACTATTAAATCAGTTAGTTTCTCTGTATTACAATGTCTATTATTACAGTCAGTCTCCACAGTCCTTCACTCTTGAAACTGGAAAGAGGCCAAACTACCACTAGTGAGAAGCGACTTAACCTTACATGAATCACCCATATACTGCTTTAGTTTATTGTTAGCTGACTTCTGCAGAGCCTCCAAACCTTGTGCCAGCACATAAATTGCTTCTGGACCTATGAAACGAACATCAGCAAGGAAGCTGCACTAACATCACTTTCCTACATATTAGCAGTTGTCAGACTCAAGTCACTAACACCAGTCCTTCCTCTTCATTTGATGACGATATGGCTTTCAATACAGCAATCAGTTTTGTTTTATAATCATTTTTCACTAAGACACTGTCTCGCCACAAACCATGAGGCATCATACCAGATATCTTATAAGCAAATTCCTTACATTTTGGCATATTCAAAATGCTCATTACAAAACAATGTAAGATCAACAGCTGAAAAATATCCTTTTAATTAAACTAATGGAGAATCTTCCCTATAAACATAGTTGCAAATGATTTTTAGTACTTTTCCAAAAATACAAAAGATAAAGTGATTTTTAAATACTCTAACTATACTGTATTTATGTCAATCTCTCCTGGCTTGCCTCTCAGAACCATTAATTCAGTGCTTCATCTGCTACAGTTCCTCATACTGCAGATGACATTTATGTTAGGTTTGTTTCCTCAGAAAAAAATTAATTTGAAAAGGCAGTCTCACAGGTCTTTATATCCATTTCACAGGCTAAACACAAGTTATAAAGATCATCCATGTAATTATTGACAGAAATTATGAGAGAACAAGTGGAGACAACAAGATGTGCACCAAATATGCCCTCCTCTTTTCAAGTGAATTGGAATTTATGACATGTATCATTCCAGTAGGTTTAAAATACAGTATAAAGAATATACCAGGAGGCATGGAAACTGCCATCCCACTCTACACATTTTACAACTCCTCTTGCTTAACACATTCAGATTGAGATTATTAGTGAAAACACTTGTCCTGTCTTTCAGGCCCAAATTAATCATAGTTCATTTCTACCCTTCAGGTCATGCCAGACTGGGTAACAGAGAACAGTAGGAGGACCATGGAAGAGATGAGAACTGCCAACAGCACTGGCCACCAAAGACTAATAGAACAAATTATTCTTACAGCTGAACTACCATGAACCATTTCCCTCTTTCTGAGACATTTGCACAATGCCTAAGCTGAGGGTAGAAGTAACAGAGAACACTGCTAGGAATCAGGAAACTTTCCACCTGGAAGGGTTCAGTAAATTCTGCTTGTGCAGGGAAGTATTTATGAAACAAACAATGGATGGGATTTTTCTTTTTCCTAGAAGTAGTCAAATGTAAAGACAAGATTCCCTTTGGGATCAGGACCACCCTCCTAATTCTGTGCCTATCCAGGAAATCATAAAGAACGGAGAAAGCATTCTTTCGAACTGTTTTAAGCAACATTTTACGTTGTTTCAGATTTCAGTGCAAGGAAAAAATGTTCCTTAAATTTCTATATTTTCCTTTATTATCCACAAGAAAGTGCCAAAGATGCCTCTACCTTCTTATGCCTATTTTTACATACAACAGATCATTTCCACACGAATCTCAAATCTCTATTTAGTGTCTGCCTTACAGCTGTACTTAAGCAGCCCACGGTAAAATAAGTGCCCTCCCCCTTTGCAGGATACCTCCCACACTGTAGGATATTATAAAGTCTTTACCAAAACATTTACAGTACGGTGCTTATTAGTGACAGAGTCCTCCTAAAAAAACTGCTCTGCAAAAAGCTACTCTCTCTTGAAAGCCACAGGTAGAAAATAGAACAACTGGAACAAGGAGATGCAGGACTGCAGTTAAAAACCTCTATTAGAGACCTGCACACCTGGGTCCCCATGTAAAAAAAGTAAAGGCTGAGAAGGCAGCAAAGGTAAGGCACAATTACATACCTACAAGCCCAGTACAGTTTCCATCATAGAGCTGGAACTGTGTCAAGGACAGAGCAGAAGGCTTACTTGGTACTAGGACAATCTGATACGCCTTAGGCTTAGGGCAGCCCTACCAGTAAAGGTATCATCACTACACTCCACAAGATCCTCCACCTAGTCCCCAAAACATTTATGTATTCTCAAGTCAAAAAGCATTCTGGAGAAGAAGCTGTGGCATATACTACAAATCACTGTGCATTTTATAGATATATCTATCTTGCAAAAACAGCTTTGTCAAGGACACAGGCATCTGCTGGCTAATAGGAGTCAAATCTTTTTATACGCATGGATAACTGCATATCTCTGCAAAAATTGTGCTAAACTAACTATATTTTGTCTTGCAAGGATGAAGATCACCTTAGCGCGACAGTGCCAACTGTCCTGTCATTAGCTCCATTATCACAACGACTTGAGCTATTCTTGTTACTATACACAAGTATCCCATGCAAGAATTTCTGGATTGTTTTTAAAAGAGCTAACATTTACAATATGTAAATCCTTAGCTGGATACCGTTACCTACAGCACTAATATTTTCACTGAATTGATTTTTCTTTTTAAAATTTTTGATAATGAAATCCCCAAGTTTCATTTCACAATAGGTTGACACCGACAGGGCCATGAATTCTGATGAGAAAGAACGCCACCATTTTATTTTTTTGGCAGAGAACCCAAGCAGGAAAAGGTATACCATGAGTCAATTCTTCAGACAGGAGTTATAATGAAAGCAGTACAGGCTGCACTCTTCACAATCCATTCTTTCTTACTGTATCAAGGTTGTAAAAGCTTATTCCTCCTCCAATACTGTAGGCACTGCCCCACATCATAACTGTCAACACTAGAAACTCCTAAGTCAAGACTAACAGCCTTTAAGGCACGGTTTATAACAATCACTCTTTTGAAGGAGGCCTCCAGGTAAGGCCTGTAGAAACTAAGAACTGAACTTTCTTTCAGAGGTGAGACTGAGGAGTTACCTAAAAAATATATCTAAGAATTTTACCAGTCACAGAGATTTGTATTTCATCATGCTATGTACCACTCATTCAAAGTCTCTCTCCCGCAAGTAGTTTCTGAACAGCAGTAGAAAGAAGTGTCTAAAAAGCCCACAATCACAAGGGCAGTGCTACCCTTAGGGAATGCATGTAAATTGAATTACAACCCTAGTGCAAACGATCCAGTATAGCTGTGCTGTTACAGAAATGTATGAAGGCCACATTGCAAAGAAACAACTGTCAGTAACTGCTATATTTAATTACACGTTCTCCATAACTTCCTTTCCCACTGTTCTTAGCATTAAGATTAAATCAGGAATCATCTACTTTTGCCTAGCTCAATAGCTTAATTTCATTACACGGGAAAGAAAAAAATAAAAAAGTTAATAAATACAGCTCCAAGCAGAGGTACAATCCCCAGCTAGAAGCTGACATCTGTAAGACAATTATGGCCTGTCAGCAGAATGAGACAAGGACTTGTCTATTTTGTGGAAGGGAGTCAGAGCACATTTAGTTTTTCTTCAGGGTGCCACAGATGATGACATTTAAAAACTCTTTCTTACCTAATCCAATTTGCTTCAGGACTTGTTGTGTTCTCATCTGTTGCAACAAAGAACAGAAAAAGCAAAAGCTTGACAGTCTTCAAGACACTTGAGATCTTTGGCATTTTTCCAGCTATTTCAAAGTAATAGGCTAACCAAGCTAACAGTTGTTACAAACCTGACTGCATTACAGTTCTATTCCAAAACTGACTAACACCAAAAGAGAATAAGGTGAAAAACTAAAGGTTGTATTCCTTACCTGACATAGCTCCTGTTAGCCATATGCTCAACTCAGCAAATGTACTGTCTCTCTGAGCAATAAACCTAGAATAGGCAAAGACTGAATTATTAACAGGAACATGAGGAGGCCTCATGATGAATGAAACAGAAATTCAAAGCTTACAGTCTGATTTAGTTTGTAAAGGAAACTTAGCTCAGTTGATCTATTCTGAACACTAAATGCCATATGGAAAGCAGCAGGATGATGCTTTATTGCAATGCAGGGGAATAGTGAACGCAGTCCCTTAAACTGTCTTCATACCAGTCTCTCACGATGCAGAATTTGACTAAAATGGAAAACTTTAATTTTTATTATATGGTTATTGTATACATTCCCATTCCACTGGTCACCTCTCTTTTCAGTCATTAACTGCTAATGTGCTTCCAACACTCTGTTTTGGCCTCCAGCTTTTAGTACCAAACACTGCAGATCTGCTCTTCAAGCAACTTACAACTGCACTGATAGAGTCTCTACAATCATACTGTATTTCAGGTTTAAAACTGGGTCATCCAATTAACTTTGAAAATGGCACTGCAGGAATGAAAGCTGTAGATATCTGGGCAAAGGCTGGAACTTCTTTTACATAATTTTGTGTCTTTTGATACTGCTGATAGCAACTAGAAAGTACCATCCAATCTAACAAACCTTGCCAGGATGAAAGGAGAAACTGACATCAATTTCTCTTCTCAAGAGAGGATTTTCTACTTCCTCTGTATTCTGTTCTGCAGAATTCTTATTATTACTTTCAATGCCATGAAGCAGACACTAATAAGGACAGCATTCAAAAAATTACATTATCTGTCCAGGTACTTCATACTGTTCCATCTAGATGTCATATTCCTAATTCTAGAGGCTGGAGATACAAGACTCAAGTACTCAAATGTGAATATCCACATGGAAGTTGGACATTTAAACTGACATTCACAACTATGAGAAAATAGGATGAGCATATGGAGCCTGGAGGGGAGCATCACTCAGGAAAACCACATATCGGAAACTTTTTGTCTGCATGGTGCCTTTGGGAAACTGGGACCAAGAGATTTAACTTGCTTACTCCACTTAAATACCTCCCCTTACTTGGAATTCACATTTCTTTGTTATAGCTTAATCTCAGCTCCCTCCAGGTTTGAATCTCAAGCAGCCAAAGCAAAGTGGCTGGTTCCCACCTTTAGACACAAAGGAAGATGGACACTTAGTTCCTGAATTACAAAGATTAATATTAGTGCCAGGTAAATACAAGGCAGGATGTATATATTTATTAACAGAGATATTATCTGCTGTACAGAGTTGACCTTGCTATTTAATACAATATTTTCAGTCATTGCACACAATGTGGCAATAGTAATTCAGCTCAGATTAAACACAAGCTGATCTTCTTTTTTTTACACAAAAACACGCAGCTTAATGTATTTTTTAAGCTTTCAGCTATAAACACTGACCCCTCTGGAAATTATATCCCTATCAAGTGTTTCAGGTTGCTTACTACAGAAATCTCCAGGGGTTAGTGCAAGTGTTGCTCAGTGAATTGGAGGGGTAAATGAATCCCTATTGTTTCTGCTGAAGTAGTGGTGTAAGATTGAAGGAGATGGAATTTTCTTGTAAATCATGGAAAGAGTGTGTAAAGTGAGAAAGGTCGAAGCAAAACCAAAAAAAATGTGTCCATGCAGAACATTAGACAAACAGGTGCCACAACCGACTGACAGCAGTAATCAAGCCATTATTTCTAGTGGGATCAACATATTCCACACTCCCCAGCAGTCAGTATGCTACCATGCTTCAGGAGACGAATTAACTTTCCTGAATTTTCACCTATTTCATAACAAATATTGTACAATTAGTTTAGTCCATTGTTTTCATACATGTAGTTCTGCAAATGTCTCCTTTTTCCACATACAATATCAGTACTCCCTCTCCACACAGCATTGTAGAGGCCGTGTCTGAGGAAGAAACAACTAGATGAGGGGTGGAGAAAAAGAGGACCAGTCAGCAAGAAGCTACTGACATGACTTGTTCTCTACAAAGCAGAAGCAGCAGCAAATGAAAAATGCCATGCTTTCTCCCCCCTCACCACATGCCATTACCATAGGCTAATTCTCAGCTGTGTTCAGCAGAGCTTTTCCCTACTGTGCAGCATTCAGATGGAAACGCTCAGCCTATACTGTCAGACATTTATCCCAGAGCAGTGCCATTCTAGCTACAGCCATACAGTTTTTTAGCTTTGGCAAAAGGAAAGCATGTATGGCTTTATACAATGCATTATTCTGAGAAGTTCTCTTTCCCAGAGAGGGAAAAACTCCTTGCAGAGATTTTGCACAAATAAACAACAAGAGTTTCTCAAACTATTTTCCAGATTTCTGATGTGGCACTGTGTGCCCTCACTGTTCATGTCACATGTTCAACTCCCAAAACAAGAGCTGTGGAGAGACATGAAAGATGCACAAAAAACAGAACAAGTTAGGAAGGAACCAGCAGGAGACTGATTTCATGCATTTCAT
This sequence comes from Acanthornis magna, assembly GCA_036785705.1. NCBI lineage: Eukaryota > Metazoa > Chordata > Aves > Passeriformes > Acanthizidae > Acanthornis > Acanthornis magna. Next base: position 14,465,195 of record JAWUZG010000012.1, read on the forward strand.
TTATCCATCTCCATTTCTACTTGCAGAGCAGTTGCCCCACTATCCAGCAACAGAGGAATGGATGCTTCCCTCAGCTGCACACTGTAACCCCCAGGTGACACCACCCTCACGGTGCACTCTTCATCCTTTTAGATTCTGCTGCAGCTCCCTTACCTTCTTCCTATCTCCCCTCTCTATTTTAGGAGCTACATGGCTTTATCAAACAGCAGAGACATAATCCATCCAAGCAAATGAGTCCTCATGTTTGATTCCTCAGGTTAGCACTATGAGGAATATGGCTCCATATTTTCACCTGTAATACAGGAGTCTTTACTAAAAATGCCACTTTGAACTTGTGTTCTGGACGACTGCCAGCCCCACTGCAGCTCGTTTATTCCACTGCAGTACAGCTCAATTTAAACTCATGAAAAGGAGTTAAACAGTAATAACAAAAGAAAAATTTCTACTGAATGAAATGCTGATTGTTCGTGCAGGTGCAGAGCATTCCCAACTTCCCTACAGCAATCAAGCCCAAGACATCTTTCTGTTCCCTGGCTCTACATTACTGAAGTTCAGCTGCAGAGTAAATTGGTAAAAAGTTTAGTGTTCACCTGTCCAGTTATGCTCAGGGTTCGTACCAGTCTCTTTCCCCTCCTTCTCCTTTTCTTTTGCTGATCCATAGGCCCTCCTCCCTTGCATTTCCTTGGATCATGAGAATTCATTTCTAGGGACAGTAGGTTTGTAAAAACTAATGAGAGAAGCTACAGATACAGAATGTATCTTACTAAATGTGTTCAGATGACAACTTAAAACTAGGGCTAGGTTAAAAAAAACCCAAACAACAAAAACCACCAACTAAACCTTTAAGCAGAACAAAACCAAGCCATTATGATAATCTTCAGGTCTTTAAACCCCTTTCCTATACACAAATGTTCTTTGGTTACTCTCACAGCACTGCACAGTGCAGCAGCACTTTATTCATTACTCCCCTCTTCTCCAGTTCCTCAGTGGCCAGAAGGCTGATAAAGACAGTAACTTCTGTCTTTGTAACACAGAATGTTTCTCTTCCCCAGACAAGCTTGCACTCAGGAGTCCCTTGTTAGTGAGTCTCTCCAGGCATTAGCACAGCAAGAATCATTGTCTTTGTCCAATGAACTTTTTATCGTGAAAGCATTTGGCAAAAACACTGCAAAACTGGTCCTGGAAGCTCTTAAAGCAACCAAATAGCCACTGCTCACTAAATCCCTCTTCTCTGTAGTTAGAAAGTCAGTAATAGAGATACAGTATTTCTTCTAATTAAGGATTTTGGATGGTACTGGATAAATCACTTACTCTGCACATACATCAACAGGGCAGCACATAATGCTGAGGAAGGAATCACACAGTAGCCGTCTCTCCACTGCACACAAACAGTGCTGCAGATAATGTTCCTACAGCTTCCCAACCATGGAACACCATGGAGCAGCACATATCAGCACACAAGTTCGCATGTTCCCTGTTTCTAAAACAATCCATTTGCACTTAAACTGACTTTCCATTTTTAAAAGGGTCTGAAATGGCTTTTAGAAATCTATATCCACCTTGACTTCTAGCCAGATTACTGTATGAAAATCTTAGCCCAAGGGAAAAATAGCTCTGCTTGGTTCAAGCCACATTTTTATTGTTTGAATAAAACTTGAGTGAACTCTATTTTTACTTTTGTGCTACAATATCATTAATTATTACCAACGTGGATTAACATCTGAAGGATTAAAGTATATAAGGTAAGAACATTAACCGCATTACAGTTTGAATTTGACATTAAGAATGAGCTGGACCTCAGTTTGGGAATATAAAAGGGGTCTTGAAAAAGGTTTCTGTGTATTTTCAGAACACAATCTACATGACTCTACAGTAGGTTAAGACACAATTTAATGACTTTGACAGAAAAAAACCTCAGTAACTGCATTTAACTTGCTGACAGTGACCTCTACTACTATAAATCATGCTAACTGAAATTTCTGTATAAGAACATAGTTTCCCACGTAACAATTTGAGAAAACCTCGAAACACTGATCCTTAGTTTTCAGTGCAATGAAACTGAAATTCCAGAGTGCAGCTATTGAAGGGGCGAATGAAATTATAAAACCTAGCTTTTAAACATGAAAACTAAAAACCATTTTGTATTCACAAAAATAAATGCACCGCTTCAGAGAAATAGGAACACATCTTAAATTAGACCTATCTAAATTTGTGTGCAGCATTGTCTATGGATAACAGTACCTTCCCTTTCTTTTGCTAATAATTGCATATGTGTAGGTACCCAGGAGTAAGATTTGCTTAACGGAATTTATCAAATGTTATTATAGCATTTGCAGTGTATATTATGGTCCACTAATTACTATAGGTCGCTTACGGAAGTACTATACACTAGAGCCAGATGTATTTAGGGAACTTACAGAAACTTTTCTTCAGTTATTCATGGCCTTGTCCCGATGGGCCTGAATCCCGTGTCACGCCTACTTACTTCTTTGCTTGTAGTATCTTCTGCCATTTTTAATCATGGAGATTATTTTTTTTCCTGAACATTGCTTACCTATGATTTTGGAAAACCAAGTACAGCTGGTCGGCCCCTCGGAGGCGGGGTACCCGCACAGCCTCAGCACCAGTGCTTCTACGACGCTGCCCCCGTGTTCCCAGGCAGCCGAGGACCCACCTCAGCGGGGCCGAGGCCACCTCCCTTCCCCGCCTAAGGCCGCGGGGCTGAGAGAAGACTTCTCTGGGGCCAAGACAAGCTCCCGGCGGCAGTGACAAGCCCTGGCAGCACCGACTCGCTAGAGAGGTGACAAGCCCTGCCCGGCTCGGCGCGCCAGAGGACTGCAAGGCAAATAGCGAACGCCATTTCAAAGCCTCTCTCGGCTGAGGCGCGACCCCCACCCCAGTCGGCGGCGGGGCGGCCCCGCAGGGCCGGAGACCTGGCAGGAGCTGGGCACACCTGAGAGACAGTGTTCTCGCTGCCTCTGCACGGCTGAGGAGCCGGGGCAGCCCCAGACAGCAGGCACTCGCCCCGCCGGGCCGAGCCTGAGGCTGCGACAGCGACAGCCCCCACTGAGCCGCGGCGGGGGCGGGCTCGGCCCCGTGAGGCGGCGCGTGCCGGCCCCTCAGGGCGGGCGCGGCCCGGGGGCTCCCGCCGAGGTGCGCGGGGGAAGGGCCGGAGGCTATCGGGAAATGTTGGTCACACGCTCCCGGGAAGGGTAATGTTTTGTGAGCTTTTACAGAAAAAAAAACCCCCGGTGCTTAGATGTGCATAACTAGGAGCAGCGCTGGGACTAAACGCCTCAGTTCCATCTGGTCATTCAGTTCATTGTGGAAAACAATGAATTGCGGGCGCAGCTCCGTCTGTGCTCTGAGAAATGGGCATTGGTGAAGGAAACGCTTTTATAAAGTATTTGTTCCCTTTCAGATGTCAGTGCTGGGTAGAACTCCCATCTTTGGGCTTCTCCTTTTGTACCTATTTGTCTTAATTGAGTTCAGTCATAACTATTTTTCAGGTTGATTGATGAGAAGGAATTTAGGTATGTATTTCTCTTAGACACTTTTCTTTGTTTACAAAGTCATAGAAAAGCGGGAGGTTATTCCTTTGCTCAACATGCCGATAATTTTTCCAAGTGAGCACATCACGGGCTCCCTCTCACTCTGTTTTCTGCACCAGTTCTCTCTGCGTTTTGCCAGCCCATCATGAACACCCTCTGCTTCTTCCACAGAGGTTGTAACTGTACCTGCCTCTTACAGTCTGTTACTGTATTCATCAGCTTCAACGAGGACTGACACTCCAACAGCAGCCAGTACCACTTCAAATATGGTATTCGTTCTCATCTATATTTAACAAGTATGCTGTGAGTAATTTTCATAATTAAAAAAAGTTTAGAACTTCATATATCTTTTCATATTTAAGATGGAGACTTTAAAGACTGCGGAGCAGTGGATTTCTCTGCAAAACTCTTTCAGCACCACTTTTACCAATTTCTGTACCAGTGTTGTTTTAACAAGTTTCTGACAGTGAATTACCATCATGACAAAGCTACAGCAATTTACTTTACCCTTCTCTTGATGAGTGAACTCTGTGCTTTGTAATCTTATAGACACACTTTTTTCCCCTACCACCCACCTTCTAGTAAATTATGTCAAGATAATCCTTTATCAAAACTGAAAACAACTGATGTCAAACCTTGATTCAGATGGTCAGTAGAAAATGTAAATCCTAAGCATTTTCTCTGAGTTTAGCCAATGACAGCATTAGAAAGAATCTGAGGTGATAAAAGTGTTTTCAGAAGTTTTGCTGAGCAGTGCTCCATTTCACACTATTGTTTTGTTGAAATTTTGTACACTGGAGTATACCAAGTCTTCATCATAAGCCATTATTTTCTCTTTTTGTTAGCAACCGTAAAATCACAGCATCACAGAATTGGAAGGGACCCAGAAGGATCATTAAACCCAACTCTTAAGTGAATGGCCCTGTTGTATACAGTTATATAAACCGTGTGACAACAAATTGTAATATAGACAGCAAATAATACTAGACACACATCTGACCATCGACAGGTTTGTCCAGGGTGGATCCAAATGGTTAATCCTACATGCCCTCAGTTTATGGAAGTTATATTTTAAAAAATCAGTTGCATATAATGTTCTGAAATGCCAATATTTCTTATGTAAGAAGCACCTAGATTCAGCGAAATTAACATCTTCACGCAGTATTCTGCATCTATGCCTCAAGCATTGCTCATTATTCTCACTAATTCTTTGATAATCAAATCTAGAAGCACTAGGTATTCCCAGATTTCTCCCAGATTCTTATGTTAGTTTTTGAACCATAGGAATTTCCTCATTTATCGCTACATAATTTTGGCTCATACAATCTAGACCTTTCCGAGTTCTGTTACAAAACTCATTTGTTTCTTAATTTTCTTTCTTTCTCTCCCTTTACCTATTTGTTTTGTTCTGATGCTGATGGTTTTTTACTCCCTTTTTATTCAATGCAAATGCACTTTGTTTAAGGATTGCCACCATTTTGAAGAAAACAAACTGTGCAAGAGGTTTGGTAGCCAAGGTCTTCTGGCAGTTACGTTTTTAGACTGACCTCTGAAATTACAGTATCTGCCTTTAATGTGTCTGTGCATACTTGCATACAAAGACTGTTGCTCTGAGACATCTAGTTTTCTTCTCTTTTGAACTAGTAGAAGAAAAATCCTGAATAGGAAACTACTGCATTACCTGAATATGAAGGACAGAAAGGGAAAAGCAACTGAGTTTTACACCATGGATTGAAGCAGAAAAAACAGCAAAGGGGACTGAAATGGAGAAAACTTATGTTCAAAAATTCTTCAGTAGTAAAGGAAATTAAATACCAGCTATGTTAATGTAAGAGTGGGTTCCACTGTCTCTGAAATCAATGGAAGTAGTGAGAAAAATATTGGAGCTCTATGCATATATTCAAAGCTGATATAAAGAAGCCAACAGCTGCAAAGTATTCAGATAAGGACTACAGAAGTGCTGCAAAACTACATAGGTAGCAGCACAGCATTAAAGACTAATTACACTTGAATCAGGAAAGAGCAGAGAAGCACATCAATAATGTAACAATTCTAGCCAAGACTGAAGTGCAATGTACATAACCATAGTCCAGCCCTTACAAATCATAAGCACAAACTGCAGACATCAGGCAGACACCAGGAAGCAGAAGAGGGGAGATGGAATGCCTGCTGTAGGGATAGCACTGAAATGTTAATAGCATTGCGGAATTCCAGTGAGTTGGAATTATACTGGATTAATTCCTGACTGTAAACTCCAGAGGAAGGTGACTCAAAGGACTTAAAAGCCAACAACAAAAATACACATAGAAGAGCCTACACACTGTATACTCTATACCAATTCCAAGAGAAATAGCTACTCAGTCTAGCAAGCAATGTGTACAACAGTTAGAAGTACCTAATGCATTCTGTAACTTAAGTCAGGTTATCCATATACTATAAAATTATTCTTTATTCTGCTGAGCTGGAGTGTGATGCTCCCAAGAGTAATCCTTACTCTTGTTTTGTACAGCTTTCTTCACAGAGGCAGCAGTAGTGTAACTGGGAGTGCCATTACAACATCTCATAGCAAATTATTATTTTAAAATTATTATCACAGAATATCCTGACTTGGAAGGGACCCACAAAGATCACTGTGTCCAGCTCTTAGCTCTGCATGGACCATCCCCAAGAGTCACACCATGTGTCTGTTACTATGTTTAAATCTATGCATTTACCCTTAGTGGATGAACATCTGAGCCAGTGAGTGGCCTGTGTCACTCAAATGCTAGGTCTGAGTGAGTACATAGGACATTAATAGTAAGTTTGGAAGGTGAACTGATCCAAATAACCAAAGTGCCTTCTCCTTACACCTTCCCACAGGCAACATTTTACCCCCCTATAGTTCAGAAAATTAAAAGCTGCAGAAGAAAAGAGTAAAATGAGGTTATATTTCACATTAAGAGTATCTTATGCAAATTCTTAGTTATGCTGTTCACAATAGCAGTGCTGGGTAAGATGTATCTACAGTTCTCTATTTTCAGCTTTTCTTCTTCCAGCTAATGAGTTCCCTTAGTATTCAGAATCCATCTTTGCTGCCACACGCTTACAAAGGTAAATCACTTGAATGGGCTGAGCTTTCTTCTATTTATTGTTGCTAGGGAACCACCTTGGTATTCACACACATAACATGTCTTTTGACGTGTTTCTGAGGACAAGATGCAACACAGCTCTGCAATATACAATGAAAAAATGTACTGCAGCATTCACAGAAATTATCTCCCACAGAAGAGCATTGTTACTGTAGTACCTTAGCTTCACATTGCTTTGGATTTCTTACTTGTTTAGATAGATTGGAATTGTAAAATTACATGCACTAATCTGATTCTTAATTACATGCAGTAATCCCTAATTTTGACCAGGATTAAAACAGAAAGAACACCAGTCTGTGAAATAAGTGTTGCTAAAATAGCACCCTCCTAATTTTTATTTTTTAATACTCTTTTACTTGTGTATGGGAAATGTTCTGTAAGAAATCTTGCCATTAAGTTCTGTAACTAAAAAATACCCAATTCAAGTCGGGAGAAAGTGGAAGTATGAGCTATTTCTCATAGCCAGAAATCTGAAGGTTTTTTGAATTACATCAGTCACCTGCTGGAAAGTATCCGTTATACAAATACTGCACCAAGTATTGAAAGGCAAAGAGCCTCTTTAACTCTCAGAAGGTATTTATTTCTTGAGATCAGCTTCTGGCAGGACAAAAAAGATAATGTAGAGATATTGAAGAGGTATTATTTTGTCCACAGTCATATGTGACTATGGGAAACAACTCCATTTTAATTTCCTGTTGATTTTGATTATCAACAACATATCTGTGTGAGGAGCGACATTTGAGGTTGAAGGCAGCAAAGTTTAAAACCATGCAAAAAGCATGAAAATGGAACATGAAAGGGCTGTATCTCACTTAAGTCCTCTGTGCACATACATATTTCTTTGATGATGGGAGATCGTACTACCTGCATTTGCTCCAATACCAGTTGATCTAACATTATAGAGCAGCACTTACTTACTGATCCAAACAGGAGTTGTTCCCTGTCTTAAAGGAGCTTACAAGTTGAGACAAAACAAACAGGATAAAGCAGACAGCTAGAGCACCTAAATGAAACAATACTTAATAGACCCTTCAGCTGCCCTGAAAATCTTAGTTTAACAAAACCTACATATCTGTATTTTATATGATGTGTACATTTACACCAGCATTCTCACCAAGTACCTCGTTGTAGAGCTGAGATTAAAACAGCAGCTCCATACTAAACTCTCTTGACAATAATGGGAAATTATCCAAGAACACAGGCATTATTTTTTAGGGCCTGAGGAGATACTTGGAAAAAATGCAGTTAGTTTTAAATTTTCAAAGCTGATGTGTAACAAATCTAAAATGACCAGCACCACAGAGCAAGAAAGCAGTCAGTCTCTACAAACTAATTTTCAAGCTGCACCCCCCTGGCTATCTCTTCATTAAGTACCTGAAAAAATGCAATCTCATTCGCAAAGTATTGCTGTACAGTTGGCAGAGGGCTCTCCAGCTGGTTTAGGCTTCTTTTGTTGTGCTATACTACACAAACAAAGCAGTTACATTTACAACATGGAGACAACAAAGGCATGAAAGAAAGGAGAGCTCCAGTTTTTCAAAGAAACAGAAGGAAAGAAACACTTTTCACAGCAAACTGTGTTAGTGGCTTCAAAAGCCAGGTGCAAAGGATATGCCTTGACACCTGAAAAACAGACAAAGGCTCATTATCTACTTTAGGTATTTGCCAGTATTACAAGTAATCCCTGAGAACATGTTGTTCTGATTTGGCAGGTGCTTCAGTATGCAGTTGCGTTCTACATTAAAATGTGACCCATACACATTTAGTCACCAGATTTAAGGCCAAAGTGTAGGGACAGTAAATATTTTAAGTATAGTTTTCTCAGTGTTGGGCATGAAGAATACATGTTTTTTTCCAGCTCTTATCTCTGAAGGTTATCTTGCTCTAATTAAAAAAAAGAAATCCAGCCATGAGGAATAAGCTCAGCGTAATTGTTTCCAATCAAAATTATTAAAAAATTTAGTACTAATGAGTCAAAATTATCCTATAATGGTAAATGTATAGGACATTGCAGTAGAAGAGGCAGGGTAAGTCACAAGGCTGAATTTGCAGCAGCTGGGACTCTTCTCAGTGTAAGAGAATTTGCAGGGAACTACTGCCCACGTGAGAAGACATGAATGTAGGGGCTTCGGGCACTGTGCCCTACCAAAAGGAGACATTAATCAGCCCAGAAGTACAGATCTCACTGTCTGCAGTGAGTAATCTCACTGCAACAAAAACAACACGAATTGTCACACAGAGCCAGCCTCCTCTGATTATGTGCACTTCCTTATATCCTGCGGCTAATAATTACAAGCGGTGGACCTCTACACACTGGGTCTGGTCATTCCTGTGGGTTTCTCTGCAAACAGCATAATTTCATTATCATCTATGCTAACAGTCAGACAGGCTCCATTCATCACTGCCCCCACCTCTGAGAAAAGAAAATGAAAAGCAGGACTGCAGAATCTGGGTTAAAGGAAAATTAGCTCAGAATCGTATCGAGATCACCACAAAACTCAAGTCTCCTCTAGCAGCTCTGCACACAACACAAGCTGATCTCGAGATCCTGAAGTAGAGTGACATTTGTTGGATACTGTAGGAAAAGATCCTGTTTTTAAAGGAAAAATATAATTTCCTTGTGAAATACTGTGACTTATACAAGATTCCTGTTGCAGGGTGATGAAAATATTCATTAAAATTTCAGGCCACCACTGAAAAAGGAAGGATGCTGTTATCCAAAGGTCAAGGTCAAAAGAAGCCTGTTCCACCAAATCTCTCAAAGGTCAAAAGAAAAGGAAAAATTTAATACATAAATATTACATTCATCAAATGGAAGTAATAGTTATCCCAGAAATAGACTTGACAGAAAAGATCACATAGTTTTCCCAGTAGTTTCTCAACTCAGCATTTTAACTTCATCAGTTTGCAGCAGCAATGCTGTCATAGCTGGAATAAACTCAAGCACTACTTTAAGTGCTATAGTTATGAGTAACATAATCCAAATTATTAAAAAATACATGACTGTAAGTAACAAAACACATACCAGGTTTACTCTCTATGCAAGGTACTTTGCATGCTTAAGATTCTAACATTTAAATAACTGCCTGGCTATTGGGTGGAATTGAATAATGTAATTTTGGATTACTGGGGTAGAGAGAAAAAATTTCATGAACACACAGATTGACAGTAGACTTTTATTAACATATCTTACAATGCCAATTACTGTATTCCTAGTTTTGTACTCTTCTGATGTGTTATAAAGATTGATTTAGAGTCTACAGTAATGTACTGTACTTAAATGACCATTCATACAGGATATCACACCAGAACATTTGAATAATACACGCACACACCACTCTAGTTTGGACCTGTTATTTTTCAAGGTTAGCTTAATAAAGTAGGATTTTAAAAGTTATGGGGGAAATAAAAATTCTTGTTTAGCAGCATGCAAGGATATTCAAGTACAATTTTTCAACCAAGTAATTTTTTGTTGTTTTTTAATCAACTGGTGACTAATTCACCAGTCCTAGAATACACACTATGAAATACCCAAATGTTTAAGTTAAGGCTAATAGTTTTACTTCACATCCATATGCACAATCAGAGAACATTCCATTTTAAATAAAACACAGTAATCAAATTCTGGACACATTATCTCTTGTAAATATAGCATTGGAGCTTCAAACTACAGAACTCAAGTTCGCGAGCCCTGTAATAATGTTATGCTGGCAATGTAAAGAATCTTTTTGCTCTTTAACCACACTTACAAAATGGCCTGATTTTCTTAATGAGCAATGCAAAAATATCACAGGCAGAACTTATAGTACAGTATCAAAAAAGTAATATTTTGGAAAAGACACAGCCATTTAGTCGGTGAAACAGAATAATTCTAATCTTACAGGAAGTATCGTAATACTTTTGAAATATATATATATATATTTATATTTATATGTATAAAAACCAGTATACTTTATTGTAAGGTTTTTCGAATTGCAGGTATCCAGAAAAACTTATTGTATTTACTTACTTTTCCTTCGGTCTGTTCTTGATTGCTATACAGTCATTTTATTTCCCCTATACACTTTTCACTAGATAATAATTTCCACTGGGGAATTGGTTTCTTTGTATATGTGGTTTTATCATAAGATGTTTTTATTTTACACATATAAATTTTATTTTACACGCAAGCTATGAAAGTCAAAACTACCAGGAACTGCTTGGTAGTACTGTATGAAATAGCCAACAAATGTCCAACACCTGTGAAAAACAATAGTAGCAATATATTACATACCAGTATTTTGACTATAATCTTTCCTATCTACTTACACTATGGATTTTAGCCCAGTCATGCTTGTTCTCATGGATTTTTTAGTCCTCTAAGCATAAACTGTTTTGGCATTCATCCAGTGAGGCTGCACATGCATTAGTAGTTCATCTAGGCTACCTCTGTTGAATTTTCTTTTTTTTATTTTTCCTTTTTAGGAAACCAAGGAGAAAGAACAGTGATTACTTTAAACAAATACAATATTGAGGAACCTCTGAAATGACAGTAAAGGTACAAAATGATGTTTTCTTTTTAGACTAGCCTGCACATTCCTAATCCAATCATTCTGAAACATACATCTGGTTTGGCATGATAGGCAGGCTTATGATTTTTATGTTTGTAACTGGGATCTGCTATGTTGGGCACCATACAAATTCTCTATATACAGCAATTTCTGTATGTTATCACTAACAATTTATTCAGTTGATATGAAAAAAATAAAAGCCCCTTCCTGGGAAAAAAAATGAAGACAGAATGTGTGTTCTGGATTACATGAAGAGCAGTAAGATACCTAATTTACAGCTATTACACTAAGTTCTGCAGAAATAAAAATGAAGTTCCTGAGAATGCATAAGTTTTCAGTAATGCCTGAAATATTTCAATAGACCTCTTATAAGTGAAATACTCTTTTAAAATTCAACTTGCAGTCCAATTATTACCATGCAGTCTCACAATCATTTTACAGACCTGTCTAATTACAAATGTCTATCAAGTAAAAACCTCAAGCCAACACAAAAAAGGCAAAGAAATTTTATGCAACAGACTTAGTAGATGTAGTAGACACATACACTGTTTCAGCAAAAATTGCTAAAAACTCAACTCCATGCAAAGAAAAATAAAAACCAGACAGCTATCCCTGGAGCCTCTAAACAACTCCAAGTAAAATTTGTGCTTCTTAACAATAATGGGCTTTAAAAAAACACAAAAAAATAGACTACTGAGTGCAATCAGATTGCTCACACCATTTTGAGGATTTAATTTCAATTATTGTATCATTCTTTAGTAGCAACAACAGCTCATTTTGCACAGATATCACATGTTGACAAAGTTCCATTTCCCTTTTATGCCCGTACCCGATTCCACCCCGAGCCAAAGAGTTAAACTCCCATTCAGTTAAAGCTATTGTCAGTCAAGATGCATTCATTCATGGTAACAGCAGTTATATGGTGTGTAGATGATGATGATGATGATGATTTACAAGCCATTATAATGTGGCCCCCATCTTTTATTGATATGATCAAAAGTATGAGACACCCACTGCTGTTCAAGCACTTTGTATCTTTCCTTGCATATGTATAGGGGTTTACCACGCCTGTGGAGGGGAAAAAAAAAGAAGAAAATAAATGGTTAATATGCGAAATAAATGGAAAGATGCTTCATTATATAATCAACACATGATACTCATATAAACGTTTTGTAGGGTAAACATGCATTTCTATTGGTGAGTGGTTTTCAGTTTTGCTTTTCGTTATATAACTGCTGGGACTTCCTTTCCTCTCACTGGATAGCAGAATCCAGAAACCATCACTTGTTTTCTCAGTCATGTGTAGCTTGGAAGTTACGCTCCTTCCCTACACTGGAATTCAACTGCATTGTTTGATTAAAGGCCAAACAACAACACTGGAAGATAAGTGTTTCCCAACACAACACTCAGCATTGAGTGTCATTGGGAATGGCAACACAGGAATCTGTCTGTTGGGTGCTGGGTGTGTGTAGTTCAGTTATCATGATTACACCACCTTTGGGCCAAAACACCCTCAAAACCCCAAGAGAATAAAAGTCAGTCCAAATTGCAGTAAATGGGGATTTTCTATTTTTCCACACAAGGAAGGTAGAGATCTACTATTATCTGTTAATGCACGTTGCAAGACAAAGTTGATCTACACAGAGGCACCAAAACTGAAACACACTTGTAATGAGAACATTACCTAAGATCTCGGTCTTCTTCACCATGTGCATCGAGATAAACAGAACCCCAAAGGCAGAAACGATGACCTCGTATGATGATGATTACAGATGCATTAATCAAAAGGAATATTCCTGTCCCAGCTCCACAGTTTTGAGAATGCTGTAATGTTACAGGTATAGAAAGGCAAGAGTGCAAAGACTGTTAGTGTCTGTCAACTTTGTAACATACGAAATTTTTTAAATAGTACATTGTTTTGGCTTCAAATAACATGCACGCCATATTTACTAAGAAATAGTTTGCCAAAGGATAGCCTGCCCCAAAATTCCCCATCCAAACCAGAATTCAGTGTCTCATGCTGCCATAACAGCACTGTATATAAAAACAGGTGTTTTTCCCTACTCAAAAAGGGAGGATGTTTCTTATCAAGTAAAAATTGCATTAGAAAAAATAAGCTAAAATAGTCTGTACAATATTTTGAATTTGTTGTTATATAGCAAACTGTATAGGATTACCAAATATTTTCCATAGATGGCAAGAACAGGAGAAAGTATTCAGAAAAACTTAATATTGCCTCTTTTACAACAGTCTGTATTGTTAAACATTTGCTTTCTCTATCCATGTCCACAGATCTAGTCCATAGCTCTACAAATCTAGTAAAAATTTTTTTTAGTAATTCTTGCTTTGTTCAATATGTCATTCATCTCTGTGTATAGCTTGATCTGTATTCATCAATTCATTTTAGAAATTAAAAAGTGCACTCTTCCTATATGGTTTGATTACAGTTAGAAGCTATAATGCCATCAACTACCACAAAAATTAATTAATTATATAGATTGTTCATTCTTTTTATAAAGTTCTGTTTTCATGAAGCATGGCATCTTAAATGTAATTATAAATTCTGTTGTAAATTTTGCCCACCCCTTCTTCTTCCATCATATTAGCATTGAGAGAGAAAGGTGAGTTCAAACAATTTCAAAGCAGACCAAAATCTCTGAAATTTTATGCCTCACAGTTTTGTAAATTCCATAGAGTTCCAGTCTTCCCCTAACTGTTCAATGGAAGTAAAGAGAACACCTATCGAAGCAAACCTTTATCATAGTCTGAAAAACAATACTAGATGTTGTCCAAGTCAGGCTCCTGATAGAAATTATATATATATGCTGACTGGAAAACTTTGCTGCTGAAAAGGTCAAAGACCTTAAAACAGCACTTATGTAGTTAGAGTCTGTAGATCCCTAGTACGTGGTCAGGTATCAGCGAGTACTCAACCACACGTTCTATGTACTCGGAAAGCAAGGAAACGAAACGGAGGAAAATTAAGATAAATATATGAACAACTAGAATGTTAACAAGTTTCAGCTGGCTATGAATCAAAACCAAGTGTCAATGTTACACACAGTGGCTTTGTAAGACCTTTACAAAAAGGTGAAGTAAGTTGCTATGCAAGTAAATTGTCCTCCAGAATCCCGTCTAGGTCTATCCCTCAGAAATAAGCACTGAACTCTATCACTGGAGGTTAGACTAGATGATCCTTCAGGGTCCCTTCCAAGCCTAACTATTCTATGATTATATAAACACATTTTGAAAAGAAAACCATCAAAACTGAGCACTGGAGTTAACAACTATTAATGACTGTGAGAATCAATTACAGAATTTGAATTAACTCTCTCTTACCAGTACACATTCACAGTAACTCTGTTGTTTACAGCATAGTCCTTTCAAGCACACAAAAGTACCACAAACTAAGCAAACAGCAGGATCTTTAGGAACCTTGGTACAAACAGAACAAGTTTTTCTGTGATAATACTGAAAAATGGTATTATAATTCTCAGGCAACTGAAGGAGGCGTGGCAAGTCCCACTTAGGTTCCTGGATAAGCAAAGTCTGCAAATAAGGTAAGAATATGTATCAGTTCTGTGCACTTATTTAAGCATTTGTATTTTCTAAAAAAAGAGAATACCAAATAAAAGAAGCATGCAGTTTAAAAATCTTTCATTGCTTTTCCATTTCACAAACTTAGAAGCCCAATGTCACCTTGGAATAGTCACCTGCTCCTGGCCGATCACCCTCCCCAACTGCAGTCACATTTCATCTTTTGTAACAGGTACAAAATGGGCACTAGCCTTTTCCCAAGGATGTTTTCTAAATGTGACATATTTTAACTGCAAAAGCCTTCATAGCTAAAACAAGAGGATTAAGAGTGATCTACAGGAAACACACTCACTCCCTACACTAAGTTAGCTTGGCAATATCAATGTGCTGCTCCCAAACCCTGGCAGACTATGAAAGCTGTCTCCCAGCTAAAATTTAGACCCAAACTTTCAAAAACAGAACTGAAGTTAGACTCTGTAAATGATATTTGAAGACATCTGCCTGTTTTTCAGAACTGTATTGGACACAAGCCATTAAGAAGTTACCAGAACTCACAACTTTAGATAAGACAGGCACTACCTCTCTCAAATACAGCTTTGAAAAGCCTAACTCTTCTCATTTTCTCTTAAAAACACTGTCCAATTTTATGTGGGGATTTTTTTAGTTGGTTGGTTGGTGTGGGGGGGTTTTTAAACAGTAACATATTTTCCTTCAACGTAGTAATTTTTTTCTGTGTTTATAATTGAGTGGTCAGATGGGAACTTTTCTGCAAGGTCCAAAATTTTTTTAAAGAGTGCATGACCTTGAAACCTAAATTGCAAAAAAAAACAAAACAAAAAAAAAAAAAACAAAAAACAAAAAACAAAAAAAACAAAAAAAAAAAAAAAAAACCCAAACCAAAAAAAACCAACCCCCCCCCTTGCATTTGTACCTGGTTACTTTCCAATCATGGGAAGAATGCTGTCAGTTTCATTGCAATCTAAGATTTCTATCAGATTGTCAGCAACTGTATTTTGAGATTAATCTGAGTATTCAAATTTTCACAGGAACAGATCATGTTGCAGAGTGAGGAATGCATCTGGCTTTCCCAACATGACAGATTTAGGAGAGGGGGACTTGAATTGTTGAGATGCAACTTTGTCATAAAAACAATGCACTCATGTTGAAACATCTCCATTTCACAACTGATTATTTCAGTTGCACTAACTCAAGTCTTGGTATTATTTCTTTAACCTTCAGAGAAAATGTATCATCTTTTATCAGTGACTATTAAAAAGCTTTTAACCCTTTGATCTTTTTCAGTATTGCAACTGAAGATGCTCAAAAGTATTAGTAATGTAAAACAGGTAAGAGAAAGTTTTGATATGTATTTTCGCAAAGTTTTTATTACGTGCCCTTTCTTGGCTACAGGTGCAGAAGATATGGGCACACTCAGTATGTAGGATAGTGTTTCTGTATTCTGTCTCCCGCAATCACGAAAACCAGGTAGCTCTTCTTATTCCTGCTTTTAGCCAATTCAACCCACATCCACTAATATTTCGCATTAGAAGTTCTCTCTAACTTACAAGTTATATTCTCAGATCCTTGTCCAAAACAACAGTATATGTGCCTAATGAATCAAGCAATAAATAGCTGCTTCCATATCATGACTATTTTGGAAAGAATTATTTTGCTACATACCTTTACTTGATCTGGATGTCTGTCTGCAAATGAAGCCAGTTCTGAGCACCACTGTGATATCATGTCAAATGCTGGCACTGGCCAATCAAGACAAGAGGCACTGGTGAACTGATGAGCTGACTGAAAAGATGGTAATAGACCCAGGCAGCTTGCAAGAACGGTGAATTCTTCATCTTCCTTTTTAGGCATGAAATCAGAGAGTTTTAGTTTAATACCTAGACTTTTAAATTTTAAATATTTTATTAAAAATTTATCTATTTCAATAAAAAAGTATTCTAGTATTAAGATGCTAATAGTTCTGCTTAGAGACACAGTTTCATTTTTCCAGATCACTTCAAACTGGACTCTTGAAACAAAGAAAAAATTGTCATAAAACATAAACCAAAACCAACCAAATTAAAAACCTCAACCCAAACACGATCCCACAAACAAAACACAACCCCCCACCCCACAAAACCACAGGTCCAAAAGACATAGACAAAACAAGAAAGCCCCAAACTCTGTGGTAATTTTTTTTCTGTTTAGCACCCCAAAATAGCTAGTAGCTGTTTCACAAAGGAGATGATGTTGAGGCAAGGAAAAGAGGGAGCTGACCTGCAGTAAACACTTCTGAAATTAGTCATGGAACTTAAACATAATTGTCTGCTGATGCAATGTCTTTGAGAATGAAGTCCAAGTATTAAGAGGCATTAAGAAAATCGGTATTGAATTCCATTCAGTGTGGAATTACGTTATCTCTGCAAATTCTGGACGAATTTTAGAAGTATGTTGGTATTTTATGAGACAAGCACCTAGGACCTAATTAAATAAGTATGAATTTGCTGAGTTTAAGAATATAATACCATTTTTCTGAAAATTGCAGTGCTATAACAATGATATAAAAAAAATCTTAGGATAGAAAATATATGCCATGAAAAAGACACCTTAAAAGCCTAATTTTTGATCTCTAGCTTTTATATGGAAACATTTGAGTGTGCCCCTCACATTCTGTACCTGACAACTAGGCAAATCCCCTCCAAAAAGATGGTGTTGAAGAAGGCTTGTGATCCTGAGGAAAGGCAGGCAGAACTGCTGCAGATAGCACTCTACAGAATCCGGATTTACCTAGAGGGGAGGAAGCAATTACTAAATTCTGTCCCGGGTAAGTTATCTCCAAGGTATGAAATTCCAGTATGAACCAAATATTTTTTTAAGCATATTATTTAAACGACTGCATCAAACATACATTCCAAAGGCCAGAATTTCACTTAGTAATTTGAAAGACCTCTGTAGGTTTTTTTTCCCCCTTGACAAATGGGTTTTCTACTTAAATATTCACTTTTCCAAGTTTCTGAAAGGTCTTTCTTTCATTTGATTACAACCCACACATATGATTAAAACCCATAATTATAGGAAGTATTTGTCAATAACTTTCTCAACATGGCACTGCCCACATCTGATATTATTAAAAGAAAGATTTGCACAGGCAAACTGTCCCAAAGGGATATGCTTTGATCTAGAAAATAAAGAGCTGTACTGCAAGTCTTTAGCAAGATCAGAGAAAAATTATTATAACAACAAGGCAGAAAAACTTCAAGGGGACATGCTGGACAAATTCTCCAAAAATTTGCCAGTACCACTGCTAATTCTTCAGTCTCTCCTTCTTCATATATCTTCCCCTTAGACAGTTCACTAATCACATGACCCAGCAATACTTCCCAAGATTTTTCTCCACTGGATGTATTCTGCAAATGAGAAGAAAAGAAATTAAAAAAGCCCTGGTCATGAACAGGAGTAAATGTTTCTGTAATAGCAAAAGCAGTGAAGTGTATTTCCTTTTGATCAACACATGAATTTTGACCAACAAAGATACACAATGTTAAAAAAAATTAAAAACAAATATATAATTTTACAGAAAACTCAAGAGTGCATTTAGCTCAAGAGTGAAATGTTAATGCTACTTGAATTACATATGCTCTGAGTGTTATATGAAAACACTTTTATAATGTTTGCATTTCATATGTTTTCTCTGTGAGTAAATAAATGCTTACTTTAAAGCTAGAAAGAATCACTTCACGGACACATCTTGTTTTGACAGAATTTGAATTCTAATACAAGCTGGTTTTTTTCCTAAGTAATTTTCTAAAACGCACCAACCAGAATGAATGACAAAACACTTGCTATGTATTTTAAGTTAAAATGAATCTATCAGAAAATACAAAGTTGTGTTTGGAATGAACGATGTCTACTACAGATGGAAAATGTATTTAGTGTAGAGAATAAATTGCCACTTAGCTTTGTGCCCCAGCAATTACATTTAAAAGCAACAATTATAAAAAGCCTTAAGAAACAGAAGAAAATATTTATGAGAATACTGCTTTCTAAGTCAGA
Organism: Acanthornis magna; assembly: GCA_036785705.1. NCBI lineage: Eukaryota > Metazoa > Chordata > Aves > Passeriformes > Acanthizidae > Acanthornis > Acanthornis magna. Next base: position 14,484,011 of record JAWUZG010000012.1, read on the forward strand.
ATAAATTTTACCCAGGAAAAAGATGACTGGGTATGAATTTTCAGTTCTGTTAGTATATTATCACCCCAACAAACAAGGGAGTGGAACATTACTGGGATTCCTCTTTTAAAGGAACCAAATCCTTCAGTACATAATGATGTATATAATTGATTAGTTAGTTTCTTTAGTGCATTTTGACATCAACTTTCATTCTCCCATTTTAGATGGGGTCTTCACCTTTCAGCACACTTGCTGTTCATGCTCATAGTGAAAGAACCAGAAGGCAACACACACTCAAATCAGCAGCTACGACAAACCTTCTTTCTGTGTTATTCCTAAAGTTTACTCCACAGGCATTTACAGTGTGCTTCCTATGACACTGTAACATACCTTGCAAAAATAATGAGAGTGAATTTGGGTTTCAAAAGTACAATATCCACCTCTCAGCCCTGCTGAGAAATTAAATTCTCCATGTTATTTAATAATTTGGCATAAATATAGAGCAAACTCTTCAGCCCATGTTTAATGTCTGGAATACCAAACTGAAATAGATTCGCTTGGCATTATCCACAGACAAAAGTTAAGTAAGGTGTGATCTGTGTCATCATCCCAGTATTAAAATGTCAGTCTTAACAGCAGAGAAGAAAAAGCCAACCTGAACTATATGTTTTTAACCATGTCTTATAGAGAAAGAACTTGGATTTCTAAATTAAAAACTAACTTCCCTTGCGACCTGCATGAGGGCAGTGGGTAGGTGCAAGAAGAGAAGAGCAGCCAAAGGGCTGGGAATGGGGAATAGGGAGCTATGCAATTACCACTGGCTGGTCCTCAGTGCTTTAAACTGCAAAATTATGTATCACTTGACAGTCACTTAAGTAAACAATGAAAAAATCCCAGCACTAGCAACAACCTCAAGCAAGTGGAGAGGGAGCTAACAAAACGAAGTACTGTACAGTGATCTCAATCCAAGAAAAATTCTCATAGTAGCATGCCAGCAGATAATTTGTCCTTAAGACCTTGGAATTCTGACTGACCAGTATGACAAATTTAAGTTTTATGTGAAAAGGCAGGTCATGCTTCTCAGTGTGCATTTCATTTTATATCTAAGGCCCAGCTGTTGTATAAAGGGGTAATACTCCACACCTATTTCTTCTACTGGTCCCAACACTTCTATCCTTTCCTTTGGTCTGACATTGGCACTCTTGTGACCTGGGAAAATCAATCTGTGGAGTAGAAAATTAACTGAAGGATTAAATGAATTCTGGTGCTAGTGCAGGGAAGTTTGTCTTTGGTGGCATGCAGTCAGCTGAACTGAAACAGAAAGATGCATCATCACTTTACTTGTAAATACTACCAAAAGGCAAGGAAACAATAGTGACAAATTTCCTTCTCTGTCTCTTTATCACATGAGCACTCTAGACCACATAGTGAGAGAAATTTATATATCTAGCCACAAATAGCACAAGCAAGTTGGAAAAGTCAAGAGGGTTTTTTCTCCAACAAGGTTGTTTGCTTTTCCTGTAAAGAAATGCATCAGATCAACGCCCATGGTTTATCTAGGAAGGCTTCAATTTCAAGGAAGGAAAGCTGCATTTACTGATAACAATCATTGCAACAAAGCAGAGACTGAAACTATAAAGATACCGACTCAAATCTGAAACTCAGTTTTGGAACTAGATAATTATGAAACAAAATTTTAAGTCTCATCATATACCAAAACCTGCAGAAACTGCATACACAGAACCAAAATACTGGATTTCTGCAAAGCAGAAGCATCTGTTACATTCCTACCAGAAATACATAAGCAAGTTTTCATAATTTTTTTTTTTTTAATAAACCAACCTTTTTGAGAGCTCCTGACTCTTTCCACACCATCCTATCTTCAGCACTGCATTTAACAGAAAGTGCTGCCAAGGCTTGAGTATACAGTAAAGTGAACAGCACTTTTATAATGCAGGTAAAGTGTTCTGTAAAACAAGGAAAGTAATTTTAAAATATTTGATATTTTTAGCAAATATAATGAATACAGAGTCTCTATGGAAATGGTGATTCTGAAATGAAAAGCAAGCGTTATACAAAAAGAACAACCCCTCAAAACATACAAAAAACCATCTAACTATATTTACTGGCTTTCAGAAATTATTTGGCAGCTATAGTGAACAGAACAAGTACAGGGCAAGTAATTTTCCACTGCACCTTATGTTCATCTTAATCCTGATTAGCAGTGTCTTCACCCTGGAGACCTGGTGATAATACAAAATTATATTTTGTCCAAAGGTTACATCAAGTTAAGCTACTGATTACTGTAGATATAAGCAAGTGCATATCCTACTATTTCTTCTGGCTCCCATTGGGGTTAAGTGACAGTCATACAAATATTGGAAGAATTAAATTCTCAAAAAAATCACCACAAGGACATCCAGCATACTTCAGTTTCTAACCCTTCACTTCCAGATATGGATCCAGCCATAAAAGACTTGCTGCAAAACACTCTTGAGTGAGTACCTATTTATTGGACCTCACGTGCATATAGAATGAAGACAAAACGCAGACTGGTGTTTACTGTATTTCCAAAGATCTTTACAATTTTTTGGTAATATTTAAAGGACCATTATTTTCTACAGCTAGGCTGCAGGAGAAAGGTTTTGAAATCTTTTTGGGGAAACTAGCAACAGAAGCAAAATAAGACTTCCTAAAATGGGAACAGAAAAAAATTGATGATTCTCTGAAATGAAGATATTGAAGCAGTCCTTTTTTATCTTTTTACTTTAGGTTCTATTTCCAGTCCCAAGTTATCTAGTTTGTTTTGAAACATAAGCAGATCAAAGAAGTTCTATCATCACTTACACCACTCCTTAAGCATAAACATAACTGTATGTAATATATATTAAAAAAAATGTGGACAAAAAGGAGGCATTTAAGAAGTCCTCTCAGGCTTTGAAGTCAAGCAAAACAATTTTATTTACATAAGCACCTCACAAAAACTGGGTTAAATTCATTCTTTCTTCCCAAAGGATTTAAACAAACTTTATATGTGAAAATGAGGAGGGAAGGAAAATAAAACACCTTGCTTGTCCTTTCCTCCTTCTAATATCAAAACCTGCTACTGGATTCTAAAGCACACACAAGCTAAGACTTGAGTACATAATTAGATTTGTGAAACAACAATTGTTTGTTTATGTAACAGCTGTTTACAAATCAATGCAGACATGGATGTTGAAATATTTTAATGTCACTGAGTATAAGCTTATGAGAGTATAAACTATAAGCACAATTTAAGCATCTAAAAAATAATTTCTAATTACATAATTAAAAATGGACTTTTCTGTATTATCTTCCTATGGAGCTTGAGTTAAACATGGCAAAAATTGGTCTTATACTTCATGCCCCCCATTCTAGAGCAGGCAGCACTATAATGATACTTCCCATTTCCCCAGGAAGAGAATCCACCAGATCCCACTAGATCTTGATGCCGTATTTTTTATCTCTGCTGAAATCTCCATTTTCTTAGCAGTCCTACTCCTGAGCAATAACAGCAGGCAAGCTTTCAGGAAGTTTTCTGGGACTGAATTCTACAAGATGAAACCACACACACTCAGGGAACTGTAAAAATTGCCTCTATGGCCTGAGTTACAGTCTCTAATAGTAGCTAGAACTGAACTCAGGTACTGAGTTCTAACCCCTCAATAGCAGATAGAAGCAATACAAATCAATTTTTCACTGTGAAAGCATGAATGAAACCGACAGCATGCAGAGCAGCAAAGGCAGACTGTTGGGCAACAGGCCCCAGCCTGCCACAGCTGCTCCATCTTGTAGTTGTGCTCAAGTGATTGCAGTGCTCAACACTGCGTGTCCTTGTCACATTTTAAAAAACCTACTTTTTGCTAAATATAATTGCTCCTTGTCCCTATTCCGCCCATAATACTAATTGTTCACCAGAAATATGTCTAGCCTATATTATGTTTTTACAACTAAATGAATGCTATTGTATTTACTCGCATGTATGTGACTCATACATTACTATGAATTACATTTTTTGAGAATCCAGAATTGGACAAAAGCTGCACACTCCCACATCTGGGTCACCCTAAAGAAGTTCTGAATTCTGCACAAGCTTCACCTTGGTTTTTTCCCCCCCTTAGGAAAATATCTCAGGAGCAGCTCAGAGGCAGCATGTTGTATAATAAGCACCAAGGCTTTTTTATGGTCACAGAAACATCCCGTGGGAGACATACTAAAAACATCATTCACTGCATCAATTATCATTTCATTATTACGTTATCTCTGAAAATGCCAAATATTTGACAGCTGTAGGTACCTGTAATACTAGAGCTGCTACATTCTTGTCTACTCCAAAGAACAACTCGATGTGACTTTCTGCAGTGTGCACGTAGGGAGCTGTGCACTGTTTTCCTGCTGCCCCCTGGTGCAGGCTGTGCTTCTGCTGAATCATCTTTTCAGTTTAATAATTCTAAAGGTTGCAAGTATGTCCATATGTGAAGTAAACTACTGAGCAAAGTTCTGCACTAAAATGCATTTAGGAGTCTTGTCCCTAATCTGATAGTCTGACAGTCTGAAAGTACTGTTACTATGGCTACGCCAATCTTACCAAAACAGGTTAATCCTGAACTTTTGTACTTCTTTTTGCATAATATTGAGAAATGCTCTTACATTCCTATTTTGAAAACTTTTTGGAATCAAATAACTCCAAAGCATCTCATCCCATTATATGCATCAACCAACACCCTTAAAAATTAAGTTTAAATAGGAAACACTTCTGGAACTCTAATTTTAACATTAGTGCAAGAAATGTGCAGATAAATAAGCATATTACCAACAATATGCATATTTTAATTTCAGTATCAAATTAGATGATATACCCTGGCATGCAATCATGGCAAAAGAAATCCACAAAGAGAATCAGATGCAAAACTAAGGACACAGGACTTTTTTACTAAATTTAGGAGGAGATCTTTGTATAAGTAACCTTTGAAAAATATTCTTCTTGATCTAAAGCTTGAACACTTCTTTGAGAAAACAACTTCAGAACAAAGGGAGACAGCACTGAACTCCAGATAATCCATGAAAGGTATATTAAAGTTCCAGGATACAGATAAATATTTCAGCTTCCACATTGAAACTGGATACTGATACTATTCAAGCTGATTACATCCATACTATATTTAGTCAAGATCCTTATCCAATCATTAAAGAGATGTGTTAGTGTTCACCTGAAAGCTGCTTGCTGCACTTTTATCACCTGTCATTGAAACTTTATAGAAAAAGAATCTGTCAGAACATTCAGGTCAGACTCTTCAGCAACTGAGCCTAACCGGTATTACAGGAAAAGGCATTCAATTTAGGTTTTACACACCAGAGAAGAAGACCTTTCCCAGAGTCCATAGAGGCTGGTCTAAACTCCCAAAATGAGCTTTCCAGTTGGAACACATCCAGCACTCTTAAATCCCAGATGTCTCCCAGCAGCCCTGCAGCCTGTCAAAGCAATGCTAGGCTGTGTAACAAGAGCCTGTTGGCAAGCGCTGCTTGGCCCTCCTGGCATGTGTGGCACCGAGCATAGCGCCAGGCCACTGCTGGCCCACTGACCACCAATTCCATGCACCAGCTAGCCTCAGGCTCACTCCTGTTCACCCAGACCCTGGGTTTTAAATACTCTGCATCAGTATAATATTTTTTACATTCAATGCAATGCAGAAATTGAAATCACTAGAAGCTACACTCTGTACACTTCTAGCAATCTCTACATGGGGGTCCCAAGTTAGGTGCTGGGAAAATAAAACATTTTACAATTGATGGTAACAGTGAAGAATGTCCAATTTCAATTAAATGACTTTTTCAACATCCAAAAACTGTTGCAGAAAGGACTGGTGGGGATTATTGAATTCAGTTTACAAAGACAGACTTAAGTTTTGATAACAACCAAGCCACTTCCTCCATTTCTGTACATACACCATCATTTGCTATTTCTGTAAGAAAGGAGCTGGAAGCAAAATCTTTGTTTTGTATGGAGTCACAATTCATACCACCATGAACACTTTATCCTCTGCACAACTTCCACAGAATTGAACCAGAAACTCCTATGTGGATTATTATTATATATTTAGCCCTGTACAATTTCAATCTGCTGAACATTTGAAGCCTGTAAAAGCTCTGCCCATATCCTAGTGTGAAACTCAAAAAAAAAAGAAGTTTCACTAGTGGTTTTTGTATCTTAAACGCAGTGTTTATTTTGCTTGCTATACAGTATCAGCCTCACTCTCTTCTCTGTAAATTGATTAATGCTTGTAAATACTCTGACCTCCACCACGAAGTTTTTTCTGTAGCAGTCTTCTTCCTTTCTGATAGATTCCGATCAATTTTCTCCTCTGAATGTAGAGGCTGAACAGTAATGACATTTTTATTGCTTTAATCGATGTCAGATTGAAAAAGATACCAACACCCATCCAGCAGTTAATAGGGTAGTTAATGCAATTCCCAGTCTGAATTTAAAATTAACAGTTAATAGGGAAGTTAATGCAATTCCCATCTGAAGGGCAAGAGATGAGGTTTTGAGTCCTCCTTACAGAGCACTCTGTGTTTTAAAAAAAACATGGTGTAAGCAAAAAGGATTTTAAGTACAAACTTGAAAAAAGATGTCATATTTGATGAAGGATACAATGCAACTTAAGTCTGTTGTTAAAGGAATATACTGGAAATATCTGTCAACACACAGGCATCCAGCTCCTGTGTGCATACCAGTGTACAGCCAAGTCCACAGCTCCTGCAGGCCATGACAATGCCAAAGCAGCAGAGACAATTCAGAAGCAGTAGGGTCAAACAGTTTTGTTCACGGCTATCACTGACCTTGTCCTTGCCGTGAGACATTTCAGAAGCCATTTAACCTCAGTTATACCTCAGCCCTCTACAAAGAATTAATAATATTGAATTCGACTTTGTGACCTACACACCCATTGTAAAAGTTCTAAACAAATTTGTTATGACTTATTTTTGTGAACACCATTCTTCACCTCCAAACAAAGAATTACGAAAGACTTTCTTTTCATTCTGCCTAACCATTTTGATGAAACAAAAATTAGGAAGATAAATGGCAATTTATTTCCAATTTAATGCTTCACAGCTTTGAAGTGGCTACATTTATTTTCTTTCTGCCACTTGCCATTTCCTTTTCAACTGCAACATACAGTAAACTGAAGAGCAAAGACAAAACATGCTGCTGATATGTGGCATTTCACAGAATTCTCCACAGAATGCCTTACTATTAATTGAATGTTCTGTTTTCTAGGATAAAATATACTTTCTCAAATGATGCTATTCAATTCTCGGATATTGACTACAAAGACACCATTGTTTTGTACTTGGGCTTGAACACTTCCTTCCCTGAATTTCAGATGTTAGTCTCATTAAACTTTTATTTACTGATTTTATACTAGTTAGACTGAGTCCTTCCAATGGAGTTAATTTAAACTGTAGTTTAAAAAAAAAAAAGACAAATGTCTTCCTATGCAAAAATATTTTATTCTTTTAATATTTTCATATTCTAATAATCTTTTGGATATACTTAATCCATAAGCATGTACATAACAATTGGACTAGATGATCTTAAAGATCTTTTCCTAGCTAAATGATTCTATGATTTTATGTATATTGAATTGAAAAAAGAAACCCACAATGTAACAGATACACAGAGTCACTTCAGCTGAATTTGAACATTCAATAGTGAGGACTGAACACCTCTTAAGGGGAAGCAGTTTCTACTAAGGTGTATGCATTGAGAGCAGAACAGTTCCTGAATTTACCTATTCAAAAACTTCCAAAACTCAGTAGATATCAAAACTGCCACACAGATCCCATGGGAGATATTCTGTTCATTGTCAATGAAGTAGTAATGTGATACTTTGTTGTTTGTCCTCATTTTCAAAGGTATAGTTATAAACAAGCCAGAGACCAGAGGGTCTGAACCCCTAATTCTGGAACATACACTACCTATTAGCAAGATGAACAGGTTCAGCTGTTCCTTTTACATAGAAAGAGAAATTCGGGTTTTAAAACAGTTTTGATTTTAGTAATGAAAGATTTAGTTTTTTAATATCTATTTATTATTTATTCATAATTGTACTATATGCTGTCTCTACTGAAGTTGCTGCATTACAGCAATTATTATCTTCATATATGAACTCTTACATAAGACTGCTGCAATTTAAACTCCGAAATTCAAATTAAATTACAATTTTTCAAATCTTTCACCCTTAGGCACTCAGTTCAACTTGAAGTATTGAGCTGTCCCTCTAAGCAAAAGATGAAGGTCAAACAAAGGACACTTTTCTTTCAGTAGAAATACTTAATAGTTTCTGCTCAGCTCTTGTATCTTTAATGAATAGCTGACTGATAAGGTAAAAAGACAGGGAACACAGATAAACCTGTCAACCCAGAACAAAAATTTCTGTTCAATGCCACCTTTTGTAGATAAGGCAGAAACATTATTTTAGAATACAGAGTAGATCAGCTATGATTTACCATCCTGGGAATCATCATGAAAGCAGCCTCATCTACATAATCATTTAAATATACATATTTTTGTTACATACCTCTGTGCAATGGTTGAGGCATGGTTAAAATCTGGATAAGCAAAAGGGATGAGACATCTCTGTAAAGCACAGGAACTTCTGGCAGTTCTTCACTTACCAGCCTGGAAATAAAATCAAAAGAAAATCACTTATGATACTATAAACCCATTTTCATATTTTATTTTGTATTTTATTTTAAATAGTATTACATTTTATATCAAGCTTACAGAAGCCTAATACCTGACAATTTGCTAACTGATTTCAATTTAAAAATGTAATGTTATTCATGTAATAACTCATGGGGAAATTACCATCTGCGTATATGATTCTTATCGAAGTGTTTTAAAACTTTCCAAAACTGCCTGAACTCATTATGTCTATGTAGAGAGTCAAGGAATATTCAAACAATTGAACTGGTTTCCAAAGCATGGCATTTCACCAGTATACATATATCCACCCTGTAGCAGTAACGAATTCTCAAATTACATTTAACATTACAGGGAATGCTCCTATCGGAAAATAGAGACCTTAGAAAAGGTATTGCTCTCCTTCATGTTAAGAAATGAAGGCTCAAACAGCCATGACAGGTGGGATTATGCAATCTCACACATAGTCTTTATTAACCCCCCATATGTCTAGAAGGACAGCAAACAAGCACAGAGATACTACAAACTTTTCAATTGCCCAGATTTACTGACATAACGTCATCTCATAGTCAAATACTTAAAAGCAGAAAATGCTTGCAAATAGGAGGTAGTATTTTTCTAGCTTTATGTAGCAATATTCAACAAAATTCCAACCACAGTATTCTTCAGGTTCAACAGCTGAGTCAAATGGCAAAAAAAACAAATGGTGAAAAATCATTCTCCCCTCTTTGATATGGAGCGTGATGGAGATCTCAAGCAGGAGCAGCTTGAGATAAAATGTGATATGCACCCTCCACTGTCACCCTTCCCCTTCTGCAACACATGCAGAAGCAAAGTGCTGTTTGGGTTCTTATTCCCCTGGGCAAGCAGTGGTGGGGCTACTTATCTGTGCTGCAGGAGCCACGCTGTGAAGTCCTGGTCTCACTGACCCTGAATATCTCATGCAAAACAGAGTCCTCTATGAATGGACACAAGAGTTGCAAAGGAACAAACTGAGCTCTTGCAGACCATGTACTGGAAAAGATTGCCCACGTGTGGTGGGATGTGGATGCTTGCACGGGATCTTTAGTGTCCTCTAACAGCTTTGGGGATTCAACCAGTTTATCATCTCTGAGGCCCATAAACATGATCCTGCTTTTGGAAGGAGACTACATAGTCACTGATTTCTTGAAAACTCAGACATATCTCTACAGAAGGCACTGCCAGGAGTCATCTGTGATATGGATTTTGATACGCAGAAGTAGTCGTACAAGAGGAGGATTAAAAGAACACTTACGGTCACATGGCTGACCGGTCTTGTAAAATGAAGTGACAGAAAACATGGTCTAACTGGTCCTTTTCAATTAATGAACCCAGACAGCTACAGAAAAAACCCCATCTATAACCCTTTTACTATAATCAGTCATTTAATAAAATTATTGTTTCAAAGCACTGTAATATACATAAATACACATATTTATATATGTGAGCCTCCTAAACAAAACCCAAATATTCTAAAAATCAGTATATTGAATTCTAAGGAAGACAAAGGGGGGAAAATTTGTATCACACTACCAAGGTTCATTTTCAAAATTATACAGGCCATGAAGACACTCAATCTCACTATGCATCTGCAATTCTACTTTTACCTACGGCTAGTTCTATTTTATGATCTATGACACTGAATTTTAAAATAACCCTCACTGTGTAATGACTTTGAAACCATGGACATCCCTTAAATTACTTCTCATCTTTAATTCTTAATTTATATATAAACTTGGGAAAAAATTAATTTGGAATAACATTAAAAAACCTTACTCCCTCTGGTCATATTTAGCTGAACACTTCTTTCTGGCAGAGGTATCAATATTGTTCAATAGTCATGTAACAATTAGGTCAAATACCAGTTCTGTCAAAATAAGTAAATATACACACAGAATACCATGATTGCCCGGCAACATCACACATAAATGAACTCATTTGCAAATCCAGGACCAACTGAATTATTTTTCTAATTTATTCAGTTTGTGAGAATTGAGAAGCAAAGCTACATTAAATGTCAGGGGTTTAGATAAGCTGCTTTTGCTTACATCAAGTGCTGCAGCACATGAAGCACTTAAAAACTGCTCTGTCATTCGTTAAGAGCCTCAGCAACTTCTTCATTATGACACTGAAACTGAATTTACAAAATGTGTTTAGAAATGTGTTTTATGGAAATTGTCCATTCTGTTAATCCCCAATGCATATGGGAAAGCTTGATAAGTCTGACTACAAAAACTTGTGCCACAGAAGCACTTAATAAATAAGAAAGCAAGTACAACTGCAAATGCGACCAAAGTAATACAAAATGATTCAAATGTGTAACAGCTGTATGCTGTATCAATTTTAAAAAGGAAGGGGGAGGTGAAAATAAACTACACAGTGCAATATAAACACGTATTAAAATGAAAGATGCAAAGCTCAGCTTTCTCTATGGAACTGACCTCTCCCCCAGCCCAAGGTAATTGGACTGCACCTTTCTCTGTGCCAACACCAGGGCTGCCTATCACCTGACAGCTGAGAAACTCTGTATTCTGCATCCTCCTCCTGAGAGATGTTATGCAGGTACACTTGTTTGGGAATAGATACAGAGAAATGGGAAATTCTGTTGTTCTCTGAAATAAGCAGCATTTTGCTTATGGCACTTCCTTATATTTATGCTCCCCATTCCCTCTTCTCTTAAGCAGAGACACTTGAAAGTTTTTGGTTGATGCTAACTCCAACTAATTATAAAGGTAGAAATTCAGTAAGTAAAGTTTTGAGCCTCATACCTCTTTGAACTGTCAGACACAGAAAATCTGAGACACAGGGATATGGGTACACCTAAACAAAGGCTTCATCAACTGGGGCAAACTTATATTTTCTTCAGAATTTGCAGGATAAGATGTAAAGCCCACAAATCCCAGCCGGCAGAAAGGTCAAACTAATACACAGCTTTTGATGTTCACTGCAAGAAAGCAGAATTCTACTACTTATTCTGGCTGCACCTTAGGATATAATCACAATTTCGTATTTGCTATTCATTGTGTCACAGCTGATTTTACAGCAGGTCAGTTTCTCATTATACATTCACTGACAGTACTAACATGGGCTTCTCCCATTCTCTTTTACCTCTGTGTCCCCAGCAGTCCCTTGTCCCCTGTTCCCAAACTCATTCAATTTAACCTTTCTAAAATACGGATTCGTTGCTTGACCTTGTTCATGCAGCCTGCCCAAGTTACATCAGCACAGCCGAAGAAGATGGTGAGCTATAGTGCAGGGGAAGGAGGAAACAGCCAAAAGCAAATACTCCCAAAGCTGTCGCTACTGTCAAAACCTATGTACGAGAACATATGCCCTGAGAGACAGCTGTTTCAGGCAGGGTTTTGTTTGTATGGAACACATCAAGTAAGTCCTTTTACAGCACAAGTATGTACAGACCACCTTTTGCATAAACCTTAACTAAACCCCACTGTCCCACCAGCCTACGCTCTCTGTCTCAGAGTATCTTCATAAAAGCTATGGGTTTTTCCCCCCATTTCACAGCAGTTTCTGTGATGGAGATATGACTTAAAAGGTTCCTACGCACAGTTGCTCAATCCTATCCCTGAGTTGCAGTTTGTTGCCCCAGTATGACACTATAAACAATCTCTGAAGTGATCTAGCTTAGAATGAAACATCAGCAAAACACTGTAGTAAAAATAACCCAGCATTTCAGTTTATCATGCAGTTCCTCCCTCCAAGTGCTTTACTGCAAAGATTCTTAACATTTTACCAATTCATTCTTTGCTGACACATGCTGTCTGTCAAAACAGTCACAAAAATTTCAGCCTTCACAGAGGTTTAAATTTTTAAAAATGTATATCCTTTAATTTCTTGTCTATTGTTCCTGAAACTGTGGCTATTTGGACTAGTTCATTGAATTCACATCTGAGTCTAGTAATTATTGCCTCCAGCTGCTCCTTGCCCCCTGCCAGAAGCTATTATTCCCCCTTTGCACCACAATAATTGTTTATTTGATCACCATTGAAACCAGATCTGTCCCTAGAAGAACAATTTGCTTAAGTACAGCCTGTGGGACCAAACGTACATTGAATTTTGCAACATAAACTGCACAGGAGAAATAATCAAATAATCCACTAAACTATTCACAGTTCACCAGACTTAGCTTTTTCTTCTTCCCCCCATCTTCCAAACAGCTCACATTATTCAAGCCCTTTTTGATAGGGTATCTTCTTGCTCAAGATTTCCTTATTTCTGCTTTACCTTGCTTTGGCTGCATGAGCTTCTTCCTGTCTTTCTTTTCAGTTGCCATTTTCAGCTACAAGGAGATCTAATTACAATGGTAGAAGACACGGGACAAAACCAGTGGTTTTGGCAAATACACTGAAGCAATTCTGTGAGACTCTTTACAAGTTATTTTGATCAGTTCTCCCAGACATATGAAATCTAAGGCATTATTTACGAAGAATGACAGCTGAGTTGTGGAAAACTAAGATAAAAATGGTGGGTTGTACATCTGGGTAGTTTTACTTGTAAATATTTATGTGTATTTACATAAAATAGCTATAATTAAATGAGGGTGAGAAGAGAATGTAATGGCACTTGCATTCCACAGATTTTTTTCATGTGAGGGGGATTTTTCCTTTCCATTTTGAAAATTATCCTTTTAAATAAATGAAAATTAAACTAGCTTCTCTGGAAAAATGCTTCTAACTGAAAAAATTATTTTAAATGAAAATTAAATAGAAAAAGATGGCATGTTGGTTTGAAGTTATTTTGCTTCTGTGACTTCCCTGAAGCTAAATTGTTTGGAATCACAGTAATACAGTCAGACAATATAGATCTTCTCCTCTCACTGACATTTTTTTCCTACAAGTCTTTGCTTGAAGTCTCATGTGCAGGTCAGGCTGGTGATTTAGATGACTTGGTTAACTTCAAAGTGGCAGAATGCCATTCACATTTAAAATCTGCAGTGATTATTTCTTCCCCATCCTCTTAAGCTTCTTCAGTTTTAAGCAGTATGTCATGTTCTAATTGCTCTGAGCACTCTTTCCTGTACCTGGAAAAATTTGCTATTCTGTATTTCTCAAAAGGCCGTGTGACTCTAAGAAGTCTGCAATCAGATCATACACACCAATCCTATGAATGCCATCTTCAAATAAAACTACCACTTCAGATTTCTGCAATATAATTACAGGTAGTCATTTTATGCTCTAATTTATACATTAAAAACATGTCCTCAAATTGCCTCCTTTGTAGAGTTCTGATGCCTGCAGACCAAGGTAGAAAGAACATTCCAAGGAGTGGGCAAAAATATTCCAGCTCAATAGCAGCTGTGCATCTCAACAGTAAATTATTTCATGGCAAAATGGATGCTATCCCAGTTGTAGCTTCCTACAAACCACTTAGGACTTTGTGCCAAACCAATATTATCAAGTCTACCAAGAAATATAGAAAACCAGTGCAGAAAATATGAGAACTGCTCAAATGCATCTCCAGCATTCAATGCTTTCTGCAAAGCAAGCTGTTACAGTCTACAGTACCATACATTTCTAAGTGATTCAAAATATTGCCTAATGAAATCTAACTTGCTGCACTTCAGCCCTGACATGACCAATGCATGGTGAATTCCATCAGGTCTGTAAGCCGCCTCTGTTAACAGCTGCTTCCAAAGCCAGCAAGCTCTTCAAATGCCAAAATGAGAAGTGCATGATCAGTCCCACAATCATCCTGGCCACATGATCTTAATTTTGCCTCATAGAACTCAGCCAACCATACACCAAATTTATTAACCTTGTCCCACTGCTCAGTCTAGGTCAGATCTCAGTCAGAATCACATGGAAACAGATCCCCAAAGCAGTCTGAATGCATGCTGAACAACATAGGTTTTCAGATTATAAAATGCTTGATGCTTTGTTCTGCTAATGGTCTATAAACTAATTTGTTAATATAGTTTAATTACTCCAATAATCTAATGTTCATTGCAAAAAGAAGCCTGAGTCCAAGAGGACAAACAATGAAATCTTAAACTAGAAATGAGAACAATTGTTTTAAGAGTTTTCCCCAGTTTGCAATTCGGATTGTGGCATCACTATAGTAGATCAGTTTTTGAAATTGCATGATGCTTTCTACCTCAGGCTTCTAGAAACACTGACAAACACACAGCTTGTTAGGCACTAGAAGAACAGTCTTTTGATGCAATTGCAAGCTACAAAGCGTAGAGCTTAGTATGAAGAAGATGCTTAAGGTGCTAAGAGAAAAAAAATCTACTGTTCTCCTCCTATGAGGAAATATCATATCTGCTTTTAGGCAAGAAACCTTTCTTCTCATCATCAAGGTAGAATCTGGAAAGTGATGGGTCTTAGCTGTATATGCAAGGTTAATGTTTTAAAAGGAAACTCAGGTAAGTAACTTGCTTAAAATAAGCTTGATGAAATTTTTTGTCTTAAAATATCATTATTTCTCACATATATTAGGCCTATTTACAGCTATTAATCATTACTCAACTTTCAAGAAACTATTTATCAGCTTATCTCAATGTAAATTTTGTTGAGCATCCAGATCAAGAACATCAGTGCCCTATCCACTTATCCAATACTATTCAATTTGCATGTGCTTAAATTTGCAAGAGGTGTATTTAGACTTAAGCTCAAAACTGGTATTTGCCAGATTTTTATGTAAATGAAATTTAAAAAATTATTTTTACAAATTCATACATACAATTTTTAGATGTTAAGTCCATCAGCATACCTCACAGAGAATATAAATTAAGACAGAAATTTACCCAGAGTCCCTCTGTAAGGCTGTTTCTTTCACCAGGTAAAACTAATATTGGGTAAATTAAAATACTTGCTCTGAATTTTTATCCTGCAACGGCTGGGTTAGTTTTCTCCAGGGATTGTATGCAGAGTCTATACTGTAGAGGCGCATGTGCATGGCCAACACGTGAAACAGCTGATCTGAAAGGTGAAGAAGACAGATTGCTGAGTATTACAGACAATGATATGAACTCTTTTACATTAAATTGCCATCATGTATTTTATAAGGTTCTGAAAAGTCTGTCATCTCATTCCAAATAAGCTGATACCCTAAAAAGCATATTTTTATTAAGTATTTATTTATTTTCCTAAAAAGGATTGAAGATAAGTAAGGTTTCAACAGAAGGCAGTGAACACATGCATATATACTGAAAAATGTTCCTCTCTGAAACAGAGAAAGGCTGTTTAGAAAGCTATGACCAGATCTCCATTGTTTTGGTGCTCCATGTATTTAATTACAGGCCTTTTAAAAAGTCCTGTTTCATATGCTTTTGTTCCATGCTCACTTCATTTGCCTCTCCAGTTTATACCAGAAGCCGTGATTTCCTGAACAGCTCTTCTTAATAGAGACTGACACACTTTTACCTTTACACTTTACTACTTTCAGCTTTTATTACTCTCTCTCACAGTTAAGTTTTGTGCACATCATATTTGAAATTTAACCTAAAATTGCTACAAGTTCTGGTCTATGGCAGGATCACTTCAGCTCTTCATCTTTAAAAGGTTTATTATTCCTTCTGCCTTCATATGGTTATTTTCTAGGTAACTTTTGGACAAAAAGCCCCAAACCAACAAACTTCTGACTGCATGTCAATGACACTAAGTAGCAACACTCTTGATAATGTCACAGATTTGTCCACACAACCTGCAGGTGAAGTTTGCTGATATTCATTATTTCAAAACCTTCTGTACTTCCACTATATCAAAAATAAAATTTGCAAAACACATGTAGAATATTTCAAACAGAGGATGCATAATTATTCATGAAGATTTACTGCGGCATTTTATATTAAAATGCGGTTTTCATTTATCTATGAATCATACAATCAACACAAAAAAAGACAACATCTAACACTTCCTTGCCAAGAAGGCAAGCACCATTTAGGTTGTCAGCATTTTTAGAGACATACATGCAATAAAAAACACAGACTGGTTTGTGTAGGAAGGGACCTTTAAAGGTCATGTAAGTCCAAGCACCCTGCAATGCACAGGGATATCTTCAGCTAGATCAGGGACTGTTATGGATTCTGACTTCACTTCTTTTTTAATGGTTTTTTTAAAAATCTTCATAGGTTTATATTGAAATAATTAAAATATCATTTCCCATGATTTTGCTTGCTTTTTTCTTCCTGTCACACTGCATCTTGCTATTTGGAGTCATGCTTTTCTCCTGTTCAATTCTCTAGGACCCTG
The DNA here is from genome assembly GCA_036785705.1 of Acanthornis magna. Taxonomy (NCBI): domain Eukaryota; kingdom Metazoa; phylum Chordata; class Aves; order Passeriformes; family Acanthizidae; genus Acanthornis; species Acanthornis magna. The sequence goes on from JAWUZG010000012.1 coordinate 14,500,949, forward strand.
CTTCCTTTCTCTCTTTTGTTTTAACTTTTCCCCTTTGTATCCTGACACCATCTTTCCCCTCCACTCCTTATTCTTTCAACTGATCCCTTTGCATCTTTCTCTAAATCTCTCTCCCTCTCTTTACAACCCACTTGCTCAACCTACCCATTCCCAGGTCCTCTTTTTAAAGTAGAAATAGCAGCTATTAATTTATTTTCCATAAATAGACAATTACTCAGAGGTACGCAATGGCCAAAAGAGTCGCATGATGAAGTCAGCTGACTGCCAGAGCCTGAGGGCTGTAATTAGCTCCTGGGGTTTGTAAAATAATTGGAGCTGTAGATGGCATTGGAATTGATAGCTGCCACCTGCTTTCTGAATAAAAACAGTCAATGAGGACAAAATAAGTCATCTTTCCTCCTGGCAAGAGATTCTTAGCAAAACACTGCTTTGCTGATAAAGTTCAAAATTCTGAAAAGATATTTCATCAAAATAATAAAACCCCCCTCAAGCATGGTCATACCCCTTTAAAATACATGTAATTATTATTCTTAAACTAGTAGCAGCAAAACATTGCCATGACAATGGCCCACAAACATCAGTCTTGCCTAGGCTTGTGAAGCATGGGAAGGAAGGCCATAACCTCACCAGGCACCCCAAACTCCTCTGCTCCTCACAGTCCATCTTGCAGCCAATTCTCTCCAGGAGAGGCCACCCTCGCAAGGGGGAAAGGCAGGACCTGGTTGTAGCCCAGTCACCAAAAGATCATTCTTAACCGAATTTTGTAGGAAGAATATTAATTTTAGAAGGCCCAGGAGCAACAAAATTAGGGAATGGAAATTATGAGGCCACAACAAAACAAGAATTACGGGTTTACTTGTAACAAATCATGAGAAGTAAAATTTGAAAAAAAATTGAATATGATCCCCCTTTTCTGATAACTTTGTAATATTTGAGACAGGCTGCATCCAGATAATTTGAATAAATATAAAAATCACACAATTTGGATGCACAATATAACTTATTGCTGCAAGTCATTAGGGGCTTGGCAGGTTTCCAGAATTTTGACATTTGAGCAGGCAAGCTTACTACTGCTTTAAAACATGTTCATATGACTTGAGTATTACCTACATTGACACACTGCTGTCACAATTCTCAGCTTATGTCTTTGTTTTCACAGAATACATCTAAAGCTTAAATAACACTTCACAGAATCATCTAGATTAGCAGTTAGAATTAGCTTTGAGTTATATTAGCACTCCTAAATACATTTCCAAAAATGATGAAAATAACTCTATTGTTATTTTGTCATTGTCACTGCTGCTCTTCGTAGATTGTTTTCAACTCTTTCTATATCAACTCTACTTCTCAGAGTTAACCTATTGTGAGAGAGGAGCAATAAACTCAACTGGAATCTGTACTTTCAAAAGAGCAGATCAAAGGGTAAGACACTTTCTTTGTACTGGGACTGAAGCTGTAAGAGGAAGCATTCTAATACTGCTCCTCTCACAAACCCCAAAGATAATGGGTATTTTGTCTACATATCCACACTGCACCAGCACCTGCATTCTATACAGTTTTTAATATTAAAGCACACTCATTTTACAGATATAGACCAAGCTCTTAAAAATATTCTGCTATGTCAAAGTGGAAAAAGCAGGAGTCTACAAAGGCCCTTTTCAGGTTTACTGTGATATACACAGCAAAAAAGAAGACTAAATTCAAGACATGAAAAAATAGTGATTTGATAGATGACTGGTAAAAATTCTAAAAATGCTGTGCTCAATTGACAAAACTGAGTGATTCAGGAAGTTGTATGCACATTCAAGCTTTGGTTTCACTCCTAATCTTGGTTTGATCTTTGCCAAAGTGATTCCAAATTTCTAAATTTTGCTGCCTTTTTTTCTATTTGTTTTTTTCCTACTCTCTTGACTGTAAACTTTCTAATTACCAGAGTTCAAATCAGATGATGTTTTCTGTTATTAATTCCAATTCCACAATGTATAGCAATGTGTTGTCATAATGAAAACAAAGAAAACTAAGGAATTAGCTGACTTTGTACTGCTTGCAACAGTCTCAATAATGTGTTTATACCCCACTCTCTCTTTATTATAGGACATATACTGCTGTCATGGAATTTTCTGTCTTGATCCAGAGTTCTCTTTTTACATTCCATAAATTAGTATTCATATTTACAATGCAAAAACATCACAAAACAGTGACACAGCAGCTCACTGCAGGTGGAATTGAAAACATCCTTGACTCAACTGTCAGATCTTACTGAAGATCTTACCAGACCAGAGATGCTTCTCCCTTCTTCTCCCAAAGTTTCCTGGGACTATCAAGAATGTAGATTATAACAAAAACCACTTGATGCAACAAGATGGGACTTGATTATCAATAAGCAGATTGAGGAATATTTTTTCTCCTGGTAGAGATTGATACAGTCCACTTAGCAACAGCAGCTGCAAAGACCTGCTGACAACATCTTCCCATTCATCACTGATCCAGTACACTTGAATCAGTGAAAAATGTGAAGGTCAGGAAAAGCCTATTAAGGCATTAAGACTGGATTGTCTTGACAAAATCTCTTACATCTTTACCAAGTCTTAATTGCTGATGGAACAGCTAATTGTCCTCAACATCAAACTCGCCAGTGTATGAAATCAATTTACCAACAGAATTCTAACCATACTTATCTTTGCTTCTCCCACACTACACATTAGTTGCATACCAATTTTTCTAGAAAATATTTAAAATCACCTGTTGGTGAGAAAAACTGCTTTTTCCAAGTTAGCATGAATGGGCGCCAAGAATCTGCAGAATGACAGTTCCTAACTGAAAAAAACTACAAGCAATCAAATCCAAAAACCCAAACCCTGCAACACCAAAAAGCCCAACCAGCCACAGAAACCCACCATTAGAAATGCATTCCTGAAAACCTCTTTTATTCTTTTTATTTTCAGTGGCTGCAGAGAGCTGGGTAGGATTCTTTGCAACCATATCCACATCAACGATTATAGGAAAGAGACAGTTGCAACTCAGTCTTGCAAATCATAAAAGATTTAGGTTTGTCTCCCTACAGGAACGACCAATATTAGGTAGGTCCAAGTGTCACTGCCCATATTGATAAAATGGAGATAGCCATTACTTTCAACATGGTTGAAAAATTTGATTCAGAAGGATCATGAAGAGAAACAATGAGTTTCTATGCTCACAAAAACACTAAAAGCACACGTTAAACTGATATTAACATCATAATCAAGATAAAGACTTCAAACAAATGAGGAAAAAAACCCACCACCAAAACAAACCAACCAACCCACAAAAACAACTCCCATGAAGCAATACTGCTTCTTAATGTTTAGAGCCATTGCAGAAGTTACAATGGTGCTGGACATTCTGTTTAAGAAGAGTTTAAACAACTCTTAAATAATTTTTTTATGTCCTGTTGCAAATAATGTCCTTTCCAATTAATACAGTTGATGCTGCAATGCCAGACTGCTATTTGTGGGAAGCATAAGGATAAGGAGCTAATTTACAGAGAAACTGAAGCCAGAGGACAAGAGGATAGAATATTTAATCCTTCCCAAAACCTTAATCCTATCCTTCTCACAAAGGGGAAGAAGGAAAATATAAAAAAAAAAAAAAAACCCGAAAGACAGATAGAAAGAAAGAAAAGAACTATTTAAAAGTTTAAAAAGGAAGATTATCAATTAATTTATAGTTAGCTTTTAAATTTTGTGGAACTGTTAATCAACTACTGCAAGATTCCTAGAGTACGAATAGCAAAGAAAAACACATCTACACAAGTTAAAGAGAGGTCACAGAATAGAGAATGCTAAGGGTTGGAATGGACCTTAAAGATCCTCTAGTCCCAGCCCCGCCATGACCCCACCATGGGCAGGGACCCTTTCCATTAGACCAGGTTTCTCAAGGCCTTATACAAAAATTGTGAGGAGAAATCATACTTATTCAGCCTTAATGCTGTGTTCTCACCCTGTTATATATGTACTATTGTTATATATAATAATTTTCTCTAAACCGAAGAGAATTTGCAAGACCATAGACTCTAAAACTGTAATGTAGTCCTTCAATCAGGACTTGATTTTCAACTAATAAGTAATAGGATTCTATTTGCATTTTTTGGTTGCACACATACAGAAAACTTTAAGCCATAAAATGGCAATTTTGCAGCCAAATTTTCTTCACCATCCTTCTCCCACAGACTTGGTCACTGACACTAAGAGCTACATTAATCATTCTTAATTTTACCTCCCAAGAGCAGCTGCCCTCATGGTGCAATCTGCTAAAACAGCTCTTGACCTATTTGTTCCCACCATCTTCCCTGATGTTTGACTGCTGTAACAGCTCACCTGGGACAACATATTCTATTTTCCACAATATCTAATCACCAAACTTCACAGTTGTTACAAGACTATACAGAGTGGTATGCTTAATCACAAAAGAAACCCCTCAGTATCTCACACACAGAGAAAGCAAAACCAGGTTTTTTTTGTTTTAGATTACTTCTGCTGAACCCGAGATGAATGACATTTAAAAACAAAAGCAGTTTCAATGCTGTGCAAGGAAGACTTTAACAGAACAGTACTCAAGATCTAGATAGGGTATGGATTTTAAAAATTATTCTTTCCTCACTGCATAAGACAATGAAGAAGCTGAAGATACATTTTAAATGAAACCTCAAAACCAGGATTACTCTTGGAAAAATAAATTACTATGGAAGGATGATAAAAATATGCACATAAATATGCAGAACTGCAATTCTGCATAACTTAAATGTAAGGATATGGAAGGGACAATGAAGGAAACACACAATTATACAACAATTTAATGAAAACAAGCCCTGCTATACGTATAAACCTAACTCTGCTCCCCCTAGTCCTATTTAGCCTAATGTCCAAACCTAAATATAACAATAATAATTGGAAATACTCTACAGGTCTGTTCCAAGACAATCCCATTACCTTACATTAAAAAAACTAGTCTATTTTAATGCAAGATTAAACATTACTAGCTTGCTACATAACAATTTTACAAAGTACCAATACAGAACATAAACAGCACGTGAATGTTTTAACAATGAACAGATGACATTCATATCTCTGTGCTGCTTTGCTTAATGCAACAACACATTCATATATGTAATGCCTTTCACCTGGAAGGCCTTGAATTTTTCTGGAGTGCAAGATAAATATTAAAAACACCAATATGACTGACTTAGATGTAAGCAAGAAAAATTACCATTCTACCCAAAAGTGTGGAAAAAACCAAGTGCATTGTGGTAAGATGCTGCCCATACCCCTTCGTCAGAAATATGACTATAATCCTTTTAGCAACTGCTGAAGGAAAAAGTACTACTACAACACATTTAAAATTACACAGCAGTTTAAAAAGGAACAGAAAAATATTACTGTAAACAAAGTGCCATGCATTGTAAGTAGAAAAAGAAAATAAAATCAAGATACGTTATCAGGTTTAAAAAAATTACCAATATCCTTGTCAATCAATATTCTAGCAATTTCAGATTAAGCCCTCTGTGCGAGTGCCCTTAAACAGTCAACACACATCATGGAGAAAGGAAACTACTTCTCCCTAAATATATACACAATTCTGAATACAAAGGGGATAATCTTTAAGGTCCCTTCCAACCCAAGCTTCTCTGTGATTCTGTGAAAACAAATTTTTCCTTACTGGGCTATTTTACTTTTCATACAGACAATTAATGCACAGTTTCACAGTGAATTTTCAACTAAAAAAGATGTATTTTATGAACATTTTATATTTTGTAAACTACCACATATTTTTAAAAGCAACAGTTGATGTAATCTTAAAGCTTCTCTCTAAGAAGATGATTTCTGTACTTCTCAAGTGTGAGAAGGATCTCTACCTTTTGATAAGTTTAGTAATTTTAGTAATCTATTTTGATAAACAGGAAAACTGGTTCATTCTCTGAGACATACAGAGTCAATGGCAAAATACTAAAAAGGCTGGAAAAATAGGTAAGTATGATATATTAATTTAAACAGGACTTAAAATTGTCATGCCTAATTGAAGTACCCATCCAGCATAAGACAATTCTCCAGTGGAAATACATCCTCCATGTATCATTTCCAATTTTGTAATTCTCAAAAAAGAAATTTCTCCAGTGATTAAAGTATATTCTATGCATTTCAAGGCTTGAGAAATATGTATTAAAATTCCTGGCAAATCTTTTCACAGACTGTCAGCAAAAGGTATGCTTTCTTTCAAAGTCAGGTCCTAAGCATTTAAGAATCCTTCTTTATGCAAGAGGACGTCAAAGGGATGGTGTGGTAAGAATAAGAAAAAAATTAAATAATGTATTATACAAAACACCTAGTGTCAGCTACCAGACCTTAGCTTGGTGGCTGGCCTGCCTGCCTGCCTGCCTGCCTTCCTTCCTTTCAATAACCCCAAAGAAAGAAAAACCACTTTGAGGTAGTTTCTCCCTTTGTATCAACTGATGTAGTTCAAATAGCAACAGTGAAGCTACAGAGACATACACAAAGGAAGCTACCCACCAATCCAGTGATTCAACCACTCTCTGCAAATCATAATCTTCCAGCACTTACTGACATTAGTTGGTGATTAAGCACCACCAGAAAACCCATTATCTTTCAGATCTATTTATCTAGCTAGCATTTAAATAGTTACGTGTAACAAAATTCTGATATTATGTCAAACATTTCACAGTGTTTTAAGATATAATGTGTTTCATGCCACTTTCATCTTTAAAAAATAAATCACATATAAAAACTGAGATCTCTTAATTCTGAAAAACTATCAATGATAGTTTACCCGCCACTTCCCAGCATACGTTCTTCTAATCTCTAAAATGTCAAGAAATTTTAAGACCATGTGAAAACAAGGACACACTCTCATTATGTGATATCATTATTAATTTTTTCACTTTCAAAAATTTTTCAATTTAAGCTGAAATCTCTGCATTAGCCTGCTCATCATATTCTTCCAAATACATGCCTGTGTAAGGGTAACACATTTGTAAGAAGCTAAAATTTGGGGGGAAAATGTCCATCTTACTGGATGAGCATACAATTAAAAATACATTGTAATCTAAGTATAAATTATCTGCAGAACCTTGGTTTATTAAATGCTTCAAATTTGCACACAGTGATCTAGAGATGTTCTTGTAACACATGTATGTTTCAGGTACTTGGGTCTGCTGAGAAAGGGGACGATGATGGTGGAGAAAGACAATGTGCAGCATGGTTTAAAAGTACTTTTCAAAATAACAACACGTGAATGAAATTAGTTCAACTACATTTCCTGGCAGGAATAGAAGGCTTTTGTCCTGGAGAGAATGTGGACAGCATAGCACCTGATGAGATTTCTTTGGTGGCTTGTCATCTCAACTGAGGATGAAAGCATCCCCCACAAACTGTATACCAAAAGGCAGAGGCAGGCCTAAGCTTTCTGATTTTTTCCTATGGAATCTGCTGCTATTGCTACATAAGCTTGACTTCAATAAGCATTAGTTAGTAGTAGCAGCATTCTGGAAGGCTTTCCAATTTTTCCTCACAAAAGAAAACGTCCACTTGCAACTGTTTATATTCCAGTAAAAGTTTAAAATGTTTTCTTTTAAGGAAAAAAACACTTCTGGCAACAAGAAGTTGCTTTATTTGACAAATATTAAAGGTTTCAGAACAACAAAAATTGGAAAATTTCTATGGAAGAAAATTTGCGAAACTCTGTCTGTGGAAGAACTAGGCAAATTAAAGACATGGGATGCTGTAGCTGCATATTTCAAAGTATGAGACCAAATACCACCAGCATGCAGAAAACAAACTTCTTTCCTATTGCTCACAACAACCAGGGCAAAGCAAACCTTTCCTACTTCACCCTTAAAATATTTCTAGTGTTACTCATAAAAATGTGAACTTATTAAAAAATATTACATGGATAATATGATAATTGATTTCTAAATAATTACATTCATAGGACATGAATGGCACTAATGAAGAATTTGTGCAAGTAAGTTTTCATAGTTCTCTAACAGACACAAAAAAACAAAGACTCCTTACGGCAGAAAAAAAAAAGGTTTTAAAAGGAAAAAGTTGACATAATTTAGAAAGTACCAGAAAGAACCAGATATCTTTATTCAATATTCTAATAATTTATACTGCATTTAATAACGTGGAACTTACTTAAACATGATCTTTTCCCAGCTGTGCTTGCACCTCCTGAACACAAATTTCCTCCTCGATGGACCAGCTCAAGTTCTAAGTTTGTTCTGTAAGAAAAACATAACAATATTGAGTGGAACAACATTATTCAAGCTTCTATGGACACAAATGAGTCATGAAAAACTCCCAGCATACACTAAATAAAAGAATATTGAACTGATCTTTAGTGTGAAATACTGCCAAAATACAGCTCAGAACAAAACACACTTTATCAAGATATTGTCGTACGTCATCTTAAGTACTACATTAACATAGTACTGGAGTGAGTTGGGAGAGAAATATTAAAAGAATGTTAATTCTGAGGCTTTCTTCTGTAAGCACACACAGCTCAATAATAAGGGACTTAATGTGCAAATCTGAAAAGACAATACACAGATTGGCTAACTTTCAGTCAATCATATACATCTAAAAAGTGTTCCCTTAATTGGCAGGGCTTTTGTTTCGCTTTAAACAATCAGAGAGCACAATGGATATGGCATCAACTAAATGTGAATACAGTCTAAATCATAATTAAAGCACGGCCCTTTATAGATAAATTAGTTAATAAAAGCCTTGGAGGTTAATTCTGAATGAAACACTATTCACTGCAGCTCATTAGTATGAAACAGGAGTTGTGTCACTAAATCTCTGCATGTCACACTGATGCTTGCTTTCCTAGTATTACTGTAATCTGATACTTAGGTACCAATTGTTTAGGCCAAACTTGATAATTTTGTTTAATTTTGGAATTGGATGTTTCAGTACTGCATTATCTTTTACTCACAAGATTTGGAGCAAACAATTTATGTTATATTCTCTGAGAGCTTGTTTTAGTAAGTCAACATAACAACATTATTTTAAAAATTAAAATAATAGAATTCTATTATTCTGAAGTGTTGTTTTGCTAATTCAATCCAAACTGCAAATCTCATTCTAAAAATATTTTGTCCCTTAATGAAAAATGAAACCATTTTAGGTTCAATATAATGTGACTGAACACATATTAAAATCTATTCTAGCATTTTAGGCACATAATGTATCTAAGCTAAGAACACACCACCCCCCCACATACATTTAAGAAGAAACTACAGGATGACTTCTATTCAAAACAAATTATTTTTAAGAATTTCAGCTTCATCAGCTTGAAAGAATAATACATTTTGATATGCAGTGTTTGTTAAGATACTTTCCTATGTTTTTAAATTAGCAACATTTCTGAATATTACTATCCCTAAGTTTGCAGCTTATGCCATCCATTTCTGAAGGAATGCTTTAATCCTCTCTACTCAGAAAAGGCAATTTAACATTGATAATGTGCCTGCTCAGAGCTCCATCTGGTTGCTGCTGATAAGGGCATCTGTGTGACAGGGGAATTTTCCACTCTTCAGGCGATTTGCAGTGCTCACTGAACTTCTGAAAATCTACCAGCAAGGAAGCAGGGACAGGGATTTCATATTAGTGGACAAAATAGCAACTGTAGATCAGCATGTGCTAGTTCATCATGGGAATATGAAGGAAAACAGTACGTTTTATTTCTACAAACCTTCTGAAAACTAATTAGTAGAACAAAATCAATGGTAGTCTTCCATTAAAACCAAGAAAATATTTAAATCAAAACGGCTACCTGAATGTTTAAGAATAATTTTCTAGGTCTACAATTTTAAATTTCCCTTTCACCAAGATGTATGTACCATTTCACAAAACAAACCTTACGACAATTCTGAAAAATACCTCTTGTTGGTATGCATGAGGTGTCATACAGTACTTTTTGCTAAAAGGAATGTAAAGGAAGTTATTTCCGTAAACATATTCTCTGTTCACATATATGATACCAACTCTCCCCTACCACATTCCCTCATTGTCCCCAGCTCCTCAAAGGCTGCTTATAGCTCAGCTTTCTTGGAAATGTAAGTATTAACCTTTTCCTTCAATACATCTCTTTCAAAACAAACCTGTACCTTAGCATAAAAATGCACAGTAGAGAAAGCATCTTCTGTGAAAATGAACACTTATCCGTCATAAAATATCCTACATCAGGTACAGACCTCAATCATTTCTGAAGGAGACCAGTGTATCTCCTCCCTAATTTGAGCTCCAGTCTGTCTTGAGGATCTGAGTACCCTCTGCCCTTTTACTGAAGAAAAGTAATGAAGAAAAACTGGGGGCATCTGATAGACGCATGGAACAGAGTGGTCTCTGAAAGAATCCTTTGCTATCTCAGACTCCTCAACATGAAGGAAAGAGAATGAGAAAGAAAATCTATATGAGTGTCTTCTTTTCCTATCTAGAAATCTTAGCATCATTCATTGGAGTAAAAAAATTTTGTAGAACACTGCCTTTATCTTCCCCACTCACAGAAAAAAGCTTGAGAAAATGGATTTTGCTCAGCTGTCCAGACTCCTGATAAAAAACAGATGTACTTCATCCCTTCTTGTGGGCTTTTATTAAAGGAACATATTGGGGGTGGGAAGGGTGAGCTCATATTTCTCAGAATTCATACCGGGCTGGAGCAGGGGAAATTAAAAATGTATTGTCCTTCCCAGAAAGGGAATATATTTGGATGGACTTGCTCTTCCTACTGAAACAGAAGCAGCACACTAAGCGCTATCATTTTTTCTCACTTCAATTTACAAACACAACACATATATGGAAAAAGCCTAGATACTGAGACACAAACTCAGAAGGAAAGAACACACGGCTCTTATATTATTCTATACACAGCTGACAGAAAAACCAAAAGGTTTGTTTGCACAGCCAACAAAAGCATGAAACTACTGCTATGCAATACAGAAAAAGTCCTCCGAGGTATCGCCACAAATGATAGTCTTCAATGCTCTGAATGCAGAACTATTAAAGCTATGCACATGTGATTTGGGAATGATACACTACCCTAATCTCATAAATGTCAGCAAAGACAAGGAGGAATGCATATGAAAAGCGTACAAATTTAACAAGATACGACTGTTGGAAAAGCAGGAGAGAGCCAAGGAGCTGCTCTTCCAGCTGTGCATGCAAATCAGGATGCCAAGACCCAGAATGCCTCTTTTGCTAGGAAAACAGACAGCGGCTAGCCCTCCCACTAGTTGGTAGAGAGTTCTTTTGTAATTTCTTTTCTCTGCTGCCAGTGACATATGCTTGGGTAAGCAAAAATGAAGAAAAGTAAGTTCCTTTTCTCCTGAAGGAGAAAGAACAACCTGCAGCCACTGGCTATGTATTGTTTCACCAGTAACATTCCCATTCCAGCATGCAGTAATCCACTTCAAAGCTGGCATTCAGCTGGAAACTAGCATCTTTTAAGACAGGAGATGATGTAATTTTCTGACTGAAAATAGAATATGACTTATAAGAAGATTAAGAGTGTTTAATTCATATGCAAATATATGGAGTTAATAAAAATATCATTGCATTCAAATGCTCATCTAAACAGGGCTTAAATACCAGAAAAAACTGTGTAACAGCTGTAGATGGTCTGACCAAAACCAATTACACCTGGAACTAGAAATGCTCAAAGGTTACTAGTTGGTAAGGAACACAAGAGTATCATTACCTCAAAAATAACCGGATGGAAATAAGGAAGAAAGAGGTCAAATGACAGGAATAACTTACAGAAACTAAATTACTTCAGTATGTAATTTTATTTGTGGATAGTCCATTACTTGATTACTTAAAATTAAACACATAATAAAATCGTACAAAGAAAACTCTTTCAGTTTGGAGGATGACGAGCTGATTTATGTATTAATTTCCGTAAATATAAAATGTAAAATTGTATTAAAATGTCTATTTAAAAGTTTTATTTTTTTTAACCTATAGTTCTTATGCAACTATCAAGTAGTAGAAGCATGTAAATCTGGACTGCTGCACTGAACAGCAAGAGAAGTTAACCACCTTGAAGCTGATCTGCCAGGTTCCCTCACAAGTGATCTTCTGAGTTACAGTAACAACACAGAAGGCTGGATCCAGCACCTGAAATTCTTCAGTCATGGATAAAAGCAAAATCGCTGACACCAGTCTAACCCTAACAGGAACAGGTCACAAGGAGTACAAGTGACCTATACTAATCTTAGTGGTCAACCACAATTTCTCTTTTCAGTAGTGCAAGCAGCGAAGAAATGCTGTTCTGGTTGGAGGTATTTTTAACTCTTTGAATGAAAACAAATCTTGGGCTCCAGCTATAAATATAGAAGTAATATGTAGATAAATTTAAAATACATTTAGCTAGCATTTTTAAAATTATATAACATTGCACCCAGAAATGTATTTTAACACCATTTCTGTATCTTAAATGGCATGTCAACTTATGGTCACAAGTACTCATACTTTTATATGTGAAATACTGAGTCCTTTGTAGTTTTGAAGGGTATTAAACTGTATTGATTAACACATAATTGCTAAAAATCTCAACATTACTTATCCTTGTATAGCATATACCACTTAAAAATACAGAATAATCCTTTAACTTGCTATGTATAAAATTTCATAGCTCTTCTTTATCAGTTAAAATACTCTGAAAACACAGACAGGATTTCTTTCTATAGAATTACACAGTAATCTAAGTTGGAAGAGAATTCTGAACATTAGATGGCCTAACTTGTGAAAAGTGGAACCTTAGATTTGATTACCCAGAGTCCTGCTGAGCCAAGCCTTGAATATTTCCACTGCTTATACACTAGAAGACACTCAGCAATCAGAGTTTATGAAACTTCTATGCTTGCAGTTTCTCTGCAGTCAGCACCTTCCCTGCAGGCCTCAGTAAGTCAGAGTTTAGAAAATTATTTGCTTAATGAGTTTCAACTTCTTATGGGAAAACCTTGTATTACAGTAACTCTGAACAGATTAACCATTCATAGTACCTTAACATTAATGGTAGAGATGGAGGGACTGTTTGATTTTCTTGGAGACCATATGTGACACTGACAGCTCTAAAACTACAGTCAAGCATCACGAAGAAAATGCTGCCAGTTTCAACACTTTTTTAGAAGTCTAAAGACTACATGAAGAGAAATTCCTGGTTACTGATGTAAAAAAAGCTCCTTCTGTGATCCCCAGTTAAGTAAATAAAACTGAAGTTTGGCAGAGAGATTAAAAACACTTCGTGATTTAAAAACTAGCAATATGGCATTGATACAGAAAAAATCTCAGTCTGCCAAAGAGAGATAGAGGAGATTTGACGATTTGGGAAAGTAAAACAAGAAATGCAACATAAAATTTTGATATATGGGAAGTGAAACCTTGAATAAAGAAGAAAACTAAATAAGCATATGACACAATGTTCTCCAGGTTTTGTGCCACTGCTGCACATAGTAAAACTGAACTGAAAGGCACATCTTTACATCTTGCATAATGCCTGTATATGTAAATCAGAAAATGGAACCTTGATCTACTGAGTAATTAAAAATTCCTTTTTGGAGAGGATGAAATATTTTTAAAAATTTTTTTTTTTAAGAAGAAAACTATCTGGTGACTAATACCATTAGTGAGAAATACGAAAGAAAAAATATAAGAAAAACATACCCACCTGGCTACAGAATACATAAACAGGAAATCATTGTCAGGTGATCCAGGAGTCTTACTATAATCAGTATACTTCTTCTGTGTGGTACTTTTTATATCTTTCATTACAGATTCCATTTCTTTGCTGAGGTTGGTTTCAGACTACAAACAAAGACACGAAAGAAGATTAGTTAATTTTACCTGAAGAATTATGGTAGCTGATTGTAAAGCGTAGCACTTTCGTATTTGTAAAACACATTTTCAGGTTATGAAAAAATTTGCATTAGAAGTCAGTATTCTGTCTCACAGAAGTGTCAAAATATTTTGGAAAATTATTCTGATTTTTCTGAATATGAAAACGTAACTGTTTTGTCCATCTCCTAAGTTCAGGAATCGCACTGCTTGCACTATTTTAAAGTATATTTGCATTGTACAAGTACATAGAAACACAAAGCATCTCCATCAAGACTGGAAGGTAACGAAATTTAATATAATTTATTCTGTCATCCAGAGGACCTCATGAAGTTTTGTAACACATGAGCATCTGCAAACTGCTCCTTCTGTAAAACAAACAGTCCATGCTTTGAGAAGTTCTTAACAGACATTGTTTAAATAGCTTCCAGTTACGAGAATATTGTTGTTTTTCCATTGCACAGAAATTATAAATACATTTTATATTACATTACTTCATTCTATGTAAATTACTATGGAGAAAACTGAAAATGTACTCAATAAAAGAATTATATTAATCACATTTTGTCACAGCTTTCAACGATTTATTTTTAGTAGGTAATGCAGTAAATGCTCTAAATATTTAAAATTTCTTGATAAGAAAACAATATGTTGTCTTCCATATCAGAAGAAAATGAACTTTCCCAGGTTGCCAGGTTTCTAAGAGATCACAAATGCAGTATAATGTAAAAACTGAAAGGTAGAGGCAAATTAACAAGGATCTTTCTGCCTTACACTGATGCTTACTGGGAAAGTTCCCAGCTGTTCTTGAAGATCTTCCACCTCTTGAACAAGCTCTTGCATACACTTGTTACTGTGGCTTTGCCAAACGCTTCTTTCCACGTTGTTTCCAGGGTAACAAGGAAGAACACTGTTAGCAAACTGCCTACACAGGGGACAGGTAAATTCTCCTTTGTCCACTGAAAAACCCTGGAGGACTTGGTCATTCTAAAAGAAAATAAAGAAGATGTAGTTGAAATTTGCAAATTATTACAGTTTTTTTTTAGTTTGCTATTTCAGGTGTATAGGTAAAAAAATCTAAGTATAAACCCAAAAACTGTAAAGAAAGAATAATTAAAATAGTTCCCCATTTGACTGACAAAGGTCTTAGCTACTAAAGTCTTACAATCCTCCAGCTCAACTAATTTTCCTGATTTTTAAGTACTCTCCATTGTCAACAACATCCCCATAATAAAGCAGAAAGACTTCAATGGTGTATTTTCAACACTTCATGTGTGTTTTCTCTTTCTGATAATTCCCACAAAGTTTGAGACTCCATGTACAGGCTGAAAAAAAACTAATCAAGTAGCCATTGTAGGGCAGCATGAGAAGAACCCTGATTATTTCTTGTATCACATGAAGGATCAAAAAATGGACACAGAAGTACAGAGAAGTTTGGGAAATGGGGGCATGTCCTCAGTATTCCTGTTAACCAGCAAGCAGCCTGGCTTCAGCTTCATGAGCTGCCTCCCTGGTTTCCCATGTTGATATCTGATTGTATTATGTAAAAATAAATGTTTTATCCAGATGAACACAGGTCTATATAAATTACTTTGGTACTAAAAATGGTAGTAAATAGTCAAAATTATTATGCACTCATCGAGGTACTAGTAAAACACACTAGGATCAGAAGTTCACTTAAATAATCTAGAAATCTTCAAGAATACAATTAGGTGGAATAACAGTTTATTTCAAATTTAATACAGAATCCACCAGAAAAATTATTCTAGAATTTATATGATAATGCAAAAAAATTACTTTTTCAAAATTCTGTAAAGTGAGACTCTACCACGAAAGTCTAGATTTTGCTGCTATATTACTTTATGTAATTTTCTTATTATTTTGTATTCATCCGGATGACACAATTACTACTGTAAGGAAATTTAAATTAATATGAAAAAGAACAATTCATCGCGGGATGCAATAAAGGCTGCACAGCTTCTAGTTTCTTTAGAGGCTAAGTTCTGCAGTATGAACAATGCGGATACTAAAAATACAAGGATTTCTCACAGTATTTCTCAATATGAAATCAACAAAAATTACAACCCTGCCACAACCAAAAAAATCAACCTCCCCAACATAAACAAAAACAAATAGACAAACCAAAACCAACCAAATAAAACCACACAAAAACCCACCACCAAAACCACCAAACCAAAAACCTGAAGAAATATCCCATAAAGTAATCATGAACAAAAATGCTGGTCAATATGAAACAAGAAGTCATCGCTTAGTCTTTGTTTCATTGCGCTGGTTAATTTTGTTAAGTATTTTTTCTGCTATATCAGAATAACTGAAAACAAAGTACTTTTGTTAATAATGTCGAGATGCAGTAAGAGATTAAGTTATTAAGTTCTTGAAACATAATAAAACCATTCTGTACATTCATACAAAACGTTTGATTGATCTGATTTGAACAGCATAAATCCAATTGATTTCCGTAAGAGCAGTTCGGGCCCAAACAAGCAAATATGATCTTCAGTTTTACTTACCCGTAAGGATTCCATGTAAGATTTGTGACAATCTATGTGCAAAGTGTGACCACAAGTTTGTACATAAACACCTCCTTCCCAGCCTATTGACACTGCTTGTAGGCAGGAACTCTAATACAACACATAAACAGAAAGAAAAAACAACAATTATATATGAAGTTATAAAAGTATTTACCAAAACTTTAAGATTTACAAGATACACATATTTTTATTTGCATGCTATCTAATGAAAAGATATCTTTAGGAAATAAAGAAAAAAATCCATTTCATGAAGTGTTTATTTATGCTGACTTACATGGCTGCCATTATGCTATTCTTTCCAACAAAGAGCCGAAGAATTAAATTAAAGTTCTGCAGTTCTCGTCACTTAAGATAACAACTTATTTAAGGAACCTCTTGTGTTACAGAATGAAGCTGGGTCTAACTCCAACAGATGTTCCAATAGCAGAAATTATCCCATTTACAAGGGCAATACACTGTTCCAATACATTTCATTCAGTTTTGTAGGTAACCAAAATAACAGTACCAAAGTTATATAATTAATCCCCAATCTGTTAGCAAAATTCACTGTAAACACTTAGGGGTTTTAATGAGTTGTTGAACTGCACCATATATAACTCATCATAATTGGAAAAGAGAACAAATACTTGTTTAGTGAACTGAGTTTTATACTAGATTTGTTTTGAAAACATTGGTCTTATTCGAAGACTGCACTTACAGCCCACTAGTCCAAAGAAGGTACCCCTCCAGTATCTTTTTTTCAGAAAATAACAACCTGAAGAAACAATCACCTCTGGCAAACTTACAAGGAATTCTAGAAAATTCTCTTGCAGAATACCTAACTATAGTCACTCTAAGTACTAAATCTCCTCTTCTCAAAAATTTCATACACAGACTAAAATGTACATTCCGGTTATATATTTAAAGGATAGAAAAAGATTTACGGCTACCAGAACTGGAAAACTATTTTCAGTGTAGACTTACCCTAAAATGGTCTTAATGTATGATGCAAAATCAGGGTACCATGATAAACTCTGATATTTGCATTTTCTAAGGGTGTCCTAGTATCTCGTTTGGTTTTTTTTTTCCTGCATATGAGCAGGAAATCAAAACAAAATTACAAATTTTACCTACTGGACATGTTTCTGTTTACCATGCCTCAACCTGTCATTCATAATGTGCTGTGAGCCTCTCAGACCATAAAATAAGAAAGAATTTCTCCTGCTGGTTCCTGCATGATTGAGCAGACTATTAATAAAGTTGTATGATATATTTGGCCAAGCAACACAGGACAAATGCTTCATTCAGGAAGATCATTATTTGCTGCATATATCTAAAGAGGCTACTGAGCAGCAGTTACAAAATGAGAAAAAAAAACCCCAAACAACAAAACAACCTTGAAGTCTTAGCCAGAAAGGCTTTACTCTATTACTCTTGAGTTCAGAAATAAAGGAGATTCCAAAGCAACCCATAGGCTTGGGATGGAGCATACCTATATCAAGCTATTGGCTACAGAGTACTGTGTGATTCTGAAAGCAGTCCTACCAATTCAGTATATGAATTTTTATCTCCTACTCCTTAGTCACACCTCTCCATATTAAAAAGAATCACTTTCAGTGATTTTTCCTTTAATTGGGTGAGAACTCTACTCCCCGACAACAAGCATCAAATTCCAGCTAAGAAACTGCAAAAAGAAATCTCTATGGAAAGAAGTGATCTGTCTTGCCCAATCTATATCCAGCATGTAGCTTTGGAATGGTGGTTTTTATTGATTTTTTTTTTCTTCTGGCAAAATAAGCTAGATAATATTTCATAACTTACAATTTTTACATGCAGGTGAAATTATTCACTTGCCTCCTGAAATCTGTTAGAGGAAGGACACTTGTTGGGGAGGACACAGCTGATAAACAAAAGGACTTCTTATTGCTTAACTCTGCTGAACAAGATACTCATGAAACTAGATGTTTCCATTTTTATGTGAAAAGCAATTTAAGGATTAGTTCTTTCATGCAGAGATTTTTTTTTTAGCACAGTAGTGACCTGAAAACGTGAAAGCAAAAATAGCTAATTCAACTCATGTTTGAATCAGGACTGGAATTTTTGAAAGCAGGATGCATTTGCTCACTGCATTACAGCCTATGTTAAAATAATCCATTGGTAGTATTATTGCACAGAAAGGGAATTACACACTTGAGTAAGACCAAATTTTTGGTAACATTTTGCTTGGAACTCCTTCCACTTGTACTAGTATGCAAACATGTAAAAATAAAGCTCCACTTCAGCATTACTTCAATGGTTTTTATCACTTCAGCAGGAAAAAATATTAACTATCTGAAACACTAAACCAATATCATCAATGTCAAAAGAAGAAAAGTTTGTCCACAGATTATTTCTCAGCTGAAAATCTTTTGTTCAAAAGTAATTTTTTACTTAGGTCTTTAAGAGTTTTACTTTCTAGCATGGAAATGCATATTTGCCTTATTATAAGATTCTTTCTGAAAAGATTGACCAATTTTTAAGACTGTATCAAAACAATTATGAATTTTACTCCACATTAATCTACATAAGGAAGCTTGACTGATGTTGGCAAAATTCAGTTATCGGCTGATGTCATTATGAACAAGCTAGCAACTGTGTCAGAGTAAAAATTGCCAGTTTTTCCACTTTAAAGCCAATATTTAAGCTTCTAAAGGCTCATTATTTAGTTAGATATGCTGAAAAGCTGGCACCTCACCTAGGACTAGTCTATAGAAGCTAATTTAGGGTCACAGGTTACGTATTATTCTCCCCCAGTATGATTTCTCAGAACAGTTGCATGTTATCTTACATAGCTCTTTTAGGCACTAGCAAGGAAAGTCACAGGCAGCACTTCCACAAAGGTCTACAACTGAACACGTCCTGCTAAGCAACAAGAATTGGCTCTCAAAATTAAATGTGAAAAGCTGTAATCTGGCTTTGTGAAGTAATGCAAAACTCTGTTTGGTATAGCTAACAGATCCACAAAGCAGACATCAACTACCAATTAATGTAAAATTGAACTTCAGACATGCATAGTTGAGGATTCGGCAGAAGAGGGTGCATTCTATCGGTTCCTACTTCCCATCCACTCATCCACCCCTGCTCTGTAGTGGCTCAGAAAACTGTTACAGATTAAAACAAGTCTTTCCACTTACTTTGTGCTGCCAAAATACTTTTACCTGATAAAGAGTAATTCCTTGACTGCGTTCTCTGAACAGCTACAAGAGAACTGGCGTTTGCTTAGACACCAAAACCACATTTCAGTTGTGTGGTCACACTGGATTGTGAAATGCCTTCTTCTAGAGAATATCTGCGTGGATATTTAAAGACTATGCAGTCTGTAAATACACTAGATGCCTGTCACCAAAAATATAAGTAGAGGGAAACCAGATGCTATTTAAAAATAAGGACCCTATGAAATGTAAACACTTCAGAATGACTGCATCATGAAAAAGCATTCACTAAATACAGAAATGAAGCTAGCAGAAATCTAAGATAACTTTCATTTATCTCATTATATACAAATTTTTCTTTAGTCTTGTTCCTATGAAATGCTTACATCTTTGAAGTATCGCTGCAGAGTTGTCAGCCTGACGTCGTGCAGCGCGGCACAAGTATCCCAGGGATAGATCTGCTCCTCTTCAGTAGTCGGGAGCCTCTTTGGCTCAGTGCTATTGCGGCACTGCCCCAACACTGTGGGAAGAAAAGCAGCAATACAGAATGCAATGGGGAACAACAAACTAAACAATTAAGAAAACTGTTGGGTAATGTCAGTTTGTACCTATAATGTGCTTTGCTGACGTAAAAAAATAAAAACTTACTAAAGAATCTAAATACTGGAAGTTCTGCTTTTGAACTTGTACATAAAATATATACACACACACACACCTATACACACAAACACTTGTATCTACATGCAGACACACTGATGGCTGTTTAATTTTCTTTCCCTTTCAATAATGATTTTCCTGCACGTCTGTAATGTACCGCTGCAGTTGCAAAAGCTAATAAGAAGTGGAAGGGAATTAAACTGCTTGATCGCTCCCCAAACATTTTAAAAGTTCCTTACATGTCTCACAGAGGACCAGCCACAAAAATAAATAGGAAAACCCATGGCTCCAGACTTCATGAGACAAAGCAGGATTTAGGCACATATGCTAAAAGCGGCAAAAACACTGCTTTTCCTACAAGTCACACATTCATACCTGAAGACGCCTGTAATAGTACAACTAGCCCTGTAGGTCTGTCTTCGGTAGAAGGACCACTTTGTCCACAAATAACACAGTCATATATTGCCTCAGAAACATGCTGCTCAGATGTAGCTACCTCCATGGCAATATCAGCATCTGGTGATTCTAAAAACAAATAAGAAAACTTATATTAAACAGAAGCAAAGAAATCCAATTGCATCTGCATTGAGGTAGTGATGAAAAAACTACAGAGTAATTTCTCTAGTTTATCTACAACCAAAACATTGCCAGTTGTTGAAACGAACCTTTCTGCTTCAAAGAAAGACACCTACAAAATGAAGTACATGTTTTTCCATAGGCAAAATTACTCCCTGTGGAATTAAATGTTTCACTCAAGTTTCGTATTAAACTTGATCTCTTTAAAACTTCTATAAAACAGATATCTAACTTCTATTTCATTAGATACTACACTGAAAACTTTGAACATAGAGAGATGAAGAGCAACAGATATGAATATCTGGTAAAACCAGATTTGCTCAAAGCTGTCTGAAACAACAATTAGAAAGAGAAAGTTAACCCGGACACCTTAGAAATAATTTTAGGATGCTTAGGCATGGTGAATGAAATGTGCAACTAAAACAGAAAGTTTTTTTTTCAATATGAAGCTTGGACGATCTTGGAGAATTTGGGGTGCATTAAGAAAGCAACCAGCTGCGATGCAGCAGATGTTTAGCGCAACATTTACTGTATACAAGACATGTCAGAGATCTGTTTCCTTAATGTTCCACATTACAACTTCGTAGGTGCACATAAAGATTCAAGGCTAAGGACCAGCTCTGAAGCATCAAAGCCACTGCACTTGACACAGCTTTGATCACGTGACAGTTACGGTGTGGATTCCAGGGCAAGCCATTTTATGTTGTGTTACAATCAAAGGTAAGAATTCTTTACTGGCTTGAAAGAAAAGGACCTTAGGGCTAAATTATTCACTCCGGACTGGAGTGAACATATACAGTCAGCCTCTTGATTTAGAACATGTAGGTTCCTTGTGTCTCTCCTAGAAGGAAACTTTTCCAAAGGAAAACACTCCCTACCTTCAACCACACCCTTTATCTCTCCAATTAAGTAGGCCAAGGTCCTGGATAGAGAATCCAAAAACCCTGAGTACAGCAACAGTCCTCATGCGGAATTGTTTTCAGGAGAGCTGCTGTCTTCTGAAAGTCTACGACAGGTTTGGCACAGGAAGCTGTTGCCTTAAGGAGAGGTGTGTTGGGTGCTGGGCAGCATATTTCTTTGTTATAAAAAGCTCCATGCAATGCTCTTGCTCACAGAGCTGAATCAAAACTGCATTGTTTTAGTAAATACTGATTTCCCAGTCAGTTATTGAGGGTCACATGAAAATGAGCCTTGATCTTCACTGACGTGCAGCTGCTAATATTGTACACATGTCTATCACCATCTAGTGGCAGCCACATGTACAATGAAAGAAAAAGCACAATGCATCAACTGCAAATGTCCAAAACATCCAGGAAACCTAGAAGCAAACCGTAGCACAGAAAGGAGGAAGTAAACACTAAATGCTACCTTTTATATTTAACGTCAACTCATAATTGTGTAATGCACATTCATGTGCACCTATGCATCAAATGCAAGAAACGACAAGGACTAGAGTTTCAGCTTTCTTTTTTCTCTTTCTCTAAAATATTGTCAATACAACAGAAAATATGCATCCATTCAATATTTTTCAGAAGTGTAGAAAGAGAATACAATGTATCAATCTGATTTTGAAGAATTCAATGGAAGTAATCAAAATCTATCAATATTTAATTTACAAAATACCATTCATTCATCATAATTTGCATGTTTTTAATCTGAAGGAAAAAAACCCCAAAACTTATGATTTAAAAGGTGTTTAAAACTAGTTCAATATATGCAATTTATACTTTAATTGCCCATGGGGAACATGCACATAAAAATCAGGCTAATTTAATTTCGTAACTCGATGAAGTGCATGCTTCCTTCACAACTACTTAGATATAGCTGGGCTACTCTGGCAAGCAACAACATTTCAATGAAAGTAAGCTACTAGCACTAAGGAAGGGTTCCTAATAAAATAATTTGCACCCGAGCTAGTAAAAGAAAACAAAGATATATTCACAAGGAAAATAAGTCTCAAATAACTAAGCATAGCAGAAAAACTGTAACCAAACAAAACCCCTCACTTCTTTTTGAATAGACTCTGATAAACATCAATTACTCACTCAAACTACCTCCAAAGATTCAACCTAATTGATTTCACAGAGACTTGTCCCAACGATATCAAAGTGAAGAAGGAGCCAATGAAAAATACAAGGTAGGACACATGGTACCACTATCAGGTCACCAAGTTTCTCTCATGAGATTTGTCAAATGTTGTAATACACCTCATCCCCTTCCAGCGGGTTCTGGAACTTCTCTTTGTTCTTGTGAATTATTTCACAAATCTGAATAAATATGAGCCTTAAAACACTAAAGAAGGATGAAAAAATTTAAACTTTGACAGAAATCCAGGGAAGAGCCAAACCCTATAGCTCCCAAGAGTTTTTTAAAAGTTATTTAGCTCTTTGTTCACTTTCATACCAATAGAAGTAGAGATACAAAGTTACAAAAACCTAGCACCACTACCTCCTAACAAATACTGAACAATCTGCTAAAATCTAGCACACTGCTGTACTGCAGAATGCATTGCTACCTGAACTTAATTTCATTTCTAGTCTCCAGAGCTAAGGATGCATTCCATTATTTCCCCTACCAAGCAAAACCCCCAAACCAAAAGGGCTTTGTAAACACAGTAAATATAGTTCACAATCTCCTCTGACTGTAGTCAACATTTGTCCTGCTGTACACACGGTGTCAAAGCAGCCCCTTGGTATCAAAGCAACCATTAGTATGCTAATATTCTTTGCCCTGACCCAGCATACATATTCTCAAGAGATCAGTACCTAATTTATTTTTCTATCTGGGTTCAGAAGATTGAGTGTTAGGAAATATATGTCACCTTGCATTAAAACTCTGCGCTTCTTTTCAAGTCTAACTAAGGAATGTTGCACGAAGGACAAAATGACATCCTGCTACGACACACATTGTAAGAAAGACATAAGAGATTGTCTGCACACTTATCAGGATGCATTAAAAAAGTTTAAAAATCACACTGGGCACTTCAGAGACAAGAAAACTATTTAAGAAATGAAAGACAACTTCATATTTATAATTAACAATCAATTTTCAATATGATAAGTAGTTCAGCAGCTTGCCTGGAATAGATCGTATTTTGGTTTTATAAAATTCAGATAGACAGATCTTTACAAATATCACCATAATTTGTTAAAGGCTACTTTTAACCAAATGTTTTAGTTTTGTTCTTATCAAGTCCCTCCTGAAGGTCATGAAGTTTCAAAAATCTCTTGCACAGAGCTCCACATCCCAAGATAAACCACAGCCTCACCCTGAGGGTGCCCTCAAAGAGCTCACAGGAGCTCTAACCAGAAGCTCTAACCAAGAGCTGGGAAGGCCTCTGGAGGTGAAACCATCAACACATTTTTGACTCTGGACAGTCTCCTCAGACGTTTCAAGAGCTCTATCTGCTGTTCTTAGACCACTTTTCTTGGTTTCTTTTTCTCCTTTTTCTGTTTATCCTGCAGTCAAACAGCTAAAGACAGCACAGTGGATGCTGTTCTATCCTAGTTCATTAACATAACTGTTTCTAAATTTCACCTAATTACTTCCAGGCAAGCTTGAATAGCAATGCAGTTCTGCAGATGTCACAGAATATAAATAGAAAGTAACAGGGGGCACAAATGGAAAGTGCTACATAATTGGAATTTTTTCCTACAGTAACTGTAAAAGAAAATGCCAACCTTTATTTCCAGAATCTCAGAAGAATCTGTGCATTTCAATTCAAATAAATAAATTCTACTGGTAAAATGAGACACATTTAATATTGAATAATTAACATGTAATTAGGTAAGTTCCTTTTAAGCCATGTTTTATTGCAGCATCCCAACAATCAAAGAGGAATACCTCAGGGAATTAACAGTGGCTCTGTGCACTTTATTAAACACTTCAGAGACTATGAAGAACTATGGGTTTTAATAAAATAATCTTTAAGCTTTGGCTATTCTCCATTATTCCTATTCCCACCTAGATACATTTACTTTCAAAATATTTCCTGTCTTCTACACTGTCAATAAAAAGGTATTATGAAGTTTTTAAGTGCTATACTCAAAACCAACTACAGCAGTTCTGACATTTTACCACTGAATCACATCTACTTTTGACAGGTAAAGTTTTAAAAGATGATGGTGATAATATCATAAATTTGCTCAAATGACACCAACTGAAACAGTGACAAAACAAGGGAGCTGAGGTCTCACCATCCCTGAATTTTTGACAGTATTATTACTGTTAAAACAAGTGAACAAAATGAAGAAATAAACCTATTGCTGAACTTCAGTCTATAATAAAAGTATCAGGTAACAGACTTCATGTGAGGGGGGAATGAATTCTGACTGATTTTAGTATGACAGGATTTTTTTATTTTCAGACAGCTATTTCAGCACTGCTATGCTACAATTCAGGGTAAACCTATGAAGTACTTAAGAGTAGTTTTAAATTGAATCACTCCAGAAAGACTAGTTTCAGAATTCTTACTGTGTCTTGTGCTTTAAAATTAGAGTAACAATAATTTCAGCAACATTTTCAGTAATTTTCTGTAACATATAAAGACTGCATGCACAGCTGAACAAACCACTTAGGTTCAACAAACTGAAGAAAATATCCCTGGCTAAAATTAATCTAGATTTTTAAACAAACCCCATGTACTCAAATGGTATATGTACTTACTTTCTCTGAGTTATTTTAATGCTAGTCAGAACATAAAAGCTAGTTAATACTGGACTACAGTACTAATTCAATGCATTTTCATAACAAAGTCAGAAGTGGAATGACAACATAAAAGACACTGAAAACAGTTAGTGAAAAGGCAAAGAAATTATTAGTTAACACAATGCCTGTGTTTCTATTCAGTTGTTCCCAAATGTCTTTATGTAGAGTAATTTTATGAAAATGCAGTTCGTTAGGTAGACTCTGTCTAGTGCTGTGCATGACCTGGTATAATTGACAACAAACACTACATTTTACATTGAGGCATCCGAAGTTATTAATTCTTTAAATACTAACAAGCAAGCCATTCAAATCTTGCATGCCCAAGAACTTTTTAATGCACAATCATAAACACAAAGGCCCAGGTCTGCCTAGCTGAGAATTTAATATTAACTGAAAGCTAAGTGTTCCCAGTTCTTCACACAAATAAATGCTCCTTAATTTACTGATTTAGCTACTATGATTCATCCACAAATCAAAGTAGTTATCTTAAACATAGCTTACAAAACTTAAGCATGGAAATACTTATGCACATTTATGTAGATATTCATATATAGATATATAGCTATTGGCAGGTATATCTAAATATATATATACACACACATCTAATTTCATATATAAACCCCATCAATTTCGAAGTTGCAATATGAAGAATTCAAAACATAGGTGAATGAACAATCAAAGTTTCGCAGCTACTTTCAGTTGGCTATGACTGTAGAAAAACTTAACTTTTAATAAGGAGCACTGCAAGGTTCTTCTTCCCTTCTTCAACAAATAGATTACAAGGAAATAGCTACCCATTTAATGAGGTTGACTTAAAATACAAAGGTCACAGATAAAAATTAGTGTATTGCACACCCTCCAAACACAATGCCATATATGGATTAATTTCAGAGAATCGTAGAAAGTCTGGGTGGGACGGGATCTAAAGGAACATCTAGTTACAACCCTCCAGCTGTGGGCAGGGACATCTTCCACTAGACCAGGCTGCTCAGAGCCCCATCCAAGACTGCTGTATCCAAAACCTTAATAAGTATAAATGAATTAATCTTCTCAGCAACCTACAGACTGAAAGGAATTTAACAATTTCAAAAGACAGACTTTTTCAGCAAATACAGTCATCAAAGTATTTCTAACCAATGCTTAAACTCAAATCAAAACTTCATTGCAGATGATACTTGATGGAAAGAGGGAGAAAATTCCTGCTTTTTCTTATCTTTTAGGAGTGCTAATTTTCAATGAAGTGGCCCAAATGATGAAAATATTTTCCATTCCTCAGTTAAACACAAACTACTTAGGATTATGCACTTCTACACAGCAGAATCTGAAAGAACTGATCCTCAAGAAGAACAAGAACTTATTGTGCTGTAAAGCCAGTATTTGAAATAGAATACAATGTTATCACTTATAGCAACTGAGGTGATCTAAAAATTATGCTTTCCTTAGATCTATAAATATATTTAAGAGGTAAAACTTTAACCTTATTAAAATTTGAGGCTCTATAGAGAAATAATCTTAAATTTTAATATTACAGATTGAAGAAAACACAATCTTTAAAAGACAAAACTGATTTTGTAACATTTTATATTAGAGGTAAATATTTTAAAACATATCACACAATCATTTAATGTATTGTATATTAAGAAAAACTAGGAATAAATTTACGTCCCACTGATTAAATCTATTCTCTAGCAATTATCTATTCGGTAATATCTGTCCTATAGAACAAAGTTACGCTTCTTAAGAAGTATAAAGCTAACAAGTGGATACAAATGCAGAATCTGAGGGAAGAGTTTCCTGTTTGGTTGGGGTAGTTGATGGTTCGGGGTTTTTTGTGCGCATCTTTGCTTTTTAAAGTGAGTAAAAACCTTAATACTAACATGTGGGAGAAGAAATAAAAGCAAGCAGTTAACCACACAAAAACGTACCAACATCCATGGCAGTTTCCATGAAGCTTTTCTGCCGTGAGGCAAATTCAGCCAACAATTTCTGTTGCCTTTCTCTAGCCTTCTGACGTCTAAGTGAAAGAGGGGGAAGAAGGAAAAATAAGTACACGTAATCAAGAAAAAAACCCAAACTTTATAATATTAGGTTGATTACAGTTACCACCTTAAACAGTATCATTCCAAATTAAGGTTTAAGTAATGGAACAATAAAGGAATAATTTCCAAGCCTAAAAAAGGAATCTCTTGCTTTAAAAGTGGAGTTTTTTAATAAGGTAGTGTTACTTTAAGTCTGAAAAAAACCAGAATAAAATCTGTTCCTAAAACACCCTTCAAAAAACCAAAGGATCTTTTAACAGATTAGGCCGTAACATCGCCAGAAAAGGAATCCAAGACCTTAGCCTTGAAATTTTTTTTATCAGTTACACATGGGAAGAAAGAGAGTGCAATTCCATTTGTACAAAACTGAGTACTCCTGTGAGAAACCAACACTGCAAGTTAATAATAACAATAATAATAAAAGCCTACCTCACTCCCTTTTGATATCAAGCTTGATGGTAAGGAAAACAATTACGAATAATTTATCTTCCAGCTAAGGCTCCTCACAGAGGTTCCTTCACCCCCACTTCCACCCAAGATACTGGCCACTAACAGCTTTTACACCTGGATTTAAAGAACCTTGAGATTGTGTCCAGATTAAAAGCCCTTATCTCCCTGAAGCCAAACTGACTTCACAAACTTTTTCCTCATTGTTTGCCACAGCTCTGGATTTACAAATGGAAGACATTAGAGACTTATTCTTGTCTACATTTAAACTGTATCAGTGACCTGTACAAGGCTGTATGACCCGCTATATAACTCCCTATATAAATACATACTGCAGTTGGTAGAAGAATATTGATGGATGTAAAATATAAAGAAAACAGATATTAATTTTCCTTACTTCTATATGAGTTTACCAATAGAGGAAAAGGGAGAGTGAAAGTGGGAAAACCAAACAAAACTCCCACACCATAGCTGCTCACCACACAGAACATGCCCTCAGCTAAGGGGGTTTACACAGCACCTCCCCAGTGCAGCTACAGAAGCTCTATCAGAGCAACAAATTCTGTGCATCAGCATTTACAATGCATTCTTTCCACTGCTCACAGATGATTCAGATAACTAACATGGGCTTTAAAAACATCACTTGGCATCTGGTAGCCTGATTGGTGAGTCCTCTTCAGTCTCAAGCACGGTGTGATTATCAGTGTCCTGGCGCAGGAACTGGCATGCACAGGCCCAGAGCAGCTCAGGTAGTGTAACCTGTTATCCTGAGGTGGCCTGTTTGTAAGCCAAAGCTTCTAACTTGTTTTCTTAAAGGCATCTTAAAGACCCAGATATCTCTGCCCATTTATCTGCTACATCGTACAGTCACCATTTCTCAAAATAACTTCTATTTACAACATAGCTAAGATTCATTATTCTGAGGATCAGACCAGGGCATTCATTAGACTTGGTTTTATTTATTTCTCCCTGGAAATTTCTCAATAAACACCTTGACTAAAAGCAGTGACTGTAAATAGAGGCATTTAATAAGAAGACATAAACAAACTCTGACAGATTCAGTACAGCTCAGTAATTTTCCATGATGGCCCATGGGAATATGACACTGCAATTGAAAAAATACTGCAAGCAGCTCAAGCTCGCTTCTAGTTCTGTATTTCAGTTTCTATGGCAACAATCCATTGCCTGAGTGATGCCATTATACGTTGAAGTAAGCTAAAAAAGGTTATCGCTTAACGTGCACAGTCTGCTCAGTCTTCACTGATACAAAACCGGAACTGGGGGTAAAATTATAACAGAACAATCAAAACAGTAAAAATTACAGCGTGGCTTTATGAACATTGCCACTCTGTGAGTTTAGTCATTTCAGTTATCACACTGTCAATTAATAAACTTCATAGGTCCATCAATACCACTGTAAATTTGAGAAGACAGTAATCACTGAGAACCATAAAGAATGGGAAACATTCATTTTCATCATTGCTTTAGGTTCCAAGCTTAACTAAAAATTTAAAGTGCCTCCAATAGATCCTTGAAAATATCACATCCTTTATAGGGGGAAAGGAATGACCTTACCCTTTTCTATATGAACAGTTACTTGTTTCACCAGTGCCTGTGCATCTCCTGTACATAGATCTAGCACAGCTGAGTACCACAATAATGATTAGGTGCCCAAGAGGTAGCTGTGTTTTATCCAAAGCAGCTATTCATTCTGGCTTTTTCTGATCAGCAATTTTACATGCTAAACCTTGACTACTCTCTCACTGAATGAACTATTACAAGCAATGTTGAAAATTAAATAAACACTAGCAAGACAAAAATAATTTTACTTGGTAAAGTATGTAACATACAAATATACGAAATCTATTTGCCATAATTTTATGTGTTATTTTCCAGTACAGTGTAGGTCCTGGACATATCAGAGAGAATTTAATGAAAAATTTATTTTCAAACAAATATAGCAGAAAAATAAAGGTAATCCTGAAACCAACTGAGTCAGACGACTGCACTTTTCTACCCAAATTTGTAGAACCATAACTACATACTCTGGTTACATAAATCCTTCAATATACTGTACGAACAAGCACTCCATCATCTTCTTGTCCATTCCAGCCTGTGCTCTCTCTACTTCAGCTACTGTGGTAAGCAGTCTGACCTGAACTCCCCAGTTTCCATGCCCCGACCTTCTAACACTATCCATCTGCTCTCCCTTCAATACCACGTTCCAGTCTCTTGCCCTAGCCAAGGGTCAGTCTCTTCCCACTCCAGCCAACTCTTCTTTCCAGCTGAGTCTACGACATCCCCCAAACTGCAATCTCTGTCTTACCCTCCAGACATCTGCATTCCTATTGCACATTCTCCTTCTCCGATCAACTCTCAAGACCCCATCCTTCCCCACTGAGATTTTCATTAAAAATTGGGGTTTTTTCATTTGCTACTCTTCTCTGAGTATTTTTGTCCTGACAACCCAGTTCTTCATGTATCTTCATAACATCCTCGCTTGCCAGACTGAGTCTTCCCACATCAACTCATCACTTGCCCTGGCATCTTCTCTTCTTTCCACTGGTACATTGACCGTGAGGTTTCTCCTTCCAGTCCCAGTTTGAACACTATCCCTGTCATTTCTAGCTTTCACCTCTCTTCCCAGCTCTTGTTGCTGTCCCCTAGGTGATTCCTCTTCCATAGGACTCTAATGCCAACACAACATTTGCTGAAAGCACAAGAGAAGCAGGGTCTCTGCACTCCATTTTAATACTGCTAGTATTCTGGGGGCTCTCAGGACTCATTATGCCCCAAATTCAACTCAAAACTGTCCAAGCTTTATCCCCCAAAAAATTTCAGCCCCAGATAGACACCTAGCATATGGGTTTTCAGGCCACATAATAAGAAAATACAAACTTTTTTTTTTTAATACGAATTATATAAGAATCAATAAGATTTTTTTAAAATAAGAATCTTTTTAAATAAGAATTTTTTTAAATAAGAATGAATATATATATATATACTTTTAAAACTGAATGGGTCAGACAAGCAAAAAAAGGTAAAATTATTAAACCCATATATAGTAAATAAAACCCCAAAACAATCATGGGGTGATGTGTGCACGTGAATGAACAGACAATACAAATAAAAACTCTAACTTATCTTCAGGTTAAGCCACAAAAGCTAATACAATCTCAATTCTACACCATTGTATGTATGAGTTTTATAAATGGCAACATAAAAGGTGAGTGCGTATATCATATAAGATTTTTATTAAAAGTTCCTAATTTAAAGATCTAAAATAGCAAGGTGCAGATTCTTCCTCAGTACCCATGTAAATCATGTATATTCAAACCAGATAAAGAGAACTATAGAATTAAGACTTATTTTTCAGTATGTAATTCATACAAAATCTAAAGATCAATCGATAGATGCACAACATACACTGTTCTTCTACTGCCCCTTTACCTTGTAATTAACATTACCTTTCTTCTTTATCCAAAGTTTTCTTCTCTGCAGAACTAATCTTTTTTGGCGGTACAGGAGGTGTCACCTTCCTGCATATCTCTTCAATTATACGTTTGTTCAATCTGCTCTGTACAGCAGCTTTCAGTAAAATTCTTTCCACTGCTGTCATTCCATCTCCGTGAGAGTATCTTGGAATTTCTGGGTGGATTAAAACATCCACATCATCCAGCCATGGGGGATAGTAAGAGTTTTGTTTTCCTGAGAGTTTATGATGCAATTTAATCAGCAAAGACAGTATGCTTTCCTTGACTTCTAGAATGGCTGTGGTTAACTGTGGAGTTGCACCAGGTGCTGACCATTTCATTGATGTTTTGGGCCGAACCACCTGATTTGCCTCGCTGGTGTTCCGATTGATGATCTCCTGAAACTTCTTTCTACGTTCTGCGACCAAACTGAACACTTGAGCTGTCCCTGAGTTCTTGGGAAAAAATTATCATGATTAATTTGCAAAAATACAAGCATAAACAACATACATTTCTAAAATTATGGAAAATATTTGAAGCTAGGAAGAAAAGCATGAAACTTAAAGATTCTTCTCTACTCCCAAAATGTATTGAAAATTAGCAAAACACTAAACCTGCATATTGTATTTTTATACAAGTCTGTTATATGCAACTGCATAAAAAACCAAGTACCAAATGAAAACACCCATACCTAAACAACTAACCACTGGTTTTACTCTGGTCTAACTTACAATTCTGTTATCTAAGAAATATTTCCTTTGTTTTTCTAGAATAGTAATAATTTCAGTATCTTTATGTCATTTAAATGCCTTCATTCAAGTCTACTGAGCACTGTTGCACAATGTATCTCATAATGTCACACAGGTGGATACAGGTGAGCCCACACATCCCCATGGGCATTGTTCACTTTGTGTGGATGCATTAGGTGAGATCCAGAAGCCACCTAACCCTATTTGCCAGCAGAACTTGCAATCCAGGGCACATGAGCATATGAGTGCAGCTACATTAATGACAGAGCCCATCTCTAGCTTATACTGCTCTTGCTTGCAGTACCAAAGTAAGGATCCATATACCGAATTCACAGCAGAAAAATTTCTTCAATGTTTTGAACATGAAATTCAGCACACTAACATTGTACCCTCTCCTCCTCAGAAGGCTGGGCAATTAAGAGATATCAGATACTTCAGACATCAAATATAAAAATAGAATTCTGACAATCATCTCACCTACCTTCTTTATGGTTAAATCTATTTCATGCCATCTCCCTACTTTTAAATTTTGTCTGTTTTTTGACATGACATGCAAAAGAAATATCCACTGTATTTTGCTACATCTGGCACACAGTGATCGAAAGTGCTGTATACAATAGATACAGAAGCAAGACTGACACAGAGATTATAGCATCTACTGCCTATAAATCTTTCAGGATCCCACCATTTACATGTTCCTATGTTTTCACAACAAAAAAAAATTGCTATTAATTATTTCAAATGCACTTTCAATATAAGGTTAAACTTACCTAGACTCAAGAAAGCTAAGACTATTCTACATTATTAAATGTTAGTAGTATCTTGGCAAGACCAAACAGGCCTAAACAAAAAGCTCAAGCAGTAAGCTAACAATGACATTTTATAATTGATAGAAAGCTTTCATTTCCAAATACATATTAAAAATGTAAAGGTATTTTATTGCTTAAAAGTCTACTACCTAAGATTGCCATCAAGAACATGAAAAAAGCGTAAGTCCTTGCAATATGAATTAAAAGGAAATTCAGGAAAATTAGAAGATTCCACTGAATGTTAAGGTGAGCACAATTAAAGCCATGTTGCTAGTTAATCGCTTAGGAGAACAAACTGCACACAGATCTACCTCTCTCTGGAGGCTCTTCCGCCTTGAACTCTGGTAGATTGAGGACAAAAAAAGTCATTAAATACATCATTTGGAAGGAGGTATCATTTGAAATAACTTCTATTTCTGCTATCAGTACACTTATGAAAAATAAGGAAAAGAATTATCCTAGGAAATTGATAAAAACAGTAACAAAACTAACAAAAATGCCAACACAGGCAGTAACCTAAACCAACCTAGAGAATCTAGTATTTGTATCTACTTACTTGTGATGAAGCTAAACCATCAGAGCTTGTACTTGCAGGTGGTTCCCTCTTCACCTCAGGAGCAGTTTCTGGCACTCTTACACGGACATAGTTAATGAAGTGACGCATGTTAGAAACCAAGTTACTACCTGGAAACCAACTATCATGGCAACGCTCTTGTCCACCTGCAGATTCCTAAAACAATTAAGAGAACTCTAGTATACTTTCTCTGATGTATTAAAATAATTTATGTTGCTTTTGTAACTGTATTACAGAGGCCATAATATCTCCATGAGATAGGCATAGTATGTTGAACATTATGTACCTCAACAAAGCTAATATAAATCTTAAAAATTTTGATGACTGATGTGAGGCCTGTGAGGACCACAGGGCTGACTAATACATAAGTCTAAGTATTTTATTTGAATATAATCAAATACAGCCATTAGTGCTAGCTAGCCGAAGTAAAAGGAGCTCCAGAGAGTAATCAAAAGCTGTACAATCTAAGATTAATACAAAAAATCAGAACTGTACAGAAGTCAATCTCTGGAAAAATACGTGGCAAATTCTTAGTCAAAAAGCAGTGTTGATCAGTTAGAAAAACTATGGCAATATAAAAGAATCTTAATAATACAAAATTAAAATAATGGCCCTTTATATTCGAATCTCATCAAAAGAAGAATTCGAATTCTGACTAATGCACATATTTTAGAAGATACAGATCTTTAGCAATAAAATGCTCATCCAGAAGGGTTTCAGTTGAAAATTTAGTGGTTTTTAGACTCGATGACTTAAAATATTTTTTGCATGTTTTTAAGTACTTATGTATAGAGAAGTAAACATCTAATCAATCAGTGTTGTCAGATTACATACACAGAAACTGCTGAAAAACATAACAAGATACCATACTCCTCCTTACAACAGTATGTTTTTGTTGCTTTTATTAGTTGTTCCCTACATAAGTAAAGAAATGTTTTATTGTAACTCCTATGGTAAAATCTAACTTTAAAGACTATTGAATCATTACACAATACCTTTGTATTTTGAAGAAGATGATGGTATTTATTCTTACCTCTTCATCTGATTCTTGTTCAGGAGAATTTTCCAACCCCAGCTCAATCAAATACAAAACCATGCAAAGCACATGCTCTGATAAATTCTGATGATCCATTAATATCTAGGCAGCAAAAGAGAATAACACATCATAGAAGATTAAGGCTTCAGTACATCTAACCTTAAAAAAAGGGTATTCTTGATAATACATTTTGGACTCTTCAGTTTTTGTGGGATTTTTGGGGGTTTTTTTCTTTAATTTGATTAAAAATTATTTCAAGGTTTAGAAAAAAACTAATCTTTGATCATCACTACAAAAGCAAAATGTAATATAACATCCTTCCAGCCAAACAAATTTGCACCTTAAAGGTATTACTAGCTCAAGCTGTGATTAACACCAGAGTGGCAGGTGAAGTTGCACAGATACCACTCCTGCCAGTTACATGCAAAGAGCTGCTCCCAGCCTCCCCTCCCCTTTTCATGTGACCAGTTACCAAAGGCCTCACAAAGTCCTAGTCCTATCAGCAGTGCTGACATAACCAGGAACACCACAAGGGTTAGAATCAATTCTGTTCACAACCACCTTCACAATCTTTTTTAGTTTCAAATAATAAACGACCATATCTTTAAATTAATAAATGCCCCTATCTTTCTTCTAACACAGCTTTCAATGCATTGAGAGGAAGAACCAGTACTGCTAAAATTAAAAACCAGGACAACTTTCCTCTTGAGAATACTTTGAATTAAAGGAAAGAAAATGGCAAAAAAATGCAAGTTACCAAGAAAAGTAGGTGAGAAAATATGTTTAACATTTCACTGTAGACAGGTTACTATACAAATTAGTATTTTTACAATGTAGCCTAGTAAAGTTTCAAATATGACTTGGTTTTGAATGGATGAATTTTCTAAGTAGATAAAATCATTAGGACTATCAGAGAGATAAAGTTCTTTAAAAATATATTGTTTTACAACATCTTTTCTAAAAATGGATTGAGCAGCTGATTAAATCAAACCCAACCAAATCTGAGATGATAGAGGTTATTTAATTAAAAAGGGGACTCAGTATTACATGAATAGGATGAGCATGTGCAACTGCACCAGTCAGAATCCAAAGTCGTATTGACCAACGCTTCTGAAAAGTAACATCACCAAATACAGCCTACTGTTCTTCCAAAGGAAGTCCCAAAAGCCAAGAGATACAATAAAGACCATCATGAACTGGTAAAATTTCAGAGACCAGACATTATTTAAGCCAAACCACAGAATCAAGAACTATGTATTTTCCACCATCCATAAATCTGGTGGAAAAGTATCTGGCATTCCAGCTGAAGCAGCAACCCACTAAGGGTTAAGATTCTCAAGATTCAAGCCCTTGAAGGTTCTTAATGGAATAAGAGAACAAGTGGCCAAAGACCCCCAAGCAAGACTGTAAAAGACGATGCAATCCTTCCCTATTTTCTCAATTTTTGTTCCATGTGAAAATATTATTTGATCTTCTACACAGTCCCAAGCTCTCCTTTCCTTCACCAGCCTTCCTGTAGTACAACAGATATTTTCTATTCAACAGCAATTTAACAGTGAAACAAAGTCTGAGTTTTAGGTAAGCTGGGAGGCCTTAAAAGAGAATAAAAGGAAAAGTCTGCCCAGCTAAAACACTACTCAAACAAACCACTTTTTATAGTCCCTCATCTGCCTCTGCAGCACACTGCTTTGAAAACACTTTCTAAGTACAAAGTCAGTTTCAAAGTCCAGTTTCTGATGAAAAAGGATGTGCTTCTCTTCAAGACAGCAGCTAATTATCAAAGATAAAACCAAACATAACTTAAAGGCACCAATTCGCCCTGAAAAGCAATTGCAGTAATATTATCAAAAGCCAGAATTTGGGAAGTGATGTTAGAAACAATTGCAGTTATGAGACTTATTTGACATTGAGGATCTAAAGCCATCAAAGTTGTGTATTTTTAACAGGCACTGCTGATGCTTTAAAATTCTGCAATACAAGCCAAAGGAAAACCACTCATGCCACTGTGCTCCCTGAAACCATCACGGAAGAACAATTTGAATGACAGCTCTGATGGTTAAGATAGTGTTCTTCAAAGTAGAACAGGATCATTCATCCACTTGGGTACTGACTGAGCATGTGTATATATGAAACAATCATTCATGAAATAATCAAAGTGGCTGGAAAAAAACTCATACTAGACTTAAAAAATAAAACTAAACCCAAAAACATTGTGTAAAACTGAACCTGACTACTCCAAATAAACTTTAAAAAATCATGCTTCTAAGAACTTTTTTAAAAACATGGAAATAAACCAATGCACTTAATAAGAATCATTACTATACCTTGTAAAGAAGTGTGAAGAGCACGATGTGCAGGGTTTTACAGTGCAAAAGCTTTATGAGACCTTTGTAACTTGGGTGTAGTGGTGTTCTCTTCTTGTAAGGAGGCCATGGGTTTCCAGGGAATTTGCCACTTTGCTTTAAACTGTTGAAACAAATGTTAAATGCTGAAACTACTGTTAAACACTGCAATAATGTAGTCATCTGCCACTGCTATAGATAAAAACTTTGCTTTGTGTACCTAAGTGTAAACTAAATAAAAATAGGTAAGACTCCTTCAAGTATGCTGTAACTGATACTTAAACACTATCTTTGGTTAAGTATTTTATCTGTGATGATATTCACTACTTTGTCTGTGGCCCTTCAGATGTATTTTTAGACATTTATTGAAGAGCAACAAAGATAACCAAAACCCTGATATTGCTTGTAAATTCATAGACTATTTACTCAAGAACAAATCTAGGGCTTGAAAACATTGATAAAGTGATTAGCATTACCAGGCAGTGAAAACAAAAAGACTGTTGTGGAATGATCAACAATATGATGTTGCATTTCTAAAAATTATCCAACTTACAATGCTGTGTATCTGTCCATTGCAGACTGCACATCTCGACGGTAAACTGTTCGAAGTATTACCATGACAGGGTCAAATTCCTTATCCCAAACTTCAGCTGTTGTTCAAAAGAGATTACATGTTAACATTCTCTTTACAGACCTTACCACTTATTCTAGATTTTCTTCTTAACTAGCTTTAATTATTTCACTTCTATTATATAATTTTTCATGGTGAACTACAACAATTTATAATAATTCTTATTAATAATACTTTCTATATTAATAATAACCAACATTTATCAAAACAGAAAAATATTTTTGGTGAAATTTTTATTGGTTTCAAAACAAAAAAATAAAGCAACCCCAAAACATCTTTTCTGTATCCCTCTTGTTTTGCTCTTTTTCATATCCAAGTAAGAAAAGGTTTACATTATTTTTCACTTGGTACATGATAAGCCCAAGCCTTCTTGAAAGTAGGAAGTAAAGACTGTGGAACAGTTAGCAGGTAGATAGTATTTTACCATTAAGTGTAGTGACAAAATTGCTACAACAACACAATTTTTTGCTCAGTATCAAAACCAGTCAAGTTTTGTATCAAATAATACTTAAAATCAATACAATACAGTCAATCTTTTACAAATATGCCTTTGTTTTATAACTAATATCTCTGCATTATTTCAGCATTTAAATCTTAATTACATCTGTTTAATTTAGTATCTCTAAAGTGACATCCAGAGTGGCTTTTCAGAGCAATCACAAACAGAAAAGTCTAAACAGTCTATAAAAATATCCAGTTTGAAGGCCTTTTTTTCCTATTTACGATATATTAAAAAACAAAAGTAAGTTTCAATCTAAAGCCAAATGAAGACATTAATTCAATGAAGTATTTTGAAGTGTTTAGTTCTCATAACACAAAAAAGTGAAGGCGAGATTCCATGACCTGAAAACGACGAAGAAACCCAGTGGATACAGAATTTTAGCTCCACCAGCAGGCATAACATAACACAAGTGCTTACAACATTCTTTACAGTTTCCACAGGCAGAAATAAGCAGCTTTGCCACACTTCTGAGATTAATTTTTCCCAGGCAGGAAGACAAGTGTCTATACTCCTATATAGTGGTCCATCCTCTATATATTAACCCCTGCTAAGGTTAACAGTTCTACAGATATCCTCAGAGACTGCTGAGAGAGAACAGTTAGCAAAGTTTCCATTATGTATGAAATATGATCAAATTTAGCTTGTGAAAAAACCCATCTTTTCTGGCCAGAATTTAGTACTGCAGTCTGAAACACGCGTCAAGCTTGTTTGGGCTGCTAATGCACACTGAAAAAAAGGACTGAGTGAGCCATACAGTGAATATTGGAAATGCACACACAGCTCATCTTCAGCACACTAATCTACAGAGTGTAGAAAGAACCTGGGTTTGGAAGTCCGTTTGGGTTGGCTTTGGTTTTTTAAATGATAGTTAATGGAAGCAAAATCCAGGGATCTGCAAATATAAAGTAGATTCCACTCCCCTCAAATTTAGGGAAACAAGGGATTAGAGGATTAGAGGGAACGGATCTGATCATGACTTGCTTTAACTGTGACAGGCCACAAACGACAACTCTTAAAAGCAAAGGGTTTGAGAACCTACACAGTCTTATGGAGAATATGAACACTTAAGAGGGTAAAGAAAGTCCTGCCAGCTTTTATTCCTGCAGAAGATTTTTCAGCTTTTATTACTTCAAGAAAAAGGGAATCTGTATAGTGTTATAAATCACTTCAGTATTCACTGCTATAGATGAGATACTTAACATAGTTTACCTCTGGAATAAATTGTTTATCTAAGTTTTTAAAAAAACTAGATACAAAGAACCTCCAGACACTGTAATCTAGCATTAGATTCCCTAAATATAAAGTGCTATAATTAAATGCAGCATAATCCACCTCTTTTCCTTCATGTTGTATTATGAAAAAGAATGGCATGTCATGAGCTCCAGAAACCAGACATGCCATGAAGAAATGAAGTTTTCATAACATTAAAATGAAATTATTTTAGATACATAGGTGTTAACCTGCCTAATTACACATCCAGAAACCAAGATTACTTAATTCCCAAAACTTTGGCTTCACAAAATTACTTCACTAGCTGTTAATTTGTATAAAAGAGCTTTACTGACACTTCAATCTCCCAGTACAAAATGGTAAACAAGTTATTACAATATTAGTACCTACATTAACCACCACTGCCCCAAAAAAATCCACAAAAGATTATAAACCAAATGGTTTCAAAATTGTCAGACCCTAAACTTCTCAGTTCTCAAGGGAGGTACGGAGGGGAGGAAGGAGTTAATCCCTCTTCAGCTTTGCCATTAGCCTGAAGCACAACCAGAGCACATGGAGCATTTCAGATTTCTACAGGCTTATCTGCTCAGTGACAGGAAACAGTAATGGAACACTGAGGTCTTAAATTCTTTCTCTCCTTTGATATACCAATGCTGTGTTGAGTCCTATTTAGATGACATGCTGGTCAGGGAAAGAAACTTGTCATTTTTGCACTGTATGCTTTGGAGAATTATAGAACAATATTCAGTAACAAGTCTAGCCTGAACTTTTTTCTAGACCCTCACTACTACCTGCAAAAGATGTTACAGGATACTAATACAATTAAGCAATATAAAATAAAGAATTATGTGTCGTGGTATCTTTAATTATCAAAAGGTGGAGAAGTTCAAAGAAAGTATCTTTGCAATTGACATTTCATTAGTGCAAACAGTTCTAAACTCTACTAAATATACATCAGATTTATTTAAATCACATAAATAATTAAGTATGCAGATCAGTAAAATACAAATAAGATCATTTTTCAGTTCTCCATTTTCCTTTCCTTTCTGAGGGTACCTGATTAATATGAGAAGCTTATTTTCCCTCTAGATCAAAATCAATTTATTAAAGACTATTGATAGTCTTTATCAATGCTCTTAAATATAAGCAATAGACAATAATGAAAAAGTCAAACAAGTTTTGTGGGGTTTTGGTGGTGGTAGTAGGTTTGGCCTTCTTGTGGGGAGTATGGGGTGGGGTTTTCAACACTGGTAGATTGAGTTTTGGGTTTTTTAAGGAAAAAAAACCAACCATTACAACAAAAGCAAACAAACCCTGGTTAGGCATTTTACCAATGAGTATGTTGCAAGAGAACACTGATTACCATACCTTTAGGTGTATACATTCCTTGCTGCATGGAACCTCCAGGTTCAAAAACAGGGGCTTTAAAGTCAGCAACTGCTGACAGGACTGATTCAAAGCTTAAGCTTCCTGGAATGATACCACTTTTAGGATTGGGGTTTTCTGGAATGTATTGTTTGTGTTAAGGAAAGCAGAGTTAACTTAGTTGCAGGACATAGCATTTCACTCCCCTCTTGACATCTTCAGTCATTTCAGACCACATCTCAGCAGTGCTCTGTGCTTACCACAAGAGGTCTGTATGCTCCACCTGCTAGGAACAGTAACTATTACTGAAGAGAATCTAAGCCTCCTAGCTAGGACATTAAACGCTTTAAAGCAAGACTTGATACATGCTTGGCTCAAGACATTAGTATTTAATGAGAAATAAAAACCACTATCTGTAGTGTGCATAAAGTTTCTGTAATTGCCTTTATGTAGGAACACTTTGTCTCTTTTCATAGGAAGAATATTTTGCACTTACAGCTAAGTGCAGAAAAAGCAAGCAATAGTTCAGGATCCATAAACACAGTAATAATTTTGTATCTTGGATTGGATAGTTCTCCTTTTTGGTAGCAATACTTAACTGATCTATTGGCATTACCCTAAAACACAAGCAGCACGTACAAGGAAGTAAACTTCTGCTTAACTGATAAGTGATTGTTTATATAAATGATTCACTTATTTCACATAGTTAAGTCATTCACTTAAGTGAATTGCTCTAAGTAATCACCTATTTTACATACTTAAGGGACTGAATTACTAGATCATACAATAATACAATAATTAATAATTCTTATTATGTATTTGTAACTCTCAATCTCATCCTTTCCTATCTTTGTATTCCTAATATTTTTGCTCAACACCTATCCCTGGACTGCAAGCTCTTTTATACAACCCTGACACGCCATTTAGTTTGCCTACACAGCCTAGGACTGATAGTAGTAAAACCTGTGTATTTGTAGTCAGCTGTCCAGGGACACGAACCATATGCTTGTGCAAAGGGACTTAGAAAGTTTGCTATTCTTTCCCCTGTAACACATGCACTTCACTTGAATGTCAAAGCAACATGCAGGATTGCTATTATTTGCATTTACAGCTATTGATAGCAAAAGACAACATAATGTAGAGTGGCTTCTTTTTATACTGGCATAAGCTTAACAAAAATCAAAGGCTCAAATCCAGATAAATGTAACGTTTGGCTAAACTTCCCACAATGTCACTGGAAAATACACTTTTTACCTCACACCTAAAAGACTTCTGCAGTGTTAGAAAAATAATAAAAAGACTAGTATGGCATTTTGTATCAAAATTAACTTAAACTATTGAAAAGTATTGCATTTATTGTAAGAAAAACCAAAATTGGAGCTAATGCCTTTGCTAGTAAGTATATGCAAAAACACCTTCACACCATTTTTTAAATTATGTAAGCTAAAACCATGTTGCTCAAGCCTCACTACTATCCAGGCAGCTGTCATTCTCATTCATGCACATTAGTTAATATATTCCAAGGATA
Organism: Acanthornis magna; assembly: GCA_036785705.1. Classification (NCBI taxonomy): domain Eukaryota; kingdom Metazoa; phylum Chordata; class Aves; order Passeriformes; family Acanthizidae; genus Acanthornis; species Acanthornis magna. The sequence goes on from JAWUZG010000012.1 coordinate 14,543,225, forward strand.
TGAGATCCAATAATGAACTGTGTGTCCTATCATTCATACAGAGTTGGGCTACCATCTCCGCTCTGAGGATCTCATCATCTGTCATTCCTAGAACAATGAAATGTAAAAAGCTGTTAAAATAGCACAGTTTTAAATCACACATTCAGTTTTCATTTGACATTAAAATAAGCATGTCAAACATGATACAAATTAAGAAATTATACAGTGCTATAAAAATACAGGAGAAAAAAAAGGAGGCGTGCAAATGTTATGAAAGGCACAATCTCAATCAGAAAATACAAGTACAAACTCAAACTGCTGTCTTTCTGGAAAAGATACAGAATCTTCATGTGATCACCTACACAAATCACCCACTTCCATTAATGCCATTTTCTCAGTTTCTGTGTATTATGTCTATTTCTAATCCACAAGGGATTAAAATTCATTTACTGGCAAAGATGAAACCAAGTGTTGAATGCTTTAAGTTACTATATGGTCAAACAGTTCTAAGACAGCTACTAAGTGCTGAATACAAATAAAGGTGTAATAATGCTATTTACATACCAGTATTCCTAAAGGAGTGACTCTTACCTAAATGTAAACGAAGACTTAACAAAAGGACCAAAAATGTTAAGGCTCCTTCCAGCATGGACCTTTCATGCTCTGAGTCAAGAACTGTATTTTGATGCTGTGATGCCATCGTTAACAGATCTACCACCTTAAATCTACATAGCAAACAGTAAAGTCAGAAACATCATTCTCCAACATTAAAACACCAATGTGAAATGTACTGATAAACTCAGGATAGCACTCACAACAACCTAAAATTAAATACGAAAACCCAAATGAAAACCCTCTTCTTTTTAAATTTCGATTTTTATTTAATTATCTATGGAATGTGCTATAGTGATATTCACTCCACATGAAAACACCTTATATTTATCAACATATAAAAATGAATGCATATTAATCAGTTTTCAAACCCTGGTTGTTCTTTTTTTCCAGAAAAGCAAACATCCTGTGTCTCTTACTATTGCAGCTCTATTTATCTACTTCTTCAGGACAGAAAATCCTAGCACATGAGCATGTATGAAACTCAAATACCCTAAAGACACTCAGAAAATAAATATCTGAAGCTTCACTACTGCACTGTAAATCAAAAGCCAGTGCTGTTTAAAATCAAGAGGTACCTCTTTCAGTAGAGCCCTTAGGTAAGTGTTAGTTTTGGCTAGGCAGTTATACCACTGAAGATTTGATATGTATCAGATATACAATTTTTCTATTACCTACCATAAATGAGTCAACAACTAGCACAACACTGAACAAAAGCATTCATCTTTTAGTCCTACCTTTCAAAAACTGATGAAATAAAATAATCTGGGTCCAGCCTAGAGGCACAGACCTGTAGAAAGAGAGTAAATTAATTTTATTAAACTAATTCTATTTAATAGTTTGTTGGTAAATAATATTGGCTTGGCTTCTCAGAAAACATAACTTACTTGCAGCAGATAAATGTCAGGATCAATCATTGAATTGCAGAAATGAGACTGCACGTAAGTCATGGCCTGTCCTTTAATTTGTAGACCATTTCTGACCCACATATTGCTGTGAATTTCAGAAAGACTTGCCTGTTCAGGGAAAAGAGAGTTATAAACATTTCAGGGATGTTCAGCTACTCGGTTCAATGTTAGCAGATCAGCATATTATCACAGGAAAAGAAAAATCATAGAACAGTTTGGATTGGAAGGGACCTAGGGACCTTAAAGATTTCCAACCCCTGTGCCACGGGTAGGGACACCTTCCATTAGACCAGGATGCTTAAAGCCCCATTTACCCTGGCCTTGAACACTTCCAGGGATGGGGCATCCATAACTTTTTTGGGGAACCTGTTCCAATATCTCATCACCTTCACAGTAAAGAATGTCTTTGTGATACCTCATCTAAACTACTCTCTTTCAGTTTAAAGCCATTGCCCCCATGTCCTGTCACTACACATCTTTGTAAAAAGTCCCTCTGTGGCTTTCTTGGAGAGTCACAGAATAGTTTAGTGACCTTTAGAGGTCATCTAGTCCAACCCCCCTACAATGATCAGGGACATCTTCAACTAGGGTCCGGTTGCTCAGAGCCCCATCCAATCTAACCTTGAGGGTTCCCAGGGATGGGGCATCTACCAAATCCATGGGCAACCTGCTCCAGTGTTTTACCACCCTCAGAGTAAAAAAAGGTACTACAAGTCATCTAAATCAACCTACTTCAATTTAAACCCATTACCCTTGTTCTAATGCAACAGGCCCTGCTTTGTCCCCAGCTCTCTTGTAGGTCCCTTTAGAAGGCTACTCTAAGGTCTCCTCAGATCCTTCTCTTCTCCAGGCTGAACAATGCCAATTCTCTCAGTCTGTCTTCATAACAAAGGTGCTCCAGCCCTCCCATCATTTTATTCATTATCATGACACATATACATACATACATACTACAACTTTATAGACTTTTTTACACTAATTTACTTCCCCTGGAGAGTGAGATATTGAAAAAGCATTGCATGTTTATGAAATAGATACCATACTTTCATATGAGAACACATTTCAGACAATGAAAATGATCAAAGATGAATTGATTTATACATGTAGTTGCTTATTAAAATCTTGAAATGTACTCCAAATGAAGGCATTATGGAGCCAAAATGAACCAAAAATTAAGGCATCATGGTTAAAAAGTGTCAACCTGCACTTCATTCTATTCACATTACAATTCCATGTTTTCAAAGGATTGGTTCTTCCTACCACTTTGGAAGTGCTACAGTGAATATAATTATTATATGCTTCTCAGAATATGATAACTAATGCCACATTTTTAATTCTGGAAATAGGAAGGGGAAAAAGAAAAGATGTTACTCTAACTACTCACTATATTCTAGTTATTATTGTCACATATTGCTTATTTTTATATTCCACAATTAAGACATACTTCCTATTGTTAAGTCAGAAGTCTGCTCATACCTGAATCTGAAGTGGGTGAATCATCAGTTTCATCAGCATCTCCTGATCTGGCAAGATAGTATCCAGATCTAGTTCCTGGCATTTAACAGCCTAGAAACAAAAGCAAGCACAAACTGCTACTGAATGGTCACATTCAACAGGGAATTTCCATATCCTCGAAAACTACAACATGTGCTTACCTTACTTAAAAACATGGCAAAGTAACGGTGCAGTGGCAAATGAAAAGTTACTTGGTTAGGTGCAGGCTGAAAGTAAAAATAAAGGTTTTTAATATGATATATTTTAAAAAAACAAACATACAAGTATCTTTGGCACAACCACCAAGAACAGTATCTTACACGTCTTCATTTGATGGACTTTCCACTAACCTAGTACTACTTCATTCCTGTCTTTCTGATTTTTCAGACATTTTCCTCACACAGTTGTAGTTAATCTCTTATTGAGGCCCCAGAAACTAATGGCACTCTGAGTTGACTGAAGCACTGCCTGCCAAGTACTCCCAAAGCAAAGCTGCTCCCCATTACAATAGCAGAAGAGGACTTCTGTTTTGCCATTGCTTCATTCAGCACAACCGTAGTGTACCCATAGCACTGCTTTTAAACTCACACACCTTAAACTTGCACCCCCAAATCTAAATTACCAAGACAACCAAAAAAAAGGATCCTAAGACATAACATTTTAAGTATTAACTACAAACTCTAATTTCAGTAAGGCAATCACTTTGATTGATCACTACCTTGATTAGTCACTTAATTTAAGGGGAAGGGGCTGAGCATAGGGAGTTCATCACCTTCGTAATTTAGTCAAGATTTTCACAGTACTTTGCCTAAATTCACTAAGGATATTTACCTCATCTACAAAGTTGATAGCATCAAACCAGTCCTGAAGCGCTTCAAGGCAGTATCTGACAACGTTGCGTGTATATTCCTGTGTTTCCTGCAGTTAAGCGAAACCAGCACATTAGATGAGCCATAACAGTTTTAAGTGTCATTGTTTTCCTACTACCAATAAATACAATTATTTTAAGAATATTTTTACAGCGCACAGAAACGTTAAGGCTGGAAAAGACCTCCAAGATCATTGACTGAACAATACGTTGTCAAATACACCACAGCACTAAGTGCCAGGTCCAGTTGTTTCTTGAACACTTCAAGGGATGGGGACTCCACTCCACTCCACCACTTCCCTGGGTAGCTCATTCCAATGCTTAACCACCCTTTCCATGAAGAAATTCTTCCTGTTGTCCAACCTGAACCTCCTCTGGTGTAGCTTAATGCCATTTTCTCTTGTCCTGTTGCTGGTTACCTGTGAGAAGAGGCCAACTCCAACTGGGCTACACCCACCTTCCAGGGAGTTGTAGAGAGCGATGAGGTCCCCCCTGAGCCTCCTCTTCTCCAGGCTAAACACCCCCAGCTCCCTCAGCTGCTCCTCACACGACTCACTCTCTAGACCCTTCACCAGCTTCACTGCCCTTCTCTGGACCTGCTCCAGCACCTCAATGTCCTTCCTGTACTGAGGGGCCCTGAACTGGACATAGGATTTGAGATGCAGCCTCACCAGTGCCAAGTACAGAGGGGCAATCCCTGCCTTGGTCCTGCTGGCCACACTATTTCTGATAGAGGCCAGGATGCCATTGGTCTTCCAAGCCAGGCTGGCTCATGTTATCTGGCTGTCGACCAGGCTCTCTTTTGCCAGACTGCTTTCCAGCCACTCTGCCCCCAGCCTGTGGTGCTGCCTGAACTTGTTCTGACACATGTGCATGACCAGGTGCTTCGCCTCGCTGAACCTCAGGCAATTGGCCTTGACCCATTAATCCAACCTGTCCAGATCCCTCTGCAGAGCCTTCCTGCCCTCCAGCAGATCAACACTCCCGGCCCTACTTAGTGTCATCTGCAAATTGATTGAGGGACCGCTCGATCCCTTCATCCAGATCATCAATAGAGACACTAAGCAGAACCGACCCAAATACTGTGCCTTGGAGAGCCCCACTAGTGACAGGCCACCAATAAAATTTGAGTCCTCCTCATACGGAAATCAGTAAGTATTAGGACTGTTTCATTGTTTCTCTAAAGGATGACCACTCCAGTGGTGGGAATTAAGGCACCTTCAGAACAGTCAGCTGGTCACAGTGCCTACTGCTGTTTAATTTATCCATTTACTACTACCCATACTTTAGAGCTGTAAGCGTAAAAGTCTTTCCAAGCTACCAAAAGGAATAGCTAATGTCCTGCAAGTTTTATTTACTTAAAGGGTTCTTACAGCTGGCTAACACAAAACACCCTAAATTATAAGATACCACAATACTGCATAGATTTTAACAGTAAGCAAACCTTGTTATGATTGTATGATATAACCCTGTAACAATGCCATAAAACTATACTATATTTCAGGTTAAATCATATTTCAGGAGTAGAACTGTACATTGCCCTCCAGGAGAGAAGCAGTGCTGTGCAAGAAGTGAAGGTAGAAGGGAAGCAAAACTGTGATTTTTTTGCAAAAAAGCTCTGTGATCAGCAGATCAGCAGAACTTGCAAAGCCTCTTTTCTTAACAGATTTTTCCTTTAATCTTCCCTTCCCCCTAAACACAGACTCCAGACTTGCCTCATGGTCTCAGGATATCTAATGACACACTTCTCATGCAAAAGCCAGCAGTGCTTATGACAGCCAAAAGTTGCACAAGTGATGACTAGCTCAGTCAGACACCTCATCAGGAAATACAAAAGCCATGCTCCCATCCTGTTGTTTCACTCTCTATGAGGGCCAGGCTCTGCTGGCTTTCCCTATCCTGCGAGACATGAGCTGAAATCTCTTCCTACCTGTCAGGTTTCACTAAGTAAGTACAACAATTAAGCTATGAAATTTCTTGAATGCTTTCAGATTTATTGAGAATGACCAAAAGGTTCAAACATGTGGCTGAAGACACGACTGACAAGGCAACTGGTGGAGGAGCATGGGGAGCATTTTAAAAAAAGGACGAGCATTTAAAAAAAAATAACATCCCATTCCGAAGCAAGAAAGAAAAGAACACTGATTCAAACAGCCGGAAGTTGTAATTCAGTTTTCAAAAATTAATGTAGACTCATAAATTGACAAATTCATGATGTATCAGTGTAAATTACATCACAGAAAGGCTCTTGCAACTGCCTGATTCAAACTGTTCTAAAATTGCATGGAATGCTTGCACAGTTTTTCAGCGCACAGTTCAATTCAGGCAGTACTGGCTCATTGACACTATTGCATATCTTAATAAGCTAATTTCAAATATAAGTATTTATTTCATAGAAAAACAGTAAAAATCTTTTTTCATATGTTAAGTATTCCCAAATGCTGATAGATTCTATTTTTGCTATAACTTAATATAGCAAATAGCAACAAGTCTTTACTCTAGTTTGGAGACCATGAGATGTCAGAACTTAGGAGGCTTTCACCTCGAATTGATAGGAGAACCAACACAAACCCACAAACTCCATCCCCCATCATAATGAAGGGTCTATTCGCAGACACAGCCAACATTAGGATGACTTATGTATCTCTGCTCCCACTGAACAAAGGCAGAATGACTCAGAGACATCTATCAAGTTTTTCATTAGATTAAAAGTTATTCCATATGTACAGTCATATGTGATGACGGCACACACCTCAACTTGTAGTCCCAGTACTGGAGACAATAAATTACGTACAAGCATGAATTCTACACTCACTATACACAGAATCTGAGTTGACTGGAGTTTTACTTGATTTAAATAGACAAAGACAGCAAAATCTAAGTCTTTTCAAACAAAAGACAGACCGTTCAGGTTTGAGAATTCCAGAATAAGTAATAAATAAAACCAAGAATCATGACAGGGAAATGTTAGCCTTACCCTAACTTTGCAGTGTGACAGAAGACCCCACATTGGCTGCGCACAGGCTTCCAGCTCAGCAGCAAAGGCAGCATAGTATGTCTGTGATTCAAACTCCACGTGCTCATTTAATTCTCGTTTATTTAAATTCATGCCTTCAAAGATTTAAGCAGAGTTATACAACCCAAGATTTAACTAGGGCTAAATGGAATGAAGTATTTTTAGTATTATGCATTTACACACCTCTAAAAACAACTACAAACTTAAATAATCTATTTTATCTAGCAGAAGAATATTTGATAAAATACTGGAATATGCCACAAAGTTGTAACAGAAATAAACCAGAAAAAAGACTGGCTAGTAACTGCAGTCTGTTCAGGGGACATTAACTTCTACTTTGAATGTCACTTGTCAATCAGAACACCTGAGTGCTGGTCCTCTTTCTAAGCAGAACACTTATCGAGAAGCTTACCATTTTAAAATATAGAAACACTTAGAAAAAGATCCAGATTTATCAGATAAATTTCCCGTATATTTAAATTTAGAACTTCACCAGTGAAACAGTTTGTTTTACAGTTATGATCTGTACTTTAAGTACAACCTCAGAATTCTTGCACCGTGAATCTCAGTCAACTAAGTGCAATGTGACTGCTCTTCAACTACTTCACACAAGACACAGATCCATTAGATAATTTTGGAAATCTGTTTCCTGGAATATACTGTTCTCTTCAAGAAATACAGCCTTTGGGGAATACTAATAAATTAAATATTGACATACAGAATTGTGGGGATTTTGCTACTGTGAACATTAAGCTGTCTTAACATTCTTGTATTAGTACTGATTATAAAAGTCACATACCTTGAAAAAATGACACAAAATTCATCCATGTTACCAAAAGACCATGATCTTCCAAAAACTTCTTTGCCACACTTTGGTGTGAAAGTATGTTTATAAAATCACTAACCAGGGGCCAGTAAGTATTATTCTTCAGTAGTGCTTCCCCACAATTCACCACAACATGTAAACTATTCTCTTCATCTAGATTTAAAAAAGAAAAAAAGGAGAAGACAAAGAAATTTTTTCATTTATTAATAAAGTTACAAAAGAAAGCAAAAATAACAATTAGGATGTAGTGTAATGCTATGGTCAGACACACACAATGAAAACTGTAGAAAAGAAAAATGGTTCTTCTGTGGTACCTGAGGCTGTTTATTCATAATGAACTCACCAACACAAATCCACTCAGTAGGAGTCACTTATACTTTGAACGGTATCACAACCTTTGGAAAGCAGCACATTAGTAAAACCATCACATCTATGCCTCTTCCAATACTTTCAAGTATAAAAAGACCAAATAATACAATTCCTATTACAAACACCTGAATTTTACTTTGAATTTGACATATCCCCAGTGAGTAAGGTACCTTACAGCCTTCAAGAAGAAATCTGGTGATCAAAACCTACACTGGCATGTTGAGTCTGAGAAGAGCAGAGCAAAGCATTTCCACTCTGAATTTGGGACAGAGAGAGGGTTTATGCAGCCTGCCCAAGATTAGAGCAGGAGAAGGTTCCTAGAAGAGGTGGATAAGAAATCGGGTAGGGTGGTGTTCTCTCCCTCCCACCCTGAATGACAAAAGTTCATACTCTACATCTGTCAAATAAATCTCTTAATTTCCTTTTCATAAGAGGGACTCCTGGAAAGATCAGAAGGGAAACAGAATTGGTTCTGAATTCACGATCCAAGTGAAACAACGTCCAGCACCCTTATGTCAGTCAATATTCCATTTCAACAGAAAGAAGAACAGAAGAAAGAAAACCTTGCATCTGATGACCAGTCTTGGGGATGGCTCTATTCCAGTTCAAATGCACTGAGGGACCCGTGTAATTACCCTTTACACAGTGAAAGGGTCATAGGCAACACAGCACAGCTGCACTAAAAAGACACTTATTAAGAGACTCCAGTGTCTGGCCGAGGAGGTATACCTGAATGTGGAGTGGTTCTCTTTGGCCTATCCAAGAGCAGGGTAACATCTCTGCCTGAATCCGCTGAAGGATTTTGCAAAGAACTAACAGTTACATCTATCCCACTATAGATTAGACAAATCCAAAGTTACTTCAAATGGACAGTGGCATTGCCTCTTATTCAGAGTACTCTACAAGCCAGGGTTAATGCAGTCATTTAGAGAGGTTGGTTTTTCAAAGGATAAACCATTACCAAAACTTCTTCTTTGGGGCTATGAATACAATTCTTCTCCCATATAAAGTTCATTAGGAGGAAAGTGCTGATAGAGAGGAAAAAATTCTCCAACAACATATGAACATAAATCTTCTCAGGGAGCCAGTTTTATCATCTGCATCTATATTTCTACCCTTCATCCTTTCACACTACATGTGAGAGAGCTAAGCTGAGTTAGTAAAACTTACGAAGTTGGTATCAACACAGGCCAATCCTGTTTCATTAAAACAGTTTGTCCACGAATACACTTAATGAACTGTACATTTTAAACAGGTGTCAGTTTTTCAAAAGACAGTTAGGATCTGTGAGCAATGCAAATTAAACATGCTGTAGCACACACAATTCCTGTTCTATGATCTTCTTGCTCCTCTCAAACATGCTTTCTCCACCTATCAATTAGCTAGATTTGCAAATTTTGTCTCATTCAGATACTAAACAACCTATTTACAGTAGCTGCACAAACAGAATTCTTCTTAGTTTATCTCACCAGCACAGACTTCTCACTATTTCCGACATTGTAAGAGATAACTTGAACTGAACACAAGATAAAAGGCCAAAGAACTGCAGAAGGCCACTGAGTATATGAGAGGGCAAAACCCCCATAATGTGTTTTATGATTTCTTTTCTGTCCATTTACAGTATGCCCAACCCCTCATATATAAAGCAGTGAGCGGGAGATGTTGTGAAATATTGAAAAGTACCAGACATATCTCAGTGCTGGACTTGGCAGCATTAGGTTTACTGTTGAACTCAATGACCAACCTAAATTATTCTATACTTCTATAATGGTATCTTAGCTAAGAGAAATCACTGCTGCTGGGAAAAGTGAAAAGGAAACAGTGGAACAGCTGTTCCAAGGGTCTTTTCTCACACATCTATTACAAATATATCTAACAATATTTGACTTACCAGCTCCGGTTTACATCCATTAATTACCAGGAAACTTCTTCAGAAAATGACTAATCACAGTCACAGCTGTTTTCTGCTTGACTGCAATTCTGACCCATTACAGAACCTTACCATCATGCTAGGAACACCCCATATTGACCGAAAAGTAACATTTAGAAGATGCTTAGAAGTAGATTTAAATTACATGTCAACAATATGGCACTGATTTAGCAAAAATCACTTGATATATAAACTGTTAAATATTCAGCGTTTTTCTTTTAATACTGTAAAGCAATCTATGTAGGGCAACAGAAAAATTTTTCATATTGAAGTGCTGCTGAATTAGGGCACCCTTGATAGTTAGATGAGTGAGGACTTCCCATTTCTGCACAGTCATTTTGGTTTAGGCTATTGAGTGGGCTCTGAGACAAAGGATATTTCGGGGGAAAAAAACCGCAATTTCATGCAGAAGTTCATGGTACTTATTTAGCAGCACCACTCAGCCTGGCTAGGGAGCCCTTTCAGATTCAAGCTAGGATAAAGAGGGCTGAGAGGTCTCCAGTCTGTTAGGCACATAGAAGTGTGAATGACAGAAGTCAGCAAGATTCAATTGTGCCACTTTCACATAGGGACAGGTAAAACAAAGAGGGTGAATACAGAACAGCTGTTTTCACTAAAGAAGTTATACAGCCTACACTAGCCCAAATTCAAACTGCCATTCTGTCAAACAAAAGGTTGATCAAATTACTATAATTATAAAGTATTAAATTATTCTCCACTAATACCAAATTTTATTAAGGCAATCACAGGTTTAAAAAGCTAAAACAATTTTAAATCCTGCACATAGCTTGTGAAATTCTTTGAAAATATTTTTTACATTTATAATTTGCGTATATAGCTTTTTATTCAAATAGTTGTTTATGCACTTTACATAACAAACTAAGCACTTGAAAGGTACTCATCATCTAAACTATAGAACATTTCTACAAAAAAACCTCCTACAAACCAAAGGATAAAATATTAGCATCACACTAGGTAATTACTTTTATATTTCAAGGGAATTTTGATACTAAGCCTCTACCATATATTACTAGACCCTGTGCATTTTCGGAAAGGCATGAGAGGGCTAGATTGACCACCAAGGAAAGATTAAGTTTCCTCTATAATCAATTTATTATCCATGGAAAGAAACAAACAACTCAACCTACCTTGCAATTCACTTTTAATAAGGCAACTTTCCATCATGTACAACAGAACAGTGACCATAATATCCAGCAGCTGGCATTCTTCTGTTACTTGGCGTGCTAGTTCTTCATTGCTGAACAACTGAACACTGATATGCACAATTCTATTAGACATTGTGTCTGATTCATGGCTTTTCTTCAGTGTTTTCATAATAAAAGCATAATGCTGAACAAATGTTTTTGTAAAAGCAATCTGCAAATTATAAAGAAATGTTGATGTTAATAAGCATCATACAAAAATTATAGCTTTCTTTCATTATAAAATATTCCTTGTCGAATGTACAATCAACATATCCTGGGATACACCAGTTGCTATGACAAACCAAAATTGATGACTGTTTTCTAGAAACAGTCCAACTGAAAAGATCTGTATATAGGGAAGGGTATCCTAGGCTGCTAATTTTATTACCCTATCCCAGAATCTAATCTTCTCATTCTATATTTTCCACACTAAAAGAAAAACCCCCAGAAATGCTCAAACTAGGAATATATGGTCTCAGCATGCCTGTGAAAGCAGTAAAGTTCTAATAATTAATTTATCCTAAATTCGTACATCCTACAACATGATGTAAAATGATACACTATGAACAATGAGTTTAATAGTGCTTTATAAAGCTGCCTTATCACTTACAGCCATCAAACCCATGAGAAAGGTTTTAATTTCATTTTCAAGCAAGACATTTCCACACTGACTTTCATTTCTACTACCACAGCATCCAATACTTTTAAAATAAACCTTTAGTGCTTTCCCCACAATAATTAAATTAATTAGCCAGCTTTGTTATTCTTCACACAACTGTTTGTGGTTTTTTAAACCAGATCGGTATTTAAATGTATTGTACATATATACATACATCTTAGTACCGTTCTGTGTTCCACCCCATTAGCCCCAGAATGCATTGTAAATCAACCTTTTGCACTGCATATACATGAACATATATGCTAGCTTTGAAATCACATCTCACTTAGTACTGTAGGTTCTGAATTAACACCATCTGGACTTGCTTGGCTTAGTAAGAAGACAAGCTGTGTAGTGATAAAAATTTTCAGATCAAAGTCTAAAAATCCCTTGCCTATTCCTTCTGGAAGTATTAACCTTTCACAAGCATAGAATTAGAAATTTTAAAACCACCCTCAGGCATCTGAGTTTTCACCAGCCCATAAACAGATCACTATTTTGTTTTACCTGCCTTAGACTCAGTGCACCCCTATTTTTCTTATGGTGCTACCATGTTATTATCACTTAGAAAATACTTCCAAAAATATGATGACATAATGCTGCTATTGGGCAGCTTCCCCCAGCAAATACCGCCAAAGAAAAAGTTGCTGATGCAAAAAAATGGAGCACGGTGAGAATAGGGTTACCACTGCAGGAAACACTGCAAGAATACTTAACTTGCCTTCCTTTACCTGGTCCCAGGGATGAAAACCTGTATGACAACTGAAAGTGTGCTCCACACACAGCACCCAGCACAATGGTAACTGTTATCAGCTAAAGCCTTCTTGGCACAACATATTCACAATACTTGAGCAAAGGTAATACAGTATCATTCTGGTATTACAGATATTCCCATCATATAATTTCCTTTAAGTTAATAGTGTGAAATAATTTTCATCACTGGCAGTAGCACTTATCATCAAGACATTCACACTATTCATGTTAAGCCTCAGACAGAAGTGATGTGCCACATATTTTAAGAAGTTAGTATATTAATGCTGCTAGTAAAAAAGTGTATTTTGTTTACATATTACTTCTTCACACTGTATTATATTTAAATAGCATTTTTGGGTTCTGTTATGTAAAAACTACGTTTTACTTCTTTTACACAGCACACTCAATTCAAGTTGACTGCAAAAACAAAGTCCTTCTCTAAGGACAAATTCTGGATTTTTTTTTTCTTTAGTTTATATTGGCATGCATCAAAATTTTTTGTGCGTCACTCATACACAGTAACAAACTTCTGAAAGTACTGTAAATTTGCTCTCAATATAGTATAACGGCAGAGATTCCACAAAACACTCAACTAAAGGAAAGCCAGAAGCTTTACTCCTACATTCACTTCCAAGTTAAACAAACAAATAAAACCCTTTCCAATTTTGAGAGGAAGAAACTAAACTCATTCCAGAAGTTAAAAAGCTGAAATACTGCGGTAAACTGCAGTCAGTACATAAAAAGAGCCAGAGTAGGCCAAATCAGTCCATCCATGTATGCTTTCTTTCAGTGGCCAACGCTATATACACAATTAAGGAATACAGAACGGAACAAGAATGCAATCTTTGTCACAACACGTTTCCAAATAGTCAGCTTCCAACCTTTTGCAATAAATGCTTCCTAAGACAGATATGCTTTCTGTATATCTAACTGTCTTCACGGACTTATTCTCTATAATCTTGAGCAGCTTCTAATCTTCTAGCCTATGGAAAAACAAAGCTAATTTTTTCAACTGGCCTTTCCTCTTGGTGACCACTCCACAATCCCAGAACTTTTGGAGACAACCCCATGTTTCAGTTAGAACTTACATCTCCCATGTTTATATTCTCAATGCTAAGATGGAAGGTATTTCTGCCAGCTGAATGCTGCACTAAAATTAAGGTTCCAATTAAAAAAACTCTTCTACAGGATTTGTAGAACAGCATATCCAGTGGTTAGTGAAGTCCTACTGCTCTAATAGGTGCCTCAAGGGTCACTGTGGGAGGTGCCTGACAGCATTTCTGGTAATTATGCTTGTTGATTCATTATGTCTATCAGATGTTTTTGCAGTTTTTTATTTCCAGTATTCCAAGATTTCAGCAAGGCTCTGCTCTTGGACGATTTGCACTCTTCCATCATCTTCCTGTTTACTGCCAACACAATTTTTGCCTTCTCCTTGGTCACATGAAGGTCTGTTTCTCTGGCCTTTTGCTTTTCCTCTTGTCCACACCATAACACCTTTAATTTCTTGCAAGCTTCAATATATTTCTCTTCTGCTTTCTCTTTCTTCACTTGTAAGTCTTCCAAGCTTCAAATGCCAGTGTGCTGGAAGGGATGCCTCAAGCACAAATCTGTAAGGCAAAGACCACACTTTTTGTTGCGCTATCTCTCTCATATGCCAAAGTAGGGAGAGGGGGAAGAGCTAGTTAACCCAGGGTTTTAGCCCACCCCTTTTAACACCTCTTTTCAGTACTGGGAATCCTAAAAGGGAAGTTTGTTTTCCAATTTCAAAAAAATCTGTGCAACTGAGATTGCTAGTGGCTCAGTGACTGGTACACAGGTCGCTGATGGATTCTAGTATGTTTATACTGGAGGTCAGAGATTTCAACAATTTCAAAGCATACACAGCCAGCTCCATGCTCTGTGCACTGTGTCTGGCTAGCTCCCTCAGTTTATCAGAAATCCAACCTAGCAAAAATCTGCTGATTTAATGAGCTAAATCACCTCACAAAGAATCATATAAACTGCACAACAGCAGAATCAGGAAAAATTAGAACAGTACATGTGGTGTAGATGGGATGAGAGAAAGTAGCAGAAAGCTGAGAGATCACTTGGAACAGTTTATATCCCTAGAGGTATTCCTGCTGTTTGAGATGCAACATGATTAATCAGCAAACAAGCTTTTCTTTCAAAAAAAGCTAAATGGAAGCATATACGACAAATCATTCTTCTAATTCATCCCAAAATGCTATGTTCTCTCTTTTACATGTAAAAGGCAGAGCCACTCCTTGTAAATTAACCACAGGCCTCATAAACATGTTTAAAATTCATGCAGCATTGACACAGTTTTGCAAGAAAGCACAGGTAGCTTGCAAAAAAAATAGTGTTACTGCCTCCCTAGTACTGCTGGGTGATACATTTCCTGCTCCGAGTTTTCTTACTACATAAAAATGCCATTTAGACAATCACAGCAATTAAACACAGATTCTAAAAAAATTTCAAATACTAGGTATTTGTGCTGCTAATAAAGCTTTAACATAGAAATTAAGTGTTTTAATGAAACACAATATGAAATTGGTAACAAAAAAACCAACCAGCCAATCAATCAACAAAGTTTAAAAAAAGCTTTCAATCTGAGCATGCAGTGGGTAGAAAATGGGCTATTTCCAGTTAAAGGTGGCAATCAGTAGAGAGACCAAATACACAGTCATCTTCTTTCTGAGTTAAGAAAGATGATGAACACAATAAGAAAAGTCACTGAAGACGGTGGCTCATTGTCAAAGGAAGAAAGATCCCACAATCATTAAAAGCTATTGTTATTACATGGTACAGTAAAAAGGGAAACACAGCAACACTTACCAGACTCTTCTGCATGCTGCTAGCAGCTGGGTGTTTTTATAGGCAGGAATTTAGCTGGCAATGGATCAGGAGAACTGGATGTCCATGGGGGTGTCCAAATATCAAGAAGAATTCAAGCTTCATAGCAATGGATCATCAGTTAAGAAGTCCTAATGTCTCTTCATGTATTAGCTGAATGTAAGACCAAGACGAATCTATGCTGGTATTCCAAATCCAAATGGTGTCTTGACATGGACACAGTAGTGCTGAAGACCCATATCTTATCTTTTTCTTCCTTGCAAATTATCTTCATGTCCTTTGTTTTGATATAGCAAGGTTTTGAGGGGGCACAAATACAGGGTTGTCCCATTATAAATAGACATTTTTGAAGAAATCTGTGTGCCTGGACTTGAGAATTTCTTGATCTTTGCCTCCCAGCAGGGATTGAGAAGGTCCAAAATATTTGCATGGCTCAAGGGTATGACATGATCAGAGCAAAATGTTAAGCCTGATTGCTATGTACACTAAGTCTTGGGACCATGTGGAGCAAACAACCAAACCTGGCTGCACACCAAGATTTAAAACAGGAGGATGACATCCAGTCTCCACAACTCCAGGCCAGGAGATACTTGCTATGGACAACTGCAAAACTCTGTAAGGAAGCACCTGGAAGGCTGCCAAAATCACCTACAGCATAGCTGCAGTAAAAACATTCACACTGTAATGGTCTGTATGGAGAAACCACTGCCTACTACAATAGTTGAAACAGGAATGAAGTCACTGCAATTATTCACTGGTCATACCACACTACAGAATCATACAGCGCTGATCCACATGTTTTCAGTGATAAAAAATAATTTACAAAGTAAAATACAAGGAAACAAAATCCAACACATGCAAATATGCACTAACAGACAAAAAGGAAAATAAACCATGAAATCAAATTAATAGTGCTGCTCCAGAATTACTGCTTTGTCCACATTGCTTTTCAAACACTGAACACTTTAGAACTTCTAACAAAATACTCAAAACTAGGTAAAAGATTTGCATTATTTTACTGTGTATTTTTCAAACATAAGCATACACGGTCTCATGCAAGGCATAATACACACTAAGTATGTGAATAAGAAAAGACTTTTAGGTTTGAATAAAGTAAGGCCAAGTACCTTATAATCTTGATCTGGTAGCATGTTGAGTAAGAAAGTCACCATCTTCTGTGGAAACTCATATTTTATTGTCCAAAATAATAATTCTTCTAGAAAACATTTATGCTTCAAAACATCCATGATAGACTGATCTGCATAAAAGGTTGAAACAGGGCATATGTAATGTAGTAAGTATCAAAACTGAGAACAATGATAGTGCAGTTGTACTCATAAAAATGCAGGAACAAATATTTAAGAACATCTTAGTGCATTCTGTAAATAACTTTTTTTAAACAACTGAAAAATGAACATGACAAACACTGCGCAGTGTCAGTCTGTAACTATAAAAGGGACCTCCCAGAGAAGCCAGTGAAAGTTTTCAGTACAATTCTACCACACAGTCCAATCTGCATTGATTGCATTGAATCATGCCACCTTACTGTAACAGCTGCACTGATTATAATGCATCACAGCAAATTGCACAGTATTTACACAACCACTTAACCAAGGGAAACAATGTAGGCTACCTTTTAATTGAAGTTAAAATATCAAAACAACAATATGCAATTTATGATTAAGTGATGAGTTCTATTACCTAAAGAACACTTTACAATGCTCTAAACAAAATAAATAGATGCAATAATGTATCAGTTATTCTTACTTTCAAAGCAATATATGCACTGATTGACCAACCACTAAGTTATTTGTTGGGGCTTTTTAATACAAAAATTACCATAATCAGATAATCAGGCACTAGCTCATGATGATAGCAAGAGAGACAGTCTCAACTTTCCCCTTTCAACTCGTGTCCATTCACTCTGCCCCTTTACTCATGCTGACTGTAGATCCCTGTGGTGAACCTACATAGGAATCAAGTCCAGGATCGTTCCATTTTGTCAGCTGTGTTTTCAAGCAGATCAGTTTCCTGATTGCAAAGCTGCAAACTGACCTTTGCTAGAATAAACTGTTCACGAAATTATCACTTGACAGAGCATAAATCATATTAACTGTTTTTAAAAATAATAAAATATGAAGGCTCTTCATCGTGGTTTTTCAAGAGGTTGATTATTTACGCTTTAAAACAACAACGGGTGGTGTTGACTCCAGTAACATATGAGGACTAAAGAAGAAAATAACAGTACTGCTACTTCTCTATAACTAGAAATCAACTACACATGAGGATACGCAACCACACAAAATCACATATTCCAATAGGAGTGTATGAAGTGCTCCCACCAGCACACATCCAAAAACATTTACACTAAACATCATCTGGCCTTGAAGACTCACATCTTCACTTAAGTGTGATAGCTTTAGAGACTGTACTGGATAGCTTTGTGCCTATTCTAAGCAGGATAGGTATTTGTGCACTTCCTAAGCAGGAATTACCTCCATTTTCCATCATTACCAAACATCAAGAGTTCCCTGGGCAAGTGACCAATTTGCCCAGATTTAAAGTTTAGAGTTCTCCTCAAGACTCTAGCAAGCCACAAAAAGGCAAGAATATGTTTTATTCAATATATTCTACAAGCATTGATATAAAACCATTACTTTAACAGAATCATGAATGATATTAAAATATTAGAGTATTTTGTAATATTAATTAATATTAAAATATTTTGTAAGGTATTACACATCACCTACTCAACAAACATACGATGCTCATTTACATTCTTTTCCTCATCTCTTGTTATGAAACTGCATGAGTGATTTGACTGCTCATGAAAGTCTGGTAACTAAGGAAAACTGAAGTCCTCTGCAGAACAGAGAGCACAAGTTTAAGTACATGCCAAATTCTTCTGAGTGAGAACACCAGGCATGGAGACAAGTGACACAACACTGTATCTGTTGCTGATGTGCAGCTTTCTCTGACACATATCATAGTTGAACAGTGCATATCCAATACTTTATGCAGCAGTTTCAGGCAGGGACAGAACAATGCAAATCCACTTACACCTGCTATATAATTTAAGTAGGCAGAATGCTCTTACCAAACTTGCAAAATCTGTCAAGAACACAAGGACTAATGTTCCCACTTTCCTCAAAAGCATCTCTACATCTTAAATTTCTTTTTAAAAAGAATAGTGCCTGTAGGTTTAAAATTGTCTCAAACATCTGGTATTTCAGATGGATACAGGATGAGGTTTTAAAACAGAGTAAAAAGAAAAATTTCTCAGTACTCAGTCCCACACCTGTATCTGTGAACCTCAGCATAAAAACTTTCTTTAAACAAACATTTTATTCTTTCTTAGTGCCACAAAACACCTCACAGAGTGTTGTAAATATCACTCTGGAATATGAGACTTAGCATTCCAAGATATGCCTGGTATATAAATAACTCTGTATGAAGACAGTACCACTGAAGAGCTAGGATGGGACAGGGAGTCTGCTAATATGGAAAAGGTAAATCTGTTTTTATTCAATACTCAGTTTTCTAAAATTTTCTTTTCATACTCTTATTTTATACCCTATTGGACATAAAATATGAATACTGAAAACTTCAGAAAACTATTGGATATTTAATAAAAACAGATACTTACCCTTCCCCCACTGGCAGACTCCCTCCTCTGGGGCAGATATTAGGAGCTATCAACATCATGAGCACAGTCCATGTTGGGATGCCTCAGAGGGGGAAGACTACAATCCTGGGGGAAAATGAAATGTTGAATTCAAGTATCACCTTTCCTGAAATGCCACTG
Source organism: Acanthornis magna (assembly GCA_036785705.1). Lineage (NCBI taxonomy): Eukaryota > Metazoa > Chordata > Aves > Passeriformes > Acanthizidae > Acanthornis > Acanthornis magna. The sequence goes on from JAWUZG010000012.1 coordinate 14,562,504, forward strand.
CTGATACTGGTTTTCTGACCAGGCGGCTTCTAAACCTGGGCTTCCTCCCTGCCTCTTTCCCTAATTAGTTATTACGCATCAGAACAGCAGCATTTTTTTCTTGTGTTACCTGACTCTAACTCATCTTTTAGACAAGCTAAGAGCCTCTTAAAATCCAAGTAAGAGAACTTTCCTTGGATGTCTCTACATTTCCTGCATTTCTCCAAAACTACTGCCTCTTCCACATTATTATTCTCTACCACAATCTTTCTCGCACCATTTTTAAGATCATCTCTAAACAACACTGTTGACAAAACAATTAGTTCCCTGCTTTTTCAGCTTCCTAATCTTTTTCCTTCAATCTGAAAACACCAGAAACAATCAATCTTACTTTCTCATACTCCCCACAACATCATACTGTTTTATTGATTCATGAACCTTTGCATTTAAAACTCAAGCTTCAAACCTTTGCTACAGAGACCTTCCAGAAACTTTATTCCAACTTTCACAGTTCATCCACCCAAATGTGCTTTTCTCAAGGCTTGCAATTTTTTGTGCTTCCTATGTTAGTCTTGTATTAAAAAAACAACTAAAAGGTCTTCCTTAACAATAGCATTTAAATATTATTAAACACTTTTTAGCACAAAAAACATGTCAAGCACAAGACAGAACTACCCTATCTCCAGCCAACAGTAATTCTTGAATTAAAACTTGCACTGACCTCAACGTAAGTGCTGCTCATGTTGGACTAGAAATTACACAAGGGACTAATTTCAAGCTAGAAAAATAATGGAGTGGTTTCAAGGGAGACTTGATTCCAGTATTTTATCTTAAACATTACTAAAACAGTACAGAAAGACCAACCAGAACCAGAGAGAACCATATTTGTCTGGCTGAAAACACAATCATACTGTACAGCGGCACAATCAAAAAAATTTGTTAAGAAAGAATACATCAAACACTTGTTTAGTAAAGCTACACTGCAGCTTTGATAGCCACACAGAGAAAACTGAATGAATTTCTGGGAGGTCAGCTTACAACACAGAGGTGACAAAATGGTCAAAGGGAGTCCCAGACAGTGGTATTCACTCAAGGCAAATCTAAGTTGCCAATCACCACATTTTCACTTGCTATTCTTTTTTAGACTTTGCTATGTTTAAAACCTGTCACACACAGTGCTAGAATGCTCAAGAAGTGAATTGGGTATCCCTGGATATTTTTAAGACAGACATAAAGCAGACATGATAAACTGAGACCAGTACTTTATAAATACCTTTGGTGGTGCTGCTTAGTTTCACCCTCTTGCGCTTTCCCACACCTTGGCTACCATCCTGGTCCTCCTGGGGTAGGAGAAGAGTTTTAAAAATTGATAATCATATATTTAGAATCTTATTGCCAAGAGATGGCATGCTCTCAAAATTCTGGTTTAACTACCAAAAAGAAGTCTTCAATATATTCTTACAAGAAAAACACTTCTACTGTTTACAGAAACCACGCACAGTGTGCAACTCTTAGAGAAAAACATAATGCTTTAAATTGCTTCTTTCCTCCCCTACAGGCAACATTATCACCCACATTTATTCCATTAATTTTTTAAGATTCCTTGCTTTGATTTCTAAAACTGATTGCTACAAAATAGCTTGACACTACAAAATTTATAATCTTTGCACATCTAAGGTTTTACCTTGCACTTACCTTATCCACTTGCAGGGTTTGTAGGGTTTTGTTTCAGAGAAAAAATATCAGCCAACATATTGTATATCCAAGTTGGCAACACAGACAATTAGCGAGATATTTTCTAATCAATATAAACTTCCGTTGCAAGAAAGAAGTATTTTTGACACCTTTAAGAGGCCAATTCTAACTGCTTGCTCCCTACGAAATACCGGAAACATTTTACACAGGCACTTGTCATCTGAAGCTTTCAAGACACTCCACAAACTGGACAGCAGAGGTTCCAAAATGTAATACAAGTTAAAAACTTCACCACCACCACTTCACAAAATCTAACACTGCATGTTAAAAAAGACTGTGACATTACAGGACAACATTAAATGTTGCATGGATCTTTACTAACTAATGGTAGCATTGTTTCACAGATGGAACACTAGATTACAAAATTTACAGGGACTACAAATCAGAGCAGTGCTTCTGCAGGGAACTAAACAGCTTGAAAAGTTTTGCATAGTTCAGTATTTAGTTTTATTTCTATAATAGTAGATGGTTCTAAGCTAAAAATTAATCTGAAGGATGGCTGTTATTTCTCTCATGTTTTCCTTTATGCAAAAGGAGAGAAAAGGCCCTCTCTAAACCTGTCCTCCTATTTCAGAAGATTTTATGACCCATGGAATCAAACAAAACCCGGCTCATGAACACTTTTGTCACACTGAGGAATAAATGTTTTTATATTGGATATCTCTTTATGTTATTTGAAGTTTGTTATGCTACCTACCAAAATGTCTGCTAAGGCCTACTAGTTGAAATTAGGTTTTAAATAGTTGAGAAAAAAGAGATGAGAATAAATTGATAAAGCTACTCTACCAGAATTTAACTTTCCTCATTTCCTCATTCAATTTATTTATTAAAGCCCAGCCTAAAATGAGATTCTCTCCTTTTTACTCCCACTCAATGTGTTTGGTGAGTAAGGTCAAGTCTACACATGGGAATTTATCTACAGAGAAATTCTCCCTGCTGCTATCACCAGTTCAGCTGGATTCCCGAGTGCCAAAAACTGTTAACACCACTCACAGCATGACATGCTCTAAGTTTGCTTTAATCAAGCCCAGTTTGCTTGATAGTGACTTTTGGAATACCTACACAGGTTTCTTCTACACTACATACATAAATTAAAGTGAAACAGTATTAGCAAAAATCAGGATTTTTCAAGAGGTCCTTAATAAATCAAAGGCAGGAGATCTATTCCTTTATACTCCATTATTCTTAATTACTAAAATGGAAATAATGTAATTATAGAATACTTAAATGTAGATGTAAAGACTTAATGTATTATAGAAGACTTAAAATTTGTGGGATTTGGCTGCAAGCATTCTCTGCCTTTAATATTCCATTGCAGTTCATTACAGTCTTTAAAAAGTCTCACCTCATCTGAAGAATCTCCTTGTCCTGATGTTGCCGTAGCACCTGCTAAACCTTTTGAAATAAAAAAGTTCAGAGATTCCTTTCGTAAGTCTTATACTGAAAAGACAACATTTTAAGATATTTAATGAGCCAGTATGAAATGGAACACTACATTAACTTCTTTTAATAGATATGTATTTGGAGAAGCTGGAGTAAAATTTCCAAGCAATACAAAATCAGGGATTTGCAAGTACGTTCCATTGCAGAACTCCAATGCACTGTGGTTAACCAAGAGGCCTTCTTTCAGAAATTGAAAAAAAACTCCGATGGACTTCAGTGATTTTTTAAAAAAAATTAAAAAAAAAAATCCACAGAACCTTTATAAGAATAGGGGCTGTGGATTGATAATCACCTTGTTGCAGTGACAAAACTACACTACGAGCAATTTCATCTTGCCTACTCAAATTCCACTAATGTTATGACTGGGAAAATAGTGCTTAGCATATCAGCAACAAAAAGTTAACATGTTTAGCTTTGTTGATACAAGTAAGAGTCCTGTAATTTGGTAGCGCAATAAATAACAGCTAATTCGCTAAGTTTCATTAAGACTAGCTTTTATTCAAAAATAAAGCTAAAGAACAGTTTATAAAACCCATCAATAATCAAATCTTCTCTTAAAATATTTTTCTACACAAACCTTGAACAGATAATGTGCTAGTTCCAGCTCCTTGTTCCTGCACACCACATGCAATTTTATCCTCAGGAAATGCCAGTCCAGAGCCTTTCAAAGCAATGAGGTACTTTTCATGACTTTTCTTTGCACATGCATTTTCTCCAACACCTACATAAAAAACCATTAAAGCACAATCACAGCTCCTTGGTTCACATACTTCATACGCTACGTAAGCAATCTAAAAAATGGCCCACAATGTTTTAATTTAGTAACACATATTCTCCATTCCAAGAGTTCAGATAAGCATGTCTTACTTTCCATTCTCTTTCCATATTTCTATATCAGGAAATCCATCACATATAGGAAAAGAGAAGAAATTAAATTACTTCCATTCAAATATTATAACAGGAGAGAAAAAGGAAGGAAAGAATAAAGAGAACTGCCCCTGAGGCAGCTTTACTACGTGTTTCTCCGTGGAGACTGCCTGTTCTTTAACTAGCTGCTGCCCAAGCCAGTCATGGCAACTTAAGACTATAGCAATTACTATCTGTTCCATACCTATGCAAAAGACTCTTAATCACAAGAAAATAACATGGAGTTAATTTATACTAGGGGTTTGAGGTTACTTGTGACTGGCCAACATTTTCAGAGTCATTGTGATTTGATACAGGATGGAATAAATAATGAAGCGGAGAGTGATGTCTAAGGGAAAAAGATGAAAAAGGCTTTGCACAGAAATGCAGGACAATGGCATTTTGCAATTCAGGTCTCCTCCAGTAACCTCTGGGAGAGCAGATCCCAAAGTAATTTAGACACATTCTACTTCAAATAATCTTGATATGCTTAATTTGGAAGTACTAAAGTACCATGTTCACACTATTTTGAAGAGAACAGTTTTCTTATAAAAACTTCTCTGAAAGAATGTTTCTTTATACATTTTTTTTTTTGGACACAGATCCGATATTCACTCTTACAAGTCTTAATAACAAATGTTTCTAGTCACTCCTGAAGCTCTCCTTCCTACCAAAAAAATATCCTTTAAAACATGCTTTTTTTTCTGTGTTTTGAGACATCAAATAAAAACATACAGTAACTGAATTTATAAACAAAACTTATGCCCTTAATTCTTCAGAGTTTGAAAATGTAATTATTAGAAATAACACAAACATACCGGAGCTAAGATCTTTGTAGAACTGTTGGCTAGTTAAAACCTGGGTGAGAACTGATCTCATTGCACCTCCCATTTTGGTCAAGTCTTCTAGAAAGGAAACATGAGGCTCCAAGACCTGGAGGATTTTATGAAGATCCTTCTCTGATGGCAGATCAAGAGCTGAAAACCACATAAGAACTTTTGGTCTAGATGTAATGTAATTTGGCCAAAGCTGTCACAAGCAGAACAGTTACTACCACCACAAATGAAAATAATTTATATATTCGTAATGCTGTATAGTTCACACACACGAATTTCAAACTATACCTGATTTCATTTTCTGGAAGAGCTCAGCACAAAGCTAGGTAACCCCTGAAACATATTTAAGCTCCCCAGCATGTAACAAAATCAAATCACTTAACCAGGTTTGTAATTTTGTTAGGAAGAGAGGAACAAAATACAATGATATCAACTATGGATAGCATTAATGTACTGTGTCTTCACAGACTGCGAAGCAAGAGGTAACAGCATGGTAAGATATGCTAGATACATGCAAATTTAAAACATACCAGGCTCATTATATCCCTCTCTTAAGTGCTGAATCAGACTAAAGATGAACTGTGGAAGAACTAATTCTGACATCATCAACAAGTCTTTCGGGACACATGGAACATTTGAATTCGATTTAATCCGGTGTCTTTTACAAAACCTATAAAACAGATGAGAAAAATGTTAGCCAAGTACAGCTCAGCAGTGTTAACATATACTAAGAAAACCAAGAAAACCATTACTTTTTCTATTTTTCAGAGAGTTTATGCTTTTATACTAAAGGTGGTATGGAACCGATATTATGAAATTCCAACTACTATGTTCAAGCCCATTCTGATTCTGAGGCCAGAGAATTATAACGGTGCCAATTTTTCTCTGCTGCTCGAAGTTCGCGTATCTAACATCCCAGTTTCTTCCCATATATATCACAAGTATCCCAGTGAACAATTAGAAGAACACTGACTTTCCTTTCTGTGACATAATCAGAGGCTGGACTGATTATTCAAGTCCTCATTCAGATAATGACTTTTTAAAATGTCTTTTGACAATAAAAACAACTTAAAAAGGCGTAAGATTTTGCAGGATAAGTGTGTATTTCAAATGTACAGCAACTAAGATTTACAAAATCTGTAAAAAATTGTTTCATTTAAAAAGAAAAGCAAACATTTATTCTTTGGAAAATTCCTGCATGGTAGTAGCTGAGGCTTGGCTAATGCACAGTGACATGACGTTGAGCCAAACCCCATTAGAGCAGACAGAATGATTTCCCACTCACTTAACATGAGCCTGAATCAAGAGACACTGAATACTTTTCAGCTCCCAAGCTATTTTTAGAAAGGACATTTACCAACATCAAAGAGTTATTTACCCACGTCAAAAATGGCACTAAACAAAGAATAGTCTAAAAATACATCACACAAGAATAAACTTTACTGGAAAGATTCACTGGATTTTACCAATGATTTTTCAACACAAAAATTCAGAAAAAAATACAGCTTTGTTTGAATATGAAAACTATTTTTCAAACTTATGCCATAGTTTCCAGAAGCAGCCTGCTACTTCCTAAAACTTAAGCCTTTCTTCTTTGAGGACCATTAAGAATCACCTTCAAGAGAAGGAAATAGAAGAAAGCCACAAAGCAAGTATCTGAATCAAGAAAAAAAAGCAAAAATAAAAAAAGAGAATACAATTTAAATGGCAATTCACAAAAATGGCTAGCAAATTCACAAGATTAAAGATTAAGAGGTATTCCTTTGCTTTTACACATTAGAAATGACACTTTTTATTAAGAAAAGGCACAGAAGGACAGTACCAGCCAATTTGCAGTTTGTAGATACAACCAATATATCCCTGGAAGGGAAAGAGCCTGACAGAAAGAGTTCAGTGATGACTGACAACTTTATGTTAATTAATGTCCTAATAAACAGTGTTCACTTTTGCCTTCCACTTTTCATGTTACATTCACAGAAATTATGAGAAGTCATTCCGTGTTCCTTGTTCCAATACAGATAAACAGCACAATTTGCAACCACAGGGAAATCAAAGGGGCTTGTTAAAAGTCATTCGCTTTTTCTCTTTGGTCATCCACTTTTATCTTTTCCACGTACAGAAACCTGAACTGCTATAAACCACAAATGTGGCTTCATCTATTCTGAAATATGGTACTTCATATTTTAAAAGTAATTGGTTTCCCTTTCACCACCGTCCTTATAAGAAGGGATCAAAAGTTAATAAAGACCTAAAAGACACAAAAGGAAGGAATTACTATGCCATGTGTCCTAAAATCTTTTACAGTCCACTCACCGCCCCCCCCCCAATATATTTTACATTCTGTCGAACTATGTTTTCACTGGTTATGATCGCAAACTAAGGAAGCCACCGTAACAAAAAACACAGGTAAAAAAATAATTTGGAATCCCAGGTTCTGCTGAGCACAAGACTTCCTTCCACAGAAAATAAGCTCTGCTCTCCACAAAGCCTATGTCAACATGCCAGTTCTGAATCCATCATGACAGAATCACATAATGAGTTAGAAGGGACCCAAAAGGATCACCAAATCCAACTCTTAAGTGAATGGTACATATGGGAATCAAACCCATGACCTTGGCATTACTAACACCATGCTCTGACCAACTGTGCTAATCTCAGGGTCATGGATTAATGATCCCAAATTTTACATATCCTGAAAATGAAAGTTATGAATATGTCTTCTACTGAGATTCTCAAGAAAGCACTATTGAATTATAAAGCGTGGTATTATTGCTATATTAATACAGTTCTTGGATGAACAATAAAGAACCCAAATTCAATTCCCTGTAAGGAAAAGTTCTTTCACTGTCACATGGACTAACCACAGCAGGTTCAAACAGGAAACAATTTCTAGATACAAGGTGCTAAACCTTAAAGCAGGAAGACCAAAACAATTTTACAAGAGGCACCATACTCTGTATTTATGGTTCAAAGGCTACAATACTAAAGTAGTACAGTCCAGAATTACTCGATGTTCTACTGCCTTTACAGAGTGTTACACAATTCTTTCTATAAATATTAACAAAAAATGCCAGACAACAACTTAGAAGGTCTTCAGAGTTAGGACAACAGATGTTTTAATTAAAGAAGAGACTGAACCCCAAGCTGTGCAAAGGAAGAAACAAGCTGAGACTTCTTATGCAAGTCGAAAGAGACACCTGGACAAACTCCTCAATGGGTTACACGGGCACTGGACAAACAACAGCCAAAGCCATTCCATAATCAGTTCCTTATATGCTTCTGAAAGAACCTCCTTACCACAGCATCAGCTAAAGAACTGTACATCTACAGAAGTGTACATTTCAAAATGCTTCTGAGACTATCAAAATAGGCTTTAATAGGCAACAAAAAGGAACATTTCCTAGATCTCTCCTGGTACCATAAAGCCTCAGAAATCCACCAGTTTCAAATCTCTAACAGGGGGCAATAAAAGGTGGATATAATCTAGATAAGAAATACATTTTTTCTGAAGAAGCTTAAAAATAATGATGGAGAAGAAGACTGACTAGGTAACTGACAGATCACCTTGATCCAAGATTTTTAACTTGATTTCAATATTGCAAAATACTTCTTCCAACAAGACTGCAGTTCTTCTTTAATCTTTCAGCAGTTCATATTTCTTGTACTAGATATTCTTCATTGTAAATATTTTTACTACTATACGAGAATGATGTTTAAGAATATCAATGAGAATGTCAGTTCAATAGACAGAAATATTCAAGCCCTATGTATCTGAAGGTCTAGCATGGAAGTACTAAAATACAGGTACACATGAAGACAAAAACTATCAACTTTTTCCTTATTCTTTTCTCCGATTCAAAAGTATATTCTAGTTTTGGTTTTCTACGCATTTTCCTACCTTTGGAATCACTTTTTTACAAAAAGATAAGGCTAATCTTAGTAAAAGGAGAGAATAAATAGTAAACTTGCAATTAACTAAAAACTTAGGTTTAATGAAGAATCTTGTCCACATAACTTCAAATAAAATTCTGACATTTCTTATGCTGCATTGCTATCTTATTTGTGAAATGCAGAACATTGCTGACATCTACATGAGTAAGGAATATAATTTATTAACATAAGCAGCATTAATATATTCTGAACAACTTCCATATCAAACTTTCCAGATTCACTCCATTCTTTCCTGCTATTTCCATTTTTAGTAATTCTACTGTGAATTTCCAGAATGTATTTTAGAAGTGGCTTCAGGTAAAATAACTCCTTCCCTTTAGGCTACAGTTTCACAGCCTAGTGGAACTAGGTCAGTCTTGCTACAACTCTGTCTTCATCCCTTTTATTTGTTCTAGCGCTGGCACTTGACTGATCCTGTGTTAAACCAGCTCAGAAGCTAAGCCAGCAGAAGTTATTTACTTATAAAAATATATAAAAAATTTCACTGGGCCAGTTTATATCCACCAACACTCACAGATCAGTCTCCTTGGAAATCATACTGAAATCCCCAAATCACTTTGCCATCATTCCTTTCCTTGTTCACCTGACAGAGCAAAACAGAGAGAACAAAATAAACCAAAACCCCACACAAAGACATGCAGGAAAATGCCATCCCAGCCAACCTGCACAACAAGCAGATACAATGCTCACTGTGCAGGCAATTCCATCACTTCAAAGGATAGTTTTTAAACTCTACAGTTATCACAGCAGCTGATAAATGCCTTTAGTACCAGCCAGACCACACCTTTACAGCTTTTGAACATTTGATCAGTCCTTCATCCACTACATCCCACAGTGTCTCAAGTTTCAGTTGCATTCCAGAAACCTGACATAAGTTCACGCATACACAGATGGACTATTTTTACCCTCACTTTTCTCTCACTATTTTATCCCCTGCCTCCCCATGTTTAAAAGTCATTTGTTTTTAAACTGGATAAGACTGTCAAAAGAAAGCACCCCAATTTCACAATCTTAACAGTACTACAGTACTATGAGTATCTGACTCTGACAGAAGCTTTTAGGGATAAGGATCTGGTACCCAAGTGGCAGAATCCAAATGAAAACTGCTGGAAATCAATTCTTAAGCAAAGAAAGTAAACCCCTATTTGATTCTTCAATTCAGTAAGTCATACCTAAACTGAGCTCTTATTTAAAACATCATATACATTTCATATATACATATAAGGTATAATATACATTTATATTGTACACCTCATGACTGACATCATGTAATGTTTCATAAAGTATTCAAATCAAGTTTTACAAGTAAGAACTCAACACAAATTTTTTTAAAAGCATGTATTCTGTCTCCACTCTAACACTAATACACAAATACTATTCTTACATACTCTGAATCTACAAAACAGTTGCAAGATACAAGATACTTTTTGAGTGCTACAATTGTTTCTGAGTTCTTACAAACCTGTTTAGTCATTTCTTGTACTGGTAGAGCATTTAAATGTTTTTTCCTTCTTTTGCTGTTCAAATGTCAAACCAAATCTTAATTCAGAACAAAATAAAACTTGCATAATCAGGATTAGAAAATTATCTTGATGAAAAAGGGCTTTGATACATTATAGCCTTGCTTTATGTAAACCCACTGTCCCTAACAAACACAATGGTAACTCTGAAGAAATGCAGAGAAATAAACCTACTGTTCCTATTAAGTTCAGCACGCTTCCCCACTACACCCTAATAACTACATTTCATTAGTTAAATTCCTTTCACCTGCAAAACAAGCTTCCAAAAGCGAATCAATGTGGTACTGACTTCAAGGCCCAAGGAATGAGAGCTCTTCTTCTCTTCATTAAAACTGCACGCTACAGAGTTCATAGACACAACTGAATACTTGCATTTCTGCTAGCAGGGGCAAAGACAACTGAAAAGATGTCAGTCTAGCTCTTCTAACCAGAAAATCTCCACAGCAGAGACAAGAGAGTCAATAGTGGAGGACAATGAAACACAACAGAATAATTAATGGCTTCTCAAGAAAAACCAAAAAACACCACCTTTCAAGGATATATTTTCAGGCTTTAAGCTTTCATGACAAAGTTGTCTATCCAGGTTAAGAGGCTAGAAATCACAGACTGGACACTAAGAAGTTATTCAATCCTTGCAGAACTGCAGGAAGAGAGGCAATGACTCACTAGAAGCTCTCTTGATGCTCAGTGCCACATTAAGAAGCGCACCAGTTCAAAGAAGAAGTACACAAAGCTGATCTGCAGAGCATTTCTATTACTCTCTGTTAGTCTTCAGACATAAACATCTTGTATAATAGACAAAACTACAATGAGTTCCATTAGTATACAAGTATCCCTTATCAATCAGAAACAGTAGATTTGGCAGTTTCAATCATAAGACCTTTTCTAAGGAAAAATTGAGTAAGAATGAGAAGGAATGGACTTCTAAGAGCTGAAGCTCAGCTATGTTTGAATGGAACCACAAAATTGTTGAATTTGAGCATTTTGATAGCCACGAGAGCAACTCCAGAGAGTAATACAATCTGCTGCTGCAAAAATATTCTTTAGGGAATGGGTGGATGCTCTGGAATAAAATTACTGCATCTAAATACAACTTACTTTTACCTGGTTTGATTGAAAAGCCTCAATCTACACACAGTTTTAAATATAATTGCACAATAACAGACACACAGCTAGACAGCTTACAAATGTAATACTCAGTCTCACTGGTTGCAGCTTTTTCAAACATCACAGTGATTGTAAAGTGAAGCCCTTACAAATTAAAAGGGCTTCAGTTATGCTATTAATGGCAATATTAAGATTCTTTAAATTATCTTAATTCATCCATTTGCATATAAGAACACAGTCTTCAAAAGGAATTGCAACCTTTTCAGTTCAGAAAAAAGAAAGCACTTCTTAAACAACCAGTGAAATTTAGTATTTCACTGTATTGAAGAAGGCATTGATAAGAACACTCTTCAAACTCAGCTCTAAAAACGCATCTTTATTAAGGTTAACATCAAAAAAGTACACTAGAAAATTATTTACATTCAAAATTCTTTCATGGCATGGAGTCTAAAGGTATTATCTTTTTTTCCTCCTTCAATTCTGGACCTAAAGATAGAGGAATTAAGATATAATGTATATGTTAATTCTGGATGCTTAACTTAGTAACATTTAGGATCTGATTTTACAGAGTTCTTAGTCTTACATAGCATTCACAAAGCAGAATCACCAGTTGACTTCAGAAGTAGACCTGAAAGACAAGGAGATCAGCAAATAAAATATCTGGTCCTGAGCCCTCATCAGAGCCATGTTTGCCTGGCCCACAATCTTCCCAAACCATTATAAGTTCATGCACAATCTCCCTGACCAGCTGCTTTTGGAGTCCCATCAATTATCTACCTTGAAGTACATGGACAGTACATCCACTTAAAAGAACAAAAATCATGTTTTCAAAATAGAGTTAACAAAAATATTTTCTGGCTAACAAAATTTTCCTGAGAGGATTTAAATAGGTCAAACATACAGCATGTAGAATTTTGACCCAAATACTTCATCTGATGAAGTTCTAAGCAACTACACAGTGCTAGACAAATGCAAAAACAACCCTCATTTATTCAGGATTTGAGTAAGATGTGTGGATTTTAATAATAGGTCTCAATTTAAGCTTTGGCCAGGCCTCCAACAGACAAGGTGTATATGTAAGTAATTTTCAGTTTCCTTAGCAAGTATCTATGTGTTTCATGCCAGAGTTAATATCAGTGCAGGCACTGTGCAGAAACAAAGAGGTGCATGACGATGAAGGCAACAGAGTTCATTTAGTCCTTGTTACTGTAATAGCCATTTGGGTATCTCTACTAATTCAATACAAAGAAAATTCATTGTTTGCAAAGCTTACTACCAGAACCCTCTACAGAGGAAGGCACCTAAGATACTATTATTTTAAATTACCTGAAGCTGTCAGATACCATTCCAGGATTTTTTTAAAATATAGAATTCCTGATATTCTACAAGTGATAAGGAAGTATGGCCCGAAATCTGAATCAACCTATATGGTCATTAAGAAAGATCCAGGAGACAACAGTTCTTTAGGAATGTGCTCCCGAAACATATTCCCAAAATCATGTTTGCTCCATTGCCAACAATCCATTGACAGCTCCACGTAGATCAAATACGTACCAGACAAATAACACTCCACCCTGACATAGTGAACTTAGAATCCTGGGCAGCTGATAGGTCCATAAAAGGTATAAAAGCAGCTTTAGAATTTGGTGGGATCAAAGTAAAGGAACTGAAAATCAACACTGGTGAGCCCAAATCTAAACAAGACTGTTTCAGAGACCTCTAAAACACAGCTCTTCTTAAATTGAATATATACCAAGGCCAATTACAAAGCAATAGATCAGTCATACAATAAATAAGCCAAATTTCAGGCAAGCTAAGATATATAGCAGTCGTATCTTGCGAGCTCAGCCTTCACAGTACTGCTGTGTTCTTCAACTCAGATCAGCCCTATCAGCAAAACCTTTGGGGTAAAACCATTATCTAAGTTTGTTCCGTAACTAACACAGCAATAGTTTAGGCTTCTAAATATTTATAGTTATATATATTGATATGTTTTAGCATCTTACTGATGACTTTGAAACAACTTACATTATTCCAGAGGCATGCATAAAGTAATAATGCATCTAGTCGGGTCACAGCTCTAAAGGCAATAATACAAAACTGGCACTTGGCTGTTAACCATTTGGAATACATCTCAGCAACTAATTTAGAGGCTGATGTAGTCCTAATTAGAGACCTTCTTAAAAGAAATCAAGTCAAGCAGGTTTGAGAGCTGACTGTATGACAAGACTTAATCAACATGTTGATCAGCAATGCCTTTTGCTTTCCAAGGATAAGGCCTGACATGAAGCTCTATGTAAACTACTCAGTGTTACTGTGGAATCCTACACAGTAGCATATACATCCTACAAGAAGCAATGCATTATATTGATCTTTGTGTCTGGGGGAGCCATGAAGGAGGACAGAGGAAATAAATTATTTATAAATGCATCGTAACTTCAAATTCTGTGGTCATTGTGAATCCCAGAACGAAGTCCTGTACTTTGTATGAGAATGAACATGGTGGAGCTTTTGTTCGAAAGAGTCCACAGATATACGTGACCATGGATTTATCCAGACTCTCATGCTAAGCTAACAGCCACTACAGCTCAGACTTCTCTTCAGTCCCTCCTTGGTAGCCCAAAAGACTTCAAAGGCAGAAAAGCTGCATGGAGTTGACAAAGATCCTACAAAACACCATTTGTACCAGCTCAACAATCCTGAACACACAGACATTTTTATGTGGTTTCATAAAATTCAGAGACTAAACTAAAGTTGGCTACTCGTAGGCTCTCAGCCTGTTGACTAAGCATCTGTTTCACCAATTTCTTGAAGAGAGTTCCAAAAGAACACCCTTACCTCTTTGAAGCTCATTACCAAACCTAGCTTTGGTACTGGAGAACTGAAAATTTCTTGATAATTGTTGAACAAGACAATTGACAGAGACACACTGGAAGGACAACCTTGAAGCAGCAACATGCTATATGTATGATAAGCAGGTGATCTGCTGTTGCAAGACACTCCATAAAGTAACCACACAATCCACTTTGTGGCAGTAAAAAAATAATTACCTGAACGTCCCTAAATGCAGTCACAAGCAGATCTGACTTTTTTGTCCTTAAGTGGATCCCAATGCTACAACCCAAGATGGTAAAAGAGACCTTTCCTGATGAACATGCACAGAATACACCCAAAGATAACTAGTAATAATAGCTTTCTCAAAAGCAAGCTTCCCTTTTTATTGTCACTCTATTTGTTAAAGTTTTCACAACTCTAGAACATGAAAAAGTTCTTTTACTTAGCTACAGAATGTAAGAGAAATAGAACATAATGTTCCTTAGATCCCAATCTCTGAAGTATCTCTGAAAAGGAATAAAATAAGGAACCGAGTCAGAACGAAAGAAAAAATTTTGTGGGGATGGAATAGCAAAGGTCATCAATATTAGGTATCTACCATCCAAAATTTAACTAAAACATTCAATAATCCTTACTAGGTGCAAACATTTTAAAACACTGAAAAAACAGAGCCATTTCTAAATAAATTAAAGCAGAAAAAAACAAGCAGTTTACAAACTAAGAATATACCTCTCATACTTGGCAGTGAGGCAACAAAGAAAACTGTCCAGCCTTTTCCTAAGGGGAACACAGCAGACCCAACAGATACATCTGTCCCCAAGAGAAACATAATGATGAAAAAAAGAAAAGAGACAGAAGTCTGTCTGATCTACTGTGTAGCTCAGACAGGATCTCCATGAAACCTACACTAATTCACACTTTAAGACACAGCTAAATGAAAAGATAAGTAGGGATAAGTAGAGACAGAACTGAAGAAAGTTTAGAGCTAGGTACCTGAAGGTGCTTTTGAACACACAGCATACACCACCCATCTGAGAGTTACCTTTCTTGTAACTATATGATTTTTACTCAATAAAGAAACAGCCCACTGTTGCAAGTGGAAATGGGTAACACTTTAGTCCCTTTGATTTAAGTCTTAAGAGAAGGCAACACTCTATGTCAATGGAGCCATTGGTTGCCGTAACTACTAAGAAATACACAGCAAAAATCACTACAAAAGCCTATTTAATGAAATTTTTAACCTGGCTTTCTGGCTTTTTGCCTTTCAGGATATGCAACTCTTGATAAAGGTATTATTCTTGTTGTACTGTAATGAAGCACCGAAACATCTGCTTCCCACATGACTAATTCAACAAATAAGTCAACACACAGCAAGACATACTCTGAAACAGGACACAGTGGAATGCAATAGCCAAAGTGTTGAGGCTCTCTAGTATATCAGGTTATTATCTAGAGACTTAGAGGGGAATCAGAACAACACAGCCACAGAAACAAGACGGTACTCATCAGTAACAGATTACTGACTAGATATACTCTTATAATAAGCATATGACTTACTGCTTTCTTCAAGCTTATTTCATAAACTATTAGTTTCATTATAATACAAGACCATCTACCAACCAAAAAATACTCCAGTCTGAATCCTCTGAAGGAGCTGCTAAATTTGCAAACAGCTAGACACCATATGGGAGACAACTACAAACTAATTCCACCTCCTGACATAACAATGGATTTTAAAATATTTTCAACCTTGCCACAGGTAAAATTTTTAATACTTTCACAAGCAGCTACATTTACAAACTTGGATATTTTCTAAAGTCTACATTACATTCTAGTAGATCAGACCAACTGCAATTAACTTAAGCATCAAAAACACTGAAATCTGCATGGAAATCAAAAGCGTCAAAAATGTGACAATATGATTTTTCTGAAACAGATGAGAATTACACCAGGTACCTAAAGCAAATCAAGGTACCTAAGGCAAATCAGCATCCATCTATTATGCTATATTCCGGCATCTTTTTATAAAGGCATCAGAAATAAAAAACCTAACACTCAGGTATCCCTAGAAAGCAAATTATATATTTAATTAGTACTACAAGATTAACACATACTCATCCCCATACTTCAGAGCAAACCATCTCTAGATTTACATTAGCCATTCTAAAAGCAATGACAAGATATGCCAGATTCTAAACTGGAGAGATTTCCTTTTTAGCAGATCAGTTAACTATGACATCATGAGAAGTATTTTTTGAGCTGCATGAAATAAATAAACTCTGAATATGGAGACCAGATAACAAGAACAGAAACAAAAGAACATTACTATAGTATTCGTATACAGCATCTACACAAAATTTTATCTGAGCAGACAGATGGTAGATAAAGTTTGTAAGCAGGCTCCACATTTGATTCCCTTGCTATTAATAGAAGCCTGGGTTTTGTGGCCAAGGTTATATCGGGCTAGACACACTGCAGTTTCCTAAGTCCACCATGAAGGCCTCCAAACTTTAACATGCAAAGCATTACTTTTGTAATTGGGCAGTTGATTTGTATACACAAAGCTAGAACACTATCTAAACACGCTGCATTGAAGCAATTCAAGTAAATAGGTAAAACTCTGCCTGTTTGCACACATTAATGTTTTTACATAGGTTTAAGCTTAATTTACTTTGTCTTGTACAGCAAACAAAGTTTCTAGTTCACTTAATTGCAATGGCTTAACATCAGTTCTTATCTACATAAGCAGAAGTGACCTTATGTTAAATGCAGACACCCCATATGCTGCCATGTATTGTCCTCATTATATGTTCAAGAGGACTGCAAAGTCTACTGCTCAACACCAAGTGTGTTTCTGAACAAATATTATGCAATTCTTTATCTTTAGTGACCAAAACTCCTGAAGGGACCTACCTGACACACAAGCCAATTTACTCTCAAATTCTATCATTAAAGGTAATAAGTAGGGTATATAGAAATGAGAAGATTCTTACTCCCTTGGGGCTGGTATGTGTTTACACTGCAAATTTAACAGCATTTTTTATTTCTTCTTTATTAAACCAGCTTTCTTCAAGAAGAAAACTGTTTAATATAAGAAAGAACAACTGGGAAACGTACACACTCTGGGATGAAGGCAGCATCACAAGTCATTTTAATATTTAACCTAAATTAGTACAATTTGTGTGTGCTCTGTTAAAATCCTGCCACTAAGAGGAGCCCTAAGTCTATTCCACAATGAACAGTGGAAGAAGTAGTATTAATTTTTTTTCCTACTTCTCAAGATCAAGGGAAACTCTTACTTCAGTGATTCTGAGGACAGCAGAATCACCACAAGTTGAAGAACCGATAAAGAATCGCTTTAGCAGTAGCCACTTGGAACCACTGAAGATTACTGAAAGCAAAAGGAGGAAAAAAATTTTGCCATTGAAGGAAGTCTATCAATAAGATTCCACCAAAAAAGAATGAATAAATTAGGAAGACAGACAGCAAGAGAAAAAAAAAGGTGAGAAAAACATAAGAAACAAAAACGGAAGCCACTTCCAAGGCCTAGAGCAGAATGGTGATCAGACGCAAAGAATCAGAGTCAAGGCAACAATATTCAAGACGCAGAAAAAGCAGAATTAATGAAATCTCTAAGTAGAAATGCAAAAAGAGAAGAAATCTTAAGATGCCGAGTGAGTGATACTGAATTATACCGCAAATTTACAAAACCAAGAAAAGAACCAAGGAAAATGTTTTAAAATTTCTGTATGTTCCTAGAGTTTTCTGCCAGGTATGCAGGTATGCCACAACTTAGGATTCAACAGCACACCATCTCATCCAGGCTAAGACAGTCAAGACGGACTATTCCAGAACGTTTGCAAGAAGAGAATCCTCCTTCAAGCACTCCAAATTGTCATCTAGTGAAGTCTTTAGCTCACTGCTGAATGTACAGGAACACAAGAAGCTCCAAAACACACTCAGCTGTGAACTTTGAAGTTTACTGGCTAGGTATCACCTTCACTGGTTGACTGATCTTTCCGCCAACCATTGAGTACAAATGGGAACAAAAGAGGATTTAATGAGGTACCTGATTCCTCTTCTTCTGACCAGACACTTCAGTTTTGCCTTCAGTCAGAATACAAAAGACCTTTGACTTCCACAAAACCGTGTCCTGCTGTATTCATCCAAGCATTACCGCATTCCTTGATTTAAAGCTAAGCTGGCAAAATTAACTGCAGACTGGGAAGTCGCACAAAAATGGCTCCCTCTTACTCAATCTGTTCACTTTGGCTTATCTGCTCACATGCTGTCCCAAAGTATTCTGACTTCAGGGCTAATTGTGCTAGGCCAAGGCTATTAGCTAGAAGCTGACAGGTACTGACACTCCCATGCACTCTGCCTTATCAACTTCCCTGGAGGCTGGCACTCGGTGCAAGGGCAACAAGATTCACATGAGCGTCCAAGAAAAAAAGGCGCACACACGTCAACAAAGCCACCTTGCCGAACCCCGGCGGACTCCTCGCTCGGCCCGTGGAAGGACCCGCAGACGGGGACGGAGGCGGCCCAGGAGGCGGCAGGGGCCTCAGTCACTGCCCTCCCTCAGGGCGTCTCCGGGCCGGGGCCGCGCGCCCGGCACGGCCCGGGCACAGCTCTGGCGCCCGCGGGGCCGCCCCCGCCGGCAGGTGCCCGCCCGCCCCGCCGAGGCCGCCCCGCGCTCACCCGGCCTCCCGCATGACGTTGCTGTCGCCGCAGTCGCAGGCGCCCCCCGCCTGGCTCCGGAACATGTTGTAGTCGTGCCCGGCGTGCTCGCCCTGGTGGAAGCACTCGGCGCACAGGCTCATGCAAGGCGAGATCCCGCACGTCCGGCACCGGTAGGCCACGAAGTTGGCGGTCCAAACCAGGCCGCACAGCGTGGCCGGGTCGTAGGCCCGCACGGCTTGCACGAAGCTGTCCCAGGGCTCCCCACCCGACAGCAGGCAGCGGCACCACTCCAGCGCCTCGCCCGCCGCCTCGCCGCCGCCCGGGCCCGCCGCCGGGGCCAGCACCCGCTCCAGCAGCGCCCGCAGCTCCGCCGCCGCCGCCGGGCCACTCTCGCCGCCCAGCGCCGCCTTCAGCCGCGCCGCCGTCGCCCGCTTCTCCCTGCTGCCGGCGCCGGCCCCCGCCATGACGGGACACCGAGGGGCCGTTACGGCCGCACCGGGCTCCGGATCCGCGATCCCTCCGCCGCCCTCGCTCCCCGCCCCGCGGCGCCGCCCTCTCGCGATAGCCGCGGCACCGGCGCCCTGCCCGCCGCCCGCGCCCCCCTCCCGACACCGCCTCTCCCCTCCCCTGACACCACCCTCCTCTTCCTCCGCCCCTGCCCTCCCGCCGCCCTCCCAGCGCGCAGGTGCGCGCCCCGCGCCGCCGACGCACAAAATGTCGCCGCGCGCCGGCCCGAGACTTCACGTCGGTCTGGGGGTCCCGGCAGCCACGGGGAGTGTGGTGGGCACACCTGGGCCGGCCAGCTGCCCCGACGGCAGCGGAGCCCGCTCGTTACCGAGCCGTGCCTGCAGCGAAGCGGCTGCCGTGAGACGCCGCGATACCGCTGGTGTGTCCAGGCTGTAAGGCTCCCGCCGGGTTCAGGTGGTGGCGGCTTTGAGAGCAGGAGCAGCTGCGGGGCATGCGGGAGGTACCTCTGAAGCTTGGGATCGGCGGTTTTGCCCTCGCTGCCATCAAGCGGCCCCGCTGGGGGTCCGGAGCAGCGCCGGGCTCCGGCAGCAGCACCCCACCCCAGGGTGTCCGCACAGCCGCGCCCCGAGGTACCAGCGTGCGGCTGCCTGCGCGTTCCACCTCGAGAGAAGGCATTTGGATGCGAGTTACCGTGTTTTACACACCGATCGGCGGTTTTAAACCTCGATAAGTAGATTTTCAACTGTGCAATGGAAAACCTTATACGAAAAAAATCTATTCCTCAACAAGAGTAACCTTCTACTCGACAGCTACGGGCCCCAAGGCAGCTGCCTCTCTTCTGGCTTTGCCTGTGTTTCCTTTGGCTGCCCGTCTGCTGGTAGCTTGTGTCACGTTGCGATTTCAGGTGACTGTAACTCTTCTCTCAGTGACCGCTCTTCCCACCGCACCGGCAGAAATCCAGTTCATGGCTCTGTCCTTAAGGGCACATGTGAGCGGGACCACCGAGAAAGCCCGGTCTGCCGGGTGTGTCCTCCGGCGCTTTCTCAGGCACCGAGCAGCGGTGACGCGTAAGGCTGCGATGAAACGTCTCGTGTTTATGATACACGACACCGAAGCTCACAGTCGTTAACAAAACACAGAGAACTTCCTCGCGTTTCATTCCCGTAGGTGCCCGTCAGCCCGGGAAGGGGCGGGCAGGGGGCGGTGCGCGCAGGGCGCGTCGGAAGTGCGCGGCGGCGCTCGGAGCGGCTCGCTTCGGCCCGCCCGGCCCGGCGGCGCTGCGGTGAGTATGGAGCGAGGGCAGGCGGAGCGGGGACGGCCCTGTGGGACGGTGTAGATGGTGGCGGTCGCAGATGATGGCCGTCGCTGGGCCTCGGTTCCTGCCCCGGTTAAGGCTGGGCGGCGGGCGGGCCCGGGCGGTGGAAGCAGAGCCCCGAGCCCAGGGCCTCAACTCCGGGAGCCGCTGAGCAGAGGGGCTGCCGCCCGCGTCGGCTCTCGCTCCCCATCGTCGGTGCGCCGCCAGCTGCGTCCCGGGAAACGGCACCGTGCAAACACCCAGGAGGTACTGAAGAGTGCCTGGGGATTTTGAATATACAATAATTTAATATATAGTTTGCTTATATTATTGTAACTGATTACACGTTATTTTCTTTAGTTAAACCATAAACATGAAGAAATTAAAGCTTAAAGAATTGGAAAGCTGTCTTCAACAAGTTGATATTTTTGAAAGTCCAAAACTACTCCTTGAACAGTATCCAACAAGACCTCATATTGCAGGTAGAAGTGACCCACAGCACTTTTATTTCTTTTACTAGTTCTTCATCAGCCCTTTTAATTAAAAAAGGGTTTTTTACTGCATAATCTCCTTTGAAGACTTTACACCAGAAGTAGTTAAGAAAGTGTATCCAACAGGAATGTGTTCAGAAGTATACTGGTAATGTACAATCCAAAAATCAAATAAATTAATTAAAAAGATAATGTCATAGAAACAGCTTATTCTGTGACGGTAGAAGCTGAAAGGGAGTTATATCATGACACACAAAACCAGTAAAAGTGTATATACAGACTCCCCTCCATACCTTAATTATGATTTTTTCCATATTTTATATCCATTGTTTTTCCCTCAAAAAAATGAGGTATGCTTCTTCCATAGGCAGTACTCAGAGCTCTATGTGTAATCTCTCCACCAAAGATCTGCAGTTTGTAACTCATCAAAATGTTTTTGACTCTTCACATATAAATGAAGAAGAGTGAGAGTAAAAAAGGCAGTGAGAACATCAGTTTAACTAAAAGGGTTTTGTAATGCAAACTTAAAGAGTTTTCTGAAGGCAGAAACAGCTTTTCTTGATTAATCAGGTGCATATTTGATATTATTGACCTGTTGTATTTGGGTTTTCTTTCCCCCAGCATGTATGCTTTATACAATTCACAATACTTTTGATGATATTGAAAACAAAACCATCGCAGATTTAGGATGTGGTTGTGGCATGCTCAGCATTGGAAGCGCAATGTTAGGAGCAGGGTAAGTATTTAATATTAAGTTCTGGTTATATTTTTTTCTGGCATAGGGGAGTAGAAAGTGAGATTAAAACATAGCAATGATGAACTAAATTATTTCAGGTATGTAATCTGGTGTATAATAAGGATATTTACCAAGCTTTGACCATCAATAACCACTCATACTGTGAAAGTGATGGGACAGTCGTCATGAATTTGAAAGTCATCTGCTTTCCTCTGAACCACTAAATGAACACATGAAACTTCCTTAACAAAATTTAGATTTATACTTAAGAAAGGGCAACAGAACTACTTGAATTTTTTCAGCACTGAATTTATAGTGGATGCTTATTACATTTCCTAGATAAATTGTGTACACAGATGCCTTACTGTAGAATTTAAACCCCATTGTAGTTTGTAGGAGACTAATATGTGACACTTTTCTTTTTTTAATAGATTCTGTGTGGGGCTTGACATAGATGCAGATGCACTGGAAATATTTAGTAGCAATATTGAAGACTTTGAGCTCACGAATGTCAACATGGTTCAGTGTGATATCTGTTCTTTATCTGACAGCATGTCAGATACTTTTGACACAGTTATTATGAACCCTCCCTTTGGTACCAAGCATAATAAAGGTTGGTATTTGTGAAACTGAGTTACAAATTATTACAAACAAAACAGCAAGGAAAATGCTTTTAATGAAACATCTCCCTTTTTTATTAGTTACAAATTCTAATTACTTAGTGTTTTGTTGATCTGGAATCAGCTTCCTAAGTGTGGATTAACAACTTCAACATTGTAACTAACAGGCACTGGAGTTTGAAACAAACAATACTAGCTATTTCATATCCCTATCATCTTTATTAAAATCAAGTGAGTATGTTGTAGAAATACTTTCTGTACCTTAATGTATTCAGTGCTGTCTCTCAAACAGCTATTATTCCAGAAAAAAAATAAGCAGATCTTTGAGCTCCATTTAACAATTCAAATTTCATCATTCTTTCAGGAATTGATATGATTTTTCTGAAAACTGCTCTACAAATGGCAAAAACAGCTGTATATTCCCTTCACAAAACTTCAACACGACAGGTAAGTTCTTAATTTTAGCAGGGCAAGCACAACAGTTGGCTATATAGATGTCTAGCTTCACTGATTTAACTACTTTGTGGGGTATGTTTGGGATCAATACTAATTATGTCAAATAACTGCAGTTCCACATACATCAAGATAACTATATTATCTAATGCTTCAGCTTGAAAATCAAAAGCACAGGAGACTTCTTAAGTGCAGGTGTAGATGTTTATAAAACAGATAATTTTCAAAGCTCATTTCTACACTATCTAATGTTGTAGCACATTCAAAAGAAAGCAGATGAATGGGAAGTGAAGATGGAAGTCTTAGCAGGTAATATTTATTTGTTGTTAACAGAAAAAAAACAAAAACCTTTGGGTTTGGGGTAAAATCTATAACACTACTAGCCAGTCATAACAGCCTGAGGTAAATTTTAAGCGTGATTTAACACCAAAATGACCCAGGTTTTTTTTTTTGTTTTTTTTTTAAGCAGACCTATTTTTAAAAGTTTTAAAATTTTTGCTACCTGGCTAGAATACAAGCAGGCACTTAATAAAGCTCTGAAGAATACATATTCTGTGCAGAATGAAGTTTGTTCCTGGACTAGACTTTATCTTCAAACAGAAGTTACCTCCCTTCCTGCTTCAAAGGGAGTGCTGCTAAAAAAGAAAAGTGAAGCACAGGTCAGTTTTCACACACAAAAAAGCATCCTGTCCTTAGTCACCTAAATATTTTTGGCAGTTTAGTGTCTTCCCAGTTTTTCAATACCACTAGCCATATGCTTTTTACAGTCATAGAACTTGAGATGTGAAGTTGCACAAGTGCTTGAAACACAACTGCATTTCAGCCATCCACTTAACTGTCTGATGTGGACAGCTTCAATATTTAGTCATCATCTAGTGCAGAGATAAAACAGATATCATGACAGGCCACAGCAGAGACAGACATTAGAAACAGAAGTTCATGGCTGTAGGGCTTAAGTGACTGATCATCATCCCAGTCTAACATGTATTCTCTATACTGTTCACAGAACTTAGATTTGACTTACCAGCATCATACAAGTTCCATAAGAAGAAATCAGTAAGTATAAAGCCTAACATAGCTGAAAAAATAGAGCTAAATAAATTCTCCATAACGAAATTTAAGTTTTAGGGCCATATATACAGGATGAAGAATGCTCACAACACTATGAGAGCATTCAGTCCCATCACTGCTGTTACTGAATTTTGTAGCTGAACAGGGAAAAGAATCATAATGCCAATCAAAGCTATACACTAAGATTAAAGCCAGCACTGCAATTCAATGTGATAAAGCTAAGGGTAGCCTTATTGAGTCAATTCCTAATAGCTGTTTGCTCAGTCCTGTCTGCAGCTGGGGCTTGGACTGAAGTAAGTGCTGAAGGCCACAGTAGTGAGGATGATAGAGCAGTAGTGTTATTTCAGTGATCTGTGCTCTACTGCAAAGAGCTACAGCAGCTACAGAGCCATCCTGGGGGCAGCAGGAGGAGCTTGTGCACTTCATGCCTGTGCTAAAAGATATAGTCAGGACACTTAAGTATGGCAGCCTAAGCCTACAGCAAGTTTCTGGGTACTGAATGCTAGCCTGGAAGCCACGTATTCCCATCTCTTACCATAATGGAAGGAGAGAGGAGGCTGAGCAAGAGCTGAGGACTGTTAGGTGTGTTGAGCAGCAAAGAACAGAAGCTTTAATCAGCTATACCTATGCTCTGGGCAACTTGAACTTAAGTCTGTCCTCATCTTTGCTACTTTACAGTTGCAACATTATACTACATTAACCAGGCTTCAGTAGAAAGCAGTTTTAATTTCTGTATTTATTGCCAGCTGCTATTAAACATAACCACAAGATTACAAAGTCCAAAACCTTTACATTTGAATGAGATGCCAGAAAAATTGAGAAGATCTGACAGTATAAACAAAACTATAAATAGAAAAGTTTTCCAGGGTTTTATGTTAGGAGTAAGCATGCTTCTTAAACAAAGAAGAAAGCTGTAACCCAATAAAATGAAGCTTTTCTCTAATTGTAGGTTGACATTGAAGTGGATTTCATTAGATTTTCTGCCAAGAAAGTCCTGAACTGAGGCATGTCTTTAAAACCTATTGAAAATGGAACAATAAAACCAATTTTTTAAATAATTTTATTTATTTTAGTATTACTGTTTGCCATCTCCATTTTCTGTTTTCAGTTGTTTTGGTGCAGGTTCTTCCTTTTCTGTTTCCTCTAGTGGTCTCTTCTTGGGACTTACTGGTTCTGCAAGATTGAATATGTAGTCATTTAGGGTAAAGGAAAGCATTACCTGAAATCTGAAAAAAAAAACCAAACTCTTCCCACCCTGTAAGTTCAAGTCCCAGTTATCTATAGCCACAGCTACACTAGACGGTGTGCTTGTAACTGAGGCTAAAGCTTTTAGATGTTCTAAAATACCCCATCTGAAGAGCTTCACCCCTGTCTTAACTCCGTAGCAGGAGGGCAGGTAAGAAAATGGAAAGAGTACAATCTACCAGGAGTAGGTTTCATTGGGTTTTAGTTAAGCAGGTGCAGTATCTAATGAACAGAAGCTTAGCTCTTCCTCTTCTCCAAGCTAAGTCTTCTCATATCTTTAAGGGGGGGAAAAAAAAGCACCACTCAAGAGACTGGGTCTATACAATTGTGTAATGTTGTTGACAACCACCATCTTTCAATGCATAATGCTTTAAACAGCCCTGCAGTATAGCCTTAACTATCTAGTA
This sequence comes from Acanthornis magna, assembly GCA_036785705.1. Lineage (NCBI taxonomy): Eukaryota > Metazoa > Chordata > Aves > Passeriformes > Acanthizidae > Acanthornis > Acanthornis magna. Next base: position 14,588,304 of record JAWUZG010000012.1, read on the forward strand.
ATTATCTTAAGATGCTTTTTGGACAATTGGGGAAGGAATCAAGCACAAGATCTTAAGATTACCTTACTGATACTGACAGGAGGGCAGAAATACTACAATGCAGAGCCAAATCTGAAACACTTGTAAGAAACATGAGTACATGGAGCTACATTCTGTAAAAGTACTGGATGAGCTACATCAAGTGCACAGAAGGACATACCTGTTTTAGTATCATTTTCACCATCTTCTTCATCATTTTCAAACTTTATTTTCTTGCCCTGGAACTGTATTTTTCCTTTTTGTGCCCCCTGAGGTATCTTTCCCCCTCTTCCTTTTCCTTTTATTTTGCGCCCTGTGGAGATAAAAGATCAGGAACATCATATAATTTTCTTTTAATTGGCAAGCTCCAAGGCCTGCTTTCCAGTTACACGTCAGTATGTAGTATAAATTCACTACTTAAGAGTGAATTTTACACACCAATTCTAGGACACTATGAAGGCTTAAATTAAAAAAAGGAGGGAAGAACCTTTTGTTTTCTGTTTCAGCAATTCCTGCTGATCTTCCAGTATTTTTTTCAGAGCTTCTTTCTCTGCATCTCCTTCTAGCACTTCCCATGAAACATCCTTGTTCCGGAGCTGCAAGTTTCCATTATGTGCTGCTTTGGCTTTTTCCAGAGCTTCTTTGGCAATATCCTTAAATAGGATAATTCCCTTAAAAAAAAAAAGTGGCATTTACATTTTAATTTTACTGCACAAACATTCAGCTAAAATGATGAACAACATCTGCAGTTAAGTGCCTCAGCAAATTCATTACTCTTGCGTGAATACAGAACATGTCTAGACTGAAGCAAAGCCCTCAGACCGTCCTAATGAACATTCTTGAGTTTTGACCTTTATCAACTACCAAGGCTGGAACCTTTATCTGTTCTTTTAAAATAAGTTAATGGAATAATTTAATTCTCTAAATATTCTGCAATTTCACAAGACCATACCTTAGTTGATAACATAAAGAACAAGCATTTAATCATTCACTTTCCAACTTCAATACAGAGATTTTAAGTTGTTGTCTAAGATTACTGACCTCCTTCGCACCTCTGACAAAGTGTATCCACTTGATTTCTCCATGACCAGAAAACACTTCATGAAGATCTTCTCTGCATGTTTGGTCATCTAGATCACCAGAAAACTTCAAAAGACATCCTGTCTTTTCTTCCAGAGACTTCTAGATTAAATTTAAAACACCCATATTTTCATTGAAGAGTCAAGCTTGAATAGTCATATTCCCCCCTCAATCCTATTAAACATGATAGTGATAAATAAGCAGTTGAAGTCACAGTAATTCAAGCATTTTTCCTACATAACCTAGTTCTGCTGATGTTGAAGTCTTATACAATGTGTCCCCCCCTCCTTTTTAAAGTTTTCTTTGCTTACTATGATACACTTATATGGAACTTAGGACTCCCTTCCCATAGGAGTTACACCCTTTAAATTCTACAAAACAGTTTTCTGAAGGTTGATACCTCAGGCTGAAAATTTATATAATACTGATTTAATCCTTAATGGATCCTTTGAATACCACAGAAGAACAATTATCTCAGTGATGCATTCAGGATCACTTCTGAACAGGCAAACATGCCTAATGTAAATTCAGGACATAAGCCTTTAAACAAAATTAGTCTGTTGAAAATAAGATTAAAAACTATGACAAAACAGTCTTACTGTAAGTTACTTGGAAAAGCTGAAGTGACTTTCTAGAAAGTGCTCTATATTACAGCATTTCAAACAGAATATTCCATGTTAGCTTTACAAAATGTAGGTGATTTAACAAACCCATACCATTTCAGCATCTGCTGCTTGTTTCTGCTTTTCTTCTTTTTCCCTGTAGAAAAGTTAAATTAGTTGTGAGTCAGTTCAAGTGGGTCAGGCAAGCATAACACATGCTTTGATTGACAATGACTTACTGTTTAGCTCTTGCTTTCGCTTCTACTTTGTTTTGTTTCCTTTCTTCATTCTTCTTTGTACAGTATTCCTCCCTTCAACAGAATATAAGCTAAGTTAATGTAATATAAAATAATCTAAGTACTTTGCAAGACAACAGTAGATATGAAACAGTTGAAATTATTTGTCCAAGCTGAGATGCTAAGTCTCCAAAAGGTACAGGTATCAGTGCCTGTACAACAGCATAGAAATCTCACTTCTCAGGTCAAGCCAGGCTCTTGTGTGAATCCACCCGTGACCTCTGTTAGTTCATGTATCAGTTAAGAGGACTTACTTGAAAAGTACTATCAGCTCTGTGTCTTTGTACTTTTGATTTGGTATCTCTGTGAACTTCTTAGCAGACTCAACACTATCAAAAACTGCAAATATTGAGCCCTGTTAAATGGTAAGAGACATTGTTAGAGTAACTGAACAGAATGTTGTCCAGGGGGAATCCCTGCCCCAGGTCTACATGTTCATCATTACCTTAAATGTTCTCTGCAATGTTCTCCTCATTTGAATATTTTCAACTGGACCTTTATCCTCAAGCCATTCTTTGATATCATCAAGAGTAGCATCTAGTGGAAAGCCTTTCTGCAAGATAGCAATGAGCTTCAATCATATGCCACAAACTGACTGTTAAAAATTATAATCTCTATAGTATGAGTTAATTCAAGCTTTACTCAGATGGTTATCAATCAAAGTAATGCAGAACATCACAAAGTAAAGGAAGAAATTTACTTACAACATATACAGATCTGTTTTTAATTGCAGCCTTATACTGGTCATTTAATTCAGGAAGGGGTTTATTTGGAGATCTTCTGATTTTAGTTTTGTCTTCATTTATTTCCATTAAACCCGTCTTGGATTTTCTTAATGCTTCTACAATAACACCAAAATCTTTTGAAAGGCGACTTAACCTATTAAGTAAGCAGACACAGGTTATTACAAATACACAGGCAAAGCTGAAGCAGATGTTAAAACAGCGATGGGACATGCACACCAGGAACACTTGGCCCCAAACAGAATAGGTAGCTGAAAGTTACTCTTTTATCCCCATTAGTTATACTTCGTTTTACCTGTTGAATTTGATCATTACTTCTAAAGGTACCCAGCCATCATCTAGTTTGATCTGTTCCTTTAGAAACTTGTCTCTTGGTAGATTGTGATTGCCAAAATAATACTGCAAAAAGGAAGGGGGCAGGGGGGAGGAAAGAGAGATGTGTCTTAAAATTTTCAGTCTTAAAAGCTCATTTTCATCTAACAGCTTACTGCAGTAGATTAAGACATACCAAATTTAATTAATCGGAACAATTAGGAATTCTGAAATTACTACTTCCTGCTTTAATTTGATAATTTGCCAAAAGTTAGCTGCAATGTGTAAGCTGTAAAAACAAACAAAACCACCAGAAACAAACCCTACAATAACTCTAACAAACCAACCCCACACCAAAACAGTACTTCATCCAATGGAATTAATGAGGCAAAGATAGATTGCAATTTTGTTTAGGAAAAAAGTGACACTTATTCTGTTAACATGACAAGCATTCATCACTCTGATCAAGCTCTGCAGAGTCAAAAGTCAAATTTGTCACAAACAGATCCAGTGTATAGTCCTTATTTAAGGACTACATATGCAAGAATATTGTATTTGCACACTGAAAAATCATACATAGACTAGAACTTCTAAGTCTCATTCAAGAAAACACCGTAAGATAAAGAAATCATTATTTTATATTTAATTTTAGATTTTAGTTAATTATTATGTTCTTATTTCAATCTTGTCCAGCATGGGAAGACAATTCAGTTTAAGACCGACAAGTTAATCAGATTCTTTCCGTGACTAGCGGTCATCTAACAAAGGTCATATACTTGAAACCCTAAGATTAGTTGGAGTATTTTCAACAACATCACGATGCTTTAGAAAGTCAGTGCTAAGTCTTACAACACTATGTCTTTCTCTAGTACATCTCAAACTCACATTACCAAAGTCTAGTTTTGTCAACTATCTTTCCTCAATCTATGTTTTGTTATATATAAATAATGGCTCCATATGGTAATGGGCATTCACATGCAGCTACATTTTTGTCCTTTAGGAAAGCACTTTTATTCTAGAGGCCATTTCAAGTAACAGGCTCAGGTTTTTTTGTTGTAGGGTAACCCTCCAAGCCTCTAGAGAGACAGAGTTAATCCAAGTAGGCATGTAAGTTTAGCTGTAATTCGTAGCAATAAATTACAAAGCAATAAACCATAACAGCAAGATACGTGATGTGCTATGCAAATATTTTGACCAGCAGAGATTCCTGAGTAGGAGGATTTTTTCTTCACAAAAATTAAGGCACACAGAATTAAAATGCACTCTCCTCCTATTTGCACATGTAGAATAACCCCAGCAAACATGGTAGTAAATTGTTTAATGATACATTCACTTGCTATAGCACCTAAAATGATAGCATATATATAGCAAATTAAACCTTTTCTGTGTTTAAATGGTGGTCTTACAAGCAATTCTAGACAAGTGTAACTGCCAACTTAAACTACAATTATGACTATCTTAAAGTATTAAATATCTTTTACAGACCTTTAATGTTTTTAAAGAGCTGAAAATTCAAGTCTAACTCCGCATAAAGTTAATTTCCCATTAGCCAAATCCCTGCCATTGAATACCTCCAAAACAACCTCAGTCCAGGTCCCAAATTATAAATGGAACTTACCTCAATTTGCTGACAGATCTTGCTTTCCAAGATAGACATATTTTCACCATTTCCATTTTCAGCCATTTTCACCACCTATTTTGAAGAGAATACAGAGCAAAAGCACTAAGTGCTGAACAGTTCTTTCTACAGACTTATATAGCATTACATTTCACTGCAAGCTCATCTAAGCAAGGTAACAACCAAGTTCATTAGCCATACATTTATGCCTGTGAAGCAACTATTAACATGACTGCAGAACTCCAAGGGGTAACTCTGAAAGAGCTGGAAAAAAAACCCCTCACTTTGGTTGTTAAGGCAGCATTTGGCATTTGACAGTCACGATAAATTAAAAAACTGCTGGCACTTCACAGCCTTGTTTGTTATTTATCTTTTTCCAGGCACAGATCCTCAGTTCATAAGAACAGCAATAAAATTGAGAGCCAATAACATTTTTTCTTTAAGTCAAGTCCAACCTCTCATCACAAGGTAAAACATCACTAACAAAAATGTTCAATTCCTAAATAGGTTTACTGAGAAACATTTCTGAAATTTCTGTCTCCTGTTTAATCTTTGAAAGTTCACAGAACTTTCTGGAGGAAGGAATGAAAACATCTGCATTTACTGATACATCCTAAAGATGTATCAGTAAATACTCCTTTACGAATGTGTCTTCATTGCATTTCTGCCTGAAGAGTGAATCATGTATCTTTGATAACATGTAAGACATTTTAACTTGGAAGTAACTTCTTTATTTAGCTGGCAGCAGATGTATTATCCCAGTACATCAGATGCAGTCACTAAGAAAGCAGCTACTGGCCAGAAAATTAACTGGGATCAAACAGTTTCTATCTAGTTGCCCTTAAGGTAAGGATAGAGTGTGAAGATTAATCCTTGAGAAACAAATGTAGCTTTATGAAGCTGTCAGAAATTAGTTTGAATTCCGTTTTGAACTGTGAAGCACAGATTTTTTTCTTTTTCCCTTTGTGCACTAACACACTTGTTAAATCCAGCTAGAGAAGATAAAGCAGTTTCTTGGTCCTGTTACCCCAGTTCATAGATCTGTGATCACAAAGGCAGCTGCTTAAGATGGGTTTGCACTCATGTCTTGCATGGTTTATTGGGAGATTTAAGCATACATCTTTCGCTCTTCTGCCACTTGCAGGGCAGTAAGATCTTCCAGAGCATCAAGATGACTGGCAACACAGAAGCAGGGAAAACTCCCCTAAGGTGCCCTTGTTACAGGAAATTACGTTCTTCATCAGAATACCCACTTGGCAGCCTCATCTTCTTATTTTAGTAGTTTAATTCCCCAGAAATTGTTCATCCTACTGCAGTCTGAAGTATTCCCATTTCCTTCTCTTCCTGATCTCAAAGCCACATTCAATCCTTGGACTTACTTGTAGTTATTTGGCACTTACAACCTTGAAATGTGCATCCTGGTCTCTACTACTGTGCTTGCACCTGTACCTACTGCTGTAACACTCTTTGAAGCATGATTTTGGCAAGTGTTAGTTGCCAGCTATGCTGAGTGTGATCTGTTTGTCTAAAAAGCACTTTACAAAACCCACGCCAGAGCACCCAAGCTGAGAGTTGCAGTTACTTCAGAGATGTCCCAGAGATGTCACATGAGCCATGCTATGGGAGCTATGGGAGATTTGACACTTCGCCACCATTCAGGTGCTGGTACTGTCTTCATACTCTGCTGTGTTGTTGTCCCCAACACCTGACTTGTGAGAGAAACCAGGGCTCTATTTTACATTATACCCAATTTGGTCTAATTTAATGGCAACCTATAGAGCAGACTCAGTTTTTTCCATGGGATCAACTAACTGACCACTGTCCCAGTCTGCCTCAGCCCAGATACCAAAATACCCAGAACCAGCAGCTCAATTTCCAGATAAGGCTCAGCTCCACTGTTAAGAAGAAAAAAAACAAAAAACAAAGTCTGCTTGCTTAGCAGTATTTCCAAGGTTAATACCAAAAAGAGTGAACCAACACAAGACTTAGGACACATCCTTTAGATTACGTCTTACAAATGGAAAAGTTTCTCTAAAAAGCATCCTTTCAGCTGCAAGTAACAAATTGTAAGCAAGACGAAGAAAGACTCAAGCTTGCCATGCATGAAATTCAGTTCAGTGATTGAGCTCTAACCTATTTAGGACAAAAACAGAAGCAGCCTTCTAATTTAAGAGAAATTCTAGCCTTGTCTGCACATGCTCACTTCAGACTTTAGCTCAGTCATTTGGCACAAGACATCTTACAGATCAATAGTTTTCACTGTGCAGCAGTGAAGACTGATTAAAAGCTCCAATGAACAGCAATCACAGTCTGAACTGCATGCAAAATCCGACAAAAGATTTTAAGGGCTTTCTTAATAAACTACACTGACTTGTTCCTTCCACATGCAAAAATGTCTATCAGTACCACACAAAACAAAAACAGGTTAAAATAAAGCAAACAGTCATTAGATTTAAATTACAACTGAAAAAAGACAGTCAAGCCCCTTAGCTAGAACAATTAAATCCCACACTCTATTTAGCTGGATCATCCCAAAAGAACTCTCAATTAGATTTTCCTCTTACCAAGCATTTAGTTTCAAGCTCTGGACAAAGCTTAGTTGCACGCTGGCTCTACCATTACTGTAATAGAGGGAAAGTCTTTTTTTTAATAAGAAAGCTTCTCCAATAAAGTAACATGGAACTGTTACTCATGCCTTTTTCAGGAACCCCTGTGTAAGAGGTTAGAACCTGGTTTTTATTTAAGGGTAAGAATTAACTACAAGTACACTTTTCACAGATGTTACTCTACCAGTTTTTTTTAGTAGAATCAGCGCAATTTAAGAAAAAAAATGTTACAAGAATTATTTAAGTAATTGAAATGTCAGCCCCTGAACTGTGCTAGGATACCATCAGTTTGCTGTAAGACTCTTTTACACGCCTGCAGCGGCAACAGACCCCTCTTCAGACACCCTCGGGCGCCTCTGCCGGAGCGCTGCCCTGGGGCGGGCCCAGGCCCCGGCGCTGGGAGCGGTGCCGCCGGCTCCGCTTTCCCCGCAGCGCCCAAGCCCTGCCGCGCGGCGCGCACCGAGCCCCGCGGGAAGCGCTGCCGGCGGGAAGTGACCGCGCCGGCGCGGCCGGGCCCGCTCCGCGCCCCCGCCGGGGCAGAGGCGGCACGTGCTCCCCCGCTCCGGGAACCCTCCCTGCCCGCCTCCCGGCCTGGCCGCCGCGCCCCGCCGCCAGCCCTGCCCCGGCGCGGCCCGTCGCTCCTCGGCAGGGCCGGACCCGGCGGGACACGCCCGAGCAGCGGCGCCGCCCGGGAGCCGCCGAGGCCGGGAGCGGCCCCACACAAACCTGTGCGCTCGGGCCCCGCTCCGCCACTCCAGAGACCGCGAGTCGGCGCCGCGCGGCCCAGCAGCCCCCGCGGCCCGCCCGCCCCTCACGTGGGCGCCACTTCCGGGGCGGGGGAGGTGCCACAGCGGGCCCCGCCCCGCGCCGGGAAGGCGCGCCCGCCCCTCAGGCCCTGCGCGCCGGGCCGGGCCGGGCCGGGCCTGGTAGCGGCGTGAGGCGGCCTGGGGCACAGTCCCGTGTGTCGCCACTGTGCTCCGTCCACCGCCACCCGTCCGCGCGTGCGGATTCTGCTCACCCTTTCTGTTCACAGCTTTTGCGCACTGAACAGAAAAAGGAACTTAACAACTTGAATTTGTGCAGTGGTGCTATATTTACATTTATTAAATATTGCAAACATTCACTTAAGTACTACAGATGTACTGTGGGCATCTATAGCGCTACAAACACGGGGATTGCACAGGCGAAAATTTTAAGAAATAGTATTGACTTTACAACTGATTTGACTTCTAAATTAGTTAATTTTCTAGTTTACAAGTGAAACAGTAAAACAGCGTCTACCATAATACAGGTCCAATAGCACAATAATTCAGTGTTTACATTCAACTGTTTTTAAAAACATCACACAGTGGCTAAGAGATTCCCTGCTCTGAGCTTCTCAACTCCTGTAGGTTGCTGACCAGAGGTCAGAATCCCTATTTCTCTTGCTTAGTTCATTTTCCTGCCTGTGCCCAAGACCTGATTGCAACACACCTTCTTGGGATGTGCTACAGACGTGAGCTAATGTAAAAGGGCATTGTAGGTTATTGTGAAAAATAGCACCATTTGAAATTTAACCATGAGTCTAAACTAATTCTGCTCTCCATTTATTCTAATGTATTCAAAATCCCAAAAATTAGGATTTAACTGAAGCCCTAAACAATAATTTCTTTGACTTTTTTTTATGCCTGACCAACAAACCCCCTGATAGGGGAGAACTAAAGGCTTTTTTCCACTTTGCAATTAACACTGAGGCCAAAATGCAGCATTTGCTTGCCTGCAGATTGCCCAGGGAGACAAAGCAGAGTCCAGCTCCCAGTGCCTGTGCTCCAGCTCTGGAACAGCACCATCTTTCACCAATATCAAACACCTAGTTTAGAAGCAGTGGACAAATGGACACTGAGGGGTTTGATTTTGTTAGTCCTCATCTTGTTCTTAGATCTGTTCCCTGACTCATGACTGTTGGTGTCAGGACACAGGCCAGAATGAACCTCAAGGCCAGCCACAAGCAGCTGTTCTATGCTTGAGTTTTTCAACAAACACAAAGCTTCGGGGTACATAATTTGCACTGAAAAATTAGATACACACATTGAGTTCACTGCAGTTTCATTCAATGCAAAGATAACCTTCAAGTTCTTGTGACATTATCCTTTAAATCTCTACCTGCCTGTGAACAATTCTCAGCTGTGGAAATTTCCAGGAGAAACAATTTCCCTTTATTTCTTTCACCCACCTGCTTGGCCCACGCATTTCAAACAGCCTCAGAGTTCAATTCTCCACACTTCTTTAGAGTTTAGGGTCTTTAAATAGCTCTCAGTGGGATTGGTAACAAAGCAAAACACTGAACACACACGCATGAGCTTCTGATATAGTGAGGTGACATACGAAAACGTCAAAAAAAACCTGTTCATACACACTACAGAACTTCACATCAAAGCTCAGAGTTAAGTGCTGCCTGCTACCAACAGTCAAATGCAAGTCAGAAAAAGCATAAAAATGTGAAAGAACAACAACAAAAAAAGTTGGCAATGCTTATAATCAAGCAAAAGAAATATAAACTCAGGGCTTACCTGAGTAAGCCTGAAAAGTCCTTTCTTTGTATCTGAGAAATCCAATAAAACCAAAATTTAATTCTGGGTGGCAGTGCTGGTGCGGGAAGTTCCCATGACACCCTACAGCAGCCCTGTGTTGTCCCTGCCTCTCACACCAATGCCTAACAGCTGTTTCTGCAATCATTTTATAAGCTGGATTGGGGGATCAATGCTGAAAGAGCCTTACTGTTCCCCAAAACATTTCTTCCTTTGGATCACTGCTATCAGTCTGCTCACAGTGTGATCTGTTTGTCTATATATCACTTTACAAAAATCCACTTTCTACACAGAATTTGAAGACCTCGTATTAACTTTCAAGATAAATAATAAATAAATCAGTCCTATGGATGATCTTTTTCTTCATGCATAACATATTTAGACAAGTTTCTTCAGTTTAGCTGACCTTTGCTCAAGTCACAATTTAGAAAAGAACAAATGGTATTAAACAAAACAGAGAAGTTTTAATCTCAGGGGGATGTTAACAATTTTCCAGTCTCTCTCATTTCCTCCTTTCATTCCACACAGGCATGCATCCTGAATTTATATTAAAAAAGAGTTAACACATTAAGGCTTTTCTCTGAACCCCTCTCCCCCCAAAACCCCCAAACTACAAATACCTGTTCATCAGCCAAAGATCCCATTGCAAAGCCTTGCAGAGTCTTTTTTCATTTCTCATTGGCAATGTCAAAGCGAGTGTGAGAATGGCAAAGAGAGTACTTTTCTCAAATGCCCTTGTACTTCTTCCAGAAAACTGGCGCACACTTTTGGCTTCTGCCCTGGGGCTACTACCGACATTTCTTCCCTCATTCCTAGCCCAAGCTCTTCTTTGCACTGGCACTTGAAGGTAGAATTGGAGTCATCCTGTAAATGCCCATTTCTGAATCTGATAACCTAGTTATCCAAGTAATATTGCTCTGTACGTACTATGCACTTAGCTTGTGTCAATGATCCATTTCTATAGCTACCTTCACCATACAAAGATTTCATCTTAAGGCCATTAGTCCTTAGAGATGTAGATTTTGTTTGGCTCTACTCAGCTCCAAATCATAGTTTCACCCTGTTATTAACAAAAACAAATCCATTTTTCACAGTAGTTCATACGTAGCTGCACAAAGTATTATAAGAGAGTAATTTGAGAACTTCCATGACAAAGAATGATTGGACTGAAAAATATATGGAAATCTTGTTACCACATTTATATTTCTGAATTGTTTAAAATAAAAACAAATTATATCTAGTTATTAACAGATATATGTAACAGAATTATGTCTAACTCTATTAGACAACTCACCATGAGGTAATCAGTACTGTTATGAATACTGCATCTGCTGTTTTCTGTAACAGCAAGAAGAAAATGAAATGCTTACACATTATACACACAGACACAGCCATGTGACCGCATAGCGCTGGGAAGATTACCTACTGCTTCCCATTTATTCAGTTCAGGGTCGTATTTCTCAATACTCTGCAGGTATGTTCCTTTTGAATAGGAATATCCTCCTGTTACATAGATGCATCCATTCATAACCACCGTGCCACACTCCATCCTTCTCTCCATCATGTGAGCCATCTGCTTCCACTCGTTTTGCTCTGGGTCGTAGCAGTCTGTGATTGTGGTCTGTCCACCCACAAAATAGATCTTGTTTTGTAATGTAATTGAACACAATCCATATTCTTCGGAAAGAAAGGAATACAGTACAATTCAGCATAATAATGTTAACTTAAACTGCAAGTACCTGATAAACATTGGGCATCACTAAGGGCAGCTGAGTGTCCTCACTGAGCTTAGGAGACACCTCAGGATTTTCTGTTACACTACAGCACCAGTATTCAGCGAAAATGTCATTAAAGCTTTACTGTTACCAGATGTGGAACATAGAGAAAACCCTTTTAAAATTAGTATAAATTATTTTTGCCAAATGTCAATGAATAGTTCGATTTTACAGAAAGTTATATTATTTAATGGAACGTGGACATTCCTTAATTCAGTATTATATAGTGATTTCTACACAACAGATGCTTGAAGAAGGTCTTCCCTTCCACTTTCAGAGTCTGGAAATGGCCCTTGCTGCCCTACAGGCATTTCTTTTTTTAATTAGGAATATGCAAAAAACACCTAGCTGGGCTTAAGGACTGCCAGGTACAAGTAATCAAATCAACCTCTACGTTTGTTAGAGAAATTATTTACCTGGATGTGGACTTGTAGTGACTATACTCCACTCATTGCTACCTGAATGGTATCTCTGGATTTTATCATAGGTGCAGCTTCCCCTGTACCCATAGTGACCTCCAGTGACGTAGATGACTTCATGCAAGACACAGGCAGTGGCATTTCCAACACCTGTACACAGTGTGAAAGTCAAACATGCATTCAGACAGCATGTAATAACCATGGTCTCTTCCATCCATAATTCCATTTCAAATTATTTGTTAATATTTTAGAGTGAAATTATGCTTGCAAGTATTTAACTGAATGTAAATAAAATAGATTTATCAAGACATCAGTGTAAGTCAAGAATGACTAAATAAAACTGCAGTAACTAATACATATTGCACATAATACAGCCACAAAATAGTTCATGGGATTTTTAGGCAGTAATTAAAGTCACGTTGTCTCATTGACTTTGGAATAGGGAATTAGTTTCACTATTTCACTAAGTTGTTAAAAAAATCACTTAGATGGCAAGACCAAAGACAATGGGAGTTGAGATTGTTCAGTGTCTCCGGGTATCTTTTCTGATACCTTTCGTCATTCTCATGGTATTATTAATTAAGCTATTGTATAAACAAGGACACAAACAGAATGGAGCCATGTTAACTCTGTCTCTAGGACAACAAAATGAAATAAAGCAAAGAGGGGTTTGAGCACATAAGTAGTTTCACACAGAAAACTGGACAAAACAACTGCATAGAATATGTAACTCATAGTATTAGCATAGCATTTCTACTTTTGAAGGAAATTAAAATAGTAGCAATGTTTGAGGAAAATATACAAACAAAGGAGAAAGTTGTAGAACCCTGCTTTTTTCTTTTACATATACCTCCAAAAATCCTCATGTATGTAAACAATACTATGTTGCATCAATTTACAGTAACTTTTTATAATTAATTGTAAATATTTGCATTCATTTATAAAAATGTATGGTAAAATGTATATTTGTAGTATTGTTGTTACTGTTACAAATTAATCACAGAGTAGTCTCAGTTGGAAGGGACTCAGAAAGATCACTAAGTCCAACCCTTAAGTGAATGGCACATACAGGGACCAAACCCGCAACCTTGGCATTACTTAGCACCACGCTCTGACCAGCTGAGCTCATCTCAGGGCCAATGCCCTTTGGTTAGGCTGTGATTCATATATTTTTAGTAGATCACTACTTTGGCTGCTAGAAACAGGCATCAGTGCTTTTCGTTATCCTCACACTAAAGATTAAACAAAGGATCCTGAACAGATGATACACAAAAATAGGAAGGAACTCCATGCAAGAAGTTTTAAATTATGACACCTTTATAAATGACTGCATGGAAAAATCTTATATAAAAATAATACAGTCCCTTTATTGGAGCTTGCTCCTTGATCATCTATTGAATGGACTCTAATCCCAAGTAGTTTTCTGATTTCTTTCTAATTTTACTTACTTAAATGTTACTCCTGAAAGCCAGAATTAAACTGAGACAACCACTTACTTTTCTACCTGCTGTTCTATGGCACAGCCCAGCATAGCATTTGAATGTTTGCAGTCATTTGGCTAGTGAAGACCTGAACCAAAGCCCACTAACATTAACAGGAGATGCCTATGGACTTCTCTAGCACTTGGATCAAACCTGAAATGTTTCTATGGCACTTAAAAATGGCAAATACAAAAGAACTGACATTGGTGGCAGACGCCATACAAGAATTTACCTACCTTTGATCATGTTTGCAATGGGAAGCCATTTCTGTATTAAAGGATCATAAAACTCAGCTTCTTGGACTGGAGCTCCCTTTCGGTACCCTCCCAATGCATAAATGCAGCCACTCAAGGAAACCGCACAGTGGTAATACCTTGCATCAAGCATGGGGCAGCCTTCTGTCCACTCATCTCTCTCACTGTTATATATCCACACGGTGTCAAGAGCTTCAATGCTTTCTGTTCTGTAACCTCCTGTCACATATATGTCTGCTCCCAAGCTAGTGACCCCGTAACTCTCTCTGGTGTGATCTGGCATCTCTGTTCCCTGGACCCATGCATTGGTTAAAGGATCCCAAACATGCACTTCTGATAAGGGATGCCAATAATATCCTCCAATCACGTACATGGCTGCTGTGGATCTTCTGGAAACACCTTTGGGATTGAGGTTCAGGGCATTGTATACAAGTGACCTTATCTTACTGTCATTGAGTCGGCATTTTTTTTGCAGGCTTAAAGCTGACCTCAAATACACGTTATCTAAGTCTACTTTGATGCAGCTCAGCACTTCACAGATGTCTTCAATTCTTCCTTCCACGTTGTGTGCAACCCACTTAATGACAGCTTCAATGGCTGCCTCTTCTTTCTGAACATTGAGATTCTCTCTGGAGAGAATATAAGAGAGCTTCTCCTTGCCAACGTCCAGAAACTCTTCCTGCTTCCACACTTCTTCAAACTGCCATAACAATATCCTTCTTGACTCTTTCTCTAGCTCCGAGCAATCATGATATTCAGCAAAGGAGTGCATCCCAATGCAGTTGTCAGTATCTAAGTGCCTTACCAGAAACTGCTCACAGGCTTTCTTTACTGACACGAACTGGAGCAGGTCTGCAGCCTGGAGCAGGCTTTGGACATTTCTCTTTGTTATCTGGATCTGTGATGTGTATGCGTAATTCACGAGCGCTTCCAGTACTGCATGGCTGAGCCCGGGAAGGCTGATCTGGTTTTTGGATTTTTCTTTCATATCGGCTGTGAACATGGCTTTAAAATAACTGCTGCAGGCTGCCAGGGCAGCTCTGTGGCAGTGGAAGATGACCCCCGAAGCGCACTGCAGGGTGATGTCGGTGAACAGCCCGTCCAGGTAAAACGCCCGGAACGCCTCCAGGAAGCCGGCGGGGTGCGCGGAGTCCTTGTAGAGGTACGCGTACTCCTCCTGCCCGGCCGCGGCCATAGCCGCGCCTCGCAGCTGCCGCCGCTTTGTCCGCGCCGCTCCGCGCAGCCCGGCCGCCCTCCGGCTGCGGACCCGCCCGGCCCGCCCGGCGCGGCGCTTACGCCCGTGCGGAGCGCGGCCGCGGCCAGGGGGGCTCCCAGCCCGCGGCAGCCCGTGACCGTCTTTGGAAGAGCCGCTGTCGGAGGGAGCAACGGAGCCGCGGCGACAGCTCCTATTTTGGTGCCCCGGCCGCCCCCCCCCGCGCACCCCTCCGCGAGGCCGGCGGGCCCCGGCGCCCAGCCCGGCCCCCACGCGCCCGCTCGCCTCGGGAAGGTCCGGCCCGCACCGCTGCTGCCGCCGCCCGGGCGCTCCCCACCCCGGGGCAGGGGTTACAGGCTGTCAGCGGTGGTGACAGAAGGCCCGGCCGTATTAGGGACACAAGCAGATGCCTGGGGAGCGTCACCAGCTCGGTGTCATTCAGCCACACAACAAAGCGAGGGGCCTCGGCTGCCGCTGTCAGCGACCTGAAGGCGCCTCTCGCAGGGGCGCCCCGCGCTCCCAGGCACTCGGAGGAGCGATACTGGGAAGAACAGCAAGATCCAAGGACGCCCCCATTACCGGAGGGCAGGAGTCGAAAGGGAGCAGCCAGAGCTGACCCCAAACTCCTGAACCTGGAAGCCTGCAAAGGACAGTCACAAATTACGCCGACAAACAGATTCCAACTATAAGTAAAATTTTCAGGAAGAAATATATTGACTTTTAAAACTTCTGAAAATGTGATTCGCAATTTAAGAAGTCATTTTCTTCTCTGTTAGCAACACATTTTCTTAATCTGAAACACAGCATCCTCTGAGTTCAAGCAGCTGTGGGCTCTCCATCTGCAGCAGGGTTTGGATCCTTTGGATCCAACAGCAAGGCTCTCCCAGCCCTGCCAGAGCTTTCCTAGACTGAAAGAAGCGCCAGTAATTTCTCCTACCAAAAGGAGGTATAATTAGCTAAGTGCCAGCAATACCCAAAAGGGGAAATTTTGAGAGTTCTTGCTCAACATAGATGAAAAAGCATCGTATTTTTCTTTTAATTACTGGTGGTACTTCTGCCACAATGCCCAGCAGAAGTATGAACAAAGGAAATCCAAACAGTTAAGTGTATACGCTCATACTCCTCTGCCATCCTTCCTCCCATGCTAACCATGCAACAGGATTCAAACTGGCCCTTGGCCTTTACACAGTAACATGAGACAAAAATGAAATGTTCCAAACTAACAAAAAAGCCCCCACAAAACCAAAAATTCTCCACACCTTCACACATCTTTGCCTTCTTTTTTTTTTTTTTTAACTCCTCTTGATGCATTGTTAGCCCAGAGACCTGGAATTCTGTGGTGTAACCCAGGAATTAGAACAGCCCTGCTGTCTGACATGGACCTGTCCCTCAGCTATGTTACACCATTTCTTTCTCTAGAAAATTCCCTTGTACAGCCCTAAGTCTTTATACATTGCCATGCCAACAGCCTTCTTTTGGTTGCATCTTCCATTTCATCAGCTTCCTATGGACAAGCAGGAACTTCTTCCAAGTCTTGGCTATCCTACTAGCACACAACAAGGCTAAGTACTCTCATAGTAGTGGTGTACAATAGCACACCTTTTTTGTAACATTTTTACCTAACTCATCTCCCTCCCAGAGAACAAGTCAGGAGGTCAGCAACACTTAGTACTGAACATGCGTCCCCTTCAAGGAGCTTCTCCATTTCCTTTGATTGGGTTACCAGCTTAAACCAGCTTCACTCTTTGGAGATACTCATCTCCCCTCCACTGTAACCAAACGTGGAAAAATTTGGTAATTGTAGTGCTTCAGAGAAGTCCTCTCTTTTATTAAGAGAGACCTGAAAAACAAAACCTGATTAAGAGCTTAATGGTCTGCCTACTGGAATTGAAAAATTTCTTCTGTCTCCAACATGCACTTTGTCTAGCAAATATCATTGGCTCTGCCCTCTACTTGAAGTGATTAGAACATAATTGCTAATATTTTAAGTACTCTACTTTGCTTAATCTACTCTCAAGTCCTGCTTCAGCACTTTCATCAAAACCACAAAAAGAACCCTTTTGAGCATGAAAAACAATTTCCTACCCCATTTCTTACTATCACAGCAGTTATGTTACTCTCATACCAGGTATGTTCCTTAAGGCTGAAAGAACAATAGTCAGTGTTAGTGGAAGAAAAAGCTGAGTATTCATTGATATACTACTTTTTGTTTGTAAGTAAGTAGTAACTGAGATCTGTGGACAAACTGAAGCAAGCTATTCCATAACTAAGTTTTGAAAACCACAGAAGAGACCAGCACAGAATCTGGAACATTCAGCAGTACATCTAGAATTAAGGAAACACACAAGTGTCCTGGTTTCAGCTGGGACAGAGTTAATTTCCTTCTTAGTAGCTGGTTCAGTGCTATGTTTTGGATTTACTATGGGAAACATGTTGACAACACATTGCTGTTTTGGTTGTTGCTAAGTGGTGCTTACCCATAGTCAAGGACTTTTCAGTTTCCCATGCTCTGTCAGTGAGAAGCTGCACGAGGAGCTGGGGGGAGGATGGCCAGGACAGCTGACCCGGACTGGCCAAAGGGATATTGCATAGCACAGGAGGTCACACTCAGTACAGAAACGGGGGGGAGTTGGCTGGGAGGGGCCGATCACTGCTTGGGGATGGGCTGGGCATTGATCAGTGGGTGATGAGCACTGTATTGTACATCACTTGTTTCCCTTGGACTTCATTCCTTCCTCTCTCCTTTTCACTACAATTATCATAATAATTTAGTACTACTATAATGTATTTTGTTTCAATTATTAAACTGTTATCATCTCAACCCACGAGGTTTAAACTTTTTCCCCAATTCTCTTCCGCACTGAGCAGGGGGATAGACTGCACAAGCTTAGTTGCCAGCTGGGGTTAAACAACAGCAACAACTTAAAACCCCAAAGTAACATGAAATTGCCATATGCAACAGCCATCATCATTCTTTTGTATGACCTGTAAACCAGACAACTTAAACCTACTACAGCCTGAGACCCACCAGTCTAAGATGTCTTCATGCCCTTGCACAAGATAATAGGGCGAGATCCTGAATATGAACATCTCAGTCACCTATCAAATATCCATCACTAAAGCAAGGCTCCTGAGAATTCAGGTATATTACTTCGGACATTTTAGACAGACTGCTCAAAGCAACATTCTATAATACAGTAAAATAGGTGAGGCAGGGAAGGAAGTACACAAAGGAAATTTATATTCTATACAGTATCAGCCTGAAAATGGGCAAGACCACTTAAAAACCTTCAATTAAGGAAAAAGAAGGTAGTGACATCATCAAATGAGAAATGAGAAAAACGTTGCACAGAAAACAAAGGAAGACAGATATAGCAACTGCAGCCTGCTGAGCTACACCTCAGACATCTGCAACTGAGATACTGTGACAAATGGACTAATCTCCGGTATTTAAGCACTTAAGCTAAAAGTGACCTCAGTTTAATAGCAAACTACATACTCATTTTAAACCTTTTGTGGGATATAAGAACAAAAACATTTGGCATGAAAACACATTATTTAATTTTAATGAGACTTATTTTTAATACCTTTGTAAGCACAGTCCAACACTTGGGGCTCATCTCACTGTCAGCGATAAAGAGAAAGATTGCATGTTCACAAATGATTCCTTAATACTACTTAAAGACAGAAAATTCTGTTTAAAAGTTAAAATGGACATAGATCTTCCCTTCCAGCCTGTATGAGATTGTACTACAGATGTAGATGAGAATGAATAGGTAAAATCAGTACATCTATATATATGTACCATTCTGTGGGCCTGTGCCCTGCAGCAGAAACCAAGGAGGAAAAAGGCATCTGGCTGACTCAGAGCTGTCAGCATGGAAGATCAAACCAGTGTTAGCTCTGTACAGAGTGGCAGCACCACACTGTCAGGGCAATAGTCAGAATGGAAGAGAGACTTTTCTTTACACAAAAGAGCAACATCCTTACAGTTTTCCAGAAGAGAAGGGGTCTGACAGGCCAAAAGCTGACACCTACACCTGCATCTGCTCTCTCCAGGCCCTTACAAGAACAGGTGCCTGATGACACACAGGCCAGCAGAATACATGACACAAATTAGTTGTGTTGCATTTGTCAATGACAGCAACTTTTATTGTCCTTACAATACAAGGTAATACAAACTATTAAAAAGTAATTTTGTTTGGTAAAATATTTAGTAGATTGAAAATATAAATGCATCTTCAGATTAAAGAAGATTACAAGCAAATAATTTGCCATCAGATCAAAGAAGTATAAAAGCCAACAACCGTAGAACTATGCTCCTGACACCTAATGTTTTCTAAGTAAAGAATTTCATTCTTTTGTGCACTAATCCTAGTCCTTCCCCTAAGTGTGTGGGACTGCAAAGGTCAGTTATATAGGTGGTAAAAGGCTGGAGACTAAAAATAATGACAAGTCCTGTCCCAAGCCCACTTATGCTGGAATCTGTACTATGTTAGAAGGCCTTCTTTACTTCACTTTCCCTTTATTACCAGTATTGAACATAAACAGTTTTATGTTGTGCTTAAAAAAAATGTAATTTCAGATAATAGCCCAGTTTTACAGTGTTGAGCTTTTATACACAAACAGTTTTTCTCTCCCAGGAAGTTAAAATGTAACTGCATCTGTTTTCTTTTCTCATTTGAATCATTCCTTTATAAGTAGTTTCAGATAAGACATAATGTCAATTGCAGATGACCAAACCAGAACAGAACACTGTACAGGACTGAGACTCTGGGCCAGCTGAGAAATCTTTTTCTCCAAGGTATACCCCTGCCTGGGCATAGCAATATCGTTCTTCTTCAAAAACATTACTGGACATAAGTCATTCCCACCATCACCGATATATACAATTTGTGTATAACTTACTCCTCGTTCCAACTGTTTATCAAGAAATTCTTTTAAAACTTTCCTTTTGCAAAGGTTTTTAGGGCACTTTGCACAATGGTGAGCATGGAAGTGCTGTACAGTAAGATAACCGGTGCTGCTGAATGCTGCAGGGTTTGTAAACACTTCATCAAACACTTCATGGAAGTCAGCAGCTTTCAAAATCCAGTCAATAAATACTGTATTAGAATCTGAAACAATTATGCAATCAAACAGCTCTTTGTTCTCGCCAATAAATCCCAGAAGATCTATCATTCCCGCAGTGAAAGGAATTGTTGTCATAGTTCTTTTCATCTCATCTTCTTTGACACCATTATCTCCCAAGTAGACAAAGACTCTGCCCATATATTCTGTCCAATGTCCTGGCTGGTAGGAGTTTCTTAATTCATTAGGAAGTTTTCTCTCAGGAGCACATTTCACAATCCAGGTGTCACTATTTTCATCTATGATTGTATGGTCAAAATCAAAAACCAACAGAAATTTCATAGCTGTGAGAAAATAGTTTCCAAAACAAACAAAAAAGAAAATTATTTATAAAAACACAAATACTATATTCCTACCCCTGACCTTGTGCTCAGAAGAGAAAAAATCTGGAAGAAAATACCCGAACAAAGTCAATTATTTATGGCCACTACTGCGATGGGAAGTTGTGCTGCAGCTAAACATGCAGTCTGTAGAGGCCAAAGTTCAGTGTCCAGCTTCTGTTTAAAATAGTTACTGTGACATTATCTAAACTCCTGCTGCAGTTACTAATACTTGCTAACACAGCACCAATCTTCCTGTACTCACGCACCATCAGTCTGAGCAGATAGTACATTTCTCCATCAGCATTTGGCAGTGCAACGAAACTGAGATTCTCCTGGCAAAACGCCTGAATAGGTATTTCAAAAGGTAACGTCCACCGAACAGATGGAGCCCGTGCCTTTAACGAGGCCGCACTAAATCAAAGCAGCCATTTGTGAAGCTGAACCTGCCGACCCTGACGGACAGGTCTCCGCGCACCGCCGGGGGCAGCGCCCAGCGCCCGTGAGGGGAAGGGGCGGTGCCGGTGGGACCGTCACGTGACCGCGCGCCGCCGGGTCGCCCGGCAACAGCCCCGCGGCCCGGGAAGATGGCGGCGGCGGGGCGGCGGCGGTGCTGCGCTCGTGAGTGACGGCTGCCCCGCGGGCAGCGGGACCCGGCGGGAGGGCAGTGCCGAGCCCGCGGTCGCACGGCTCCGGGAGGCTCTAGGGGTGCCCAGCCTGACTCTCCCCAAAGCTCCCCCAGCTGCAGACAGCAAGAGGGGCTGTTTCTCCCCAGGGACTGAGTGGAGAAAACTGACCTGAACGCAGCGCAGGTCCGGTAACCTCCAAGAGCACAGCTGGGGAGGACCGAGGTGCTTGGCAGTTCCCTGTCTGCAGGGCGCAGCCGCATCAGTGCGCCTTTACTTCTGGCAGGGCTGTCTTCACCTAGGACAGGGAGAGATCAGGTGTGGTTCCTCTCGGGAGACTGGTCAGCAACGGCATCTGGAAAACAGACTTTGACACCGGTGTCACTCTAAGAGAAAGCCTCCTTACCTTTTAGACATGGCCTCCTTACCTTTCAAGTCTGCTAAAATCATACAGACAATTTCTACAGGACACCATCACTCTGTACAGAGTGCCATTCCCTTCAAAAATGGTGGTGACACTTAAAAGAGCATTTCACAAAACCTAGATATCACCTAGAAAAACTGCATTTATGAATGCACACATGTAGGTAAGCCTAATGCAACAAAGAAATGCTAGTCCTGCCAACAATTCAAGAAACTGTTCTACAACAGATCTATTTCAATAAACACAACGACTATGCAGGACAAGGGTAGTAAGGCACAGTCTGTGCCCAAACTGATGCCTCATCCAGCCACTGGAATGGCTTTACCAACATTCACCCTTTCATTTTGGGAATGGTCCCTGCTCCCTGCTGTTCTAAGAATCATGCCCAAGTACTGCCTGGGAAATGTGTTGCTACAAGCCAACCCACACATACACACCAACAGGCAAGGGGACACACAGTCAGTCAGTGCCACCGTTCAAGTAGGTGCACTGGTCATAGGCAGACTACAGATACAGATACCCTGTCTTAGCTCTGGGGTTTGGGAGACTAACTAATACTAAGGATAACTTAGTATTGTTACCATGCAAGAATTCAAATCCTGGTACATGTTTTCATTGTTGGACTTTCTAATATCAAGTAACCTTTCTATTTTTTCTTCCCTCTACATAACACATCATTGGAAAGAAAATAATGTTCTAGATGGGTATTTACTTCCAAATGAAGCAGATCTTCGTCAGGTAACTGTATTGTCAAAATCAGAATGGGAAAGGATTCAGGGCAGCACTAGAGAAGCAGCACATGATGAGAAGAAAGAACAGAAAGAAGAGGACTCCAAAGCAGCTGGAAAAGATGGGCCCAATGCCCCTATGGTAAGTACAAGACACATTTGTAAACACGGGTAGT
Organism: Acanthornis magna; assembly: GCA_036785705.1. NCBI lineage: Eukaryota > Metazoa > Chordata > Aves > Passeriformes > Acanthizidae > Acanthornis > Acanthornis magna. Next base: position 14,610,692 of record JAWUZG010000012.1, read on the forward strand.
CACTTTTGTATATACAAAAACACTCACGGTAACATTTCTAGCTGTACTCCCTTTGTTTAACATTTGCTTTTGAATATGTACTTAAACTAAATGCGGTTTAAATACATTTAATATCTCACATGAACTTTTTTTTAAACTTATAGCTAAAAGGCAAAATAAAAAACCAATCCAAAATTTAAATGTGATTTCTAATTTTGTCTGCACTGTAGAGCCTGACACAACAGAAACTTCTAGCCAAAGCATTACGTGAAGAAAAGGAAGAGGAAGAAAGAAAGTTACTTGATTTGCAAGAAGCACAGTTCCAAGCAGCAAAACGGAAGGAGGTTATCGAGAATGCAAAAACCTACCTACGTTATCAGGACGACAAAATGAAACAGTTGCATGTTTGTTGACAACTTACATTTTTTAAATTGAAGTTGTAATGAATGTCTTTAAAGACTTCTGAACATGAAAATTACTTTAAATGTTCTCTTGCAGAGTGCACTTCTACTTGCTAAGGTCCTAAAAGAAAGAGATGCTCAAGTTGAATTTCAAAAGTCAAAATTAGTTGATAGCAAAAAGGAGGATTATGAAGAAGAGCAACGTCTATTTAAAGAATACATTCTCAGTGAGCAAGAAAAAGCCCATCAGCATTTTATGAAACAACGGGCACTACACAAAGATCAGCTAGAACAGTAAGTAACAATTAAAAGCAACCCTACTTCATTATTTACTTAAACTCTTCTTAAAATACATTCTATGAGGTTTTTACAAGAACTTACTAATAATTTGATTCACAAATGCCACCTCCAGACTGAATGTCAAGAGAAGGTATTACTGTCACATCTATTCCTTCTCTCAGCTCTTCCGTAAACCTTATGGAGGGGTCCCCAGTGGTATTTATAGGACTGGCCCTGGTGGTCTGATAGAAGGAATCAAATTTCCCAAGGCAGAGGAAGAGTTCAAAGTCTGGTCTTACATATTCCAGGCACAACACATAAATCCTTGCAGAACTTAGTACAGAACGCTATCAGCTTAAGCTGCTGCCTGCAAGCCCAGAAGAAACACAGGTACGGTGGGTCATGCTGGGGATATCTTGTTCTCCAAGGATGCTGCAGATACAGGCCAGAGCATTACCAATGCAGCGGTGCCAATGAGTCATCCAGCCAAAACTTGTCACCACAAGACTGCACACTGTGAGCATACCATGTAGCTCATTTCTGGCCAGGGCTACCATTACAAACAGTCATACTGTTTTTCACCTCTGATATTCTCCCTACCTTCAACTTGAAGTATCACATTCTTCACTGCAAGGTATCTATGGTTAAGCAGAATATATATCTGTTCATTACTTCATGCAGTTCCTAGACCATTTATTCACCTTTTTCCAATTCAGAATAAAAGAGCATGAACACCAGGCAGATCTGGCCAAACAAGAACACAAAAGAGAAGAGGAAGAATTAGAGCGATCAATCCAACTGTACAAACTGGAAGTACAGAGAAAAAAAGAAAAGAGAGAGGAGGAAAAAGCTGAACACCAGAGGCAATATCATGTAAGTAGCAGGAAAGCAGACAGTTCAAAATGCTTGTTTCAGCTTGGCTGTGATGGTTGGACTCAGCCAACAAATCAAAGGGCCTACTGGCAACCGGGGCTTTGCTGACAGCTTTAGTAGCATGGGATCAAATGCCCACCCTGCCAATTGCAGGCCATGTCTTTCCTCTGTGCTTTTGAGAAAGACCTCTTGGAGGCCCCTCCCTTCTGTTGTCTGAAGGGATGTTGGCACTTGATGCTTTGACTGGTCATTGGTTAAAGATTCAGCTGTAGACATCAAGGAATATCTCCTTGACTTGAGAACTGGATTTAAATTTCACATTCCTACGTTTTTTAGCCCATTTTTTAAATTAGACAGAGACTGAACATATCTTTTTAACTTGACTTTATGTTTATGATTGGAGAGGTTTAGGAATTTAGTCAAGACCTGCTACCATCACATTTCATCTTTAAAGGCATCCTGCTAAGTATAAATTAGAAGTGCCTCAGAACGGTTCTGGCCAGCATGCAAAAAACAGTTGTTTTCTTACATAAAAGTATAGAAAACTCCTCTGGATTTTAGAAAATTATAGAAAATTCCTCTGGATAGAAAATCCTTTGGATTAAGCTCTTAGACTGGAACAGTTTTGGATGAGGTGGGGCCAGGAGCAGAATGATCTGTGTGTGAGTGGTGGTTGGACAGTTCCCTGCCACTCAGGATCCCCCTCGCCCATGTGTGTCAGTGGGAGCATGGGATAATGCTCTCTCTGCATTGCACAGCAATTTGTTTGTGCAGTGGATCGGAGGAGCAGCTATTTGATGCTCAATTCCTCTTCCCCATCCTCACATTTACTATCTCCTCTTGCTGCATGTTTGAATAGGGAGGCAGAAGTAAATGGCAGTATCCCTTTCCTGAGAATCCCTTTCTTCTGTTTTTGAAAGAAACTTGAGGAGAGAGAATAGGGAGTGATTCTTGTAAGTTCTGACCCCAGGTCCAGATATTCTAAATGTCATCTGTTACATCAGGACCATTTTGTCCACACAGGAGTATGTAAAGGACAAGAAAATACTCAAAGCAATAGAGGAACAAAAACAAATGGAAGAAGATGATCGGGTCAACGCTCATTTTAAAGCAAAGGAAATTATTGACCGGATGAGAAAAAATAAAGAAGCTGAAATGCGTAGGTAGGTACAATGCTAGGATATAAATTATAAATAATCTGATAAATTATGCTGTAGTTGTTTTCAGATCATTCAGACTAATGATGTAACACAATCAACAGTTACTCAAGAAGTTATTCTAAATTCTACTGATAGGGAGAGCAGGGAATTCAGGAGAAAAAGGAAATTCTGTCACAGGTTCCTTAGTAATAGGTGTGTGACGGAGCAATCTTTTCACCCTACAAAGTACAGACGCTTACAGAAATGCAAAGCTTTGCACCAGTGTATTGGGAAGAGTGGTTTTCCATATGGCTTGCCAAGCCTCCATCTCCTCAACAATTAAATACAGTTAAGATCCTTGATGAAATTTTTTTTGAGTATAAGCTATATTTTTCTGAGTCAGGTCAAGAAAAATTATTTGACTTCTTAACAAGGCACATACATTAATTAATTACATCATGTTCTTATTAAGGGGAGATGGTTTATCAATTTAACATTATGGGTACAAGATGATGAGTCAATCTAAGAGTTTTCTTCCCTTCCTGCTTCTGGCCAATACTTCCAACATTCCTCTCCTGATGGCAAGATGCTAGACGCAGTCCTTACTGAATGATCCAGCTCATTATTGCAACAGAAACTAGTGCTACAAGAATACAGGGAACATTTATTCACTATATCAGATAATATAAAAAACCCCCAAACAGGAGGAACAGAAGAAGATCATAGGTTGGGTAGGTGGGCCAGCCTGTGTGGCAAGAGGAGCTTCAGGTAGACTCAGGTGTAGTGCCCTGGTGTGTTACAGAAACTCATGTTCTTTTGCAGACTAGTACAGGAACGACAGGACAAAGTCGCCTGTCTTTTGGCTGAACAAAAGGGAAAGGTATTAAATATGGAAGGTGAACAACTGGCTAGACAAATTGCAAAAATAGAAGCTGACGAAGAAAAAAAACGTGAAGAGAAAGAAGCAAAACAAAAGGCTGCCATTGAATCTATTGCTGAATACAGAGCCAGTGTGGTAAGAAACTTGGGCTGATCTTTTAGTTCTGCTTATTCCAACCAAGGAACCTGCCCCAGGTCACAGTTGGTGACTCTGGTGCCGTGCAGCAGCAAGCTCCATCAAGTCTGCTGACAGCTTCCCTGGAGTCCCCTCTCCCTTTCCCCCTTCCATGTTGGGTACACATCTGCCAGGGCTGCTGAAAGCCCTGGGCTCGGACACTGGCCAGCCACAATGACCGCGCTTATCGGAGCGCTGATACAGGGCTGCTTCTGCAGAGAGACAGCACTTCCAGCTTAGCAGGCCAGCTCCTTGGTTAACTTTCTGTGTGTTTTGTAAACTACAGATAAAGATGAAGGAGGAAAAGGAGAGACAGGAAAAAGCAGAGGCTGAGAAAGAACGTGATGTGTTAATGGAAAATGACCGCATCTACCTGGAAATGGAAAACACCAAAAAACAAGGACGACATGAGGAAAGCGTCAAAGTACAGAAATTTCAGATCCAGCAAATGGTAAATGGAACAGCTGCACTCTGTCAATCCCTTCAGAAAGAAGCACACATCTAAACCAATGGCACTAGCTCCTCCTGAGAGAGAGGAAGTTTGCTGTCTTGTTTGGATTTTTTGTGTTTGTTGGGTTGTTTTTAATGATGTGTACTTGGCATATGCTCGTGTTGGGGACCAGCCTTCTCAGAGCATTGGTGCAAATTAAGGCTGGTTTGCAAGGACAGATCACATCCTGTTCTGTGCCATTATGTTCTACTACTACTCTTCTGTATCTTCTGTATCTTGCAGCTAATGCTGATGTCCACTCAGCTATTTAATGTACACATTCTGGGGGAATATGGCAGGGGGGAGAATTGGGGAGGGATGATAAGCACCAAGTATCAACTAAAAATGCCACAGACCTTCTGTAAGCTTTTACCCTCTCTCAGCTTTACAGGATGGTGATGCTGAGAACAAAATACTAAGCTTTGTTATTCCCTTCTCTTCATCAGGCTGAAAAGAAGGCAAGAAAACAGCAGGAAAAGCAGGCAGAATTGGACTATGATGCTCAGAAAGAGACTCTTGCACTTTGTAAAGAGCATGAATTTCAGAAATATGCAAAGCAAGTAGTTGAATCAGAGTCCAAGACTAACCATCGTCTTTATCCTCTTCACAAAGCATGCAAAGACTGGAACATTGGGCCATTTTTCTGAGAAAAGAAGACATAAGTGCTAGTTTCCAAACATAAAATTCTACGTTGAGACCCAGTTACCTTGCTGTATCTGTAATGCTGCTCAAGAAGCAATACCATTAACATTTAAACTATCCACCAAGGAAAGGCTGAAGCAACTTTCAAGTTAAAAAAATAAACTTTTGAACCTTACAGGCAGAGTTAAACTGTAAATTATTTATATCAAGCATATACCATGAATCTGGACGTCCATTTGAAAAAATAAAAGATTGCCATCTAATGGGTTATATTCTCAAAAATCCCTAGCTTGTATTTCATGAATGTTAGTTTATTAAACTTGAGACAGAAATTCATGTTGTATAATTGACCGTCAATGTAACTCATTTCAGCCAAAAGCTCACTATTTCTTTCATACTTTTAATATTCATTGTTCTAAAAATTCACTGTCCCAGGTTTTTCAGGTCTCTGATATGAATTCCCAGTGCAAAAAGTCACATTTTTCACTAGCCTACTTCCAGTTAATTATTTCCCATAATAGAAAAGACCAAACCAGAACAACTAGAGGGGAAGAAAAAAAGAGAACATATGTGGAAGTTAGAATAGTTAGGGTGTGCAGTTTTGGTAGCATTTTGCAACTACGTCTGAAAAACAAATGTCATGCTATAAATCAGTTTTATTACATGAAAATATTAATGTGATTTGATCACAGCCCTCAAAAGGTCACCAAAAAGGCAAAGAGGTCCCAACTTAGCTGTAAATAGAGCCTACAAAATCAGCCCATCAGGAGACAACAAAGTTCATCTGTTCTTTCAAAAAGACTAACAGCAATTCAGTCTGTGGTAAATAGATATGATCTAAAATTGTATCTCATATTCCTCAGCAGATTTACTCAGCAACACCCAAGCCATAGATGTGTCCTCCCTTAAGCTTAGGTTTCTTTGCTGAGGTGTTAACATCATTTCCTTGCCTTGGCCAGTTACGGGATCCTATAATGACTTCCTTCACCAGTACGCTGGGCTTTAAACTGGGTATCCCTCTATCCTGGTGTCCACTGGAAACAAAGTCCAAGAAACCTGAAGCTTTGCTTTGTTCCGCCCCACAGCTACCAGTCTCTGCTGGCCAGAATAAAAATAATACAAATCCTTTAAAAAAAGGATGCTTGCCCTATTTTAGTTTTGAAAGTGGGTCTTCGCTGTGTCCTCGAGTTCCTCAGCTTCGCTGCTGAAAGCAACAGGCCTTGGAGAAAGCACAGGACTTCGAGGAAGATGTGAGGCTACCCCAGAGGCAAGGTACCTCTAGCAAGCTGAGGGCCAAGCAGAACTGGCTTTAGCTCCCCTAGAGTGTAAAAACGCTGGTGTAAGGTGGGGTGTTGTCCTTCCCGGGTGCAGCAGACACCTCCTCGAGGAGTCTCTTCCAAGCAAGGAATGAATTTCTGGAAGGAGAGGGAGGCCCGACCTCCTCATCCAGCTCCCAAAGCCGCCCAGGGCTCTGGGCCCCAGCAACAGGCAGGCCTGGCAAGGTTCGCTTCGCAGCGCAGAGCCAGGCCCAGCTCAGTGGCCACGGCCCCGGCGAACCGGCGGGAGCGGATCGCGGCCGAAGGACAGAGACGGAGGGGGCATTTCAGCCTCTTACCGGGTACGGGCGCGCCGCGGGGAAACGAGATGGTCACGAACCGGCAGCGGAGGAGGGTCCGCCTCCAGGTCGGGGAAGCTTCCTTCCTGCCCTCAGCGTGTGACAGAGCGGGCGGTGCCCGTCCTCAGCTCCCCGGGGCGGGGCGGGGCAGGGCGGGGCGCGGTGCCGCCGCAGCACTCACGGCACGGAGCCTGCCGCCCGCTCCTCCCACCCCGGCGCCGCCGTTCCCGCCTCGGCGCCGCCACTCTCCCGCGCACGCTGCTCGCCGCGGACACCGCCTTTGAGCGGGGCGAGAGAAGGAGCCCCGATTTCCCGAGACAGCCGGGCCGTCGGTGAGGATCCCTCCTTCTCCCTCGGCAGACGTTCCGTCTCCGGAGGGCCGGCGAACAAAGGCCGACGATGGACCGCGATGGGCCGGACGCCGCCCGCCAGGAGGCAGAGCTGGAGCATGGCCGCTACTTGAGCCGCCGGGCAGTGGCCCAGGAGCAGCTGGCGCAGTGAGTCGGGCGGCGGGGCCCTGGCAGTGGGGCGAGGGGGTTTGCGTTAAGACCCCTCCCGTGGGCAGCCCGGCCCGGGAGGGACTCGGCTGCACGGCCCGCGGGAAGGGGTGGCTCTTTGTTGCTAACCCGCCTGCCGTGCCCGGGGCTGCGTGACCCGCTGCTTTTGAACGAGGCTTTTATATCATCCTCACGTCGTGAGTTGATTGAAAACCTATCACCTTTCCTCACCCTGTAGTTCCTCCATAATTCTGTTCTCCAGCTTCAGAAACGTCTTGCTGTCAGGGGCTATGTCTATCCTAATACATCCAACAAGTCTAGCTCAATTCTGGCACTGAGAGCAAGTGGCTTGTCTCACCATTGCTGTTTCCCCCAGCCTAGAAGCCTTCACACTTCCAGCTAGCATGGGCGTCATGGCCATGTCATGCACAGTGCTGTGGCACTGCTTAGAAGACTGCTAGCTGGCAAAGGCCCAGGCTGTACAGGGAGTGGGAGAACAATTAAACAGGCTAATCACATTCAATATAATATTTGAATCCATTCACTGGTCACATTCACTTTTGCTAGTACAGACTTCTCTAGCACCCTCAGACTGGACTGAGCTTTAGCCAAAGAGTTTGGGGCTAGCTTATAGAACCCGAATATGGTTTTGATCTGATATTTTACTTTCACTTCAAAGTAGCAGGATTTTTACTGTTGAAGTACCTGTAGATGTGCATTATCTGTATCTGTTCATTATTACTTCACGTTGTCCCTAGCTCATCTATTCATTTCCCTTTTCTGATTCAGAATAAAGGAGCACAAGGATCAGGCAGATCTGGCCAAACAAGAAAACAAAAGAGAAGGGGAACAAATACAGAGATCGACCCAATTGTACAAACTGGAAATTCAGAGAGAAAAAGAAAAGGAACAGGAGAAAAAAGTTGAACGCCTAAGGCTGCATCATGTAAGTAGCAGGAAAGCAGACAGTTCAAAATGTGTATTCCACCTTGGCTGTGAAGGTTGGGCTCAGCCAACAAATAAAGGGAGCTGCAGGCAGCAGGGGCTTTGCTGACAGCTTTAGTAGCATGGGATCAAATGCTTACCCTGTCAGTTATAGGCCATGTCTTTGTGCTTTTGAAAAAGGCCTCTTGGAAGTTGTAATGTGGCACCTGGGTTTTAACTGTTCTACAATGGATAAAGTCTGCTAGAGAGTCAGCAAGGAGATTGTCCTTGACTTGAGAACTGGATTTAAGTTCCATCTACTTGCTCTGTTTTAAGTCCATTTTTCTTTGTTAGGGAGAGGGAACAGCCTGAGTATAACAATATCTTTTAAACTTGGTGATCACCTATTTAGCACACATACTGTTTCCCTGCCAATGCCTGTTTGAGCAAGGAAACTGAAGTAGAGGTACTGTGATGATTCACTGCCATGTGGGGGAATGAAAGGAGAGAATTCCCACTAAAACCCCACTTGCTTTTTTTTTCTCCCATACTTCTCACTCCAAATATACAAATTTTCCCCCATTTTCCCCTAACCTTATATATGCAATAAAAGCTAAACCTACTGCCAAGTGCCATTTCTGAGTCATTACAAAATGCCTTATGCTTTACATTTGGATGGTTCTACAGACTTACTGTTTGAGCCCTTCAGAGTCTGTACCATATGAATGATATATGGGATGGGAACACTACAGTTGGAGCCACTGGGAAGGCAGAGGAGAGAATGTAAAGATACTATGCCTGGGGCTGCAACCACATACTAATTTTACTTTTGTTTTAATTTGTGATAAGTAGATAATGAGAATTCTCTTCTATATCTGGGTTTCTATCTTCTATAGCTTCTCCACTGATATAAAGAACTTCTTATAGGCTAGGCCTGAAGTATTTCCTAGAATTTTTTTTAGTTCATGTTTCCAAAATCTTGTTCTACATGAAAATAAAAGTAGTTCTCCATTTAAACAGGAACATGTAGCTGAACAGAAAATAATTAAAGCTGAAGAGAAACAAAAAGAAGACCAAGATGATGATCGGATTAAGGCTTATATTAAAGGAAAAGAAATGATGGCTGATCTGACAAGAGAAAAATATGCAGAAACTGACAGGTGGGTCCAGGGATAATTTTCAGTGTTAAGATTCAAACTTGCAGTTTAATTTCATGACAAACATTATTTTCAGTTGTTATATCAAGCAAGCAAGTTTTCTGTAATTAAAACTTGAAGTAGAAAGTACAGAAAAAATGCCTACCAGTTCCAGTCGTAATTGGTGCTGTTGCGGGTGGAGGTGGGATTGCTGGTCTTGTTAGAAGCAGCAGTTGCCAGTCTCCTCTGGTAATCTGAGTGGATGTGCTGGTATGTCACAGTAGCTCATGTTCTCCTGCAGGATGATACAGAAGCATAAGGACAAAGCTTTTGAACAATTATCTGCACAGATGAATGAGGCATTTAAGATTGAAGATGATCGTCTTGCTAGAGGAGCTGCAGAGGTAGAAGCAGAATACCAAATGAAAAACAAAGAGAAAGAAATTAAAAAAAAGGCTGCCATTGAATCTATTGAAGAACACAGAGCCACTGTGGTAAGAACTGTGGGCTGTTCTTACTCCTTTCTGTCATATATTTGTACATAGGAATAGTGTTTGGAAATGCCATAGTTTCTAGCATAGTCATCTGGAGTGTGACACACATGCAGGTTCTCACTAGTTGCTTCTCATTTATCATCCAGAATTTTAGAACTAAATCCTTAAGAAAGGTGCAAGCAGTGTATGTGGTGATCCTTTCTCCAAAAAATTAGACTTGGAACGCTCTGTAATTGCTGGTGATTTGTGTAAACCCTGCACTGCTTGTTCCAGCTGAGGAGCCGGGCCCAGGTCACAGTGACTCTATTGCCATGCAGCAACAGGCTTCAAGTCTGCTGACAGCTTCCCTGGAGTCCCCTCTCCCTTTCCCCTTTCCATGTTGGGTACACATCTGCCAGGGCTGCTGAAAGCCCTGGGCTCGGACACTGGCCAGCCACAATGACCGCGCTTATCGGAGCGCTGATACAGGGCTGCTTCTGCAGAGAGACAGCACTTCCAGCTTAGCAGGCCAGCTCCTTGCTTAACTTTCTGTGTGTTTTGTAAACTCCAGGTGAAGATGAAGGAGGAAAAGGAGAGACAGGAAAAAGCAGAGGATGAGAAGGATCGTAATCAGTGGATGACAGAAGATGACATTTACCTGGAAATGGAAAAAGCCAAGAAACAAAAACAGCGTGATGCAAACATGGAATTACAGAAATTTCAAATGCAGCAAATGGTAAATGGAAGAGCTGTACCATCAGCCCCTTCAAAAAGAAGCACACTTCTAAACCCATAGTATTAGACCTCTTGCGTAGAAGAGAGAGAGAGAGAAAGGTTGCTGTGGGTGCGATGTGTGTGTTTTGTTTTGTTTTTACCTGTATGAACTGCAGCTGCTGATGTTGGAGAGGTGACTGGCTGTATCTATGGGCCACAAGAGGCTTGTTTCTGGAATGAGGAAGTTACTGCCAAAAACTTGACAATGCACAATACATGTGTTTCAGAGATGTATGGGCCTTTTCTTAGAGTAGTAGAACTGAAACCTCTTTCAGGCTGACTTGGCCCAAGTGAGTCAGGAAGATTACTGTGAGGGCTGGTAAGAGATCAGCAATGACAGATCATATCCTGTTCTGTGCCATTATGACACTTTTTCAACCATGCACTGCTATCCTCTTATACGCTGGGCAGGTCACCAAAGAGCAGCAGCCAATGCTGATGTTTACTCAGCTATTTAATGTACCCTTTCTGGGGGAATATGGCAGGGGAAAGAACTGGGGAGGGATGATAAGTGCCAAGTATCAATGAAGAATGCTGCAGACGTTCTGTAAGCTTTTACCCTCTCAGCTTTACAGGATGGTGATGTTGAGAACAAAATACTAAGCTTTGTTATTCCCTTCTCTTCATCAGGCTGAAAAGAAGGCAAGAAAACAGCAGGAAAAGCAAGCAGACTTGGACTATGATGCTCAGAGAGAGGCTGCTTTTCATCAGGATCGACCATTTTGAAGACAGTGAGTAACTGAATCAGTGCCATTACTGGATATAACTTTTATTCTCTCCAAGCGTTCAAGGAAAGAGTAAGATGTGAGCTTCCTAACTAGGCCAACTGCAAGAATGGTGGATTTATCTTCAGTATTAAAACCAGTAAAAACTGGGGGGTGTGTGGGTAAGGATAGTTGATGCAATGCTATCCATGTTCTTCCTACCACATATACATGAGCACTCAGCTTGCTCAGGACTGAGCAAACACTTGGTATTTTGTCAGGACGATTACAGCCTGCTTTGGCACTCGAAGTTCTGCCTGAGGGCAGAGCGAAGAACTCCCCAGGGCCAGCACAGACTCAGTCATTGTCTCGGTCAGTCCTTCTGCAGTCTGGGCTGCTCCACTCTTTGGACAGCAGAACATGGCTGGGTGGAGCTGACTGACTCTGTACCCATGTCAATTAGCATGGCCCATTATTCTGTAATGTCAACCAAAGCACAGTAATCAAGGAGCAATCAAGACTTGTTTCAAAACCTCACTTCTGACCTAAAGTAAAAGGCTAACATTTCTGCACTATCAACTAAAAGCCAGAGAGTTCTCTCCAAATTATCTTGGAGTAATTAATTTTGGAAATTATATATTAAGAGACATGGCAATTAACTTGTGAAATTGTCTCTCAATATTTTTTTTCCTTAGTTCACTAACGAAAAATTTATTTCCCTTCTCTCTGAGCCAGTGCTCATTTTATTACATCAAGCTTTTTTTCAGCAAGCAGAAAGAATGGAAACTTATTAAAGCCTTTTGATGGCAGAAGCTGGAGCCTTAAGAAGAAGTATTGACTACAGCAGGAGTGGTCCTGAAATCTGCAGAGCCTGATAATGCTCCAAATGCATCCTTAAGTGCATATTTGCACATGCTCACTACTATGCAATTGGTGAGTTAAATCGGTTTTTAGTCTACCTCCACAGTCGCAAGAAGCAAGGTGGATTGCAGCCTCATTTCCTACTCAGCCTCCAGAAACCTCCCATTTTGCAGATTACATGTCTACATTTGAAGTCTACAGCTTGCTTCCATCGGGGTTATACCATCAAACTCAACTACCAGAAAACAACTCTTCATTTCAGTGCACCTAGAGTGAAGTGGGAATCCTGCGTAATTTTAAAGCACATTGGCTAAATACAGATTTAGTTACCCAAATTCCGCATGAAAAAATTCAGCAGCAATCATGCTCTCACTTTTTTCTATTGGCTTTGAGATGTACATGCTTTGTATGCTTGTTTGAAATAACTAATTCTAGTTAGTAGTTTTCTCTAAAACTTCTATAAAGCATAGTATGATGACACTAGATCAGAATGGCCGGAGGTGGTGGAATGTTGGCTGTGAAAGATGTCCTGTGTAAGGCAGGAGGATGGTCTAGCTCACCAGAGTCCTTTTCAGCTGCCATTTAAAGAGGGTAACAAAATACAGGGAGATCAACTGCAGCTGATAGGAAGGGAAATTGTTGCCCTGGAAGAATCCACTAATTGAGAGGTACCTCTCATTTTATGCCTATGGCCACTACTTGTATTAGTTATTAGCTGACATTGAGTCACCATTCCTGAAGTTATTTAGAAGATGTGTAGATGTGGTGCTTAGGGACATGGAGTAGTGGTGGACTTCAGGACTAGGTTAACAGCTGGAATTGATCTTAAAGGTCTCTTTCAATCTAAATGGTTCTATAAAGTTTTAATTAATAGCTAGCAAATCTCAGTGCTTTGAGAAATAATTTGACTAGTAAACTTTAATTACTGGTTTTGCTCAAAAAAGCACCCTCTCAGATATTGTGCAACTTCAGGATGTTGTAGCAGATGACAGTCATAGTAGGTATTAGCCTTATTTGAAGGCTAAGACCTTGGAAATGCAAGACAATCCTCAGAGGGACTGAAACAGACACCTTAAATCAAACTGCATTTTCCCCCCCACCTGTAATCCAACTCTGGAAGTAGAACAGCAACTTTAGTTTGAACATGTGGGCCTCCAGTGTCTAACATGGTATTCTCCCAACAGTATTTCAACTCCTACCTGTGTGGCTCTGGTACGCATGTAAGACAGTACTGTTTTTCATGGATCTAATACAACTCCTAACCAGGAAATGGAAGAGAACAGAATTTAAAAATGCCTTGTATCCTAAGGGGATTTTAATTAACTAACAGCTCTTTACTGTTAGGTAGTGTTCCAGGTTTGAGTTACTAGATCTGTGTAAGTTCTTTTAGCATTACAGTCGTTGCTACCAATCAATCAGCTCTGAGGAAGTTTGAAGAGGATACCTACCTGGAAACAAACTGCCCATGAAAGAGCTGGCACCATGGGACTATGAAGGACGAACATTTTCACATCCCAATACAGACCTGCTCTATACTTCTGAAAAAGAAAAAAAACCAACACTTTTCAAATCTTTCTGGTCATGTTAGGTCAAATAATTTCCTCTGTTTAAACAGCTAAATTCTTTCAAATGCCTGTTAACAACTTAGGCTTGTCTGTTATCAACTTAGGCCTGTCTGGTATCTCTTGAACGGAAGAGTGCTGTACCTAGTCTGTAATCTTCCTCCTTGTTTTGGCAGTGCATCCTTGTCTCTGATACTGAATCTTCCCTCCTGTTCTGGCAGTGTATTTTTGAGAGACATAAAATGCACTACTTATAAATAGCGCTCAAAAATCCCAATAATCAGTGAAGGCTAAGACTGTAGAAGAAGGTGAAGGTGAGAGATGTGAGACCACCATATGAGATGTCTTCTTTGGAATGATCTTAATTTTTGTTTAAAAATAAGTTGTGGTACAGGCTTTGTTATGCTTGTAATGTGTGAAGTTATTGCTTTCAAACTACTGCACTGCCACCACTTCAGCCTAAGCTGCTTTTTGTTTTGGCATATCATGGCTTTGATATTACTAGATATTTCAGTGAATACATGAATGATTCAAATCTGTCGTCTGATCTGTTAAACCAATCTCTAGTGTGCAGTCTTAAAGCATAGCTGTTTGTAGCCTGTTGACACTGTCTTGCATAAGCATGGCACTTTGTTTTTCTGTGGGTTGCCTCAGCTCCAGTGTATTATCCAGAGAAATTAACAATTCTGTTAGGTACTGAAGGGCTTGAACATCAGCACTGCAGGCTCAGGAAAATTCAACACCGCATCCCTGTTAACATCACAGTAATAGCCCCCGCCTCAAATAAGTAGCATCTGGTCTGACTCCTTTTCTATGTAAAGGAAAAATAAGTGAAGTTTAGAAAGAAAAAAGCAAGTGTTACTGAGCAGACCAGGAAAAATCCAACAACTGGCACAGCGAACAAGGGCAAAGTTTGGAACTATCTTTGGTTAAGCTTATGGGACAAGTATTTCTGCATTAGTTTCAGCTACAATCTATCAATACATATACAATTAATAGAAGCTACTAATTATACACTTAAACTGTTTCTTTTTTTTTCTTTAGAAATACATTTCACCACTATAGCAGTATCTACAAAGGGATAAGAAGCTAGCCACTCTCTTCAAGTTCTATGTGCCTGCAAAACCAATCAGTGCCCAACAGCAGAAGGTAACTGTGGACCAAGTTACAAGACATGCTATTTTTCAAAACCTGCCTATACTCAAGCTCAAGAAACAAATGCCACAGCTTGCAACTGTACTGTAACTAGTCTAATTTTATTGTGGAACAAAGCAGTAGATTCTTTTTAGAAAGTCAAGAGGTAGCAACCAAAGATAAACTATCTGTACTGTACTCCTTGAATATTGCTGAGCCTCCAGGCTTAATTAAAACCTTTTGACTTAAAAAAATCATCTTACTGAGCAAATAAAATGGCGTACATCTGTCTGTAACAATAAAATCCCTGTTGACTGTACCTTTTATTTGTGACACTTTTCTACTTACTTTAAGTTTGGAGAATGCAATGGAAGGTAGAAATACTATCTTGAGAAGTTGTGGCACTGGCTGAGTCTTTAATCCTTTATAGGAAAGAGATGTCTGCAGCAAGACTGTGCATCTAGCACTCCAGCTAACCTTACTGCAGGAAATGGGAAAAACACTTTCCTGTTTTCTCCAAAGCATTCTGCTCCTAACACAGCCAGGCTGTGATACTGCTGTAGGTGACTTTTTGATTCAAAGTTGTTCTTTCACTCAGTTCTAAACTGACTGTAAGCTGTCTTACCACTCCCTTTACATTCATGTTGAACAGACAGTTCTGTAACTAGTGAAAACTATTCTGCTTCACACACACACAAAGACTTGTATTTTATCAAGTCAAAGAGCATAGCTGGCAACAAGCAGAGTTTGCAATTAGAGTAAGAGACTAGGTCAGCTTCATTACGTGGCTGCGTTTTTATATGTTACAATATAGAGATAATAGACTGTCATTTGCCAGTCTTAATTGCACTATCATACTATTTGACACTATCATCTAATGTAACATGGAATAAAAAGCTAACTTCACATTTTCAGTAAAAATTTACCGATCTTGGTTAAACTGATGAGGTCGTGTCCTGACATCAAATCACTGTGCCAAATCTGTACTCACCACTTCAGAAGGCTGGAGGCTGGACAAGCACATTTATCCTCAGATAAGCTCAGTTGGTCAGAGCATGGTGCTGATAACGCTGAGCTCATGGGTTTTATCCCAGTATGGCCCATTCACCTAAGAGTTGACTTGATCCTTGTAGGACCCTTCCAACTTGAAATATTCTGTGGATTTACAAGCACAGGTTGCACAAAATGACTTAGAAATGATTACTTCTCTAAATGCAGAAGATGCTAATACTGCAAGAAGCACATGTGGCAGACATGGAATACACTAACAAAATATGCAAAAAAAAGCATTTATTTCTGAAAAGTACTGAAAAGTACTTTAGTACACAAGTTGTACATTTCAAATCAAGAACTCATTATCCCAGCTTACAACTGGATCATCTTCCCTGTAATGAACTATAAATTACAAAATGTCCAAAAGACTAATACTCATTACAAAATACTCTGTTAAATGCTACATGCCCAATACTGCCAGTATAATTAACAATTCTTTTAGCTGGAGGAACCCAATTATCAGTTAGTTCCTCTTACCACTGTTCATAATATGCCTGAAATCTTTCCAATCCTTTCAACCATTCTTTTCATTAGCAGCTATGGCTAAAGCCACACACAGACTACGTTTTATAATGGGGATATGTAGCAATGTCTAATTTCCTGACAAAATTATCAAGTTTTCTTAAGTGCTTTACATATTGCAATATTTAGATTCAAAGTCAGGGTGCTGTATTAATTCAGTTTATTTAGCCCTTTCAATGTCTTAGAACTTCCATGAATACAAACTTCCATGAATAAATTGAAAACCAATCATATGCATACTCTGCAGTTCAAGATTTCTTTGAACTTATGCATGCTAACTGCTCTATTAGTTCTATTTGAACAATGGCTTTATGGTTAAGGAAAGATACTAATTTACTAATTCTTTTACAAAATGTACCTTTATGTAGTTTTACTATCTAAACTCATCACTTTTTAAATATTTTATTTCTGCCATTCCTTTTGTGAAATTTCATACTAGAACCAGAAAACTTATTTTCATGTATCTTAGAAAAAACCCCCCAAACAGGTGAACATTACTTTTAGCTTTTACGCAACAAATTTTGTTGAAATAGTGTTCCTAATGACATGAATTGTTCAAAGGTAAGAAGTAGGAGTTAAACTTGAAGTACATAAGCACCAAAATGGAAAGCTCAAGTTGTATGCTAAGTAACTTCAGAACTGTACCAAATTCAAATTTTGCAAAATGCAGTTCACAGACTTTTTGATATGCATTTTAATAATTTAGTTACATACTGCATTAGAAAAAGTACTATTGTCAGCAAAAGGAAGGTACATAACCGTTCTTTACATTTCCATTACACTGCCTCTGGAAGTGTGAAGATTAATTTTGTCATTGGTATCCTTCCAGTTTAAAGTTGAACAACACCAACCACCGACCCCCCTGCCAAAAGAACCCCTTCAAAACACCCAAAGAGAATGAACAACCACCCAAAAAGAACACTTTCATGGCTGCTGCTTTGATAAAGTATAGTATGCATATCTTAAGGTTTTCTATTACAACAAAAGTCCTAAAAGCAGGAATATACATTTTTGTCTATCAGAAAATCAATGAGTCTATTATGCCCCTAGAGGTGTGTCCAAAAATACTTTATTTGCTTCAATAAATCAACAGTTCCAGAAAAGGCAGCTAAAGGACTGCTTCTTTTGTGTTTACATTAACCTAAAATCCATTTGCCAGACTGACACTATTACAAATCAGACATTATTGGGGTTCACTGCAAATTCTTCAAGGCATCTGACAAAGAACACTGCAAGAAAATCCTGTAATCTGGGATTTCAAGTACAAAGTGCAAAGTTTCAGGCTAAAATTCTAACAACCAAATAGAACAAACAGTTAAAATGTAACCATTGCCTTTTTTCTTTTTTAAAAACAACCAACTGAAACAAACAGAACAACTGAAACACTATGGCTGTGTTAAAGAATTAGCAGACAGCAACACATTTTTTACAGGTAATAAGTGTCTACGTAACTTTACATTCTATCTACCCACTCTCAGCAAGAATTTCTGCTTCTGAGTTGATGGCAGTACCCAAAGAATCCAGCATAAAGTAACAGTCTCTTTCTAATAAAGTTTGGAAAACTACTGCCAATTATAAATTCAGCATTCCAAGTATTTCTATGCTTCATGGTATTAGCAAAATGTCGGCATCTATTGTTGATTTAACAGAGAATGCATGCCTAACCTTTGGAAGTTATTTCAAGCCTGTATGGACACTTAAACATATGCTTACAAAGTCAGTTCAGTAATCCCTGCCCTCATTTTACACTGTGTCACAAATTCCCTGCAGCAAGGTCAGTTCTGGAGTATCAGCAGAAAAAGCTGTACTTTATAAGTACTGCTTTTTTCCACATTCACAAGGAAAGACCATGAGCATTGTTTTTACTGCCTCTGGTACACTTAAGTATTGCTTTCAAATATTCTTCCAGATCAGTCCTCTAAGCCAAAAGCCAGCGAATGACCTGTGACACAGATATCAAAGACGGCACTGAGCTACACCATGACTATAGCACAAGGTGGCTACTGTGAGGCTGAGAACAGGAAAGCTCTGTCATTGAGGGAAGAAACAGTTCCAAGACTGCCAGAGCAGTAGTCAGTTCCTCCTCACAAGGCAGCAAGAACTGACTAGTGCTTGGAGACATCTTGCTGTTCCTGGAACCGTGCTTTAGTCCCACCAAATCCTTAATCAACAGTCTCAATTTCCAGTTTGATAAAGAAAAGCACAAATCTGGCAAACCCTCCCGTGTACAAGACTGAAATAGTGTTTCTGTTTAAACAAAGTGCTCCACCCTAAGCCCAATTTATCATCAAATATAATATAGATGGTATCTGTATCCCACCACCTGCAATTTAGTGTAACCAGCTTTTAAAAAACCCCAAAGTACATTAAAAACAAGAAAACGGGCTTTGTGCCACCAACTCAGATGAATTTTTAATGCGCTATGAAAGAATTAGAGTTAATTTAACTTGTACAAGTAATTTTCTGAACTGTAATGAAGTCCATAAGAAAGGGTATACAAGTGCATCTTTTGAAATAAGTAGTTACAACCACAAACTACAATTGGTTATAATTTCCATTTTGAGATTTTAAAGGCAAATTTTTAAAGAAAAAAATACTCTACGGATTGCTGCATTGCTGACTGCTGCATTTCCCCTCCTTCAACTACAGCAGAGTCAGTATAGTTGTGGATTGTTTTGTTTGCATGCTTATACAAGTTTCAGTGATATCGGCAAGAATATTCTCAGTAGTGCAAATACACTTCTTCAGCAATAGCTTGCTCGTGTGTCAGCTCCATCAAAAATAATGAAACATTGCAAACAGTTTTTAAATAAGACTGAAGCACATGGCATGCACAGCACAGTATAAATCCATGGTTAAGCTGCCACACAATTTTCTGAAGCCTAACTTCCTGCCTTTTTCTTACTACAGTCCCCCAAAACAGGACTAAAACTTCTCCAGCCCTACAAAGTTCAGACAGAAGAGATTCACTATACAGGTCTTTGGCTCACTCCTGCAAGTTCTCTTTAGTAACTGCTGTGTCATCCGCCCACACGTGGACCTGGGAACATTTTTAAACATTCTGCATAAAATGACCACTGCAATGCAAAATCCATAGGAGACATTTCTAAAATGTAGTAAAAAGGTAAAAAAACACTTGACAGCCAAAGCAGCTCCACTAACTATTCTGCTAAAAAGTAACTCTACACACTTCTGGTTTTCTTCCTTTAAAAACATTGCTTATGTTGTTCACAAACCTCGGTTTTCTTTTGCTTTCAAGCCACAACTATTTTTCTTTAGAATAACAACTGTTTGGATCACAGTATCAAGCAAGTTTCAGATTTCTCCTAATCTGCTGTAAACACACACTGATCACAAGGCGGGTTAATAAGTGAAAACATTGACAAACTCATTACAAAGACAGTAAAAGCAAATTATGTCATCCAGTGAAAGATTTGGCAAAAAATTTCAATTATTACAACATTGTTTTGCTTTGACACAGCTTAAGATTAATGTTTGCCACTTCCCTTCAAGACTTTAAAGATCTGCCAGTCTTATGTGTGAACAGTTTCAAGGACTGGAAGGAGTGTTGGGGTTTGTACCAAATCTATGCTCCTGTCGGATCACTGCACTAAGTTACCATGTACCAGCTGCTCTTTGGGGATTGCACATATTGGGGCACTGCTGCACCAACACAAGCCAACCTCCTTCTCTTTCACATGAAGGCGTGCTGGTGAAATAGAAACTGGGGTGGGACCTAGAGGCAAGAAAGGAAAGCAGAAAAGGGAGGGAATTGCTTTGAGGGACACACACATGGTAGAGAATGAGAAGGAATTCCCAGTACAGTCTTTAGGATGAGGGGAAACAGGGAAAAGAGCAAATTTCAGTTAAAAACCAAAATATTAAGAGCCTGTCTTAAAACATTACTTGAAATTCTGTTTCAACTACTACAAAAGCCAGTACTGGTAAATGAAAGGGTTCTCTCACAGACTTGTTAAGAAACAACAGTTGAAAGGATTTCCTGGTTCCTTATTCTGACCTCACTGTAAATTCTGGTAATCTGTTTCATCGCTGTGCATCCACTAATTAAGCAACTGAGGCAGGGTAGTCTGAAGCATCCATTTCTGCAGTAAGACAAACATGAAAGCACGGGATGGAAAAAGGTTACAGGGGAAAAAAGTTATACTGATGAGCACTTGAAATTTTTTTTTAGGACAAGGAAATAACTCCCAAACACAGATGACTGCCTTATATGAATGAATTTTACTGCTGGCAGTGACAGGAGTACAAACAATAAAAAGTTACTTAAATTACTTCATTTTGTGATTACAATAAAAACTAACATAATTTACCTCTATAAATAAATTTTCTTAGGATTTATACCTACTGAAATACAGAAGTAGCAAGACTGGAGTAATGGACACCTTGCAATATTCTCCTAGCTTTAAGATGACATGTAGTGTATCTGCAGCTTTCTTCTTCATATATGGAACAAGCCTCTTCGCAGGCAGCCATTGCTTGCACTGAACTATGTTCATCATGTAAAAAATAAAAGTGGCATGAAAGTTACCTTTCTAGCTGACAACACACAAGGATACATAATCCAATGAAATATTTAAAACACAGCACACTATATTACACATGTAATTTGTTTTTCATTTCAAGTTTATTAAAACTTTAGCAGTACAAATGATCCAGGTTTTATATTATCAAAAGACCAAACTGAAGTCCACATCTTTAAAAAAGGCGTTCCCCAAAACGTCTCTACAACTTTGAGACAATGGAAACATTAAGTCCACAAACTCATTCATGCCTGTCGTCATCTGTTCCAGGACTTGTTTCACGATCAGACTTTTTATCCTTACTAGGGGCATGATCTCTTTCCTGACTCTTTGATTTTTGGTTTATTTCTTTTTCTGCTGAGGATCTGGTCTTTTCCTTTTCTTTACTGCTGCGTGAGTATGATTTTTTAGATTCTCTCTCTTTGCTACTTGGTCTCTTTTTTGAGTCTGGACTTCTATCCTGATCTCTACTAGACTTCTTATCCCTGCTAGATTCAGGACTACTACTTTCACGGCTTTTTGAACGCCTCTTCCTTTGGCTTTCACTATCATTCCTCTTATATGAACTTCTACTTTCCCTATTTGAATACCTCTCTCTGTTTCTGCTTTGACTTTCATCCCTCTCTGAACTCCTCGATTCTCTCCTCCTCCTATTTTCTCTTCCCCTGTATTTATCTGGTGTACCTCTCCTTTCTCTGCTTCTTGATCTTCCTCTTCTTCTTGTTTCTCTATCTCTATTCCTTGAATAGTCTTTACTTCTACTGCGATCCCTGTCCCTGCTTCTTGATCTTCCTCTCCTACCCCTATCTCTGCTTTTGCTTCGATCCCTTGTTCTGCTGCTGGAACTGTGTTTTCCCCTACCATGCTCACGCTCTTTGCTTCTTGACTTGCGTTTCTCCCTGTCTTTGCTCTTCCTATGCTCTTGTTCATTACTTCTTGAGCCTGCTCTTTTACTTCTCTCCTTGCTTCTACTTCTTTCCTTCTCTCTGCCTCTAGAATCATAGCGCTTTTCTTTGTCTCTACCTTTCTCATGGTCTCTCTCTTTGCTTCTTGATCTTAGTCTCTTTTCATCATGTCTACTGTGCCTGGAGTCTCTTTCTTTACTTTTTGATTTCTCTCTGCTTTTACTATGGCTTCTAGATTTAGCTCTCTTCTTGGCCTTGCTTTTGCTATGCTTGTCATCTTTTTCTGAATTTCTTCTTGTCTCCCTGTCTTTACTGCTGGATTTGTGATCTTTTTTCTTCTCTTTTTCCCCTCTTCGGCTTGGACTTTCAGAAACTTGTCTGTGGTCTGATATTTTTCTCTCTCTTCCTCTTCCTGGGCTCTTTTGATTATCTTTCTTGGTTTCATTTATTTCACTCCTTGGAGAGAAAAAGATACAGTTTTTAAAACGTTTTCAATTCTCTCCACTCTGAAAAATTAAACCAGAAGTGAGACAGCTTCACAATTAAAACTTCACAGCAGGTCATTTATATTAGTAACTATGTATTTACAGTAGTGTGGTTAAACTCAGACACAATTAAATAATGGAACAACCAAGTCAGCACCCTGTTTTTTTGAAAGCAATTGTAATAGAAAATCCACGATGACAGGTACTACTTTTAAACAAATAAAAAATTAAACCCCCGACATGAAAAACAAATAAATAAAAAAAAATCAATACATATGCACATGTTCAAGAAAGAAAATCTTACTTGTCTCCTTTTATCCATCTTTCTCCACTAGACACTCTCATTCTTTGAGCTCTTTGCATTTCTTGCCTCCAATGTGGAGGAGTTTCACTGCGCCGGAACCGATCTCTTGACCTGGATCTGGAAGGCGTCCGGTAACGCTTGGAGGCAAAAAGAGAAAATTGTGCCTAAGTTTGAATTTCAAGTGCTGTGATACCTAAGCAAGATTTTTACCCCTGGCAGTTAGTTCTACATAGCACCTAACATGCCACTTCACATGTATATACCAAGTTTCCACCGACAAGTTACTAACTTATTGAAAAATATACCTGACATTCAACTAAAGCGGGAATACAAATACCTCAGGATTTTTGTACTCTGATGAGAGGTTTTCTGCTACTTTTAATTAGCGCAAATGCTAATGCTGTTTACTAACAATGAAAATTCTTATTTTTGACAGGCAACATGAAAACAATACTTCACACTTGTTAAGGATTTTACTAAAAATTTGTGGGATAGAGACTTCAGTTATTAAAAACATTTGCTACATGCAGCATATAGCATATGGCTTCACAATATTAAAAGAGTCAATTTGACAGCTCCCCCCTGCCAAAAAGAGAACACTGGCACAACATTCCTGGCACTGATGTCTTCTGTGTTCACTAGAACCTTTTTGAGCTAATTTGATTCACCAATGCAAATATTACCGCATTAACTTAAATAAAACATTTTTAGGGTTTTTTCTCACCCCCTTCTTTAAACAGACCCATATGCAAACAGGTAATTAAATTTTCTTTTCTGTCCTCCTTCAAGTCCCAGTCCCCAAATCAATTACAATGCACTTTTTTTTAAAAAATCAACTATCCCAATGGACATGGCTAGTGACGACAGCGGTGTGGCTGTGTTTATTTTGAACACCTTGTTTATTTTGAAGAACACATTGTAAACATTTACCCTTGGTCCTCTTCCTTTTATTTTCCTTCCAGATCTGGTGACTAACAGCCTCCTCTGGTATGTTGACTGTGAATTCGATAGATTACTAAAAATAATAAAAAAAAGAGTGATATTGTTTGTACAACTAAAAAAGAAGGAAAATCAGTGTTAAAACCTCTTCAGAAGTTAAACTAAATGAAAACACACTATTTCATTTTACTGCAGACAGTAACAGCTACACAATAAAACTTCAGGTTTTGACCACAGTATTTTACAAGATCTCCAGGTTTCTCCATTTTCGAAAAAAGAATAAATTACAGATTCAGACTGGACAGTTCTAATACATTTTAAATGAAATTGAGCCAGCCATTATAAATCTTTTATTCACTAAGACCATTTTCAAAGACTAAGCCTTTGTTCTAGGACAAAGACAATAGTTTCTAATAAGGGAGAAATCTATTTTTCATCCAGCAGTGCTCACAACATGGAACTGTTTAATATGAAAAAGATTCAACATTAAAGTTCTAAAACAGTAATGTGACCGTATAATTGCCAGCACATAGTCCGACTTAAATCAGATATATTACCTTTCTCTTTCCTTCTCTCTGCTTTTTCTCTCTTTTTCTTTCTCATCTACTTTAGGAGGACTTTTCCTCATCAGGAACCGATTTTCAGGTACAGGAGGAATTTCTTCAGGACGGACAGTAGATAGTGGCTGTGCTTCAGTGTTTTCATCTTCACTTTCACTGGATGAGCTTTATTTTTGTATAGAATAACGCATAATTTGAATTATTTGGATGAAGGAAGACCTTTCGATCTATTTAAATAATTCAGAAATCCTCTTAATTCAATATACAATGATAACACAAGAATCTCAGAAAACAGAGCTATTTCAGAAGCAACTTTTTCCCCCATGATATCTTTGTTCCAAAATACACAACTACAGTAGATTTCTTACCAACATTTTTTATCTACTAATTCCAATGGTGCAACACTTAACATACACATACACTCTGTTAAGATACAACTTTTTTATTTATTTTCTTTTAAAAACACTATCAGGAGACTAAAACTCAGATTTTACACTAGCATATATAACTGTCTACAGACCATAACAATTCCAAGCAATTTCCAAACTTTTGTGAAATGGGCTTAGGCCCACAGAGACAGTTTAGGCAGCACTGCCCTAAGTGAACATTTCTTAAATTTAACAGCTAGCTTGGAATATGTGACTTGCACTGACACAACTTTTATCTCACACTGAACTGTAACAAAACTGTTAGATTGAAAATAATGTTCTCAGTGAAACCACAAGAGTTTTGGCATATCAGACAAAAAATTGTTAAGTATGTTAATTTGTTAATTTTATGTTTTCATTTTCCTTTATTCCTGCATACTACATTTTTCTAAGTTCCACTGCACATGATTTAAACTGAATTGTACAGAAGTAAATTTAGGGAAAAAAGCTATCCTTACCCATTACAAACCTATGAGTCCTTCAACTTTTCAAGCCCAGCTAAAGTCTTAGACCATTCCTCTACTCCTTTACAAGCTGCAGTACATATGCACATGAACAGTACCCTTCACTATGATATCAGAAAAATTTTCTGGTATATGGAAACCAACTATCTCTCAGATTTCAAAACCTGCTTTGCTAGTTTACAGGAAAGTATTTTGTAGTAATAAGAGAATGGTACTGTATTGGTGTACATGTAACAAAACAAAACAAATCTCAAAACTAACCTTTTCTTGCTTTTCTTTCTCTTTTTCTTTTCTTTCTTATGTTTTTTTGAATTTTTTTTGTGTTTCTTTTTTCGCTTTTTAGATTTCTCTTCTGAAGCACTCTCAGAATCCGATGATGAATCAGAAGACGATTCTGAATCACTTGAACTTTCCGAGTCACTGGATGAGGAAGATGACTTGTGTCTCTTCTTTTCTTCTTTCTTGGCTTTAAATCAGAATACCAAAGACACATTTTAATATCAAACACTTCTAAACTAATCGCAGAAAAATCAGCTCATCTAGTATCAGTCTCAGATTCTTATAATCGTGTCATGAGATAACCTCATCAAAATACTTAAGAACAAGTTGAAATTTTGGAGAAAACACTGTTTCTCCACAATACAGTAAAGGATATGTCTAGAAAAACAAGCCATTTTCAGAATCTGGATCTATGAAACTTGAGGTCTAACATTTATACCACCAAGAACTTGCAGAACCATGTAAGTTTTCTGATGTTTTATACAACATAAGCTACATACAAAGAAATACTTAAAATTAATTTAGAGTGTTTATAAAATAAATTTCTTTAGATTCAGGTTTCACCTGACTCCATCAAATCACTAACAAGAGAAATTTTGAAACAGGAAATAAGAAGCACAGACTAAACCAAGTACTTATTGAATTTAGCTCACTATCCTATTCTGTCAGGTCTTACATTCAGAAAGCAGTGATACAAAGAGTGCTGAAAGTTTTCCTCTTCACGGTGATGCAGCACACTCGCGTCCAATCGAACGGGCTGAGGTAACACTTCAGGTGACAGTGAGCTAGCTGGAGCTTAATTCATGGAACTGCATCAGGTATGTGGCACCTGTCCCAACAGAAATGATCCTGGCTTCTCCTTTTATGCTCATATTCTTTATGGATACTTTTTTTCACCTTATATTGTTACCGAATTGCCGCAACAGTAGAGTGGATGAAATTCAATCCCATTGCACTAAATCTCATTTATTTTTCAGCTTAGCACCATGGACACAAGTCATAGCTTATGACAAGTGATATGAACTCAGCTGGTCAAAGCACAGCGTTAACACCAAGGTCACGGGTTTGATCCCTGTATGGGCCATTCACTTAAGAGCTGGACTCGATGATCCTGGTGGGTCCCTTCTGAAGCAGAATATTCTGTAATTCTGTGACTTACACACATTGTTTTCTATGTGTTTATTCACAAGCCTCACTTGACCGAGACTAACAAAAGCCTGACAATCGACTGAAAAACTTCTGTCCTTCACAGAGTATATTAGCCTTCCAGTCATTTCCAGGTACAGAATAAACTAGCAAGTAGTCTTACCAGTTTAGGGCAGCCAGCTGATTGAAATCAGCTGGTTCTCATCAGATGTTTTTAGGGCTTCTTGCAAAATGATTCCCAAAGACAGGTGTCACTATATTTCTGACTTTTCTTGTAGGTCCAAACTAAGATAATTACTCTCTGTTCTCAAACTTTTGCTCAACATCCTTATTTAAGCACTACATTCAATAAAATGTCTCTGTAATACTTTGTATCAGTTTTAGATCATCTAAATACATATACATGTAGAGAATGTAACAAGTACATACTTAGAAAATGAAACATTTTTCTAATTAATTTCAATCAAAGGAGCCTGGTGCAGGCCAGGTGACAATGAAATAAAACAATCTCACTTCTAAACTCTAAACACTAAGAATACAAAAAGTATTTTAAAAGGCAAATGTTTCTGATCTATTACAATCTCAGTTTTGGTCAATTCAAAGGAAAAAAATCCTTATATTGCACTACAGTGCTTCCTATATGCCTTCGGGCAAAACAAGGTGTCTCCACACTCAATTTCAGGAATGTCTGAATAAGGCATTAATAAACGCAGTGATTTCCGGTATTTTTTTCTCCTGCATATGTTGTTTTAAGTGTGTCAAAAGTATGTCCAGGTATGTTAAAATTATTACTTTAAAGTGAATAAGCAATAGATAGGAATGAGGGTTAGTGAGCAGCTACCTCAACAAATATAACGTGGTTCTTAACGTGCAGCAAGCAGTCAATGGCAGAGGTATTTGGGAAATTATGTGGCAGATAGGGAATGGAATGAAATGACATGGGGAGGGGGGGAAAAACACAAACAACAAACAAAACTAAAAAGCCCAGAACTAGTTACATAGCAGAGTATCTGGCAAGAGGGTTTGGATAAACTTTCTGGTGACATATCTGCCCAGCAGCAAATGCTATTTTGAATACTGAACCAACAACCTGGTATCATCCAATTACAGATTATTACAACAAATGAGACCAATCCTGGAAAATGTAGGTCATCAAGAAACAGACTTCTATGTACAGTTGGACTGTTCCAGCTCATTACCTTCAGGATCAGGTTTCAACTTATGACCACATCTGAAACAGATACATCACTTCCTGCTCCATTTACTGGGACCTACAGGATTTGCTAGACTTTGTGAACTACTTGATCACACTGCATGACATTGACAAGTACTCTTTGCATCTCATCTAGTTAGGGACTATAGCAAGACTTATATTAGCCCCATGGCTTGAAATTAAAAAATGACCTGGCCCCAAAACAGCTGGGTTCAGGCATAAAAGAACAAATCATATCATCTTGTAATTCACAGCCGTGACAAGCAAATAGTTACCTTATAGCAAATCAAATAGCCTAATAAATTATGAATGCAGCCATAAACTGCCTTAATTGCAGAAAGCCTACTTTTATAAGCAGTGATTCTGCAGGGATATCTATAACATCAATGAAGGTCATCAATCAAGCCTAGCACTGCTCTCTGCAGAATACTCTAGAAATTCACTTTTCATAAGAAAACTTCACTAGAGACTGTCATTAAAAACTGCCCACTCCATAAAGCCATTTAACTTTTTTTTTTTTGTTTTTGAATCTGAATGTCAGCGTTTTACAGTCTTGATAGGTCCCAGATGACTTTGGTTCAGCAAAGGTGTATGACCTCAAACAAGGCAGCCAGGTTTGTTGACTAGAACCTCTTCTACAAAAGACTGGAACCTCTTCTACAAAACTGGTACCAAACTCCCACCTGACCTTAAGAAAACTAACATCATATTTTTTGTCCCATGGTTTTTCTTGTGAACTACAGTAGCTTAGCTAGTCTGTAATAAACTTTTAAATACTGGGGTAATACTTGGCTTTCTTCCTTTTTTTCCTCCCCAGATCTTAGGATTTTTCCTAAAACTTTAAGATCTTCTAAAAATTATATCACTTGGCCAGAGAAATTCTTCTTTTATAATTTTTTTAATCTTCTGTTCCTCATTTTCACTTATTTCTCCAACTTTAAGGAACTAAAAAAAAGAAAAACAAAGGAAAATATGACAAACATTCCACTTTTCTAGGTGATCATCCTCTCAAATCCCATGTTAAAAGCTTATTATCTAGGCCTCTCCAATACTGTAATTTTGATAATTCAATTTATGGCATCCAGTAATGTAGTTTGGTCATCATCCACTCATTCCTAAATAAATCCAGTTCTTCTACATAAGGAGATAATTTACATAGTTCATAAAGCACTTCACCTGGCTATTCATTGTGATACCCAAAAATCAGATCACCTTTCTTCAGCTTAAACCTATGAGAAAAACATTCATACCAAGCACCTTGCTTTTACTGTGATTCCTTCTGCTAGTGCCATCTTAGCTTCCCTGTTAAACTCAAGTATCAGTTCTATTTTCATTCCATAAAGACCTAATCTGTTTCTTTGTGTTGCCTACCAGACAAGCTCACAGAATAAATACTTGAGACTCCCTTGCTATCCTAATGTACCCTCCCACAGAAATTCATCACTATAGTTCCCTCACAGGCAATGTCCTTATTCCTTTGTCTTAAAATCAAGCTCCTAGAAGCAGTCTTCCCTGGTAACTGCCTCATAATTCACAGAATCAGTTCCCTTTTGCCTCCCATACTACTGTACTACAAACAGTTCCACAGTTAGATGACTCTCTGTTGACGATCTTGCATGACACTGACTGCATCCCAGAAACTGCTCTTCCTATCTGGATTCCTTAGCCCCTTCCATTAACTGACAAGTCCAAGGGCCTCTCCTGCTCCACTTCTGAACTGCGGACAGCAGCTTGGCAAATTTACTTCAGCTGGTGTGCTGTCACACTGCTCCTCCTATTTCCACTGCTTCAGGCCAGCACAGCTCATCAGCGGTTCCAAGCTGTGCATTCAGTGAACAGCTCCAACCATGCTACCATCTCTCACAGTGGCCCATTTCCCACTAGAGGTCCTACCCACAGCCTTCCCTTTTCAATAGCAGGATTCTCCATACACTGGAATTTCTGCCATGGTCTATCACACAGCATCTTTATCAGGCTGACTGTTCACTAGTGCCCATCAGGGCCTTTGCCTCTCCCCACACTCAGCTCTGCCCTTCACATGCCTGATTCTGGTGCATAAAGCTTCTTGTTCTCCAAATATTCCTACTGCCCATCATTATCTAGAACTGAACCTTTACAGAGTGGGCTATCCCATCACCCCAGCATCCATTTCCTCCATGGCACACCAGGCCAGCTTCAGGAACCAGAGTTGCCAGGAATGCAGCAGTACTGAGTCAGTACAAGGACACAGACAAATGGGGAAGGCAAGACAAGTCAAATCCTTCCAAAAGCCTGTTCTCTTTCAGGAGAAGTTAAAGGGAAAACCAAACTTTTTGTATTTATTTCATTCACTCTTTGGATGACAAGCACTTTAAAGCCCTGCCTAAAGGCTGTAAGTCAGACGACTGCTCAGTGCCAAAAATTTCACTTAGTCATTTAAGTGTTCTACAGTGGACTTCAAAGGGAGTGTGGCGATCCAATGAAGACATATATGCAAGTGGGTATCTCATCCCCTAGCTTCACCCATCTGTACTATTTTCTAGTTACACCATCTGTGCATTTCCTAAGGAGATGCTATGCTCCTGAGTACTGTCCAAAAAACCCGTAATTGCATCCTAACACATGGGATGCACTTAGAACCTTTCAGAAGTCAGGAGCCAAAAGATAACTTTACTTGCAATTCTGTGGTATTGAAGTGATCACTTCAGACACCAAAGTCATTCTGCCACGTATCACAACACATGAACAAAAAGGAGTGAAAAACAAGAAGCTGAAATTCAAATGTCTGCATTTTCCTCTGGCCAAAGAAACCACTATTCTTGTGCTGTGCTTCAATATCCTTGGTGTAATCCTTCACAGTATGTATCAACAGAACATGCTATGAATGAAATAGCAGGATGATCCCCCATCACAGCTCCTACAAAACGAGCATCCTGGGTTTCCGCTAATGAGATCCTCCATGGTGACAGGAACATCTTAGATTCTGCTTCTCTTAGAAAATAAGACTTGATCCATACCATGATCAGCTCTGAAACAGCAGAGCAGGACAGCCCTTCCAGAAAGAAAGACAGGTTCTGTCATACTCCTCCTTAAGAATAGTTTATAGTAACTTATAAAGTGTATGAGCAAAAGGGCCAACTCCAGGCTTTTCTAATTGAAGTGCCTGTTTTGAAGAGTTACCTTAGAGCAACCTGAAACAAGTTCAATACCTTCTGAAGAAGTAGAAGTTATCAAATATAGTCACACTGCCACCAATCTTAACATAGCACTCTACTTGATATGACAAGTGCTTGCCAGCTTTGTACTAAAATTTAGCTAGTGAAAGAAAATTCAAGACAGGAGAAGGTTTGAAGAAAAGCATGTATGATTGTTCTTTAATGTCTTTTGTGTCATCAACTTTTAAGTTCTTTAGAAGACAAACTGCTCTGCAACGTTATTCACCTTTTCACCAATTGCACCATCATCTATCACAAGTAAGTTTCTAAATATTTTTACAAGCAGCCAAAAAGGAAGAAAACAAGCATAATTACCTCATATGTACAGTTCAACTTTACCTTTGGATTTTGGAATTAACTCTCCACAACTCAGTATGCGTACTTCAGCATATGGTTTACTAGATGCATCCGTTTTCTGGTTTTCTATTTCTCTCACAACTTCCTGACCTGAGATGACTTGTCCAAAAACAACATGATGCCTAAAGAATGTCAACAAAAGTAAGTATTCTTAGCACTTAATTTTCTCAAGGCAGTTCCCAAACAACTTAAAGAAGAAAGTAAGAGATATTTACCCATCTAAATGAGGTGTAGGTTTAGTTGTTCTGTTGTTTCCAGATTTTAAAGAGAAAAACAAAATCAGTATTAGTGAAAAGCAGTCAGCATTCAGAGCATGTCATCTATGCATACAAAGGTGAACATTATTTTGAGTGCACTAATAAAATTGAACAAAACCAATATATATCATTCTAAGTTTGCAGTTAAAAATATTTAATGTTTTGTATGTTAAAATACCTACTCAATGAAACACTTTGATTACACTTTACTAAAAAACTCCAAAATTGCACATAAATGTTTAGACAGAATCCTCATATAGGATATTATAAGTTTCCACTTACTAAATTATATAAGTACTACCAGGAACAGATACAAAGATCTGCAGGAAAAGTGCAAATAACCTTCTACACCAGAAAACACTGGAAGAAAAAGTATCTGGATGTACAGATTATTTGATACAGAAGCAGAACTGACTTCCTCTCAGCTTTCCCCTATACTAGCATTACTAAGGCATACACATGTCAGTTATGGCAGAGTAGAAAACTCAGATGATTGGAGTAATGATCACCCAGAAATCCTAAAATAAGGTTTTAACACTGATATCCACAACTTATGTTAACTAAGGCCATGAAACATGGGTAAGAGTGACGTATTTTGAGAATGTTTTCTGTAGAAAATTTAGATTTTAGAAGAGTCGACTGTAATATATTTTAAGAATTTAAGTTCTAGCTATAAATAAGACTGTATTGGAAAGCTATTTTGTGATTAAAAAAAACCCCTATACTACTTTTGAGAGCCCCCAGAGCTGTTTTGCTTCCTTCCAGAAAACAGTTTATTAGAGTAGTAAGAATTTTACAAGAAACTACAACATGCTTGCTTTACTGCCCAAGTTAGAACACAGCTACTGAAAATTACCAGAAGCCCTTCTGCATAGACCATTAACAGTAAACACAGATGGGGTAAAAGGAAGCACATTAGGAAAATGTGCTACTTCCAGACAACTTTGTAAAAAACCATCAATTTTGGCTTTGCACAGGAGCTTGTCTTCAATATTTAAAAGGATTCCCTTGACAGCTTACAAATAGCAAACCATATACATGTTTCAAGACATTTCAATACTTACATAAAGAACTGTGAACCATTTGTATCTTTCCCTCGGTTGGCCATTGAAAGGAGAAATTCTTTGTTGTGCTTTACAGCAAAACTTTCATCTAAAGAAAGTGTTTTCAGTTACTTTAAGCATACCATATATGCTTAGGTAAATGCTATAGTCTAAGTAAACTCATCCTTATTAAATAAATCTGCTAGTCCCTTGAATGAGAAGTTGTATTAAAAATAACAGCTATTTTTAAAACACATTATTCTGTTAATTCTATATAACAAGTAGAAATATGAATCATGGTTTATAGCTTGAGGGGAAAAAAATTAAAATTTAGTATTATTGCTCAAAAGATTTGTCTCCTACCAACATTAGCAGAGATGTTTAAGTTGTTGCTCTTTCTATTTTTCTTTGGAACAGAAGCTGTGTACTAACTATTAATAAGTCCCTAATTTTCAGGCATTTTGTTGTTTTGGTTTTTTTTTTTAGTACACAGGGATATCCAGTTTGATAGCAATCCCACACAACTTCTATTTGTCTGACAGACACAGGTGAATTTATCAAGTTGGCTGTTAAGAAAACTAGTTTTATGAATTCTACTTCTTATGAGAAAGTAATTGTTAATAGTACAAACTAAATCCCAATGAAACTATGAAATGAAAGAAGGGTAAAATGTAATCACTATTCTTCATTTAAGACACCTGTAAGAGATAATCCTCCCCTTTTTTTCCCAAAACAGAAAAAAAAGGCTTTTGGGGATTGAAATTCTTCAGACGAGAGAACATTTGTTCAATACTGTTTGGATACAGGTGGCAGGAGCAAGCATTAACAAAGAAAAATGTACATAATTTGTAATGCTACTGTCAGTAGCCATGAAAGGCACAGTCCCACTCACTCTCCAGTCACTTGTACAATGGCTAGCTGGCCTAGCATCAAATGTCAATCTAATCCTATGGTGACTCGGTTAATTGATCCACAAAAGCAAAATTTTCCACAAATTCAGTTTCAGACTGTGGCCAGCCAAGTTGAATAGCCAGCTTGCAACTACCAGAAGGTAAGTGGAGGTTGGGCTCATTTTTCCATCTCTCCCAGCCATACATTTCTTCAAACCTGGCTACTCATTTGTGTTGGTTCTGAAGCTTGCTTCATTATTTAACTGGATCCACTCACTAACGTAGAAATACATAAATTTTTTTGCTGCAATAATCTTTAGGCATTTTAGCAAGCTGAACCAGGTTAAAGTTTGATTGGAGAGACAGGGCAAAGTAAGGCCCCGTCCTCTTTTGGCAGTTGCAAACTGCAAATTCCTCTCAAGGTCTGATATAAAACTGCAGCCTGGCCCTACTACAGCAGTGAATAATTCTTTTGATTGTGTGCTGCAAGCTCGGACGACAACCAAAGGTAAAGAAAAGTATCTGGGAGGGGAGAGGGCCATAACCTCGCCTGCTGGTGGCAGCTACCCATCATGAGGGCTTCGGTGTAATACAACAACTGCTCCAAGAAACAGAGATGCTCCACTGCTTTCTGGAGAAACACAGGCTGAGAAACACAGCAAGTACAACTTCTACAACATTGGCTGAAAAAGAACCAGGACTGTGAGAAAACGAAGGGCTCTATCCCAGTAATTCATCTTGGGCTCAGGAATACAGGGCTTTATGTGTTCTTTTAAATAAAAATTTGCAAGAAAACTCAACCCCATCACACTTTTCTCCTTTTCCCTTGAAGAGCAGACAATCCCCAACTTTTAGCTGGCTGAACAAGCCAAAAGTAAGTGTTTAGAAACAGCAATAAAAATGTAAATCTGGTAAAAGGGACAAATACAGAGGAGTTCAGTTTCAGTTTTCCATTCATTACAATGGTTCATATCTTAAAAGTAAAATAACTTAAACGGTACAGTCAAATGCCTCTAAGACCAGACAAAACCTCAAAAAAATGGAATTCATGTTTATAGAACAAAGACTACAGAATGTAAAGGTGATTGTTTATTGTAACACCAAAATAGAGCAGACTGATAAAACTCTTACCTTCAAAAAAGCCACCATAAATGGATTCTCCTCCTCTGCCATTTCCTTGAAAGAGGAAAAGTGACATTTAAAGTAGTGATTAAGAGTCAAATTATGTGGAAGGTGCCTCATAATACTAATGTAACTGCATCCAAGTCACTGACATCATTCTTCAACATATGCAAACACAATCAAGACGCATCTTTGTAATCCAAAAGCAAACTTGGAAAACAAGAAAAGTATTCTCCCATGTATTCTGCTATAGACTCCCTTTTTTTCTTTATTTCCCAGCAGCAGACATGGTATTTCATTATCACACTTAAACCTTTCAACAGGAGGCACTTAGCTCTCTGACTACTTGAGGTAACAGAGCAAAAGTGTGTGTATATGTGTGTGTATACATGCATATAAGTTTATTATGAGTTCTCATGGAGTGGGTCTCACACAGAAGAAAGGGAAAAAAGCAGTCATGTCTGCCACAGAATAATTAATATAAGTAAATGGTTTTATACAGAACTTCTGCAATGTTTTATTAAATAAGCATTAAAGTTTTCTTTAAAAATTCACGTCATACCTTCACTGAAGTCACCTCCTTGGATCATAAAATCTTTCACAACCCTGTGAAACAGACAACTTTTGTAATGCAATGGCTTTTGGGTGGACTTTCCTGTACCCTTTTCACCTACAGAAGAGAATGAACAAAACCAAAAATTACTCTCTCCATCTGTAGAATCTTCGTTACAAAAAAAGTGCTATATAAGCACTTAACCAAAATCATCTATTACACTCTGAAAAACTGGCTTGTGAGCCAGACACCTACCTGTCAGTAAGACAGATGTCTGCAGACACCACCTAATGCCAGTACAAAACTGGCATTTAACAAAGCAGTGCAGAAACTACTTTCTGTCTATGGTTATACTAAAGGAACCCCTTACTGACATTAGTATACAACTCTGGCCTTTTCCATGAAGACTGACTGAAATTAAACATCCAGTTTAGGTTTATGACAACCGGTATTGATGCCTGAAACAGAGGCCAAAATAAATTAGGAGTATAAAATGCGGACAAATTTATTTGCGGACTTCAAGGTACGTTTGGGCAAGCAAAAGTCCCCCTCAGGGACTACACCCAAAATGGACGGTGGGTCACAAGCCCTTCACCTTTCATAAG
Organism: Acanthornis magna; assembly: GCA_036785705.1. Taxonomy (NCBI): domain Eukaryota; kingdom Metazoa; phylum Chordata; class Aves; order Passeriformes; family Acanthizidae; genus Acanthornis; species Acanthornis magna. The sequence goes on from JAWUZG010000012.1 coordinate 14,646,089, forward strand.
TTCTGTCCCATTAGCACATTGGCCCTTAATTCTCCAAATGCACCCTTAGGTGATGATATTAACCACACCAGGCCTGCTCCCCCCATCTCACAGTTGTTTACATATTTCCAGGCCCTAAGGCAATTAATATGTCCTTGAATCTGTATTCAGAGAGCCTTGCTTTGGTAAAAGGTGCTGGGAACAGAGGATTTTAGCACTTTGTAAGAAGCACAGAACTGCAGCAAGTTACAGATACATGCAGAGTAAAAAGCTAGAAATACTTGAAGGCATCAGTACTGCTCAGAAACATGCAAGAAACACTCAGATTTTTAGTTACAACACAGCAAGGTTAAGGTACCATAGAAGCTCATAAGAAAACCAGAGGCAGGGGGAAGGAGGAGGACTCACATTATTCCCTCCCCTGCTCATGATGACAGCTGCCATCTTCCTCCCGTACATCAACTCTGCTGCTTAAGCAGATTCTGCTTCAGCTACAGCATCATGGCTTTTCCCTGCTACCCTCGAACAGGTAAGGTTTCAGCTGAGTTAGCAGAATATGAACAGTAGAGCCAACTTCAATGGAACAGTAAGGTTATCAGTGGGACTTCTCAGGGAAGATCTCTTTCTCTCAGTGCTGGCATACTGTTAGACTGTATCTTCCTATAATCTTATCCAGAGCTATTAAACTGGCAGCTTTTATCAAGGGCAGTTGCCTCTGAACTTAATCTGTAACAGACTGGTGTCTCCAAATGGATTCGAACAGCTAGGGAAAAAACCCTACTTTTGGTAGGAACTCTGATAAATGTGAGGCTGTGCATGTTCCACTAACTTAGCGCGTGCCAGGAAAACATGGAGTTGCTGCTTCCTGTTTTAAGAAGACAGCACACACTTTTCAAAATTGCCAGAAAAAAATATGAGCAAGTGAAACAAATAAAAAGTTTGAATTAATTTGCTGATGAGCAATATCATAAACTTTCTGCATATTTTTCTCACTATATACATTAAGGCTGCAAAATAGTTCATGATCTGAATTAGTTTGCAATTGACAGCAGATCAAGAATGCCAGAGTCATGTGTTAATGTAGTCACAGCCACTAAAGATCACTACTTTAAAGTTCAAACTTGTTAACAAATTTTGATAATCTGATTTTGCATCAGTAAACCTGATGTCAGATCAGATAATACCTACACTCCTACAGACATTGTGAATGGTGTACTACATGTTCTAGTTAACAAGAATGTAATTATATATCCACACTTGATTCAGATCATATTAGCACTGCTGAGGGATTCACTATTAACAGCTACAGACCTCTGACCTGAAAAACAACAAAGCTGGAAGGAAAGGAAGCAGTAAAAGCTGACAGAAAGCATGAATGCTATTTATGTATTCACAAAATTATTCCTGTGACAATAAACTCAAGTTTTGCAAAGCTGTCATCATCTGCAGCAAAAGTATAAAGTCCACAGGAAAATAATTCCGTTAGTAAATGCTTCTTAGATTCTTCTGAGTATTTTCTTCAAGAAATAAACTTTGAGTAGGAGTGGAAATCACCAGTCTCCATCAAGAAACTAAAATAAAGGGAAAAACAACTAATGAATACCAGCACTACCTTTCCAATACCTCGAAGTATCATAAGACTGAAAAGCAAGCCTTGCGTGGTTGACCTCTTGCTGGCTACCTTTCAAGATTGGATGATGTTATATAATGTGAACAGTAATATCTGGAACAGAAAATCAGCTTACTGTGCCTGTATTTAAAGTTGGTTAGTATATACTCCAACATACTAAGCCAAAGCTACAACTGCTTTGACTCTACATCATACGTGTATGATCATGCGTGTATAATCAGCTAAATCTTCAGAGGTGTCAAGAACCAATGCTGAACTTATTTTCACATTAAGAAAATGTTAGGAAAAATAACACATCAAACTTGTTAACATGGTATTACATTAAAAATCGTGGATTAAATAGGAAAATCTACAAACCTGTGCAAAGGCAGCGAAAATTCTCACATGTCTTTGGACACACATCTGAAAACAATTCAAAGACCACTCTTCCAGCTAGAAAAAAAAAAAAAGCACCACATTTATTGTGAAGTTAAATGGTATTTGCATGATTCGTATACATATCTCATATGAATATCAAGCTACTGAATCGACATTTTCATTTTCTTACCGGGCACATTATTGATGGCTATGTCGAAAAAGCAACGAGGTCTCTGGACCTTTACTCCCATGGCTTCAGAAGTCTAAATACTGTAAGTAATAAAAATAAAATTTAGTTTTTCCTTCTGTGTATTGAAATAATGTGTAAGGCAGTACAGAAGTCAACAAAAACTGCAGAAAACCAAACAAAACCCCCCCCCAAACCCCCCAACAAACAACAAAAAACCAAACAAAAACAAAAAACAAACAAACTAAAAACAAAAAAACCCCACCCCAACAAAAAAACCAAACCAAAACAAAAACAAACCAGCAAACATAAGCATTTTTTAGAAGTTCAGAAAATGCAAAGTATTTGAGGGCATTTTCATGTGCTGTAGACTCAAATGAGTGATTTTCTTCAGGTTTGCTGCAATAACATTAAATTTAAACTTGAGTGCCATACTTCAAGGGGGGAAATACAAAAGGAAAAGATACTGCAAGGTATGGGCAAGACTTAAGCATTCAATTTTCAAATTTCAAAATTCAGTATCTCCTGGATTCCTGTCATGGCAGTTACCAGGCATTGCTCCAATTAGGATCCAAACCACTCTAGATGAAAAAAATACAAGGCTGTAGCTCTTCCACAACTGCTGCTAAATGAAGTTATTTCACCTTTTCATTGTTTCTTTTCCTTTTAAGTCATTTTTTAATCTCTTGAGACATCATCACTGGTAACACTTAAAAGATGCATAGATGCACAGTGCTGCTTAAGGACATAGTTTAGTGACGGTATTTGGTACTGTTAGATTTACTGTTTCAACTCAATGGTGCTAAGGTTTTTTCCTAACCTAAATGATTCTATGATTCCTAATAGAGAATTTTAATACAACTTTTCACATATCTTTGAGTATATAAATCCTTTTCTTTTTGTGTAACAAGCTATGTCTTAATTACATTTGCATCTCCAACATTCCGACATTATGTACAATCATATTCTTTTCCTTTTCTAAATCCCTATCCTCTCTGAGTTACTTCAGAGTGGGGAAAAAAACCCAACTGAACAGTGACAGCAAAAGCATCTGTAAGACAGGAGCATCTTTTCCAGAATTTGGAATACAGTCCATACATTTTCAGTCCTAATTATTTTTCATTGCTAGAAAATATGACTCAAATCTAGCTGACATACTGCACACATCTAAAGCTTCACTCAGAGCTGTACCACAGAACATCCTTGAAAAATTCAATTGTCACCATCTGTCACCCTCAGCATATGAACAAGAGCCTGTAAGAAATTAAGACAGCATGGTAATAGTGTTAGTCCATATTCTCTCTACTTGTGCTGTCACTCCTAGTATTTGCTAAGATTACACAGCAAAAATCAAAAGAGCAATGCAAGACTGGTTTAAATTAAACACCACTCAGTAGTTAATTATTAATGTGATTTTTAGCATGACAAGATTTTTTTAAAAAATGCAGAATCTCACTAGACATTCTCTAGGTGTGTAACAAATACATTCATACACACAAGCCAGACACTGGTCAAAAGCAGCAGGCTTGTCTCAGTCTGCTTGGTCCTCTCCCTGAATTAGCATTTCTCTCCTATTAGCACAACAAATTTTGTAGCCAGCAGAGAAACAAACAGAGAAAATGCCCAAAGCTGCAAACTTCGATGTCATCAGGTTAGCAGGAGGCTGCCCAGGCCACTACACTGCTGCACAAACTGCAAGGCAGTGCAAGGAAGGATGAGACAGGCGGTAGAGCACAGGCTGCTTTCAGAACTGAGACCAGCCCAAAGGACAGCCATCAACTCTCTGTCAACAGCAGAACAGACTATACAGCTGCATGAGGATACTTTTTTCACGGAAACCTTTCACAATAAAGGCAGTAATATTGTTTGGTGCTAGAACTGACAGTTTTAACTGAACCGAGACATCTACAGAGCATCAACACCACAACTGAATGACCACTTGTACCCAAACTTAAAGCCTTTAATTCTAGTGCTTAAGAGAGAAGGAATTTAACTCCTGCTTTATAAGCAATTTGCTTGAGAAATGTAGAGGTATGTCTTAACATTTATATACTGTATTTTAGCCAAAATAAATGATGACTATCTTAATATGGGACATAATTTTTATTTCAAACACTAATCATGACTAAAGCTAAATCGTGAAATAAATATAAATACGCCTGTGTCAGTCAATTTTTGACTTGGTTCTATAGAGGATGGGAGAGAGAAAGCACAAATAAAGAATTCTACTTGAGTCCCTATTACTACCAAGTTTTCTCAATTTGATGGGTTTTTACCTCCACATTGTTTCATGAACAGTGGAACAAACAAAGCTAGTCCACGCTCTAACCATTATCTCCAGTGTACCCTGCACTTTCCCTAAATCCTCCAATAATATGCCCTAAATACTGGCTGCACTTGATTCTAAATGACAGGTACGGCAATGGGTTAGTATGAACCACCTGAACGCACAAACACTAGGACAAGCAAGTATATCTCACTCTTGAGCTCACAGTGCCTAGAACACCAGGCTAAGATATCAGTGTCACATACTGATCCTACCTACCTTACAAGTCACGTGAGCATTTCTTCTCCAATACACTTAAGTATCCTTTACATCCTTATTTTAGCCAGACCTTTTCCTGATGTGCTACACGGAAAACTACCAAGTTACCAACGATCCTTAAAGTAATAATTTCTATTCATGTAGTATGTAACACCAAACATGAACTTCTACATACTGATCATTTAAAACCCATATGTATCAAAAGCCAGTACAGGGGGTCTGGACGTTACATACAGAACCAACAAAGAAAAACATGAAGAATATGCCAAGAACAAAGTAAGAAAACACCAAGAATGAAGTCAGAAAATTACAAGTAAAGCTCAATAGCGCTACATGTCTGATAACAATAGGGCTTAAATAACCTGTGCTATTTATCTCTCAAAGTTTATTTTCAATTAAAACGTGGATATTCTTAACCCTCAACACCTGGCATTTTTTAATTGTGAACTTGATGGAATTTTACTAGTGAGAGGAATATGAATTTGATGCCAACCCAAAAGATGCTCATTATACATACACGCAAAAAATGTGTTATGCAGGAGGACAATCTTGGTAAGTCAGCTCACTTTTTCCTTCCAAAACTTTAAGAAAGGACAATATAACAGCCCAAGTACTATTCTGAAATTTTCAAGCCATTCATCATTCTCAACCAGCTTGTCTGAAGAGGCTCTTACTAAGTCTAAAGAAAATCTATGACCAAAAAAATCCCAAAGCCAACCAAGCACACAAAATATCACTTCAGACTATCTACAAAAAAAGGCTTGCTTCTTTTATGTCTGAAAGTAGAATATGGTTCAGCTTAGAGCGTATCGGTATTTGTTGACAAATACACCAAAAGTACTTAGTCTTGTCAGAGCAGCTCCATCCACAAGCAACATTTCACCAACTGTGTCCCTCAAGGTTCACATCACTTCACACCTCCATCAGCCTCATTATTTTGTTAAAATACTTGCAGAATAAAGCTGGCCAACTCAAGGCCAGGCTGCCAGCAGCTCTTCTCCTTCAAAATGATCTGTGTCAATGGAAAAAGATAACTACCCCAAACTGTCCACAAGCATCTTTCTGCCAGGGCTTCACTGATACTTGTTGATCTGCTTAAAAAACACATCTTGGGGAATTTTGTTTCCAAAATCACCTGTCCTAGCAGGGATCTGGTAATAATACTTTTTAATACATATTAGAACCTTTCGACTGAACAGGCTAGAAAGCACACACAGATGCACATCAACTGAAGTATCAGCATATTATGCATCCCAAAGAAGCAAGCAGCAATACAGTAGTATTTCCTAGTTTTATATGAGGGAAAAGACAACTAATTCTGTAACTGTGCTGAACAGGTCATGGGACTACTGATTTGTTTCAGTCCCAGTACAGGACAGAATAGTAAGCAAAGATATATTTAGTAGGAAAAAGATATATTGTGTCCTATTCCTTCACTTTTTTCCCTGTCATCACCAGCTCTTCAGAAATTCAGATTTTGAATTTGCCTTTACCTTGCCTTTGTATGTGCTTCCTCACATCAACGTACAATTATCTGCACTGATCTTTATTCAATGTCCAAATGAAGTGAACAATCAAGTACATAAATTCACATTCCTAGCATTTTGGTTCACATCATCTACAAATGCAGGAAGACTAAACTACATTGATACCTTTTTCAAAGACAGGCACATAGAATCTCAAAAAAAAATTTTAAGCAAAACTTTGAGTTCAGAAAATGCAAGTGCACAAAGTGAATACTGAACAGATATTTTTTAAGGCTGTGCCTGCAGTCACTTGAAGACAATATAAATGTGGGCTGATATTACAATAGAGGGTTCCTACAGCCACGTGTTTAGCTTACATGCAAGTGGCTACCTAGCTGCATAAAAACTATCCTCTGGTCCCCCTTCTACGAAAAGATATGGCAGCAGCACGTATCAGCTTAAAGCATGGCAGAGCCACAAACTATGAATGTTACATGTCTGTTCCAGTATGGAGTAAACTAGAAGTGAATTTATGGTTGCAAAATGGGAGACATGAAAATTTGTTTATAGTTCCATTCCTGTGACAGAGCTTGCAGCTGTGTTAGCATGATACCAAAGATATGAACAACAAAAACCTACACAGACCAACCCTCAATCTCTATAATTTCCTCAGCATTTTTCCCAAACACCACCATCTTTTCCTCTGAATTAGCAGCAGTGACATCTAAGTAAATAATTTTTTTGTTTGTTTCACTAATCAGCAGCACAGGACTTTTGTTGTCAGATTTAGGAATAAGGTACTGCATTAGAACACATTTCAGATTTAGGATGACATCTTTGCAACCACATGGACTTAACATACCTATAAGAAAAGAAGAAAACATTTGCTTGCTACACAGGTCTATGGAATTCATGCAGGAAGACTTTCTACTTATTAAAAATCATGCATTATAGGTTTTCAATCCGACTCTCTCTTCCAAAAAAAAAGCACACCATAAAGTAAAACTTTCAACATTTTTGCAGGCAAAAATTGATTGACACTTTCTACCAAGCCTCCTTCTCTACAACAATGTTTTAAGTCTTGACTAGACTACAGACATAGTATTTGTTTCCCTCTAGAAAGGAAATCAGACACCAGGCAGAACCATGTCTTCCATGGACATGAGGCAAGGGAGACTTTAGAAAATATCACCTGTAGATAGGTCCTGACTAAATATACAGTACATACTCCTAACCCTACTGCACTGGTAGTTCACTTACATCACTTTCAGTATGACTTTTTGCAATTATGAACACAAATTTAGTCTTGTACTGAAGTATAAGGACTGCACACCCAATTATAATGCCTCAGCTGGGAGAGCGTAGATTCAGCTGAGAAGGTAGCAACATTCTGAAACTGCTTAAACAGAAATACAGGTTCCTACTGGATCATCCCCTTTATTTTTCTGGAAATGTAATACCTACAATGAAAAATGTTAAAATATCTAACCACGCTCTTGTCACTTGCAAGTAAAAATCTTTGTTGTCAAGTCTTAGTCATGATTTTCTATTATCTAATTTATGCAGATGGTACTTTTTTCCTGTGTTATGATTTGTGAAAAAATACAGGTATTTTCTGTCAGATCTGTGCACAAATAAGTGCACTTGTTGGTGTGAATTTGCATAGGCCTGAATACATGAACTTTCATTTTAAAAGTTATAAAGTGCTAAGAAAAGGCAAGTTTTTGCTTTGTATGAAAGGGGAAAAAAACCCCAACAACCTTTTACAGGGTATAATCTCCAAGTAATGTAAATCCCAATCTGAATTTCAGCAGTGGAATCCTTTCCTACCTGTTACTGAAGACGAGTAAGGCAAGACAACCATGCAACAGTATGAGACAGCTCTGAATGCTGACCTGTATTTGTCAACCATAACGAAAAAAAGTTTGTTGCATCATCTTTTACTCTCATGTTCTACTCCTTTCTCTACTCCTCTAGCTCTAGATTCCTTCTATGCCTCATCCCAGCCTCTGACCTAAACCTCACTGCATTAGAAGATGGCCACATTTTTTCCCTGGCACTCACTGACTCTGCTTCCAAATGGAAGATTGCTCCCAAATTACCACGGCATAGAGGTGTGAAATGGTAGTGGAGAAATCATGACATATTCTTCACTCAAATTCCCTCATAATCCCCAGATTTGCTGAGATCCTATGAGGGGAAAAACCCAAATATTCTCTTGATAACAGCTTAATGACTGCTAGCTAATTAAAAAAAAATAATGTTTGTTTCACAGAAGAGGACTGGAAGAATGGAAAGAATAAGAAATACAGTCCCAAAGGGTGCTCTCAAAGAGCTACTGATGCTGTTATCATTTTTATGCTCCCCTTCAGATCTACTTCATAAATAGGGAACTACATTATTTCTTTAATATTTATGAATAATTTTTACAAGCTGATAAATCAAGCTCTGTAAGTTTAGGCAAACTAATGCTTCATAAATCATGTCTAATGTCCAAATTGTTACCATATTTTTGTCATGGTAGCACCTAAAAAAATGAGCCATGCTGGACCTCAATGCAATGGGAATAGTGAAACAAAATGGCAGAAAAAAGATAGAAGAAAAAAAAACCTATATAAAATGACACAAACCTAAAAAAACCCCTAGAAACATTTATCATTGTCCAAAGAACAGCCTCTTCTGCATGCAATATAGAAAAAAAATTAAACCCCCAAAATATTCTCTCAGAAAAGATACACCTTTGAAAATAGACTATATGCAAGATAATGGTCTGATGTTTCTCTTAAGCAGGTCTCAGACGATTACTAAATAGAATTAACTTAACCAGTCAAACATCAGGAAATCATTGGCCAAGGTGACTTTATCATTACTGATAAATTTTCTAACTGTGACTGACCTGAAAGGCAACGTTTAGCACTACAACAGATATTCTGTCCACAGTTTCAGTAAACTATTTCTTTTTCTCTTAGGTCTCTCTCTTTCAAAGCCTCTTCAGGGCATCAAAGTACAGCCATATATATGCAGTACTTATAGTTCGGTCATGGCTGCAAACAAAATGGGCCATGGGCCCAAATGGGCCAAAACTCAATACTCATAAAAGTCTTTGGAATGCCTTAGGAAATCCCTAAAAGACAGAGGCAGGGGAGTCTCCTGCCAGACACGGTAGCTCCTGCAGGCTCCACTTCCCTAGGAGAGGCCTGCAGAGGGGAGAACATGTGGCACGCAGACAGCCCCGTTCCTTCCCCGTCCCAGGGGAGGAGGGAAGACTCATTCAAACTCCCCAGCAGCACCCGAGCCCGACCAAGGCGCCCGCTGCGGGCACAGACCCGCGGCTCACCAGGCTGCGGAGAGGCACAGCCGGCCTGCTAGACCCGACCTCCGGCGCGGTGTAAGCCAGGCCCCGAGCGCCGCTTCACCCACCCTGGCAGCTCCCGCCCGCCTCGGGCCGCGCTCGCAGCTCCTCACACCCCTTCCCCCTCAGGGGCCGCCCTCACCCGGGATGCGCCCGCCGCCGCGGCCCGCCCGCCCCCCGCACGCGGGCCGCCAGGCCTTGCGAGGGGCGTGTGCGCCGAAGCAACGCGGGCGGCCGCCCCAGGCCCGCTCCGAAGCGGCGGCCGGGCCGGGCGGGAGGGGCGGGAGCTCCTACCCGCGCCGTGACCGAGGCTCAGGCCCCGCGGTGCTGCGACCTCCTCCTCCACCGTCCGCCCGGCCCCCCGCGCGGCCCGGGCGACGGCCCTCCCTCGGCCGCGCCGGCGCCCGGCGCTGCCCGGCGGCGTGGCCGGCACTCACCCGCTGGTGGCCCTTGTCGCCCCGCGCTGCTCAGCGCCGCGCCGCCGCCATGTTGGAGCTGGTGCGGCACGGACTGCGTCAGTCGCGGACAGGGCGGGAGCGGCGACCCGGGGGCGGCGCGCCGGGGGCGGGCGGGGGAGTGTGGCGGCGGGAGCGGCCGTGTCCCGGCCCGGGCAGGGTGCGAGGGGTCGCGGGCAGCGAGGCAGCTCACCCCAGCAGCGTGGGCCGCTCGCAAGGAGCCCGAACGACTGGGGGAGGGGCGCCCGCCTCTTCGGGCTCGTCAGCGGCGCTCCGCCCCTCCCGCCGCCCCGCGCCTCCTCGGCCCCGCCGCCTCAGGCCCCGGCGGGCGCGGGACGGAGCCGGTGCGGCTGGAGCGGCGACAGGTCTACGGGCCCTTTCTAGCCTAACGTGCTCGAGAATAGTGCTGGTCTTTCCGCCGGCGCGACAGCGGCTGGCGCCGCAGCGACGAGCCCGTGAAAGAGCCAAGGGTTGGTAAATGAACCGTCCTGTGCGTGGTGCTGGAAGGGCTCAGGGTTCCTCCAGCGGTACACCTCGCTGGGGCTTGTAAAGAATTAAAATGGGAATTTACGCCAACTGTGCAAAAAAAAGTAACTGATAACAGTACCCATATGTCTGTATTGCAATTCAAAGTTAATTGATCATAAAACTGAGGACGTGAAAGTTTATGACAGTGCATAAAGTTGTGAACACCTTCAAAATTAACTGAGGCTGGCACTGAAGTAGGTACATCTTTTGATGGGTTTTAGTTCAGACGAGTAGGCATTTCGGTCAGTAATCGTACACGTAATGGGAAGTAATGGAAATTACATGACTGGCTGTTGACAAGTTGGTTAGAAGTAGAAACCCCAATGATCTCCTTATGGTTTTCTGTTAAAAAAAAAATAAATTAAAAATTGTGAAACTGCCACCTGTGAGTTCTGAAATCCTGAAGAAGCTGGTGAGTGAATTTATATCTGTTCAGTAAATCATCACTGACTTCAGTACAGCATGCTTTGTTAAGTCTTGCTTTCCTCCCCTATGTATCCAATTTAAAATTTAACATAATTTTATCTAGCGTTTTTATTTGGTTTAAGCATTGTTTTCTTTTATCCAAATGTACTTCACAAGTCACAAGTGAGAAGTTTGGCATCTCGTAAATGAAAAATCTGTTTAATTTACAGAAGTCTCCTTCATACGAACACAGAATTGTTTTCTTCTACAGTTTTCGTCTCAGATACCTTGGAATTATTATGTGAGTTTACACAAGGCCTGACATTCTTGAAAGAGGTACCTTATGTGCCACCCTTTGAGATCATCTGACAGGGTTTGGATCTCACTCTGTTACTTGCATGCCTGTGTAAACTGTAACTGAGGTGATCTGGAATTTGTTAGCAGGAGGATACAGAACCTGTTCCAGTTACAAATTCTACTGTTACAAAAAATGTTATTAATCAAATCTTAAAAAATACATGCTCTTTTTCTAAAATACCACAGGCGTGTAATAAATAACATAGGGTCTATTCTATTAGTTTGAGTTCCATATTCGTAGGCATCCAATATATTAGGAGGTGACAGACAAAAAGTAAAACTCCAAACATTTGATAGACAGCTGCAAAACAGCTGTTCAGAATTGGTCATGGTAATTGTCCTGGTTCTGGTTTTTGGATAGAATGTAGAGCAATCTGACATTGTTATCATTCTTTCTGTATGTCTTTGCGGCTATCAATGATTGTGAGAAAAGGTCCAGAAAGATGACCTGGAGCTATGTGTATTCAACATAAGCAACATACTTTTTGCTGTATATGTTAGATTTGTCTTCCAAAACTCGTTCATTTTAAATGTATTTTTTGTGGCAAAGCATAAAATAAGAAGATATTGTAAAATAAAATGACATTAATTTTGCCGTAACTCTTCAACTTCACCCTTCCGAACTTCAGTCCCCTTGTGCTTTTCCTAGGCAGGGAAGACTTCCCCCCGCCCGCCCGTATGAATTATAAAAACGTTGCTTTATTTAACATGCAATAATCAGTATGACCTTTTAAATTATTATTTTTATTTCCTTTGCAAAGTCTTAACTGGCTGCACTTTCCCCTTTCTCCCTACACTTCCCGGCATCTCAGCTCATGGGAAATGCTGTGCCTCGGGGCATGCGCACGGAGAATGACAGTGCAGAGGCACGTGGAGTGCTGGGGCTACCGCCGAGCGCGTGTGGCGACAGCAGCCTCCGGCAATGGCTCGAATGCAGGAGGGGTCCCGCGCAGAGGTAAGCTGGGAGCTTCTCGGGCTGTGTTGTGTGGGCGCCGGGAGGTCTCAGGAGTTGCGGAGGTGACACTGGCTCCTTCGCTTTCTGGTTTAACCCCGCCTGGTGGTGGAGTTTGCCGTGTGACGAGCCCACGCTGAAGCTGGCGCTGGCTGCCGCCCCGCGCCTGGGCCTTGTCCGCTCGCCCGGTGCCTGCCGCCCTCAGGCGCGCAGGGAGCGCCCCTCAGCGGCGCCCGCGGCCCCGGGAGGCGGGAATGGAGGCTGGCGGCGCGGGTCGGCCCCTCCTGCGGAGGCTCGGCCCCTTCCCACGCTCCCCGTGGGGCGCTTGTGGGTCAGAGTACCCGCGGTGACGGAGCCGGCGGGCAGGTGGCAGCGGGCGAGCTCACCGCGGGGAGCCGCAGCAGCGCCGGCGGGGCGCGGGACGGGAGCGGGGCCAGCGCTGGTAGCCGGGCACAGGGGTGTTGTACTGCCCGCCGCAGTGCTCACGGGAGCTGAGGCGACTCTGGCCGGCAGGGCAGAAACAGCCTGTACTGCACAAGCAGCTCTCTTTAGGCTTAGTTACTTAAATCTCTAGTAGTTCTTATATTTGGGCAGTGGTGGGTGTCCACATTTTCTCCTTTTTGGGAGATTTCCTGGCTCGCTGTGTTTTGTAATACATTCTTGAAAGTGATTATTGTGTTTCAACCGATAGAAAATAATTTTAAAGACTTTCTTGTCCTTCCAGTGTGTATTTTGCATGGTAATTAGAACTACCTGAGGAGCAGTTCGTTAAGTAGATCCAAGTGTCCTGGTTTTGCTCTATATATTTGGATGTTTTGAAACATCCAGTGTTTTCTATTGGTGAACTTTTAAAAATATATTGGAATTAATTATGATTTACAATTGCATAAAAGTTTGTGGTAAATCATTTACATCTGCTCAATGGAATAGACAAATAATTGGAAACTTCCCGCAGGCTGTGTTAGATACAGATCCTGGTTCCCCATCAGTAGGATAGGGAATGCAAGGTCCATTGCAGCATGAGAAAGGGAAAGGATGTGTCACCTGCATTTACAAGAGACCGTTTGAGCCTGAAGATTTTTATATTTTCTTGACATATCTACTTTTTCCTGACTTCTTGCAGCTTAGCTTGCCACTACTGTGGGAAGTAAATTCTTTCTAAAGGCAACTACCATATGGAACAAATAAAAACAATATCCGAAAAGGGGCTGTAAAGCAAATCATTATTATAAAAGGTACTTAATACATAATGTGTGAAAAATTTGTGCCTTTTTTTTTTGTATGCTTTCATTTTGCATAGGAAGGAGAGAATTCAAATTATGGCATGGATCATAGATCATAAATTAAAATTACTTCGTTTTAGCTTTCCTTGTATCTGCCCCAGTGTCAGTGATACCACTGTAGTACAATATGTTGTATGGCTTTTTATTCTCTGAGGAGGATTGTACAGACATCAAAAGAAATCCACCTATATCCAGCCTTCTGGAATGATTTCAGTACCTTGCACAGGCTGCACAAATAAAGTGGTTTTTTTCTCAGTAGATCTAGTGCGTACTGCTGCCATCACCTTGATAACGTTGCACTGATGGAATCATGTGTACAGTTGAAGAGCATTCAAGTTTGCTGAAGGTATTGATAATTTTAGTTGTTAATGATTATATCTTCTAAAGCAAGGCTTCTGATCTCTGAGTTGAGGGAATTTGATGAGGCTCTTTTGGTGTACTGTGACCTTAAACACTAGCAGTTTGTGTTCTTCAGCTTGTAACCGATTGTGTAGGTCGTAGGACACGTAGTTGTTAGCACTGTGTACAAATTGGGGTATATTCTAAGAAAGCAAATTAATATTTAACAAATTTCATCAGATAAGTCTGTAGCTTCCACTATAATTTGGGAATTAGGTTGCTTTTCTTTAATGCAATGGCGATTTCAGCTGATGGCATTTGGCTATCAATATCCTGTAATACAAAGGGAGTCAACCTTCTGGACTAGAAGCCATCTCACTTCCCTTTACCACCACCAGTTGTATAGTTGTACTTTCTGGCAGTTCCTGGACCCCAGTTTGGGATTATGGCCCGGTGAGAGCAAGTCTCACTTAGTCATGCAGTGCTGGCATGTTAAAAAACTCAGCTTTTCCTTCGCAGTAGTAGCATAATAGCACAAGTGCCCTTTAAAGGCAGTTTTCTAAATTTGAAAACTTAACAAATGGACTACCTTCATTGTACTTGTGAGCATGTCAGTGTTCATTGTTGGGAGCTCATCTATGAGAAGAGTCCAGGCTGTAGGTTCTTCGCAAGTTTACCTTGCTTAGAACATTGTAATGTAGAGACACTGATTTTTACCTAGTTGTTGTGACCAAAATTAAGTGCTTTGATACTTTCTCATTACAGGTACCTCAGAATTGACTTCTTAATACAGTGACTGTACAGGATCAAAGAAAAATGGTCTTCTATTTTTCAAATACTTGAGTTTGTTGTTTGTTACAGCATGGTTTATTGTGAAAAGTGAAAGAAGAATCTTTCTGGACACTTTAAAGATCGCTGGTAGGCACAGCAAAATGCTTTGTTTGAGGCGGGTTTGCTTGTTTACACTGAGACCTTACCAAGCTCGGACTCTGTGCAGTGATCTGCTTTTGAGCCAGATAAATAGCTGCACCCATGAAGATGAAGTGTTCAGCCTTGTTGGAAGGAATAAAGCCAGACTTTCTGAAAAGCACGTGGGAATTGCATTGAACATGCTGTGGCAATTGCAAAAGAAGAGGCCATTTCTCTTAAGGACTAGTGACTATGTAAGAAATCACTCCCAGTTTCTTACCCTTTGCATTTTGGCAGAAAACAAGGTGGAACACATGGAAGATGAGGTCATAGTGGATGCCTTATATAGTATCCTGAGGTAAAGTGCATTAAATACATTTTGTATTTGGTAATAAAAAGAGAAGGAATTTTGACCACAGAGCAATCCTGTAAGGAGACTGTGATGAGACTGCCCTGCCACAACTTCTCTACTCTTGACTGTGTGACACAGATGGCTAATGTCGTGTGCCTCAGTTTTGGAGATGCAGGCAGAACAGATCTGTTTTGCAGGCCCAGTAAATATGTTTTATGATTATTATGAACTCTGATTATTCATGCACAAATATTTATAATCTATTTGAGTGGAGGGGGCGATAGAAAAGTAAAACATGATAAATAATGAAAGGACGTATTTCTTACTTCTTTATAACTATTGAAGCAAACTTCAAAGTATTATGTCTTTCTTTTGAAGGCTCAATGCTGAAGACCACGTTTCTCTAGCAGAAGTGCTTGTTACAGAAGCATGGAAAAGGTTAGAAAGGCAAGTATTGTACTGCTGTGCTTTGTGAAGTGTATAAGTTGCAAGGATGATTTGCTTCATGCAAGGTTATGCAAGAGTTCTCAAGGAGTATTTATGTTTAAAACATGAGTATTTTAAATGTCAGTTGTATTTTTGAAGGTTATGGAAATTACACATACAGACTTTGGTACACAAATGCTTGAGAGATTCAGATACTGCAACAACAGGGTCCAACATCTGAGATTTTGAAATGTATTGTCTGTGTAGATTTGTATGTTTGAAGTAAATTGCAGGTTTTCATATTTACAGTTTTATCTCAGTGCTTGCTGTCCAGCTCTTGAGTGGTTGTTAGAACCATGCTTATCTCAATTTTAATGAAAACATTTTGTATTTAAACAGCAACATTTTCCCTTTGTGCGTTTTGTTGTTGTGTTTTGTTGTCTCTTTTTTTTTTTTTTTTTTTTTTTTTTTTTTTTTTTTTAATATTGTAGTTTTTATTCTTTAATCTCAGGGTAACGGTAGAACCTAGTGTCAGTCTTGGCAGCAGCATCCCAGAATTGCCTGTTCTTAATGTGTGGGGCATCTTGACAAGTAAATAAATACAGTGTAGCTTGAAAACAAAATTATATTCAAGTAATAAATTGCTCACATTCATATTAACTATTTCACTTTATTGCTTGAGAATATAATTTTTATAGATTTCCTAGGCTGATCTGGTTAAGTGAAGGACAACTAATTCTTGTAGAACTCCTGTACACAATATGCTTTAATATTAAACACCTAGGTGTTTTGCTTAGATACTTTTTTCCCCTTGTTTTGTAATTTGGCTATAACCTTGTTTTTTATATAATTGTTAAAATAGATTTTTGTCTTTAGTTATTGACTAGAAATAAAAGGTAGATATCCTGTCTGACTGTCATTAATGTCTTGACAGGCTTAGTTTGCCAGCTCTGTCTAAACTTGCACTGTGCTTACACAAGCAACACAGGCACTTCAGTCCCATAATTGGCCAAGTAGCTCATATTGTGGACTTGAAACTGGATTCTATACAGGATATAAGGTAAGTGTGAGAATGAAGCTAAGAAGCAGAAGAAGCGATATGTTGTGATTACTGGTGTGTCTTTGCTGAACACTTTCCCTTTTTCTCAACTGGAGGTTGCATTTCTTCAGTTTGGAATTTGTGGGAAAGAAGTATTTTGTGTTTGTGCATTAATTGACAAGTGAATGCTTGTCAATTAATGTACAAATGACTTTATGAAGGATTTTCTGCTTGATTGTTTAGATTGGTTATAAAGATTGAATTAATTTCCATTGTTCTACTTACCATACAGCAGACATTTAGAATTAGCTATATCCTGATTCTAAACACAGACTTTTTTTGGATAATTTGAGGCTATTGACTCACCAGAAGATGCTTTTTCTTCCTTTTTTCTCCCATGACATTGATAGTATCTCCACTGTGACATGGATTTGTTAACAGCAATAAGGGGATTTAAAGCAATGTTGTGTTTATTTGTCTTCAGAGCATTTTTTCTGATCAAATTGAATTAATAAATTCTCTTGCTAGCATGTCTAGCACATTACTCCCATATTTAAACTACTTAAAACATAGCCCTAGTCAAAGAAGGCCAAACTCCTTTTTTCTTGCTTCTGTTCCCTTGGGGCTGTTACAGCAAAGGCTCCTCTTTCTTTTTCCTGCTTTATGTAGCATCAGCATCCCAACACTTACTTCTGCAGATGTGAGGAGCCTGCTTATGAAACTCCTTGAATGGGACTGCATTTCTTTACTGAAATCACCTTCCCTGTGGTCCTAAGTTTTATTCCCTTACAAAGGGATTCTTTCTTTAGGAGTGACAATTACTTTTCTCCCCATTCTGTCACTTGTAAATTGTTTGGGTCTCTTTAGTGTCTGTTGAACATAAAAGATCTTTTTGCAAATATGAATCAGGCAAATGAAGGTCTCGCCTTAGGCAAATGCTTTTATCATGCACAGCTTTGTAAGGGATGGCTGAAAAATCCGAATCATTTCAGAAGTTCACTGAAAGCAGAATTTTTACTTTAGTAGGATAAATGGTTTTTGCTCATTTGTTTTTTCTGCATTAGATTTAAAATTCTTTTTGCACAGAAGCCAGCAACACCTCAACTACCATTCCTTTCTTTGTGCACTTCATTTAAGAAATCTATTACTATATTCAATGTGTAAATGTAAAATCTTTTGAATTTCATAGGATCTTGTCAGTTTTGATGATCAGCATATCGGATGTTATCACTGAGAGTTTTCGAGATCGATTACTACACAAGGCTGAACAGCTCCTTGAAGAAAAGGATGAAGTCCACTTCAACTATGCTAGAAGAATACTACAGTTTCTCCAAAATGTTAAGCTGAGATATCATCCATTGCTGGAAAAATGCAACAGGATTTTCCTTGAAAGTGCCTCCAATATTGATATACACAGTATTAGTCATATTTTTGGACTGTATGAGCAGCTGGGTTTTGACAATGCTGAATTCCGCTTGATTACTAAACAGCTGCTGTCTGAAGCTATAGATGATTGTTATGATCCTGAAACCTTTGCAAAATTATTTTTTGCTCTTGGGCCTATGGCAGAATCCAAGGTTAGAGAAAGGTAAGTTTATTAATGAGTTTGTCTTATTTATGATATACATGTTCTTGCACAGAAATTAAAGATGGGTCAGTGTTTGGAGGAAATTCTGAGCCCATCTGTGAGCTGAGCCTTAGGTTTCCTGGTTGTAACTTTGTAGCAATGGTTTAATCATGGAAACACTGCCAAAGCACTTAGTTTTTAAAAAAAGTTGAATCAGATCGGTCAATCAAGGAGTGTGTGAATGCTGTCATACAAGGCCATCCTGTAGCTCTGTCTCTTAGACTATAGTCTTGCTTTCAAACGGGCTGGTGGTCAAAGCCTTTCTGTCTTTCTCCTGAGAAATATATGCAGTGGTATGTATTGCTTTTTCCTTTTTAACACTGTCAGTAGCTGCAAAAGCCTGAGTCTTGTCCTATACCAGATTGCTGACATCCTCTATTTTATGAAAGATCATCAGCAGGGAGCACTTCAGCATTTATTCAGAGCATAGTATTGTGTGACAGATTTTTTTTTCTCTGCATGTTTTTCTTGTGCCACAAAATCCTATTTGGGGTGGTATTACTCATGGGTCTCTCAAAGCCTGCAGTTTTAGGCACAATTTTCTTATTAGTTACAGTGAGTCATATTTTCATACTTCTTTTCATGAACATTTGCCGGTATTCAGAGATTTGGACGTGCTGCAAGCCTGTGTTGGTTTTGCCAGAGCTGATTGAGCTCCAAAAGCTTTTCCTAGTTTGTTTTTAATTGCTTGTAATAAACACTGGCTTTAATTACTGCAGAACCAGTTCAGTTCATGTTTGATTATCTCATCTGTAGCTTTCTGCTTGATCATTAATTTTTTAGTGCTTTATAGTAGTGCTTCCCTACTTCTTGTCTGCTTTTAGAATTGTTGGACACCCTGGTTTCTAACATCAGAACAATATGCACTGATCCAACACACTCACACCCCTTTATCTGTGCTATACAGACCAACTGCTTAGAAGAAAAGTTCACAGAACGAAAGTCTCTAGTTTGGGAGAATTTTGCTTCTGGAAGTAGTCTTTGGTTCTTTTCCTCATAGGTAAACAAAATGGCTGCAATCTTTAACAGAGATTTTCAACTGTTTTTCATTGGAAAATATGTCTTTTCTTCAGGTTGCTAGTTACTGCAGCACACATGGCAGAGGAATTTAGCAGTCACCAAGTATTGATGATATTGAAGACGATGCAGAAAATGAAATGCAGAAATTCTCATCTACTCAAAAAGTAATTTTTTGATACTACTAAGAAGTTGTATTCTCTAGGTGAACTTCCATTTCATGTGGAAAACTGTAGTATCCAGTAAGTTAGGAGTGGTGGGTGCATCACTTGCACACAAGTCCTTATACACTGTAAAGAATTGGCTATTACAGATTTTAGAATATTGCAGCTTGATCCGGAAGTAATTGAGGCAGTTTAGGAATTTCAAAGAAAAGCACTTCACCCTTCCCAAGTTACTGTCATATAATATCTGTTTAATTTACAAATATATGCTCCTATTGCAGTAAACTTAGCCTCTAACAATTACTGTAAACTCATGAGAGTGCAAATGAGAATGTAGTAAATTGCAGAGAACATGTTCTGTCTTGGAGATCTTGTTACTTTTGTGAATTGTTTGTTCAAAAGTCACTGTGTCCTATTTTGGACTATTAAAACTTGTGTCTTTAAGAAACTGGGCCACATTTTTGCAGTTTTGAACTGAACACCGTTTATAGGGAGAGGTAGTGTCTGTCATAGAGTGAAGGGAAAATAAGTTGATGTTTTGGTCACAGAAGATGTAGCATTCGATACATCAGAGATGCAGTAGAGTTAAGTGCAGGTTGTGAGCAATAATTGGATTGAAGGGAGTAGTATGAATTAAATAGATTCTTGAAAGAGAAAGGACATACTTCTCTACTGTGGAGCAAAGGGATACTAAAAGGGAAACCAGGTGAATTAATGCCTTTTCTTCTTGAGTCCTACTGTCTAAAGAAGGTCTTAAGGTATTGTCTTCCCCTACAAATCTATCCCCTTCTGCAGCTTTAGACCAACATAGCTGTAGTAACCACTGTTATGTGAGTGCGATGGTGCTGAAGTTGGTGATGCTTTTCTAGTTTATTGTGTTCTTGGTCCACTCTAAATATAACTGATTGTGAAATCTGCAACAGAAATTACTAGCGTGAAGGAACTGATTTGTTGTGATGAGGGCTTTAATTTTGCAATTCAGTAAGTGGAGAGAGGCTGCTCTGTCTTAAGTGGAATAGTGTCAAAATTGGTGTGGAGAGGAGTGCAGGTGTGTGAAACCTTCCACATAGATACTGTGCACCATAGGACACCCCTTTTTCATGCAGGATGTTGGGATTTGCAGTATCTTTTATATTAATAACATGTAATCTTTTTCTCTTTGCATTCAGAATAGCTTCTGTTCTGCACAAACACTTGGAGAGCTGTCACGTATTACAGTTGGTAAAGTTAACGCAGTACTTGTTGGTGTTGCATTGCCAGGATCTGGAGCTGTTTGCCAAACTAAAAATGTTACTGTTAGGGTAAGTGTGTATTCTTGGAACTGTAGCTATTTAAGTTTTAAACTATTCTTTACTTAAGATTTTAAATAGTAAGCTGTTAGTGTTTTGTTTCCATAAAATACGAAGAAGTAACAAACTGTTACAAGTATTTGAGTCTATTAAACATGTAAATCAGAGGATAGAAATTAGATATTGCCTTGACTATAAACCCAACAGTATCTGATAATAGATATGATCTCTTTTAAAAATATTTTTTTGTCCCTTTTTCCTTTGACCACTGTAATATAATGACTTTGAAATGACAATAAATTTTGTTTGGTA
Source organism: Acanthornis magna (assembly GCA_036785705.1). Taxonomy (NCBI): domain Eukaryota; kingdom Metazoa; phylum Chordata; class Aves; order Passeriformes; family Acanthizidae; genus Acanthornis; species Acanthornis magna. Next base: position 14,667,059 of record JAWUZG010000012.1, read on the forward strand.
TTTCATAGGATGGGTCGGTATTAATGTTGTCTTTGACTGAAGAAGTAATGAAAAAGAGACAGTAGGAATGCCTTGGTTGGGACAAGTGTGACACAGAAGTACTCTTTTGATTGAAGACCTGTCCAGTTAATTCTTAGGCTTGTACAGTTGCAACAGAAAGTTGCCGGAGAAGAGATCGCTTCCATTGCTCAGCCTCTATAGGATTGTAGTGCCTTGGCTATACATTTTTTTTGGTGGATGATGTCTTCATGTTCCTCAGGCACCTCAAAACCTGGTGCTGCCTAGGACAGAAAGCACAGAAATTAACCAGGCCCATAAACCCACAGATACCCTTGACAAACGTGGACCTTCTGGCCTTACTAAGAATTTCTGTGTTTATCAGTAACAGTTGGAGTCTCACCAGCTGACTGAGCTACTCACTGTCTTCCTCCCTTTCTTCAGTTTTGAATAAATGAGAAGGAAGAAGTTACTCTCACTGAAAAAAAGATGTGTGGATTTCTGCCAAGTCATTAATATTCTGCCTATTTTATATTTGATGTGCAGCTTTTGACTTCTAAATTAGACTTTTCAAGCATATAATTTTTTTGTTTTGTTTAAACACGTGAACTTTGTCACTACTGATGTACTTTTTATTTCTATCTGTCTTCCAGTTATTTAAAATCTAGTGTGATACCTGCTGATACTGCAGCCATAATTCGTGTTCTGGCCATGCTTCCTTCTTTTCAAGTGGAGGAAATGATTATAAACAAAGCAGCAGCAGCTCTGCCTCAATGCAGGCTCCATCATTTGAATGGCATTGCTACAGCTCTTGTCAAATGGAATCATCATGGCCAGTTGCACCGGCAGAACAGTTCTGAGCTATGTGCCAAGCTTCTGCAAAAACTCAATGACTGTGGATTTCAGAGGCTTCAGGAAGCCAGTGACTTAAATATTCTGTTGGAAGAACTTGCACATGTGAATGGAGAGTGGTTTGAAGAAGTCCTGAGTGAGGAAACTATGGCCGTGTGTCAACGCTTGATAGATCAAATAACATGGGCAAATGTATTACCCTTGTCTTTTTTTCTCATCAAATCAGACCACCGTTGTCCTGCATTATTTGACAGAATAGCTTCTGTGACTGTTGAAAATATAGACAAGGTATTACAGTTTTTCTTTCCATCTACTGTGAGTTATTCAGTAAGAAAGGACAGGTTAGTCGTTGTGTTTTAGAGCACAATCCACACAGTGTTTTTAAGAGTTTTCTTTAGTGTCCCTTATTCGGGGATCACCTCTTTTTGTGCTCATTTAAAGCTGTTTTGCTTCTATGTATATAATTTTGCATTTCTCATCAATTTTCATATCTTTTTTATTGTTCACTGAGTGTTAGGTCAGCCATGATCCTTTGCATTCAACTTTACAATTGACCATCTTAATTTTTTTAAAACTTCTTTATAGTTACATCACATGGTGAATATTTTAGCATTACTTATTGTTGTGGGGATTTCCCCAGTAGCCTATCTATTTGGTCAAAATTACTCTCTTTTTCTTACTGTCTTTTTTTTTTTTATTCTCAATCTGGTGTTTATATATCTTCAATTTTATTCTGTTGCAGTTTAGTTTCTTTAAGAACATTTTATGCAAAACCTTCTTAAAAGGTTCTTTAAGTGTATAGAAACACTTGGATCACCTACGTGAAATAGATTTTAAGTTTTAGTTGTGGCTGCAATTTCAACTATTACTGCATTTTATTTTTTTATTATTTTCTCCAGGAAAAGTTGACCAAAGAAAAAATTAGAAAATAGCTCATCTAGTCTTAAATCTCCAAATCCTGAATTAATTATAAAACTTTTCTGTATTATAAAGCAATATTAGGATATTTTGCAGTGACTTGATTTAGGATGTCATCTTTTTCAGATCCGCCCCACAGAAATCCGTTTTATTCTCTTCCTTTTCTCTGCTTTGAATTATAACCCTCCTGACAATGAAGAATTCTTTAACAGTTGTATCCAACATCTTACTTCTAACTTGAGTAAGTGCAATAAACAAAGATTTTTACTGAATGAAAATGGGAATAGAATGTCACTTTTGTTAAGCAAAGAAGAAGTAAATATTTTACTACTAATACTCTGCCTGTTGGGGTTAAACCATGACAAATATTCAATTTTGGGTCTTGTTTCACCCGTTAAAAATGCTTGTTGATAAGGGACTAGCAAAGGATTTTTGGCATAGTAAAATGCAAGTGACAATTCTGATTAATTTACTGTGCTGTTATTTTTATAGTTTCCCAAGGAATCATCTTTTGGGAACAGGATACATTTTGCAATTCATCACAAAGAAATAGTTAAAATTGTAGAAGAAGTGTGTAATGGTTTGTGTAGTGCATTAAGAGAGAAAATCAGACAATTTGGGAGGCCAGGGAAAGGGCATTGCAAATCCTTTTAACTTTGTCATGTGTTAATATGGGTTTCTTTCTGGTTTTTGAAGGTCGTCTTGAAACTTACCACTTGGTGCTGCTTGGTCATGTTTTGGCAGTGGCTGGGTATTTTCCTCCAGCTCTGATAACAGCGATATTTAATGTTTGTTTCCTAAGCAAATTGGATGCTCAACTTAAAGGTAGATATTTAGCTTTCTGATGAATTTGATTGTGTAGCATTCGGCGCAAAATGCAATGAGGACCTACATATGACTTGAGATGTAGAATTACTCTTTAAATTATTCTGTTTTCAGGAAAGACATCCTCAATGTAACCATAATTTGAGTGCTAAAAGGGAAGGAATGAACAAAAGTCTGTTCTTTGTTTTAAAAGTACAGCTCTGTATTGCAGATGAGAGAAAGTAATATTAAACAAATTTTATAGTCAACTTATTGCACTCAGTATTTAATAATTCTTCAATTTTATCAGAAATAAAATTATCTGACTGTTGTGTTTATTACTAGAAGTAGTCACAAACCTGAAGAAATAATGTGGGATTCTTGTCTGCAAGAAATGTATCCTACCTGTCACTTCTCTCTAAATAAGAGACTGACTGTTTCATTCCTTTCTATGTGTACATTGTTTGTTATCAATATACTCTTGCCATTTTGCCCTCAACTACTTCATTAAATTTACACGATAGAAACAACTTCTATCTTCTCTCTTGCTGTTGTTCTTAATATTGAGCAGAACTGGGTTTTCTTAATTTATTTTTTCAGGGATTTTGAGAATCTTTCTAAAATTCTTCTGCATGAATGTTATAAATGCCATAGTATAGGAGTATTTGCATTTCTAGTAAAGAATTCAGAGGTTAACATTTACAGTTTGTTGGATTTTTCACATTTCAGTTCACACATTTCTATGTTTGGTTTTTTTTTAAATCAGTCCTGCCTGATACCATGAAGCAGAGGGTCCACTCAAGCCTCATGAAATTGAACAGAGCAGTCTGTCTGGAATGCCCAGAGTTCCACATCCCTTGGTTTCATGAGCCATACTGCCAACGTGTCTTTCAGAACAGTAAGCAATTTAGGAGAGGGAAACCTGCCCTTGTTACTAATAATAGCCAGTTTTTTTAACAGTATACTAGATGTTTCTTCTAAAACTGTCACACTGATAACTAGCACACAATAGAAGCTCAGGAAGGCACACCCCACTCTGCTGAGCAAGTATTCTTGAAACGTGCAAGTGCTTAGTAGTGCAACTGGGAGGAAACCAGTTTTCCATGTAAGAATTAATGTAATAGAGATGGGATATTTCTTCATAAGATTTAAAATTTAAATACACAGAAACAGTGTATATGGCATTAAGGATGGAAAGGCAGGAAGAGGATCATTCTGTACTGGAGGAGATGGGTCATTTGCTCCCTGCTTCACTTACAAGACTGAAAATTTGACTTAAATTTTTCAAGGTAAACATTTATTACTGCCTGCTTTTGAACTTGATCCTGCCTTCTTCCTCACAAGGATCAAGATTCATCAGGGATGAGAGATAGAGAAGTAGACTAGGGATCAAATATAGCAGCTGAGATCTTTCAGTACAGTGATCAATTGAGGAAATCCATCTAATGCTAACACAGTATCTTCTCCACTAATTCTCATGGGGAGATTTGCTATGCTATCCATAGAACTCAGCTACTTTGTCTCTAAGACGGAAGATATTTAATAGACCAAGGTATTAATCTGCAATGGACAGAGAAGTGGCAGACAGTATGGTGTGTCTGTAATAAACACAAGATGAGTAAATATGTGTCTAAAGATTATTAAAAGCAAACAAAATCCAACAGGTGAAACCTAAAACTTAAGTTTTTGTGGTATATGAATGGAAAAACCCTGGGATCTAAAGTCTGGATTTGAAATTTGTGCTTAATAGCATGCACCTGCCAATTTCTATTTAGAATAGGATCACATTGCCTCTGAATTATCATGGAATAACACATGGGATCTGTGGAGAAGATTTGATTCAGCTATCTGGCTGTCAAAAATGCAATATCTCAAAGCACTGTTTTCAGAATTTTGGCTGTGGAAATTTTGATATATGAATTCTTTATTTTGTCTTTGTAGTTACGAGCCGAATAAATCCATTGCGACAGTATATTCACAGAATGCTGACAGAGATCTTAGGAGGGAGCCATTACTCAAGAATATCTGTTCTCACACCATACTACTATGAAATAGGTGAGAAGTTAATGCTCTAAAAATTGTTATGGAGTCTTCTCTTATCACTGTTATCACCAAGGTTAGAAAGCTCCTGGTCATATGGCCACAAGATAACACAACATACTGCGAAGAAGAAATGGTTGTATAAAATACAGTTTCTAAAAAGTTCTGCATAGTATAAATAATGTTGGGTATCTCTATGGCTATCACTTCATTTTTCTGGAAATAAACATTGTACAGATGAAATTCCTTCACCTTTATTTTGTCAGTAAGCAGGTTTGTTGTGTTTTCTGGCAGATTTTGAGTGTGTCCTGGATATAAATAAAAAGCCTCTTTCATATATGGCTCACAATATCACTTTGGATGGTGTGGGGGGAATACACTTGAGACATGACATCAAAGATGAAGGGAGGAAGGCTCTGCCACCAGGAACTCAAAGGTTAGTACATTGAATTCTTGCACATTAGCTCTTCCAAGCTTCCAAGTTCACATCCAGTTTAGACTGGGTTTTTGATGCTCATGTCCTAATGTTCTGTTCCTCTTTCCAAAGTCTGATGAGGTTTAGCCTTCTGGGGTGTGGTGGGTTAGCCACAGCTGCTCCCACCTATTTTCATGGGTCATTCCCCTGCAGTATGATGGGGGAGAGAATGTGGAGGGTGAAAGGAAGAAATAAAATTCCTGGGTTGCAATTAAGACCATTTAGTAAGTGAAGGAAACAAAAAAGGTGAGGGGGAAACAAAGCAATCGGTGCACACGCACTCATTCACCACCAGCAGACCAGTGCCAGAGCAAGAGCTGCGTGGGGAAATACTCCCCTCTGTTCTGTTGCTGAGCGTGATGTTGTATGGTGTGAAATAATTGCTTTAGGCAGTTGAATTTCTCTCCCAGCTGTGTCCCTTCCCAACCTCTTGTCAATGGAGCTTATATGCACTGTGGGTGCAGAGGCAGGAACAGAGGCTTTGATGCTGTGCAAGTGCTTTTCAGCAGTAGCCAAGATACAGGTGTGTTATTAACAGCTCTGGTCACAAGTTCAAAACGCAGCACCATACGAACTGGTGTGAAGACAAGTGCCTCCATCTCAGCCAAACCCAGTACAAGTTCTTGAAATGTGTTTAATGAGATTGGAATACAGTTTTCCTCCCACCTCTTCAAATGCAAAGCCTTGAAAATGCTGGTTAGCTGTTTTTACCATTTGAACAAAAACAGATGCAGGGAGAAAATGCTTTTTCTGTATTCAAGTATCTGTAGATAAATGGCAGGAAAATGTTTTGTCTAGTTTCAGGGAGTGGTTTAACTTTTGCTTTCTGAGAATTGTCAGGTTTATCTAGTCTTGCTGCAACTATCAGTACTGAATTAGTAATATCACTTCTTGCTATTCAGGCAGGACTTGAAAGTAAATGTACTTTTCTACTGTTTGCAGAATTGCTTTGGAATTTCTTGATTCAAAAGCTTTTAGCAAAGATTATTCACGTCATCTGAAAGGAGAACCTGCAGTGAAAAAGCGACACCTGGAAATGCTGGGGTACCGAGTAGTTCAGGTGAGCAATCAGCAGTACTTTGTGTCCTTTCTGCATTGTATCAACCGTGCAAAAAGATCCATTTTCCTTGCAACAGATTTAGAGACAGTTTTATTTTTAAAAGCACCTGCTGGGAGAGAGCAGTTTTTGTATTTAGAGGGGAAATTCCAAGCTTTTCTCAAAACGGTGTGAGGACTTCATAGAACTCACACCTTCTCTGAAAGAGGTAGAAGCAAAACTGAAGTCAAAATGTCCCAGTCTTACCTTACTGTAGGCAAACTGGCAATCTCAATGTAGCCTGAGTAAAGGAGAAAAAGTGAATTATTTGAGAGTTTCACTTCAATTCACTAAAGATTTCTGTGGTAGAAAAAGATTGAACATACCCTCCTTGAATGATAAGATGGTTTTGGCAGCTGCCAGATGGGATATGGATGCTGTTTGTCTGCTGCAGTGATACTGCTGTGATATGGAACACTAGAGGCCAGAGATAATTCATCACCAGCATTGAAACATTTGGGTAATGGAGATTGATTAATACAGAGGATCCTGTATATTTAATTACTCACCTACCCTAATTTTAGCTGGAATCCTTCTTTAAGCTTAAATTTTGTTGGTTGAGGTTTTTTAAAACACATAATAATCGTTTATGATGTTATACTACTGATACACCATTCCAGTCTGACACATTAACATTACAAACTACAGTTACCTGGGATGTTTCTCTCAATTTGGGTTTTAAAAGATGGGATGGTGTAATGGAGTTGTCACAGCCGGTATTGTATGGGCATCTGTTTTATATCTCTGCATCTATGCTGCTTTTTTGAAAGCAAACTGACTGTAGTTACATAAAGGAGAATCTTAGAATAAGAAATGGATCTTTTCAGTATTAGAGTAAGCCTGGCTTTTGGAAGGACACAGGTGATAAATATCTTCAAGAGAAGAACAACATATATCAGAGAGCCTTTTCTTTGCTCTTAGATGGTATGTGGCTTATACCAATATTAACAGTCAGTTTGTACCATTCTTTTCTACAGATTCCTCACTTTGAATGGAATTCTATGGTTCTGTCAACAAAAGGTGAACAGCTGGAATATCTGAGACGGCAGCTGTATGGAATACAGTGATGTCAGACATGCAGTCTGAAGTATTTTTATAAAAACAGTTTATGTACCATCAAATGTCTCATAATCCTGGAATACTTAAATATCAAAAATCTCTTTATCTGTGTCAGCTGGACCAAGGCTTGCCAAGGTCATCAGCTGTAAAGAGATTTAATCCCCAATTTGTTAGGGATTGCAAAAGGTAGATCATAGCGGACCATGAAGATGTGATAAGGATGCTTGAAATTTCCCATTATGTGGAAGGTATTGTGAGCACATGAATCTGGCAGTTTTGTCATGAGATTACATTATTATCTCCTAAATAAATAGCACAGAGGCTTAGCCAGACATAAAACTCTCCAAAGAAAAAGTTGGAAATACTCTTGACTAGGAGGGTGGAGTCAGCAATCTACTGGAAACTATGTCTGTCCTCCAGCGTGTGACAGACAGAATGAGCAGTTAGGAATCAAACAGTATCTGTACTCTGAAACCAAGAAACTGAAATGCAGATTTACTAAGAATAGGGCTGCTTTTAGAGCCATTCAGTTTCCATTCTCGGAACAGAGGTACTATGGGGGACTGTGTTGGGGAAGTGTGTTACGCGGTAAAGAACCTCCAGCTGCTTCTCCTACCCTGTGATGTGGTGTGTGCAGAAGTATGGCTGAGCCTTCTGGAACACCTTCACGTACTTAAAAACCCTGCCAGGGTTTGTGCAGGAGGCATCGGACACTGAGATGCAGAAGGAAGAAGTGAAATAGCCAAGAGAACGTAGAGCAGTAACTGTAGGATGGTCATGCTTGGCAAATCATCCCATTTTCAGAGGCAGTCACATTGTGCACACAGCTGCCATCACCTTAGGACAACTGTGAGCTGTGCCTGTTTTCTCACATGTGCAATGAGGATATCTTTTCTTGCTTATTTAGTAGAAGCAGGAGACATTCTTTTAACACTTCACTTGAAACCTGGCAGAGATAAGAAACTGCGTTTCTGAATTGGCCATTATACATCTGGCTGTCACATTTTTTTTTACTATTCAGTAGCAGAAGAAAAAATTTTTATTAACACAATACAAATCAGGATAGGAATGGAAAGTCATGAAAAACCAACAGAACTGATCTAAGCTGAAAGGTACTTTTCTCCTGAGGCAGCCCTCATGTTTGTGGGATGACTGACAAAACTACTAGATGGTACTCTAGACACTTAGGGTTATCAAATGGACAGGGGCTCCAAGATATAATGAGTGCTTTGAGGAAATGTCTTTGAAGGCACAGCACATAGAAAGATTCTATGCACATTATATTTTGTATAAAATGGAGAAGACAATCATAAATACAGGTTAGTGTCTTAGAAGGTGGGCTACATGTCAAAGAGCTCTTGCATGGCTCTGCTTCTGTACAGATGGCCTTCAAGTAGCAACCTTGGAGGGTAAGAAAGGTGGCAGTGGCTGAAGTCATCAGTCATGGGTGGTCATGTGTTTGAGCTGAACCCTGTTTTTCAGGGTTCTAGCAGTCACTGTACCAAGCCAGTTTTCTTCAAATTATGTATGGACAAAGTTATGAGTATGCACAATGGGAAGAGGATTAAAACTTGTTATGAGAAGGGTCCAGAAAGAAGAAAAAAAAAGCAATTCAGTAAAATGTGTTGTCCTTGATTCTTTGCAGTCATTCTTTCTCTATTAAATTAGCAAGTGTTAGAGCAGATGGGTGATGTGAACCAGTGATCTAACTGGAGCCAATGAAAAGGTGCTAAGAACAGCTGCCAATTTGGGTACTAAAGGGGAAAACAGAAAAAATGTCCCACAGATAAGTACTGGTGGACAGTAACATACTGAAATGAACTATGATGACTATGCCTTCGCATATGTTTAACCCTGTCTTATAGGAAGGCAGTGCAACAGGTCATTTGATAGTTGGAATTGCTATTCAGTCAGGTGTGGTTGGCTTCTTTTCCAGTTTTCCTGCTACATAAGTTGTAATTAGATTTAGATTTATGAAATCCTTTAGATTTATGACACACTCTTTATGCAATGGAGAAATCCTTTGAAGAGATACTCTACAAAAAAAAAGGTAAGCATGCTCTGAAGAAAACAAAGTGATTTTGGGCAAAGGCTGTACTAAGAAATCTATGTCTAGTCAATATGAGAGTGATGATGAGCTAATCACTAAAAAGACCATCAAGTGATACTTTTATAGTTTTAAAAACAAAGTTTAATTGTTAAAAGTTTCAACGTCAAAATGCATCAACTCTATAGTAAATGAAAAAGTCCTCTCTGTCACAGGTATTTGCTGATGATAATTCTTTTAGGACTTTTTCATGAATGCTTGTTATTGGCCTCAGATCTCTGAGAAAAACTTCCATAAAATATTTGCTTTGGAAATAAATATAAAAGCATAAAAAAGTGGAAAATCCTTGTTATCAGAAGTCTAAACATAGTAGGTGAAACAGCAGAGCTACTAACCTTGTGAACTTCTCTCTCTTCCCTCTCCTCTGTCTACTAGTATAGCTTTGGCTGCGACTGGTATTTATTAGGCCACATAGTATTAAGCCACTTTTGTTTTCAACATTCATTTCAATTCCAAGCTTAATTATTTTTATGAGGTCTGTGATGAAAATATTTCCAAGATAACACTGAAGAGTGCAGGATTTACATACATTACTAAAAGAGGAAATCCAGCCATCCAAACAGCCAGTTAGAATAAAAATAGCTACCTATTAGTTTTATTTAACTTAACAATTAATTAATGGGCATTGTTTGGAGGATAAACCACAAATATCTGGATTGTATGAGTGCAAGGAAGTCTAACTGATTTTGTTTGCAATTTCATAGAGTGAAAAATTGAGTTCTTGCCAAAATCTTGATCTAATCAACATTAATTGTAACTCTTCAGAAATTTAAACACTGGCAAAACATGAGTGGTTGCTGGTTAGCTAGTAAGTATCTTAAGAAGTGGACAGACAAATAAACTATTTAACAGTTCCCAGTATGACTAATATGCTGCTACAAAACTGTACAATTTGGGGACATTTTCATGCAACAAAACAAGAAAAGCCTATCAAAACTCCCTCACCATATAATATCTTCCATAGCATTTTGTTTACAGTTTTGATAACTTGAAGAGGTTTAAGCGTGTGGCCAGGCAGGAGGCCCCAGTAGCATATCGGATCTCTTTCAGTATGCCAGTCCATTCCTTCTTCTCATCATCATACCTGTATATTAAAAGAATGTTAGAAAACAGCTTCTTTAAATTTGAACTTGATGCTTCAGCACACATTCATGAAAAGGAGGATAGTCCACCTGTTGCAAAGGTCCCTTTCCACCAGCCAACCATGTTCTGGTGGAAAGGCACCACGAAAGGCTCCTTTTGTCCTCTACTCCAGAACAGATGTTCTTGCACAAAAGTTGTTCTTTTCCTGATCCCTAAAGCTTGTTGCTGACCTGTGTCATGCTTTAATTACCCATATAAAAGCTTCCTTCTCAAGTATCCCTTATGAATTTCTTCATATTCTTTCATATAAAGTTGGGGGGTTTTCCTTCCTACTGCCAACTAAAACTTCTGAATTTACATAAGCAACTAAGAGTTGCAGCAGAGATATGATGCCTCATCACTGCTGCTGTGATTAGCTCAAAAGATTTTAGGAGATAGGGACTTCTGATTCTCTTGGAACAGTTATTCATTTGACTATCAACACATCAGTATGTACAGGCCTCTGTGTATACCTGCATCACAGTGTCACAAGAGAATGTTTTCATTGGCAAGGCTAAACCTGATTTACTCTTAAAGAAGCTGAAGATCATGACTTGATCAAATAATTAGTAGGTGGAACTAGTCATAAGATCCAAGTCTCATGTTTATTTCTTACTTTCTGACAAACTTTTTTATCTGTCAACAAGTGCTTTGGATCATTTTCAGAGTTAAACAAAAAAATAATGTTAGCTTCAGATGTCTACAAACATCAATTTTAGATAAGGCTTTCGACTAGGAAAGAGTGACTAAAATCAAACTTACTTCCATATGTCAGTGACTTCACTAGGTGCAAATTCTTTAGATTCAAGTTGAATCATTGCAAAGCCTCCAATAGCATACAAAGCTCCGCTTAAAGTGACTAAACTGATGGAACTTCTCTCTTGGGGAAATTCAGGCATAATCTCCCATCTAAGAATGAAAATAAAAAGCCAAGTTAAACCCATGAGAAATATTGTAAACTGAATGCACTAAAGTACTTCTCTGGGCAACATAAATTCAGGTACCAAGGCTGTGGTTTAGTAAAAGGAAAAACTGAGATTTATCAGCAGTAAGTTCCAGTGTCTCTATCCCCATAGGGACTTCTGCAAGTCTTAAGTGACACAATGACACTATTAGGACATCTTTTCCCAGGGACTACTTCTTACAGATTCCCTGATTCATCAGTAATATGCTTCATATAGATATACTGTTCGCCAGTTACTCTCATTTTTCCCTATAGTTTCCAAAATGCATATTTATTTTAAGTGGCATTGGCATAATAATTTGAGTGCATATGGGGGCAGGAAAAATGTCAAGAGACAGGCTCTGTAAACTGTTGTGAAGATGTGATTGCAGACCAAGTGTCTCAGTGGGAGTATAGGTACCTGAACAGCTTTGTGACTCTCACCTCAGAGCTCCTAAGAGCCTAAATGATAAAACCCTTGCTTAAAATAGCTTGAACATTGCACTCACTTATTGGTGGTCAGATCAAAAGCTTCAACAGATGCGGTAAGGCCTTCCTCAGTGACACCACCTGCAATGACAATCTTGCCCTTATGGATAGCTGTTCCAAACATTGAGCGAGGCACTTTCATTGGAGCTAGGTCTCTCCAGTCTCCTTTCTTGGGATTGTACACAAATAGTCTATTTGTGCATTTCCTGGGGAGCAAAAAGAAAATCAGTGATCATTTCCAATGAACTTTTGACTTGTTCCAAGTAGATCTAATTCAGGTAGATTGTATGGGTTTATCTATACCACCTCTTTCCTCTCCTGGAGATCCTTTTTGTATCTAATCTGAGAATCCTTACAATGTCTACAAAGTACTAATCACATCCATAGGACTAAATCAAATGTTAAATGTGGTTTACATTACACAGGGAAGCAATTTCACTGTACCTTTGAGGAGAAAGAGAACATTCTTTCCCAGCATACTGTATTCAGATGGATTTGTGGATAAATATATGGCAAAGGTTATGTAAAGGAAGGATTATGCTGGTGTTTTGGCTGGTATGACAAACTTTTATCTCAAATACCCCTTATACAAACACTTAAAAATTACCACCACATGTTCAGTGTGAGTGAAAACTTTTATTTTCCTAATGTTATACCCATTAAGGTGTAACAGGTATCACAGGTCAGAAAATTGGGAAAACTGAGACAGTAATTCCAGGGCACCTATGTATTTCTATTTGAAAGAAAAGAACATTTTCACTGAATGTCCTCGTATGTATTACTAATGTGTCTGCAGTGTAAGTAAAATTTGCCTTGGAAATAAGTATGGTTACTAAAATAACAAGTTAGATTACAATTTTTATGTAATTCACCTTATCACGAAAAAATATATCCTACATATCATAATGTGTTCCCCTTTGCCACACTGTTAGTAACCTTAATCCAAAGATGCAGAAAAGGGAAACCCTCATTTCTGAGTGTGAAGACATATTATCTATTAAGGACTAAGAAGATAGTGTCAATTTGTCACAAAAAGACTTAGAAACTCACTTATCATCAGTTTTTCCACCAAGACAGTATATCAGTCCATTGTTTGAGATAGTAGCATGGCCATATACTTTGATGGGTAGTTTTTTGATCTCACCCCATTTCATTGCCCTGGAACAAGAAGATCACTGTTAGGTTTTTTCAACAATGAGCCATCTACATGTCCTCAGTGGGCATAATTAAGTTTGAAACATACACAGGGTCATAGCACAATACTGAATCTAGCGACTCCTCAGTGCGAAGGTCCTTGCCTGCTATTACATAGATCTTGTTGTCTGACTCTCCCAGCCCGAAGAGACACCTGGCTGACGGCAGTGGAGGAAGGGCAACCCACTCACCAGCAATGCTATCCAGCTGAAAGAGCATCAGAACAGGAAGGGTTAGGAAAGGCAAAGAGTAAAAATCCACACAAAGACTATTGTTCCACAGAATTTATCTATTGGCACTCAGTGTCTTTCACCAGCAAATCTGCTTGCCTGAACAACCTGCGCTTCCCTCAGTGCACCTAATGAATGATTTCTTCTACCCACTCAAGCTTCATAGTGCTGAGATCTCCCAGTCCATACCATACAACTCTGTCTACTCACCTTCACTGTTTCCTTGCCTCTTTATTAAGCTCTTCTTCCTTATATAAAGGTCCCTCACTCTCAGTTCACTATCATGTTGGAAAGAACGAGTGGTTCTTCTTCCTGCCTGAGGGAGCAGACACTCCTGCAGTTCCGCACCTGCATGTTCAGCTGGTTGTTCTCATTGCTACAGTGAGATGCTTACACGGTTCTTCTTTCTGATCAGGAGACATCAGATGGCAAATGGCACAGATGTTCTGCCATCCCTAGAGCAATAGATGTGTGTTTCATCCCGAATACCCTCAAAAGTTCATGAGATCTCTGAAGACATAATGAATAAAGACTTCACTCAAGCAAAACAGGTAGTCACTGCAGCTCCCTTGGCAATAATGTTGATGTCATTTCTACTGCAGTACTCTCAGGGCTGTCTCAATTCATATCCAGTATGCTAAAAACACCTAAGGAGAAGCAGTAGCCGGAGGACAGAAGAAAAAAAAACAACCTGTTCCTAGAACTGTGGTGCTTATTTTTTGTTTTGATCTGAGAACTTGCAATTGAACCTGAATCAAAAATAATTATTTTCTCACACCTACTGCATATAGATTTTCTTGATGGTGGTACAGGAAGGGAGAGTAAGATAAGAGTTTGTGTGAGTGTAAAGGAATTTGATAGAAAGCAAAAGAAAGTTCAATCAAAGTAAAGTTCAGGGCTAAGCTAGGTGATATTACCCTTCCAGAAGTACATTCCACAGTCAAGGTTTCCATACTAAATGCATCTCCGAAATTTGACAGACCACCCCTATGGACAGAAAGTTTTATTGCAACAGTGAAATGTAGTTCATGGACGTGGACTTCCCCAGTAGCTGGATCTGGGTGGGGTAATGAGATACACCTCTCAGAGATCACAGCTCACTTAGTGCATCAGTCTTCAAGATAACATAAACTACCCGTGTAGTCTACTGCTGATAGGGCATTAACTCATCATGAATTTTCAAGCCAGTGGCAGCCTTGTTTTCTCCTGGGTTGCAAGCTAGCAAATACAACGCTTCACTGGTGGAGAAAGGAAGATCAGCAAGTGAAAACTGGTTTGGCACTGCATTAATATTTTAGAGGGAACAACAGCCACATGGGTGAGGCAGAAAAGTAGTCTAACTACAGGGAATAGCAGCGGCAAGCAAGCTTAAAGATGACAAGCAAACGAACATGATTTCAGGAAATGGATATTGACATAAAAAGTAGGATTCTGAAAATTTCATCGATTTTTAGTATCAGTCTTGAGGTTTAGTTTCTCAGAGGCTCCTTTCTAGTAGCCTGAGACTTACGCAGTTCTGGACTAAATACACATTATGACATCAGCATGTTATTTCTATTGGAAGAATATTTCTGTAACAAGTCAGTGATTAGTGTTTTACACCTTCATAAGGAAATGAAACAGTGTTAATCCTTCCCCTACAAACTAAGATTTCCCTCTCATAGATGTAACAAATGTCTGAAACCAAGTCTTTCATTATGTGTGGAATCAGTGAGCCATAAGCAATAACAAACATATAAACATATAAACAATATTTGCATTTTTTAATATCTGAAGTCTTTAAAATTCTATCACTGCTTATTATTGTGCTTTATTTCATATTGAAACAGGAGTTACTTTTACTCTTTTAGGCCAGTGTGCCTAAAGAGAGGACGTGGCCAGCAGCATATTGCATAATTCATCACAAAATAGTTTAAATATACCCCAAAGCATGTAGCTAAAAGCACAACAGATTTAGTTTATGGTATAAGCATGCCAAACTGAATTTTTGCTGATTTTCCTGAAATACATTGTGGAGTTACATTTAGTATTAATCAGCCTTACATTATACAGATTTACAAAGATATAAAATTACCCTCAGTTGAAACATGGTATTTAGTGTACTAACACTGACAGTTTGCTGAGAAAAAAACCTTCTGTCTCTAAATTACATATTTATATGGCCCTTAGGCTTTCAAATGTAGATATGACAAACAGGACTTCTGCAATTTTAGTGCCAGCAATCGCACTTAAAATATCCATGTTACTGCTGTCATGAAAGATTTCAGATGCAAAAAAAGACATCTCATTAGATCTAAACCAGCTAAAGTACTCCAAATTTCATCGAGGTTAACAGAAATGCACAAGAAGTATTTTACAAAAATATTATTAGACTTAAATTTAGACATCTGTGCCATGAAAAATCTGGGCCTTAAGGAAAACCAGTGCTCAGATAGAATATATTAATCCTTTTAATATTTTGTGAGATCTCACCAGGGGTTAATCTTGTAAAAGAAGATGCAAGTCCCTCAGTGTCATTTCTCTCTTCGAGACAGAAATAACTCTCTCTAGATATTTGTCTCCATCACCATACAAAGAGACTAGACAACCCACTTGCCGAAACTCAGAACACTTTTCAGTAACCCTTATAAGCACTCATTATTATACCAACAATTATAAAGCTTGTACCTGGAAGAAGTATGACTGGAAAGGCTGATCCTTGTTCTCCTCTTCCACGTACAGTCCTCCAACAATATAGACCTGATTTTGTTTGGTGACTATACTGGAATGATTTCTGGGAATCTGTTCTGCCAGGGCTGCTAGGTAGCATTCATTTTCAAGAGGATCATAGGCTACTGCAGCAGTGTCATTAACCAGAAGAATCAGGTCTTTGACAAACATGCCATGCCTCGGAAGGTCATTTAGGTAGCCAGGCAGTAAATCTTCATCTCCTACATCGCCATTCACCTCCCCTTTGGTTGACTTTTCTGTGCTTTTGCTAGAGTCAGGCAATTTTCCAGCAAAAGCATCCTTAATAATCTTTACTTTTTTCTGAAGGTCTGAGTTGCTTTTAATTATATCATCCTTCTCAACCTGTTCTTTGAAATATTTTTCTGGCATAAGACGAAAACGTATGCAGTCAAAAATTTCCCCCAGGCTCTTTACTCTGTTCTCCTTGTCTGTTCGGACCCATCTCATTACTGCTTCAAATACCAGTTCCTCCTTCTCTACATTTAAACTGTCAGGTGAAATAACTGAAATAAGTTCATGCGGGGCAAGCTGCATGAAGTCCTCTTCTTTGCAGATCTGCACAAAATGATCTGAAACAAAATCACGGGCAGAAAATGCAAGTCTTGGGCAATCAAGCAGAACACCTAATCGAAGGATGGCCAGGCAGTTACCAACAGCAAGTCTCTTCTGAAGATAGGAGACGCACACAGTGAATACAGAAGGGATCTGAAAGCGGCTGGCCAAAGCAAAAATATCTTGCACATTAGAATCATTGAGATCAATACTTGCTGAATAAAGGTATTTGACAATCATATCCAGGATGTTGGGGTCAACATTATCTAGAACTACCTCCTTCTTTTTCTCTTCATTTTGTTCAGATAAGAAATACTCACGAAAATAAGGGCTACATGCCGACAGAATCAATCTGTGGCAAGGCAGGCTTCTGTCACCAGCTTTTAGAGAGCAATCTATAAACTTTTTCTCTTCGAGAAGTTCCTTGAGGCCATCCTGAAGGAGGGTGGATTGGTAAAGTCTGAGCTCTTCAGTGAGTTCCCTTTGGGAATCCATTTCACAAACACTTGGGAAAGGGGAGGGAGGAGAAGGGTTTAGCTGTTGTCTGCCCAAAGGTTTGTCTGTAAAAAAGGCAGACCAATGTGCTTTTTGCCCTGCTTGAAGCCTCTGCAACTTAATCTCCCTAGCTAAATATAGGTACATACTCTTACAGGTTGGAATTTGGGATGGACGGTTTGGAAAAACAGAGTTGCTCTTGCAGCTGTCAAAGACTGAAAGAAGCAACTGTTGCTCTTAGTCACTATGGTCAGGTTTTGCCATCATTCTCCGCATTGAATCAGTAAGATTATGTGCAATGTAATAAATTATTTGACATGAGTAAGAACAGCAGAATTCGACCCTCAGTGAGACAGCTATGAGCAAGATTGCACAGATACATGTTACTAAATATTCTGAAATAGAAAAATTATTAATCAAGATGTGAGTTGTAACTACTGTTCACTTTTTCAGAGCTGCTTAATACAGCTCATTGCTGCAGTCATAAAGATACTAAAAAAATCCAGAACTTTGGATCGATTGCCTATGTTCTAAGATTACTTTTTTTACGTAACCATATCACATATACTGTTTCTTCAGATATTAAGACCTTGAAATTTTTGGCTGCTTCTTAATAGCCATTTGGTTATAAACCAAATGCTACTGTTAAGACATAAAATATATGTTATTTCAGGTAAAGTCTTGCTTTCCAAAATAATTCAAATTAAAGTCTCCACCCATATGGTAAAATGTTTTTTGAATGTAATGGAAACAGGATCAAAATACAAATACTTGAATGTAAGATCTACAACAAGATATAATATTATCAAAGTTTATTGAAAAAATGACTGCTTTTCAACATAGGTAGTATTTCATTAAAATATGTATCTTGAAAGATTTTCTACAAACACCAGTATTACATTCACACCACAGTTACTTTAACAGTCAGCTGCTGAAACAACAGCTGAGAGGAGAGCTCATTTGACTTTTTCCATTTATAGAAAACAGCACAGAGGTTTTATCTCAGTAGAAAACGTAACAGCTGTGTCTCTCTTTAAACAATAAATGACTCATTTCTCTATAACATATAACATCATAAAAGGTCTAATGACTCACACACAGGAGCTATTAGCATGTGCACTTTTTTCTAGATCATTGCTTAAAAAAGCGCTCTAGCAAAAACAAACAAGCAAAAAACAATTGTATGAGGATATCTGGATTACAATTAAATACTTGGAATGATATGTGCTGAACATTTAGCAAAATTATGAGACATGAAAGCTATTATTTGGAACAGAATTGCTTTTTCTTAAAGCTATCAATAACACAGCCAATCTGCCTGCATACAAAATGTTCTGTGTGTGATGGTATTTGTGTGTTGCAAATCATTACACAAGTTATGGAAATTTAATTCAAACATAATCATTACGGGAAAGTACATCACTCTGTATAAATACGTGAATACTTGAAATTGAGCATCAAACTGCATACCTCCCACTGCCCTGTGTCAAACAGTGGTCTCCATGTGCAGAAAAAGTGGAAGTTTCCTTTTCTGACATAGTTCTGTGTAAAACAGCAAGCAGTGCATGGTCCTGGCAGCCAGTGAAAGGGTAATACATAAACACAGGAGCCATGAAGCTGTAAAAAAATGGTGGCTACCTGCCATTACATGGTGTCTGAAACACCATGGCTGACTCTATGTTGTCAGGGGAGGGAGAATCAGGACAATCCTGAAAACATCGGAGGTTACACAAATGTGTCAAATGGCACTGCCATGCACGTTGTGTGGAGGGACTTCCAGCTGCTTGCAGTGTGACAGGCAGAGGGAATTCGCAGCTCCTTACAGCCGTGACCGAGGGGGGCCTGCAGGGGGCAGAGCTGCCTCCAGCAGCTGCGCCCTGCCCTTCCTGCCTTAGTGGTTGTCCTTGCACTGCTTAGAGAGGCAACACAATAAATGCGAAGCTTTTAAACATACAAGAGTTTTGAATAATCTTTCTTTTATGACAGCCTGAGGACTTACTATATAATATTTACCTGCTCTTTTGCTTTGACATGTTCTTTCTCTGCTACCCTGATATTTGAAATTATCTTCTACAGATCTCCTAAGTCCAGCAAGAACTGAGAGTTTTCCCTGCTTGGGAAACAAACATGTGCCAATCTAAATCAGGTCATTACTTCCCAGAGTCCCTGGAGTGTGAATCCGTCCTTTAGCTTCTCTATTGCAAGTCCCAGTTCTTCTGAAAAAACAGGCTCCCGATCATGTTGCTATTTTGAATCCATGAGACATGAGAGAAAATAAAATAAAGCAGAAGGCACTTTTTAATTTCATTACCCCATTTTAACAACATGAATTTGATGGTATGAAAAAATATCTCCTTACCTTGTTTTCATCAGCAAAGTAAGCCTGCAAAGGAAAACAAAAAAGAACCTTGAAAAAAGAAGTCTAAAAACCACATCTGCTAATAACTGCTTGGGGTCAAAACTGTATTGGGTAGGTCTTCCACAACAATCAAGTCAATACAGGTTTTACTTCTATGTTAAAATAATTTACAAAAGGGTTCTAACAGGAATTTCTATTTTGGATGATAGATTAGATACTACTGGGTTATGGTATTTTTCATTAAATACCAATCTTTGAATTTTCCATCATAATAAACAAAGGTTTTTTAAATGGTAATGTTTTCATACTACATTTGTTACACTGACAAACACTTTACAAGGAATAAAACGTTAATATGAAGACAAACTGACAGAATCTTGGTATTTTTTTGCCTTGTGCGGCAGCATTTACTATTCAACTTCAAAAACTAGCTTAAAATGTATAATATCAAAATTCAGTTAACATCATATTCAGTCTAAGAAACAAACACGGAGTAACAGAACAACTCAACAAACAGAGATGTGGGAAAGAGATACCATCTTTCCCATTCTGTGTGTGAGGAAATTAAGGTTCAAACTCTTCAGGATATCAGCTCCCTGGAAATATCCACAGCTCTAGGAACCTCTGGACCAGAAGGTTCAAGATCTTATTTACCAAGAAGAGCCCAATCTTGCTTCAGCTACCCCTGTGGACTGGTGAGAGGCAGCAAAGAAAGTGCTCTTCTGCTCAGCCGACTCTTGAGCTATACAAGACTATACAGAACAGCATCAAGTGTCATGGAGTATTCGTGTGTAGCCACTCCCTGGGTCCTGGGCAACCTTTGTCTCCTACAGCAACCACCTTCTAACCATTTTCAGTTTCCAGTTTTTGTTTGAGAATATACAAAGCACAGTTACCTAATCCAGGTGACAATGGCACCAATAGAGCAAACAGATCTCCATTTAAGGAAAAGCTAAGCCTTCAAATATGCTGAAGACAGAATAAAAATGTGCAAAAATTAAGAGAAAAAAGGCAAAAAGCTAGGAAAGAGGGAAAGAAAATAACAAGAGCTTATCTGTATTAATAGAAGACCACCAAATTAAAAGGAGTAGAAATAACACTGGTGCTGGCCCTCCTAATTTACCAAATTTCAAAGATCGGTATGAAAACATGCCAATTGTCAATGCATCAATGCATGCAATTTTCAAATGCATTTGAAAACGTGCCATCTACCCTTGCAGTCACTCATGGAGCCAGGTGTTACTAGGCTGCACACTAACTTTGGAAATTCATTGGAAGAGGGTCATCAAGCAACCTTGTACTTTAACCATTTTAAAGTAAATTTTCCTGAAATACTGGGAGACATAGTAACACAAAATTATTGCTGCCTTTCTAAAAAACTTTCAAGTTTGAATCTTAGATGAATGTTGAGCTACAGATATCACCATCTATTCATGGTGATGAATAGATGGTGATATCTATATCACCAAGATAAAGAGAGCTTTATCCAAGCTCTCCAAGAGAAAGAAGGCTTGTTTTAATATAATGTATCCGATTATATTACCCTGCTGATTTTCAAGCTATTCCTGATTTTAATGTGTTGAGAAACTACATACAACTGTTCCTTTAAATATCTACTATTATTTATTTTGAATAATAGTTCTTAAATTAAAAATTCATACACAGAATAAATTCCTGTAATTCCAGGATGTTCAATAAAAGGCATGTAGATGTGTTTTAAATATAGAAAGTACAGTTGCAGCTTATCTTTAATAGAGGATTAAAGCTGTACATTGCCTAAATCTGAATAACCACAAGAATGATTTTTCTGTTTTCTGTGGAGCTGCTTACCACAAAAGCATCTGTATGTTCATCAGATTCTATTTCCACATCATCTGGAACCTGCTCCACTGTTAGGTCTTCAAGAGGTTGAGGCTGTAAATTAAAACACTGTAGTAAGTAAATTCATGTACCTAATATGTTTAATATATTTATATTACTGTTAACACAGTATTGTATCTAATTTAAAATAAAAGGAGTACCTTTTCTTCCATTTCATAATCCACTCCAAATATCGGATTAGCTGAATAAACTTTGTGAAGTGAATTAATCTCTTTCACTGCCTCCTGTAGTTTCTCTACAGGGTCTATTTTAAAACCAAGTACATATCCTCCGCTCTATATAACAAAGAAAAAAAGACAACATCTGTTTATTAGTCTTGCTTATTATTTAAACAATTTTTCTCATTGACAATGATTTCCAGTTTAATGATAGCAATTTTCAGCTTGCTGAGAAAACATTATCCTTGATATTATCTCTTTTCATTCTGCCACTTGAATCATTGGTAAAATAAAAACAATGATAATACTTCTCTATGAGGCAGATAAACTTTTAATAGCTAGCCCACTATATAAAAGGGGAACAAACTCCTTATACAAAAAACCACAAGCAAACCAGGATGGGACAAATTCAAAAGTAATATTAATAATTTATTCCCAGCTACTCAGCAAATATTTAGTCAGTTAGGTCTTGATGTTGTTACTAAAGTAGCTTTCAGATACACAGAAATAATGAAAAATATTTAAAGGATTGGTCTTATTAAGTACAGAATTCATTAGATCCCAAAGATAATCTGTCAGAAGACAGTGTATTCAACAGTTATAAGTTAGTCATGCTGGCCTGCTGTTGATTTGTTTAGAGAAACCATGATTCACAATAGCCATATTGACCCTAACATACACTTTAAGCAGTGCAAAGAGATCTTTTTTAAGGTTTTCAAAAGGCCCTGCAGAAGGAAAACTCTATGTACCTTAAAAATAGTCACATAACATTTCAGAATGAGAGAAATATTGTACATAAAAATATAATCAATAAAGGCTATTAAAGCTTCTTACCTGCTGAGAACTCTCTATCACAAGTGCCAAGCCAAACTTTGAATCCCTCATTTTTATTGAACGCTAATGATAAAGAGGTATAAAATGGTCAAAAATTTTGTAATTACTGGATAAAAATCTCATTCTTTCAGTTTGGTTTTTTACACTGTAATAATGACAATTTCTGGTTCTGGAAGCTTGGCTACCAGCATTCCCTCCCATTTACCATTACAAATCTGAACCCCTGAAACCTCAGGGAAAAGTGTTTTATTAGAAGTGGTAGCAGTGACAACAGTAAATTTCTGAATATCAGGTTCAAAGATCATTAATCCTCACTGTATGTAAGTGGCATGAAACATCACAGAAATACTAAAAAAAATTTAAATGCAAGCCATTTTCAACATATGTACCTGCCCATGAAATCCCCCAACTAATCTGGACAGAAAAGAAGTATAACCTGTGGCTGGCAAATATAAATTCCTCCCTGATTGTGAGATATGAAATATCATTTTGGTGAGCTGGGAGTTTTAACTAAAGACTTGAACATATGCTGTTTCATTTTGAAAACCGTTGTTGTAAGATACTTACAATTTGTAGATATGGTATGCTGACATTAAAGCTCTCATTCATATTTGCATGCCAAACTATTCTCACATTAGTAATAAAAAATGTTCCCAAATTTCCCTATTAAGAAAAGGTATGTTAGAATTACTTTTATGTACAGAGCTTTTTTTTCCAGACATGATGATTTCTGCTATCCATTTAAACACAAGCAAAGTACAGCTTCATATTTAATTCACTAAAAGCCTGATTCTTCCCTACCAAACCCAGTCAAAATGTTTCTATGATTGCAAGGAAACAAGATCCAATTTTTAAAAGCTACAGAACCTGAGTAATGAAGATAGCTGGGAGCACCTACTACTGCAGCAAAGCCGGATCAAATCACAGCCCAGCCAACCTCATAGCAATACATGAAGCATCTGAGAGCGTTATTAACTGTACAGATCTGCAATTGGCATAAAGCGTAAGTATAATGGCATGTGGGTTAAACTTAGGTAATTGAGGAGATGTGTGCCAAGGGAACGTAGAGGAAAGAACTTTTTAGCTTGTCAGGGTAGATCACATTTCTATTCTGGACTAAAATTGCACTGACAGAAATATCAGCTCCTGTTTTGTTTCACTGCTCCGGGAAATACTTGCAACTAATGCCCTGTAAAATAATAAATGCTTTCTATTTTTATCTTCAAGTCTATATTTTTTCTTGTTTTAAGACACAGATTTCTATTCAAATATTTTCAATTTACAGTAATCAAAAGACAATATAATCTTAATACTGTTTAGTCAAATTAGCATGTAAACATACAAATATTCAGCAGAGCACTTCAGAAACATGATTTTCTTTTAGGATCCTCCAGAGCTTTAGACTCATAATTATACCTTTTTAACAGAAACTCTCTATCTAGTTCCTTGCACATTAGCCAAGTCATGTAGACTTCAGGTTGCCAAAAGGAGATTTTGTTGTAGTGAGTTGCAAATACATGGCATCAGTTTCTCTGCATCAGCTGATGAACAGCATTAAGGGTAATTCCTCTGAGGTTACAAAACTATAGTAGTACAACTGGTAGATGAAAGCTGAAACATTTTAACTTCCCTGTAGTCAATGCACTCTGACTCTTTACTATACCTGGTCACTTGACAAATTCCAAACTCCATTGACTTTATCATATATTTGTTCTTGTGGTAACAATCTCAGTTGCTTGTTTTGAATCAATGCACTTCTCAGCTTCAGATCACGATACATTTTAGAAGTTTCATAAGCCCTGCAAAAAAACCCCAATATATTACAGCTCAGTTTTTCTATTATCTTTGCTCTTTGTCTTAGTAGAGATACGAAATTTATATTTTCAGCTTTTTTAATCACTTTCGTTGCACGAAAGTGAGAGTACTATTAAGACGTTTTCAACATAATCCATTATATTCCAGCTTTCCTTTATGAAATTATTTTTAAACTTAAAAGGGATTTTTAACAACTTTTTGATCACCTGCATTGTTCATGTCTACACTGTTTCTCCCTTTTCCTTAAGACAGTCATTTCCCAGCCTCTATTGCAAAGCATAAGTCCTCTGGGTCCCATGCTATACATAGCATGGACATTAACAATCCTTAATTTTTCAGGGCCAATTAAGTCACAAACATCCAATATATATGTCAGTATTCCATAGCTCTTAAATAGACACCTATGGTAATGTATTATGCACACATTCCTTCAAATGACTTGTCTTTAGGTGGGAAGCATACGCTGTTTCGTAGTTAGTTAAGAGCAGGACTTAACTCTTCATTTCCTTTACATGGTCTGAAATTACAGGAAATCATTAAAGACAGAAATTGTAGCTAGAAAATGCACACGGAAATTAGCTCCTTTATACTTTTATTTGCTCAGATAGTTTATAAACACAAGGTGTATAAACTGTGATCAATAACTAGTATAAATACACATTAATTTTCATTATGTGCAGTTATCTACTAAAATTTGTCACCATTCTCCCCCTTTCCTTCCTGAGATTGTTCTCTTTTGGGAAAGTTTTCTGAATGTTAAAGATGGACAGCCATATACTGTGTCTATCAGCAGTTGTGATCCCCTGTATTTGAGTCATTGATCAAACACAACTTTAAGTACACTACCTGTGCACGGCAATAACTGAAGTGAAGAGTCTGGGACTCCCAGGAACAACATTGGTAAATATGAACTCAAACCGAGTATTGCTACATTTAGTCAATATATACAGAGCTTCTGTCTGCCCTCGTAATTTCTGTAAGGAAAAAATGAAATTTTGCATTTTGTCAGTATAGAAGCTTGACTGTACAAATAATAAATAATCTTCAGATATTGTCTAAGTTATTGCTGTAAATACTGTATATGGAGGTGTAATCCTGATTCTACCACTGATCTACTGCTGTCTTCAACGGAACTAATTTTTCTTTTTGATAAACTAGCAGTTTCGTCAACAGTAAAACTAATGAAGCCTGCCTGGTATACATTTGCAATATCATGACTGAAACAGTATTTTTTGTTTTGTTATGTGGTCGCTCAGGAAATCTGCATAAACTCCCTGCTACTTCTTTGCAGCAAGTCAAACAAATAGCTTGACAGTTGCATGTAATTCCATTCAGGCTATGTATTTGAGAGCTCTCAACTTTTAAAACTAAATTTTCATTACTATTCCATTATGGTTCTTGCAAGTAAACTTTGGGATTATTGTTGATATAGTGCAATAAGTATAAGCAACTAATTACAGCTTCTTTTGCTATTTTCAAAAGCATGTTTTTGAACTTACTGAGTTGGCAGTCCTTGTAGTTATATTTATAACACAGTTGTAACCGACAGCTTAAAAGTCAGGAGAGAAAAAAACATTGTTTTGAGAACAAGAAAAATAACAGGAAAAATTACAAAGTACATTACTGAATTTTGTAGCACTGCTTCAGACACTATTTGTGACAATTACCCCTTGTGGTTAATGGCCTGGGTCCTCATCACAACACTGAGGACTAATTTAAGATGGAAACGATTTTGGGAGGTTGTTTGGTCAAGTGCTGTTCTCAAAGCAGGACCGATTCTGTCTGGCTGCTCAGGGTACTGTCCAATCCAGTACATATTTCCATAGAACGAAATTCTACATTGAGCTGGAAGTAATTTGGGTACAAAGTAACTGCATCCTGTTCTGTTTCAGCACATTAAATGAAATACAAGTAGACCACTAGCTACTCATACAGTTAAAATGAGAAACTTATTCAGAGTTTACAACACAAAAACTGGAAATGTAGATACTTGAGGGGAATAAATAGAAAAATGCAGAATGTGAAAAAACAGGTGGCAACAAGAGGTACAAGTAAAGCAATATAAGAAGAGGCTCAGACTTTTGTTTCTTTCTAAAAAAACAAACAAATCCCACATCAGCCAAATGAAAAATATGTCTGAAAAGCTCTTCAACTTATTTTCTGAGAAATTAACATTGAATATTGAATATTACTATTTTGTTATGAATTATTATCTCAGCTCTTATATTATAAATAGATTCATTAGTAACAGTTTATTTCAGACTTTACAGAACAAGACAGCTATACTTTACTATTCTATACTGTAATCAATACTTTGTGAATGAATAGCATGCCACCACAAAGAAAGCAAAAAATAATACTTACAGAGATTGACTCTAGGCAATGACAGTGAGCGCCAAATGATCCGCAAATTTGTCACAAGCAGTCTACCTGGAGATAAAGAGTGTAGATATTTTTAATCTCAGTAAATTCCATTAAATGAAATGTTCCACTCTGTTATATGTTTTTACTGCTAGTTTTGAAACGCCAGAATATTCCTTCCCTTTGATAGGAAAAAGAAGAAATGCGCAGGACACTCCACCAGAAAAATCACTAAACATAATTTTTTCTTAAATGCTAGGAGAGAAAATCCAACAAGGAAAAAATGAAACAACCTCTAATATATACCATCATTTCTCAAAACCAAACCAAGAACAGTTATTGATTTCGATCCAGATGCTTACAGTAAAAATGCAGACGCAATCAGTGCAGAGCTGCTCTGGACAGGAGAAGGGGAAGACAGTGAGTTAAGTATCACAGCTGTCTTCATGAATAACCTCACCCCTTTGTCATATGCAAATTTATTCCATTCTGTACCCTACAGAGCAGCACATCCAACTCCCCGGAAGGATCATCTCAGCACGCTGGTAGCTTCAGCCCCTGCCCACTACATATTCCTTACTGATTCAGTTAAAAACTGGGTGGGAAAAGTTAAGGATTAAAGAGGATTACAGCAGATCATCATCACACTGTTTATTAATGGATTATTCTTACAAGGCTGTCAATTCTAAACAGATCCTGAGACAAGGCTATCGCCTTTCTACAACTTTGATCAAAAGATCCTATCTGAAAACACTCTGAGGCAGATCTATGAAATATGCAGGATCTCTTCTGTGCAACAGAACACTGATACTGAGCTCAATGGAAACATGACAGGGCTTTGAGGAATCTATGCAGGTTAAACTGTAGAAAGTTTAAAATTTCCCAAGTATGCAGGAAATACCTCTGTCTCCATTGTTTCCTTTGGTATCTTCAACAGACTCTAAACAGTCTATAAGGACCTCTCCAGGTCTCATTTTCATTTGTCTAAAAAAAAAAAAAAAAAAAACCAGGAAAAATAATTAGATTTATCTTCCCAAAATGAGGCCATTTCTCTTTCCCTACTTTGCTTTCTGCTGTTTTCTGCTGAGTACACCATGCAATGAAAAATCCACATATGCACATGTACACACAAATCAACTTTACATACCTGAAATTACCACGACATCTCTCAGATGAAAAATATTTGTATCTTTATTATGAAATTATAACAGTAAATAAATAAGTAATTATGTAGCGAGTGTGACCAAGGAAAAAATAAGGAGAAAGCATGTGGAAATTGGAGGAAAAAGTAAAAAAACCCGCTTGCATTCATATAAATTTTAGAGGATAGTTTATTACATCTTGATGTCCTTTCAGGTCATAAGAAGTGGAGCTAGGGTCCACTAGGGAGCTAGGGAAAGAAGAGATGCCACCAAAAAAGAAATCAGATGTGTAAGGACATGTGAAATGCTTTTTTTTGTTGCTTTTTTGGTGAGTTCTTCTATTTCTGTATATTATTATTTTGCTTTATTTAACTGATCTAACCACTTAATTACATAACAAATGTAGTGTGAACTTTTGCTGCATTTTAATCGTATTATTAAAAGCAGCAAAAACTCTTCATGTATGGCATGACAGGAAGAAAAATGTATTATTAGGACACGAATTTCGTGAAATACTGCACAGCCACCGCCCCGTTCCCTGAGGAGGATGCCAACTCCACGGCAGGGACATCACGTCCTGAGTACCACCGTCCCACAGACACACCTCTTAAGTTTGATTCTACTTCTCTGTGCTAGAAAAGCTCAGCAGGGAAAAGTATACACCCCAACCTCGAGCGTCCAACCTTTTGTTTTGTTTTTATAGATTGGAAACGGTGACCGGACCCCACCCACCAAGCACTGCCCAACCTTTTGTTTTGTTTTTATAGATTGGAAACGGTGACCGGACCCCACCCACCAAGCAGTGCCCGCCCCGCTCCGCCAGGTGAACTCGCCTCCCCGCGCCGCCACACCGGGGCGCTTCCGGCATACACGGCCGCGCTCCCGGCATGCACCGCGCCCAGAATGGCTGTCGGCCTCAGCCTGCGGAGGCAGCGCTCGGGCAGCTCCATGGGCGCCGGGCGGGCCCGAGAGCACCGCTGTGAGAGCAGGGCAGGGCCGGGTCGGGACACGGACACTCACTGCGGCGAGATGTCGAAACGGACATCCCTGTCCTCCCAGAGCACGTCCAGTTCCCCGCTCATGGCTGCCGCCCGCCCTGACGAGTCCGCGCGCTGCCCTGGCAACGGGGTGTGTGGGGGGGGTGGGTGGAGTCTCGCGCTCCCGCGGCAGCCGCGATTGGCTGCGGCCCTGCACGTGCGGAGCGCGCGCCCTCTCCCGCCCGCTCTGGCTCCGCCCCCGGCTCGGCTGAGGCGATAAAACCTAAAACTTGAGGAACCCTCGCGTTCTCGGTAATTCAGGCTTGAGTCATGGGGATTTGGAGGGGGGTGTGGAGTGGGTGCTTGGTGGTTTTGGGTTTATTTTAAAATAGATGCGATATGTCATTTTAAATTTGGAAATGGCTTAAAAACTGTATCCAGATTTTAATTGCAGTTCCCTACCACTTTCAAATTTAAAAAAAAAGAAATATATACTCCGAATAAGAATCTTAGGAAGAAACTTGTCCTTTGGCAGTTCTTTCCCTGAAGCTTGTCCCTGGGTTGGCGAGGACCCCGTTGCACCCATGTGCAAGTTGGCACAAACTGGATGAAATCCGAAAGCAGCAGGCGGGAAGTGCCTCGTCCTGTCTCTGGCCGCGTCAGGAGAGGGGCTGAGGGTTCTGGAAGCCGAAGGGGTGGAGGGTGTTTTGGTTGACGCTAAACTCTGTTTTTTGTTGATGTGATTGATGTTACCATTTGGTCAGGATAAAAAGAACCAAACCACACAAATCCAACCAAAAATTACCATCAATTTTCATATACAGGAGTGCGTCATCTGAGATGCTTGGTTTTGTTAAGGGCTGTGGCAGAAATCCAGTTACATTGTCAGAAGCACATGACACAGTAAGTGTAATTTAGCTGTGAGGTAAGTTTTTAGCCCTGTAAAGGTACTATTATTCCTTTTATGTCCTGGCAGTAAAACCAGAAGTGTTTTAATAGAAACAAGCTTTAAAGCATATTAATTAATAGGAAATGCAACATATACAGGCAGACAAAAATATAAAAAAGCAATATCACAGTGGCAGACAATAAACAGTGCTGTGTTTAATGTTTTGAACGCAAGTCTAGATAACTAAGGAAGGAACTAGTTAACTAAGTTAACTAAGGAAGATGAAAATATTCAAATACATTTAAAAATTAGACTTGGCTTTCAGAAGAAAAACACATAACAACGACCACTTTAGACACGACCTAACTCAATGTAGTGATGCCAGTTATTGGTATATTCACTCATAAAAATCTGTGGATGTGTTTTAATTGTAATTGTCATGGATCTTGGCTGGCTTATAAAAACTGGGGGTAGTTTACTGAAAAGAGAGGACTAAATATACCTGTGATATGTTTAGGAAAAGTGGGTAACTGAACCATCTCCCTGTCTTGTGACCCAGAGAGCATACAGGCCACAAGCTGATGCATTTGTTGTATTTATCTGTACTAAGTAGTACTCTGCATGTAATTTGGAACTTGATATTTTGTGCTTTAAATAGTAAAATAGTATTTGTGAGAATACTTTCACTTAAAGGAAGTGAAGTTTTCATTGCAGAATCCATGACAAGTATCAGGTTTCTGTAACAAAGGGAAAAGAAATTACATAATGACCAAGGATTGGTTTGCAAAGCCATATATGTAATTTAAAATGAGGTCTAGGTAGTGATTGTACAATGATAATATTTAAAGATCTAGGTGAAGGAAGGGCAATTGCTATACTGGTCTTACTATAACTGAGTAAAAATGGAAATTTGGTACTCTTGATACTGCTGAAAATTTGCTATTTTGTTACATAATCACTATGTTGTGGAATAAATGCTAAAAGTATTAAAGTATGCTTGCATAGGTAGACAGTTCTTTAGTTAGTGGGCATATGACTTCATAATGTTAGCATTCTATAAATTAATTAGTTTGATTTTAGATGCCATGCTGGATACTTGATAAAAAAGACAATCAATCAATAGCTTCAACCTGCTTATTTTTAATGTAGAGACTAATTCCTACCTCCAGAAAAAAATACACAAGCCTGTCTGCATTCCTCTTCAGTCTCAAAGCGGTTTGCATTTCCATCACAGCCACCATACCAAAACTGAGCACAAGCATTAGCTTGTTTATCATAGTACCATCTTATTCTGTAAACACGGCATGGCCCTTGGTCTAGCCTTAGCTTGCACCGGAGGTCCACAATACTTTCTAAAATCAAGAAAAAAGAAGAATAGAAACAATTCCGTTTGTAAAAGTCAATTGTATTCCATACATTTTACCTTTAAAACTCTGATCTTGTTTTATTTTTTTCTGCTAATCTTACACAATAGTTGAAGATTCACTTTTAGTTCGAAAGATTTAGTATTGAAGGCAAGTTACAAGTGAATCTTAGTAGGTCAAGTAAACTGCTCCTTTCCTGGCATGATTCTAGTAATTTCAGAAATAATATGTATTATGTCTCCACATGCAAAAATAGTAAACAATATGCATATTATAATTTTGCAATATATTTCTTTAAAATTTGATTAAGTGCAACCAGTCTTGTGAGCAACCTGAAATTGTAAGCCAAGGAGCTGTAAGGTAGTTGCATCTACTGTTTTTGCATCTGCTGCATCCCTCTGCTGTACATTAGTTCTTCTTGTGGTGCAGGAGAAGAGACATCAAAATACTGAGAAGAATATAAAACTTTTGTCTTTCTTTTGTAAGGTATTTGTGCTACTTATCTAATAAAACAGTAGTAATTATGTACAAAAGTTTGAGTGTAAAGCGTGTTGATCTAGTGAATCCTTCAGATACGGATTAGAGGACTGTGACATACTAATCTAGTCTCACTCATTTTAATAATACCATGAGATAGAAAACAGTTTTTTGTGAGGTTTAATGTTGTGACACTAATATTTTGTCTTTTGTAACTGGTATCTTGACACTTTTTTGAAAAAAACTTTAGTGCTGGATACCAAATAAGAGATGCCACTGTTCCCAGGAAACATGGGAGCATGTTTCTGTTGCTCCCATCATAATACACTCTTACTGGAACTGAAAATCCCCCAAATTATGAACAAAATACATTTGGACATTTCTTAGGAAAGAATCAACCCTTTAAGCTGTCAGC
Organism: Acanthornis magna; assembly: GCA_036785705.1. Classification (NCBI taxonomy): domain Eukaryota; kingdom Metazoa; phylum Chordata; class Aves; order Passeriformes; family Acanthizidae; genus Acanthornis; species Acanthornis magna. The sequence continues at coordinate 14,698,834 of JAWUZG010000012.1, forward strand.
TAGTTATTATACTTTTCTTCAAATGACTAAACACTGTTTTTTCCTATTGCTCTTCTGAAAGAGAAATACATTCTTTCTGTCCAATTCTGAAATCACTATATTTGTCTCTAATGAAGCCTCCCACTTCTCTTGATTGCCCCTTCTTGGCTGACAAATGACCTGCTGACTGGCCCACCCTCAGTGAGCATTATATTCTCTTTTTGATGCCACTTATGAGCTCCCTCTCAGGTTATAGATAACTTTGCTTTTGCTTTAAGTGGAGCAGTGAGATCTGGAACTTGGGAAGACAAGAACTGTAACTAGATCTGTTATAAAATCCTGAAATGACTTCTCTTCTGCAGCACAGACTCACAAAATCTTCAGAGAATGGAAAAAATTACTCTGATTTAAAGCTGTATTACAAATTAGCACCAGGAGAATAGGGAACAAAATGAAAAACTTGTTGTGATCTATAACCCCACCTGGTCTTGGTGTGGGACCTGCTGTTGGAGGAGATGATGTCATCACTTTATTGGATGGTGGTTGTTCAGATGACAATAATCGTCCCACAGCTGCAGGTGAAAAGAAACAGAGTAAGACATTAATTTTTCATCAGCCAAAAAATGGGAATGAAGAAATGAATGACAAAAAAAATACCTCTAGTGTCTACTGTTTGGAAGGTTGGCTGTTTTTCTTCACCTTGTTCCTCTTCATAGGCTTCAGATTCTACAGGAGGTACTTTGGTCTGAAATAAGCATTTGATCTTTTTTTTCTTTCCAGATACTGTGAAATATTTCAAAATGAACAAGCCCTCCATGACGTGGGGATTTTCTGATGTTTTTCCTTTTACCCTGACTTCAGTTTTAATAACCAGAATTTTAACTTCACCTGGTTGGTTTACCAGGAAAGTTGTCTTATCTAAATGTGGGATATATAGATTTTTTTTTAGTTGAGCTTTACAGAACTTTATAAATAAACTTAAAGTTATAATCTACAATTTTCAGCTACTATTTTTAGACTTAATTATAACAGTGTAATTGCTTTTTAATATTGTTGTGATTCACACTGTGGCACAAATACTACTGTATGAAACAAAGGAATCCTTGTAACACTATCAGGAGTAAGTTATAACTTAGTTAATTGCCTGTGTGCAACATCAGTGCTCTTACTCAGAACAACCAGTTCTGAGCATACCAAGTTGAAGTACCTGTCCTGTAGAAAATGAAGGGAAATGGTACATATTATGTCAGGTGGCACAGACAGATATATATTTTAAACTTCTGCTCATTAAAGCCTGCTGAATTTTCCTACCGGCGCTAATGGTTGAGGAAGATGGCCAAGACTCAGAGGACTTTCTACTGTAGATACTCCAAGTGTCTGTGCCGAAAGTGATTGTCTGTTAACGTTGTTCTGAAGTAGGTATTGTAAAGAACTTGGAGATACTGAATGGGAGGATTGTCTGCTTATACTTGCACTGTTTCCATTATGGTTGTATATTAAGGTGCCGTGTTCATCTTCACAAAATTGATTGACTAATTTGGACTCCAGAGCTGTTAAAAAAAAACAGTAGAAAACTTATCATATTGAGAAAATCAATGTGTTTTTAAAATCTGGGTTACTTCTATATGTCATTAATACACATGTAATCCAGTACCCTTTTGGATTGTTTACATGCATCTAAGAAGATTATTCCAGACTCTTTGGACTATGGATTTTTTTGGTCACAAATTAGCCAGCCTGTAAGTCCTCTACATGGTAGAAAATACATTGTACTTACGTGAAGGTGTTCATCTAAGCTTAGTAACAACTACTAGTTAGTAATGAGAAAATACCTGCTTATCTTGCTGGTGTGAATAACCAAGTGAAAATGGGGTATTTCCCAGGGGAAGTGAACAAGTAGAATTTACGACAATGGGTTTCATTCTGATTTACAGTCCATCAGATTTTCAGTGCACGAGCACTTACTCAGCTTAGAAAACTAGTTTAAGCAGCTGTTTTCCTAGACTGGATGGCATCCCCCCATTGGCACGTTGCCCTATAATGTGACACTGTAAAAGAAGAGGACCTGTATCTCTACATTTCTATTACTTTGCACCTTGTAACTAATCCTGATCAGCACCAAAACATATCCACAAAGATAATGCTTCTCCCCCACCCTGTCCCGTTATGAGAAGCATCAGATACAAGACAGAATAAAACTTCAATGAACGCACCTGAGAGGGTGTTAAAGTCATCAATGAGATACATGTGTTCTCTGTCTGGGTCTGAAGCAATCAGATTTAGCTCTCGCACAAACTCAAGCTGTGTTGGATCTGAAGTATTTACAATTCCTATTGCATACATTTCGATGTTTGCTGCATGAGCCTCTCGAACAATAAGATCTAGTTTTACAGCTTCTCTCTTGTCTGTTTGGCCATCTGTTAGCACAATAGCTACCTTCCGCACCCCTGCTCGAGCACCAGAAAATCCTTCCTGGGTTGCTTTACGGATAGCAGTTCCTGTGTAAGTGCCTTCTCCCATGTATTGCATTTTTCTAATTGCTCTCTTAACATCCTGGCGGGTTGGATACTTGTTGAGACCAAACTCTAGCCGAACTTCTAAACTGTATAACACAAGGCCAATTCTGGTAGCATTTCTGCCTACAGTTACTCTGTCTACTAAAGTGGTTACAAAGTCTTTGATAATCTCAAAATTTTCTGGTCCCACACTCTCAGAGCTGTCAATCACAAATACAAGCTCCATAGGAATTTCCTTACATTTAATACCGCAACCTATAAAGGAAAAAAAAAAACAAAAAACAAAACAAACAGATCAAAATGGCTTGATTAAGCATCCTTTTGGAAAAGAGAAAAATGCAAATGTAGTGAAGGAAACAGAGACTGAACATAAAGATTTCCTGAATACTTACCACATATCTCTTTAATTAATTTAATTATATCTTCTCTCTGGATATGAAAAAAATGATACATTAAAATATTTTACAACTTGTCTCTTTCAAATGAGGTATAATATTGACACGAACAAAAATTTTGTTTATAATTAATATTTGCATTCTACAGTGACTTAGAAAGATCTTACTGTTTAACTTCTAAACCTGTCCTTCAAAACTGGAAATTTGTCCCACATTTTACAAAGAACTATTTCATATGAATATAAGAATCAATAACTTGCCAACATGTTAACATCTCTATCTAAAACAATTAATTACTGTTATTTTAAAGAATGTTTTGTTGATTAATTGCTTCTCATTAAACCTGGAAGACAAATATTTTAGCATCTGAATAATATGATATCCTTTTAAAATGTATTGGGAGTAGAGAAATAGACCCAACTTTAGGAAGCGTATTGCTTATGGTGAGCTGACATATGCCAGAGCATCAATACAGAATGGAATTGGGAGTTGTGAGCCCTGATGTACCTGGCCTACTCTATTACCTAGCCTTTATCAGCAAAAAACCCAAAAACAGTGTCTTCAGGGATGTCTGTTCAGGAACATGATAGCTTCTGTGACATGCAAACAAAGTGTTTCTCAATATTAGAGCAATCGTTTGTTATATTTTCTGAATTGCATTACAGGACTCATATGGCATTGAGTCAGTCTTTCAAATACAACCTTTTGCTACTGCTGCTCAGCTTCCATCATAAGCCTTAGTAGTATTTATATATTCACTGACATACTGTACTGAATTTGGGTCAAGTGTGGTTCTGGCTTAGCAGAGATATAATTAAATTCATAGCATGATAGACCATGACAAATTTGAAAATCTTTGCACTTTAAACTCTTAAATACTTGTAAAAACCCTTCCTGCAGCAAGTACCTAAGTCATCTAACATGAGCTGTGAAGGAACATGTAGCAAAAAAATACCTAAAATCACCAGGAACTTTTAATTCCATGTCAGCATAAAGTAGATGAAAAAAAATCAGAAATCTTTGAGTTGGTTTCTTTCTGTATTATTACTGAGACCACTTCTAATCAGAAAGCTCTTTCCAAAATAATTAACAGCATACATTTAATCTGATAGTATCTAGTATTATTTATATCTTGCTGTAATGGGATTTAAATAATGGACTTTGCTTACTGTTAGGCCTTGGTCTCCCTTTGGTCCAGTTTTGCCCTGTAACAGTGAATGCTAATTAAGCTATTGCAATTAGATAGTAACAATGTAATTCAGAATGACTTCATCAATATCATTATTAGAATAATATTTGGCCAATAGGACTTAGGCGAGAAAAATGTGCTTGTGATACTATCTTGTGCATGTAGTATCTGCAATCTGCTAAGGTGGTTTATGGGAATTGGATGACCTCAAGTCTCCCACTGGCAGTTGTCTTTCACTGCTGTCCTGGTTTTGGCTGGGACAGAGTTAATTTTCTTAGTAACGGGTTCAGTGCTGTGTTTTGGATTTACTATGGGAAACATGTTGACAAGACACGGATGTTTTGGATATTACAAGTGGTGCTTACCCTAAGTTAAGGACTTCAGTTTCCCATGCTCTGTCAGTGAGAAGCTGCACGAGGAGCTGGGGGGAGCATGGCCAGGAGAGCTGACCCGGACTGGCCAAAGGGATATTGCATAGCACAGGAGGTCACACTCAGTACAGAAACGGGGGGGAGTTGGCTGGGAGGGGCCGATCACTGCTTGGGGATGGGCTGGGCATTGATCAGAGGGTGCTCAGCAATCTCACTGGGCATCACTTGGCTTTTTTATGGTTATGATTATCCTTGGTTCAACTATAAAACTGTTCTATGTTCACCCATGTCTTCTGTTTGTTTAGGGTTTTTTTAACTTTTTTTTCTGATTCTCCTCCCCATCCCACCAGGATTGGGGGTAGATGATTGAGTGTCTGTACAGTATTTAGTTGCTGGCTGGGGTTAAACCATGACAACTGCCTGAAGAAATAAACCATATCCATGTGGGAGGATGGGTATTAATCATGTAAATGTCTTCTTTGTGCTTTTAAAGTTTTTACTTATTTCAGTTTCTTAAGTGTTTCAGATTATATACAATTAAATAGAAAGAAGAACACACAATCCAGTTTTGTTTTTAAGTGGTCTAAAAAACAGCTGAGATAAACCTGAGCTACTCACAGGTTCTCCAGATAAACCAGGGTCACCCACATCACCTTTTTCTCCTTTTTTCCCCTTGTCACCTGTAGCTCCTCGATCTCCCTTTAAAACCATGTTGATAAGCAGACAGAAAGTGTAAGTCAGTTTTTATTACACTTTTCAAATTTCTCTCTAGAAGCCTTTGTTGAATGCACATTAAGCTTCTGACATGAGTTGGATATCTTTTGGTCCAGAAAAGGTGTTTGGCATAGCAAAGAGATGTATTAATACTTCATGGTTTGATTTTTAGTAGGCTATGGGACTTTGTACAGCTTTTCCAAGCCATTGTGATCACATCTAAAGACTGATTCTAACCCACAGCTCTCTTAACATTGATGCAGTCTCAAAATCTGGCATAGCAGGTGGGTGAAAGAAAGACAGTGATATTAAATCTAATATCCATATTTATTCTAATAATAAAACTTCTATAACATCTAATATCTATATTTATTCTAATAATAAAAGGATAATATATCTTCTAATAACAATATAATCTTCTAGTGTCTGGGGTTCCCTTTACATAGAATTCACATGACTTCAATGAGAACTGACGGTACAAGAGCATTTTGATTGTGTTGGCTTCCATCTAGGGCATTATCTCACTATCTTGATTTAGATATCATACCTTCTCTCCCAAAAGCCCATCTCCAGGGGGGCCTCGTGGTCCTGGCATTCCTTGAATACCTTGTTCCCCCTAATGATAATGCAGGTAGTGATATTAACCCTTTGTAATCATTTATCACAGAGTAATTTAAAATGTTCAGAGAGAAAGTTTTTCAAACTGCATATTAACAAGCATCTTGAGGCACTTGAGACAATTTAGTAGCTAACTTACATTTCTCGAATACTTCAGTATGAAGATAGACAGTATTGAAAACCTGCATGATTATTATTTGATTTCATTTTAATTCGGTTGTAATTTTAATTTTTTCCCTCTTTCCATCCCATTTTATTCCTTTTCATTCTCCCTTTCATATTTCTAACTTTTGAGTCTGTCTTATCTGACTGATGCTTTGGTTAAAAGTTCATATTACGAGGAAAAATTAATAGTATGCAAAGATTCAGGATGGGGTTTTTTTTCCTAGTGAGTAGAGTGGTAGTACACATAACTAATTCAGACTGTCTCCATGAGCATGAGAGTTGAGGAAGAGGGAGTGGTATTTTTAGTTTTGTAAGGGTATTTTTAACTGGTAAAAGTTCATTCTTCCTTCCTCAAACACACATGCTTGGGCTAGTTTGCAGCACTGGACAGAACATACTTTGCAGGTGCTCATATTATCCTTCTCATTTTCTAGCCTGAGGCTCTCTTCATGCAAGAAACAATGTGAAATCTTAACACAGTGATGGTCAGATTGACCACTCAACACAAGTTAAATATTGAAGACAAAGTCTTTTTACCTTAGTTCCTTGAATACCTTCGCCAGGAGGTCCCAGAGAGCCAGGTGGCCCTGGGCGTCCTATGGTTCCCTAGAGAATATTCATAATAAAAACGCACAATAAATTGTTATACCACCATGTAATTTCTTGTCCTTCCTCTACCAAACATGTCTTTTATAAGTAGTGAGGATAAGATTGCTCTGGCTGAGAAAGAATCTTTTTAGCCTTTATCAGATTATTAAAATCCAGTCTGTACTTCAAAGGAGTCACTTAATACTTAGGGAACATGAATCACCTTGCTGATAGAGATATACATTGCATTGAAGGATGGATTGTGTTAGTGGGATATTGGGGACTGAATTAAGATTTAAGAGAAGATTATTATTGTTTTTTTATCTTTTACCACCATTACACAGTAAGACCTGTCGGCATACATACCAATGTGGCATTGAAAATAAACACTTAGTGCTAATTTATAAGCTAGTTTTCAAAAGGACTCTAGAGAAAATGTTCCCATTCCATGTTATTAACAGGAAGCAATCAAAACCCACTGAGTACCTATTAATTTTATGCCTATACTGCTAATCTAGTATCCCTGCATGAAAATCTCAATTTCCTCATTTGTAAGGATCCTGTGCACATGCCAGTCCTTGGGACTAGTACTGCCTGAGGAGGTACTTCACCACCGCTCTTCTCTGGAGCCAGCCTTCCTGCCAGTAGGAACTGAATCTCAGAGACCAAAAAGCCACAGAGTGCGGGTAACATGTTACTATGTTAAATAATCTTTGCATTTGACATTGTTGAGTTCCTTTATATGTACATTCTAAACCGTTCTTTTGTGTTCAATAGACTTCTAAATCTGAGCTGTAGGAGCAAAAGAGGTTTCACAGTGAAAATTGCTTTTTATAGTTACAATTATTTTCGTGCCTTTGTCATGTGTATATTATAATTACAAAAATAATCCTTTTTGCAGGGATTGATCCTCATATTGATTATTAGATGATTCTTTTATTTATACAGTAAAAAAGAGGAATTAATCCCAGAAGAACTCAACAGTAATGCCTGTATCTGTAAGAACAGTATAGGCAAGACATACTAAGTGCTTGCCTCGCCATTAATTCTGACCAATGCTAGGTCTGAAGAAATTTTTGCCACTCGGTTGCAGCTAATGTCTGCAGGAGCTAAATGATTTGTCACTGATCTTCACTGCAGGTTTATCACTTTATAATTTATCATATGCAGCCACAAGGAGGCAATAGAGGCCACCAGAAATATTTCTGATTTTCTACAAAATAAAGATTATTTGTTGGATTAGTTGTTCCCAGTGAAGACAGAAAACATGCAGATGTCTTTGCATGATCACATATTTTTATAGTATACTTTTGATCCCTATTTTAGTAATTAGACAAAGAGAGACATAATTGTTTAAATCTCTTACTTTTGGTCCTGGCAGGCCTTTCCCTGGGGGACCGGGGGGGCCAATTGGTCCTCTACTGCCAGGATCACCCTGAAAGCCAATACTTTAAGAAATAAGTAGTGAATACCAAAGTTTAATTTATCTCTAGAATTCACAGCATCTGCTATACTCAAATGGGACAAAGAAAAGAGAACTATTGAACTGCACTGTGCAAGTCCAAGCAATACTAACCCAAGAATATTGCTGGCAGGGCAAGAAAGTTATTTGGGATAAACAGTGGCTAGTCGTCTAAGCATATTCAAGACATACACAGTCAATGATGCACGGTTACACAGGAATTACAATTCCCATATTAGAAAACAAACTCCAGATTCCCCAAACCAAAAAAACCCCAATAAACCTAAACCAAAAAAGATCGATCTTTTATATACTGAGATGAAAGGTAAAGCTGGATTAAATAGGTATTCTGACTATGACTTATAGATAGGAATTGTATCTCCATGAAGTAGAGTATACACAAGCATTTACTTTTCTAGAAGTTAAGGTCTGTACCTTAGGTCCTGGTAGTCCAACTCCATCTGGGCCTTGTTCACCGGGAATCCCAGGGAGGCCTGGCAAGCCCTGAAATTGCATGCACAGACAGAACATAAATTTAATTTACAGATACATTGACTACATTCATTTGTTAACATTGACATGGTAGTATCTTGACTATATTGTCTCTTAATGGGATCACTGTGGTCTACAACTGGTTAAACTTTGATATGCCAGAAGTGGTGTCAGTAGCATTTGCATGTGTGTTTCATGTCATGCAGGGGCTTGAATATGTTTGAAGATAGAGGAGTCTAATCTGGAGAGGCAGTTGCAGATGCAGTTCTTCATCAGGTTGCACAAAAATACCAGAAAGTACTATAAATCAATTTCCAATTTCCATGATGATATTTGTTAATTTTTGTTCCTCGGTGTGGCAAATACATGCACTTTTTCTGTTGTCTTTAGCATAGGCAAATGCAAGGATGTAGGATTCAAACTCCCTGACTGTAGCCAGCAATCTTTCTCAGACTTCCTCACTGCACAGGCAGGTAACTGCCAGGGCTAGTGGAGCATGCTGATGAGCAGACTGGATATGTGAGGCTAGTCTTGCATACATGTGCAGGGAAAGGGAGAGGATGCCTTTTCTCTTTGCATTCTTTTTGCAGGGGTTGTTTAAATCTACTAATAAAGGCCTCTGCAAAGGGTAGTTCTGTCTCTTTGCACACTAGTAGCTTTTTTAGTAGTTCTGGGATGCATATGGATGCAGCTGTTTAGCTAGACTCTATTTTCCTGTTTGGGAATAAATTTTGTACAGTTGGGTAGAAGACAGGACCCTACATCAAGATTTTGAGAGAACTGATTGAAACATCAGCGATACCTTGGGAAAAAAGAGCCCACTTGGAATATATTACAGTGGGTAATCAAGAGAAGTGGAGGACATGGATGATCTTGTGCTATTTCAGAGGGAGATTTCTTTTTCTTCTGTGCTGAAGTGCATTTCCACAGTTCAGGAGTTTTAGGCTTTTTAGGCTTTTAGACCAGCAAATCTTTCCTAGCATGTCAGTCATGGAGGCTAATCTCTTAGGTGTAGCACTTATTTCTTCCCAATTCACATAAAAGAAAAATCTATAAACTTACAGGTGGGCCGGGATAACCATCTCCTTTTTGCCCAAAGGGCCCAGGGGGTCCTGGAAGGCCTCGGTCACCCTGATGGAAGCAGGAAAAACAGGGATAAGGGTTCTTCTTACACTATAACCCTGTGTCAAAGTTAGGAATGAAGCAAAGGAACCTGGCTCAGAAAGATTAACTGTGCTTGCTAATAAACATGTAGGCTAATTAACATGTAAGCAGGGTTAATCAGGTGTTCTCTCTGAATTCACTCCTCATCAATTAGAAACAGTCATTCTTCTCCTGGTTCTCTGCCATCTGAAAGCTTACGGTTCACAGACTCTGGAAGATTGACCATCCATGCTTTTCCAGCTCTGCAAATCCTTATACTCTGCCAGAGTTGTAAGACACACACATTAAGAACTGTGGAACATTTGGCCATCCTAGGAGATTTGTTGTCACTTTACTGAAATCGTCCTGCCTTATTTTGCAGTTCTAGCAGAAATTAGTTTAACAATTTAGGAGCTACCTTTGCCCCAGGAAGCCCAAAACCTGGTTCTCCAATTGGTCCAGCAAGACCAGGTAACCCAATGTCACCCTGCAATGAAGAAAATAAATACCCTTGTTACATATCTTATTACAGGCTGTGGGTTTCTGTTATACAAATTTATAGATAATGAACATAATAGCTAATTTTATTCATTGTTATTGCATGCATTAAACACTAAAAGCATAAATAAAAAAGAATAAATAGAAAAATACAAAGAATAAACAAAAGTGTTTTGATAATCAAGGTTATGAAAAATAAATAAATGAACTAATGTGGGCCACACCTCAAGCTGCCATACAGTTAATACCAGGGCACAGTGGTAACTAGACTGGATACAATCCACAAGTCTGTTCATAGGAAAGAAGTTTTAGTTGACGTCATAAGGCTGAAATTGTTTACACAAACATTAACATAGCCTACTTCAGTTTTCCCCCTGGGTTCTAAGCACTAGGAGATGGAGTGTGGATGGTACCTTTGGTCCAGGCACAGATCTTCCAGGAGGGCCTGGCATTCCAAGACGTCCTGGTGCACCAGGCTCTCCCTGCAGTGAAGGTAGGAGAGAAAAACAATGGATTTTTCTGAAAGTGAGCATGACCATCTCATAGAGAAAACATTTATGCAACAATTCACATTTAATTCCATTAAAATTCTATTAGAATTTCTAATAAGCTATTCTATGCAGAGTGCAATCTAACTATTTGGAGAACTGATAACAACCATACTTCTGTTTTCTCCATGGAAATGAGATTCTTCTCAGTCATTGAACAAACATGTTTTTAGAAGTCACTTTCTTAGTGTACTCAAGATGTGGTCCCAGACATACAGTGCTCAAGACTTCCTGCCCGGCTGTGTATGTATACTGAAAACATGTATACATTTCTGTTACAGTAGATTTTTTTAAATGGCTCTTTCAGTGTACTTTTTAACCTTTTTTTCCTTTTTTGTGGAAATACTCATGTGTGTATAAATAGCAAGAGAATAAGAAACTTGAGGAGAAACCTGGAGTAGCTCTTCTCTCACTTTCAGTGAGTACTGAGTATTTTAATAGAAACTCCAAATCCATAAAAGAATATCAGCCATGAGTCAGTGTAAGGGAAAAGAAAGTCCTGTCACATATTTATACGCCATACACCATAGCATCTAATCAAATATTTCAGTATAAAAATACCAGTATATACCTTGACTTTTGCCAAACCAACAGGGAAGCAGTATATTAAATGCAAAGGTTTTTAAAGAACACTTTTAGATGTTTATAGGGATCATGGTGAGTCTTGCTAAGAGAAGGCTTTGCTGAACTTCTTTGAAATAATTTTTTTGTGAAGCAAGTTCATTCTGGAACAGTTGTTTCTGAGATCTGGAACAATGTACAACTTTGGGAAGCTATTTTACATACGTAATGTAGTAATAAACTCACTTTAGCTCCAGCAGGTCCAGGCAGTCCTGTTGGTCCTGTTAATCCACGTATTCCTCTCTGTCCTTGATCTCCCTACAAAAATGGAGAAGACATGTTGCATATGCCAAATAATTTAAGAACGTGTTAACTGAAATTAATTGTAAATGTCAGTGAAAGAAAGCAAACTTATATTTGTAGGTGTTGCACATGAGATGTTCCTATTGCCTTCATTGGCAAGTCAGTTAATTCTGCTCAGTAATTGTCCAGTTTTGGATTTATACAGTTAAAACTACACAGATTTCATCTGAAATTAACCAGTTTACCACAGAATTCTGTGAGAAAAATAAAAGCCAAAAGGAATCTTAAAGATTGAATAATTGTGGCTGAAAAGTAAATTATTACATTAAAAAAGATACTATATAAGAAAAATAATCAAAACAGGAATGTATAATTCACTTGCTAGTACTTTTTTATTTTTAATTTGAAGGCAAATGGGGCCAATCAATTGATCACAATATCCTGTCTGATTGACCAGAAAAAGCTAAGAATAGTGTGAAGCTGCAATGGGAATACTGCTGTTCAAGCAGGCTACTAAGCTGCAATAAGTACAACAAAAATGAAACAACTATGGGTCCAGAATATTTTTTGTTACTTATATTAGACAAAAAAAAAAGACAAGTCTTTGATAAACCTATTCCTGGAACATTACAATTTTGAATGACACCTTTAGTAAGAAATCCTCACCTTTTCCCCCTGTATTCCAATTCCTAAAGCACCTTCAGGACCTCTAAGACCAGGTAACCCTGGTTCACCCTTGAATAGAAAAATTAAAAGAGGATTTCAGAGCACTGCATAGACTTGATGATCAACTTTGCATTCCCTTTAATGAGTTCATTAAAACCATAGAACTTTTAGAATCAATGACAAAAGTGCCACTGATGTCAGGTGTGTCCAGGGTTTTTTTCCCATATTCAAGCATTGTAAAATTTGCGTGGAATGCGTGAAGTGGCATGTTTCATCGGTGACAGCTGAACACTCTGAGCATATAACCTTAAATATATGGGGTTTCCAATTCTAGAAAAAAAACAGGGTCAGAAGGCCATGAAAGGTTGCCTATCACCATTTTACTGGTTTCCCATCTGAGTTGCAGGGTATTTAAAAAAGCATACAATAGTAAACAAGATAAGACAATGCCCCACCCCAAAAATTTAGGAAAAGTGAAGTTTTTCCTAAAAAAGTATATTCAAAAGAGAATTTCTTTTTCTGAAAAAAATGTGGTACTTTTCCCCTTATCCATGAACACTCTCTCTTCTAGGTTTGGGTGTCCGCACAGGGAGAACAGTAGGAATGCTTGGAGTGAAGCAGGTAGACTGCAGAGAGATGAACCAACCTTTTGTCCAGGGGCTCCATCTTCTCCTGGAAGACCAGGCAGACCTGCCAGTCCCGAAGGCCCTGGCTCACCCTGATATCAATAAAAAGTAAGTTCTTCTATTAAATGCAGACTAGGTACTATTCCTTCTCTGAATTAAGGAAATCTATTTAATTTTCTTCCTAAACTTTAAATATATTTATAGAAAACATTTATGCATATGAACCCAAGTCTTGACTTTTTTAATGAAGACAGCTCTCATTACTTGGTACTATTCTACTGTCTGATTGTTTGAACTGTGTGTTTTATCTGTGCAATTAAAATTATTAGCTTTTAATGATTCAGGTTATTCTTAAAAAATAATGCCATAATTTCATTAAGTGGCAGCATTTGAAGTAAATATCGGATAGAACTGACTGTGTCATGATGATTGACATCTTGCTGATGAATATCAATGCAAATCTGTTAAGGTCAGTGGAATTGTCTTGGCCCTATTATGTAAGATTCGAGAGCTTGACCTGGTTTTAGATGAAATGGGATCATTTGGGGTCAAATGGGTTCAATCAGCATTACTGTACTTTGTGAAATTAAAGAAAGAAATTGAAGAATTTTCCAATCCCTAACAAACAAGAGCAAAACCAGGATGGCCTTGTGTCTTTCCACTGTTACAAAAGTACTTTTTCATCTATTCCCACATTCTATGTTAATCTGGCCGTTAATGACATAGGAACTGGTTACTATCTTGGGCACTTCAGCACTAAGGTAATCTGGTTACAGCTTCCTCTCCTCTTAGCAATGCAACTGTTCTTCCTGTGCACCAGCACAACTTGATTCTTGTGTGAAGGTGTGAGGATGTAGCTGCTCTGTTTCCATCATACACTGTGTGAAAAGGGAAGGAGCAGCACAATAACCACTGTTCAGTGCTTTTTTTCACCTCTCTGGCTATAACGTAGCTTACACTTGGGACTGCGGGTTCTGGCAGCTGTTGAATATTCTGGATGGTTTTCTGGACAGAGCTGTAGGTGAGCTGTATGCAACAACCTGAGCATGAGCCAGGCAGGTGGAAATTTCCAGTCACCATAAGTCTTGCTACATTTTTACAGAACTGGGTTATTTAAAATACTGCCACATCTGGAGGTTATTGAAAATCCATGTTAAAAATTTAAAAGACTATGAACCTAAATTTAATTTCTAAACCTGTTTTTATGTGTCTACAGAAAGGATACTCAGGAAACACAAATATATAATCCAAATAAATAAGCAGATTAAATAATTATTAACAATGTACCTTGGAACCAGGTTCTCCAATACCTCTTTCTCCTGGCACTCCAGTCTCTCCTGGCAAGCCTTGTTCACCCTTAAGTAGATATTAGTTTTTAACAGCATTATTATGAAAAAATACATATGCTTCATTGCTTAAATTTAAAGAAAGATTAGTGTGCTATGGTCTACAGTATGATTGATGTGGTAAACGCTTGGTTACAAAGATTGGGAATCTGCCACATGTTTTGAGCTGTCACTGAAGAACTGTTAGTGGAAATTATTAATGCTGTAAATCTATACTTGTATGTCCCTGGGAATCTTCCTGCCAAAAAGCTGATATTTCAGGAGCATATATGACATCCACAGACAATTAATTCTTCTTTTTACTTTTTAGCAGTGGTAAAGCATATGCCTGCACAATCACTTAAAATGTAAGAGGTGATATCTGATGCTGCAAAATTCTTTACCTGTCATGGACACTTGACCCACTTACACCTCTAGTTCCTTTATACTATGTTTTACTAGCCTTCAGTTATTCAGAATTTTGTTACATCTTTCAGGAAATTACTTTAAATCTCCATTCCAAACACTTCTAGGGTGATGTCTTTCATTAACAATTCTGTATTTTGTGAATCAGTTAAGGCTAAATTATGCTGACAATTTTCCTTCAAAAAAGGTAATCTTCATTATATCTTGGACCATTTTTAATGTCTAGATACAGTAGATAGTCAAATTCAGGTGAGACAATAGGTAGCAGAAGTTACAAGGAAGGCAGTCAATCTCTAACATATCTGTGTATATATTTTCCTGGAATGGAAACAACGGTAAGAATAAAAGATGATACTGAAATTTGGGTGGTCCTCTCTTTTAAGTGCAACTAGTTTTTGGAACAGGTTTACTACACCTCCATGTGATATGATGAAAGTACAAGTTCAAGGCAGACAACCCTCTCAGTGGAATTGTATCAGACAAAGTGCAGCTCGCTGTCTGGTATGTGGTACCTGAAAGGTTCTGTGTGAGTCAAGCAAAAACCTAAATAAATAGCCATGGCATTAGTATACCAAGGCTTTTCAGTGGAGTAGGATCTGCTGTACAGTTTTATAATATTATTAAAGAAAAAGTTCTGCGTCTATGTCAATACTTAGATTGGTGTTCAGCAATCCCGTTTGAAGTGGATAGAGACAGACCATTTCTTGATCATGAGGCAACAGTAAAAACAGCACATTAGCTTTTACTACAGAAAATTCCCTGACCTTTGGTCCAGGTATTCCATGTCCTGGTAGTCCTCTAGAGCCAGGTGGTCCTTTTGGGCCCTCCACTCCCTGAGAAGAGCAGTTAGGTAATTATTAAAAATGAAATAGTCTCTGTTACTATACACGGAAGTGTGGGCTGAGGGGGAGGTGAAAGTTGTACCTTTTCTCCTTGAATTCCAATTCCAGGTAATCCAACTGATCCTGGTAAACCAGGAGGACCACACTCACCCTGGGAAACAAAGTACAGTTACTCAGTTGTGTAAAGATACAGAAACAATCTGGGACAACTCCCATGCTAGTACATGTTGACTTAACTTCTTTTGAAGTCAGTGAAACTGGGGATCTGACCTTTTATCTTTCACACATGCATTTATTCCCTGCTGGTTCAGTTGCAAACAACTACTAATCTCTTTTTCCCTTTGTAAACCTTAACTTTCACACAGAATCAGATGTTTTTTCTAACATCTCCTATTTTAATATGAAGAGATGTTAAAATGGGCTGGGAGAATTTATTAGGCATAAATCTGAACTAAATACCACATTATCCAGGGTCTTTTGTGGGTTTCTTGCCTTACTACATCTTCTGTAGTGAGTATAAATCCTGTATTCCCTATATTAGATTTATTTGCGCTCTATTAATCCCCTGATATATTTATTGCTCACCTTTTCACCTTTTATGCTGATGCCTGGAAGTCCACGAGGGCCTTTTGGTCCATTAAAACCACGGTCTCCCTACATGAAAAAATAATATGTTGCTAACTGTGGAAACACACAGCTGTTCTCTCTGAAGTCATTAGAGACAGTGTTTGCTCTCATCATGAAAACGAATATGAGAAGAACCAGAAAACAGCTCCTGGATCTGTGTTCCAGGATACCAAGGAGATTATCTTTTCAAAAGAGTTTACTCTGCAATTTGAAATTACTGATGAAAGAGCTGAACAAGCTTCTTTTTATCTTTCTGCCCACCGCAATTACTTAAGGTCCTGTTCTGCTTCCTCTCAAATCAATGGCAAAACCACAACTGATTTAAATATCTGCAGCGCTGAGTACTGAGACTAACTAAAAACTGAATTCTGCTTATTTTTCTCATGGGTTAATCTCATTAAAGTGTGGGTTAATCTCATCGAAGTGTGGCAATGAGGATTTGGCTCCCACTAAGCATTTTACGAGAATGAAGACCAGGTTGACTGTATTGTAGAAGTCATTTGTAAATGTCATTGTCTTTCTAAATGTTCATTTACAAACAGAGGTCTTGGGGAAAGTGCTGGTTACTAATAAAGGTACAAATACTGTGCTTTCCTGTACTTCTCTTAATAAAACATGTAGAGGCAGATGTTAGCTTGTATAAATTGTCCAAGAATCACCCAAGAAAATAAAATTACACCCCAGACAGATCTTTTCTGTCCTTAGTAACCAATTCCATAATTTTAATTTTGACAGAAATACATTATGAGGATTTATGTTTAAAATAACATTCTTTACTCATGACGCTTTAGAACATCTTTCTTTATTATCCTTTTTACTAAACTGTGAGCTTGTCGTAAAAATGTTGTGAAGAAAGCAACTGTAAAATTTGCTTAGATTAACCAATCACATGTTTAAAATGTGTTTAAAACCAGAGAGCTGACATGCTTGGCAGCCATAGATAGGATTAGAGATACACATGGACTCTGTTGATACATGCTTGGCTCCAGGTCAGACTTGGTGGTAAAAAGTAATACATTTTTTAGAGAATGAAGAGTTCCAATAATGCTGACAGCATTTCACTTCGATTGTTTTATCTCCCTATCTATCTCAGTTGCTTAATTGTTTTTGTTAGATTATACATTCATCTGTACTTGTTCCCACTGTGTCTTGTTGCTGTGTTTTAGTTATTAGTTGTAGTGTTTCTTCCCACATGTATTGGTATTTCAGTGGCAATGGAGTGATTTTGAAATGCATTTTTTTCAAACTGTATTTTTGTTAGTTTTCATTCCTGAGATCTGCTAAGCAAATACAAGCCATCAACAATGACGTTAAATAATTTATATAATCCATCATCATAAAATACACACTGGATGTTTGAAGATACTATGTTGCTAGCAGCAATTAAATGTCAACCTAGCTGACAATAGTATTGTGCTAAGAAGCAATTCTAAGATTTTTGGTACAGGGGCAGTTGGGCTCTACATCTGTGAAAAAATACTTTATTGTTTTCTCAACCAGATTTGGTGCTTGCATAAAAACAAGGAAACTGTTTAGTTGCTTATTTAGTTCATGTACAAGCTGTGTCACTTCGTTACTGTAACCAAAGGCCAAAGTGACAACTCAGCCAAAGAACTGGTTTTCAGTGGGCAGCAAAAGAATCTTCTAGTGAGTCCATCCGTGTCGGTACAACTACAACTGTCATTACTTCCACTGGATCTGCAAATTAGTAACAGCAGCCTTCTTTTCACACAAACTGAATTCAGTCTTCTGCTAAAGTGCATAAGCCAGTGGCTGAGGTATGTAAGAAGCTTAGAAGCCTGTCTTTAGTGACAGCAAAAATCTCTTTATATAAGAATTTAGAAAAAAACCCAACAACAAAAAGCTAATTTTTTCATCCAGGGACTATTTAATAGTATTTTATTTAAAGTCAAATGCTTGAGGCTGTTTTAAAATTATAGCTGGAATTCATTCCAGGCTTAGATCTCACAAATCAAGCATCAGATTAATTAAAAATTGGTTTTACAGGCCCCAAAGGCTAATTGGGCCTACAAGTCATGTTTGGACCAAGTGAATTCCATGGAATTATATTGGATTGTTTGATGGCAAATTGTAGTATTGATTTACAAAGTACTTTCTCAGATTCCCGTGCCTTCTATGGACTTGTTTTGGCATGCACTCGTTTAATGGTGCTGCTCTGGTCTTAAAACCCTTTGACTGCTGTACCTTTGCTCCTGGAAGCCCTTCTCCTGGTGAACCTCTTTCTCCTTGAACACCTTGTGGTCCTTGAGGCCCCTGTTAACATAAGTTTAAAATGACCTAGAATATGTATTAATCACTCAAATGAACAGCAGTGCGTTCTGTGTTATTGTCTTTTATAAGCATGTCTTCAAATGTTGATGTGTAGTTATCATCTGTTACAAATAATACAATAATACAGCATTCCCAGTGAATAAGTGATGAGCATTCTGGCCTGCAGCAGTAACAATACCTTTTTGGTTACTAAGGAGTCACAAATTGTATAGCTGAAATTTCTATTCCTCACATTTTTGAAATCTTCACTCCCTAAACTTCCGTTTTACAAATTCTTGCTAATCCTTATTAATGTATCAGTATAATCATGAGAGACAGAGAGAACCAGATTAAAGCCCACGCAGAGTAATGCTGAAAGAGAGATAACTGTAGAGAGATTTGACTGTAATTGGCAAACAGTAATAGCATGCCCTTCTCTTTTTGAAAGCAGATCTGATAGAAGCACAAGGGGCAAATAACCAAAAAAATGCATGTCCAAAACCTGTGCATGTTGAGCCTGCTTCACAGTGTTTTCTTGCATCTGTTTTTTCATTTTTTTTTTCTTTGATGTATTGCTTGAGGTTACACATACATCACAGAATGCTGGTAGATTTGGCTCCGCATAGCCTAAATACGCTTCTCCTTCTGCACACAGCTTTAGAATTGTTCCTAGTTCTTAGGTAAAGATATTTGCACTCTATTAAGCCATTAAAAGGAACTTCTTTCGAAGCAAAAAAACTTTAAAATAAAGAAACATATTAGCATGTTTTTTAAAAATCAGAATCTCTTATTATAGCAGTACTTTTGTGGCTAGCGAAGATTCACATCACAGGCACCTCTTCCCCACAAAGTGGGTCTTTGCTCTATGGTGTTATTGAACAGACCCAAGAAGTGTTACTGCCCCGCCTGGACTGACTGTCACCACCAGCCTTATTTGTAATGCTCTGGTCCTTGGGCTCTTCAGCAAGAACTCACTCCTCTCCAGTAGTGTATTTTCAAGCAGGTTTGAAATCAGTCAGTTCACCTACCAAACAATCTTTCTCTTTTTCATGGGAGCACCTCTTTTGAAATGTTTATTACAAATCTTGCCTTATCAATGAGGAAAAAGTAAAAAACTGAACAGGATTTCCGTTGTGGTTGCGTTAGAAGTCTTTCATCCAGGTGAAGACAAATGAATTTAAGTCTGCTGTATTGTAAATGGTTCAGTAAAAGGTGCCACCTTTATTTATAATTTATTATTTTGTATTATTTATTTATATTTATTTTTATTTGTTATTTATTATTATTTATTTATGATTATTTATTTATGCCTTTATTTATTTATTATATTTAGAAAAAAAGGATCATGAAATTGACATGCCAATTTGCTGAATTACCGCAAAGAGGTTGAGTTTACAACTCCCAGGAGGAGGAGAGGAAGGAAAAGAAGGAAGAGACTTCAGAGCCAAACCTACTATAAATTCTGAAAGTCTCCTCCTCAAAGCTATGCTGATGTTAATGTTCTAGTGATACTGAAAAGCAGTTAATTTCAAAGTTACCACATAGGGATTTGACTCTATGAAATCTATCAGGGGACAGATTTATTTAGATATTTATGTGGTTTTGCATCAGATGTTATATTTTCATACCTATTTTGGAGATACAATAATTAGAAAAGTTAAGAAATTGGAAACATTTCCAGTTTATTGAGGGAAATGAGAGTCAGACAGTATAGCATGTATAAGAGTGAGAAATAGCAGAAGAAAGAAAAGAGATGGAATCATTTAGCACACATTTTTACAGGGAAGCATGGAGAATTTTTCCTTTCTGTCCTGCTTTCCTCTCACCAAATAAAAAACCTGACGTACCATAAATCCTGGCTCACCAACTCCCGGTGGGCCAACAGGGCCTGGTCTTCCTGTCAAACCGGTGTCGCCCTTCAAACAAAGATGTACTTTGAATATGCCTGATTTAGGTATTTTTATGTGTGCAGCATGTAACAACTCATCAGACCTTCTGTGCTTGAAATATTAGATGTAGGAGAATACAGGAACGGCAGAGAAAATCTGAGTGTCCTCAGAGTCATACACCACACAAGGCCCAACAGGCATTGTACTGGTGCAGTTTCACAGCTTTAGGAGACAGCCTCAGTTCTGCATTTGAGAGAAGACAATGTTGAGTTTAAATGATTAATTATTCCCTTCATTATGCCCAGTCATGTATCACTTATTGTCCTTTCCCAAGAAATCAGTATTTCTATCATACAGTCTCTGTTCTCTTTATGCCAGTCATCTAAACCAAGACTGTTTTGCACAGATTAATTTCTGTTTAAGACCATGAATGTGTTTTTACCTAGCCATACTCTGCTTGGATTGAGTTATGTCAAGCGTAACAACTACTGTAAAAATGCTTTAAAGTACATACTTAAAATGTTTGCAAACAGTTTTGATAAACATACAAAATATCCTTCAAGTACTACAAAACCAGCATGTATGATCTTGACGTTTCTTGTGAATCAGCAAGTCTATTATCTTAGCTGTCTTGGTCCTTGTCCTACAATACATGCAATACAGAAGATGACGTTTTTGTACCTTTGGGCCAGGCAGTCCTATTCCAGTGTCTCCAGGCAAGCCAGGTGGCCCAGGGAGACCTCTTTCACCCTTTCAAAGAATGAAAAAGAAACAACTCTGCTTATAAATTGGTGTCTAGGAAAATCAGTTTAACTCACATTGTAGGTTAATTTTTAGTGTATCCTGAATTTCAGCCCTTTGGAATTGTCTTACACAGTACTTCATCTGTTCATCGTTTCAATGTTTCAAAATTCCCTTATCCTGCACAAAGATAACAAATTAAACAAAAGGAAAAATGTTTCATTTCATGTGGGATATAAAGGTTTTGATGCCCGACTGTTCTGTGTATCACTGTTGGCCAACGTGTCCTAAATATGGTGCAAAGAAGATACCAAAAGAGATAACAAATGATGTCCTTTATACACTTATTTTCAAGTTTATTTCATGACAGTATTCCTTTTGGGCTATAGAATTCTTCTTGAGAACGTTCAGTTTCAAAAGAAGACTAGATATGAGATACCAAAGAGAATTCCAGCTTTGCACTTAAGGAAAAAAAGGTTTTAAATTGAAAACTGAAGAAATGCAATGCTAAGTAGTATTCTGTGACACTACCATATTTTACCTGTTCATAAATAAAGATGGGAGTGTGATTTGGACCTGAATTCTATACAAACAGCCGAGTAATTCCTTTCTTAAGAGCCATGTAGAATACCAAAAAAACCACAATTTGCTATCTGTGTCATGTTAAGCTGCATCCACTACAAGAAGGGTATAGAGTATAAGGATAAAATCATTATTGTTGTGAAGCTATATTAAAACCTTTAAACATTAATAAAGAGAAGAAATAAAACAGTTCTTGCCTTTGATCCTTGCAGGCCTTCAGGCCCTTGATCTCCAGATTGTCCTTGTGGACCCTGTTAAAGCAGGAGTGGTTTTAATGAGATTTTTCAAGCTTTCATAGAAATGGCAGCTTGAAAAACAATCTATAATTTGCTGAAATCTGCATGACTATAAGAGTTTCTAACATTTCAGAACTGAAGTTTTGCTTTGTGATGAATATATAGATTCAGTTACTCAGCTGGGGCTGGTTCTGGTATTTGGGGAGAGAATTTGGCTCTCCCATTATTTGAATATAATTAAAGGTACTCTGCAGTCAAGACTTACTGAAACATCTATGATGGGCTAAGCTTCTTGGCCTTCAGTCTGAGAGTACTGGGATGACAAGAAGAGACTAAAGAAATTTCCATATACTTCTTGAGATAATGAAATAGTTAAGACACTGAAAGAGAAATGAGTGATTTTGGTTTTTATGGAACTGTATTTGCTGTGGTCTTTGAATGAATTATAAGGATGATTTATTTGTCTAGACTGCTTCTCCAAATCCTTGTTAATTTTGCTATTTAAGAAGATAGATTTTGAGTGCCTTGAACTCAGCAACTCAAAGATTCCATGTCAGTTGTGGTATGATATTATTTCAGATCTTTGAATCCCAGGGAACCAAGTATTGTTGTTTTTGTAGTTGGTGGAATTTTTGGGGGTTTTAAAATTTTTTTACCTGTATCCCTCTTATTCCTCTGGGGCCTACTGGACCTTCAGGGCCCTGAAAGATAAGTGAAAAAAAGGATATATTTCTGTATATTTAGATTTTTTTAGATAACTTTTTACTAAGGTGTCTTCTTTAGATATCTTTACATTAAAATAAAAACTAAATTTAAGAGAAGCTGAGCAGCCAGGTATTATTAAATAAACTTTTAAATGGGCTGGTAATCAAAATACAGAGTAATGATAAATGGATTTCATTATCAAGGACCAGTAACCCAGGATTAAACTCTATTTGCTCTATTTGAAATATTTACAGCAATTATATACAAAAACAAAAATTGGAGTTAGAAACCTTGATTTAAATTTTATGTCTCATTCCCTTTGCTTACTATTTTAAGCCTTCTGCCTCTGTTAAAGTAGAGTTTTACCATTGTTTTAAAGAGGCTTAGGCTTGGACCATAAGAGGAATCATATGAAAATGTAGAAAGAGCTCAAAAAGTTGCTAAAAATGGTGTCCTTGCTACCTACATATTTTTAAACTGTCAGCTGTGAATTTCCCTCAGCCTTTGAACTAATATATGCCTTAAATCTATCATCATGGTTGTTATTCAGGGAACTATATTTTTATGCGGTTTAACTGTGTTTTCTGGAAGCGTAACAACTTTGTGGCTACATACTCTGTCTCCTTTTATTCCTGGGATTCCACATTCACCTCTTTCACCCTGGAAAGGAATAGGAATAAATATTTATGAGTTATATTGGCATATCATCCTTATTCTCTGTGTGCTTTAGTTGAAAACCTAAATGTTATCCTATTCATGACATATTATAGCGACTGTGCTGCAAGTTTATTGAGGAAACGTCACATCTTCCGTTATAGCTTGTGCAGCAGCTGCTAAGATGATGTTACTGCACATTACTAGAATTTAAAAGAAATATGCCACTACACATAATAACATCAAATATATAGGCATCAATTCCGACTAAAAGAAGTACCTTCTCTCCTTTATATCCAGATTTCCCCTGGGAAAACAAAAAAGCAAAGCAGGTTGTGATGATATTGAACCCAAAAGTAGGAACATGAGTATTGGCTTCAGTAACATTCTACTCTCTTCAGAAAAATAGCATTTCAAGTAGAAAAGATGACTCTAATAAATATGGCAATATGATTCGAAATACTGTGCCTTTTAGTCATGGCAGATGCTGTTGTATGAGTGAACAAATTGTATGAACCCATCATTTTAGACTGGGATTTTGGTGATGTAAAAGCAGATCACGTAGAGTTCATATTTCCATCTTAGTGAAAAACATGCTAAAATAAAAAAAAACAAGAAAAACTAAATGAAAAAGGATGTACTGAATAAATAAGAAAACATAAAATAGAATGATTCATATATGGATGAATTCAGACACTAAGAGTCTGGCCCTACAGTTACTTCCTATATGTATTTCATTTGATTTTTTCACTGTTATTATACACTGGGTCCTTTATTTGTCAAATTTAAAT
Source organism: Acanthornis magna (assembly GCA_036785705.1). Taxonomy (NCBI): domain Eukaryota; kingdom Metazoa; phylum Chordata; class Aves; order Passeriformes; family Acanthizidae; genus Acanthornis; species Acanthornis magna. The sequence goes on from JAWUZG010000012.1 coordinate 14,722,757, forward strand.
GAACCCAGAAGGATGCAGGCAGAGTGTCAATTTCTGTCATGTTCTTAGATTATCATATCAGAGCATTTCAATGTTTTGGAGGTACTAACTATTATTGGAGAGTATTTTCTAGATCACACATATAAGAAGGAATTATTCCTTTTCATTAAGCAATGAGAATGTTTTCAGTTCTTCTAATGTTAATGAATCATTAGTTGGTAAACCAGAATAGAAATTTGCTGTTTTAACAAACCAAAAGCAAAACCAAAATCAAAAACAAAACTTATCAACCAAACCAAACTAAACCAAAGCAAACCAAAACAACAACAAAAAAGTGGTATTTGGCCTTAAAGGACCCCTGCTCATTGGAGAAGAAGGAGGAAAAGAATTTTTTTACCTCTATTCCATCTCGTCCTGGGATTCCATTAAGACCTTGGTCTCCCTATGAATAATTCAGCATCAAGATCAGTGAAATAAGGACAAGACAGATCTTTCTCCTAAATCTGAAAAACCACATCACCTTTGCTCCTTTCAGGCCTGGAGCTCCATCATCCCCAGTACGACCCTTTTTACCCTGGAAACAACAAAATACAATTTTTATGATATATGTTAGTAAAAATAATTTTGTTTTACAATATATATGCTCTTTTTCTCATACTTAAGATATTTGCTTCCTATAGATCTATTTTTCAAAATCTCTTCATTTACCATAACATTGAAATTGAATATCTAGGAACAGCAGCACCAACTCAATAGGCAGTCATTTTTCTCTTTTGGCTTTGCTATTAAAAAAAAAAAGTTCAGTTCTCCTCTGAAGAAAAGAGGTCATCAGCTGTTTTTTTAACTACCCAGCTTGCTAAGTGGGTGCTTTGTTTTCTTCTGAACTTTTTGGGGCATATTCTTCTGTGTTAGCAATACTTGCACTTTCCAAGTAAAGACAGCAAGTATAACCCAAACAAAACTACTGTTTGCACACAGTAGAGGGTACATTTTCAATTAAAGTGCATTGCACTGTGCAGCATAAGCCGTGTGTCTTTCTCTTTATGTATGTATAGGATATTCAGGTCAAATGGATGAGGATGGGAAAACTAGGGTTCTCTTTCAAACTGTGACACTGTCCCTTCACTTTGAGCAAGGGCTGTAAGGTACTATAGTGCTTTTGTTCAATGTTAGGGATATAATAGCAGATCATTCAGTTCTTTTTGAAATGGAAGCCCTGCAGTTTAGATCACCAAGCTTTGTATGAAGCAACCCCCTAGACTGGCTGAGGGATTTTATTTGTATGACTATTCTGAAAGAAGTCCAGTCCATTTTATTCTTGTCTCAGTTGTTCCTAATGCTTCACTATTTTGCTCTCTTTCCTGCTTTAAGAGAGTTTTTTGGATATTAGTGTTTGATTTGAGGCTAGTTAGATCTAGCCGGTCTTGCCTGATTGCAACAGGAAAGTTGTTCTTTTCTGCCTTTTATACTGCTGTGGCTAAAAGGAGAGGCTCACCACACCACACTGTTCTTTCTGTCTGTTCCCACAGAGGGAGTGTTTCCTGGCATTCTCAGGCCTCTCTGTGCCCTTCCTGCTGGTGTGGCATCTCCATGCAGTGTAACTATGGAGGAGTATGTATTGAACCTTAAACTTCTGTTGTCTCAGGATTTGAGTTCAAATAATTTCTTAAAAAAATTTCAACTACTAATTACATTTTAATTTATACTGTATATCAGTTATTTGAGATGTGACAGCTACTTACAGCAGGACCAGGAAGGCCTCTTTCCCCCTTCTCACAGTTACATGTGTCAACCTGGGGACACTTTGAATGAAAATAGTACAAATCAGCACATTTTAATGGAAGAGATAGAAAACACACAGACATTTCCTTTAAGTTACTGTATGGCTAGTTTGAATACACCAGTAATGACCAGAAATTATATTTACATGCTTTCCAGAAATCTTCTAACTATCAGTTTACCACTCATCCAGAATGTGGCCTCCTACACTCCATCCAAAAATTTGTATCATTCCTACTCCTGAAATTTCAATCATCTTGATAATAGCTTTACCTCCAAACTCTTCACAAGGTCAGTTTATAGGTATGCTGTGTTTGTCATTATAGATGTTTTGATTACCAGGCACTGTAGAGATAGCCAAGACAATGGAGTGAAAAAAGCATCTTACATCCCTTTTCTACTTAACTCCATTATATTTAAGACAGATCATAGTTTAGCTCTAGCTTACTGTATGAACAAAATATGTGTGGATATATACTTTAATTCATGCAATTCATTGTAACACTTTATAATCTTTCTTCTGTCATCTCTATCATCGGGTGTCCCAGTCAAACAGCATTATGGTATGTATTTATGTGATTTTTAAGTTTTTTCTTAAACTTTAAGATCATTATATAAATACAGAGTTATCAGAGATACTAGAGTTATTTTTGAAGGAGGGATAAGGAATGCAATTTTTATTTTTGGTTTAGTTATTTATCAAATCTCTGTTCATCTTGAAGATATCTAGAAGTGAAGGGTTTAGATATCATTTTTATCTGAATATCCTAATTAGTAACAATACATTTTCCAAGGCTAATGTTGAATATCTTACTACTTCTGTATTGATGGAGAAAAATCCATTTCAGTGGAAATGAGTGAAAAATGAAATGTTTCAAAGTTTTGTGAACACTCATAATATTTAGCAGTTTGCTTGAGCTGCTTATGAGAACATTATTTGTCTGAGATAACTGTACTTTAAATAGCACTAACATCTTTAAAAAGAAAACTAATTTTATGTCCCGCAAAATGCCAGCCAGACCTATCCACACCTGCAGTCAAAGGGACACAGTGTGAACAAACTGGAAAAGTGCAGTGGTGGTGCTTTGAGATCTTACCCTTTTTTAAACCCTCTCACATAGGAAGAGGATTAAGGGTTAGAACTGCCCTGTCTTCAGCTCTGTGTCATCTTTTTTTTCCACTGAGTCTGTTAGATGACATGTCAAGATGTATCAGCAAATTCTTGATAACCTGAATACTCACACATTGTTTCTTTTTCTTTGAAAATACATTAGGTAAGCAAATTACATTAGTAATTAGTAAATTAATAAATTACTGATTAGTAAATATCTTAGTAAATTACATTAGGATCGAAAATTAAAGCTCTGTCCTGCAAATTCAAAAACATGTTTAACTTGAAGACAATCCTATTAGATGCAACATTTAACCAACTTCCTGAGCTATCACTTTTCTTGAATTATATTTCCATATAATTGTAAATATCCATATTAAGCAGTAGCTCTGCACAGGCAAAAAAACCCAAAAAACCCTTAAAATATTTACCTCTTCCTCAGATAGATCTTTCTGGAAAAGATAGATATTGAAAACAATGTTAGAAACTTAAAGTCTTAGTCCAGCTCTACAGAAAGGACACTGAAAGATGTGAAAATAAATAGACTCAGCAACTAGCTAATTAAATTATACAGTTAATATATTGACTCACATTATTTAAACTTTAATTTTGGAGAAACATTCTAGCAATCTCTCCATTCTAAAAAATAATTTAAATATTTTCAATTCTTATTATAGATTGTTGACTGAAATCACTGACTCTCCTTGTCCAGCCATAATTTGCTAAAATTACAGTGGTAAACAGGTTAAGGAGATATATGGGAACAATGCACCCACAAACTACATTGTTTACAAATTGCTGAATAGCAGTAGCTCTCTAGCGGGAGTGAAGCATAAGTATTTTACACGTGGAAAATCAGCTCTCCTATTCATACTGTTAGGCACACACAAAATGAGAACAGTAAGAACACCTTAGAAAAGATTTGACTTTGACAGTGATCACATAAAGTTATCAACATTGGTTTTGCTGTTATTTTTTAGAAGATTTCTGGAGCTGAGACACCCACATACAATTCATTCCTCTCACTTTTCACAGCTCATGTAGTCACTTGAGAAGACATAAATGTGTTGGTGAGCAGCAATGCAATACAAGTCTCTAAAATTCTCATGTATGCATGTATAATTATGACAAAGTCATAATTTAAACCAAACAGCAGCCATGTTCTCAAAAGAAGGCACCTGAGGATGCCTGTCTGTTTGGACCAGGTAAAATAAAGTGTGTTTAGTCACTTGAGAGGTGGTTACTGTGACACAGGAAGCAGGGATAGTAGCAGAGAAGATGGGAGAGGTGCTATGCAGGGAAACCAATGCCAAGTAGCAGGCTGTCAAAGTGAAGGACAGGAAGACAGGAAAGCCAACACAGGTGCATGTTCTAGGTCTGTATGAGATCACTTTGGTGTCCATTTCACTGCAGAAATCTCCTGGCTGTTATTAATAATTCTAGTTTGTATCTCTGTTCATGCTCAGATAAGGACTTCATCCACAGCTTGTGTCACCAGGGTTATAGGCTAGAGTATAGATCTATTCTCCATGCTTGGCAGGGAATGTTTTTTATAAATTAAGGTTAAATAGAGAAGAAAGGCATCCAAACAAAACTTCAAAATCAATTTACATATCTCCTTTTGATTATGTCGTAGATTTTCCATGGAAATTTAAAGATGTCTATCACCAAGTTCAGCTTGTATCTAAACTGAGCTATCCCCATGGTCCACAAATTCATTTTCACTTCTGCAAGAGCTGCATCTTTTTCTGATACAAAAGGCAACTTCACTTTCCTACTTGCTACAGAAGAAAGCACTAGCATGTAAAAAAAAAAGGGTTTTTTTAAGAAAGAAGATTTGAAAGACCTTTCTTGGCAGGAAAAACAGAGATAAAAATAATGTTTAAATCTAATTTAGTTTGTGGCATCAAATATTTTGGCTGACAAAATCTGAATGGTGGAAAGAGAAAGGAGACCTGTATTTTGGCACAGTGATCTCATTAATAAGTGGGCCACTTTAGCATGTAAAAAGTAAAGGTTTCTTCAATGGCATATTGAAGAAATATATTTTCAAAATATTGGAAATAAGACAAGATTATATGTTCCTAACACTATTTCAAATTCTTTCTCATACATACCATTTCTTTGAGAACCTTCTCCACAGTTTCTTTCTCCTGGAGGTTGAAAACGAACCTGGATGCTGGGACACTGGCCAGGAGCCGGAGCTTGGCAGCATTGCTAACCTCCTCAGCCACTCTGGTCATTCCCATTGTGAAAAATACAATTCCTTGGTGTTTAGCATCAGCTGCAGCTGCAAAAATATCTGGGTTTCTTGGATGATCCACTCCATCAGTGAAAAGCACAGCTACTTTTACACTACCCAAAGTCCCTTCAGTCATGTAGAGCTGTGTAAGATTAGTTATAGCATAAGTTGTGTAGGTGCCATGACCTATGTGGGTGATGGGAGCAATGTGGGATTTGAATACTTCAGGACCTTTCCAGTCATGGAAAGTTTGCTCTATGAAAACAGTGCTGCTGTACTGCAGTAAGGCCATCCTCCAGCGAAGGCTACGTCCAGAACTAAGCTGCAGACTTTTCATTCTGTCTACTGTTTGCAGTACAAATTTTTTCTGCTGTTCATGATTATAGTCCTTAGTGCTTTCGGAGCTGTCCAGTAAAAAAGCAATTTCCAGAATGCAGTCTTCACCTAGAATAAATAGGTATGTAGGTGAGTGGAGTGACTTTATACTAAATCTCATTCTACCCTTACATGTATTTTAGGCTTCAAGAGTAGGATTGGAATTATGGAAACTTTTGACGACATCTGTGTTCATAAGTCTGAGCCTTTCATGAAGACAGAGGTGATAGAGGCTGAGGAATTTGCTCCAGAAGAGATGCCCCAAAGGAATAAAAGACTGAAGGTGTGTTGATGTCATGTAGTATCAAATGAGGAATGTTGTAGTGTTTTCTTAAATTTCATTCTGTCATCTTGCCTGGTATTTCACTGTATATCCTACCAGCATAGGTGGAAGTCAGGTACAAGAAAATGAGGCTTACTGAATAAGACACTGGAATGTGATTTGACAGAGCTGGATTTTGTCCCTAGCACACAACCAGTGACATAAAAATTTCCAAAAGCAGGATCTGTTAAGTATTAGTTTTCTGTACTACTGATGACATTACTTCTATGAAAACACATTTATATGGGCTATTATTCTTCTTGTGACAGTAAGACGCTCTCAGCCATATCATAAAAAAAAAAAAAGAAGCTATCTCCTTTTCTGAAATACACAAGAAGGGAAGGAAAAGATGGGAGTAAAAAGATAAAAGTGCAAAAATAAAGCATTTGAAAATGTAGGATGAGGCAAACCTGGCTGATTATAAGCATCTTAGAAGGCCAGTTAACCATATAGTCCAGAATCTAAATAAATCAGGATGTTTTAAATCAAACCTATTTTAAAATTACAATATTCACCTTGATCACTTGGGCTGGGATATTTTTCTACAGTATTTGACAGAATGTGTTTAGGTTTTGATCTTCTCAAGCCATATCTCTTCTCTTCCCTGATATTTTCTGCTAAAAATTCATGGTGTTCAAGTATCCACAAAAGCCAGCAGAATCTGAGGAACATTGTTTGTTTGTTTCCTAAACAACACAAATACAGAAGCACAGCAGTACAAGGACAATAAAACATTATTCAATTTTGCTTCAACAGGTTGCTTAGCAGTCTGTATTTTAAACTATAATCCCTAAAAACAAACAGATTTTGCCTTCTTTGGGTAAAATCTTTTGAAAACCACATAATAAATAATAAACAGAGACATACTGGAATGATTTTCAAGGATAGTACATATAGTTCTAGCATGTGACAAACTGGAGATAGTTTTCTCTCACTGCCTGGTAGTGTTTGTGCAACCAGTAGTTGTCAGAAACCTTACCTATGGCTGTACCCACGTGGATGCACTGTGAACCCCAAGTGTAATTCACAGAGGTGTTTTTTATAAACCTGCTTTTTCCAGAGCTGACATGGAGAGAAGGAGGTACGGAGGCAAACCTCAGATTTTCTCTGTTCTCTTTACTTAAGAAATGCTAACACAGTCTCCTGACCTCAACACTCTTACAAAGGAAGAATCATGGCCTGAGGGTGCTGTCAAGGAGTGAGTGCACCCTCTGTGCAGCCCTGGGGATGTGGGCCCAGAGTGCTGAGCCTAGGCTCTACAGCTACGCATGAGAGAACTTTTTTCTTCTGAAAGGATCAGAACTATTTGTCCTGGGCTCACAGACACATCCAGAGCAGCTCACAGGCTGCTCAGAGTCTGATAAATCAGTCCTGCTGCACTTTGGTTTCATTGCCATCTCCCTGCAAACTCTCCCCAGGTGCATACCAAAAGGTCAGTTTGGTGGCAAGAATGAAGCTCCCAGGACTGAGGATAAGTCATCTGACTCACAGAATTTCCTAACACAGAGCCCTGACTGCAGGGTTTCCTGGCTCCTGATAGTTTAGGGTGGGAATTCTTGTGCCCACAGACACAGAGAGGACAGGGAGTCCTTACCTCTATGCTCCTAAGCAAAAGGTTGTGCAGAGATGCAGGATGCTGCTGTGGGCTCGCTGGCAGCTGTGTTGCCCTCCCTGAGATGGATGCTCTGTGAAGAAAAGAGGGAGAGAAGTCGAGCTGCAAGCTCCTGTGAGAATCGGTGTCATATGTCAGGAGGGGCCAGCAGAAAGGAGAAACGCAAAGAACAGCAATCCTGGCTCCCCCTTCTCCACACCCACCCACTCCTCTCCTCCCCCCAAAGCTATGCATGTGGTTCTAGGTTTAGCCCCCCCACAGCCATTTACAAACGACAGTCCGCATCCATAACTTGGACATGTATGGAAGAGGGCTGTTCTTACCCCAACACACTTCCCTACACACCAGCCCAGTTGTGTTCAATCTCTTCTCCCATCACTACCATGTGTGCTTTATCCTCATATTTTTGCACATCTCTAATGTTTGGCAAGGCAGCTTTTTTTACTGTGCATCATGTTTTCAACATCATCTTAGCAGCTGATGTCTGTAGGATCCCTTTTAACCCAAAAGAATCTCCACCTAATGAGGGATTACTGTTAACTGCTGAACTAAAAAGATATTTATTGTCCTATGGACTTGGCCAATTGAAATTTCAGTTCCTGGTGAAACTGAGCAGCTTGAGGTGGTCAAAAAAGGCAGGCCAGTTTGAAAGCCAGTGTCAGTTTCTGCAGGTTTGTCTGTCACAGATACCCTTTCCAAGACTGTAATAGAGAACAATGACTGATGCATAGTATGATGCTTTCAAAATCTAAGCTGGGTGGCTAAGGATCCTGAAGGCTGTCTCTTTTACCAGTGATTGTAGCTTGTCACCTAATTATTCAAATATCCTCAGAAAACTTTGCATTCCAAATTAACATATTAAACAAGTACCTCCTTTTCACAGAAATACCTTTTTTCTTTTCCTGTGGACTCATCATTTTCCACCGACAGGAACACACAGAGGACCCAATGCTAACTGTTGTCCTTCTTTCTATCATAAAGTGTCCACCAGCCCACTTATCATAGGTGCAGCCAAGGCAGTTGAGGAGATTGTGGGGAAAGGATGCAGCTTTGGCTACAATATAGATCAGTGGGAGAAACTAGTGGGACAATGCAGCTGGATGCTGAAGCCATTTGCTATGGCTCTAACCCTGTTTTCTATTTTCTGTATTTGCCAGTAACTCAGCTACAGTTATTTGTGCCACAGTAACAGCTAAGAAAGAATCTTCATTCGGGGCTGGGAAGAATTGATCTTTATTTTTCTTCAGCCACTTTGATTTTTCTGTGCTTAGACTGTCATATTCAGATTTTGATTAAGGCAAGGAATGAAAAGGCAATTTCTTGCCTTTTAGGAACACAAATGATATGGTGTTTAAATGGAATAGGTATAATAAATCTCCCACAGCCCCTAAATCTTGCTAGGAAAAAAATCTAATTTTAGCTAGAAAAAGCATGTCATCTGTGGTTGGGATTGTATGCCTCCCATAAGCAAAACAATGTCATTCTTTCATTTTCACCACTAATTCCTACCTCAAAACAGAGCTGGCAAATATTTTCTTAATTAAGTAACTATTCTGCTTGCATGTTTAGTAGCAAGTTCCTGGCTTCAGGCTATTTCCTTTTATTAATGAATAATGTTTACCTTCAGGACAAATTTTTCTCTTTTTTTTCTTGGCCAGGTGTAACTTTAAAAGTTTAGTGAGGCCTCCACATTTTTATACCTGTTTGCGTGGGATGCATGGTATTATTCTGTTCAGAATTCCAGGTATGTGACATAACACAGTACACTTCTAGACCTGCAGTCTTCTGAACATGTGATGTTCTCAATATCTGCACTATTCTTATAGTGACAGCTTATCAAAACCTGAATGATACCAATGTAAAATATATATGCCCTGATACATCTGAGATAACTCTTAAACAGCAAGCCTTCTTCCCTCATTCACCGCAAACTTTACTAAGTGCTTATTTAATATTTTAATGGCATTATTCTGTACATATTTTAAAAATAAAATAACTGCCTTAAAACCTATGCTAAGGAACATTCATGCTGTCATTTAAGTGTTATAAATTTACTATTGAAATTTAACTTTTTTGTAAAGGAGTAAAAAAGTTTCGTATTTTATCTTAAGGAATCTAAACATTGGATGCTTCAGCACATGATTAATTGCATTTCCATTCCATTAATGTTTAAACATATTTAGGTATATTTTACATCTCTGGGAGATGGCACTACAGACTTCTGTACTTGGTTGAATAAGTTGGGTCGAGCTATCCTACCTCATATAAGCTTCCAACATTAAGACTGGTAATCTTTGCAGGAGTCAAAGGCTGACATGAATATAATGCTATGTTACAATTGCACCAGCTGAAGCTGAGATCATAGATATAGCTGCATATTCTGATCTTTGGATTTTTTCCATCACTGTTTGAAATCCAAGAGTTCTCAGCTCTCTGCTCTCAGTATTTCAAATCTTTGAAATGAGGTCTAATACTTCTTTTCAAAGAATAAAAGGTTATATGAGAGCTATTTAAAACCACATCCAAATAGGTTATACTAAATCAAAGGGAATTCCTTATCATTTTGGAACCATGAGGAAAGGCATCATGAAGAAAGATCTGCAAGACCTTTTGCGAGTGCATTTAAGCACTTTTAGGAAAGGAAGAAGGTGGTATTTATACTTCTTTGTTGGTGGCATTACCATTGGATAGGTGGTGACAGCTTCAAAGTTGCAAGGGCACTTTGAAGGGACACTGAATGAAGAACTGGGGCTTAGATGCCACTTGCTGTGGTGTAGCGTGACCTCTTGTGCCAGCAACAGCTCTCCTATTGCTGACTGTTCCAAACTTCTTTCCCAGTGCTCCCTTCTTAATCTGTCCCTCCCCTCTGTGTATGGGTACCTCTTTTACACAGACTCTTGAGCCGGGTCTGACTCAACACTGACCATTTCATCCACTGTTTAACAGAATTCAGTACATTATTGAGAAGCCTTGAGTAATTTCTCTTAAGATGGAGTAACTTGTAGCATGTCTTCCAGCATGATATCATGTCACTAGAATGTGGTAGAGTCCTGATTAGCCCTTCAGCTGTTCAACAAGCCTGCAACAGCACTGGATATGGAGTAATCGTGAGCCAGCATAGCTGGCAAAATACCATCTGAATATTTCTATATGCTAAAGGAATACTGAAACATCAGGGAGGCCAGTTTGTGGGAGCAGCATGAAGCAGACGATGCCATTGCTTTTCCTCTGCTCTGATGGTACTTTTTTTGGTCCCAAAGAGCTTGACATGATGGTCTTGAAATATGCTTGCATTTTTTTGCTACCTGAATGTGAATAATTCACATATCAAGTCTGCTGTGAACTGTTAAAAATACACACATTTCACACAAACTTCTTCTAGTGTTTCATGGCCTCAAGATAGTCTTGACCATTTAACCTGACTGCATCATGGTGTAATGGTATTTCAAGAGTATTTATTTCATTATACTGGACACGTCAGTACATGACCAAAGTGCCCAGAAGAAACAAAAACCTACCTGACTTGAACTCATAAAATCATGAAAGCACACCATTTACAATATTTTGAATTCTGATATTAAGGAGCAATGTTATAAAGAATATGGTTAACAGTCCCGTAAGTTGTATCACATGTGAATTTTAGGAAAAACAGTTCAAAAGTTCAAATACTTAGAGTAATTGAACAAGAAAGTTTTAAGAAATCAAAACTTTACTGAAGATTGTATCTCAAAAAAGGTAAAAATCTGTGTTTCACCTTTCAAGTGCAAAATGTGTTCTAGTGAATTTGACAGCCCAGGATTCAACTGAACAGCCAGTTAGGTACAGTTAAGTCTTGACAAATTGACTTCTGTTGTCAGCTCTTGAGGCTACAGTTTAAATTTTTTTTTAATATGGACTTATGTTCTACAGCAACACCTGATTGTTCTATATGAAAAACCCTCTAATGGCACAGCTGTATAAAAACCTAATATGAAATCTTGGTGTACATGAAGGTAGTTGTAGAACTATTGATACCAGCAAAATCAGAATTTTGTCTTTGCTTTTTGGTACAAATCTTGAGCATGTAGTCTGAAAGAGCTGATCAAAGCAAATCAAATGTTTTCATCTAAACCCACTGTCACAGAAAATGCTGTAAGAAAAGGCTTTGATGTCAAAGACGTACTCTTTGTGTAGCTCCCAACAGATTTTAATGATTCTTTGAGACTGGAGCAGTAAACGTGTCGTTTTCTTTTGCAGCTGGTATGAACGTGGCTCTCCATTTCCTTCTTTTTTAATACTGCTCTTCCGCAACGTTTTTCTGGAGGTGCGTCAAGAAAAAAACACTAACAAGGCATAAAAAGGAGGAGGCTGTCTTCAGTACTTTCCTACTTTATCTGTAGACAATACAGCCAAAAACTCACTCTGAGCATTTTGGTGGTAAGTAAATACTCATAATCTACATGCAATATTAATATCAAAGCTCTTGTTTTAAGGTATTTGCTTATTTCTACTTTTATTCTAATAGTTCTCCTTTCATTCTCAGTATCCTTCATCTCGAGATATTTTCCATTTTATGGCCTAAGTATGTAAACATATCTGTACATAAGTAAGTTATTTTCAAAAGTATTTGCAGCATTTAGCCTAACAAGAGAATGGACACATACTAATAAAATAATACAGCTACAGTTTTAACATGATAAATATTTGACTTAACATTTGATGCTATTGAGCATGTAACTAGATCAAGAATACTTTTAAAATTAAAACAAAACCAAATCTTAAAGTTTTAATTTGATTTGCTACATGGGTGCCAGTGAAAATGTACTTTGACAGTAATTATTTTGAATTTGCTGTTACACCTCAGTTACTTCTTATTGTACAGTATACTTTGCATAATTATTGTCTTCCACCTGCCTGATTTTCATGTTGATAACTGTAATTAGCATTACAAAACCCTTTTAAAAATACAATAATTACATTTTTCAGGAGTGGAAGCTTGTATTTTTTGAGGAAGGTACAATAAATAGCAGATGCATTAATCTCACCTAGCACATTCTGAGAAGATGTTTTGAAATAATTTTAAGAGGAATAACTCTGCTGGAAATATAATCAGCTAGTTAAAGCATATTGCTGTGTGTAGTATCTATTTAGCAAATGACAGAGATTTGGTAGAAGTCATGTTCTATACAGTTCTTAAGTTCTGAAGTGTAATCCTTTTCATGCTGGGAATAGATTTTGTGTTTCAGAGAAGTGATTATTTATAGTGTTGTAAAGAGGCACGCATTTATCTTACAACCATTGTTGTCAATATCACTCTAAACTTGCATAAATGTTAGAATTTGATCTTTTTACTTATTTTTAAACTGTTTGTAATATACATCAGCCTCTGAGCTGGAGCAGTAATTGTGCTTGTAAACCAGCTCTCAGAGCCTTTAATGACCCTGATCAGCCTCAGCTGACACCCCCACTGATACCCTGGCACCTGAGGGCTCTCTTTCAGCTCAGCCTGAGGCCATCAGTCTTTCTCGTAGTGGTGTAATGGGAGGTTGGTCACTGGCTCTCCCACAGCCCTGCCTGGGGACACTGATGTCCCTTCCTATCCTGTCCTGTATTGGTGCCTAATACCTTGGGTTAGCGGCTGCTCCCTGCCTGCCCATCTCCCTTGCTCTGGGTAATGGGATGAGAGGCCCAGCTCTGCTGTCCTATTTGGGACTCCCTGTTCCTCCTGCCCTGCGGATGCAGCTGGTCAATGCTGTTCCTGACGGAATTGGTGCCATTATTTACAGCTTGGCATGAACACTGGTAGGTATTCGAATGTCAGTAGGTATCTGTAACTCTTCACAAACCCCTTGGTGAGCCCTGAGTGAAACATCAGCCCCGTTACACAGCAGTTGCTTGTGGCTAAATGCTGTACCAGTGGAGCCAGGGGTCTTCACACTCAAAAACAAGTAAAACTACCTCTTTCAGAGCTTTTAAAAAAATGTATGTGTAAGCATATGTTTAAAGGCTGAGAGAGTGGAGGGTGTTCAGCCTGAAAAAGAGCAGGCTCAAGGGAGACCTCATGGTGGTCTTTCAGTACTTGAAGAGGGCCTGCGAGAAGGATGGGCACAGACTTCTTAGCAGGGCCTGTTTGAATAGGACAATGGGTAATGGTTTTAAACTAAAAGAGGGTAGATTAGATATAAGGAAGATGTTCTTTACCAAACAAACAACAAAAAAACCCAACAACAACAACAAAAAAAAACCCAACCAAAAAAAAAAAAAAAGAGAAAAGAAAAAAAAGAAAAAAGAAAGAAGAAAAAGTCTTAAGCTTAGTACCAGATTTTGTATCTGACTATTGCAGGACTTGAGTGGAGGCATTAGAGAAGGGGGTTAAGAAGACGCTTTAAGATGCACGGGGATAAAATGAAGCTCGGTGGAGGCTGAATGGCGGTAGATCCCGCAAGCAAAGCGAGTAGGGGGGCCCGAGGCGGGGACTCGCCCTGTCGGTGCGCGCCGCTGGGAAGCGCGGGCTGTGTCGCGCTGCCCGTGCGGGCCGTGCCTCGCCGGCTCCGTGCAGACAGGAGGCAGCGGCTGAGGCCTGAGCCCAAGGGAAACAACAGGCAAACAACACACATTTTTAAAAGCAACCTTTGATTGCGTTTCCACTAAGCTGGTACATAGAGCTGAATCGCCTGTAGCGCCTCTGTGTACAAACAACCAGCTCCTCTCCTGAGGGCAGCCAGTCTGGCTCTTAGTGGCAGCTACTGTAAAGGCCTCATGAGCTTGGACGGCTGAAACCCATTTAACCTGAGAGGAATGTTTTCCCAGGAGTGGAGACAATAGTGTGAAGGACAAAATGGCTAGTGGCTTTCTCAAGTCCTTGGTTTCTGTTGCAGAGTTGACTTAGAAAGTTGCTTAAGCATCTGATATAGCCATAAAATACTGTGCAGGAGTGAGGGAATAGTCTGCAGTGTGAAGCTGAGGGAAGGAGGCTGTGTAAATGCTTAAGTATTCATAAAAGTGGTGTAACACATTCAGTGCAATATAACATATTTTTGTAGTGATAGGAACCATGCATGGACAAAATCATAACAGCTGATATCTTTGAGGGAGAATAATGTGAATTTTTCTGTTTTGCAGTATTTCACAAACGTTCATGACTTACCTATCTCTCAGTTAGATTTAATGATACTCCCCCAATCAAAATAGACTGTATGTGATATTATTGATGCTTTTGAAATAAATGAAGCATGAGACATAGAAAGAGAACGTATTTTTAAAATATATGGTAGTCATTTTATGTGTCGTGTATTCTACTTCCACAAAAAATTAGTTCCCTTGGTGTTAGATTGAAATTCAATGGCTAGAAGTGTCTATTAATACTGCAGTTTCTAAATAATCACTAATACTTGAATCTAATACTATACTTAGAATTCGTAGTCCTTGTAAAAAGGATTATGTGGAAATACAGAATGTAGATGTCCATTTCTGAAGTGGTTAGCCTACCACAGAGCTTTTGTATCAAAACATTTTTCTACTCCTGGTATTATCATCTATTAACCGTAGTGATTAGAGAGGTGGGACTAGATTCTCTGAATCTTTTAAAGCTTTCAGGATTCTTCACTTGTTTAATGCTTGCATATAGTGCTACAAAACATCTGACTTGTTAGAGGCTCTTAAGAAAACAAGTAATTTTTAATGAGTTTTCAGCTGATTTATTTTTGTCTTATGTATGTTATTGAACAACGGAATCTTTTCAAATGTTTTTCAGAAGGGTCCTAAAGAGGTCTGGAGTAGAATCTCAAAATGAGGTTGGCATACAGGAAAAAAAAAAAAAAAAAAATCAGTTACAAGTTACGTCCACAGGGTGTCAGCCTTGACTCAAGTACGAAGGTTGTGTGGTCGTTGCTGACTGTAGAGGTTTGATGAGAGATGGCTGATAGAGCAAGCCTATTAGTATCACGGCTAACAACTTTTTTTAAAAACGTCAGGAAATTGATGTCATGTAGGGGTAACAGTTCTATCACTATAGCCCCTTTGGTTCAAAAAGAGACCAAAACATGTAATATGGTGGGTGTTTTTATGGTTTTTCTTTTGAATGGTCTATTTGGGCATTGTGTGTTACCTATGGATCAGAAATATCAGGATGGAAATAGCTGATTTATCTTCCTACCTGGCTTGTAATGCAGTGTGGGCTACCAGAGATGTCCTTGAAGTAGAGAAAAAGGGGGACATGGAAAAGATCTCCTGTATTAATAGCTTTGCCTATTGGAATGACTGAGAGAGAGTTTGTTAGGTAACCCAGTCTGCTTAGTATATTGCTGCCATTTGCATGCACTTTTCCTTTACATAAGAGCTTAGACCTTTTTAGAGTTATTGTCATGTGACTGACCTTTAGCCTTCTTTTCTGAAAACCTCTTGAAAATCTTCAGCTTTTCTGCACTGAGGAAAATAAAGTGTGTTTTTGAACAATAGCCTTTCTACACTCTCTTCACAGAGGTATTTTTAACTGAGCTGGGGATACTGCATACACAGTAAGTGTCTAAGTCTACATTGCATTTCCTTATGTTAACCATATCTTCACCTGACAGACAGGGAAATAAAAACATTACTTTAGAGAGCATCAAAAAGTAGTAAATTAGTTTTGCTACTCTCTGTTGGTGACTATTAATGATTCAGCTGAAATGAAAATGCTGATTCAAAACATTCTGTAATGTTTTTATGGTTAAAATGAATTTTGTATTGGATGATCTCAGAGTAGAAAGGCCTTCAGAAAAGAGTAATCAAATTCAAAGGAATGTGTAAAGGTATAATACTAGTTAAACAAAATCCATTTAAGAAGCTTTCCAAAGTGAGCAAAATACAAGCTCATCTTTTCTTTTTTTGGATCCAAAGATAACCTAACAGTCTGCTCCTTCTCCCACTTCTTTTAATTAACTGCATTTATTGCTCACATTTTCAGGAAATCTTTCTTCCCTGATGAAACTGCTTTTCAAGAGTGATGTGGTAGTGCTGATGAAGCTGTCATAACTGGGAAGGAATTTTCTTCTGGTTAAAGTTAAGAAACTTCTTAGTTCTGTATTTCTGGGAATTGGGAGATGATGGATCTTTCAGTAAGGTTAGGTTGAAGCAAACAGCAGTACCTTTTTTTTCCCATCTGCTCACATAGCCTGACCTAGACAAAGCAGCAACCACTTACACAAACAACCTGCCTGTTATTTGTGCTGTGGTGCAAAACAGTGGATCTTAGACTTTTTTGCCTCCTCAGCTTGAGAACCTCTTGAGAATTCTAGCCTGGAGTCGAACTTCTTACCCTGCTCTAAATATATGAAGTTGTAGTGGAAGGATTTTAAAATAATTTGAGGGGGGGGGGGGTTTGAAGCTGATGTTGCCAGAAGTGTAAATGCTTGCTCCTGGTTCTGATCATTGTAGATTGTGAAGCATGCTGTGCATAGTTTAGAGTTACTCTGTCAAATACAAGCAGGAGGAATTTGCAGAGTTTACAAGGATTTTTGAAGTAGCATTCTTTGAGTATTGTGCTTCTTTGCTACAGTTTTCACTGTGTCAGGTATTTGGTCCATCTCAGCCCTGCTGGTAATGGTTGCTATCAAGAAGAAGATAAAGTCAAGAAGGAAGGAGTCCTTTGACAAAGAATGAAATGTTAAGTGTACTGAATGCATTACTATTTTATTTGCTTTTAGAAGTCATTCATGCCACAGCCCTTCCTGAATAGACCGTCACAGCTGATGTCTGTTTCCCAGGTCTGTTAAATGTCACCTCAGAGATGAGGAAAAATTTCTCCTCCTCCTCTTAAACCCTTTTAGCCAGGGGCAGTCCAAGTAAAGATCACTTCAAAGGCAAAGCGTGGCTTTTTTTTTTTTTTAACATGATGTTGCAGTGGCAGTAGATGGTAGTCCTAATTTTACTGTCACAGTTAAATGTTATGACTATGCCTGGTTCTCTTCATATTTGTGCATATCGGGAACATCTCCTGTAAAGATGCTGGAATTGCAGTAGCTTAAAATTGGTGTTACAGAAATGGGATCATTCCCCATGTACAATACAAACTCTAAGGGCGAAAAGGCATGTGACTTGACATCCCTTATCTTTGACTGCAGCTCCTTTCAGGACCACTTAGATAAGATTAAAAGAAGCAGGCTTCCTTCCAACCATCTCCCACTTTTTCACCTGAAGAAATTTTCTGAGAAAAGGAGCAGACTCTAGCTGCAGAATTTGTCTGCTTCTAACATGTCATAACACAAATGCAAATTCAAAGAAAATAGGGCTAATTTTGGCAAATGTGTATGCGAAACGGAGCTCTTTTTTGATGTTGTATTTGAGTTGATAGAAAAGATTCTATTGACTCCTTTTTGTCATTCATCCTCTGTGTAAAACTGTGTAAATCAAATACTAAAAGAGCTGCAAACTTAAATCTGAGAGGATTCTTCAAGATAGTTTAAATAAACCAAAGCTAAATTCAACAGACTTTTAGACTTGCAAACTTAACTAGTCTGAAAATGTAAATTATAATGCTCCCTGGAAAACTTTGCCTCTCATCCTCCTCACTAATGGTGGGAGTGGGGTTTATTATTTTAGTTTAAGGAAACAAGTGACAGTAGTTACAATCCCTACTTTTTTTGGCAGATAAGGGAATGCAGACATAAAGATCAAAATGGCATTAAAACTAAGAGGGAATATTTTATTATCTTGTAGGGTAAACCCACTAAACCAATATTTAGTGTATTCAAATTGCTTATAGATATTTACATTTATTTTTGGCCTTGCATTCTGTGACTGGATTCTAAAATGAGCAATGAGTTACATGGATGCTACAAGAGCAGTAGTCTGTGATGAAGTTCCTAAAAAGATTGACCTCTTTTGTACGGAAGGCTCAATACCTGCTGTCAACTGATTTCATGCTTCTGCAAGCAATGTATCAAAAATCTATCAAATGCATTATTCCTGCAGGTGTCTAAATCAAGGGCAAAACTTCTGTTTTGGAATCTGATGTGAGAGTCTCCTGTATATATTGCACATTCAGATTGGCCATATCTGGGAGAGTAGCTTGTGGTGGAGACACTGGAAGGTGCACTCACAATTTTTTCTTCTTCTTACTCCTCTCCTCAAATCACTGGATTAGCT
Source organism: Acanthornis magna (assembly GCA_036785705.1). Classification (NCBI taxonomy): domain Eukaryota; kingdom Metazoa; phylum Chordata; class Aves; order Passeriformes; family Acanthizidae; genus Acanthornis; species Acanthornis magna. The sequence continues at coordinate 14,741,280 of JAWUZG010000012.1, forward strand.
CTATGTGCTTTTCTGTAAAATTTACTGGTATAATTGAACTTGTATTCTGAGCCAACATCTTACTTGTCTGCTCTTGTTCTTCACAAATACAAAATGAATCAGACCCAATGATGATATTTTCAATTAAACTGCATGAAATACAATTGTGTTCCTGGGTTGTCTGTAGCCATAATGCACATTGCAAGAGCTGCTTACAGTTGAGCCCTGCTCAGCAGCTGGGAGGGAAATGCCATGGAAGAGAGGTAGCAAGAGGAAGGAAGGGCTGAAGGGTTTCTGACTCCCATAGTCCCTGTAAATCATACCAATCATCTTGTATCTTGGAACCTAGTTTTCTATTAGTGATTTGATACCAGAATTAAATCTTAGTGTGTGAACTGGAGTTACTTACCCTGTAAATGCTTATCTGGTTTTTAGACATTGCTAATAGTTCTTTAAAATTTAGTACTGGCTTTTGAAATTTTGAAAGCAGTAGATAGAACTTAGCTAGCTAGAAATTGCTCTAATAGCAGAATGGTTTTATCATAAATCTGTGTAAGTAGGTTTCAAGCATCAGTTAATATATTACTGTGTTTTTCTCATAGAGAGATAGCACTTAAATTTTGTCTTTAGAATCTGTGGGTGTCCCTACATAAAAATCAAAGTTTAAATGAATATCTAGACTGCATAAAAATACTGGAAATACTGGGTTCCAGTGTAGTTATTATTCAGGCCTTAGTAATAAAAACAATTATGAGAATAACTTTACACGCTCATTTGATAGTGGCACACAAAGGTTGAATTAGAATGAAGAGTTAATTGGATGGAACACTGTAAAAATATGATTAAGCTCCTGGATGGTAGGTTTTAATGAAAAACTTTACTTGAAATATCCTTATGCCCTCTATATTTAGAAATTGTGAAACAGGAGCAGGGATGGCTGATTCTTTAGCATCATTTTGGGAATATGACCCATGAGAAACTACCTTTTGCTGTGGGCGAGGGGAAAAGGCACTTCCTGCAGCTTATGATTGAGGGCACAGAGTGCAATTGTGTCCCTGTGGTCATTTGTGACAGGTTTGGTAATCTCAAAAATAATAGTGGTTCTCTTTGGTATTCCAGAATATGGAAGATCTCTTATTCTTTTATTCTAGCCCTTAGCTGAATCCCGGAAAGAAAGATATTTTGGATATCTTTCTTCTAATATAACCTTATAGTGTTAAAACCTAAAGGTCAAACTAAAATGGAAAACTGCCCGCAAATCCCTAGTCTTTCACTGTGTTTAACTCGGGATGAGTGTGAGATAATGACAGGTGTCTTTAAAGTACCTTTTGTCCTTTCCTAATCCTGGTTTATGGGGATTTAAACATCACAGGCATAGTAAGTAGTCAATGAAATGTTCTATCTCATACATAGTTTCCAGGGATCACTGTGAAGCAGGAAAATATAGAGGTTATAGTGTTGTACCTTCATCTCTTTCTGTTAGAGTACATACAATTACAGTATGTACTCTAATTGTGTGCTGGAATAAGATTTGCTCCGGTGATCTCATGTTCAGTTTGTATGCATTTTTTAAATGCTGGTAAGTTAGTACAAATCAGCAGTTTCTTAGTTGTGAATCTGACCTTGTATCTCACACTGCAGCTTGATCAATGTGTCAGCTTACATACAAAGCAATATTTTCTCTGTAAAAGGAGTAGTAAGAACTTCTGCATATATTGATTATATTGGTTTTGCTTGCATTCCTCTTTGCTGTCTCTTGTACCTTAAAGAAGCAGGTCAATGTCTGCAATGAAATATTAGGAAGAGGAGAATATACTGGGAAGGAAGGAAAAGGAAACAGCAATGTAGAGGAATATGTGATCCATACTGGGATAAGTGCAAATATAGCAACAGAAATAAAGGGAAGACCATGATGTCCATTAAGAGAACAGTAAATGGTTCTTGGTGCTGTAGCTCTAAGAGCAAAATTTGCATTTAATATTTTTTTTTCTCAAAAGGACTTCAGTGCAGAAATGGAAGAGTGCTGACACTGACACTATATATAATTTGAATCTCTTCTAACTGTAGTCTGTGCTTCAGTATTTGAAACAGTTGTAGTCTGATGACATGGAAAAGTTGAATGACAGTAAAACATGAGAAGAGTTTCACATATTTTGAATGTGTTCTTTAAGTTTCATTGAAGCTCACTTATCTGAGTTGATTTAAAATATGAAAAAGCTCATCTAATGATAATGCATTAGCACACTCACGAGACTTGTCAAAGCCCAAGCGAGATGGAATCCACAGTGACTATTGGCAACGAGGTGCACAAAGGAGCAGATATGACTAAATCATACTGCAAGGATGGTGTGGGATGCCTGTGTTGGTTACAGAGGGCTTAATCTTTGTCTTGAATTTTCACTATGTTTCTTTGATTGCTCAATATAAAGAGAGAGAGATACTTCTGCTGGAAAAGGTAAATATGGATCAGCAGACTTTCTATTCACTAGTCTTTACTTCAGTATTTCTTAATATCACTATCTGCCTGTTGGATGATGACAGATTTTTAACAAATTTTTTTTGAGAACTGCACCATTCATATGTATGTGCCTTTGCTCTTCAGGTTGAATCATTTCATCACACTCAAAAGCTAACAGACCTTGAATACGACTCAAAAAACAGCTAATAAAAATTCAGGGGACTGATTATTTAAAAGGTTTACCAGAAAAACTGACTGTTGACTACAATGAGTTCCTGCTCGTATCGAGAAAAATTTGAAACCTAATTTCTAAAGTCAGGCATAGGTTTTTCATCATCTTATATTGAAGAATACCCTTATCTGCCTGTAGTAGATCTAGGCATCTTGTGTTTCATTTGAATAATGGCTATAGGTAGCTGTTCACTGACTGCTGATGAATCTTAGCTGAAACTACTGAACTTTGGATTTTGCCTCTAAAGTCTAATGGAGCCTGAATTTAACCTAATGTCTAATTTATTTTATTTTAAATCTAGATGAAAGGTTTTTAACTGTGACTTGTGGGAATAATTGGACTGTTTGTGCAATTGAAGAAATACTTATTGATATGTATTTGATTACCCATCAGCTTTTCACGGAGAGATGGCAATAGTAATATATCAGGACTGCTGACTCCCTACTCCCCTTTTTGCAATAATTAACCGGGTATCCAGCTTCATAAATCAAAGGTCCAAGGTTTGAGGCTTGCCCTTTTAATTATTTCTGGAGTTTTGACTACAACACTAGAATCTGAATAAAACATTATTTTCAGGTCAATATGAGGGTTCAAGCTAATGGTCTTCAAATTAATGAAACAACTTATACTGTACCTAATCAGCCACAAAGGATTATGGGGACTGAGGGTATTTTCATTAGTATCTCTTAAAGTGTCAGATGCAAAGTGACATAGATCCAGTTTTTCTAGAAAGCTATGTATTAGAGTAGTTCTTAAGGAACAAAGAAGTGTTAATATCTAGGGGATGTGGTATGTGTACCACTTCCTATTTCTTTAATAGCTTGTGGCTCTGGCTTACAATGACATTTTATTGCAATTGTTTATCTTTAAAAAAAAATGCAATAAACAACCCCTCCAAAGCCTTTAAAGACGTCAGTAATTACAAGAGGTATATTGCTTAGCTGTTCTCATACATACTTTTAGAACTCACAGACTACAGTTCCAGTGAAAATTTAGGCAAAATCAGTCAAGAATGTGTTTCAGTTTCTTAAATATGCTCTTCAGCTTATGGTACTGTGCAGCTGCACTAAAAACTCAAGTGTTGTGTATCTGAAATTTCTTAAAGTTACTTTTTTTACTAGAAAGAAAATTTGAGATCTCATCCTTCATAATGCTGATCACCATGTATTCAAAACAGGAAAACAACAGGAGGTAGCCTTTACTATGCCGAGGTCTTTAGATGTATCCTAATTAAGAAAAATCTTGAATTTTGGAACTGGATCATACATAATAACTTCTGAATGCAAAAATTAATGCTGAGTGGAAGGAGGAATTCAGTTAGCCATCTTACAAAGTGCAAATCATGCAATCAAGCTATTTTTTGATGGCAAACTTCTAACTCACAATTTTGTATTCTGAGAAGTGACTATAAAAATAAAATTATATACTCTCTTCATGGTATCTCAGGTGGATGTAGCTTCTCCAGGCATGCTATCCTGTTCCTCCTGGCTAGTGAGGTACAGCGTGTTAACATGCTGGCATGAGCAGTACAGTTGGTTTGAGGGTGTTGTGTCCCCACTGCCATTTGCGGCTGTGTGGTGCCTTTGTGGGACTGTGCTGTGAAGAGGGCACAGCGGCCAGTGCTCTCCTAAGGGCCTCCTGACTGAGGCGACAAAAGGGACTGTGAATGGCTGTGCTGCAGCTCTGAGGGAAAGTGGATAAAGGGGGAAGGGTGGACTACTCAAGCCAGTCACCCTGTTTACCAAAGTTTGTGCTCACTGAACTGTCCTATATCTCATTCCTGTGAACAAGTCCCCCAAGGAGGAGAGAGGTTGGGTTTTTTAAATTATTTTAATCCTTTTGACCTCATGCATCCATGACTTTGGTCTCTTCTTGTCAAAGTAGTTTTGCAGGTTGACTGAATCAGGTGCTATTTTCAAACCAAATATTTTGAGTATTGTTCCTTAGCAGTCAGTTAAGAATTGCTCCAATGTGGCTTATCTTGGCCTATAATTTTCTTTATGTTTTTCCATTGAATTTAACATAAAAAATATATTTACACTATAAATATCTCTGTATACAAATCAATGGTTGTCATTCACAGGGTGTTGCAGGGTAGCTATATTTTCATCACACACTGAGTAACTTTGTTCGTAGAAAGATGGTGTTTAATAGGCCTACTGATGTCTAGTTCTCTTCAATAAGCATGGAGTCTTGTTCAGAAAATTCAGTTAGACCATATTTTCAGCTTTTTTTATTAAGTGAGCAGTGGTTGTGTTCTTTAATGCATATCAATTGGTGTCCTCTAATATATATCAAAACTGTGAGAATCTTTGAGAACAAACTATGTTCTCATTTGTTTACTGTTATTAGCCTGGCTTTGGCCTGGAATTCTAATTAATACTAGTGAAAGATTCTTATTTATCTTTTCTCAGGTGTTGTCACTGACTGCTTTTGTGATCTCTCAAACATTTCATCCTGGCTGTTGCAGGAATGAGACCTAACCGTTTTTAGTATGAGTCCCACTTACAAAGGTGTTTGTCCTAAACAGACCTCATATCTGTTATTAATAGGAAAGTAAACAGATGAAAATATTAAAGGGGATTCAGAGTTATTCCAGCCTATCCTATTTGCCTTTTTAATACCCTAAATAGTTTTTAGAAGATGAATAATTTGAAAATGCTTCTTTACCTCCCATTCCTTTTCAAGTACAAATTCATCTGTTGCTTGTTTGCAGGGCAGAATGACACTGAAGGGCCAGTGAATTGGAGCAAAAATGAGGACCTTTGTTTGTCAGAGACAGAGAAAGTGCCAAAGAAATCTGTTTGCATCAAGGCAAGTATCAAGATCTTTGGTAGTTAAGGATACAACTGAGGTAGAGCATACTTTGGGACTGTGTCTCTAGGATGGGGCACAGGGACTTCCAGGGTGGACCAGACAGTGCTGACCAAAGGATGACTAGAGAGGACAGCTGGAATCTTTTAATCTTTCTCCACTTTCTTCTGCCTTCCAGGTAAATAAACTCTCTCATCTCTACATGGTTATTGTTAAACTCCACCACAGGCCTATTTCTGCACATGAAATACACCTGGGGTGTTTTGGAAGCCCCTTTACTGATTGTCTCTCTACAAGTCTCACTTGTTCAGTGGCAGTTACCAAAAAAGCAAATGGTTCCCATGTTCCTGCTTCTTGTTCCAGGGTGCAGTAATATAATTCCAAGTTGAAAGAGAGAAGTTGTAATGTGTCACTAACCAGAAGACCTTGAGGAAACTTTTCACCACAATGCCAGATGCATTGTGCAATTCTGACTCTGTGATTTCTGTTCTGGACCAATTCACATCTCCTCAGTTTAATGTTTCCCACATTCATGTGGTCTGGAGACCCACCTTTGATCCAGTCTTCTGGGAATCTGTCCTTTAGTTATGAATATGCATTGATGCTTGGGAATTATATCAACTAAGGCTCTCTTTTTCTTAGTTTGAGATTAGGTGGATTTTTAATTTCCATTGTTTTAGATACTTTGAAATGTGGTCTGGCTTATATGAGAAACTTGGTGAACTTGGGGCTATTGTCTGTTTGTTTGGGCGTTTTTCATGTGTTGTAGAGGTGAAATTAATCCTGGTTCTTTGTACAAGATGCAGCTCAGTTCCCTAAAATGTGACCTTTTCAGGAAACTTCTTCTGACAATACATCTATCTGAAAAAATAAGTAATGAAGTCCAAATACACATTGCTATTGTGGGTACCCATGAAAACAGCTAAATACGCTCTCCCTGAAGTCTGATGGCTTTGTTGCAAACTGAAGCGGGACTTAGGTTAAGGAAATGTCTCAAAAATAGTACCACTAAAGAGACCCTCCTACCACTAATAGCCTGTTAAGAAAGGAAGCCTCTAACATGCACAGATTGTTGCTTGCTGTAAAACTAAGGTTCAGTTAAAGAAATGGGACACTTGAGATTGTAGAATAGCAAAGATGGATGAAGTCTGAAGAATTAATTGCGGCTGTTGGGTACTTATAATATTACCCAGGCAGAGAGACAGTCTTTAGGTTTGTATGACTTGTCATTACCAGTGTTCTTTCAGAAAATGAGCATGGCTTTAGTATGTTTGAAACATAGCCTTGCTTTAGTATGATTACACAAAAATAACAAAAAAGCTTGTCACAATAAAGGCATAGGATTTAATGATTAAACTTTAAATGTGAAATTTGAAATACAGCTTGTAACTTAAAATGTTTTCTATGTGGAAACACCTGGGTTTATCCAAGGACAGATTGACCACAAGATTACTGAATGCCAATGGCAATTACAGCTTTATTGGATAATGCACTGGGCAGATCCTTAGCCTCTGTAAACTGTCCTAGCTCCAAGAAGTTCAGAAGAGACAAATTCACAGGTGCAGATCTGACCCACATTTTCTTATAGTAAATGTATATATAGTTTTTTACTTTCTTTAACTGTCAGCTTTCTGTCTTTATCTAGTCATACATTGACCCTGATGTTTCTATCTGTGAAGAACTGCATGAGTTTGGATACTAATTTAGACTTTAGAACCTTGGTCAAAAATGAAGCCCTTTAATTTTTAACTTCCTTGCTTAGCGGGTATCTTTAATATGTAAGCAGCATAGTTGTTAGTTCTAAATTACACCTTTAGCTTCTTTTCTGAGTACTTGCTTACACTAACAAGCAGGCAAGCAAAGATATCCCAAATTGGATTTTGTATTAAAAGTAGAGTTCAATGAACAACAGCATTGCCTATGTTTTCTCCCTCTAACCTTCTAACAGATGTAGTCTGCATCTTCTTAAACATGCAGTAATCAACTAAAAATCCCAAGGTCTAATTCTGTTAGAAATAATGAGCTGCCAACAAGAGCAGTCAACAGGAAGGTGAGAGGAAGAGATGTGTTACACCCACATGGTCGATTTTGGGTGTAGTTATGGGAAAGCCTTGAGGCGTTTTGATTCTGATCTTGAAGTCTCTAGTCTCGAAGAAGTCCCATTTAATGGTGTCCAGCAGGACAGGGTTCCTTTAGTTGGATAATGAGGTGCCATGGTAAAGTGAGAGGAGAAAATTTTAGATGAAATAAACAGAGGATAGCATTGTCCTGTGCTGGCTCCTTTGTTACTGTCATTTAGCAGTAAAATATCTGGGCCTATCAATTCGTTTGTCTCTGAATGTAAATTTTGTCTTGTGAGTGCAAGAATAATGGGTGTGAAGGGCATGACCTACTACCTCAGCTCACTGTCAACAGCATCTCCACCTTTCCTGTGGGAGAATCCCTCTAGCCTCTCACCTATGGGAAGTACAGGTGTGTAGAAATGGCAATGGTAAATGGGGCAGGAGCACACCTTCTGGCTGCCAGCTGTGTGGGAGTGAAACAGGTAGATGCTTCCCAAAGCTTGCATCCTGGTCACTTCAAACATACAGTGGCAGAAGACTGCACATAGCTCCCAACCTGGGGTTGCAGCTCCCAAGCACTGTTTGCCCTCTCTCTGTGTTGCTAGGGTGTGAACTGCTTTAAACAATTCCTCTTCTAATTAAGTATGGTCAGTCTGTGTGTTGGCTTTGCAGGCACCCATCTGTACCGAGCAGATCTGCTTGCTCCCCTCTGAGGATCCCTTCCTTCCCTCCCCATCGGCCTTGTTGGGAGATTAAAGCAGCAGTGGCCCCATACACAAACGCAGCTGGTTCCGTTTGGTCAGCCTGAGCCTTGCTGTGAAACCACGACAAGAATTCCAGTAAGTTGGCAACACTGAAACACAAAGAAAACAACAATAGGAAAAGACCTTCCGTGCAGAAAGGAATGTTTCAAGCACTATTCCCCTACAGTGAAAGGAGAGAGGGTGGGAGGGAGGAGGGAGATTTGAAGAGGGCATGTCTCCCCCTCCCCCGGCAGCTCTGGATCTTGTGATGGAGAGATCTTATCCTCTCTTTGTGATTCAGAGGTGCCAGGAAGCTAATTGAATATTCTGATCTGCCCCCAGTGTTTCTTGTGGCTTGACCCCGGTGCTGTGTCGTACCACTACACCAAACAGCCCTGAACCTGCATAAATCACAACCTTGCAAAAGCCTATGCTCCACATCTTCTCTCCCCACCCCCCCCTCTTTACTATCTTGATAGATAGAAAGCCTTTACGGAAAGGTTTAGAGGGATTAGCGTCCTACAGGACCTGGAGAGAAATCACAGTCTGCTAATAAGCAGCAGCATGTTCCTGTGCAGCTTCTGCAGGAACAATACAGGGACCTCTACCTCTTTATTGAAGTTGCAGTCCATGGCAAATAGAAGAGTTGCATTTTGAAATATTCCTTGAGTTCTGTTGCAGCATCAGCAAACAGCCATTGTAGTATAATGAGCATTGCATGATGTGAATGCAAAAGATATACTGTATTTATAAAGGTGGTGTTATTAAAATTTGCAAAGCCTCTTGGAAGACAAATAGACCTATCCTTCTCCATGGTATGTATGCACAGTAGTCATTGTTGATGTGCATATGTGTACGTGGATGCATATGAAGAAAGGACAGCTTGGCATAACTAAATTTTCTACATGAAAGACTATTTTTGACTAATATTAAAAAAAAAAGAAAAAATATTTAGCTTCGCACATTTTATATATGATGTTTCTGATCCTGCAAGCAAAGCCTCCAAAATGTTTGTCTTTTTTACCAAGGCCGCATTCCAGCCTGAAGTATTAGGGTATCTTTATCTTTCCCCTGTGATCCTACATAGTGCTCTACCCTTGTTAGTGGGTATATGGTTCCTGAAATGGCAGCAGTAAAACAGAGGGAGATATTTAATTGTGTATTGCACACACTGTTGGAGAGTTAGAACTAAAGGAGGGTGTCTCCAGCTGATATCTTGAGAATGGACAGCCAAAGCAGTTTACCAAACTGATTTATATCTGCTAAAAAAGTGCAAAAGTAAGTTTCATCCCTACAGTTTTCTACAGTTTTCCTTTATTAGGATTTATGTGAGGAATACTAAGTTCTAAAATTTACCTCTGCATTGGTGAGATGTTGGATTTTTTCAGAGTTATCAAAAATTTTTTTTCTTGTTTGGAGTATGCCTTTGAAACACTAAAACCTGGGACATATTTCGCCTGCCACCTGCAATTCCCCACTCTATTCAAAATACATAAGCACTTTAAATACAGCACCAGTGGACTCTAATACAAAGTCTGCAAAGTGCAGGGTCTTGGAAGCATCTTGGCTATCCTGCAAAGTGTGGAAGGAGGGGCAGAGGCAGCCGGTAGCTGCAGGGCCTGGAGCAGTGCCTGATTCCCTCATGCTAGTTCCGGGGCCGCCGGGTATAAAGAGCTTTATGCAATGTCTGGAGGGTGGGAGTTTATAGAAAACGCGATGTCTCAACAGGCGAACACGCCTTTCTTCTGCAACTAGCAGGATAAGAAAAAGACACCAGGCTCCTTGTGCTGCTGCTGTGCAGATCAGCACCCCGGAGTCCAGCAGCCAGCTTCTCAGGAAGCTGGAGCATCCCAGCCCAGATGGGACCTCGCCATCGGATGGATGGAAGAGCAGCAACTGCTTGCAAACTGCTCATATTATTCACTGCATGCATAATGCAGGGCAGTTGCCAAGGTAAGCGCTATGCTCCAGCCTCTCCGGAATGGGACTTGCACCACAAGGAGCACATCCCTACTCCGGGGACTTCTATAAGAAAAAGACCAAAGTGCCTGAAAGTAGAAGGTTAACGGGCGCTGATTCAAGGAGTTCTTTCTGATAGCTAGGGGAGACAGTTGGCTCTTTCCAGGAGTCATTTGATGGAGTCAGTTTCTGTTGTGGAAAAGGAAGTAGTGCCTTAAAAGCACTGCAAACACCACTGGCTCTTTAGCTTTACTTCATATTGGTTTTAAATTATCCTAGGATGCTTCCTTTGATTGTTTTTCTGGTTTGTACAAACTTTTATATCCTAGTTTTATAAGACAGCAACGCAGAAATGTGGCTAAATTTCAACGGACATCTCAGACTTTGCAACTCCACGGTCTAAACTCACGGTTTTACAGAAATGCAAGCAGGCAGTTTTTCCTGTGAGTCCTGATTACTGGCTGTGAATAAGGCAAAAAAAATCACCCCAGACTTTTTGCATTTTTTCCTTGTGATCTTTGTGCTTTTCTTGCTGCTAAAATACGGGTGATTTTGCAGAGCAGAGTTCACCTGCATTCCAGGAGCTGGTTTGGTGACCATTAAAATTGTACCTAGAGTTGTTTTTGATGAGGAGTGCACAGGCTGCAGCACTTGCACGTAGACAGGTTGGGCTGGGAGGTGGGGGGGGTTATGCATGGACATGCTTGCGAACGTGTGGTATATGCAGTCATTTACAGAAGGCTATAAGAAAGAAACAGATGCTTAGTCTGGAGCACAATAAGCTCCCCTCAGTCGGTCTCAGACGCAGATTTGAAGTTGAGAGAGGGAGAACTTTTTCTCTGGGCTTTACTGTTGCTAGGCGACACGAAGGCGCATGTGACCGGCAGAGCAGGCTGAGTGCCGCTCCTCTGGTACTAATCTGGCTGCTAGGGATGGAGTAGCCGTGTGCCCAAGTCCTTTTCCCGGTCTGTGACTGCAGCCCATCTTCCTGCCTTCCCCTTCTTAATGCTGTTTAATTGCCTAGCATTGAAAATCAAGCCTGTCTTGTTGGAGCAAGAGTGGCTGAAGTGCGTTTTCTCCACCCCGTGTATTGACCTGCAGTCCTGCTGGTTCTGGTGTGTCTGTGTATTACGTGTGTGTTCAAATTGTTAATCTGCTTTCTTTGCTCAACTCTTAGTTTAAGCTCCTTAGACAGAATCAACTAAGTAATTATACAGCAACTGCTGCTAGCAGCTCCCACTTATGAACAGGGAAATAAGAGATAGCTAATGTGCAGCAGGAGACCTGCAAAAACTCTAGCCAAGGAGGTCACACTGGGCAGAATTAATCCTATGCACTATTATTTTGCATTGGATAGAATGGAAGCTACCATGCAGATCAAAAATTTATTTTTTTTGTTCTGCAGCTGATTGTGATTGTTCAGAACGTACCTGATAAATGACATGACAGAATAAGCAGAGAGAGGCTTTGAACTAGTATCCATGGGTAGTGGAACTACAGAAGTTTTTTACTTTTATGGTGTTCCTCCCCCTCTTTCTCCCATTCTCCCCTCCCCCCACCTCCACAGTAGAATAACTGTGCAAATCAAGCAGTATAATTTTAGTAATGGGTGACCGATACTGGCAAAATATCTGGATAGAAATCTTGGCTGCACTGTGATTATGATAGTGAAATATTTGGTAACCTTAAGTTCCAGTTCTTTGAATTCTGAGATCATGTCAGACACTTATTTTAAAAAGAAAATTTGGAGAACCATGAAGGCAATCCCAAGGCTTAGAAGGAAAATGGTGAAAATCTATTATCGTGCCTAATCCTCAGTATTTTCAAAGGTGCTTCGCTGATGTTTTTGGAGGTTTTTGTTGGCGATGTCTGAGTGTTCCCAGTATAAGATGGATTTTTCTGGAAGTATTTCACCTAAGCACTTGCTCAAATGATAGTACCCTTCCTCAATTTACCTAATTCCAGCTTTACTGGGAGTAAACATAGTGCTCATAAACTGAAAAAAAATGCTGCTTTTTGTAATTGCCAGCAGTATGGGGCTTATTTCTACAAACTTTACTCATAATTCTTGTTGCCTGTGGGGTAATCGTTGTCAGAAGAAGGTGTAACTGGAATCTAAAAAACTAATTAGGTGAAGGTAGTGTCAAGCAGAAGCATCACAGGACTATTGCTCATATTTGTTTTGAGGAATATCAAAGTGCTTCACAGTCATAAACTAGAGACAATGGATAGATGTTAGTGCACCAAATTTGATTTGTATCCTAAATCTCTGCAATGATAAATCATCAGCTTAATACATCCCAGGCAAATATGACTAAAATTTGTTACCATTATGAGGTCTCTATTAGTCTGAGAATGAAGGCTATTCGAAGAATGAATGCGTATAGTGTGATAAGATATTAGAAATCACAATGAACATTTGCATGAAATGTGGCAGGCCATTAAGAGATAGGTATGGTAAGACCAAGTAATTTTTCTAGAATGTCATGGAGAAACATGCTTTTCCATCAGGCATTGCAATATTTCAATCTCCAAATTAATCAGTATTTTTTAGACATTGTCTTCACTCAAAACTATTTAATCTGTCTGTAGGATGATGTACAGTGACATTGCTGCAGGCGACAGGCCAGAGTCACTCTTAATACTTCCTTGTACAGCACTGTGCACTTTTAAATGACAGAGAAGCCTGTCTTTAAGATCCCACCCCTGCCAAGACTTCGTGTTTGAAGACTTTGAGTGAGACTTTCCTTGGGGACTGAGGATTTGGAAGTAATGAGAAGGGAGAAAGGATGGCAAGAAAAATGAACATACCGATGGAATCCTGACATACAGTTTAATAGGTTTTATGCACAACCTGTGGCCTGCAGGGTTCGTAATCATGCGCTAGTACAATTTTCTTGGTTTCTCTTGGAGATGTACTCACACAAAATCAAGGGCAAAAATTCCACTGAGTGTCCATCTACCTGCCTTCTAAACTGGTTTACTACCTGAAGCCTGACAATTTAAAAGTTCCTCTCAGTGAAACACATTATAGTCTTCTCACATTTTAATGAGTTTTTCTATGCTCTAACAGGGGTTTTGGTTTTTTTTTTTCTTTGTTCTTTTTAATGAATAGCCCACTTTCAGTACATCTCTTGAATTTTCTTAATAATTGACTCTTTTTCTGTATTCTGGTCAGTAAAGCATATCAGGTATTTGCAAAGTAATCAGCTAAAGCAAAGAATGGGGCAAACCCCAGAATTTTAGTTAAAAATTGAAAGCAGCAATTGGATGACACCTGCTTAGGTTTAGGTTCTATGCCAGATGCTAGAATTTCAGTAAATAATTAAGCTACAGGAGTGAAGACAAACAGAGACAGAGCATCCAGGGAGATTTCAACTAAGATAAATATGTGATGTGTGCGATGCTTCTATTTCCCTGTAAGACAAACCAAAACCTTCTTTCATATATTGAGCTGATTGGAAATTTGAGCAATGAAATCCTACTTTAATCCAGATTTACTTGCCATGTGTTTTGCAGGAAATAGCAAAGATTCATTTGGGGGAAAGGTAGACTGCAATTTCATTACAGCCTTTTAATTCTTTTCCTTTTGGACTTCCTGGATTGACATGAAATCAGTTGTACTGTTTGGGGTCTTTCCCCTCCATACACATCCTTGCACTCTTAACTTCTCGTTCTTTAACACCGAGACTGGAGGTTCTTCTGGCAAGATTTTTAAAAAAATCTGAATTCTCTTCTCTTAATTGAGCAGTAAGCAGATGCACAGTAGTAGTTAATTTTAACTTTATGTATATTGGATTAAAATCCATTCAGTCTTCACACAACACTTATTTTTAGATCTGAGGGATTGTGATAACTTTTCAGATAGACAAATATGTAACTTGAATCACACTGTTCTACCACTTTTTAAAGCAGGAGTTGTATCTCCTCTTCCAGAGCTCTACTTAAAACATACTGGAACCATATAGTACTTTAGATGTTTCAAAGGAAGTTAAAACTTTCTAGAAGTTTTTATTGTTGAAAAACATTCAAGGTCCCTTCTAATTAAGGATCTACAGGTTGACATCTATTTAAAGAGGAGTGGATGTTTTTATTCCACTGTGACTAATTAGTGACAATAATCATAAGAAGTCAGTTTCTTTTTAATAGCTTTTACTGAATGTGTCAGATAAAAGACAGAGCTCTTTTAAAAATTCTTTAAAACTAAAGTGCTTCTTTATATAATTTTATAATAATATACTGTTCTTAAAAATACCTTGAACTGTTTCTAGATGAAAGGATAACAAGGTTTCTTCTGAGTCAACCCAGTGTGATTCCTTTAATTTCAAAGAAATTACCCAAGGTTGTACTGATCTAAGACCGAAAATATGATTCAGTGAAGAGTAAACATCTCTTTAAATAGATTTTTATTGTTTGAGGTCCATTTTGAAGTCCATTTTGTTATGATAATGTTAATTTTATTAACAACTTTTTCCTCTCTTGATCAGTACACTTGTAGAATAATTTTAAAAAATTAAGTTTAGTGAGTAAGCATAGAAATGCTTAATGAAATGGATAGCCTTTAGCATATTCCTTAAGCTTTTACTGTTGGTTTCAAGGGTTTTAATGTTTTCTTTGTTTTGCAATGCTTAAAGTGGATTAGAGATCTAAGGATCACTGTTACAAGTTTTGTTTTGGATTAATGAAACGACATATAAGAGTTGACTGAAATGGTTCTACTTCTATGACCTGTTCTATTTTATACTTTTAACGTGAATAAGTTGCCTTTGTTTTACAATCAAGAAGCCAGATCTTCAGCTAAAGAGCACTGTTTACAGCCGCAGTGTGTCTGCCCAATTATTTTCCTGCACAACCAGGTCATGATACTACACCCTGCTGAGTCAAGTCAGAGAATGGGGGGCTGTTCTGATTGGGACTCCCTTTAATGGGGATTGCAGGGTCATGCTTTTTGGAGCCAGAAGGCTGGGGGTTTAGTTGTGTTCTGTGGCGTCTCTTAAAAAAAAAAAGGCATGGTCTACAAGACCACAAGATATCCCAGGAACTGATAACATTCACTGATGTATTTAGAATCTAGCTAGTGGTTTTGTCTTCAGAAACCATGGTACACATTATCAACTCATATAAATATACCATAGAAAATTCAGTTTACTTTGAGGAAATAAAAGGTCTGCAGATCTGGAATACATACATGTATCAATAACCCTTCCCAGATTTGCCCCAGGAGAAGGAAATCTACTATGTAAAGTTCATATAATTCAGTGCCCATTTAGATCTGATCAAGCCCTTGTCATACCTTGTAATCTAAGGGTACAGTGTAATGGGAAGTGATGAGCCATGTGAACAGTTAGTTCACTGCTCCTGGAAACAGGATGTCCCCACTCATCTTCCTTCTCTTTTCCAGTGTCCCCTGCCCGTGTTGCTGACACCCTTGAGTTGTTGATGCTTGCTTTGTGCCACTGCTCATCGGACCTTCTCTGAGCTGCTTTCACTTAGAAACCTGTGGGAAAAATAAACCAGGCCTATGGAATTATGGCTTAGTGATTTTGAGCAGCATGCAGAAAGGCCTGGTAGTTACTGGAGTTTGGAAAAGAAAGGGAACCTTGGCATCAAGTACAAAGAGATGTATTGGAAAGAGGGCGAGAAAGGGGCACTCCGTTTTCCTATGGTATGTCAGGACTGGCCATGCAACCACTGTCCAGTGCTACTGCCAGAAACCTTACCATGCTGGTAACAAGAGTAGTCCTATTAGGGCTAGAGTGAACAACTGTTAGCGCTGCTGGAAACCCCTTTTGTAAAGTTGTCTTGTGTAAACAGATGGCTTGACTTGAATGGGGCTGCTCACATGTTCACTTTTGAGCAGGGTTGTAGGGCTGTTCTCAACCTGCAATGTAATAAATGAGTTGGATGATAACCAAGCACATGGAATGCTGGTGCGGTTCTTGTTGGCCTTATAGCTGTGCTTATAAAAATTACTTTTACTACTGCAAGGTCTAATAATTTTTGAAACCATTTCATATGAAACAAACAAGCTCCAGTTTGTCTGAAATGAGTGACAAAGTCTGTGGTGTCTTCCATAAGAATATTTGAGCTGTGTTTGTTAGCTTTGCAGTTTTTACTTTTCTGTATGAAGTCAGCCACAGAGTGCACTTTAAAGCCTCACTGAAAATGAGTCCAATACTTTTTAATTGTTGGCCTATGTAACTTTGTCTAATAGGAGTTAAGAGTGCTCAGAGACTTAAATCCTGTGAATATTTGTAAGGCAGTAGAAGGAGAGAGAACCCCAAATGACCACCCTGTTAAAGGAAAAATCTTGTCATTAAACAGCCTGTATGGAGATACTGACTCTCTGGCCAGCAATATAGCAGGTGTGGTTGCAATCTTCCCCTGGCAGGCATTGTGAAAGACTAATGGAAAACTGTTACTATGAGGAAGGGATTACGAGTTAAAGGTTGCAGGCCTGTAGGAAAATGCCTGCAGTCCTCTGAGCAATGTTATTTGGATGGTGTGTGTTAGCACTGAGATACTTGGGAGACACTGTATGCCTATCCAGTAGCTTTTTGTGCTTGCTTCTGGATGTAAGGACACAGTGTGCAGTATGTGTATGCTTTTGTGTTTCCACACATGCGGCAAGTGTAGGGCTTACACAGCTATACAAGCTAGAGAAGTTCTTCCCTACCACTAACCTCTGTGTCCGGAATGCTGCTTAGAGTAGCTAGCTAATGTAATTTAAAGAATTACTTAAAATATTATGCCCAGCAGCTGCCAATGAAAGGAAGTCACAGCAGAATCAAGCATCATTAAAAAGTCCAAATGCATGAGTAAATCTGACAGTTATAGAGTTTAGATGCTTAGGGAAAATATAAGTAAAATGCTTCATTGCGGTTGACAGGAAGAGTAATGTTTGAGGGGAAGATGGTATTTCTTGTATTTATCCTCTTCTGATGAATTCAAGGACTGTCTTTTTAATGCGACACACTCATTAGTATTACTATTTGCGTAAAAGGATTTTTCAAATTATTTTTTAAACTGAAAACGATAAAGAAAATATGCTACACTTAGAAATGAAACAGCCAAGGGATGATTTAATTCTTATTGCTCATTTTCATGTCCTTTAAGATAAACCTTTTTTTTTGTGAACTCATTGGATAACGTTGTTTCCGTTCAGGTGATACTGGCAGGGGGTTTGGAACTAGATGATCTTTAAGGTCCCTTCCAACCCGAACAATTTTATGATTCTATGATCCTTCTCAGGCCTGCCATAATGTGGAATTTCCTTTTTGGGAAGCTTGATAAGAGGTGACCAGCCATTAACTGCTAACTGAAACCAAGTCATTACTGAATAAGGAAGAAATGTGATGTGTCAATGCATCCAAAGGAATATATGTAGTTGCCAATGGCATGGGCAGTAGTAAGCAGCATTAGAATGTCTATCTAGGCACACTAGACACTTGTAGAGTGCAGTCTATCTGTTCTGTATGGGTACGTCAGTTCTGCTATTCTGACAGTGTTCTCACAGGTTTAGTTTGCAATAAGTAACCATTGCAATTTTTGAAATGTGTGCAAAATGATGACTAGTGTGCCCTGTGAAGCTTTAGGGCACAGCTTAAATTGTCTTTTTTTTTAAAAAATCTAGAGTCCTACTGGTACGATGGTAAAGAATTTTGTTGTGGATGTGGGTTCTGTGATGGGAAGACAGAAATAACTTTCATTTTATGTGCTTACCATGTTTATTATCTGTAAGGGAAAGTAATTTATTTTTTGCATGGCGGGTTTCATTTTTCATTTAGTAACTTGTAATATAAAATTATAGTAAGTTTTATAATTTGGGAAAATGTTATATGTTTTATAGCCATTTTCATTCTAGCAATGATACAGAAAAATATAAAAATGACACAATTTCACTGTCACGAACTGCACAGGCAGGCTCTTACTGAGGCTAGCTCCTAGTGCTACAATGACTCATCAGCTTTCAGGAGAGCATGACGGAATTGAATGCAGGTCATCATCTCAGCATGGGGTCTAATTCTGAGGAAGAAACAGCACATTGGTTGGAAAATGTATTTTAAAAACTGTACAGCTCTCAAAACAAGAAAAGCTTCCTGAGAGGGTTGTTTTATCATCTGCTACTGCATCTGTGTGACTTTCTCAGTGGTATATACTGTACATGGTATAAGTTTAAGCACTTTTTTTTCCCCACTTTCTGTGCACTGTGTAGTTGTAAATACTTCCTAGTCTTGAAGATTTTCCTCTTTTGGTCATATTCCACCCCCCTTCTGTTACCCAATTGTTATTCTACAGCAGCCTTGGGGCCATTAGCAAGGTTCATTCTTATGAAAATGCTTGGGATGCTTCCTTCTGTGAGTAACTGAGTGTGTCTTTATTTCTACTGTGTTTGCCTGTTCTTCTTCCTCTTTCTGTCATATAGTCAATTAGAACAGATTTTTGCATACTTAATGTGCCATTCATGAAGAATAAGCAACTGAGATTTAGGAGAGCTGGGATGTGTATGCTTCCCTAGAGATTCATAGTGCTTGCTTCGCTTACCTAGCTAACACAATCACAACTGATTTACGTGGATTAAGATACCTAATGTCAAGACAACAGTTGGGGTTATCCAATTTAGTGCAGAACGTGTTCTTTACATGCAATGTCTGAAACATATTTTTATATTGAGAAGGCTAAT
Organism: Acanthornis magna; assembly: GCA_036785705.1. Lineage (NCBI taxonomy): Eukaryota > Metazoa > Chordata > Aves > Passeriformes > Acanthizidae > Acanthornis > Acanthornis magna. The sequence continues at coordinate 14,760,211 of JAWUZG010000012.1, forward strand.
CTTTCAGCAGTGTGCAAGTAGTGGTTTTCTTGAATGTTGCCTTACAGATAATAATTTGACTAAAATCTCTAAGGAGTAGAAATAGTTTTTGTTAGTGTCCTCCTGGGAAATACTTTATATTCAGTTTAGATTAAGGAAAGTGTCTAAGAAAAATTAGTGGCTGATCCTGAGTTATCACTGAAGTACGAGAAATTTGTCAGTGACTTAAATGAAAGAAGGAACCTGGTCTGTTCAATATAAGGAATATTTACTTTATCAGTAGAAAAGAGTATCACCTCCTGTCTATTAGAATTAGCCCTTGGTTAAAAGGATCATTTCTTACTCCTGCCTTGTTATAGGACTGAAAAGATAGTAAAAGTTTATTTGTTGCTTTCAAAAATTGTGTGAGTTGAAGCAAGATTATAAAGCAACTTAATTTTTGTTAATTTGTTTATAGTACTATATGATGGAAAAGGTACATAGAATGGATATGTACTGTTTGTGAGCATGTATGATAAATAAACTGTAATGTTTTAAATTTAAGAAGGTTGGGTTTTTTACATTTAGGATCATTGGGAATAATTTAAAAAGACTGAATGTCTTAATTTTTTTGCTTCTACCAGAATAATTGGTTTTAAAGTGGTAATGTAGAAACCATTGTTACTTTGTTGTGAATACCAGAACTTTAAGAAGAAAAATTAAAACTGAGATTTTTTTTTTCCCCTATAAGGTCCATATGTGATATACAAAAAAATTAGGAATTTTTTCTCTTTATTATTGGTTCAGGCTTATACTTGGAAAAAAAAATTCTTAAGTACTAATTAATAAAAAAATTCTTTTTTATCAGGCTGTTTGTATTTGCTGCTTTTCCGATTAATAAAGCTGAAGTAAGGTAGAGAGGGTGAGGATTATGAATATCTTTAATGTTGCTAGGAAGCATTTACAGTGTCATTCCTTTGAACTTGTCTGGAGGAGACTTGAACTCTTTTTTCTTTGCAGGAAAGCTTTCCTGCTTAGTTTCAGTTTATTAAAATCCTGAATTTCTTTAATTCCTGGATTTATGTTGAGGCATTAACAGAAATTAATCTATAGTACTTTTATAACCGTATTAACTGAAAACAGTTTAACATTGAATACAATAATTTTAAGTATTTTTATCAAAGATTTTGCATGTGAACATTATTAAAATGATAGTTGATGCTTTAGTTTTAACAGTTGTTTTAGTTGACAAGTATCTGTATGTGCAAGAACGTGCAGACATAATAAAGCACAGAATGTAATGTAGATTTTGCTGGGATTTTTCCTGCTTGGCGAGTAAAGGCAAACCTTAAAAATCTGCTGATACTGCAGAGAAACGTGGTATTTCTAAGTCCATAACGAAAGACAATATTATCACTTTTGGTCTTGAATTTTAAGGTGCTTTTTCAAAAAAAATCAGTGACTAAAAATTGCAAATATAGGTAATACATTCCTGTCAGAGTGGAACCCACTTATTACAGCTTCTGATACCCATCATTCTGCTGAACACAGAATGTGGTTTACTCAAAAAGAAGTCCAGCCAGTACTGAAGAACCAGATCTGTTCCTTCAAGTTCAGTCCTTTATCATTTCCTCCACTACCCCCTGCCTCCCACCCTCAAATAATCTGAAATGTGCCTTTTTTCTTGTACTGTCCAATAAACCTATCAGGAAGGCGGAGTGTGCCTCTCATATATTGTGACTTTTTTGGAGTGCTAATGGACTAAAAATAGAATATGAATATGTGTTAAAGGGAACAACCAGACCATTTGGCCTCTTGGCTTCAGGGCGCCCAGGGGAGTTCAAGAGCCTATCATCTTTATGCTGCAAACTATCTAGGGCATGGCTTTTTTGTTACATGATTGTACAGTGCAAGACACAAGGAGTTCTTGATCAGCTGCTGAGTCTGTAGATGCTGTTTCACTAGTAATAATCTTGTTACATGTAATTGGGTGATAATTCAGTAAAAGAAATCCTATACATCCCTATTGACAACGTATGGCTGTCTCTCTGGCACTTCAGCTTTTCTGCTTCAGATTGTCCCTTCACTAGTCCTCTGTATGCCTATCAATCTGTCTACAAAGATCTTGCAGTCATGTGAACCGGTGTATTTGTACTGTCTTTTTGTTGATATTGCCAGTTTAAATTATTTCTCTAACCTAGTTTATTGACATGTAGGTACAAAAGTTGTTTTGTGTTGCAAGGTCTTGAAAACTGCAGGTAAATCTTTTACTGCTTTGTGTAATACCTATGAATGCTTGTGTGGTCTGGGTTTGTTTATGTTTGTTGTTTTTTTTTTAATCTGAAGAAATTGTATTAGATATAATGAAGTTTAAAGACTGTAGAAAGACTGAAGGTTAAATGTTGTCTTGAGGTATATGAAAGTTAGCATAATTTCATCAGACTCTGTTTTTTCCTTATATATTAAATAATATTTGTTCATTTGCCTATTATGATTGCTAGCAGAATACTACTTTTCAGTATCCTAGGACATTATACAAAAATAAGCAAGGGTTTTTCCTAAACTATGCATTTTGCTTCTTTCAACATTAATGAGGGGGAACAGAGATGGAATTTCCAGAGGTTCAGCCTCCCCTTCTTGAGCATTCCAAAACCTCAGGCTGTCTGACATGTAATTAAGCTAGGCAAAAATCTGACATCAAAGTATATGGAAGGTGACTCTCCAGGATTCTTTTACCTGCAAGGCCACTGGAGTGGGCTGCTCTGTTTGGGGCTCAATGGGAAAGAGTTCCCTTTTCTGGAAGGCAGGAAGGGAGAAAAGAGAACTTGTCACTTATTTTTCTATTTGTAAATTTTATGTGGAAGAGGTTTGTAGTGCACAGTCTGTTTGCATTTACTCGTTGAAAACCTGGAGATATATTACAAGTGGAGCTGTTCAGTTGAAAAAATATTGCTTTGAAGACATTACTCTTGTAAATGCAAATAAATCTGTTGAGGGAGTTGATTCCTGAAGTGTAAAGTACTTGCAGCAGTGTAAGTTTGATTTTTGAGTGGACAGTTTGAGAGTGGTAAAATCTACCCTGGGCTTAATACATTCCTCATTACTTTAAATTCTTTATTCAGGCTTAACTGCTAAAGAAGTGTTAGCAGTTCTCAAAGGCATTGTGAGTACAAGGAAGGAAGAACGAATGAGGGGTTTTGGCCTATTTTTTATAGCCAGAATGAACAGTCATGGCCCTTAATCTGTGGATGACAAATGCAATTCAGATTTGTAGTCAGAGTTAAAAGTGTGAGGGACTTCAAGGTTAAATGGGCAGGTAGAAAATGTATGAAAAGAATACAAAACCTAGAACTGTTCAGGGAGGAACCATAAGGAGTCTAAAGTAATGCAGAGGGGCAGAGAATAAGGCTGTTTTGGTTCTGTTATAAGCCAAACATGACATTTTGGTTTCAGTACAAAAGGATTAAATTTTAGCTTTAATTCTGAAACTAAATATTTCTACACAAACCTTGGGGCAAGTGAAGCCCAGTGGAGGCTGAGAGGATGTAGTGGACTGCCTTCCTGTTGAAGACTGTAGCCCTATGGGTTTCACTGTGCTGTGAAATGTGTGATGCTGTTAACTTCTCCCCCTTCTGCTGGAATTCTCTATGACTTAATGTGACAGTGAGTAACATTCATTAGTGGTGTGAAGGTCAATTACGATCCTCAACTGGCAGTGGGGGTTGTCTTTGGCAGTGCTTTACCATAGGGTACTTCATTCATATGCAGGCAACAGTTGTTGCAGAAAATGAGGTGAATAGTGGTAGAAGATGCACTTACTTAAAAAAAATTTAAAGTGAGAAAAGGTATTTTGTTTAGTTAGTAATTTGCTCAATCTGTGCTCTGACAAAATCAGTATTATGTTGTTCTATTCCAGTAGAAAATAACTACCTGACATAATTTTCTGCAAGTAGTTTTCCCAGAGCTAGTAATGTAAGCCTTCTTGTTTTACCTGGGCAAATTTTGAATCTTAAACATCCACTCAGAGTCTCTTACAAGAGAATCCCAGACACAGAGACCAATGGAAAGTCCAGTGACAAAGTTAGCATGAAGCCCCAAGATAGTAAGTATGACAAGAAGTTTAGAAATAGCACTTTGGTCTATATTTTTCCAATGATGTTTCTGATCGTTGGTTTGCAATTTCAGTATTAAACTGGTTTGTATTAAAGGCAATATCATATATTTGTTATTTCTTAGGTGTTTTCCTGGATATATGTATATGTATATGTATGTGTTCTGGTGTGCCATGCATTTTTAGCCCCTATTTTAATAGTGCTTTAATCACAGTCAGAAGAGTAAATCTGAATTATAGTGATAGTGGAGCAACACCAAAAATTCAATCATTTCTGAGACTTGAACTTTCAAAAGTCACCCAAATTCTGTTCTATTAGCAAATTTTAAGCATGACAGTGAAGTCTGATTACTCTATTACTGGTTTTTAAACTCAGTGGTTATTTCCTTCAGGAATATTGCTAACAGGATTCTGTTTGCCTGAAAGAAGTGTCTGCTTTTATCAGCATTTGTCAGAGTAAATTTGAATTTCTATGGAAATTAGCTAATTAGTATTAATTTTTTGTTATATCTGACTCATTAATGATCTGCCTTTCCATGTAAAAAGGAAAACCACAAAAACTTATTGAAAGGAAAACCTTCCATAAAATCACTAATGACTATTTCTTCAGTGAATTGAGGCTTCAAATAATGTCAGTAAACAAGCAAATACCCCTTGTTTTCTGAGAGTCCCCACTCTTGCTGGAAGCCAGGTGCTGCAGGCTCACATTGCATAGCAAGCTGGTTATTGCTGACATGGTTATTTTTCTTTCACTCTGGATATTTCTCCTGGGTATTTGTAGCAGTTACTTTGTAATAATGCATTTTTCTCCTGATTACTTTCTCCTTTATTCAAGTTAGAATTGTTTTTGCTCACAGATGAAATACAAGCTTTTAGAACCTTTGTGAGAAGTGCCCTTGATACTGGAGATCACTTTTACTTCTTTCATATTACTGATTTTCACAGATTGTTTTCTTAATGAATTTATGTAATTATCTGCTAGGTAATTTTCTTTGTTCTAAAGATAATATAAAACAGTGATAAGTGAAGTATTACTATTTCATAATTTTAGGTGTTTCAGAGCTCTTGGCCTTCGCTTATAAGTAAGCACAGTAGATGACATTGTAAAGCTTAATGCCATAATTAAATTAATTATAACAGGTCTGCTGAAAAATTGTATAAATGGGCATTGATACGGTGCTTATTGTATGTAGATGTGAGCATCTTAAACTATAATTCTGAAAAGTATTATGGAGTATAGCCGAACTGTGTGATTTGCAGTTTTTCTGTTAACATCCAGTTACCATTTCTGATACTGAGATACTGTACAAACACTGCTGTGTTTATACTGCTTTTTTAAAAGTTTATCAGTGTTATCGCCTCATTTTAATCACTGTAAGGGTATGTTTAACAATAAGAACTTGATACAAGATAGGCAAAATAAATTATTGTTGTACATAGTGCTTGAAATTTTTAGCTAGTTATTATTTAGAAATAATATACAAATTGCTCATATTGCTTGTTTATAAGCATCTGTTTCATTAAAAATTCTAATCATGTGGATGCAGATTTAATTCTATATTGTAATGTCTTTTTTTAAGTAAGTGACCATAAATATTCCAGTAGTTTTGAATAGCAAATAAGATGCTAAATATACAAGAAGATTTAGTGTTTGTTTTGCATAGTAATTGCAATTGATAAAGGGAAGGTTATGTGTTGTGTTTTTAGAGCTTTAACTGCTAATCTCATATGAAAATGTTGCTTTGTAGGGCAAAATTCAGGGAGAGGGCCTGGGATTCCAGAGTGAACTTGTACATTCCTTCAGGGCATTTTTGCAAGGGAGGTTGTTGTGTTTTAAAGGTAGTTGATAAGAGACCTGCACCACCAACCCCAGACCTGCACCACCAACCACCATCATGCATTAGTCTATAGAAGGTATTTGGGTGAACATACTCCTGTACCACTCCGTACCACCATTTATCCAAGTGAAATTTTTGACCATTTGCAGGATACATTATAAATCAGGGTGTCACTACCAGACAATCAGATTTGAACATTCCTTGCATAAAGTAGATTGCCTATATCCCTCAGGAATACATCACTTAACTGTGTTTATGTGACAGTGTTGATATGCCTGGTTTTACATGAAAGTTAGGTAGCGTGTTATTTATGCCGTCATGAATTCACGAAGTAGGTGGTTGTGCTTTATGTATACTGAGGTTATCTTCCCCGGACAAATCACTCAGAATAATTGAAAGATGTAATTCTATCATATGGTTATTAATTAAATAAAGAAACAGAATTTTTTCCTTCAGATTTGGACTTTGCTACTACCTCAGGTTTTTTCAGTGTTCCCCTCTCAGAGGTGCTGACAACAGATTAACATGAAACAGAGCTCTGTTGAACCTAATTATGTTGTAGCTCATTGTTTTGAGGACCTATAAAACTGTTCACTCCCTTTTATGAGGCTGTAGTCACAACGAAAGGCCATAAACAGGGCCTTTTCTCTTTCCTACGGACTGAAGATTTCATTAGTTGACTCTAATAAAGGCCTGATCCATCTGCATTTACACCTGGGAATGAATGCTTCTTTATAAGGTCTTAATCCTTAGTAGATCAAGCAGGAAAGAATGACAGCAGGATAGCTTTTGATCAGCCATAAATGTCTGAAAGCTTAATTTCTTTTAAAATTATTTGCTATTCAAGTCTTGACTGAAGACATGCTTTCCTGTACTTCAGAGGAAATATTTTAAGTATGAGTGCATTATTAAAAACACCAAACAAAACTGAGATCTTTACTTTCAAGCAGTTACCACTGAAACAAGATTTCCACATTAGCTGAGGGGATTATTATTGTATGTTTTTAAATCCTCATAGACTTTGGAGAACACTAATGTTTACCATGTTTAGCCCTTAGAAATAATGTGGAAAGTGATGCCCTACCTTTATTTAAAGTCTGTATTGCTTGGGAATTTAAAATTGATACATTCCTGGTAAATAGGTTTCTGTAGTGTAGGTACTCTGAGACTTTTTTGGTTTATTTTTCCTTTTTTATAACTTTTTTTTAATATAATGTACAAATACTAAAATTATTGGATTTTTCTAGCAATTTAGTTTACTCCTGTAACGTTTGAAGATGGTTCTTTTGTTTTGTTTGACTGGGTAAATAGAGATTTTTTGGATATATGCTTTTAAATATTTTTTGTATTATCTTTTGTTGTTTCTTTTTTTTTTTTTTTTTTTTTCTTCTATTATAGTTTTCTCTCCCTGCTGCAAGGCCATGGATAAACTAGAGTTGTTGATGAATTTCACTGTCTGTTTTTATGTGCTTGCACTGCTAACATGCTCGTTGCTCTGTTTTACCGCAGGATGTGAGCGGGGGCAGTTTCGCTGTGGCAATGGCCGCTGTATTCCTGCAGACTGGAGGTGTGATGGGGCTAGAGACTGCTCGGATGATACAGATGAAGCTGGCTGCCGTGAGTGAAACAAAGACAGAGCTACTCTTTTGGAATATAGGACATTAGGAGATCCCAATGTGCTCAACTGTATCTGTGGTACAAGAATGAATATTGAATAGGGAGAAAACCAGCAGTTGTCTTGAGATACTGTAGAATCTATTTGAGTCATATTCCATGAGCTCATTTTTTTTGATAGACAGAAAATCAAGTAGTGCTCAGCTTCTAGCATTACTTTAACCTTTTCTTATGATTAATGTTCTAAGCAGATGTAGAAATGTATTGTATTCTATTTTTGTGGTAATCCTGAATATTGGATGTATATACAGCTACCTCCAGCATCACTTGTGCTCCAAATCTCTGGATTTTTAGACCCTGGACAACTAACTGTACCTACTATGCCCAAAGCAGAGTCATGCTTTATTCTCTAGAGTTGAGTGTGCTGGGTCAGCAACTCAGGGACAACAATTTTATTCATATGGACAGTAATATCCATGCACAAATATTCTCTCAAGCTGAATGGAAAAGCTGTGAAAATGAAGACTCTCCCTCCACAGTCTGTTTTCAGGAGCTTGCCTGTATTTTACCTTCTTGGTGCTAGTATGCTTTGCGGTCTTGTGGGTTGGTGCAATTATCAGCCCACTTGCAGGTTGGGCCAATTTTTGCCTCTCAGCTGATAGGGAGTGAGAAAGACTAATTTATATCAGTTCTTTTCACACTGTATTATTTCTTTGCTGCTTCAGCCATGTAGTAATTGGAGGTCATTGACATGGTTTGGCAGTCTGATTTGTTGCTTAGCACTTTAGTCAGCACCAAAAAACTAGTGTAGTCCTGGTGAAGAATGCCTTTAAACTGGCAAAACAAAATGGTGTTGTCCTACATGAAAATTAGTGTCCTAATGAAAATTAAACTCCATTTTTTTGAGTTAATTGTCCTTTAAAAACAGTAAGTTCATGTGCTATAGGTAGTGGGGCACATCAGTGCCTAGCAAGATAGTTTTAAACAGTTTAAAACTGGTATGAGGTTAAAATCATACTAAAATATTATTCTTTGGTTCTTGAAGCGGAATTTAAAAGAATATGCATGAAGTACATGTCTGTAGTATGTGATCAATTTTATCCCTCTAATTAGTTTGCCACTGATGTTATTTTGTACTTTTCAACTCTAAATCTACAAATTGTTTTAATTTTCTCCCTTGATACTTTGGTTAAATTGGTAGTTGTGCTTGCATATCATCCCGTGAGCACAAAGCGTTTCAAGTTGACCTTGTATTTCTGCAAGAACATGATCCTGAGAACAAAGATGTTCAAGACCAGGGTCCTGTTTACTGGACTGTGTTGTACTAGTGGTTCTTCCAGGAGTATTAACTACGGATGGAGTAAGCTGTGACACAGTTCCAGACATTTATTTTGATCTTTCTCTTTGATGGCCCCTTGTTGTTTGTCTATTTGAAAAGTACAGAGTGGAGCTGTAACAACAACATTCAGATTGTTCTGATCTGACCCTCACTTTTGCCTCATGAATTCACAGGGAAGAATCATGAGCTTGTTTTGGAAGACCATCGTCTTACCAGGGATAGAGCACCTGAGGTGGAATGAGAGCAATTGAGCAGACCCCTGTGAGACTAGGGAAGCTGGTGTGACTCTCTACATAAGTGAAATAAAAGGGCTCTGCCAGACGGCAGTTCAGAACCTGAAATTTTTTGGAGGTCTCCCTTCTAGAGGAGCTTCTGTCTCCAGGAGAGGATATAAAGCTGAAGATTCTTATGCAGAAGTTTACTAAGCTGAATTTTGCCTTTGAGCATCATTTTGCTGGCCCACTTTTCCCTCTCTGGCCTGTTTTCTTTGATCTGTGAAATGCTTCATGTGTTTCATGGAAGTTATAATACACTGACACTTGAACCTTAAACCTTCTTCTCCCTTATGCAATTACTTTCTTTGAAACTGCTTTCCCAGATGTCTGTGAAATGACAATTTTTTTCATTGCTTACACTAGCACAACCTACCTGTGAAGGAAATCAGTTTCAGTGTCAGACTGATGGTGAATGTGTTCCACAGTCATGGGTTTGTGATGATGAGGAAGACTGTGAAGATGGCTCAGATGAGCATCAGCAATGTCGTAAGTATTTTAACTTCCAGTGTTAAATCAGCTTTGTGAAATAATGTAATTTACATAGCAGCATATTGAGAACATACAGAAGCAAACCCTTTGTAAGTACAGAAATCACTCTAAAGTGTTTCTAGAAATTAAATAATCTGAAGTCTGAAGTAGATAAAATACTGAAAATATGTCTAAAAAGATATCTCCAGGTCTTGAAATCTGAAAATTACTCATGCTTCATTTAATTAAAAAAAAGAAAAATAGGAAGTGTATACTAGTTTTATACTAAATTTTATACAAAATCTACTAATTTCAAAAATGGTGAATAGACATAATATTATATCTGCTTGATTCTTTGGCTAACAAAATTCACAGTGACATCTCAGAACTATATAAAAAAATGTAATTCTTTCTAGATAACTTTGGAATTTATTTGTATGTAAAACAGGAGGAATTTTCAAGCAGTTCAAGCAGACATTGTTAAATATTCTTGTGTGATTTTCAGCAATGTTATTTAGTAGTATTATTATGTAGAATTATCAGAGCTGTTCTTTCTCACATTCAGAGAGGAGAAATACCTATGAGCTTGATATATAGTGAGAATGTAGTCTTTCATTATCCTTTGGACAGCTTAAACTTAGAACATAATTCTGATTAGTATTTCACTTTAAACATGCTAGACGTATTATTCGTGTTTGAATTGCCATTTTCAAGTAAAGTGTTTCGTGTTCTCTGTACAGTTTAGATCAAGAAAATAATTTACCAGCCTAGCTGCCACCACTATAGGCTTTGCTCTTTTTTTTAGTATTGATAGATCTGGTCTATAATTTCATGACTAAGCATTTGAAGGGCTGTAAGTACATGCCAAAGTGGTGAACAGTCAACTGAGATGATTACTGCATCAAATTACATTCTCTGCGTTATTGCATAAGACAAGAGAACAATTGTAGTGTTCTGAAGGATGTTTTTTCTACCACTTCTAGTTTTAAAAATTACTTTAAGGCATGAGGATAATATTAGTTTAATTTTGATTGTGTGTATAGTTTTTTGATAACTTCTTTAAACTGAACGACTCTGGAGCTACTCATCATCCCCTGTGGAGGTTAAAATATTTATTTTGGAAGGATTTTGCTTACAGACTTCGTTTTTGCTTTTGTATCTTCATACTTCCCACTGAGGATGGAAAATTTTGAATGATGGTTAACTGCCTTTTGCTCCCCTCTTCCTTGGAGAAGGTGTCAGCACAACTGCTGGTTATGTTTTAACTAAGTAATCTGTGGATACAAAATGAGCCACAGGTCTGAGTTGGACTTTTGAACTGGGTCACTGTAACATTGTTCACCATGTACTGGTTAATCATGAGTTAGTATCTACACAGTGGCACTATGCTGCTACCCTTTTTTGAGTCATTTCATGTTCTTCTAAAGGGACTTTTTGTCTCAGTATTTGGGAAAGGTAGAGGAGATTTTCCTCTTTGAAGCATTAAAAATTTTTTCTTGGGAAAACTGGCTAAGAGCTCTAGAAGTCAGACATGTAAAATTAAAACAAATTTGTTTTATTATAATGTCCTGCTCCTGTTTTTCCTCATGACGCTGGTATCCCAGTAGCTGATCTTATTTTGGGAACACTGCTGACAGAAGAAGGCATAGAGAGCCCCTATAGAGCCACAAATGACAAGATGCCAATGTATAGACTGGGGTGATATTGAGATACAACTTGGTTTTAAAGAAACAAATGTGCAGGAAGCAGAGGGAAGGAAAAGTTAGCATTAAGCTTGCCCTTCAGCCATATCTTCACAGATTCGTATTAGTTTGCCTGAGAACCAGAAGTGTCATTTAGCAGTAGTGGAATCAAAGTGGAACTGAGTAGTTTTATGTGGTTGGTTTTTGCTGACAGCTGTCATGAGAAAAGACATAATCATTCTCAAGCCTCCATTAGTTATATAATGCAAACTATTCTTCACTACTGAGGCCCTGGCTGTAATTAGAAAGTGGTGTCTTACCTCCAATTCTGCTGTGTTTACATTGGGACATTCCGGTTGACTGAATAACTTACAGTTGCTGACAGATTTTGATCCAGTAAATAAAATAACAGAGAAAACTTTAAATTAGTGAGAACTGGTAATTTAATGTTTTAGGCAGAATAATTATAGGGAGGTAATTTTTAACCTAGAGGTCAATCCTTCATTGGAGAAAAGCAGTGACCTTGCAGGCTACAGAAGCCCTCAAAAAGCTATGCTATCTGCCATGTGCTTGTCAAGTGTTCTTTAATCTCCTTGAGTACACCAAGATACAGGGGGGAAAAAGTGTTATACTGATGTTTATGAGAAAGGAGAAGTAGTTAAAGAGGAAGGAAAATATTTTTTCTTGTAAAAAGTTTTCATTATGGGGGAAAAAGTGTTATACTGATATTTATGAGAAAGATGACGTAGTTAAAGAGGAAGGAAAGTATTTTTTGGTGTAAAAAGGCTTGGTTTAGGGGCAAAAGTGTTATACTGGTATTTATGAGAAAGATGAAGTAGTTAAAGAGGAAGGAACATATTTTTTGAAATAAAAAGACTTGGTTGATAGGAAAGACTGATTGTGTGCCTGTTTGTTGCAGCGGGAAGGACGTGCTCGAGTCAGCAGTTCACGTGTTCCAATGGACAGTGTATCCCGGGCACATACTGGTGCGATCGAGTGGAGGACTGTGCTGATGGAACAGATGAAAGAGTCTGCCGTGAGTCTTAACTCCTAGCATGAGATCTGGTTTCAACTCATCTCTCCGTGGCATTTTAATACATTTGTAAGATTAAAGGGCTTGTTGATAGACAGGATGACCACAATATGCTTTTTGTTACAGGAGTTTAATTTCAGATTCTTTTGTGTATTAGAGCTGATGTTCTGATACAGATCTGTTATCACAGAGCTCAGTGCAAACTGCTGCCACAGGATCAGGTCATATTGTTTCTCGTTGTCTGAAAGATAATGAATATTGTATTGTAAAAAAACAACAATGATTAATTGGCTTATAGCTTTCAGACACTCAGGCTAACTTTTCTGAGTATTTTCATATTCTTTTTGCATACTCCTTATGATATCAGTAGTAGTTAGAGCCTGTACAGAAAAGCAAAATTTGACTCCAGATGACTTATTTGAGAAAATTTGATCCTTTCAAAAGCATTTGTATTAGAATGCAGCTTCCTGTGAAGATGATTTAGTCATATTGTATTCAGACTAGTTGTTTATATTGTGCCAACAAAATGCAGATGGGCAAGCAGTATTTTTCACTCTTAACTTCCCCAGAGTTGAGGCTGACTGTCTGGTGACAGTCTCCCTAGATCCTGGCCTAGGTTGAATGCTGATGGAAAGGAAAGCTGGCCACAGAATAGAGGCCATGTTTTTCAGAAATGTTTTTGTCTAATACCTACACAAAAGTGTGTAACAGGCATGTCTATTCATTGTTAGTCTTAAGAAAAAGCTTCATACATCCTAAGTGACATCTAACATATAAGCTGCTATTCCAGCTGTTAGAACATAGTGTGCTTGTGGGAAAAAGATGTAACTGTAAACATCATTTAGAGCCAGAACCAGGGTGGGAGGTGGGGGAAGAGCCTAGGGTGGTAATGGATGGACAAAGAAGCAAGAAATAAAATGTCGTTAATGGCTTTGCTTAAGGGGAAAAAGGGCGTGTGCATATGCTGTGTAAGGGAAGACTACATGGTCAGTTGAGTGCTAATGTGGTTTATTCCTGATTCATAAGTGGCTAAAATTGTCCCTGTGTAGAATGAAAAGGAATTTAGGTCTATACTTTGGAATAAAATGTTGCTGAGTCGTCCAGCTTGGAACTTTTTTGTGTAATAGACCCACAGCCAGTTCTGAAGTGAGCAATACAAATGGCTAAAAGCCGAGAGATCCAAAGTACCCCATGTCATTGCTGGAAGACTGGAAGACTTCAGTAGACTGGCATTTTTTTCTCTTAAAGTTTAGAGGAAGAACAGAAGTTGGTAACTTAACAAATCTATCGCACATGAAAAAAATCCTGAAGAAAAGATCTGTTTTAAAAATGCATTATGCATGAATTAAAAGAGGAACTGCTGAGCATCTTTGAGAAACATGTGAGTAGTCATTAAATACAGAGTGGAACAGCCAGGTCCCATGGTCTGATTGTTATAGTGCAGTAGATCTGTGGCAGTCTGGGAGGGGAGTCCTAAGGATGATACTTAGAGTTCTTTTTTCAAGCTAGAAAAAAGCTTGTGATGTTTGAAAATTGAAGTACACATTTTATTTCACGTTTAACATTCTCAGCTAGGTAAATTAAAAGGGCAGTAAGGAAAGGGCCCTCTAGATACATTAACAGTAGCACTCCACTGCTGTGGCAAAACCCAATCATTGCTGCATCAGCAAATAGGTCCCATGATGGTTGGGAGGGCAGCATGTTTAGCCCCAAGGAGAGGGACTGCCTCCTATCATTCAGCAGCCTCTACTCTGGTTTATTAGAATATGTGTTGACAGTCCCTCTAAGACAGAATGACTGTGACTTGGAACATTGAAAGTAGGAGTGTTGGACTAGTTTAAAGAAATGTGACAATGCTGAAGACAAGAGGATCCAAGAAGAATGTAATGACAAGACTCTTGAGGAAGGCTGGTTAATTTTATTGCCTTTTTGTCTTTGCAAGGCCTGGAACTTTCACAGAAGCCATAAAATAAAATTTACAATTTGGTGATTTTATGAATAACTCTGTAGTACAGATTAATTTGTTTGATTTTTGTAGGAGATTCTAATACTTGCTTTGAATGTTCATTTTTCCCACTGTTTAGTGTATTTCCTTTTCCACATTACCTGATAAACAAATGTAAGAGGAATAGTATTTGGCCTATTTTGACCTTGTCATTTGTCACAGAATTTCCCTTATTTAATTTGAACTAAAAATTTTCATGAATGAAAAAGAAACATCCATGAACAACAAAAGAATAAAGCTATTTATAATTGATTCTGTTGTTTCAAAGAGCGTAGCAAAATGCAAACTTAGGTCCATTTACTTACACCTTGCACTCCCTCATCTGTCTGGAAACAGATTTAGATTGTAAAGAAGATAAAGTTTTATTTCTGAATAAGTTACATTATTTAAGAAAGTAGTCAAATGCAAAATGTCACCAATATAAAGTAACTCTGCAATTAAACACGTAAAAAACCAGAACAAAGGAATTCAGAGCCTTAGTTCATTTTATTGCTAATGGGATTAACAGCAAGGGAAAACTACCCATGCAGAGGCTAAGATAAACATCAGAACAATGTTTCAGCTACAGGTCATACAATTAGTGCACTGAAGCTCTTTCAAGTTCATAAAATTGTGGCTTTTAATTTTCTTTAAATAGACATATTGGGGGATTTTTGTCTTTTTTTGCTTTTCTGAATAGTCAGCAGCTAACAATTACTTTAATTTAAAAACTTTAGAAACATAGAATGAAATGGCAGACTATTCAGGGTAGCAAATATTTTTTGGGTAGCAATATGGGTGTAATTTTTCTGTGTATGGGTGTAATTTTTCTGTGTTCCATACTTTCTTTCAGTTAAAGATACAATTCCCTCTCCTTCTTCAGCTTCATAGTTGAAAAATGAAAATCCCAGCAATGTCCGTTTTGCTTTGCTGTGACAGAATAACCTTTCTGGATACTGCCCTGGCAGCTGAGCGCTGCACTGAGATGTGAGGGAGAAGGGGGCAGTGCTTTAAATACATTGTTTGGAGCTAGTGGGCTGAGTGTGGGCCAAGAGACACTGTATTTTTGATTCTAATTTTGATGTTGAGTTGCTGCCATGGCTCAGCTGCCTAACCTGTGAATTCCTGCCTCTTGTTTGCTATGCTAAATAGCTGTTGTGGTCAGGAAGTGGGCAGGCAGCTCTGGGATTAATTTGCAGAGACCAGGGTGAAAGTGAACAAAGATCAAGAGCTGAAGAGATCATAAGGGATGTAGTCCAAGGAAGAAGAAAAAGGCCAGAGTCAGAGACTAATATTCTGGATGTTGGACAAATTACATACAGCAGCTATAGGACAAGGGAGTTCAGGCTGAAGGAAATATCTCCACCAGGAAGAGTTTGGGACAGGGAAGTAGCAAAAGTGGAGCAATCTAAGGCAGGCAGCCAAAGACTAGAGTCTCAGGGATCAAAATCAGGAATTAAGGTCAGGAATGAGAGTCTGGTCTGTCTGCCAGCTCTGAAAGCATCTCTGCTATGAACACTGCCTGGTGTCATGTAGCTCATAGGACTCTTGAGCTTGGAGTAAGTCTCCCTCCTGGTGTCTGGTAGGCTGTGAGCTGTCTGGACAATGATTTGACCACTGTGAGGTGGTGACTCATGGCAGTGAGTCAAAGGGTTTTAATTGACTTTGTTTTGTAAAATGTTTTTAGATGTTGCAATAAAAGACGCTTGTTAGTAGGAAATTGCCTTTTTTTTCCAATTTCTCTTTCTTGTAACATGGACTAGGGTTACGGAAGCTGACTACGGTGTTGACTGTGTGACAGCAATCATCTTGTGCTGAATCAAATACTAGTTATTTGCAACAGCAGAAGTTTTCTGTTGCTGTTTTTGTATGGATTTATTTTCAGCTTGCAGAACAGAAATGTTAGGCAGAGCGCAAAACAGTGTAGGTTTAGCAATTCCTATGACGTAGGTTTCAAGCATCTTCCACGTGTCTGTTGAAAGGTACCATTTAAATGTGTTTGCAGCTGTTGCCCCAAAACAGTTACAAGGAGCAAGGTGCTTCCTCTGTCATTTGTGCTGGTGTTTGCTGGTTATTTATATTTTGCAACTGAGGTGCTGGCATGCATCAGGGAGACAGATCATGTAGAAGTATTTTGGCTAAGTAAGACATGCCCGAGGGGAGAGAAAGAAGAGCTCCCTTTCTTCCTGAGCATTGGAATGAACATAGGTGAAAAACATTCCCCCTGTTTTCACAAAGCTCATATTATCTTCTAGGAATTGTCATGACTATGGAAACATTTCTTCTTTTTAGTTTTCTGTAAAATTAGTCACAGGTTCTTGGGAGGAAAAGGTAGAGGAAGCAGTATTTATGTTGGAGGCTATTGACCATTCAAAACAAGGTGAAAGAAGACAGTGTTTATAATTTTTTTAATATTTTTTTCTGTCCCTTTTCTCTTAATGCTGTGTTCAGTCTTATACTGTCTCCTTTTACTCTCCCTTGTACATCTGTATTCCCAGACCTCCTTAGATGCAAACTACCTACCGTGTTGTCCTTTTAACTCAGAACCTTGTCCTTCCTTTTTTGCTCTTTCTAGTCCATTTGTCACCAACCTAGAAAGAAAAAAGGAGTTCGATTCCCTGGAAGAGAACCCTTTCAAGTCATTCACAGAGCACTGACACTTTTTCCATGTGCCCCCTACAACAGAGGCAGTACGATCAATTTCTCTGATTGGTATCAGTTCTTGCATAGCTGTGGGGTTTTATTCTCAAATGCACTAATCTTGGATCAGGTGTGTACAGAGAAATCTTAGTTTAAATAAATAATCAAATAAAAGCTAGGAAATGTTTATTTTGCAAGCCTTAAAAGCAGTGACGGACGTAAGACCTTCCCACTTAAATTCAAAATGTTGTGATACTCACTTTCCAGCTTCATTTCCTTGAGAGCTTTTCATTATCTAGATTGTATAGGTCTTGCAGTTTCAGGAGTTCACCCCATTCCTACTTTCTTGTTGCCAAGATTTAGATTCTTCTTTTCCTTTTAAGAACTCCCCATTTGGTGATAGAAGAACCAAGCTCACTCAAAACTTGGAGATTTTGGAGAGAAAGAAAGGGAGTTTAAGTCTTGGGGTGTTTGCAATTGCAGGGACAGGCATTCCTTTGTTTTCAGATATCCTACTATTGTTATGAAGTTCTGGTTTGGCTTCCTTCATTCTCTCAGCATTCACACCACAAACATAGCATTACAGATGCATCTCAGGTGTGTTATTTCCATACAGGCCTTATCTAGACACCATTGGAAAGTGTAGCACAATGTCCTCACAGAAGCCAGCATTTCTTGCTCGATTCTTTTACCTTTTTTACTTCTCCTCTCATAAAAGTAACCCAGGTACTGCAGAACTGTTGTGATGGCACAGATGTTCCTGAACCCTGCAGTGCATTGGCTACAGCCTTTGGTGTAGCTCACAGCTTTGCCATTTTTCATGGGGCCTAATTCTTAATGCCCCAAATAATTAAAATAATTTTATTAGAATAACATGCTCTAAGGTGCAAAGAGTAAAATGTACAATGCATAATGCAGTGAAAAATATCTTTCAGATCAGTGAGCATGCTGTTATCAGAACTATAATTTAATAACCTTAGTCATTGACAAGGGATTGAGAATGGGATTACACATACAGTTAAAAAATTGAATTAATCTCGATCGGGCTTTTCAAAGAATGTTCTTGCTTGTGCAAGTACAATTAAAGAATCTGTACACCAGTTTTGAAAAGAGTATAAGAAAAAAACCCCATTTGTTCACATTCTAGTAACGACAAATTTAGTCAGAGTGCATATTTTGAAGTGTCTTCAAAACATCTTTACTTATTGCTCTTCTTGGTATTTTTTATAGTGATTTGTATTTATGCAATGCACTGGAGTCTATAATATAATGAAGATTTTACTAGGCTGAGGACATTTCCAGGCCTGCTGCTGGAGAGAAGACTTTGACAAAGTTTCCCTTCTTCTAAGGGAGTTTAATATAAGCTTGAGAAAATCTTATTACTGACTAGATTCTTAGTCTGCCTGGGTCTTGAAGAAACAGGCAGTGCAAGGCAATGAGTTCAATTGTTTATTTGTTTGACATTCAGTCCATTGGAAACAGTTTGGAACATCACTGGGGAGGTATTTGTAGGATATGAAGAAAAGTGAGGAAAATTACAAAACTATCCATTATAATTCCCATGGAAGATTTTCTACTTCAGTGAATTAACAAGCACATACCTTGTATTCTTTTTCTTCCATTTGCCCTGTAATGCTCCCACTATTCTTGTACTGCCATAGCTATTTCTGCTGGGCCAAAGAACTCCTGATGGTTCTCCCGTGATGCCTTCTCTGCTTTCAGACAGGGAAGAAGCACTGATTCCATAGTGAACATAAAACATGGCCCCAGGTCAGGTCTTTCTTTAGTCCTTTCTGTAGGCAGAGCTAACATTTCAGAACTCACGTTGTTTCCAAAGCATTATGAATTTTCCCTAAGCCTAACTGAAGCACGAAAAGGATGAGAAGTCTGTGTTAGGTGTTTGGTTGAGAAGTGGGGCCAAAGAATGCTTAGGGCACATGTTGGCATTGTCAGACTTTCAGAATGGAAGATTGGGAGCTAGCACTGGAGGGCCACAGGTAGTAAGGCTATAGCTGGAACCCTGCTTATCTGCAACTACTGTTCTTTGATTAGCTACACACTGTTCCTACGTGCAGGTGGCCACCTTGTATTAACTGCAGTGAAAACAAATGAAATGTGAGTGAATCAGCTGGGGAGATAGTCTGGCTGGACTGGCTGTAGTGGATATGAACACAAGTGCTTATCCTCTCGTATTAACAATTTCACAGTTAAAATCATACAAGCCTATTCCATAGGTAATTGAAGTTTTGTGGGCATGTGATAACAGCAGAAGCAAACAAAACAGTTTGCCACTGTCTGGAAAAATTGCAGCTTTCTTGAGATCTGCTTGAAGCCATTTTTTAACCCATGTTTTGAATTCATAGAGTATGAATGAAAATGTGCCTGAGAACCTTCTCTATCTGCTTTATTAACTCCAAGAGAAGTAAAATGGGATAAGAATTCAAACTGAAAAGCTAAAAGGTGCAAAATGTAATTTGGCTCTTCTGTGTCTTGAGTTCATTTTTCTCCTATATAGAGACAAAGGTTCAATAAATATAGTTTCTAAAATTAATAATTATTTTCTTTCTTACTTGCCATTTGACTGAAAAATGTATTTTTTGTCTACATGGGAATGAGCTAAACTATGAATTTATGATCTCCAACTCAACTCTAGTATGTGTATATGCTTAATTTGTTGGATAGTTCCACTGAGCTCACTGACTGCTTGTATGAATAACTGTTCTCAGAATTGGTTTTAAGTTGTTTGAAATAATCCCTTGTATTTGCCTATAGGTCATCTACATAAGTAGAATATGCAAAACCTGAAAAATTGTTACTTCTGCAGAATCATTTTTTCTTTTGTGAAGGAGGGAGCAAGTAATAAAAATCAGAGGTTCTAACGTTGTTCATGGGACCTGGAATTTTAATATCCTTGGCTTGATTAGAACAAAACCATAAAAAGCTGAGGTCTCTGAGTTTGAGAACTCATGACATTTTAAGAGGATGTAGGAATTGTAAATTTCAGGAACTCCTTTGCTATCTAAACACTTTTACTGTATTGCTGCTTGCAAGGTTTTGTAGCATCCATCTAGAGGATATTCTTGAATATCTGTTGGAGAAGATAGTATACTGGATAAATGGATTACTAGGGTAGGACTACTAGTAATGGAGTTTTGTGTTCCCTTTTTCCTTTAAATCAATATATTCTGTTGACACTAGATGGATATGACTCATTATAGTCTAACATTCATGCTAATACTAAAGGATTTTTTATTTTAGACTACCCAAGATGTGAACAGTTATCCTGTGCAAATGGAGCATGTTTTAATGCAAGCCAGCGATGTGATGGCAAAGTTGATTGCAGAGATTCTTCTGATGAAGCTAATTGCAGTAAGTACCATGTGTGGAGTGATCCCAAACAAATTTGCTTTATAGACTTTCTTTTGGAGTTAAACACTGTGGTTTTCTGACAGACTTTCTGTGTGTGTTTTTGTGCTAAAATCTCTTTCAGCACGTGGATGTACCAGTACGCAGTTTCAGTGTGCTAATGGAGAGTGCATCCCACGAGCCTTTATCTGTGACCATGATGATGACTGTGGAGATAGGAGTGATGAAAACTCTTGCAGTATGATGGGTTTTTTCCCTACTTTCTTTAACTGTTTTACTAAGACCCGGTTCAAGGAGATAGTAGGAAGCAGATTGCTTGGTTATACAGCCATCAAAAGCTAGTCACTGTTCTACAAGGACTCTTTTGTATAGAAAGATGAAAATTGCAGTGTTACTTTGATAGACTTTGTCTTTGCTGCTTAGTTCCTGGGTACATGGTTCCTATTTGAATTTGCTGGATTGAGTGACAATTTGGTTCTTAATACATATAGTTACACTTATGTTGTTGTCATCTTCTTAATTTTGGCAGGAAACAAAGGTAATTCCTTTGCTCTGAAATCTCAATACAGCAAGCTTTTTTTTTGTCCACATGTGTCTATCCCGTTTAGCATTTTTATTTTCTGGTAGATGGAATTAATCTTCTCAAATTACTCCTAGTGACTATAATGTATAACTTTACAAACAGATAACTGTATAGATAGCTGTCCTTTAGATGATCATGTGGCATCTTTGTTTGACTGCTCCATTTTTGGAAATTTCTTTTTCATTCCTTTTGTCACAATCAGTACTGCATCTCCAGCCAGAGGCATGGCTGTAGAGTTATCACCTGTGTGAGGTATATACTTTAAAAGGTCCCCCACTGATTATAGGATCTAAGTTAGTTTTCTATTCTGTGTTGCAGGAAGTCCACATTACCATTTAGTTGCTCTGTCCAGCCAAGGACCTCACGCCAGTATGACTCCATACCACCACCACCCACCACCCACCACCCTAAATATTTCTCTCTTATGTCTTTGGCAGTTCCTGACCTTTGAAGTACCCACAAATGTTTCTGAACTCTTAGCATAGAAGGCTTTGACATCAATGTCCATTGTTTTCTTAACTCTGAAGGCATATAAATATTTTACCTCCTTATGTGTTGAGTATCATCATGTCTGCTTTCAGGAACCTTGCTAATAAGGTGTTCTGCATCTAGTTGCACAATTAATTGAGAAATTCAGCCTTCTTTTTTATTTCTGTAAAGAACTAGAGCAAAATAACATTCATACCTAAAATGAGAAATAACCAGCAGTGTTTGCAACACATACAAGATATGGAACTGCCTCAGTTTTTTAGGAGATATAATAAATTATCAACTCTGAGACAATATTGCTGTTTTTATACTTTTAGCCACTTAGAGCAGTTAGATTTTCTCATGTTTTTTCCATAGCTTATGCAACTTGCAGAGGCAACTTCTTCACTTGCCCGAGTGGCCGTTGCATTCATCAGAGCTGGATTTGCGATGGAGATGATGATTGTGAAGACAATGAAGATGAAAGAGGATGTGGTAAGTATTATTGCTAACTTCCAATGGTATTTTCAGAGGAAAATGACACCGAGTTACATCTATGAAATTTAGACCAGCCAAGATGGTCTTGAGTACATTTAATTTCTTTTAAAACCTTAGAATTCTGTCTTCATTTTTTCTTCTTTTTTTAACTTCTGCAGTATTTTCGTTATTGTGTGTGTGAGAATTATGGTCATACTGTGTATGATGCAAACTAATTTTAGCATCTAGCAATATCTCTTGTATATTCTCTTTTATATTTTGTTTTGGTTATTCTGCCTGTGGACATTTTTCAGGTCATCTGTTAAGAGACATAAGGCTTCTAATAACCAAAACCAATTGATTCAAAATGAAAATAACTCAGATCCTCCCAAGATTTGTAATGGGAGAAACAGAAGTTTTAATGAATGAAAGTGTGAATGAGAGTTCTTTTTCATTGGCCTTTTCTATGATGAGCATTATACTCTTTATCCAGACAGCATTTATGTGTTTAGAATTAACAAAACTATAGTTCCATTTCTGGTGCATCAGTTAGTTTAAAGCAAAATGGTATTACTGTTTCTAACAAAAGAGAAAACTAAAAGGATTCACATGTTGTCTACCCAAGTATTGTTGGCAGTATTTT
Organism: Acanthornis magna; assembly: GCA_036785705.1. Taxonomy (NCBI): domain Eukaryota; kingdom Metazoa; phylum Chordata; class Aves; order Passeriformes; family Acanthizidae; genus Acanthornis; species Acanthornis magna. Next base: position 14,782,690 of record JAWUZG010000012.1, read on the forward strand.
GAATGTAAAAGAAAGCATGACCAATTAAATATAGATAATGTTTCTTTTTAGTCTTTCCCAGCTCTGTGCAAGAAACAGAAACTGAATATGGAAGGATCGAGATGCTATGGGAAGCTGTTAGAGAAGAAATTTTAAGTAATATTTGAAACATACTCTTCAATTATTCTTGTTTTTCTTTTCCATAGAAAGTGGTCACCATGAATGCTACCCAGGAGAGTGGGCCTGCCCTGGATCAGGGCATTGCATTCCAATTGGGAAAGTGTGTGATGGAACTGCAGACTGCCCTGAAGGAGAAGATGAAACTAACATCACTGCGGGCAGACAATGCAGTATGTATTAGAATCAAAAACATACACACAATAGCAGAAACATCAGCATTGATTCATTTTTATGTTTGCCTTTTGTCTCCTAAACAATACTGAAATTTTGGAATCCCACTATTTTTGTTGGCACTGTTTTGACTGGATGATCTGAAAGAGTCATAGGCTGCAAAGAGACCTTTTCTTTTTTAAAATTTGTTCACATAATTTCACAAATAAGGATGCTCTCTGAACCCTAAAATAAGTTCACAAGGCAGGGAAAGGTGTGCTAAATGTGTTCTGTGTTTAAATATCTGTTTGTCCCTTTGTGTAAGTAAGAAGTAAATGTTTTACACTGCTCAGAAAACAGGATTGAATCAGTACATCCTAAGCTTTGACTAATTCACTTTAAAGATTAGAATTTTAAAAAATGTCTTTTTACCTGGGATGTCTGTTTCTCCAGTTAGTGGTGCACTGGGTTTTTTCTGTTGGAGGCAATGAGCATGCATAGTTCCTGTTAATTTCACTCTAATCCTACAGACATTGAATCCCTCTGAGAACAAGGACCAGGATGTTTTAATTCCTAGGAAGATAAAAATTCCTATTAACAAAATAATTTCCTTTGTAATAGGAGGGCAGAACAAATAAAAGGAAATGAAACCTTGTTGTAGAAAAGCACCTCTTGCTTTGCTGCGTGGTGTGGTACTTACAGCAGATATGAGCAGCAAAGCACAGCATTTAACAGAAGAAATTGAGGAAAAGGGAAATGCTGATTTCCACCTCCTTCTTTCTCAAGTGTTTTACGATGATAACTTACATATCACCAAATTGTTTATTAAATAGTAGTACAAGTAAAAGCAGTAGTGAAGGAAAAAAGGAGAGAGAGGTAGAGAAGAAAAGGAGAACAGAGGAAGAAGAAATGGAGCATTTGTCCATGAACACAATGCAAACAGTATATTCTAATGTATTGGAGTAATATATATACTCTTCTTAATATAACATAGTCAGGGTTTTTCACATAGAAGAGTAAAAGATGAGGTTATGTGCCGATAGATGGAGCTCAAGGATACGTTGCTCAGAAGTAGGCCTTGTGGAACCAGGGAAGCTTTTGGTGCATTGCAGATGGCTTCCTCTGTTCACCTTTTTACGCAGCACTTACCATTGGTGGTACATTTAAGGTTGATGTTTATCCTTTAACTCTGCTCTAAAAACCTATTAAAAACAGTACCTTATCTTCTGTGTTCCATGCCCTTGCTTGCATGTACGTACATGTATGTGATTTTGTGGAACTTTGTACATAATTTTCTCTGCAGATTAGTTTTAAGAAGCTGTTCTTGAAACTGTAGTCTGATCATAGAAAAGACTTCAGCTTTGCAATTCTTACTAAGGCAGAAGGCTGTTCTACTGATAATATGTGTGTTTCTGAAATATTTTATTTCCCTTTCAGACGTATCACGCTGTGCTGCACTGAGTTGCCAATATCGGTGTCATTCCTCTCCATCAGGAGGGATGTGCTATTGTCCTGCAGGGTATACAATAAGTAACAATGACAGTCGTACCTGTATTGGTGAGTAAAGTCCAGAGATTACACATATCCAGTGCCTTCTTGTAACTTTGTGAAAGTTTGGATTCCAGGAAGGCGAGTAAGTTTGAATTGGGTGGATGCACTGGCAAATAGAAAATCTCAGGAGTCAGCAAATGTATGAAAATTTCAGTGGTGCAATGGCAGCATGGTGACACAGAAACAAACCAGACAGACATCATAAAGACCTCTTTCATATGTCTTTCTTAAACCTAAAGACATACTGACAGCATGATTAGGTTTAAAAATATGTACTATTAGATGGCTGGTTAATTATAAAATTTTTTTACTGGTCTTTAAGTGTTTACATAGTTTGTTTCTGCCTCAGTGATGTGTGTTATATGCCTGGAAAAACAGTTAATGATGTTGTATTGTTTGGTACTTTTAGATAGTGGCTGTATATAAAGACAGCAGAACGTTATCCTTGAAAATAAAAAGGGTGCTTTGTATTTGCACTATGGAAAGGCTGTGTCGTCTGTGGGGTTTCAGTATATACATGATTTACATTAAGAAGAATATTTACGAGAATGTAAAGGTAATTGTAAAGCTGATGTAACTTGGTAGCACAAATGATTTATCTCAGTAGTTGAAAATAGAGTGACTTGAGAATCATGAAGGTTAGCACTGCCTAATAAAAGAAACAGGGTAAATATCTGTTATGAGTTTTCAACTCAAGCTATGGTGTTTGTGCTATTAAAAGTATTTCAGATGCTTAGTTTCTAATGAGGTTTTTATATTTTTGAGAATACTGGGTGGCCTAAGTCTGTATAAGGTGTAATGGCAGGGTGGTTGCTCTTTGTAGAGACAGAGAAATAAGGCAGGAAATTTCCTCAATTTTTTTACACTTTTGTGGGAAATACATGAAGGACACATTCCCAAACCTGGTGCAGTCTCAGTGAGTCTTTGGTTGTTTTTTGACTGCCCTGTATACCTAGCTATCTGATTCTGGCTTGTAAATCTGAGTCAATGTATTTTGGTTTGCTGAAATCTAGGCATGTATTTGTGCTCAGAGCAAAACTTGTCATGAAGGAATGGCTGACAGTCAGTAATGTATAATTCCAGATCTTAGTACTCTACCTTTATGGTATTTTGCATGCAAAAAGGATCTTTTGCTTGATGGTTCTGGTGCACAGACAGCTTTTAATTGTAAATCAGACACCTGTTAGCGTGGTAAATCTGATCTAATCAACACTGCCTTCTAGTAGGACTTAGAGGCTTGAGCACTGCGCTAACGTGAAGGTGGGGCTCACCTTCAGATTGGGTTTAAATCCAGCCAAGTCTGTGTGTGTGCCAAGTGTAGAGATCTGTTGCAGGAAAAATACTGCATAGATGTATTCTGTATTGTGGAAAGTAGACAGTGATATCCCTTCAAATGATTCTTTTTCCTCTTCTCCTGACAGGTGTCGTTTAGATATTTTCTTTGTTGGTTGGGTTTTTCTGGGGGGGAGGGGCACAGAAGTGTAGGTAGGTCCTTGGGCAGGAAACAGAGGTTTTTTGTTATCCAGCAATACAAAATTGAAACATTGTGGAAAAACATGCAAACCCTCTTTTTTCATACTATAGTTTTGCAAATAGATATAAAGCAGAGAGGACAAACTTGCAACTTCTTAATTACGACACCACTTCTATACAAAGCACTGTTTATAAATATGCCTTATCCACGTGACAGATTTTGATGACTGTCAGATGTGGGGTGTCTGTGACCAGCTGTGTGAAGATCGTGTGGGACATCACCAGTGCCACTGTGTGGAAGGTTATGTCCTAGAGCATCACCGGCATTGTCGGGCCAACACTTCAGGTTAGTGCACTTCAAGTGAGCAAATAGATAGAGCTAGGTAAAATGGGATACTTTCATGTCTGTGCCATACAGCTCTGTTTGATTTTGACTCTGCTCTTAAGGTCTTATGGTCAGGACGGCTTTCAGCTTATCAACAAATATCAGCTTTCAGAATACCAGCAAATATCAAAACTCTGCCTCTGCTGGCATGTGTAGTTTGGTTTTGATTGCCTCATCAGGGTTGCTTCTCGTCTAATCAGCAAATGTCTTTTAGGCTCCATTGCTTCTTCAGCACTCCTGACTTCTGCAGAGTTGGGAGGTTATAGCCAGAGCATTCCTGAACATAAAAAATTCTTGTTCCTGTTGGAGGCAGTTTCCTGTCATGCTCTCTATGGAACTTAGTGTGATCAAGAAATCAGGAAACATCATTTTTTCTAGAACTGTGCCAGAAGATGGTTTTGCTGAACGGTGAGATCAAACACTTGCCTGTGAGAGAAGCCATGCTCTTGGCTTTGAGTGTCCCAGAGTCTGAACTCTGCAAGAATACTTGCCTCTCAGAGTGTAGTTCATCATCAGCTGTAGGCTGCAGACCTCCTGCTCTGTTCTGAAAGCAGGCCCTGGGAACCTCCTCTTTGTGGGGATGTAATGTCCTAACAGGCTTTTGTGTAAGGCAGGTGTGTTCCTGCCTGCAGAAAATCGGTGGGAATGGGAGTTCCTGCTTGGCTTAGCTGATTAGCAGTCTTGTTTCTTAGAAAAGCATGAACTGCTCAGTTCCCTCCCCCTTCCTTCTTTCTTCAGCCACATCCGCAGACCAGTCTTCATCTCATCTTCACTGGGTTCATTTTAGCTTTCATGGAAATAGTCTTTTGGAGTTTATATGCACAGGGGCTTTATAAAAGTTTTACCTGGTAGGGCTTTAAAAAGCTGTTCCTGCCCATTTGCTCGAAGTGTGCAAATCACAGCAAGTTAGTACGGACATAGAAACATTTATACAGATTGTAGTCTGAACATCTCTTTTTGTGTCCAGCGTGTGTGAACCAGTATGTATATATTACAACACCCCTTTGCAAAATAGTTTGCCTGCAGAATAATCATATCTTTGTCACCCCTGCTTTCAGCTGGTGTTGCATCAATTATTTTTTCCAATGGCCGTGATTTACTGATTGGAGATCTTTATGGAAGAAATTTTCGTACTTTGGTGCAGTCACAGAATCGTGGGATTGCAGTTGGCGTGGACTTTCACTTTTACCTGCGCAGAATCTTTTGGACTGATACAGTACAAGATAAGGTTGGTAGAAATTTCAAGAAGAATATATTTCTGTGTACCTGGAAGTGGAGAACTGCAAGAGGGAGAATGTGTTGATAGACCCTCATTTTTGAAAGCCAAAGCTGGCTGTATTTTTATTTTCTAACAAAAAAGCTCCTTCAAATGTTTTATGTTAATGACTGCATTTTTTCAACTATACTATTACATGTGACATATTAAACAAAGAATCCTATTATATGGGAATGTCTTGAGCAACTTTTAATTTTACTTGAGACTGAGTCCAAAAAACTAATTAAGAGAAATAGTAGACATTCTTTCAAAACTGAGCAAATTTTTCTTGGTAATTTTTGAAACATGATCATTTAAAATGTAAAAGCGGTGTGCCTTCCAAGATGATAAAAATCAGATTTCTTCATATACTTCAAATGGCACTGTAATTGAGCTTGAATAACAAATATTGACAGTATTTTGTGTAATGAGCCAATATTGTGTTACTTTTTCTATTTTTTTTTAAAGAGGAATTATTTTAGCTTCAAGATACAGTAGAGCAGAGTAATTTAAAAAAATAGTCTGGAGGCTCTCGTAGAAGTTGGATGGCACCCTTGTTCTTTTCTCTGTGCATAACTTAGGGAAAGCAAAAAACTCTTAGGTCAAATGCTGAAACTCCACAATCTTCGTCCTCATGTAGATTGTCATGGAGAATGAAGGAGAATCTGTGGCCTGGCTCCTGCTGTAGCCACTAATGGATTAATTTGGTGTCACTGTCATTATTCTGAATCTACACATAAGGCGTGTCACAAAAACTATAGTTCTCTCTAGAATTCCATGCTGGTTCTGTTGGAAAGCACATTCCCTGCATGGCTATCAAGCAGGACAAGAGTTGTATGCACAAATTTTGGCTTGTTTACAGTTCTGGCATTTTTGTTGTCACTGTAGTAGGTTCCCATTGCTGCAGTTGCATTGTCAATGACAGAATTTAGTTAGGGTCAAATCTGGACTTTTATGAGACAGGAGATTTATTCTGTCTCTCTAAAAGGTGTAAATAAAAGATAATACGGGTTTTTTTACTGCACACCCCAGGTGGCCAGGACTGCCTTTTTATCTGCCCCAATATAGTTTAATCCTAATTAATTAATTAAGATTAATTAATCTAATTAAGTCCTAGCTAGAATATCCAGATTAAAACAATTGCATCTAGAATTTTCTTAAATGATGCATATTTCCACCTGATATCGTAAAATAATGATATTACTAGGGCATTTTTTTGTCTCTTTTATTTCTGTTTTAAGATTAAGATGTAAACTAAACCAGAAAATTGTGGGTTGTGTTTTGTGTCATCTGTATCTCATTTAGTGTACTCCCTGATAACCTAATGCCCGTAAGCTCTTTCATCAACAGGGTTTCCAAAGAACAGAGTAGACAGTTAAGTGGTTATCTTGATTATTGCTACCTGGAACTGAAGAATATTTAAAATGATACTACTCTTTCAGCTGTTATTTTTCTTGCGTATATTTAGTTGGTAATAATATTTTCATTTAATTGCATTCCAAATCTCATGCTGTTGTTCCAAAAAAAAAAGTCTACCTTTTCATATTACCCAGATAACTGTCTATGTAAAGTCGTTGTGTTTGGACTGTTTGCTTCATGTAGGTCTGAGCGTGCTTGTAAAATAACAACACTATTCTTTTTGAGCAGGATGCTGTTAAAATTAGCCTTAGATAAAGGGGATCACAAGCTGAGAGCTTTCTGTGAGGATGGAGAGCTTTCCCTTTCTTTCTTCATTTTGCTACTTCCCCTTAGTGGTTGCTGTAGTAAGAGCTCCCCCTCTTGTTTCTGGCCACTGTTGAGACCTTTACTAAAACATGTTCATTTGTTTTCAATCAAGAAAATACTGGGGTTTTGCTAGATTCCAGGAAAGCAAATGCACTTTCCTAATTTTTAAAAAAAAATTTTTTTGGGTGGTTTTTTGTTTGTTTTTTGGGGTTTTTTCCTGTTTTTCTGTTGAGCAATTACTCATATGTCCTAAAGGACAAGGCTGCTTTAGTCTGTTATCTTGTCCATTTTGGAGAAATGCTAGTTGAAGGCAAGCTTCCTGCAATCCTTGCATTGTTTTCCAGATTTTTGCAAAAAATCCTAACCTAAGGAATAACTTAGAGGGTAAATTGGTTTTATCTGGTGGCCAATTGTGTATTGGTGCTCAATGTGATGATAAATGACAAGTACCATGTGCCTTGTGATTAGCAAAGCATCATATGGGCACTGACAATATTTGTATTGTTTTCAGGTTTTTTCTATTAATATTGATGGCTCTGATTTCCAAGAAGTTTTGAATGTTTCAGTTGACACCCCTGAAAATCTAGCAGTGGATTGGGTTAACAATAAACTATATGTGGTCGAGACCAGTGTGAACAGAATAGATATGGTTAACTTGGATGGAACAAATCGTGTGACTCTTATTGCTGAAAGTCTTGGAAATCCTAGAGGAATAGCACTTGATCCAACTGTTGGGTAAGTGGTACTTATCAGGTAATCCTAAAAGGTGTCAGAAATTCCTTTATTCCCATGTAAAAGGAAGACAGCTAAGAAACAGCTAGAGTGATCATTTTAGAATCAGATATAAAATATTTCAAACACTTGCATTCTATCCTAACCTATTTTGCGCCTTAAATTATGAGAGAGCTCTGCAATGCTTTTGTTGCTAATGTGTGGAATCTGTTTCATGGCTGGAGTTGTGTGTGCATGAGCAGCACTGAAAATGGGAACTGTGGAATAATCCTGCTGAGGAGTATTATCCTGAAAGATTTCAATTGTGGTACCATCCACAGACCTCCTACTATCTGAAATAAAGAGGTGGAATGAAGCCAGGAAAGTTAGTGTCTCCTAACCCGTATGCTTCAGAAGTATATGTGAGCCATAAAAACGGGGGTCTTCAGAGAATGGGAAGAGGAATTTCATGCAACTTGTAGTCATGGCTGCTGCTTTCATGATGCATCTATTTGTCACTGGTTTATTTCTGGCAGTAAACTTATGTCTGTGATTTAATAAGGAAAATTAATATTTTGGAGGTCTTTGGGGTCAAAGCATGTTTCTTCATGGATTTATTCTATAAAAGAAAATGCAAATTACTTCTTGTGTAGAAAGTATAAAGTATGTTTTCATAGTATTCCAGCAGAGAAACAAACTCTCTTCTGAAAGGGTGCCGGTTTTAAATTCCATGTGAAATGTTGGGGTTTCTTATAAAATCTCAAGGAAATGTGACCTTTTTTCTTTTTTGTCTCTTTATAGTTATTTGTTTTTCTCAGACTGGGACAGTCTGTCTGGTGATCCTAAAGTGGAAAGGGCATTCATGGATGGCACAAATCGTCAGGATTTGATCAAAACGAAATTAGGCTGGCCTGCTGGAATAACTCTGGATATTGTGTCAAAGAGACTTTACTGGGTTGACAGCCGGTTTGATTACATTGAGACTGTAACTTATGATGGACTTCAAAGGTAGGTGAAATATTATTCCTTGGAGGCAACAGATACACTATTTTGTATCTAGTTCAAAGAAAGATTTGTCTAATAAAATGAGATACATGAAGTATGAAAATTACAACATAACAAACGTGATGCACCTTTGTCTCTATGGTGCCATGCTTCTTCTAGACAGTCTTTAATTCATCATTCTTTGCTCTTTTTCAACCTTGAATACGTCTTGCCCCTATATTATAATGTACATTTTATAGTCTACCAGTGCAGCATATGTTTTTAGAGCATTTGCTTTTTATTATTTTTTCAATTGTATTCATTGTCTTCCATCGTAATTTCTTTGCTTTTTTTTTTTTTTTTTTTTTTTTTTTAAATGAATTTATACAAAATATTCCACTTCAAAACACCACTTTGTGTGATAGGTATTAAATGCTCTTCTTCCATTTTATAAATCTTTGCTGTCAAAAATTAAGTCATCACTCACCCTATTGTGATGCGGGGGACACTAATCAAAGCGTGCAAGGAGGAAGGCCTTGAGTTTTATGGGACTGTGTCTTACAGCTTGGTGTTGTTTAGAGGTCTGCTTATCCCTGCATCTGTGATTAGTATCAGTTACTCCAACACAAGAAAATAAAGTCCCTTTTAGCACACCTTCTATGTATTGACTTGAAAAACAGTGTTCTGGTCATTCGACAGGTGTATTGTTCAATGTATTGTTTTGCTTTCAAAATTATGAAATTAATGTTGGTATCTTTCCTCCTTTCATCTTTATTCACTGTGTTTTCTTGGAATTTGCTAACACTTTTGCTCTGTTTTCTCTGCTGTATCCTTTAGGTTGATGAACTATATATGTTTAGCTTTATCTCTTCAGTTCATTTGGTCTTTTCCATTTGTACTTTGGTAACTTCTCTGTTGAAGCAAAACCCAGGGAATGAATTAGGAATACTGTATTCTTTCTTCTGTTAATAATGTTATTTTCTAGGTAATATTTGGTAAATAATTTTAAATCCTCTTTATAACAGGAGAACAGTAGCTCATGGAGGCTCACTGATTCCTCATCCATATGGAATCACTTTATTTGAACACAATGTTTATTTCACTGATTGGACCAAAATGGCAGTGGTGAAAGCTAACAAATTTTCAGAGTCTAACCCTCAAGTGATCTACCAGTCTTCACTGAGACCTTATGGAGTGACAGTTTACCACGCTGCCAGGCAGCCATTTGGTAAGACCATAAGTAGATTATGAAGGGAGGTTTAGGAACTAAGTTACCAAAAATTGGTAAAAATTATGAGACTTTTACTGTAAGGAACTATAATTATGATACACAGATTAGTATTGTAAAACTGGACTGATTTCTATCACTCAGTTGCTTCGTCCAACTCCTGTAGCTAATGAACTGTCAAATGCAACATTTATGAGTAGGGGCAGCTTTATAAATAGACTGATATTTGGTGGAGTCATACTTGTGGTTTTGAACAGAATTGGTGTTTGGGACTTTTTTCCTCAGCTCTGTAATGAATGCAGTGGAAAGGCTACCAGTATTCAATGAATTCTGTGAGGTATAATTCTGAAGTAGGTCTATATGCAGAAGACTATGGCCAAATTATGGCCTTAATGCTGTGTGCTGAGTGTCTCTACAGAGCTGAATTCCTTGAAAGATGGTTACCTCTGACTTGATTTTAGTGCATTCCAGCGTAGAACTGGATGGGATATGTTTTCCATGTGATGTAACTCTCACATAGTCCACATGATTTATTGTGGATATTGAAAAAAATCCTGAAAATCAAGATATTGATGCCATTAGGTTAATAGAAGAGGTTATAATTCTATCTGTATTTTTTTCCAGTAAGAAATCCTTGTGGAAGTAATAATGGGGGATGTGAACAGATCTGTGTTCTCAGCCACAAAACAGATAATGATGGCCTAGGTTATCGCTGTAGGTGTATTCTGGGCTTTGACCTACACATAGATGGACGACATTGTGTTGGTAAGAAAATGCCTTACAGTTGTTGGACATAATGTTACTCTATTAGTTCTAGAGCTATTTCTAGAACATCCTTCCTCTCTTCAGTAGCTTCAGTATACTGAGGACTTCATGTTTTTTCACCGCAATTCTTTTTGCCAGCTTTAAATACAGTAATTTCTGCTGATTATCATTTGAAGCCACAACTTGAACTCACCTCCTTTAATGAGGATTTTAAGAGAGTTAGATATGGAAAAAGTGTAGACAACTGTATGATTGAGCTCTTAATTGTGAAATTAAGCATGAATGTTTGCTAATATGCAGATTTTGCATTATTTTGAACACATAAACCTGCTTTCCTGTGCAGTAATGTGCAGTTTAGGTTGGCCTTCTCCCTTTGAACATATATGGCAAGAATAAGAGATTCAGTTTTGGAGCTGTGGGTTTCCATCAGCAATTTTCTGCTTCCTATTTGAGTGCAGAATTGTCACTGATGAGGTTTAGTATGACTGTTGACAAATTAAGTCAGATATGTTTATAATTTTACTATTTGGCCATGCAGTTATCTGGATAGCCCAGGTATTGGCTAGTTTGTATGGTGGCTCCACAAAGCCTGTAAGTTATTTTTTTATGAATGACTGTAAATAGGGGAGTACAGATTTCTGCTTCCATAGGTAAAATGTTTGCTTTAAAAGTGTATTAGGACCATAGTAACAATGAAAGTGGAATACTTGACCCCGTGACCTACTAATCTGAATTGGGTTTTATTTTTCTTCTTCAGCTTTTAGGTCTCTAAGTATTTAAATGCCTATTTTTTCATTCTTCTTTTTTCTACTTCCAGGCTGTAAGTGTTGCCAAAATAAAACAAAGCTTTACTTAAGGCTCAGGTGTCTCCCCTTGTGATAAGTAAAGTGTGTGTCTGATTTTTCCCTTCACAGCTGTGCGGCAGTTTCTGCTGTTTTCATCCCAGATGGCAGTGCGGGGAATCCCATTCAATCTCTCCACCCAAGAAGATGTGATCATACCTGTAACAGGGAGCCCTTCGTACTTTGTTGGAATTGACTTCTGTGCTCAGGATGACACAATTTTTTTTTCAGACACAAGTAGAGACATGATCTATAAACAGAAAACTGATGGTTCAGGTGAGAATCATTCTTGGAAATTGGAGTCATTATGGTAAGGAGATTGTAATATATATTTAAAAAAAAAAACAACTATGAAGAGTCACATTGTGAGATATACAGATAAATCTCAATGTGACCCCAGTAACCTGGAAAATGTTTCTCAAAAATGTTTGTTCAAGGCATATTAAGCTTGTTGAAGTCTCTTGTTGTCTGACGAATTTGCTGAATGTATTTGGGAATGAACTATTTGTAGTACTTCTCACAACTAGTATTTGCCTTCACCAGTCTGTTTATGCCTTTCAGTAGTATGAAACTTGAGTTTATATTCTAATTTCCCTATCTGGAGAGCAGGATGTTTGTTATGATAATATTATACAGAAAAGGAACATTAAGTTTGTGAGATATTTGGAAATCCTATTTGTGCTAGACTAAAGAATGTTTTCTCCAATTTATAATGAAGGTCAAATGTCAGCATGTAGTCTTCTGAGCTTGCTTTCTGCCTTGGTTTATAGTAGACTGCAGCTGACCCTTACTATGCAAAGAGTAGGTAAACTCTGCCTGTTGTGCAAGATGTCCTTAATGCATTGACCTTACTGATCTTCATTTGTAAAACTCGCAGTGCAAACTTAGTAGCAGATTTTTCTCTGATCTTTGGCTAGTCTTTATTTCCCCTCTTTCACAGTTGTGCTCCTGAACATGCACTTCCTTTGTGTAGGGCAAAGAGCATCCCTCCCTCCCCTTGGTTATTGGTCTTTACATTAAGTAGCACAGAGGTAGCATTTTTACCAAGGGGAACCACAAGTTTTGTCGATAGAATACCGCATTCATGTTATTTCCCCTGTTTCTAAACACTTACAATCATTATGTGTGTTATAAATTCTAGAAAGAGAGATCTTGACTGCTAATAGAGTGGAAAGTGTTGAAGATTTGGCCTTTGACTGGATCTCTAGGAACCTATACTGGACAGACCCTCGATACAGGAGCATTAGTGTGATGAGGCTGGCAGATAAATCCAGGAGAGCTATTGTTCAGAATTTAAATAATCCTCGCTCAATAGTGGTTCATCCTGTTATTGGGTAAGTTTAAATTCTCATTTTAAACTATATGTACAAATTTATGGTTTAAACAGAATTGGTGAGATTAGACTTGAAATTGATTTTGGATTTGGGTACATTTCAAAATACCATCTCTTTTCCATTGTCTTTGATTGTTTCATTCCAGCCTAGGATTCAGCACCCAGAGGAAAGGAAAGGTGAGAGACATTCCACATGACAGAAGCACTCAAAAGAATTCTCTTTAAAAGCACCATGTTTTTTTCCTTTTTTGTTCATTGATAAAAAGGCCAAAGAACCTGGTTTCTTTCACTTCTTTCTTATCACTCAGATTAGAAAGCTTTTTCTCATAGTTGAAAGATAAAGTTTGCTAAATTGTTTTTACTTCCAATTCTCAGGCTGCTAACATTGGTTCCATAATTTTATCTGAAATCCTTTATTTGAAACATATTGGATACTACTGGCTGTATTTGATACAGACCTTCCAATACATGATTCCATACACAAAATAAAGCCTTGTTTTTCTTTGATGGAAATGCTTACTTTCAAATTCCATACTCTGTGTTATTTGCCCGTGCCAAAACAGTTGTTTTTTGCAGCATAGTTTGGCTTCATAATGCTGTACTACTGAATTTCTTAATTCTTGGATATTGATTTTTCATGAGTAACCAAATACACTATTTTGAAAGTAATTTCACAAGAATAGTGTTCAGCCTGGATCCTTGACTATCCCAACAGTTTTTGTTCGCTGCTTTATAAAATTATTTAACACCAGCTTCAACTCTTTGACTGTAAGCATAAGTCAAATGGATTGGGAGAAAATTCTTTGTAATATTCTTGCTTGCTTGTAAGTTTTACCTGGAAGACGCACTTTTGCTTGATTCTATTTCTCTGTCAGTAATTATATGAGAACCTTAACAATATTAACCAGATTATGGATATGTAACATCTAAAGGTCCAAACCACTTCCAAAGATTCTGGAAGCTGTATATAGGATCAATGTTAATTGTCGGTGCCACTGCCAGCTGATGAGAGGGACAACATAAAATTGTATTTTTTTAAAGTCATGTGAAGAATGTGCTACAAAGAAAAATGTTAATGCTGTTTCAAATGTTTGCTGGGTTTAATCACATTATGTAATTTAGTTTATGTGTCTTCTGACATGTGTCCTTTCAGGTATATATTCTGGACAGATTGGTTCCGTCCTGCAAAAATCATGAGGGCCTGGAGTGATGGATCACATGCCTTGCCAATTGTCAATACAACACTAGGCTGGCCTAATGGCCTCGCCATTGACTGGAGGTAAGGGCAACACAGAAGACAGAGAAGATTTTTTTTAAGCGAAAATGATGTTTCTTCCTTTAAACTGTTAGGGATTAAAAATAAAGGAATTATGTCAGATTGCATGCACTGTCACTCTTTTATTGAAGACTTTTTCTTTCAATTGGTTGAGAAGCCTTTTAATGTAAGCTTTTCTCAGAATGCCTCTTCACACACCCCAACAGCTTCTTGTAGGTTAAAGATTACTATTTATGAAAATACCAGTGCTTCCTAATGGATATAATATCACTTAAAGAAATATGACATTTTCATTATTTCTAGTTCTCTGAGGTTGTACTGGGTGGATGCCTTTTTTGATAAAATTGAGCACAGCACCTTTGATGGGCTGGACAGACGGACTCTTGAACATATTACTCAGATGACTCACCCATTTGGCCTTACTATTTTTGGAGGTAAGACTGACATTGAAAAATATTATCTATTATTATCACAGATTTTTCTTTTCATATGGTGATCTGTGTGTTTGTGACATAAAATGTCAGAGATTTTGTAATACTGATTTTCCCAAAAAAGCACTGTTGCAAAAATTTCTACTAAAAATATGTATTTAGTACTTCTTGCACGTTTTTAGAACTGATTTTATGTATATTTGTTTTAAATAATTTTAGACAGGTCAGGTAATTAATGTAGTGCAAAAAGTCAGATATGCTGTACTAATTATAACTTCCAAGGTGGGCTATTCATACTGAACAGAACAAGTGAATCAGCTTGTTTCCTTTGAGCCCTTTCCTTGTACAGGGATGGCCAACATTTCAGGATTTTAATAATTATATGTAGAGTTTATTACTGTATTTATGTTGTGTGTGAAGAAAGATGGCAGTATATGACCCCTTTGATTGTGTATAAAAATATCTTCAAAAATACTCTAAAATTTTCTGGGAAGTAGTTTTAGTGAATGACTTAAAATTACCTCGGAATTTGAAATGCTAGTTGTGTTTGGTGTATGTAAATTTCAGTAAAATCTGAGAAGGCTTTCCTAGGTTATGTCCGCCTGTGACTGAAGGGCTCACTTTGACAGCATTATAAGTGGTGAAGGTTCTTTTGCCTTTTTCATTAAGCAATTATGAAAAATGGTTAAATTTGCATGAAAACTCTTCCAGGGTTTTTTAATGATGCTTGATCTTTTATGCCATATTGCTTTATAATATGTTAAATATTTTTCAAAACAGGTTATGCCTATTTCACGGATTGGAGGCTTGGAGGAATAGTTCGAGTGAGGAAGTCTGATGGAGGAGAAATGACTATTATTAGGAGGGGCATTAGTAACATTATGCATGTTAAGGCATATGACGCTCATTCCCAAATAGGTGAGCCCTTTCCTGGTACAAACGAAAGATGTGAAATAGGGAATAAGAGACAAAATGTCAGGACAGCAGATTTCCAGTTTGAATTCTATAAATGGCTTCACTCAATCATAACTGACATGCAAGGGAGGCAGCACAAGCACTTGCAATCACATATTGTATATGAAACTAGTTTGTGACTGGATGCAGTTTTCCTCTACCCCTTCTTTGTTACTGCACTCAATAACGAAGCAAAATGAAATTAGGATTCCATTGTGTTTTGTGTAATTGTATCACCAACTACAACTTTCTTTTTCTCCTTTTCTGATAGAAGTTTTAGTTAAACTAAAGTATTTATTTTAAAGTATTGGGCAAATGGTTATTAAACAAATTACTGTTCTTCAAGTAATTACTATGCATAAATCACTAATTTGTTCTTATTTTCGTTCCTGAATTCTATGCAATTCTGTGATCTAAGCCAAGGATTTGGTATTGTGGTTAATTTAGTAAGATACTCAGTGCACTCATCAAACATATGGTTAAACCTAAGGCTTACCAACTACTTGGTATCCAAAGATTGGATCAGGGCTCCCAGCCCTGGTCCGACAGAGGTTCTCATTTGTGGTATATTTGTTTCCAGACAGTTGCTGAAAATTGTCAGAAAATTGGATGAAATTGGGTAGTATGTTTTTTGCTTCCCTGAGCATTTTTGTCAAGGAAGAGTATAGGGGATGCAGCACTTCTCTGTTAGTGCTGCTATTGCTGCTGATGAACTTGACCTTGTTCTGTAGTGTATGCAAAACCAGGACTTGCTACAGCACCTTTTTTTACAGATATTATGCACTTTCAGTAGTTCCCAAGATGTAGTCAGTAGTGTGTACACTGATCTTCTCTATCACTTTTTAAGGCTCTAATTACTGCAATAGAGGAACAAATCCCAATGGAGACTGCAGCCACTTCTGCTTCCCAGTACCAAACTTTCAGAGAGTTTGTGGGTGTCCTTATGGCATGAAGCTGGCTTCAAATCAACTGACATGTGTTGAAGATCCATCCAATGAGCCACCCACTTTGCAGTGTGGCTCCTACTCATTCTCCTGTGGTAATGGAAGATGTGTGCCTCGATATTATCAGTGTGATGGTGTTGATGATTGCCATGATAACAGTGATGAACAAAACTGTGGTTCTTTAAGTAAGTAGTCCTTGTAATCTGCAGTTACTATTCCTTCTTCGCGGGTCAGGAAAAAATAGCTAGAATGTCATTTGGGGAAATGTATAAAGCAAATGGTTACTAGAAGAAGGTACTTTTCTTGTTCTTTAGATTGCTTTGGCGTGCTTAACTGTTTGATTTTTTTATTGCTTCTTGCAGTTTTAAAAAAGTTTGGAAGTATTCAGTTCTGCAGCATGTTGCATAAGAGACATTTTAATTCTAAACTATTTGCATTTTAGAATTTGATACATATTTTAGGCATTCTGTAAGTGTATTGAATATACTGATTACTGTGGCAAGAAAGGCAAGTTGTGGAGATCTTTATAAAGAATTTTCTTTTTTTATTCAGACAATACTTGTGCTTCATCAGCTTTTACCTGTGCCAGTGGACAGTGTATTCCGAGGCGCTGGCATTGTGATAAACATAATGACTGTTTTGATGGCAGTGATGAATTGCATTGTCCTACACAAGGACCCTCTTCATGCCCGGCAACCCAGTTCACCTGTGATAATAGAAGATGTATTCCAAGAATCTGGCTATGTGACACTGATAATGACTGTGGTGATGGCTCAGATGAAAGAAACTGCAGTGAGTATGACTGTCTGTTGTTTTTATAATCATCTGTGCATATCTACATAGATATATCTGTTGGTATAAGGATGATAAATTAAATTGGGAAAAAAAGACTAGTATCTAAGTTAGACTAATATTTTGTAGTCCTTACAATGTGGAAAACTTGTCTAATTTGAACTTCCAGAATTTTGAATTTCCAGGGAAGTAATTTTAAAAAATAAAAAGGGGCAAATGTAATAGTCATAATCATGTTGCTGCATAATGTCATCCTCTGTAATTTGCAGTAAAAAGCAGCTAAAACTTAGATATCCTAAACACTTACTTCACAAGTGGTCTCAGTGATGGCTAATGGTACAGTCAGTTAAGCTAGGCTGGAGGTTTCTAACAGAAGTAAGATAATAGTTTTTTCATATATTTTCTTTCAAATTATTTACCAGTATGTGTATCTGTAAATCTCCTGTTTATTTTCCATGAGCCCACACCTACATATAAATAAAAAATTACTGATTTTAATTTATCAGTGCTTGTAACTTATATGATTGTTACTTGCTGCATTATATGCTGCAAGAAAGTTTTTCTACTTTCTCAGCAATGTGCAGAATTCAAAAGAGAGGAAAGAAACACGTTTGCATTTATTGTCATTCTTAATAGCTTTCACAGGTACTTGTGAACCCGGGCAATTTCAGTGTCCAGACCATCGCTGTATTGACCCATACTATGTCTGCGATGGAGACAAAGATTGTATAGATGGTGCTGATGAGCATGACTGCAGTAAGTGTAACTTTGTTTGTTGAATGCCTCTTTATTGTTTCCTCACACTTGTCCCCAAAGGAGTCTTTGGTAACCTCATATTACCAGCTTCAAGACAGCAGAATGCATAATAAACCTATCCTTAAATTAACCCTGTTTGTGATGCTTTTGATCTCTACCTCTCTTAACGTCCAGCTGGCTGTGGAGGGCTGAAATCTGTTTCCTCTGTTTTCTGTGGCTTCCAAAGTCACTGTGTTTTATGTGTCTCGGGGAAGTTATGGTCTTCAGTGGGATTGATACCATATCAGACTTAGGCACCTGTAGGTAAATTTGGTGCAGTCTAGCTCTGTAAAATAAATAACATTCAATATTTTTTAATTTTGTAGTATATAACTGCAGTGCCACAGAATTTAAATGTCTAAGTGGAGACCAATGTATCAGTACCTACTACCAGTGTGATGGTGTTTTTGACTGTAACGATCACTCAGATGAGGCCAATTGCCGTAAGTATACTGATGCTGAAAGAAAGACTTCAGTTATTAAGTGATGCTTCTGGAAATGTCCTTTATCTGCCATGTCAAATACTGTCCTTGAAACCTCAATATTCTTTCAAGGGAAACTTGTCTTTTCATCATTTTCCTGAGCAGGAATTTCAAACACAGGTTCCAGCTCAAGAGTATCGTAGAATCATAGAATGGCTTGGGTTGGAAGGGATCTTAAAATCATCTAGTTTCAACCCCCTTGCCATGGGCGGGGACACCTTTCACTAGACCAGGTTGCTCAAAGCCCCATCGCACCTGGCCTTGAATGCTTCCAGGGATCGGGCATCCACAGTTTCTCTGGAAAACCTGTTCCAGTGCCTCACCATCCTCGCAGTAAAGAATTTATTCCTAATATCTCATCTAAACCTGCTTTCTTTCAGTGTGAAGCCATTCCTCTTTGTCCTGTAACTACCTGCTCTTGTAAAAATCTCTTCCCACCTTTCAGTACCTGAAGGCAGACTGCAAGAAAGGCCACAATTAGGTCACCCCTAAGTTTACTCTTTTCTAGGCTAAACAATCCCAATTCTTTTAGTCTTTTGTCTTAAGAGAGAAGCTCCATCCCTCTAATCATCTTAGAATAGACTAAGCAGATTGTGCTGGCAAGAGTAGGTTGTTCAAGCAAAAAGGAGAGTTTGCATTCCTTTTGGCTATAACATTTTGTTTTACTTGGCATCTCAGTCTCAGGATTTTAAACTAAAATTAAGTCTATTAATCTAGAAAACAGAAAACCTGGTATTCATGAGAGTTAGACTGAAACTTTTCTTTGAGCAATTTTTTACATTTTAGTTAAAGTATTACAACACAGAGTGGTGAAAATTTCAGAAACTGATTTCCTGTAGCTATGGACATGTACATAGGTATCAATATGTGCTTGCTCAAAGTATAACAATAATTGAATTGCCTTGTTGGCCACAGTATAAAGTAGGAGTTAAATTGGTGACATTTTGAAATGTAATGTAGATTGACTGACTGTGATTCTATGGCCTGATCTAAAAGCAACACAGTTCTTAATAGCATTGTAAGTAGTTATATAAGAGATGAACTAAACATAGTGGTTTTGCTTCTCTGTCTAAAATTGAAACAGCTTCTAAACTGTTGACTGTCATTGTTCTAGCTACAAGACCACCAGGGATGTGCCACCAGAATGAATTCCAATGTCAGTCAGATGGCAATTGTGTTCCTGATAACTGGGAATGTGATGGCCATCTTGATTGTGCAGATGGCTCAGATGAGCATCATAGATGTCCTGCCAGAACGTGTCCTCCATCGCTTTTCCGCTGTGATAATGGCAACTGTGTGTATAGAGCGTGGATCTGTGATGGTGATAATGACTGCAGGGATATGAGTGATGAGAGAGATTGTCCGACTCAGCCTTTCCGGTGCCCCAGCTGGCAGTGGCAGTGTCCAGGTCACAGTATCTGTGTGAATCTCAGCAAAGTATGTGATAATACTGCTGATTGTCCTAATGGAGCTGATGAATCCCCATTGTGCAGTAAGTTACTGTTGAAGCATCTATTACAGACTACTATATGTTATGCAGAAAGAAATGGAATATTCAGCATGCTCTATTTATTGTCACAATGTTTCTAGAAGAAATGTAAGCACAATGTAATTAGAGCTCAAATTTCTAAGTCGAACTTGCTTGCTGTGAAAGGAGACTACATTGATGACTAGAGGAATTTGTTAGCTATGTCCAGTCTTGTGCTCTGAATTCCAATGTGACTTCCACTGTCTTTAAGCATAGATTTTTATATAACTACATGGGAATAAGCTTTGTGTTCCTGAGCACATTCACTAAAGCATAGTATGCTTTAAATTCAGATGAAATGTGATTCAGTTCTTAGTATTCTCTTTTAAATTTCTAACTTCAAGAATCATGATTAAAATCAAGCTCAAATGTAGCCAGAATTTTTACTTATGTTGATTATGAAGTGATTTAAACTTATCTTTTTCTTTCATTCTTTCCTCCTTCTTCTCTTTAATCAATGCACATTCTCAGATGAACCCCAGCCAGGTATGACTATAAACAATTTAAAATTATTTATACAATTTTAGGTTTGGAGTTGTACAGTAAATTTTCGTATATTTCTAGCTCTTGTTGAAAATGTTATACATGCTTTGACAGCCTTCTGTTTGGCATTCATTTGATGGGATTCAGTACATGCAGTGTTTTTACTTGCCTTTATGTCCATTGTGTATGCTATATTTTGCATAAGGACGGCAGTCCAGTCTCACA
The DNA here is from genome assembly GCA_036785705.1 of Acanthornis magna. Classification (NCBI taxonomy): domain Eukaryota; kingdom Metazoa; phylum Chordata; class Aves; order Passeriformes; family Acanthizidae; genus Acanthornis; species Acanthornis magna. The sequence goes on from JAWUZG010000012.1 coordinate 14,803,161, forward strand.
CTGCATAACTGATGATTCTGCAGTCGTTTTGGCAGCAGTTTTAGGCTAATAATGCAATTGTAATGACTTATATTTATCACAGGAAGTTTTTGTTGACTATTTGCTTATTTCTTTCCCCAACCGAACTTCAGATCAGGAGAGCTGCTCTGACAATAATGCTGGCTGCACTCATGAATGTATTCAAGGACCTTTTGGAGCTCAATGTACCTGTCCTATTGGATACCAGCTTGCAAATGACTCCAAGACCTGTGAAGATATTAATGAATGTGACCCTCCAGGCTTTTGTAGTCAGCACTGTTACAATGAGAGAGGGTCTTTTAGGTGTTATTGTGATGAAGGATACATTCTAGAAGCTGATGGGAGGACTTGTAAAGCAGCAGGTGAGAAATATTGATGTCTATCTAAAGAATGACAGTGGTGTCTGAAAACTGTCCAGCTTGCCATTTTAATATTCTTCTCTTAAAAGAGGTGATGTAAACAGGCACTTAGAGTTGTTCTTGGCAGATGACCTTGAGAACTGAAACTGTCAGCTGAGGGCTTAATTGGAAACTAATATGTACTTGAAATAATGTATTTAAAGGAACACTGTAATTTTTAACCCTGGAATGGTCAAAAATAATGTTCTGAAGAAAAGCAGTGTCAGAGACTTGTAAGCCATAGGCCAAAATTAACTGTTCATAAAGTTCAATGCTCACAAAGTGTTTAAATCCCAGCCTTTCACAAGACTTACCTAGTGCCTATGCTGTACCTTGCTCATTTTTAAGGAGCAAACATCACTAATGCAACCTAACTGCCAGTTGTTCTCTATCTCTTATGTATTACACTGGCAGTGTGGAGGAACCATATACCTAGTGGAATTTGTATCCAAAGATTTCCTGGTTTAGTGATACGCTCAGGTTGTAGAAGACACTTGCATTTGACCTGTACATTAAGTTTGGCCCTTACTAATAGGGAGTTTCTCATAGTTTGCTGTCTTTATGGTTGCTACCCTTCAGTTGTTTTTCAGCATCTTATCTGTGCAACCTGATTACAGCAGTCTACGGCTTTCCTGTAATCTTTTTCTTCTCTTTTGTTCCCACACAGTCTAAGGTGGGGCGGGGGGTGGGGAGAGAAAGTGGAAAGAGAAACCATGACAGTTACAAAGGAGGAAGACCAGGCTGAGTACATTAATTGGAGATACCAAGAACTTTGGGGGTTGAATCAGGAATGGGAGATGGGAGAGATTTATGGAGGAATGAGTGTTGGATATCAGCAGCAAACTTGTTAGACAATGGGGAAGAGGACCTAAGGTCCAGATAAGAGCCTGGAAGGGAAGTCTGTAGAAAGAGTGATGGAGAAAAGCCAAGGTAGATTTAAAAGTTAGGATAGACAGACTTGATATGATAATATATCTTGGCCTGAGAATTGATTTGAATTTGCCCTTTCAATTTGTGTATCTAGATACAATAGCTTTGATGCTATGAAGTCATGTTAAATTACTCAGTGTTTCTTTTTCTCACAGTTACCATTGAATAGCTCATTGGTTTATTTTCATTTCTATTCTTCTGACAGAATCTGGGAATCTTCTTTTGCTGGTAGCAAGTCGTAACCAAATCGTTGTGGATAACATCACCTCTCAGTCACACAGTATTTATTCTCTGATTCGGGATGGCACAAATATTGTGGCTATTGATTTTGATTCAATCACAAATCGTATCTTTTGGTCTGACACAACACAGGATAAAATCTGGAGTGCTTACCAAAATGGGACTGACCGAAAAATAGTAAGTTTTGCTGAGTAACTTTTTCTTGTCTTTTGTGGAGAGGAAATGAAGGCATTGTATCTTCAGTTAACAGAGGGGAAGAGGGAAATCCAAATACAGTACCAAGAGAAATAACATAGACAAAGCGAAACAACTTCATAGATGCTAAGCTAACATTTCATACAGCTGTCTGAAAAAGAAAACTGAATACTTTCAAGAAGCCCTTTTTAAAACATCAAACTATCAGCTGGTTTTCCTATTAGTAAATTCTAACTTCAAAGGACCTACTGATGTGTTAGGAGCGTTTGGGTTTATGCTTTGCCATCACTTTGAATATGTACATCATGTCTCTTTCTGCATAATAGACCTAGATGTTGGAAACTTGGTTCCCCATTTTCCATATCTATATAAATGCAAAGGGTAAAATTTAATATAAACTTTTTTTTTCCTTCCTCCACCTGCTTTTTTGTTATTAAACAGGTGTTCGACAGTGGTGTCACTGTGACTGAAAGTATAGCGGTAGATTGGGTGGGTCGTAACCTCTACTGGACAGACTTTGTTCTGGAAACGATTGAAGTCTCCAAAATGGATGGGAGCCACAGGACTGTGCTGATTAGTGAAAATATAACAAACCCAAGAGGACTAGTGTTAGATCCCAGAACTGAGTAAGATTTTAAAATTTTTTTTAAAGATGCATATTTTATGATGTAACTATTAGAATTTGAGACATACCCAAATTGTATTGGAATTGTAAATGACAAGTGGAAGAGACAACTTGAAGCAATTTAGGGTGTTTGCAGAGTTGATTAATATCTAAAGTAATGAGGTAGTTACTATTGATCTGTTGCTCTGTTTTGGTGTAACAAGATGACTTTTTACCTATAAAAGATTTTTCTACATTTTCTTCCTAGTTAAGAAATATTAATTCAAAATTATGTATTCAGTTGGTGGTATTCCACAAACTTGTGTGTGATTTAACATCATATGCCAACCTTCATGGCCGCAAGTCTAAAATAATTATCTGTCCATATTAATGTCATCACGAAAGCACCTTCCCATTTCAGACAGCAAGTGGCATAGAGTAAATGAAATGTGATGGTTTTAACTGTTCCATATACAAGCTTTTACTTTTTCTTGAGGTCTTCAATGCCTTGAACTCTGTTTACTGCCAGTTTTAGTTCTGTTAACATTATCAATGCATGCCCGTAAATGAATAAACCTGTATTACATTATTATGTAGCAAGTGAAGAACCAGATTATAATCAACATTAAAAACCAGTGACACCAGTAGCTTTTATATGCTGCTATAACAGACAAATAGAAATGGCAGTAGAAGTATTAAAAGCATTTTTATAACAGGAATTACCATAATATCTTAAGTAAAGCATATTGATGAAATAAGTATCATTGTGTAGGACTGTTCTTAAAAAGATTGTTTCTGTTTTTTGGTTACTGAGTCTTCATGTATTGTTTCTCAATAGACAGCTAGGGTTTTTTCCCAGATTGGTAACCACAAGTTACTTTTTTCAGTGCTCATGTAATGTTCTGGACTGACTGGGGCCAAAACCCTCGAATTGAAAAAGCCAGCATGGATGGCAAAATGCGTACAGTGATTATTAACAATAAAATCTATTGGCCCAATGGACTTTCCATTGATTATCCAAATAAACTTCTCTATTTTGCTGATGCTTATCTTGATTATATCGATTTCTGTGATTACAATGGAAACAACAGACGACAGGTGGTTGCAAGTGACCTGGTAAGACATTAATAAGGAACTGTTATTTTCCCATATCCCTGTAAAATATATTTTGTACTTAAAAATATATTTTCATTGTCATAGACTTGGGTATATTTTTCTTCAAAATACTTGAGTAAAGCAGATGTGAAATGCGAAATATTTTAGCTGCTTCCTGCTGCTGGAAAAAGAGGAATTGCATATCCTATTCAGTCTCTGAGGAGATCTTCAGCAGAGCCTGGAGCTGTGTGTAGGCTTAGTGCTTTAGATCATTCTCATCTGTTCTGTCTGCATGTATGAAATCTGAAGGTGACATCTGATACTGCTGCTAGTAGGTGGTGCATTTTCAGGAGGCAAATATAGTACAAAAAGCTTGAAGGAACTTTTCCTAGTCTTTCGTTAGTGATTATTGCTGCTATTCTTGACAGCAGTGAAGGGTTTTGTGCTACCAGGACATGCTGTGTGCAGCAACTCCATCAAGACCATCCCTCTTACAGGCTGTCTCCCAGTGATGTGCTGCTGGCAGCTTGTAGCACTGTCCCTTTACCAACACAGTAGTTCAGATGCTCAACTGGCCCAGAGACACTGGTATCAATAGCCACATGAATGTTATCAAGAATTGGCTCTTGGGGCTTTTACTTTTGGCGGGAGAGACAATTAGTGTGAAATAGGAGCCAAGGCAATCTTCCACTCCTGGTTATCTGAAATCTAGATAAGCCACCTTCTTTGATCCTCTGGTAAATTTTAGGGGAGCTTATCAGAGATGCAAGTTCTTGACAGGTCCATAATTCTCACTAGACATTTCCTCTTGTGCTCTTGAAAATCTACAGTTGGGTCTTTATCTGTTGGTTCTTCCCTGTAGTTAGACTGCTTTGTTGATTCCTTATTCTGTTCATCTCACAGGGTCTCTATGGTATTTTAGCTTTAAAAAAAAATATTTTCCTCATAATTAATGTCTTGTTTTCAGAAAATAGATGATATTTAATATTTTTTTGCTGAAAAATACCTTTTGAGATGCAGTTGCTTCATGACTTTTTATTTAAAAATTATGCTCAGCTCTTTTGTTACTTCATTGCAAGCTTTACATATGCAAATCTCCATAACTAAATTAACAAACAATCTTGCCTTTTTAGATATTGCAACATCCACATGCTCTAACTGTCTTTGAAGATTTTGTGTACTGGAGTGACCGATACACTAATCGAGTAATTCGGGCCAATAAATGGCATGGGGGGAACCAAACAATTATGATTTATAATATTCACCAGCCTTTGGGTCTTGTGGCTGTCCATCCTGTAAAGCAGCCTGATGGTAAGTTCATCAAAACAACTTTGGTAATTGCAGGAGTAAGCATGCAGTAATGTCATGCACTGAAACAACAAGAATCAGTCTTTTCAAAAAATAGGTTGGATTAAAACCGGAAAATAATTCATACTATTGACTTGCAACTGTTCAATCTGGTGTTAGGGAAAGTAACCACCTAGGCAGCATTTCAGGATAATGACTAGCCAAAAAGAATAATTAGGAGAGAGTATCTGACATTTTCTTGGACTTTATTCTGAATGTTTCTATAAGAGAATTGAAGCATTTTTGGAAAGCATTTTAATTCTAAAAAATTCTCTCTGTGGCATGCTAGCTTCAATTTCTTGTGCATTAATAATTATTTCTGAAAAGATTACTGTCATCAACCTTCTCTGAAAGTACTTCTACATTATTTTAGTCAGTGAAACAATGATAATAAGTGAACCCCTTCAGTGCATTAAATATTCTCTCAGATCTTACACAGGTGATCTTTTGCAGCTGAAAGACTGTAAAAAGAAAAAATCCTTTCTGTTAGGTAGATGCCTTCCATGTCAGTCTTTTTGTTATTTCACGACAAGACTTGAAGAGTGGGAAGTATAATGATGTGAATATTATCTTTCAGCTTTAGTTATATTTCTTTTGTATGGAGTGCTTCCCACTAATAAATGTTATGATGATGTTTTTCTTTTCATCGAAAGACAGACCCATGCCAGGGAGGGTGGAGACTTGCATCTGAGTAAGGAGCTAATACTAGGTGCTGTATTTGTTTTTGAGCTAAACCTTCCTCAGTCATGTTCAGAATTAAAGCCATTCTCACTGCAAATTGTTCAGTTAGCAGAGCATAGCATTAATTAATGCATCATAGTTATGGTTTGCTGGGTTTTATTTTACAACCCAAGGTTTAAAAAACTTTCTATCACTGGTGGTGAATTTTTTTTCTTCATTGTATTTAGTGCATTTTATAATTTTTCATTCTGAATTATTCTATTGTACTTTAGGTGGACAGACAGAAAAGAAGGGAATAGAGCATTTGCAGAATAGCAAAACATACTGATATTGACAAATGAAGAAATAATTCTTTGCTGATTGAAATTCCAGATGCAGTAATAAAGCTGTCATCTACTCTCCTTTTTTGTAAATCATTAGATCTTACACTAACCAGAGTTTAGATTCTTTATACTGATGAGATGAATAATTTTCTTAAAGTTTGTGTTCTGAGTTTGTGCCATTATTTTATGGTCATGTTAATTTGTTTTTAGTTCTTTTTAGTTTTTATTTAGTAACAGTTTTGTAATTTCCTGGAACTTGAAGCTTTTTAGAATAAGGTCTGCTGCAGTTTCTAAGGACATACTCAAAATCTGATTTTTGTTTTCTTATGAGGATTGCTCATTCTGAAAAATTTGGCAGCAAGTTTGTGGAAACAGTCTAGGTTGAATTTTAGTGTGCGGTAATAATAGCAGTCAGGAGAGACCTTCAATGTATTTTTTTGCATTTTACAAGTTTACATTGACAGTTTCAAAGTGATCTAAGAAATTCGACATTGAACTCCCACTATCTTGGAACAATTGCAACTATTTTCTCTTTAGTTTCTCTGAGAAGTTTCAGCAAATAATTTAAATCCCCCATCTAGAAGAGTTATTATGATCAAGGACTACAAATTCCACAGGTTTACTCGTGCAGTTAAGAAAAGTTTGAAATTGAATTTGAAAAATTTTTTATGATGCATAAGAGTTGAAAAGACTATTATGATAACAGTACCGGGTTTGCATGGAAAATTTGTATCCTGTTAGGAGTATATAGTAGAGTGCTTGTGGTTCTTAGAAATAATTTCATTATTTTAATTTTAAAGAAATAGCAAAACAATCTTAGTGCTGGGTTGGTATTATCAGTAGCAATGAGATAGAATATTTTCTCTGGTTGCTCATATTGTTGTAGTTGCTAATAGTTTGTTCCTTATTTTCAGGTATTAATTCCTGTGCATCATCTCCCTGTAGCCACCTCTGCTTACTTTCTTCATCTGGACCACTTTTTTTTTCCTGTGCTTGCCCTTCGGGATGGATCCTTTCTCCTGATAGCAGGAACTGCATGAGAGGTAGGGCAGTAATAATGAGATGTTAAAAAAGACCTGATGCTGTCAAATCCATCACTCTCTCAGGTGAAAAGCATACTTCAGTGGGCTGCTGCTTGTGGAATCAGTTTGGGCCGCTCCAGACAAACTTCATTTAGGGCACATGGAATATACTTGGCCTAAAGGTTTGGAGACAGGTTTGGGAAAGAACTGAGTCACACATTCAGATGCTTCATTTGGGGAAAATGTGTGAAATCAATATTCTTATGAACACTTTAAAGAAGCCACACTTTAAAATTTCTCACCACATTGAATGTTTGGCTCTTGTAATACATATGGAAGGAGCTTAGTATCAGTTAAAAATGAAAGCATACTTTGGCAGATTGTTGTGTTCATTTTAAGTATTCAGCTTGGAAACATGTCTTTTAGGGTTGTAATTGTAAGAATGTCAGGATGCAGGACGAGAAGGGACTTCCTGAAGTCACTGACTTCCAGGGTCACTGAAGTTTGTTTCTTTGTTGCCCTTGACTATGCATCATATGTTGCCTTTCACCAGTCAAACTCCAGCTATAGATTAATCTGGGTTCTGGCTCCTAAAATTCACTGAACCTCACTATTTTGATATTTGGAAGCCTGATTTTCTGTTCAAGTATAGTCTTTCCCCATTTTATGCCCATTTCGATGCCATTTTTGTCCTTCAGAGTAAAGAGCATCAGTAGTTCTCCTTTAGTACTAGTATTTGTTTTATGTATGTTTGAAGTGACTATCACATTCTTTCTCAGTCTGTATTTTGCTAAGAAGTAATTTATGATCTTTTGGTTTCCTCTAATTAGGAGAGATGTTCTTCCTGTTACTTGTCGTTCTCTTCAGCCTACCTGAGCTAATGCATTTTGAAATTCAGATCAAAATTTCTCATCTTGAGCTTTTTCCCTCTCCAGTGTAGAAAAGCGTGCCAAATGCAAAAGGTCGGGAAATACAGCCTAAAATTACATGTGATTAAGTGTGTTGCTGCTGTAACAGAACTAACTTTTGCAAACAAAACCTGCTATCAAAAAGTACCACTGAATTTCCTTTGAATAGTCCATAGACTTCAATGATTTCTAAAAGTCATTTAGCCAGTTCATTTAAAAAGAAGTCACAAAAATTCAAATTAGTGGCAGGCAATTTGTGACTAGAAATTTGATCGGATTGCTTTTGTCAGATGAAGCATTCATTTTTAATTTTTCCATCAATTGCACAGATATTAAGTGTGCTTTGTTGTCTCCCTATGTAAGGAAACTTCTAATCACTGAAGTTGAACTAGAAATTATCTTTGGGATGAGGTAACACTAAAGATCTCTCAGTCAAAAAACCCTTTTCTTTTAAAACTATCTAAATGTTAGAGGCCAATATCATGTTATTTTCCTGCTTGATACTTAGCAGTGTGTTCTTTAAAGGGCTGTATTGCATTTGCATTGTTCTTAGTCAGCAGCAAGGGAATTACCAATTTATATAATCTGCAATGAAGTGTGAATTTGTTTAATCTATTACAAAAAGGAGGGATTCTTTTAGAAATCTGCACTTGTTTGATTATATGCAGGCTTATAGAGGGATCATGATGAAAGAAATGAAACATGGCAGTGGTGAAGCACATGCATGTGCAGAGGTTGACCCAATTCTGTCACTGAATTGAGCTATTGACATTTCTTATCTTTATTTCCCACATGTTGCAAATTTCCTTGTGTCTCCTTAGGTACAACTATGGCTCTTTTATTGACATCATTGTTCTGCAAGAGAGAAATAGAAATATCTTTCTGTGAAGCACAATTCTTTTAAACTATATGGGCTTATTTTTTCCTATTTAGATAGTTATACAGTTATACAGTTAAAACAGTGGAGAATATATACAGCTTTGGGTAATTTAAAAAAATGCATTTGCTGAAGGTCAGCACACCATCAAAAAGTTGCTAAAAATATACTGATTCTTTTAATTGTAAAATATTTTAGTCGTTGCTAATGATTAATGTCCCCGCCAATGGCAGAAAGGTTGGAACTAGATGATCTTTAAGGTCCCTTCCAACCCAGGCCATTTTATAATTCTGTGATTACACGCGAATACGCATTTGCCATTTCTTTTCTAATATTTTCTGTTATCCTTATCCTTGCTGTCATTGTTTAATAGGCCAACGCAATCTTTCAAAAGAAAGATTAAACTGAGCTGCATGCATTTGATTGCCCAGTGTCTCTGCAAACAATGATATTGCTGGTCTCTGCCGCCTTAGTTTGCATATGAAGTACTACCAACTTCATGTGGATGGAAAGGCATTGATCCTAGGATTGCACCAGTTTTAACTTTATATAAGACGAAGAAAGTTTGCTTTTGCACTTATTTTATTTTAAACTGCATTTCAGGTTGATATAAAGGGTGGTAATGTGGCAAGCTGGCTTGGAAACAAAGAAGGGATTTTGTGTATTTTAAAACATTGTATTAACATGATTATTAACAATATATCAATTTTATGTGGATTATAATTTGTCATGTAAACTGTATTATGTTTGAGAATTGCAGAAGTTATATTAATGCCAATCTGATGAAGCTACACAGGTTTTCGTAACTCTGCAGCTCAGCAGATTTGCTCTATTTTTCATCATAAGAATGAGGAATAATCAGATTGTATAGATTTCCATAGGAGTAAAACTAAACAGTAAGTCAAATTTGACAAATACTTCTAGCAGCTAGAGATAAGTATGGAGAATAATTTTTGAGAGGTGCAGTGATGCTGTTTTGTGGTTTTTCATGTCAAAATTTTTACTGTAAATTTTATATAAATTATTAAGTATATATATATTATATTATAGTATTAAGCAGCCAGTAAAGAAAATCAAAACCAAACCAACCAACCAGGTCTTTGATCTATTATAAAAGTGGTAATGGGTTACTGCTACAGCAGCCCAGTTCCCTGTTAAGTGGTAGCTTGTGCCTATGGGAAGAAGAGGCTAGAATTTGTTTTCCAAAGAGCAAAGCACAAGGAGGAGAGGAATCCGTGTTCAGGAGATTCTCTTCTCCTACTCCCTAGCAGATGAGAAATTCAGTTGCTGACTCTCACTCTGCAGCTCTCCAATGCATTTTCTCAGATCACGTGCTGAGTTGCACTTTGTTAGTAAGATTTAAGTGTGAGGGTACAAGTTTTACCTAGAAGTAAATATGCTGTAAGGGAGTATGTCTGCTCCCTTAGACATAAAACAAGAAAATAGTACTGCAGTTATATTTAATAATAATGATCCACAGTTGATGCTGTGACATTATTCCATGCTTGTGAGTTCTGCTTAATAGGCATTAGAACCCATCATAGGCACGTTCTGCAGAATCCTCAGAGCTTTGTCTGGCTGGCTCCCCTTCTCAGAGATTTGAAAAAGCAGCTTAGAGCAGCTGCATGAATATCCTTCTTCTCTTGTCTGGCAATGAGTGATCCTTCCTTATTTGCTTGCTTCTTCTCAGAATTTGCATTGTGATTGCACAGTGACCTTAAAATCTTACAGCAGTTTCAATAACAGGTAACCTCGGTCCTAGTGAGGGAACAAACTTCTGTGTAAGTGGTTTCAAAACATCACTGGTAATACTGAACCTATCTCAGCATCAGAGAACTTTTGGGTGGGAGAGGGAAAGCATATCATAATGCTATTTTCTTGACCAGAAGCAACTCTGAATTACTCTCTGTTTTCACAGTTGAACACCCCTTCCTTATTGCTGTAAGAGATAACATAATTTACGGAATTTCTCTGAACCCTGAGGAGAAGACAAATGATGCTATGGTTCCAATAGCAGGAGTTCAAAATGGTGTTGATGTTGACTTTGATGACTCTGAACAGATGATTTATTGGGTTGAAAATCCAGTAAGTTAGTATTTGTTTCAAAATGTGCACTAAATTAAGATATAAAAAAAATTTTAAAAGTGTTTTGTACTGAAATATATTAGCATTGCTGGTAAGAATTTTGTTAAATTGAAAGGATCGAAATGGTGGGGTTTTTGTTGTGGTGTGATTTTTTTTGTTGTTTTTTTGTTCATTTGTTTTTCCTAGGACAAGTAAAGAAGCTTCATCTCTTTTGTAAAGTAGTTCTTACTTTTGTCAGCAGAAACATTTGATTAATGTTTTTTCTGGCTCAGAGACATGAGCAGGAAATACTCATACTCAATACGCATACACTCAGCCCCACTGTGCTGTAGTCCGCTCTCTCTCCTTTCTTGACTTAGTACTTAATTCTGCAAACACCACCAGAACACTACTCCATGGCAGCAGTGTATTGGACATAGGGACACTTAACATTGGAATGAATGGATGTACATCTAGTCTGAGCACTTAATGAACATGCAACATCATAGAGAAGCATCTTTTTCTTTAAATAGAAATTGGTTGCAAAGTCACAGTAATTTCCAGGTTGCCTGGATGAGGCTTATAGATTTAAAAACGAATTTGAACAAATTTTTAAAAGTTAATAATAATTGCTTGACTAAGTGCTTTAATTGCTGGTCATGAATGAAAAAATTATATGTGTTCCCTAAGGTTAACTTGCCACAAAAAAAAAAGAAAAAAAAATCATAATTTTTGCAGGATAGACACTTCAAAAGAGAAAATGAGAAAATTTGAGACAGATGTGATAGGAAACTACTGATTCAACAATATGTCTTCACTCTTGGAAACTTAAAATCAGTTCTTTTTGTCAAGAAGAGCAGTAATTAGGTCTTGGAAAAGTATGATGGTAGATAGACTTCCGTAATTATGTTTTAACAGAAACAATTCACACAAACTTATGTTTCATTCACACAAAATTTTTGCTTTTTTCCCCAACTTGCTTTCTTTACATTTTGCAGCTTTGAAGTAAATACAACTTTAAAAATAACTAATTGAAAAGCCTATTCTATGCCACTCATAAAAAAATTACAATTTGCTTAATTGTTTATTCCTTTAAAGTTAGAATGATTAGTTCAATTTAAATAGGCCTATTTAAGCAAACCTTTGCCCAAGAAACTACTTAAGTATTTGGGAATCTGTTTCATCCTCTCTGCAGTCTGAACAAATGTTCTTGGCAGATCTCAGCCAGCAGATACGGCTGACATATACACAGTGTAGGAGGGCAAGGGCTGATACAGCCATTAACAGACCTGGCAAGTGAAATGGCAAGTGCCTTCACAGGCCAAGTGTTAGGTGTTAGCTCTGTTTTAGGTGGGTCTTGACAGAGCCTGACAAATGAGTGACTGTGGCCTGTGCCCCCTAACTGTATCCCTCACCTGCAGGCCTCAGGCTTCTGTTGCTCCCTCATAGAGCTGAGACACCTGAGTCAGTCATGGATCGCTCTCTGAAAAAAAGATATTTCTCTAGTTTCTAGTGGCAAAACCACATTTTCCTACTTTTGTGATTGTAGTGCTTGTCATTACCACAAGGCTTCTTCCTTAACACCACATTTTGCCTCCATCCATTGCGTGTTTGGCTTTTCCTGAGGTTGGTCTACACTTTCGTAGTTTGTTGCCGTAATCTCACTGCCAGTGGTGGCATCATTTGAAGCTGTAGTTAGATTTCAAGTGAGCATCCATCAGCTTGGTCACCCTGTCTGAAGCAAAGTCAGGAAACAGAGATAAAAGTCCCCCCCCACTGGACTTGAAAAGCACTTCTTAAGTTTTTCTAGGTTTAGCTATCATGTTCCATGGGTTATTAATTGTAAATTTCAGTAATAGTCAGGCTTTAAGGTGCCTATATACTAGACACTGTTGTAAGCATTCAATGTCCATCAGACTCTCAAAGTAGGGTTATAAAGAATACCAGAAATTATGCTGTTTTCCTACTTTTTTTCTGAAGGTCTGGGGGTCCAAGGACAAGTTAATTTGCAAACAGCACCATGTTGTTAGGATTCAGCAAGATGCACTCTACTGCTGTCTAAGAAATTTTAGTTATTTAAGACAGCAGTGAGTTTGGTCTGGAGTGCTTGTTCAGTTTTTTGTTGAGATGCTGATTGCTTTCTGAAGCATCATTTTCAATTCTGCACTGAGGTATTTAGATAGCATACTGATATAATCCTGGTAAAGGAATTAAGAATATGCATGGAACATGTGATCACTGCAGCCTTTTCCAAAAGTTGATTCTACCTTGTGACTGCTCTGAGATGGCAACTGCAACCTGTCGTCCATTTTTCACTCCTAGTTATCTCTGCCTTCTCCCTTTTTGCACTGGACTAGTGTTAGAAAAGATTGCAATATGAAAGAAGTTCTCATGTAGTTGAAATGAAAGAGTGTTTTCTGCTCTTGACATTTTTTCCACTTTTATTATTTTTTTTTACAAGGGTGAAATCCACAGAGTGAGGTCAGATGGAGCCAACAGGACAATTTTTGCTCCAGCAGCTGTTGTTGGTGCTCCCATTGGTCTGGCATTGGACTGGATATCTGCAAACCTGTATTACAGTAACCCAGGGACACAATCAATTGAGGTAATTGTTTAAGAGGGACAATTGGAAAATAAGAGCCTAGATTTTTCACTGCTATATATACAGGTTGAAATTAGTAATACTTACTTAGTGAAAAACTTAGATTTATTTTACAGTGCAATCTCTGTAAAAATACTTTAAAAACTTGAACAGAAACTTAAATTTGAACATAGTCAAAAATATTGAGAGCAGCATATTCTGGAAAATTTATTTGTGCATACATCTATTCTGCAAACTTTATTTATGCATAAATCTCTCTCTGTTTTTTCCCCCTAGAACTCATTAAGCCTCTAGTGTTTAACACACAACACCTTCAAGGGGTGCATGTTAGAGAAGGGAGATGGTTAGAGTACAGAACAATGTGCTTTTTCGTCATGGTATTTGGGAAAGTCTTCTGCAGTTTCAACTCCCTGTTGATTTAGGTTTCCTTCCTGTTATTTGAAAATGTACCATAAGTTCTATGTTGCATGCTCTGATAAATTCAATATTTGCATAGGTGCTGAAGCTGCATGGTGACATAATGTACAGGAAAACGTTGATTACTAATGATGGCACATCTCTGGGAGCTGGCACACCGACTGGTTTGGCAGTTGATCCAGCAAGAGGGTAAATTTCCAAAACTGCTGTTGTATTTGCTCATGAGTTTGTTCTCCATATTTTTCTTAATTTTTAGTGTTTTCAAATTTCATCCTGGATTTGACATGGTTTTGTTTGTTTCATGTTTGTGCAGAATTTATTTATTCATTTTAAACTCTAAAAAATAATTGCATAGCTTCATAAATTATTGCATAGATATTCATTCTCCTTAATTTACTGTATGCTTGTGTGGTACCATTTTTTAATCAAAAACAATCTCAGAATATTAAGATTGTGAAAACATCCCTGAAAAATGCAAACCCAGAATAAAGAGAACTCCAAAGTCTTTCTGTAAGATATCTTATGATGTCTGACTTGAGCCTATCTCTAGTAGAAAGACGTATTACATGGGAAAAATATCACACTTAAAAAAGCATAGCACTAAATATAATTTTGCTGCTTGCTCCTAAAAAGATCATTTTGCCTTTTTTCTGTTTCATATAGATTTTTTCTGACTTTGTAGTTTTAACTGAAAATTGAGCCCAAACTTGCTCTGAAATGTTGCAGCCATCTGTGAAACAGAATTATTATTCTCCTCCTTTTTTGTTACAGTCATAATACTCTAGCACGTTTACCTGCTGATAGTATCGTCCGATGATATAGGCAAGGTTATGGATTTCTAAAAATTATTTAAGAGGCTTTTCTCTCTTTCAAGAGAAGCAGGCATTTCTCTTTGTCACGAGAACAAGCATTTTTCTCCTTTTCAAAAAAGCTCTTGTTCCTTGTGGTTTGATTCAAAGTCAGCTGTGTTCAGCATGTGGTGAAGTATTTGACTGACAAGGGAATCGGTTTTAGGCATATGCTCAGCTGGCTCTGGTCCACTGATTTCTCTCGCCAATTTTGCTAATAGATCTGAAAATGTCTATTACAGGAAGTTGTACTGGACAGACCAGGGAACTGACAGTGGAGTCCCAGCAAAGATTGCCAGTGCAAACATGGATGGATCAGGCATACAAACCCTCTTCACTGGCAACCTGGACCATGTAGAGTTCCTTACCATTGACATTAAGGAGCAAAAGTTGTACTGGGCTGTCACAAGCACAGGAATGGTAGGAGATATTCTTTTAATAATTGCTTATTTATCTGTCTCTGCATCTGTGGTTCACATGAGTGATTCAGTTGCTTCAGTTTTCTCTTGTAACTGGGAGTTGCAGGACCAAGCAAAATCCAAATAGCTGTTGCTATTAACTACCATCAAAAGTATAAGATCAGAAATCGTATACTGCTGGCCCTTTCCTTCTTACCTTGTACCTAAAGATTTCATGCACAAAGAGATTTTAGTAGCATGTGTTGCATTTTAGTTGTATATTGTAACATTGAACTGTTATTAGAAGAAATGTAATCTTAATCTGTAAACTGATTTCTTAGATTGAGAGAGGCAATGCAGATGGTACAAATCGCGTGACTCTGGTGGTTCATCTTTCTCATCCATTGGGAGTTGCTGTGTACGATACATTTCTGTATTATACCGATCGAGATTATGAAGTTATTGAACGAGTTGACAAGGCCACTGGCGCAAACAAAGTAGTTCTCAGAGATAATGTCCCAAGACTGAAGAGCCTACGTGTGTATTACAGAGACAGTGAGTATTTGCTAGAGAGGTATTTCAGGATATTAAACTTGGAAGAACTCAGGCTTTCCTTAGAGACAGAATGTATGCTCTTTCAAAGGAAATGCTTCGATTTGGCTTTCAGGAAAAGTGTCAGAAGCATTTTCCCTGGTTTTGGTAAAGAGATGTTCCACCATCTAGTTAAGGCATCTATTGGCTCATGTTGTTTTACTAAAGTAGTGTTGACTAAGAAATTTTGTTACTTTAGCTTCAAATTTGTTTCATCTGATTCTTGGCCCCATTGGTCTTAGATGACAAGGGACCATCAAACCCATTGCTAACACATCTGTGCTAAAATATACGATTAAGATTTTTATTTTTGTTGGCTGATTGTTGATACTATACAAGTTGTGTGAATTTGTGGTGATGCAATTGTGATTTTTGTTTTGCCATGTGTGTCTTTCACAGATTCTGCTGGTTCCTCAAATGGCTGCAGTAATAATATTGGAGTTTGCCAGCAGCTTTGCCTGCCTGTGCCTCATGGATTATTCTCCTGTGCCTGTGCTACTGGCTTTCAGCTAAATCCTGATAACAGAACCTGTTCCCCATACAGTTCATTTGTAATTGTTTCTATGCTTTCTGCAATTAAAGGGTTTAGTTTAGAGACATCAGATCATTCTGAAGCCATGGTACCACTGGCAGGAAGAGGTATGTGAATATTATAATAGGAAAAAGTCTTGTAATGCCTGGTATTTTGGCATTTTTTTCTGCCATAACACATTTAAAGTAAGTTAGCTTATATAAAAAATTATTAATTATTTATTTTCAAAATATTTCAGGACGAAATGCACTTCATGTGGATGTTCACATGCCTTCTGGTTTCATTTACTGGTGTGACTTCAGTAGCACAGTTTCTTCTCAAAATGCAATACGTAAAATTAAACCTGATGGTTCTTATTTTAGAAATGTTGTTACAAATGGAATAGGACGAAATGGGATCCGTGGCATTGCAATTGACTGGGTAGCAGGTAAGCACAGCTGAATTTAGATGAATGTTATTCTTTACATACTATAAAATTTTTAGTCTAGCAAACAGATATTAATGGAACTATTTTGAATGGAATACTATGGTTCTAACTTGTGTATCAATGGACTGATTTTAAAACAAGAGGAAGTAATGGATGTGTCTTATGTTTATATATATGTGTAAAGATGAATGTTTATCAGTGTAGATGTATAGCGCCTTTTCTCTCCTGATGCTTTAATGTTTGTCTTAGGTCTCTCCTTGTCTGTACATTTGTAAGTAGCTGTGCACTACAATTGTGAAAATAATGTACCAGAGAAGAATGCA